>OV277861.1:16755228-18248353 GCA_922989275.2 Gari tellinella
TGACGTCTGACAGAAGCCGGGTTACCTAGAGTCTGATCTTGCTCTTAATCATTTGCATGGAACATAGAGGTAAAGGAAGAAATAACGTCTTCTCAGTTATATTTGTATGTCAGGTCCCAAACGGTTATGATAGAATCAAATAAGTAATTTGAAGCCTTCCCTGGCAAGGTCAGCTACAGTCAAACCTATAATAACCAATAACATTATAAGCTGTTTGTAGTTTTAAAGACAGATAATCACTTTAGGCAGGTTTAAAGTAAATCAGAATGTGCCTTAAGGCACATTCTGATTTACTTTCAGCTAATTTAAATTACCATCTGCTAGAAAGAAAAACAATATGGTACATATTCATGTCTGTATAAAATGGAACAATTTTTATTATTCGAGGAATAAAGTAAAGGCGTAAAAACCCATAACTATTGACTAATTGGTTAAGCCACCACTGGATTTATTAGCCTTTAATAGATAAAGATGTACCATGTTTAGTACAAAGGCCTCCAAATTGTTTGCCACTCGGATTAAAAATGAACATTTAGACTTGTCAAAACATTGTCATTTTCTGCCTTTTACTGCAATGCGTTTTCGATTCGTTTGCGTTTAACCCTTTACCTCATAGCCTATTTCTAGTTTTGAAGACATGTGACCACTTAAAGCAGGTTGAAAGTAAAGCAGAATGTGCCTTAAGGCACATTCTGCTTTACTTTCGGCCTGCTTTAAGCTATCATCTGCTACGATTTAGATTTCTTTTCTTATGGTTCATTTTCAAGACTGTATAAATTGGAACTATTTCTTCAGTGGAGGAATAAATCAAATGTGCTAAAAGGCGCTTCTATGAGGGAAAGGGTTAAACGGGAAAAAATAACGGCTTCTCAATTGTATTGGAAGATTTATGTTATTTCAACCATATAATTTGGCGCGAGTTAACTACCGTGAAATTGTTTAATTTAAAATATCATATGCTTTATTGCTGACTTCCGTTTAAAGAAGTAACGCTATGAGTACCATGTTGATCCAGATCAGACGCGCAGTGACGATAGAAAATATTTTGTATGTAAAGTTGTTTCTCAGACAGTGCAATTAAGGCATTCAATATATTTATGTGTCAGTTCTGAAACGGTTATGACAAAATCAACAACAATATATTATAATCACCCTGCACGCTAAACCCGTCTGATCCACAATTTTCAACTAGACGATGTCGTGACATGGACACTGCTATGAGGATTGTCTTCGGGGCCAATGAACCATAGAGTTTCCGTCTAAATGATTTTTGCAGCAAGGAAAAAAATCTTCCTTATCTGAAGGAGTTTTCAAAATTTCCCCTGGGACGTTATGGTGTGCAAATGTCATATAACTAGCTATTCGTAAGCATTGCAATACTATGCCTTACGCCTAACTGAACGAAAAAAATCAAACAGAATTGCTTTAGACATTGAATCAATTGAAAACTCATTTTCTTATATATCTCTCACAGTACTAATTTTTCCAGTGCGAATTAATCAAAGCCAAAGGGCAGAGTATCATATATTTGGAAGATTTCGTTTCAGACCGCGTGTCGAGAAGATTGGATTCTAATTGTTGGACGTTTTTCATTTTGACTGGTTTGTTTGCAATAAGAAAAAAGAAAACAGTATATATCCAGGGCTCCATATGAGAGAGAGCAAGCTATATATTTTCAGCGTTTTCTCCATTATCCCTTTACCTGATAGCCTATATCTAGTATTGAAGATAGATGACCACTTATAGCAGGCTGAAAGTAAAGCAGAATGCGCATTAAGGCGCATTCTGCTTAACTTTCAGCCTGATTTAAGCTATCAAGTGCAAGAATATAGAATATATTCCCTATAATATATATTCATGACTCATTCAATTGGAACTATTTTCTCCAGCGTAGGAATAAATCACATTCGCTAAAAGGCGCTTCTATTGGGGAAAGGGTTAAATTCAAACAAAACCCATTGGTATCGAACAGACCATTCTAAAGAGTTCTAAAGATTCTGTTTTAAGCTGTCATTTGCAATACACACTGAAATCGTTGGTGCAATTTTCCTGTTCTCCCTCATACCGTGTGTGGAATGTCGGGTATAGGTGTCATTGTAACTGAGTATTGTGAGAACAGGAGATCAAGGGGGTCAATGAGACAAACATTTCCCTCAATACCTAACTTATCTCTTCTCCCCATTCACAGTTACCGCGGCCACGGATTACCTTATCAGTTCAGAAATGCGCTGCTTCTAGTGGGCTATTCGATTTTATCAAACTTAGGAGTACTTTCGAAAGCAAGTTGAATAGTATTTATGATAACCCTGCTTGAAATAACGGTTTCATAAGGGTTACTTTAAAACAGCCGAAAGTGGTGAAATATGATTAAACCATTGTTGCCTGAATATTGTAATGAACTACAGGGCTCCAGATAAGAGGGGTATTTCAAAAACTAAAATCTTTATTTCTGCTTTAAACCCTATGGTGTCACTACTCATTAGAATCGTCTCGAAGAGACGATTCTAATGAGTAGTAACACCATAGGATTGGTGCTGAAATGAGTGAGAAAATGTTGAATTTGTTCAGTTTACTCCCTCTTATCTGGAACCCTGGTAGATATACAATAGCGATCAAAAGCCACTACAGTGTTTATCCATAAAGCAAAATATTTTATATGATGTAGTAAACAGTGCAGAAGCTGATGAGACGTCGCGTAACGTGGCGTCTCATCAGGGTCTACACTGTTTGTCAATGTCCACTTAAGTAGACGTTATGCTTACTTAAAAGGTTAGAAATAAATTAAAACGTCTATCACAATCCACAATAGATAGTGTTGTAACCAAAGACTCAGTTTTGCCTTTTACAATAGTGTTCATTATTATAAAATAAAATTGTATTCAGTGAAATCAGCAAAAAGACAAAAGTGACATGGACCAACTTATTGACTCCAGGAATTCAGAATGTACTAATGCAGTTTCCTTTTTAAATCCAGTCAATGTTTTGGGCAAATGTTTATTTTATCACAAACTATTGAGAAATGACACATGGTGTAGACCTTGATCAAGGGGCTCCTTTTGGGTTAACACTATTGCATATGCTTGCGTAACATTAATAAGATATTCTGTTTGCAAAGGACGTGTATCAGCATTTTTCACAAATTTCTATTATCTACATTTGGATCTAACCACATTCCTGTCGCATTCAGTATAGTTTCAACGGTAAATATAAAAAATAATTTGCCACCGTACATCACATATTTGACCACAGTTTGTTATACGAATCTTCTCGAGTATATAATATTGCAGTTAAGCCTCTAAAATAAGAACAAACATTGGTGGTTTTGAGACAGATGCAATCTAAATGCAGGCCAAAAGTAACGCAGAAAGCTCCTAAAGGAGATTTGTGCATTATTTTTGTCATGTATTTAGTGAGCATGTGTATTTTAATATGTAAGTTATTTGTTTTTGATATGTCGTTCAACAGAGGTTAAACTGTTGAATTGTGGGCAGAAGACCTGAATCATTGTCATATTTGTTTAGCAGTATTTGTAAATACAAGAGCAGATAAAGACAAATACAACATATCAAATAAATGGCAATGACCTAGTTGTGTAGTGTGAATTCATACATGAACTATAAAACAAGAAATACTCTAGTCAGTACATATACAGTGCTGCCTCTCAACAACAACAACCAATTGCAGACAAAGATTGTGTGTTTTTCGGAGGTAGTTGTTATAGGAAGGGAAAATTAAGAATTGGCTTACATTTGCAAACAGCTTGAATCCAGACTAGATGCTGCGTAACGCGGCGTCTGATCAGGATTCAAGCTGTTTGTCTCTCGTCGTTATATTTGTTCTGTCAAAATGTCCAATAATATTTAACTTTTAGAAAAACAGCAGGCGACAATTGTAAGCAGAGGAAATTGCAGCAAATAAAGAGTTAAACATAATTGTAACGTTTGGGGAACAGCGGCAAATATTGTTGTAAGGAGGGAATCGTTATTGGGAGGGTCGTTGTCGGGAGGGAGCACTGTATAATAAGACTCGGAACTGCGACTTAGTCAATTGTTACAGGGAAGAAGACGCTATTCTTTCCAGTTTCAACTAAACTAAACGCAAAACAATGCAATAAAAGTAGACAAACCCAGTTCTGACTGTTTCTTTTGATCTAATTTGTAAACAGTTTGGAGCCTGATCAGACCCCGTCGCTCCGAACTGCATTGAACATATTTGGTTTTAACACAAATGCATTTACTGAGAAAGAAAAAACGTCTTTTTCACTTTATCACTGGTGAGATGACAGCTTTGATTGAAAATTGCTAAAGTATTCTAACTCTCAAAGTGTTGATGTCGATACGATTAATCTTGTCTCTCTACAAATTTATTAAAATAAAAGCTTGCTATAAGTATCGAGCTATAAATTTTCCAGATTACCTTAGACTGTACAGTGCTCCCTCCTCACAGCGACACTCAATGGGAGACAAATATTGTGTGTGTTGTTCAGAGGGAGTCGTTTTAGGGAAAATTGGCTTAAATTTGCATATACAGTGTTCCCTCTCTACAACGACATCCAGTGGGAGACACAGATTGTGTGTGTTGTTCGGAGGGAGTCGTTATAGAGAGGAAAAAAAAAACTTGGCTTACATTTGCAAACAGCTTGAATCCAGATCAGACGCCACGTGACGCGGCATCTGATATGGATTCAAGCTATTTGTCACTCATAATTATATTCATTCTATCGAAATGTCAACTTATATGTAATTTTAAGAAATACAGCAGACGACAATTTTAAGCAGACGACATTGCAGCAGTAAAAGCGTTAGACATAATTCTCCGGTTGAGGGACCTGAGACAAGGGTCGTTGTTCGGAGGGAGTCGTTGTTGGGAGGGCCGTTGTAGAGAGGGAACGCTGTAGCTTGAATCCAGACCAGACGCCGCATAACGCGGCGTCTGATCTGGATTCAAGCTGATTGCCATTCTTAGTTATGTTTCTTCTATCAAAATGTCCGATATATAACCTTGAGAAAAACTTAAGATGACACTTTTAGGTAGACGATATTGCAGCAATGAGACAGTTATACACAAATGTCTTGTTTGAACAGCGGCAAACACCGTTGTAAGGAGGGAGTCGTTGTGGAGAGGGTCGTTGTAGGGAGGGAGTACTGTACATTCTGAGGGAAATTTGGAATATGTATAGCCCTATACTGATAGCAAGCTTTTATAACAATTTTGTACGACAATTGCTTCTCCTAATGCAGTCTTTAAATTCCATTACATAACAAGATATTGAGTTAAATTGGATGTTATTTAGTTGTTTTACGACTATCTCGAAGACAAGTGTTTCATGCAAAATAGCAGTTTAAGTCGTGATGATGAAATACAAAATGCTACAAGTGTATATAAATAGCCTCTTAAGTCTCTGAGGCTTTTCAGGCCCGATAATATATCAATTATCCGTTTTGTGAATGATCATAATTAAGTTCTACACTTGATGCAGAAGCAGTTTTTGCTCATTGAAATAAAATTATATATTATTATGCCATTAGAGAAGTCTGTCCTGCTTTTATAATGCACAAACCGGTGCACTCAGTCGCAGTCAAATGAAATGTAGAAAGCTAAGAATATTTGGCGGATTAGATTTACGCGAGTTTGATACACACGCGAAATTTTGAAAATGTCCTTCTTGCGAAAAACCCAAATTATACGGTATTATCCTTTCATTTGCTGATCGCACCTTGACTGGTTTAAGCAAAAGTTTTGATATAGTTCAGACGCATTTGATCGGGATCAAAGCTATTTCGTCGATTAAAAAGTGCATAAATCTGAATGGCTATGAGGAATGGGTTAACCCATTATCCCATAGACTGATTCTAGTTTTGAAGACAGGTGAGCACTTAAAGCAGGTTGAAAGTAAAGCAGAATGCGCCTTCTGCTTTACTTTCAGCATGCTTTTAGCTACCAGCTGCTACTTGTAAATATAGAAAATAGGTATTTTGGTACATGTTTATGACTACATAAATTGAAACTATTTTTCTTTAGTTGAGGAATAAATTAAAGACGTTATAAAGGCGTATTTATGGGGAAATGGGTTAAGTGAAAGAGTTAACGAATGCTGTCTTATCCACTATACTGTAGACAAGTCGCAGACAGATAATGCGGCAGTGGAGAGGGTAGTCTGAGTGGTTATGTCGTGTTCAGACATTGTGACAAAACAAGAGTACAAGCAAATATAGCAGGCCGGTCCCTCTATAAATCACGAAACAAACGAATAAAAAGCCTTACCTTTATTCTGATATATATATATTTTCTGTTTTAATGTTTTTTGCAGTATAAGTAAATTGACGTTTTCGTTTAACTCCTTCGCTGCTAACGGCACCAAAGGGGGACTTTGCAAACAGTTTTGGATCTTGATCAGACGCCGCGTGACGCGGCGTCTGATCAGGAACCAAACTGTTTGACACTCGTATCAACATTTATTCAGTCAAAACAGCCTTAAAGCTGACTTTGTAAATATTGCAGTCGGCACTACCAATGCAGACGATTAAACTTGGCAGTGAAATAGTTAACTGTATCACAAAAATATTTGTCCAAAAATTGAAAAAAAATGTACAGAACAAGAGTTGCCTTTCGGAGACTTACATTGATTAAAGATGTAAATACGAATAAGGTTGCACTCAGCCGGATAAAGGTAAAGCTTAGCGTAAATGACTTTGCACTCGGGCACTCAATGCATTGTAGTTCATGCACGGTGCCGGATACAAACGAAATTACTTCCCAAATACAGAGCTCGATTCTTATACGTGTATATTAGCAAAAAGACTACAGTAAGCAGAAAATATGGGACTGCTCGTCGGCAGTTGATCGGGACATGACTGGTATTTGCAAAACGTTTGGATCAAAGCGGCGTCTTATCTACGGCTATATCATTCGACCTTCGTTTTACGAATTATTTAATTAAAAACGCACACTTTTTTACGTGACAACGTTAACGTGTTGTAGACAACATATTCAAAACACACGACGATTCAACAGGAGAAATTGCGTGCTTTTGCCAGTACGATTACTGACAAGTGTTAGCATTGGAATGGTGAACGTGTAACGGACGATTCTCTAAAGCTTTCTTATTTACTTTTATTCTGATTAAAGAGCCGAATTCTTTTATTAGCACCGTCAAGAGGTTAAGTTTGATGTACCTGCCTTTCAATATTAATTGCAAAGAGTGTACATGAAACGGACAACAGAAAGTATGCGTTACTTTGCTCGGCACCGAGACCCAGACAATTTAATGTGTTTTCCTGCTTTAGCAATTTGAACTTTTTATTTCAATAGACGTTGACCTGATTTTTGCAAGCGTTTTATATAGTTTTATTATTCAATTAAAACCTTTTTTCAGGTTTGTACAAACACAAATATCCATCGTGGGAATAATATTATCGTTTTCTTCCGTATTTCACATTAGGGCAGGGCTGCCATTTCTCCGGATTTTTCCGAAATATTCGGATTATTATTCCAACAGATGGAAACTTAAAACAGGCTGAAAGTAAAGCAGAATGCGCATTAAGGCGCATTCTGCTTTACTTTCAACCTGATTTAAAGCATCACGTGTCTTAAAACCTAGAAACAGACAATGGGTTAAAAGTATAATCAGGAAAAACCGGGCTTGAAAATTTGAAAATTTGAAATCTTAGGATTTTTTTTATCAACTTATGGCAGGCCTGTTAGGCTATGATTTATCATTTGTGCAGAATTTCTGTTTGTTATATTAACCACATAGACTATGGAAAGGTTATTTAAGAATCTAGGATCGTACACGTTTACAATAGAGATATACGAAATCCTAACTGTCTTTGGCGACAAATAACGTCTTTCGTCTATCATGTTTGTTCAGGTTGTCTATATACTCACTCATACTGTCAATTTCCTATTAATGTAAAATATTCTTTTAAAGTAACCTTTACGGTCAAATTACCATGAAAGTGGTTGAGTTGGACAGGTGTGCGTTTCTGCTACTCTATTTCACATCGAAGCTTATTCGTAGCTGAACGAGAGAACTAAGTTTGCCTAAACGTAGTTGATATTTGTCTTCAATCAGAATAGAAACTGCTATCAATTTTTATTTCTGGCTGTTGGGAAATATGAGCCATGTCGTGAATAAAATGTTTTCATGTATTGCAAATAGAAAAGACTCAATTCACACACTGCGTTTGAATTATCACTTTTGATCAGGATATATAACGTTTTCTTCCTGCATGTCAATTAGCATGTTTTCCACTGGTATTGCAGACACTTATAAGACAACGTATGTCTATTATTTCTACAGAAAGTAACAAACTATCCGGGTAAAGACTGTTTGCGAAATCATTGCAACGCAACTCTTAATACATTACCGTTACACAGTAGCCTGTTACTGTGGTGTAGCGGTGATTATTTCCCTTTGTGTTATTGTTTTTTTAAAACAAAACAAAAACAAACAAACAAACAAACAAACAAAAAAACACGATACTTAACGCAAAAACAGTGCACTTAAACTAGGTTCGGTACATCTACCTTCTTAAAGCAGGATAAACTATCAGTAAAGCTGCACATTTCTCATATAGTTTTCCTACTTTACTTTCATCATACTTTAAGCAGTCACATGCTGTTACTCTATCAGTAAATACTTGTCTGTTTGACATGTTGTAAAAGTGAGGTTGTAGAATATTTCACCTACAAGACAGAATAAAAACGTCTAATTTACCTGACTGAAACTACCGTCTGCTCTACCAATTTTAATTATACAATAATTCACCAAGAAATGTTGGCAATATATCCCCCACGTGTGAAGCATAATATTTCAGATAGGTAAATTGGATGGAAATATTGTCTAACTCAAATTTGTGGCCAAGTTTGTTTCTGCAAACACTGACAAAGGTTTAATTTATTTTGAAGAAGGATGTAAAACTGAAAGCGACATAATATATCCCCACGTAAATAACTACATTATTAATCCCTTTACTGCAAAATCTATATTCACCTCAATTTGCAACAGTTTGAATGCTGATCAGACGCCGAGTAATTCGGCGTCTGATCAGCAGCCAACTTGTTTGCCACTCATACCTCGTTTTTGCGTTAAAGAACAGAAATAAATTTCAAAACCTGCATACAGACGACAATTTAAAAGCAGACGATATAAGTGTTGTGCACTGCAGTAAACCCTTTGTCTGCTGCTCGAGACTTTACTGATGTTTGCAAACAGTTTGGATCTAGATCAGACGCCGCGTCACGCGGCGTCTGATCTGAACCCAAACTATTTGACACTCGTCTTTCGGTTTTTTTTACTTAAACATGAATGAATCTAAATTTTACAAATTTTGCAGACGACAATTTCGAAGCAGACGATATCACCTCAGGATAAGGGTTAAGGTGTATATGATCACACCCGACTAGCTGTAATAATGTGAGTCACGGAAAGAACCATTTATAACCGTGTTTAAACACATTTTATTACCCTACCTTGTAAATTTTAAATGAAATGGATTTAGGTTTGCGGATATAAGGATACAGGTCTAAAGATAAATTAAACTGAAGATCCACTTAAGATGGATAAATGTAAGGCGATGTTAAACGGGTTTGAAAGTTTGCTTTCTGTTTACTTATCGCTTGGTACAATTTACTAGACATTTGTGGACTCTTCCAAACAGTACAGTGATGTTATAGATGGTATGGTATATTTATTCTTGAATTTGCGATTTTAATTGGTTAATCAGTTCTGACGTAACATTACGCTTTTATGCAATTAAATCGTTTGCTTGAAATTTGTTGTGTGTTTGCATTTCTCAAATTTTGAATCTAGGAATATTCAGTGCAGACATGTCGATTTGAGTGTCAACCAGTTTATTTCATGATCAGAAAAAGTGTTACTCTGATCAGGATCAACATGGTGTGCAACTATCACTGCACTTTGGATACGGCAGTTAACCCTTTACCCCATAGCCTGTTTCTAGTCTTGAAGACAGGTGACCACTTAAAGCAGGTTGAAAGTAAAGCAGAATGTGCCTGAAGGCACATTCTGCTTTACTTTCAGCCTGCTTTAAGATAAAATCTGCTAGGCTATATAAAATATTTGTAATGGTTATTGTTCATGAGGGTATAAACTGGAACTACTTTCATCAGCGGAGGAATAAATTAAATACGCTAAAAGTCGCTTCTATGGGGGAAAGGGTTAAAGGGTTAAATACTCAACTTTACTTCGAAATTATTTTCAAGGACTATAGTGTTGGGATACATTACCATTATCTGTATGAGCGAAACAACCGCGTTCGCGATGCAAATCGTAGGAGGCTCTGAAAGTGTTTCGTAAATTCATAAAATTTTAATTTTGATCTGAGAGTCAAAATGTCTAGACCTAGATCATACGCCCAGTTGTCATTTGCATGATCTGGTTCAACATGTATGCTTTTGAAATTAATTGTTTGCATTCTGTATGATGTTGATTTGAGGCTTTTTTCAAACACTTCATCATATCATGCTAAGTGTGGCTTGCTTGCAAACCTGATCCCGAGTAACGCAGCTTTTTTAGTCAGAATTAGATATGTCAAGACATTATGCTGTCTCACTTAGTTTGCATTTAACAATTTTGAAGCATACATTTTCATAACAGGATTTAACACCCAATCTTCCATTAAGCAACCCCTCGCAACAATACATTTTTTTGGAATCTTTCACACAGGAAGTTTCTTAATGCAGGAGAACAACAATGGAGAAAGCTCCTATAGCAGCGTTGTGGCATTGCTTTTTGCCTGCATTAAGAAGCCCCTTTTCTTCATAGATCAATTGATGGTCGCGAAATACAAGATTGGTTGTAGATTAATCCAATTTACTGAAACTCGGAGTACTCATAGTATAATTATGTCATTTCAGATAGACATCAATCAAGAAGCAGCTCAACATCAAAACCTCGCTGAACGCTGCAGAGAAGGATCTGATTTGTGATGGCGGGGCGTGAAGGTTGTCCCTTCGCTGATCACCGGGACAGGATAGACACAGTAAATGGTGCTGGAGGCGATGCTTCACAACTTCCTAACGGACGACATAGTGCGCCTGGTGATAATGGCCCAAATACACAGTGTGCCATCATGGAAATGATGAGAAAAACTATCATAACACAAGATACTGATTCTAAATGTTCAGAACAAGGCCAAAAGGAATGCAAAATGACACCAACATCGGTTAAAAGTGCTTGTCAAGCATGTGAAAATGTGAACAACAAATCACTGAAAACTATCAACGGTGATGTGTTAGATAATGGGAATAGAGAGAGTGAGGATGAACCGGCAAGGAAAACAAGTGATATATCTACAGTGTCTTCATCTGAAGGCTCTGATGAGTCAGAAGGAGAGAAGAAATTAGATCTGAGAGGACTCATAGAAAGTATTGGAACTCTTCTCATACCAATGGTGAGTAGTTTGTCTTTTGTACCTTCAGTGGAGAATACGTTATTCTTTCTCGATTAAACGCAAACGAAACGCAAACGCAAAGCACTAAAACGTAGAAAAGTTTTGGACGATCAAAAAGGCTGGTTTTGTCATGGCTGGGCTAATTTGTATAAATTACCATTGTAAACAGTTTAAAGCCAGATCAGACACGAGGTAACTCAGTGTTTGATCAAAGTCCGACCTGTTTGGAACTTATATTAAAATGCACCGTCACCATATTCAAGAAATTGCTACTGGTTTCATGTTCTTCATTTTGTTGTACCGCGTTTGGTTTAGCTAAACTCTTTGAACCCTAGTCACGCATATATGCGTCATTTGCAAACAGTGTACCTGTGAGGAGTACACTTGTCCTATTTTAACAGTGTAGACCCTGATCAGAGGGCTCCCTAAGGAGCCCTCTGATCATGGTCTACACATTTTGTCATTTTGACGTACATTGTGAAAAATCAACCCTAAAAAGTAAACAATGGACTGGACTAAATTGAAAACTAGATTTGTCAATTCGAAGTTTCAGGAAGGAAAGGGTTAAACGAGATTGAATAATGTTCTCTCTACTATGTTTGAAATGTTCGAGTATTTGTACAGTGTTTCCTCCCTACAGCGGCCCTCCCAACAACGACTCCCTACTTACAACGACCCTCAAAACAACGACTCCCTCCTTACAACGACCGTTGTCACAGTTCCCTAAAAAAACAATTGTGTCCAACCTATTCACGACTGCAATGTCGTTTGCTTAAAATTGACGTATGCTGTTTTTCTCGAAGTTACATAATGGACATTTTGACAAAAACTTAATGACAAATGGCAAACAGCTTGAGTCCAGATCGGACGCCGCCAGACGCGGCGTCTTATCTGAATTTAAGCTGTTTGCAAATGTCCCTCCCTATAACGACTCACTTCGAACAACGTACATTGTTTTGTCTCCCGTTGGATGTCGTTGTAGAGAGGAAGCTTTGTAACTTCAAAGGTATCACGACTTAATTACCAGAGTGGTATTGGCGATAAATACAAACTCAATTTACACCTAGCGGTTTTGTCACCTATCCGTTCATTATTTAGAATAGTCATAAATTGTTTGTCTTCGACTGGTACGTATTTTTACGACCCGTCATAAAATATTGTTTCATGGAATGTGACGGTATATATAAATATATTTCCTTTTCAATACTGCATTACTTTGAAGTTTAGCTGGAAAAAATGGTTAACATTGTAAAAGGGATACAGAGTCTACAGACGTCGTATACACTTTGCTTTCATTTTGAAACGTTATAGTCCGGCAGAGAAATCAGGATTTGAAGGGTCACCTAGAAATTGCGTCCTAAGTTTGTATTAGTTATACCTAGTTAATTTTTGTCCAAATCTTGTTACACACTTAACTACGCTTTTAAAGACAATGGAAAAAAATGATTATGCTCTTGCTTACTACCCAATGCGGCCCAAATATTAATACATTGGATAATGCATGATTCTTTCTCATTTAAACGCAAACGAAACACAAACGCAATTCAAAAAAATGTAGAAACTTACAATGTTTTGAAATTTTCAACAATATCTACTTATTTTAATCTAAGTGACAAACAGTTTGGAACCCACTCGGCGTCTGTTCTGGTTTCTAACTGTTTGCAGCTTAAATAATAGTTTAAGCGTTAACGCGTTCAGTTGGAAATTGTTAAACATGCTTCAAGATATATACAAAACAGAATGGTACACGGTTTGAAAACGTCAACTTTAAAGCAGGCGATCATTAGCTTAATTAGAAGTAGCACCACTTCCTTTCTTGTAATCAAGTCAATGAAGGCAATATACTGGCTATATTTTGTAGGTGGCAGTAATGGTCTTGAAGGTAATTACTGACACCGTGGCGTTGATTTCTTTAGAATCATTATCTGTCAATCAACGTCTAACAGTGGAAAAGATTCCCGAATAAACTAGTCCTTGGAAACGCTAACTCAATTATATGTAGGAAATGATTATTTTTAACAGTTTTAAGTTGAAATATTTTAAATCCATAGACCTGTTTTTAAATTGTACTCAATACATTTGAAAACAATGTAGACCCAGATCAGAGGGCTCCTTTAGGAGCCCTCTGATCAGGGTCTGCACTGTTTTCTAATTAAGACCAGTATTCATTAAACTGCCCATAGATCAAGCATACTGGTTCATGTTTGGTTACTAAAACGATATACAAGGGAATCTTATAACCCACACAAGTTACTTTGTGATGAAAGAGTTAAACCTAATCTGAGTGGCCGACAGTTTGGAATCTTATAAGACACCGAGCTAGTGGCCGTCTGATCTTGCTCCCTCTTGTATGTAATTTACATCATTGTTTAGTTTAAACCTGTTTATAGGGTGAGAAGTGTGTGATGCTCACTGTAGCTGATGGACACATCTTTTTACCAGTTTACACACCTCCCTTGAGTTTAATAATTGATATAAAGTTCAGTCCTGGTTTTTTAAGACCGCGTGAAGTCGTTTTGCTTTAACTATTGCTTAAAGCAGCCTGTCTTTAACATATTTAATCAAAAATTAACAATTAACTGTATTTTAAACATTATAAAAACAAGGGTTTATAATACCATTTAGTTTAATTTAAAGTTTACCGATATTTAAAAACAAGTACAATACTGCTTAATACTGCTAATAGGGGGCGTGAGCACTGTTGCATATTTCAGTATTGCTCATGAACAGACTCAATTAAACCGAGTCTGCAATTTTCAGTATTTGCTTTGTTTTCTGTGCTTTCAAAGGATCTCCCCTTATTCAGATTTATATAATTCACAACAGCAGATGTTAAGTGCTTGTGTGGCGGCTGTAAAAAGTCGCCCCGTACTTCATTCTCAGTGTTGTTATACTTTCTGGTCCTTTGGAATCATTGATTTCAGCGCATTTACAGTTGAAAGATGAATTCCGCTTAAGCTGGTGCTAGGGGGCGTGAGCACTGTTGCATATTTCAGTATTGCTCATGAACAGACTCAATTAAACCGAGTCTGCAATTTTCAGTATTTGCTTTGTTTTCTGTGCTTTCAAAGGATCTCCCCTTATTCAGATTTATTAAATTATTCTTCGAATTGAAGAGTAAGCAATTATTTGTTGTTTGACGTGTTTTAAATGTAGTTAAGAAATATGATTTAAGGCTATCCATTGGATATAGTAGAACAAAAGTAAAATAAGAAATATGGTATAATATTTTCTTATTACATTCAACCTCCACCATACTGCCTAGTGTAACTAGAGAGCGTCATACTTCATCACAGAGTGGCCACTTTACACAAGTTTCACTGTTAGTTTTGCCAGAAGTCAGACGTCCTTGTATCGTATCCTTGATAGAAATAAACAAGAATTACAAACTTAATTAAAAACGTGAAAGAAGACTCTATAAATATAATTATAAATACATGAAAGACAAAACAAGGATATGTGAAGGGATTTATAAACCTACCAACTAATGCAATTCCAACCCTTCTTCAACAGTGATATAACGACTGCTTTAACAAACTGTCGTCTGTGTGAGCAAAAACAAGTATGCCTTTTTAATATAAAGAGAAATATAAATATAACAATGTCAATCAGTTTTGATCTAGTTCAAACGTCTGATTTGGGTCCAAAGTGTTTGCGAATATCAATCAAATCGCAAGCGACAGGTAAAACATCGTGTTCACTACAATTACAACAAAAGAGAATTCTCAAAAGAATCTGCTAGGTTAAATTTAAATATGAACGTATCTTTGGGATGGAAACTATTGCACTTTGCAAGTGTTGTCGAGAAATAACAGCCGTCGGTATTACAATTCGGTGTCTGATCAGCTTTATTTTGAGTGTCAACTCTTAATGATCAACATTTTGCTTTTCTTGTTTAAAGCAGTTTATAGGTAGTTCGCAACTTTATTAGCTTATAGATCTATAAAACATGGCATTGACACTTCCAGTTTCCAATAAAGGATAGAAACAAACTATTCAGTTGTATACCATGTTAAGTTTACATACTTTGTATTACCACAATGAAAAACAGTGTTTGCCCTGAACAGATGACTCCAATTTTCAAACATACAGTCGAACTTCAATATCTCGAACTCGGTAATGTCGATAATACCCGTATTTCAAAGTTAAAACGTGGCTAAGCCACGTTTTAACTTTGAAACACGGGTATGTTCGACTTAACCGAGCATGAAGTTATGTTATTCATGTATCGAAATATCGGGTAGTTCGAGGTAAGCGATTTCGAGATATCGAAGTTCGACTGTATTATAATACGACAGAGGAGTCGTGTTACCTTTACCACACTAGTTAGTGCTATACTGATTGACTTTTAACTCATTGAGCCCTAGTGACGCATATATGCGTCATTTACCAAATGTGTACCTGTGAAGAGTACACTTGTCCTATGCAAACAGTGAAGTCCCTGATCAGAGGGCTCCTGCAGGAGCCCTCTGATCAGGGACTTCACTGTTTGTCATTTTGCAATTTATTACAAAAAACAACCCTAAATAGTCTAAAATGGACCAGCCTTTATTGCAAACTGGAATTGTCCATTGGAAGTTTCAGGGGATAATGAGTTAAAAAACAAAGATTGAATCTTTATAAGACATTTATGATCTCGGGGACATATCCGAAAAGCTTTTGATGAGTTTTTAAAACGAATAACAGATGAATCAACTAAATAACGAATTGCATCAAGAAAATCCAGTCCTCTGTGCAAAATATGATCAAAGTATTTCGGCATCTGATTAGAATACGAACTGTTTGTCAATCGTATTGATGTTTGGTCATGAAGAAACAGTGGATGAATAGTTCCCCCAAGTAATCGCAAATATATTACACACATTAAGATGGTTTCAAATAGTTTTGAGTAAGATCAGACGCCGGAAAACAAAATGTAGCGCATAGCTCCAAACTGATTGTCACTAAGAATTAAAATGATAGTCAAGGTTTTCAAGAAATTGCCAAGTTCTCTATTGTGCGTTTAGTTTCCTTTAACTCATTATCCCCACTTTCAATGGACGATTTTAGTTTGCAATAAATGCTTGTCCATTTTAGACTATTTGGGGTTGTTCTTGGTATGAAATTGCAAAATTACAAACAGTGAAGTCTCAAACAGGAGCCCTCTGATCAGAGATTTCATTGTTTGCATAGAACAAGTGTACTCTTTACAGATACACTTCTGGTAAAGGTCGTCACTAGGGCTCAATGAGTTAAAGATGGCACACAATAAGGTAATCTGTACTGTATGATGACTTAATTGCGGAATACATTTTTATAGCCAAAGTTTTTTCAGAAGGATAAGTGCCAACTTAACCAGTTATAAAAGAGTAAAGCTCTTTGATGATATAAGTAAGAAGCTTATAATCAATATTGAATTTTCAGATGTCAATATTCAATGAAAATCTCGTTTATTGCTCATGAACTCCGTATCTCATACCAACATATGACGGTGTCGGTTCTGGCTCTCATTGTCTTTGACAGTCAGCCTTGAATACCCTCAGATAGAATCAATACAGTTCAAAGAAAGTCATCAACTTTTTACCTTGGTTCTATTCATTGGAGATAACACACATTTATCGTGATAGTTCATCTATACAGATGGCAAATACGGAGCATATTGCTGTGTTTGTGTCGCAAATCAAAGGAACCCAACCCGGGCATGTGTCACTTTGTCAGGCATCTGAGTATTTATTGGCTATTATCTACTCACCATATTGATCTGGGTTTACTTTTAGTTCGGAGTTCTTGGTGGTAAATTGCGCAACTTGACCTTCACCAGTAAAGTATCACCATTACATCCACTCAGTAGGAAAACGTCAACGATGGTGTTTACTTAGTCCCCCCCACGAAACTACAAATAGACACAGCCAGTTCCCAATCATGTCTGACCAGTAAAATTGATTGTATAATGTTTTTGAAAATGACAAACAATGGATCAGAGGGCTCTTACCAAAGGGACGCAACAGAATCCCTCTTATCAGGGTATACACTATTTTCATAGAACGCGTTTACACATTGAGATATATACTGTTTTTTGTGCCTAGCTCCTTTAGTCGTCGCTAGGGTTCAGTGTGTTAAATGTTTAGTTTAGCTTAAAAAAGGATGAGTAAAGCAGCACTAGCTGTTCATTTCATTTATATCATAGCAAGGGGCTCAACTGTACAACAGAGACCTTGACCTGGAAAACAACACTTGAAAAAGAAAGCGTCTACATAATTATAGATTCTGCTGTTCAGTAACCCATTTGTACCCATCACACAAATACGTATGTAAGTGACCAGATTATATATATTCAAATCGTAACATACAGTGGCGAAAACGTCAGTCTTTCCCAATAAACGCGTTTACGCTAAAACTATTATTTCCAATGCAAACAATTTGGAGCCAGATCAGACGCCGGGACACCCGGCGTCTGATCAGGCTCCAAAATGTTTGCCAATCTGACTCAGATTAAAAAAGAAAGTCAGTTTCGTCAAAAAGATTGTCTTTTTCTCCATTTTGTCGCCATGAGTTTTCGCTTCGTTTGCGTTTAAACGGGAAAGAATAACGCTTTCTCCTCTGTATCGTTGTAATATCCCTGCATCAGTAACAGAAACAGGACAAACTGTAACCATTCAATGTTAGAAGACCAATCGTAAACATCTGGACTGACACGCCGAAAACTATGGTTATCATCTGTTAAAGAAACCTTGATTTATTTATCAATTGTACCGACGATTGACACTATGTGAAAGCCCTCATTGTTCGAAGCTTCAGTAAATAGGTCAGTTGAACAGATACAGGTCATATATGGGCAATGGCTGTATAAAGTAGTTGCGATAAGAAGCAGTGGCATTTATGGTAGAAGCAAGCATTAACCACTAGTAGATTATTCCGTTTAACAGACAATGAAATTACCATAACATTCAAACCACGTAATTTGCGCGCGTTGAGACACTACTCATCACGTTGTCAGTAATTATGGACATATAAGTCGTTAACCCTGTGCATGCCATGACATCACCTGCAGTTCTCACTCGCAATTCTATTTTAACCCATTCCCTGTAAAGAAGTCATCAATAATCTTAAACAATGGTCGTCTGATTTTGTTTCTCAAATTCACAGTTTAGGTATTCAGACTTCTTAAAAATTGAAATTAGTATCAAACAGTTTAGATCCTGATCAGACGTGTACTAGAGGTAAGGCAGTGAAGGGGTTAAGGGTAAATTTCGTTTTAGATTTCGAAACCGTAATATCATGGTGCTGATTAGAAGCTGCATTTCGCAGGGGCTGATCTATATCCAAATTGTATGCAATTTCTTTGTAAGCGAAACAAATGTGTCCATACAGAGAAGACGTTATTCGGTCCTATTAAAAGCAATAATGCTATGAACACCGCCATGTCCATTGCAATAAGATTTCAGCCATTTCAGACGCTTGGTCACCTGGAGTATGATCAAGTTCCGAACTGTTTGCCACTAGAGTAAAACAAATCAGCAATCTTGTAAAAAGGTTATCACCTTTTACAAATTAACGTATTTGTGTTTCGTTTATTTATAGACAAGTCACTGATCAGAAGTACGATATTTCAAAATTTCAATTTGTTAGCTAACCAACTTCGAATGAATGTCCCAATCAGCAGTTAACATATATTGAACAGTATCGACGTTATTGTAGTTTCTTCAGCTGAAAACATATGATCCACAGGGGATAAAATTGAGACGGATCAAAGAAAGATGCTTTGCATGATATTTGTAAAGCTGTATACAGCAATTCTACGTCTTTGCAAGTGCAACTTGAAGCCGGTTCATACAGTAACGATGCGTAGGAGTTTTGTCTTGTCTATCATCTTTCTTTAACACACGGAGCTCTAGCAACGCGTATACGGGTCTTTTACAAATAGTGTACCTGTAAAGCGTACATTTGTTCCCGTGCAAACAATGTAGATCAAGATGAAATGATTCCTGGGTCCAATGTTATAAAGCGTTTATGTTGAGTCTGATGTCGTTCTCAAGCATTTTATTGGTCAGAATTGAGCCTAACAAACTGAACAAACTAAGATTTTAATCAAACGCCTTATAACTTCGGAGCCTGTTATCAATGTCTCTACATGGTTCCCGAGTTCAACTTGTATTCCTACTTTTAGTACAATCTTAAATGATATTATTTGAACGAAAGATAATTATTTTGAATGCGGGTTTTAAACACCCGCCGTAAAATCCTTTTTGTCATACAAATGTAGTGCATACGCAATGTCAAGAGCCATACATCTATCGATAACTGTAAATAGTAAAGATCTAAGTCAGACGCCGCTTTTTAAAACGTGGCGTCTGATCTGGATGTTTACCTTTTGAAATACCTAAGCCACATTGTGCTTTCATACACATGCATCGAACCAAATTTAGAAATACCCTTCATCCGCCTCTAACATAAAGTGATTGTAGCATCTCCCACGAATCTGTTTCTTTACTAACTCACTACTCTTCCTCTCTTGGGAGATCAATATATTAACAAAATTATGATCTCTGATGAATTGGTGTTTTCATAACTGTCATTCGTTAATTTACAGCTGCACAAATTGAGTACCAGATTTGTCCCCGTGCCGGTGACAAATTATCTGGTTTAGTTATATTGCAATCTCCAATTTCTGTTTCTGTTTAGTCTCATGGCAATATTGTGTCAGCACATCTGCAGAGTATCTAAATTAAGATTATTAACAAGACAAATTGTCGCAATGCAAGATGTGGCTTCTCTATCACTATTTGTATCACAGATAGCGTTCTGAAATCAGGGCAGGAAGCATGCATCGGTATTATTGAGACTTTATCTTGCAAAGTGTGGCAACAAAGTACAGTAGATCCTTTCTATTACGACCACTAAGTTGTGTCACATATTAGCCGTTTAAGACATGTGACTGCTTAAAGCAATAAGAAAGTGAAACAGAAAGCTCATATAGGAGCTTTCTGTTTTATTTTCACATTGCTTTAATCTGTCACCTGTCCGTTATACGGACAATTATCCTTCTTTTTAGTGTTCGTAATAGAGAGGTTCTACTGTAATTTTCAAAATGATTGTATTCTGATTAGATGCCATTTGCATGGGCTTCTGACAGGTATCAGGTGCCGTACTGTGTGTCATTTTATCAGTGTTTGTTTTTTTCATTTGAAAACAGATAATAACTTAGTTTGTTTCTGTAGTCGACCAAATATAGATACACACTACTACGGAGTGTAGACAATTTCAAGATACTATTCTCTCCCGCTTGAACGAAAGGATAACTCATAAACAATGTGATACGATGTAAAATAAAATTTTCTTGAATATGTCGACGATTGATTTAGACCTATGTGACAAACAGTTTAGAGCCTTTTCGGAGGTTACCCGGCTCCAAACTATTTGCAGTGAAACTAATTGTTTTAGAAAAATGATTGATTTGTTTGAAAGTCTTATAACGTCGTTCTTACAGTGGAGAATATGATATCCTTTCCCGTTTAAACGAAACTAAAAGCAAACGCAATGCATTAAAACGATGAAACATGTTATTCTTTGAAACTAGTACGATAGTGGCAAACAGTTTGATCAGATACCGGACTAATCAGTGACTCCAAAGTGTTTTCAAAGGTTACAATTGTTGGCATATTCCTGAGAGTATGGCAGAATAAAAGTATGCCCCCACTATTGCAGGTGAATACAGTAAAATGTATCTATTACTAACACTTAATTGTGTTAATTATTAAGTGTTTAGGACACATGACTGCTTAAAGCAAGGTGACGGTTTCAATTTCATCTTGCTTTAAGCTGTCACTTGTCTTTTATACAATCAATTGGTCGGTCTTCTTTTAGTAGAGGTAATAGGTCTTCTTTTAGTAGAGGTAATAGATAGGTTATACTGTACACTTAAACGCTGTTTGAACACTTAACTGATTCAGTCATATACGAAAGTAAAACGAAAGGGATTCATCAACTATGACATTCGCACATTACCACACATGAACATACAGAGTAATGCACTGAGTTAGAACGGTTGCACATCCATCTATACAATTAATAAACTTATACATATTCAGGAAGTTAAATAAAATATTGATCGACATTATGGCGCTAAAATTCGGTTGCGATATATTTTGTGTTAAAAGGTGTGAACGTTGCAAATTAATGATCTGGATCAGCTGTTTTATTTCAAATGCAACAGCTGGGCATAGCTGCAGAAAAAAAAGAATATTTGGAAACAGAATACAAAATGTTAGACGAGAGTAATGCAGAAGGGTATTCTTTTATACGACGGTCGGACGATTTTATGTCAAATTATCTTACGTTGGTATTAGTTATTTGCCAAATATATATCAGCAAGTACCCGCCTAAGTCTCTACAGCTTGAATAGTATTTGTATATGAGCCGCGCCATAAAAAAGACTTTTGTTGTATTGCAAACAACGAAAGCCCAGGCCAACCACCACTTCTTTGACGTCACAGTTAAACTCTGTTTAGCACTGAGCAGCTTCTTTAGAATATTTGTTTTTCACTTGTGAGGCAGTCTACACCATGATATGGCTAGAATTATTTTTGGAAAAGCATTTACGTATGGTGTTTTGTTGCACGGTCAATATTATTTTGTTTTTGAAACACGCTTTAAGTAGATTATATATGCAATTTACAATAATACCCCTCTGTAATTTTCCACTCAAGCGAAAGTTTATAGTTATTTATGTTTGTTCTACATGTGACTGCCTAAAGTAATATTAATTAAAGCAAAACAGATCTCTTGATCATCATATTATATGTCTGCTTAATTAAACCTGTCATTAACCCTTTCACTCTCAATGACACTTAACGGTGATTTTGCAAACAGTTTTGGGTCCTGATTAGACGCCGCGTGACGCGGAACCAAACGGTTTGACACTGTTATCGATATTTATAAAGTCATACAAGCCTATGAAGTCTAATTTTGAAACGTGTCTTTCAGTCAACAATAAAGTGGTGAAGGGGTAAAACTCTCCCGAATAATTTGAGCATGAAAGGGTTAAGCTGTCTTCCGTTGTTTAATACCGTGACTGATTCAGCGTTGGGATATAATAAGGAGACTATAATATGACTGATAGAATCGAATTAAAATGTTCACTAAAATTACTGACAACTTAATCTGTATTTTTCCCATTGCAGACTTATAATATTGAAGTCGGTAATGGAATGAATAATTCATTGGGTGGTAAATGTTTAAATTATGATAGAATGAAGAATAATTTGCATTGTTACGTTCATATATCATCCGACAATGACCTAGTCTGTAGATACCTCCGCCATGCAGAATGTCATTACAAGTCAAACTTGGGATTGAGAGGCATTCCTTGAAGATAAATAAATACATATCCGATGGATTAATGCAAAGTACAAGTAATTCAGCAAGCTAATACAGGACCTTTCTGCTTTACCTTTGTTTTGCATGGGTGTAAAACGTAAACCTTAATATATTGGTTTCCTATGAAAGGTCGCCTAACGAAAAGGTGACTGTAGATAGAACAAAAACTGAATAAACGATGAGGAATGAATATACATCTGAAAGACAGTATTAAACCTTTTACTGCAAGACCGCCTGCACTAAAGTATTTGAAAACAGTATGAATCCAAACTGTTTGCAAAACATCAATATTTTTTTAAGTTAAAAAAAGGATAAAAGTCAAATTTTAATTAACCCCCCCCCCGACAAAAAGCATTAGATGTTATTGGACGAAACTGTTCACAAACCCATGCCAATTGCGACTTTTCGGTCGTTTGATAAGATACTACACTTGTCATTATGACGACATGAGAGTCAAAAAGTCGTTTCCCGGCGTCTGAATTGGATCCAAACCGTTTGTATATATTAGTGTTATAGAGTTTAGCAGCAAAACGGTTAAGATATAGCCAACGGTTTCAAACACCTGTCATACTTTTTATTTAATTGCATTGATTATGGGTTGTGTATGAACTAACATATTATCTTTGTTTCAACTGCTCCTATTTGAACTGACTTAAGTCGAACTAACTCGTATTTCTAAGCCTATAGTCTGTCTGCTTTTAAATTTGCAAATGCGGTTATGAACGACTTCAGAAAATTCGATTGGACTAAAGGCATTGTCTTGAATGAAACGTTATGTCCCGGTCACACAGACGGTCGGACTTAAATCGGTACCCAATCGGTCGAATTATTTGCTGTTTTAATCGGTTGTCATAAGTGATTTAATTTCAGACTTTCTGTGTGACCGGGTATCGGTGATAAATAGTTGTTCAATCGGTGAAACGCCATCCCGCCTCCGATTGGCCACCGATTGGCAACTCATGAACTCCTATGGGCCACCGATTAAAAGCGCCCAACAACCTATCAATAATCGACGAATACCGATAAAAAACCGATGAAATGCTGGCGGCAACCGATTGATCACCAACTGATCACCGATTGAACTGCCATTAACAACCGATGAAAACCGACGAGATCCTGCGTTTTAATTCTCATCTTTCTTCATCGGTGGTAAGTATCAGTTCATCGGTGCTTTATCGGTGGTTTATCGGTGATTCGTCGGTGATATCGGTAGTAGACAGGTTGTCAATCGGTTATTTGTAAAATATTTTCACCGATCGAGAATTTTAAGCACGTTTAAAAATCCCAATCGGTGATTTTCGCCGACGAAACTCATCTTTACCCAAAAGCGATTGATAGGTGGAAAACAGGTGGCCAATAGGTGATGTCGGTAGTAAATAGCTTGTCATCGGTCCCCTCCGTAGTTTGGGGAAAAAACAACCGATCTATCACCGATGGCTCTGTGTGACCGGGGTGTTAGCGGAGGGTTGTTGTATAGTTTTCGTATAACTGACAAAACAGACATAAACCTGGTCGCAAACAAAGAACATTAAAAATGCCCCTTCATCCGTTTGCTTTCAAATTAAATTATTCCGTGATTCCAAAAAGGAAAATAAATATACACTTGTTGAAATGATGAAACACCAGGTTCAGTGTCAAGCAGGTTTGGTCTAAATGGGACGATGAGTTACGTGCTTCTTATCTTGGCATAAACTGTTTGGAGTTACAAGCCAGTCTGTAATCATAGGGATAAGGGCTTATGCGTATTCGATGCAAATGCCGACTTATTATATTTTAACCATTTGAATGTCATTATGATGTAATAACCCTTTTAATACAGTCACTGGCATAATATAGCGTGCATAAAAATGTCGACTGCTTTAATGTTTGAAATTTGGATTTTTATGTAGATCTGTTGTTTACTTTTAGTTGTTTTTTTCAAACAGTTTTAGATCTGATGAGAAGCTGCGTCACGCGGCGTCTTACCAGCACCCTAACTGTTTGCAAAGGTTGTCGGGCGAAGCAGTGAATGGGTAATCGACAATATACTGAATAATTCATTTTGATATTAAATGTTTAAATTATGACATAATGAAAGAAAATTTACATCAAAATGTTCATGTTACAGCGCAGTTAAATCACAATTTGAAAATATTCCTTTCAGGCAGAATATAGTTATTAAAGATGAAAACAATAAAATATGTATTAACGAGCACATGAGATGTCGGAATGACAAAGCAAGTTAAACCATTATTAAGCGAGCATCTAGTCAGGAAGAATAGATTACCCCATTTGCGCTGCTCATTGCAATGTACGTTCCAATTATGCTAGTTTATATATTATTATATTAAGTTGATCTAGCGACAATGCTTAGTATACACATACAACAGAGATCAAATAATACAGATTCTGATGAAACGACGTAAATAACAAAGTTTTAATAGGGTATATACTGTTTGACAATGTATGTTAATTGGTCAATGGATACCATAAAATGGGAAATATTGCACACATTTCATGCATGCAGGTATTCAAAATGATGACCATTAATTTTGTTCATGCTCTTAGATTAGCTGTAACAATGAAGTTTGAAACAAAATTTCATTTATTTAAATTGTTAAATATAATTATATTTTAATGTAAATGTCAGACCGTTTGAATCCTAAACAGATACCGTGTTACTCAGTGCCTGAACGGTAGCGTATATCCTATTTAAACGTAAATTTATAAATCAGACTCAGAATACGCTATACTTTTTTATTTAAACATATACAATTTATTATCCCTGTACATTGTACATACAAAAACATTTTCATAGTGGTTAATGCTTGTATATCACGTCGACATGTCGAACTTGTGTGTATGACAGATACATAACACATAATTTTTTCATATTGTATACGAGTTGACCTATCATCTAAAATGCACTTATTTTGTCTTTAGAAAAGTGCAAAATTCAATTTGACTGGTAAGCCGTTTGGAACTTGATCGGTTTCCACCATAACACAATACACGGCCTTGATTGAAGTAGATAGCGCTACTTTTTACATTGCCTCAGTTTAAAGGCAATATAATGTACATATACAGTAAAACATTTCTATTGCGACCACTTAAATGAAGGCTAATTAATAGAACAAGAAACAGATGACAGCTTAACCCTTTCCCTTATAGAAGCGACTTTTAGCCCATTCATTTTATTCATCCGCTGAAGAAAATAGTTCCAAATTATACTGTAATGAATATGTGTCATATTTAATCCTTTCCTTATTCTAGCAGTTAATAGCTTAAAGCAGGCTGAAAGTAAAGCAGAATGCGCCTTAGGGCGCATTCTGCTTTACTTTCAACCTGCTTTAAGTAGTCACATATCTTCAATACTAGAAACAATGCTATCAGGTAAAGGGTTAAAGCAAGGTGACAGTAAGCAATCACTTGTCGCACGCACCTAATAATTAACAAACTTTAGTGTCCGTTATAGAGAGGTTTTACTGTCCATGTATTGTTAACGTTATCTATCAAGTGTCAGGTTGCAATCCTGTAATTTATGTGATAATCATATCCTGTTTGTATAAAACCACGGTAGCAGTATTCATTTACTACCAGCCAGACTCCAATCTAAACACAACAAATAATCAATGTCATAATCGTGTATAGTTCTAACTAGATGGTAGTAACTGTTGTTCAACAAACAGAACAAAAAATTAATGCAAAATCTCACAAAACTAACAATTAGTGTTACTTTTGGTCTTAGAGTAGCAGTTATTTAGTTTCAATAACGTTCTCTAATTTTCGTTAAACATGTTCTGGTTTAGAGATGTTCTACTGATTGGACGTTTGGCGTAGATAAATTGTTTTTCAATTTGGTTACGTAAGATATAGGTCAGATAACTAAGCAATCAATTATTGCCCATCAGAAAAACATTTGATTACCTCCAAGAGTTGATTCAAATTTGCATGCTTATTACGCCGATATATCTTGATATTTCCGTGTGTGCAAGCAATAGCGTTTCTTCGAAAAATATACAATATTAAGTAATCCTGTTTTTCACGTCATGAGGTTTCAGTTCGCGCTTGAATCAGCATCAATATCAGACGATTCTGTCGCCATATTACTGGTATGTATAAATATTGTAACTGCAGTTTTTACCATGGGGAAATGCTAACTGTACAGTGGAGAATCTGTTATTCTTTCCCAATAAACTATTATTTGCCGTGCAAACAGTTTGGAGCCAGATCAGACGCCGGGTAACCCGGCGTCTGATCAGGCTCCGAACTGTTTGCCACCAAGATAAACAAGAATTATCAGAATTGTCCAAAAGTTGTTCTTTTCTACGTTTTAGTGCTTTGCGTTTGCGTACGTTTGTGTTTAAACGGGAAAGAATAACAGATTCTCCACTGTACCTATTAAACGAAGCGAAACGCAAATGCAGTGTTCTTTTATATAAATAGTTGTTAAACGGTTGAGAAACATTTGCATCAATAATTACTAACGGCATACTCACTATTACAATTTGCACAAAAGCTTGAATCAAGATGAGACGACGAGTAACTCAGCGTCGACTCATCTGGATCCGAAGCATTTGATAGTGTTTTGAAACACATTATAGAACTTTGTAGTTTAAATAGTTTTTATCTATTTTGCAAACATTGTAGACCTCGATCAGACCTGGGTCTGCGCTGTTTATTGACGTTTTTCTTTTCTGTAAAGCTTTATAAAAGCGACTATTAATCTCTTCATTATACAATTTATATTGATAATTTTATTTGTTTAATATTTTAGCCTGCAGTATCATTTCAAAGTTAGATTTAAGTCAGTACCACTGACCAAATTTTGAAAAATAGTGTCAAATTGTTAGGATCCTGACCAGACGCCGTGTCACGCGGCGTCTAATCAGGGTCAAAACCGTTTGTAAACGCGTATTGAGACGTAAAGTAGAGAGAAAGGGTTAAAAGCAGTCAATGCAGGTCATACTTCAACACGAAATACTAGTAGTCTATGTGAAAAATCCAGCATTAAAATGGTTAAAAGACCAATGATTATTGGTTAATAACACCAGTCACTGCTCATATAGCACGTACGATCCTCCTGCAGACATGTTAGAGTAGAAATAATACATTTACACCAATGATCTATCTGAATCCGATCTCCATTAGTCGTTGTGAGGTGGGTAATTTAATCACCAGGACAAACGGCTTCGTGATCTGAATTACCCTGCAACTCAATCTCAAACGGTGACCGAGTTCACAGATTGGCGACTCGTATATTAGCCATGTCAAGCGACAGACAAACGCTTTCGATAATGCAAGGCTCAAGATAACAACGGTGTAAACCAGTTATCTGCAACATTCTTTCCTTTACGCCTACAATAAACCTTATGTTTTGACAACTCATATGAACCGTCACCAAGCGACGATACTAATTACGGGTGGTCACAACATAGAGTTGAGAACTATAGAATTAAGTTTTTGGAATGTTTTCCGCATTTTGGACTCTGAGTAATGGCAATCATTATAGCCATAGATCTAAGGCGGCATCAGATAAAGTTGTGCGCCTTTTCTCAAGTGCCGGAACTTGACATTTATCTGTCAAGACTGCTTCATCAAATGTATGTCCATAAACTGTGTTTCAGCACACAAGAAAATACTATCTCTGAGATAGACCAATATCACCCTATACTCAATGTACGAGTAAACTTGGCTTGTTAGTTGTCTGGACCATTTTTCCTATAGCATGGTTTTAGTTTATAATATGTGTGCTCACTTAAAGCAGGTTAAAAAAAAGCAAAATCAGCCTAAGGCGCATTCTGCTTTACTTTCAGCCTGCTTGAAGCTACCGTCTGCTAGGATAAATTATACAAAATATTTCTAATGGTACATTGTCATGACACTAGAAACTAGAACTACTTTTTTAAGTGGAGGTGTATATTGAAAGTGCTAAAACATGTTTATATGGGGGAAGGGGTTAACAATTGTTTGGAAATATCTGCTACAATATCAGGTAACTCTCGGCCAGAAGTCACATTTCCCCCTAGACGGCTAATCTGGGCATTTGCTGAACACGTGTATTTGAGGGTGTTGTTTTGTGATTTGTTTAATATAATATATATTTGTCACGAACGTGGTTTTAGACAAACATTGTTTATAAATCCCATATGGTATGTATAATATGGATAATTATACACATACAAGTATATCAGGGGAATATGCAATGGGGTTACACGAATGACTTTCCAATGACTTATGCGATGGATTAGTATAATTTGCCAATGTTTTTATTGTCTGTTTCAACTACCGGTAATGTTTTTTTGTAGTTTTACTACGGAAATTATGACATGAGTGTTAAACCAAATGCCTCTGATCTAGATCTAAACTCTTGGAATTGAAACTTGATGCCTTGTTGCCAGTGGAGAAAACGGTGTAACCAGTAGTTGTTAACTTAATATTCATTCTGACATTTATATATAGTATCTCTGTTTTCTTTCGCCCTTTCCGGCGTTAAATTTGCAATACATGTAGTTAGGACCAAATGACAGCATACAACAGGCATTACACACGTGCAGGGGCTTTTTGTATCGTTGGCTCTTGACATTTATTTGAATTTGTTATCTATATAGACACGATAAACTATGTTGCAATAGATACAAGCACATTTGTAAATATTCGCCACTAAACAGGTAAATATTAATGTGTCATTTCAAACAATAACACATCGATAGTCATAAAGACAAGCGATTTGTACAAAGCAGACTGAAGAACAGTACAACTTTTTACAAAAAGCACCTGTACAAAGAAATACATGCCATATTTAAGGACTTGTGAAGTCATGAAAATCAATCTCAAATTAGATTTTAACTATTGTCACTATTTTGTGATTTGTATCATATTGCATTTAGATAACTACGATATACATTAATCGTTTTGCAAATATATGTTTACTGTGCATAAGTTAACTCCATCACTGCAAAACGTCATCAATATTAAACAACATGCGTCTGCATTCACTTCTCAAATATCAATTTAAGTAATTTCGAATGAAGATATATTTAAATGAGAGTCAAATAATTTGGATTCTGATCAGAGAACCCAAATTGTTTGCAAATAACTATTAAAACTCGCGGCATGGCAGTGAATGGGCTGAAAAAAAATGCACTTAGTGTAAGAAGGTGTCGCTTTTATCTTCGGACAAGTACTGTTTATTGGCCATATTTGTCACTCTTGAAAAAAATCCATAGTACGCTGAAACAATTAGTAATCCTCTTAACCTTGCACTCGACAAGGATTGACTCTTTAAATTAATTGATTACTCTATTGAACGAGTTTTTGCACTTAACCCCGTCTTTATCATCTGAGTCACCTTTGTCACTACACTTGTTTTTAAAAAATAATTTTAAAGCTATTCTAGCTTAAGAAATCTTATTCATTTGTGTCAAAAATTGTATCCTGATCAGACGCCGCGTTTTGCAGCGTCTGATCTTGATCCGAACTGTTTGCGATTTCTAGTTTAGTCGTAACTAGCAGGCAAGGAGTTAACCGTTTCCATGCTAAGCATATGCTCCTACATTGAGGACGGTTGTAAACAGTTTGAACCCGGATGTTATGCTGAGGAACTCGGCATCCTGTTGGAGTTCGAACCGTTTGATACTCAGCATGTACCTTCCGCATCAGTATTGAAAAGATATGCCATTTTCAGATCTATACAAAACAACAAATTTCAATAACTGACATGTTTTGAATGGGTATATTGATAGCCCTTACCTTGCTAGCCGCGAATTTTCTAACAGTGTTAGCCCAGATCAGATAGATGGCATCTGATCAGGATCCAACTCGTTTGACTGTTGTACTAAAATCCAACGTAATCAAAATTAAAATATTCAGACTTCAACTGATAAACAGGCTGTATCGTAGCAGGCCAATGGTTATAAAGCAAAGGAAACTGTTCAAGTCAATGAAGTCACATTAATTTGGACCAAGATTTCCACGTCATAACTTATAGGCTATTATGGACAGACATGACACAATATGACAGGTTATTATACGCCACTCTTTCTGGATAACCACTGCTTTATTAACAGTATCCGTCTACTTTTATTGTTCAACTTTAGAATTTAGGTTTTTGGACATCCATATGAATGTCAAAACTGTTTGGAACCTGACTAAACAACGAGTTAAACGGTATTTGGACAGTGACTAAAGTGTTTGTTGAATCAAAGAGAACTCAGAACAAGGAAGTAAAGGGGTTCATATAGATTATGTTATATATATTGATGCTTAGTGTCATGTTATTGACACTTTATGAATGAAAGAACTCGTTAGACTCGAAAGCTGATATACATGATTCTTTTAACTTGGCTGATGAAGCAGTTTTCAAAGGATCGATGGAAAAATGGAATTATACAAAAATAGCAGTACTAGTATAATGCATGACCAGGGATTGATTACATGTATAGAAATGTTATATTAACCCCTTCACTGCCATGGCGTCATCCGTTTTGAATAAATGTCGTCCAATTTTCCAATTTCAATTTCATCCACATTTGTATTTTGACTTAAGACATATATAATGAAGTGTCAACCAGTTTGAATACTGATCAGATGCCGCATTACGCGGCATCTGATCAGTATCCAAACTGTTTGCAAATAGTTATTGTATCCGGGGGTACATGTAAGACAGAGAAAGGGGTTAAAAGTGCAATACAATCACTATAGTCAGACAAACATGATATGATGTATCTAAAATTATCTTATTTTCGGAGTGCCTCGTAACACAAGTTTTGCTGTTCTAACATTTGTAATGAATCAATGTGAACGCGCTCATATGGTCACCTGTATAACGACACATAATTATATGAGACTCTGTTTGCATTCATATTACCAAGTGTCTGCAAATTCACTTCCTCATTTCAAGCTACGACAACTCCAATAACATGACAATGAGACAGCATAGGAATACTTTCTCGCCGCCAGTATACAGTGAAACATCTCTATTACGACTACTTAATCAAAGGCTAATTGATTTTTTAAAAGACGAGTGACATATTAAGTAAATGAGACAGTAAAACAGAAAGCTCCTAAAGGAGCTTTCTGTTGTACTGTCACCTTGCCTTAAGCTGTCAACTGCCAAAAAACTCATACTAAGTAACACAGTTAAGTGATCAAAATAGAGAGATTTTACTGCGTTTACATTGATTTCTCACGAAAGTCTTACACTAATATAGTCCGTACGGAGTTCATGTTGTACTCTTGGTGCAAATATGAGAAAATAACACTGTCTACAAGATGCCTTAACTGTCATGAAATGTTTTCTTGTTATTCTCCAATGATATAAAAGGATATGATTTATCGTGTAGACAATTGTAAGTACTAATACTGCTTTTAGTTTGCGAGGCTTTTTGTAGCTGAGTATATTAAACGTGCATTTGTATGTTAAAGTCTTGCAAATGCTTACATACATGTAAGAGAATAATTTCAAGTAAACTCGTAAATGCTTCAATGCCGACCCCTAATCAGGCTCCGAACTGTTTTCAAATTGAATATCAACAGATTATCAAAATTGCATAAATAACTGTCAGTATATTATTTGTCTTTGTAATGCATTTGTGTTGAACGTCGGTTCAACAGACACATACCATATTCCCCACTTTATACAATATACGTTTTCTAATCGCCGCTGAAAATGTTCTTTAAATTCAGTGGTACAGTGGAGAATCTGTTACTCTTTCCCGTTTAAACGCAAACGTACGCAAACGCAAAGCACTAAAACGTAGAAAAGAACAACTTTTGGACAATTCTGATAATTCTTGTTTATCTTGGTGGCAAACAGTTTGGAGCCTGATCAGACGCCGGGTTACCCGGCGTCTGATCTGGCTCCAAACTGTTTGCAAGTTGCAAATAATAGTTTTAGCGTAAACGCGTTTATTGGGAAAGAATAACAGATTCTCCACTGTACCTGTGATTAGGACTGCAGTGCTCCCTCCTTACAACAAAAACTCAATAGGAGGGAGTTATTTAAGGGAGGAAACAATTATACGCTAAAGAGTACTGAGCATGAATTGGCCTTTTTTTGCAAATAATATACATACCTAAGTTGTCAAGATTGAAAGTACTTATTGACTACTATATATATTTTCATTTATATTTAGAGAAAATTGTACTCATCCGTTTAGATCTTGACCAGTCATCCTGTTTCTGAATGACTACTCTAGATTCAAACCGTCATTCAGTTGTTTATATTTTGGAAAAAAGACCTTATTGTTTTATTTGTTAAAATAGTTATGCTAAACATCAACATGTAATTAACACTACTCTAAAGGTAGAAGAAACAATGATCCAGCATGCAAAGAGGTAACTAGTACCCTATTTGACGCACATACGCGTTACTACGGGTTAATAGGTTAAGCCGTATACTGTCTCCGAAGTTAAAACTAGTATTTTTTGTAAGATGTCATACTATATAGACAGCTGAGTGTAAGAAAATTTGAAAAACAGTTTATATTATTACACCTCGCTTTGAGTTACAATGTTAATTTTCCATAGACCAAAATGAAACATTTTGCATGTTGGTTTTTTTTTTTTACATCTATCCAAAATATACTGTCTCTCTATATGATTTTCCCTTTTGTCGCCCTATATGATTATATTTTCTCTATTCTTCTTTCTTTTTTTGTAATGAAATAAACAACGTGACGTCATAGACGTCGACGTCGTTTCCCGCGTTTCGTGCACGGCGGCTCTAAATTGGTATTCACAACATATTTTATAAAATACGAATCTGTTTTAAATGGCAGTTTGGGTGACATTAAAATTGTCAACCCTCGAAAATAAAAATGTCACCCTCGGCTTCGCCTTGGGGTGACATTCTATTTCTCGGGTTGACAATTTGAATGTCACGCAAATTGCTATCTAATATTTATATACTGTATGCTTTTTTGAAGATGTGAAACTTCATGTCTAAAAGAACGTAATGAAGTTATTGCCACGAGTGTAACTCAATGTCACATTCGTATGTAAATTAATTTTCTCGCGGTAATTCTCGTGCGGAATTTAAAGCAGTCAGATCCGTCAACACAAGTCTAACAAATCTCTGAAATCATAATAACGATATAATAGTAACCCAGGCTAATTTCACCACATACAGTTGGTGTAATGGACATGTGGCAGCTAGTAGCAGAATTGACCTCTATGTAAGAGCTTTTTGTTCTACGTTGGTTTTGTTTCAATTCCCTGTACATGTGTTAACAGGGCTCCAGATAAGAGTAATTTTTCAAAAACTAAATTTTTATTTCTGTATTAATTCCTATGGTTTTACTACTCATAAAAATCGTCTCTTCGAGACGATTCTAACGAGTAGTAACACCATAGGAAATAATGCTGAAATGATTAAATTCCTTCTTATCTGGAGCCCTCCATGTGTAGACATGTCTTACCACACATACAACAGGCCCACATTTGAATTTTGAACGGTAACAATGGTTTGACACCATTGTAGTGATATACAAACTGTGGATACCGCTAATACAGTGGGGAACGACGTTATCCTTTCTTACAAACGCTTTGAAAATATGTCCAATGCCAACAGTTTGGATCCAGATCGGCCGCTGAGAAACATTGAGTGAGATAATGCTCTAACATTTTTGCAACTTAGATTATACAGAACTGTCATCATTTTCAAGACGTTGTCATTTTCTACAAAGTTTTAAAAATAATTGTGTTTCTTTGTTTCATGGGAAATAATAACTGCGGACTCGTTTTTTAACCAGATAACAACCCATTCGAGTGATATTTTTTTCATATCAACCCAAAGAAATTGATTATCCTCTATGTAACACTGTTATAGACAACTCAAGCTCAATATAGAACTTTGATGTTACCGTAACAATCGAAAGTCTTGAATATGTGTTTGGTTTATTCAGAAGACTAGTCCTACTAATTATTCTGTTTTAATTCTGTTTTAATGTCCACAGAGTCGTGTCTGAAGTAATAATGTCAATAGCCTAGAGGGTAGTTCAAGGACAAAATCGTATCTAAAACACTGAGTTTCTACTAGATCTATACCCATGAGGAAATCCAAACTTCAAAACCTACCAATAAAAATGGCATGGTCATCTATAAACACATTACGAAAAGATATAGCTTCTACACTACGACGTTAATTAAAAAATATCCATGTATTGTGGAATCCTTAACTCTTCATGGCCTGTTTCAAATATTGATGATAAGTGACGACCTAAAGTAAATTGAAAATAAAGCAGAATGCGCTGAAGCAGCATTTTGTTTTACTTTGCTTAAAGCTGCTATCTGCTTGAATCTTGAAAATATATGTTATGATACATATTCATGAATGTAGAGTATGAACTAGCTTTTCAGTGAAGGAATGAAGGAAATGCGTTAAAAATGATTATGGGGTAATGAGTTATAATTTACAACAGCTTAAAATATTTACTCCACAACAAAAAAACCAAAACGTGTCTGACGAATCTTTATGTTATGTATTCACCTTGCCTTAGCAGCATGCTGGTTTTCGAATTTAACCAATTTGGGCCCAGTGGATTCTTCCATGTTTATTTATTGGATTAGGCCATTTTTTATCAAAGGGATGCCTGGTCAAAAGTTTCATTTTTATTTTGTTTTATATTGAAATTCCCATCAGCAAACAGTGTAGACTCTGATCAGACGCCGCATAATGCGGCGTCTGATCAGCGTCTACACTGTTTGCCGATGTCCCATATATTGGATCGTGGGCACACATGGGTTAAAACAATTCTGTCTTCAGACAAGAGGGAAGAGCACGATTGATTTATCAATGTACAATGTAAGATGCTGACCGATGTCATGTAGAACTTGATCAGAAGCGATAGGGAAAGTAATTGTATTCCTTAATCAGTACCCTGCCAATCGCGACCGACTTGTGTTCGCAAACAGTTTGAATCAAGATTAATCGCCGAGGAAACCGATATCTGATCAGGATCCAAAGTGTTTGACTCTTATCTTTTGTGTTTTTTTTCTTCAAATTGGCATATGTAGTTTATTTTGACATGTGTTTAAATCGGCCGATATCAAAGTGCAGATTTGTTAACATGTTGTTCCGCTATGCTTTACATTTCTTACCTAAAGCACAGCCACCCTGCATTCGACACTGAAAACTGTCGTTTTCAGGGGTGTATTACGGAAGTTTGTAAAGGCGTATGTTATGTTAAAATAATATTCTTGAAACATTTGTGACCAATGCTGTACTCGAACCGGCGACCTTTGGCATTCAAGGCCAACACTCTACCGACTGAGCTAACTGGGCAATCGTCACAAACCTTTAAGTCGGGATTCCAAATATGACCGAACCTGAGAAACATCTCAGACCTATTTCCAATGGTATATTTGTCCTGTTTTATTGTACGGATAAAATGCTTGAACAAAGTCAATGGCCTAAGAGACATTTCAAGGACACATGTTTTATCTTTATCTACTTATTGTAAACTATACTCATGAGGAAATCAAGCTACTAAATATGTCGGTAAAGGTTTCCTTTCATCTCATTCATTATAATACAAATCCAAAATAGTGCTCCCCAATGACGGCCAATAGAATGTACACACTGATATTACAAACACACGACTACGCAAGATTTAAAGTAAGCCAGAAAGCGCCAATACGAGATTTCTGCTTTGTGTTCGTCTTTCTGTCAGTATTTAGCTGCCTTCAACAACAAAGAGAGCCATGCATGGCTTTTACTTACTGACAGTTTACCTCTCTAGTACGACCACTAACATGAATGCTAATTGGTTGTATAAAAGACTGGTGACAACTTTAAGCAAGGTGATAGTAAAACAGAAAGCTCTTGAAAGAGCTTTCTGTTTTACTGTCACATTGCTTTAAGTAGTCAACTATCGTTCACAGCGTATTGATAATTAATACAATTTAATGGTTGTTTTAGAGAGATTTTACTGTATGCAACGGTCCATAGGGAGTTCACATACAAGACGTATACAGTTTCTCATAGATTAATCAGAGAATCATTTAGGTCAGACTTCCAGACACAAGGCCACTGTAGAATTTGTTTATCAATGAAACATGCAAGAAGCTGGACGATGCCATGTATAACTAAACAGACACGGAATGGAAATAATATGCAGCGCAGAACCTTTGCGTTTGATCAGGATCAAAACTGTTTGATATGCGTCGTTAGTTTAATGGTTTATTTTGCATAATAACCAAGTATAGATATACCAAGACGTGTTTCAAAGAGACCTATAATAAAATTTAATAACAATAATAACAAACCGTCTCTTATCTCTATTCCGTTGTAATATTCTAAAACTAGTGATCGGGTAGATTAACAATACCGCTCAGCTAACCTCTATTAAAATAGATTAAGGGGAAATACAACTTAAACAAATCATATGTTGAACGTCTAACCACTTCACTGTCACGACATCATCTGTGTTAAACAATTGTCGTCCACATGTTTTCCTCAATTTCAAATTTGGTAATTTGACCATAGTTATAGGGATTCAAAGAGTTTGAATCCTGATCAGACGAAATGGACTCTGGGTAAGGCAGTGGCGGGGTAAAAGACAACACTGTAACGCAATTTGCAAGTAAAGCAAACAAAAAGCTCATATGAGACATTCGAACACAGTGTATCTGTTAAAAGTACATTTTTCGTATGACATCAGCGTTGTCCCAGGCAAGGCCCTCTGTTTACACTGTTTGTTTTTTGCAACATATTGTTATTAAACAAATACTATAAGTAAAAAAAAAGAAGCGACTTAATTGGATACGAGAATTGTCAAATTGAAGTGTCGGGGGCAATGATTAAGTACAGTATACCCTCTCTACAACGACTATCCACGCAACTATTCCCTCCCAACAACAATTATTACCGCTGTTCCCCAAATACTGCAGTTATGTCTAACCTTTTCGCGGCTGCAATATCGTCTGCGAAATGTTGTCGTCTGCTGCTTTTCTCAAAATCATATTTGACAGAAAAAACAAACAAACGATTGACAAACAGCTTGAATCCAGACCAGAAGACACGTTACGCGGATTCAAGCTGTTTGCATGTGTAAGCACAATTCTCTCCATATAACACCCCCCTCCGAACAACACACATACTCTTTGTTTCCCATTGGTTTTTTTTTGTAGAGAGGAAGCACTGTAATAACCAAATCACCAGTATAGTTGTTTGAACGCCCAGGTCAAGGTCAGTTTACCATGTACTTTCTGGTGTTGGCTGTCTTACTCTGTGTTCCTTACTCTTAAATAGACCCACAGCTCGTCTAGTGTAAACACACACTCTTACATAAGCGAGACTTGAGATATTTAAATTATACGATCAAACGTTAAGAGGGCCGTGCTCAGACACATTTTGTCATAATGAGTCAATACACTTATATAACAGTTAACCCTTCTCCTGCATATAGTTTATATTGACTCTTATTACAATCAGTGTAGACCTAGATCAGTCAGCTCATGAGGGAATATTCTTTTAAGGCTCTGTATTATTTCTTATTCTGTCTGTATGACATGAACACGCACTTTTTTTGCAGAAGAAAATGTTCCATATTTTATAAGTATATTCAATAGTTCGTGCTTTAGATGTTCATAGAAGATAGAGTTTCATACCAACGGACTTCTTGAGACTGGATTGCAATAAAACTAGAACATCTCATATTGGAGTTTTCTTGTATAACTGCATTTCACTGTGTTTGGTCACTTCACTGATATTTGCAAGCACGTTGAATCAAGTTCAGACGCCAAAGAAGGCGGCGTCTTACCAGGAACTGAACTATTTTGACATTTGTTTCAAAACATATTCAGTCATCCTGGAACTTATTCTAAATTCTGAGAATCATGTTGTTTAGGATGCCTCACTTTGTCAGAGAAATTGGTAAACTGGTACCTATCGTTATTACAGTCTCTATATTACGACAACCAAAACGTCTAATTAATTATAATAAAGGACAAGTTGGAGCTTAAAGCAAGATTAAAGTACAACAGACAGTTGCTCAACCATTTCCCACAAAGAAGCGTATTAAAGCGCTTTTAATTTTAATAATCCACTGAAGAAAATAGCTCCAATTGATACAGTCATAAACGTGTATAAAAAATAAATAGTTTCTGTATCCAAGAAAATTGTACATGTAGCTTGAAACAGATTGAAAGTAAAGAAGAATGTGCCTTCATGTTTATTGAGCTTAATATTTCTTTTTAAGCGATCACCTGTCTTAAAACATGAACTAATCAAACTGATTAAATAGTTGATCAAGAAGTTTCAGGGTACGGGCAATCATAAGGAATTACAAAGATTTATGCCGTTAGAAACTCGACCATTGAACTATGAACAGTACACGAGATAACGATAACAAAGAAACCATCAAAGAAAGTATATTTGGTATAATTGAATTTGCCATTTCAACATTGTCCTGCTAAGTGCTACTTTATTGGTATTTGCAAACAGTCTATATCCAGACCAGCCGCCTATTAAGAAGTCACATGATCAACGTCTAAACTATTTCACAGTCATGCCTATATTCTTTAGTCAACAAAAATCTATCTAATATTTCAAATTCGAAAACATGCAGACGGCGTTTTAAGCAGCCGATTATTTGGCAGAGAAATAATTAAAGCTTGAATAGAACACTAAGGTACCTTGTTGTCCAATGACCTTTTAACCCTTTCAATATTAAAGTAATCTAGAGGTTGTATCCTTCCATCGCTTTATTGTCTCCTGCTTGCTTCAATATTGCTGTCTAAAAGATCGTTTCAAAGTTATATACAATGTATACGGTAGTATGACTTACGAAATAGTCAAACAGTGTATGCGGCATCTGATCTGGATCGAAACTGTTTACACATTCGACTGTATGCGACTGTGGTGGAAAAGGGTTAATTATAGACCGCAAATATTTTCTTCTGCAAAATTGCCCCTACTGGATGTTACAATTTATATCAGAAAATATTGTGAGAATGTCAAACAATTTGGATTCAGATGAGGCGCCGAGTTGATTGGCGTCTAATCTGGACCCAAACTACGTGTAATCATTATAACAAACTCTCACGGAATGTGCTAAAGATTATTTGCTAATAACAATTCTAGCACCTATATGACACGGATTATGGAACTGGGTCATCACTATTCACACGTAGTCTTTATTTAATGTAGCAATAAGGTGTTATTTAACTCATAACTAATTTCAAATCTTTAACCTTTTCATATACAGTGTTCCCTCTCTACAACGACACCTTATGGGAGACAAAAAGTGTGTGCGTTGTTCGGAGGGAGTCGTTATAGAGAGGGAAATTGGTGAACATTTGCAAACAGCTTAAATCAAGATCAGACGCCGCGTAACGCGGCGTCTGATCTGGATTCAAGCTGTTTGTTGCTCGTAATTAAGTGTTTTTCTGCCAAAATGTCAAATATGTAACTTTGAGAAAGCAGCAGACGACAATTTTAAGCAGACGATATTGCAACAGTAAAAACGTTAGACATAATCTTCCTGTTTAAGGAACTTCGGCAAGGGTCGTTGTAAGGAGGGAGTCGTTGTTGAGAGGACCGCTGTAGGGAGGGAGCACTGTACGACTGATGAAGACCTCGGAAACTGTATGGATAATGTCGCATCCTATCAGGCTCGCAACTATTAGCCGCTCAGATTTTAAACGAACTTTCAACATTATTAAGACATTTTCTACATGTTTAGTTTTGTTTCATTTAAACATGAATGGATAATATATTCATAACTGTACGTATGTCCGCGCAATGATGGACTGCATGCATCGTTTCCAATGAGAGAAACACAATAAGCTATTTTGGTTTCTTTTCAATTCTGATCTGTGTATTTCGCTTGTGAAATACATGTAAATTATTGAAATAAGATATGTTTAAACCAAGTATAGTTTCTTGTCATCCTGGCCAATCAGATTATCGACTCTAGAGCTCAATTGTGACAGTCTCATATTTTTGTTACTGTATACTCAAGTCAGTTTTACCTCTTTGAATACTGGGTATTTGTTCATCTGCAGCAAACGACGTCTACCACTAATCTAAAGTATAGATTGTCTTTCGATTCAAAACAGGACAGAGTATATAACAGTTCTAATCCTGATGAGACACGGCGTTACGCGGAATCAAAGGGATACAAATTGCTTACAAAAAATATCATGGTTTAGCCGCTACAGTGCTTTATCATTAATTAACCTTCGCTATGAAGACTTTTTATCAAAACAACCAATTGGTGCATAGCGCCAAAAGATTTGGACATATGCAAACAGTGTAGACTCAGATCAGACATTACATTGTTTGCTAATAGAAATTTCTTTTAAAAATAAAATAAAAATGCAAACTTTTGGTTAGACACCCCTTGAATGAAAAGGGGAATAATTCAATATATTAGTATTTAAGAATCAGCTTGTCATAAGTGGGTTAAAGGTGGTAGACGCACTTGCTTTTCTTATTAAACCGGCGGACTTAGTCGAGGGGTAAAGCGCCCGCTTACGACGTCAGGGGTCGTGAATTCGATCCCCCGCCAGACCAAGTCCTTCGGATGAGAATTTATAAACCGAGGTCCGATGTATTAGTGCTTTATACTGGGCATCTCAAAGAACCAGAGAACCTTTTCGATAATAAGAGTAGGGCATCGCGCCCGGGTTCTCTGTATCCGCTCCCCTCTCTATGGGGCGTCCAATTAGCCCATAGATGGCATAAATGGACGTTTACCCTTTTCCTGCTGGTCGCGACTTTAATGAATTTTGAAAACAGTTTAGATCCAGATCAGACGCCGCGTAACGCGGCGTCTGATCTGGATCCAAACTGTTTGACACTCGTCTTTAGGTTTCTTTACTTAAAAAATGTATAAATCTAAATTTAAGAGATTTTGCAGACGACAATTTCGAAGCAGACGATATCACCGCAGGATAAGGGTTAACAAAAAAAAATGTCTTGATGATATGGGTTTAGGATAAAAACCTGTGCTTAATGACTTCTACTGGAGTCCTCTGAAGGAAGATTTCTCTGTTTCTAAATGTGCAATATATTGCAAAGCATAAAATTAGAACAACAGCTTGGGTCCTCATGCGACGCCATGTTTCTAGACGTTTAATCTTTATCCAACATGATTGCAAAAGCAAATGAATATGGCCTGACACTAAATAGGTGATGGTAAAAGGAATACTAACAACAGTGGTTACCCGATGCCTTTTTTTCACAACGGTTTTCAGTGGGTTTAAGTGTATAAGAATTAACGCGTTAATTATTAAAGACAACCCTTTTACCCATTGTTCATACTAATATATAAAATACTTGGCTGATAAACTTACACTGAGTGCTCAAAGGTCGTAAACTGTGATTTGCTTATATAAACCCGAAATACACTTAAACTCTACAAAGCGGCCATAAAAAAGAAAAAAACATTCACATTCTGTGTACCATGTCATAGCTTACTGTAAGACAACAGCAATGAAGCCAACTTCCTTTCAAACTGTCAGCATTTACTTTTGTTCTTTTAAAGCAGTCATGTTGTTTAAAAGACGTTAATGCTTCATTTAGCGATCGCTTAACACGAAGTAGACTTGTTATAGTCAAATCCCTTAATGTCTTAGCCCAATTACAATTGTTATAATTACGCAAATTGTTTGGAACCTGATCAGACGTCATGTATCATGCTCAATATTGTTTGTCACTCATAATAATATTACTTTGTATAGTTCAGTAGAATTTATTACCAAAAGCAGACGACAATCGTTTAAAACAATGACGTCATTGCTGTAAAGGGGTTAAGGGTATGAGTGTTTAATTTAAGACCTCGACATGTAAACAAAATTGGTGGGCACTATTATTTTCAAAGTTTATACAAGCCATTGCCATTTATATACCAATGTTTACAGTTAGATTATTTATGTTTGTTTACTGACATTTTCCCATAGGTAAACATGTAAATTACATTCCCTACATAATTAAAAATTTATTTTTCAATGCTGTCGCACTTCAAGCTTAGAGCAATATAGTGATAGTTTTTTCGAACTGTTTCGATCCTTATGAGATTCCGAGTCGCTCTGTATGTGACTTCGTCCACGCTTTTTCTATCATTTGGTGACTTTATTCTGAAAGAAAATCCCAGACGATCAACTCTTATCATAGCTGTAGACGACAAATTGCTGCAGAAGACAATGCCATAACATGGTTAAGGTTAATATGATGAACCCTTTCATGAACAAATTATTCGGGAGAGTTTTACCCCTTCGCCGCTATATTGTCGTCTACTTCAGTATTTTTGTCTGCATGACACGTTTCAAAGTAAGTTTTAAGGTTGTTTGGCTTTATAAATATCGATAAGAGTGTCAAACAGTTTGATTCCTAATCAGATTTACGCCGCGTCTGATCAGGATCCAAACTGTTTGCAAACGCGCTTTAAGGCGTTATTGAGAGTTAAAAGGTTAATCGATGCTTGAAGTTTCATAATCAACACTCGATGATTTGACATTTAAGCACTCTACGCACCTTTTTTCTCTAAATGTCCTTTGCTGCTCTTGGCATCTGAGTCCCTCTTGATATTGTCACATTCCGTGATTCCCACAAAGTAGTAAAGTATGTGCCTGTGTCCTCTAAATTACAATAACATATTTATGATAGGGAATGATGGGCTGCCAAGGTACTACATGGGTTACAACAAAGTCGTCACGTGACTTGTATCATGATTGGCAAATTTCGTTTGTAACTGTAGTTGAGATTTAATTTGCTTGACATTTTTCAAACATATTATCCTACTGATGAATCGCCGGGAAATATGGCATCTCATCTAAATCTAAAATGTTTGTAGTAGATTATACAAAACTCATTCTCAGGCATTGGATTGGTCAGATTTGAGCAAAAGCGTTTGAGCCGACTCTTAGATCGTTCTCAAGCATTTGATTGGTCAGATTTGGGAAAGTCTGAGACTCAACACAAACGCCTTGTAACCTAAGGCCTGAATTAACGGGCAATTGATCGATGCTCTATCATGTTGTATAATAGAAGTATGTAATATGAATGGCATACTATAGACTGATACGTTTCAGATTGTCGTAAAAGGCATGATATAGGATTATTAAGATGAATTCACAGTATTTCATTACCTCTTTCATGATCATATGTACAGTGAGGTTTTTACCCCTTTCACCGCCATATTGTCGTCTGCTTCAATATTATTGTCTGTAATATAGTTTAAGGTTAGATTTAAAGTAGTATAACGGACGTTTTTTTCAAAACAAGAGGCAAACAATTCTGATCCTGACCAGACGCCGCGGTATGCGTCATCCGATAAGGATCAAACCTGTTTGTAAATGCGCTTTATGACGTCATTGAATGTGAAAGGGTTAAACAGTAAAATTACATGTATATAGACAAGGTTTTAACGTTGGATCTCTTTCGTTTATATGTGACCTTTGGATTGATAGAATCGTTACCTCTACGCATACATAGTGGTATACATGTATACTCAATAGGTACTGCAAAGATGTTAGGACAATGGTTATACAGTAAAACCTCTCTATTACGACCACTAAACAAAATGCTAATTGACTACATAAAGACAGGTTACAGCTTAAAGCAAGGTGAACATAAAACGGAAAGCTCCTGAAGGAGCTTTCTGTTTTACGTTCACCTCGCTTTAAGCAGTCATCTGCCGTATACACATCTTAATAAACACAATACACTGAATATAGTGGTCGTAATAGAGAGGTTTTACTGTAGTATGTTTGTTTACATACAGTTCTGAACCTTATTAAATTAAATTGATAATCGCAAGCGAATTGCCATCGAATCAGGCGCTTCAAAAAACAAATCCTACGCTTGAATATTTTTACGCGAATTTTCCGAAGCGGTTGTGACAAAAATGGAATCGTAAAAATTAACGGAGGCATATATGCAAACATTTGTGAGATACACCATTCAAGAAAGCTTACCCGAGGGTAAAGTTACTATTTTGAATCGCAAGCGAATTGCCATCGAATCGCAATAATTGTTAAATTTATAAGGTTCAGTACTGTATCATCTGTTATTTGAGCTTTCTTATTGACTTTTATCATGTGCTAAGCTATCACTTGTAAATATCATTGATTTTGCTATAGAGTGGCAGTGTTTACAGGTATTTTCTGTAGCTTAAATAATGTGTCATGCAACTGTGAATGGACCAGTCCCTAATCCATTTGCCACTCGACATAGACAATTGTTTAGCGTATTTTTAACATATTCAGCCCTCACACTTTCAAAGGGCATTTCTATTTTTCAATTCTGTCTAGTTCATATCAGACTATGTAGGGTAGCTTTTAAAAGATTGCAAAATGACAATCGGGACAGACCTTGATCAGAGGGCTATGTGTTAACATTTGAATTCATATGGAGAAGTCCCGACAGACACAAGTTTAAAAATAAAATAAACCTCTTTTGGCTCACTTGTTCCCTTACGCACGTATCATAATGTAGGCCTACTGATACACTGAAGGATTTTAACTTACACACTAGCACATTTTCGTTAAAATGGGTAAGTCAGGCAGAGCACGTTCCCTGTATAGCTTGTTCCAAATAATGCAGCAAACTATATACGTTTTATATTTAACCCGGCCAGGAATCTATCCGGGACTCTCCCATTTCATAGCCTGACACCCTACCGTCTGAGCTATTGTCGAATGTGTTCTAACTCATTCACCCCTGACACCTTTAATGAAAATAAGTCTAGTTCATTTTTGTCTATTTTTGGTAGATATTAACAATATATTTCAAAATGACAAACAGTGTAGACCCTCCTTAAGGAGCCCTCTGATCAGGGTATACACTGTTTGCATAGGACAAGTGTAATCCTCACAGGTACCCTGTTTGTAAATGACGAGTATACTCGTCGCTAGGATTGAATGTGTTAAAATGTGTCTTCACTGCTTGTCTTGTCATATTTTGTTTCCTTTCTTGTCACTGGTGATTTTACCACATTTATTTACAGTCCGCTTATTTCTTTCTTTTCAGACTGGTTTTACATACAGAGCGATGAACAATCTGTTAACATCAACTGATCCGTCCCTATTGCAACAGTTTATGTAAGTACACCTTCATTATTGATTGTTACGACGCCATTTGCTTTAAACACCGTTCATCTGCTTAACCCTTTCCCTTATAGAAGCGACTTTTAGCACATTCATTTTATTCATCCGCTGAAGAAAATAGTTCTAAATTATACCGTAATGAATATGTGTCATATTTAATACTTTCCTTATTCTAGCAGTTAATAGCTTAAAGCAGGCTGAAAGTAAAGCAGAATGCGCCTTAGGGCGCATTCTGCTTTACTTTCAACCTGCTTTAAGTAGTCACATATCTTCAATACTAGAAACAATGCTATCAGGTACAGGGTTAAATTGTCGTCTGCTGGTGGGTCTTTTTCAAAGTTACACATAGATAGACATTTCGACTGAAAAAATATTACGAGTGACAAACAGCTTGAATCCAGATCAGACGCCGTGTTACGCGGTGTCTCATTTGAGTTCAAGATGTTTACAAATGTAAGCTAAGTTCTAACATTAAATTTGAGATAAATTGACTGAATTATACCCGTATACACGACATTACGCACAGAAGTTGATAAAACATCGCGTTTTGAGGTATACTAACGGAGTCTACACTATTTGTCTTTAATTCTTTGTCTTTTAAAGAACACCTATCTGTACTATATTTGTATATTCTATTTTTGAAAAACTTTTTCTTTATATAAAAATGTACTAATTCCTTAGAAATCATGTTCATGCTTTTATTGGTTTAATGTTTCACAGTTAATTTTGTTATCGATATAATGCGATAGCACATCTGTGGAATTACCATTTTATTACCACAATTGCATTACTTAACCCTATCACTCTCAATGACGTCATAAAGCATATTTGTACACAAATCTGATCAGGATAAAAAATTGTTTCCACTTGTAATGAAATTACGTCAGTTATACAGCCTTAAATCTAACTTTGAAACGATATTGCTGACAATAATATTAAAGCAGATGACAATATGGCGGTGAACGGGTATCATCTACACGATAAATTTGATCATGAAAGGGTTAGCCAACGCTGAATAAAATCATAACAATCTTAACGTAACATACGTGTTGCTTCTCATTTTCTAAACCCATTTATACCCAGTGGATTCTTCCATGTTTATAAATTGGAATAGTCCAATTTGTATCAAAGAGATGCCTGGTCAAAATATTGATTTTCGTTTTGTTTTATAGTGAAATTCCTATCAGCAAACAGTGTAGACTCTGATCAGACGCCGCATCATGCGGCGTCTGATCAGATTCTTCACTGTTTGCCTATGTCCCACATATGGGATCGTGGGCAAAAATAGGTTAACTGCCGTACTCCGATTAAAATGTTTATTTACAGCGTGAAGCGCTGTTTGGTCAGGACCACTGTTTGGCATCAAAAATGATACTACTTCCGACATTAAACTAAAAATTATTTATTTGATTAATAGACAGCAAACATCAAAATATGTGTACGGCTCATGACGCTACTCAAGTGAATGTACTAATGCAGGGCAAACCGAACTCTTCTTTAGAAATTGTTTGTTTTACCTATATTCTGCATTTAACTGATAACTTTCCTCAAGACAACGAGACAATAACTGTATCTTCGGTTTTGTGGTCGCTTAAAACAGATTCAGCCGTAGTTCAATGTTTTGTTGTCTTAATTGTTTCCTCAAATGGGGTAATTGGAAAATAAATCAGGGAACGCGTATTCAGTTTATCTACTTATAAGAGCTTTGAGTGGATCTATAGCAAATGAAATTATTCTTACTAATCAAATAAGTTTCTCTCGTATCAGTTTCGATCTATTAAACTAACAACGTTCGTGCAAAATAGATTTCTATCGAATTTACTATTATATACCAGCAGTTATATCAAATGTATAGACTGTTATAGCCACGTAGACGATAATATAGCCAATTGTATGCTTTTTAAACCATTCATCCTTTCACTGCCATGACATCACAAATTTAAACAATTATCGTCTGCTATTTTTTCTTAAATTTAAATTGCAGATATTCACCCTTTCACTACCAAAACTTTCGTGAGTTCTTTTTACCTCTTCACCGTTTCATCGTACTCAACTTCAATGGTGTTGTTTTTAAGATCGTTTCAAAATAAGAGTCAATGTAGTATGACTTGAAACATATCGAGTCGATGATCAAACAGCTTGGATCCTGATCAGATGCCGCGTTACGCGGCGTCTGATCAGGAACCAAACTGTTTGCAAACGCGCTTTACAGTGGAGAATCTGTTATTCTTTCCCGTTTAAACGCAAACGTACGCAAACGCAAAGCGCTAAAACGTAGAAAAGAACAAATTTTGGACAATTCTGATATTTCATGTTTATCTTGGTGGCAAACAGTTTTGAGCCTGATCAGACGCCGGGTTACCCGGCGTCTGATCTGGCTCCAAACTGTTTTCACTGCCAATAATAGTTTTAGCGTAAACGCGTTTATTGGGAAAGAATAACAGATTCTCCACTGTAAGACGTCATTGAGAATTGAAAGGTTTAAGAAATGAGTGTCAAACAGTTTGAATCATGCTCAGACGCCACGCATTGCAAATTATTTGCAGATAACCATTAAATTCGGGGTAAGGCAGTGAATGGGTTCAAATAACATTATTTGAAGGTGGTGAGAAATGCGGGTAGCGGATGTAGAGTAAAACATGAAGCTCCTCAAGGATCATTGTGTTTTTAGCTCACCTGAGCTAGCTCAGGGTGAGCTTTTGCAATCCTTGAATGTCCGGCGTCCGTCGTCTGTCGTCCGCCGTCCGTCGTGCGTCGTCCGGCGTCAACAATTTTAGTGTTTACACTCTAAAGGCCACAATATTTATCCAATCTTTCTTAAACTTGCTCAGATTGTATTTTACCATAAGATTCGGATGAGTTCGCTTATGGTTGAAATTGGACCAATAGGTCAGGAGTTAACTACCTTTGAATTGCTGAAAATGCCATATTTAACACTGTTTACACTCTAGAGACCACAATTTTAATCTAATCTTTCTCAATCTTGCTGAGATTGTATATTACCATAAGAGTTCGTATGAGTTCGAATTTGGTTGAAATCGGACAAATAGGGCATGAGTTAGCTACCTTTGAATTGCTGAAAATGCTATATTTAAAAGTGTTTACACTCAAGAGGCCACAATATTTATCCAATCTTTCTTAAACTTGCTCAGATTGTATTTTACCATAAGAGCTCGGTTGAGTTTAATTATGGTTGAAATCAGAATTATAGGTTGCAAGTTATCTACCTTTGAAATGCTGAAAATGCCATATTTAAGGGTGTTTACACTCTAGCGGCCACAATTTTTATCCAATCCATCTCAAACTTGCTTATTAGATTGTATATTACCATAATAGTTCAGATGAGTTCGATTATGGTTGAAATCAGACAAATATGTCAAGAGTTGTCTACCCTTGAATTGCTGAAAATACCATATTTAACAGTGTTTACACTCTAGCGGCCACAATTTTTATCCAGTCTTACATGCTATACTACAAATTTGAATGGATTTAGATTAAACGGGTGAAACATAAAGGTAAAGCTATCAGGCTTCAGTACAACAGGTGATCGATATCAGGGCCTTCATGCCCTCTTGTATTTTCAGTCTGTTTTCAGAATAAACTTGTCAGGATACAAACAAAATAATTCATAGTGCTCTTTATCAGGACATACATAACTAAAATAGAGCAATTCCTTAGGGGCAAATGCTACTCTTTTTGTGGAGAAATGGTTAATTCCGAGTGAAAGTAAAGCGTTAAAAACCTGCTTAAAGTGTAAAACATTGAACTCAGGGCATTCCTTTGTAAATGCGCTTTTTAAAAATCAAAATAGATACGTTATACTTAGGTTTATAAAATGTGTGAAGATTAAAGTTTTATGTAAACAATCGCATGATTTCATTTGGACAATAATATCTAAAACATGTCTACGTTTTTTTTCAAACTTTTAAACACGCTATAGTCGGCTGGATCAAGAGGAAGCATTGCACTCACTTTCTACATTCAAGTTTTGTTCCGTTCCGTTGGGAAGGAATACGTTTATTTTCAAAACATGTTTCACAGTAACTGTGTATAAAACACATGCTGGCATATTTGAATCAATTGCTATATATTTTCTTTACGCAGGTCAACCTGCCCGGCGGCTGCTGATTACGAGGAATGCCTGAATAATGTAGATAGAAATCAACAGCCACTGGAGGATAATATAATACTACAGCTTGTCCAAACTGCCTCGAGTTTGCTCAGTAAGTGACTTTAGGATTGGAAACTGTTTGGGTGTTCAATACAGCGCTCCATCTCTACAACGACACCCAAATGGGAGACAAAGACTGTGTGCGTTGTTCGAAGGGAGTCGTTATAGCGAGGGAAATTGGCATACATTTGCAAACAACTTGAATCCATATCACACGCGGTCTGATATGGAATCAAGCTGTTTTTTACTCGTCATTATCTTTTTTTTTTGGTGAAAATATCATATGGGTTGCTTTGGGGAAAATAGCAGACGACAATTTAAGCAGACAATATGTCCTGTTTAGAGAAATGTGACAAGGACAGTTGTAAGGAGGGAGTCGTTGTTTGGAGGGATGGAGCACTGTATAACAATGGACGATCATATGACCTATGCATTACCTTGCCTCACAGTACAATGATAAATTGCAAACATTTTGGATTATTATCTGACAACGCTTCAACCAGCGTCCAATGAAACTCCAAACAGTTTGGCATTTATGTAGATACTGTTTTAGTCAATATACAGTGGATAATCTGTTATTCTTTCCCAATAAACGCGTTTACGCTAAAACTATTATTTGCAGTGCAAACAGTTTGGAGCCAGATCAGACGCCGGGTTACCAAACTGTTTGCCACCAAGATAAACATGAAATACCAGAATTGTCCAAAAGTTGTTCTTTTCTACGTTTTAGTGCTTTGCGTTTGCGTACGTTTGCGTTTAAACGGGAAAGAATAACAGATTCTCCACTGTACCTAATATATGTCTAAGAAATAAAAGCAGAAGACAATTCGGACGACGTCATAAAAATGAAGCGATAAATCATTTTTTATGGAATATAGGTGATGTTAAAAGCTCCCAAATATGTTCCTATGTCATTTAGATCTAGTAGTTAATTAACAACTATGTTTTTTGATTATGTGTCATAATTGTCCTATATCCGACCAGTAGAGAGATTGGAAGCATATACGATTTCAATCGTCTCGATCCAAACTGTACAACACTAGAATGCATGTATACTAGAAACATTTAAGCATTAAGCCATGGATGCGCCTTTTTACTCCTTTAATTCATTCCTTCACTATAGAAAAGTGTTCAACTCTATACAATCATGAATATGCAGCATACTAAATAATTCCTATATCATAGCAGATAGTTTGTTTAAAACAGACTGAAAGAAAATCAAAATTTAACTTCTGCTTTACTTTCAACCTGCCTTCATAACTACACACAAACTACGGAGTAATGGGACAATCCATGTTTACGAACGATATAAAACAATTTACAAACAAACAGCGGGCGTCGATTTAGCAAAATTTAATTTAACATATTCAATATTTACTTAAGGCAATCATGATTTTATCCATACAAAGGAGTTCATAAGCTGTAAGTGATGTCAGAAGTATCTCATTACTAGATGTTATATTGAGTTTCCTTATCAAGACCATATGTTACACAGCTTACTACATATTATTGGGTTGACGATTCTTATACAAATACATTTTCATGTACTACTGGTTTATATGAGTAGGTAATTAATAACACCTGACATGTTATCAATATTTACCTGATTTAGAAGTACCATTAACGTGGAAATACAAGACGATTGAGAGCAAATTTCACATTTTAACACTTTTTGTTATCATTTCTATGTTAGATAGTAATAAATGTATTGCCAACAGCATAAATGAAAGTCTTAAGGCGTCCTCTGATTAGAGTATAAAGTATAATCATTGTTTTGAAATATTTCCTGAATGGAGCACGAATTTTATATTCTATAAAAACTTGTTATGTTTCACGTAATGGAATTTCAGCATGTAAAGGGGAAATTATATTTTATGTAGGTAATAAGAAATTGTAATGTTTGAAGCAATTTGTTCAATTACTCTTTAATGATATATCGTTACCACTTCACGTTCTTAATTAACGCCGTTCGTGTAAATATACATCATCCGTCTACCTTAAATGTTTAAGAATAAATACAGCAAATTACTTAGCAATCAATACGGGACTAGCACCACCCACATAGGAACAATTAATGGGCCATGCCTATCTACATCTCATGCAGTGTTTACTTTACCAATTGACAGCAATTTAACTTGGAAGTACTATGATCACTTATAATGTCACTATGTAGTCCATCTGTTATGTACTACAAAGTGCATTAGTACTAAAGTAGGTTTCTGGTTAAAGTATATAAAAATAGTTTGATCTAGTTTATATTGTTGACACCTATCCACGAAGTTAGTTAAACGATCAAATGCAAACAATGTATACCTTAAGTAAGTGACGTCGTGGTGACCTGGTAAGCGTCTGCGCATTTTACTGTATTTCAAAGAAGCATTCCAGTAAAAATCCCTTAATATACAAAAAAATGTGAATTTCAATCTACACACACTATTGATCCTGATCTAAAGTCAAATTACCCGATGAATTACCTGAAGCAAAACTGTTTAATATTCGCTTTTATGTAATTTAAAAATACCAGGGGCCCGTCTTAAGAAACGTCGTACCACAAAAACGGTCCTAAGTCAAATTTTTAAAATACATATCATTTCTAATTTTCCCATCTCACCCTGTCTTGTGACATCTCTTTGGAATGGTTTATTATGACGATTCCAAAGAGATGTCACAAGACAGTATGAGATGGAGAAATAGATAAAAAAAAAAGGAGAATTTTAGAACATTTGTCGTACGACGTTGCGTAAGACAGGAATCTGAGTATCAAACAATTTTTCTTCACATGAGACACCTCTCACTCGGTGTTTTATATATATCCAAACTGTTTAAACAGTTATCGCAAGTTCCCACACATCTTTAAAATGTTGACAATAAATGTTCAATGTATTGCAGAGAAGACAATCCAAGACACAATGCGATGCCTCGGCGAGGAATATTTTCAACTGTGTCTATCAGAATACGGCAATGCTATCAGGACGATTGGGAGTAATATGATCGAATTTCTCAGCAATATTGATGGTTTACAGGAATACATAACACTATCCGAAAAGTTTAAATCACACATACCACCCTCTTCCCGCTGTGAATACGAAAAGAACAAATTGACGCTGCATTTCTACTCAGATAAAAGAAACATTCTTGACTTCTATGCTGGTGTTCTGTCTGGTGTTTCTTGGCATCTGTTTGGCAGAAAAGCAACCGTGTCAGTGGCTCCCAGTTCAAATGCATCGTCTCTTCATAATACATTTACAATAGACGTGGACGATGACTCTTCTCTTCCTAAGTGTAAAATATGCTTCAATCAAGAAAACATCAGCAAATCTCCGTCCGAAAGTAGAATTGGAACGACAACTTTCTGTAAGACATTTCCCTTCCACCTTATAATCAACAGACAACTTCAGGTTATACAACTCGGCGAGGCGCTGACGAGGCATGTTGTAGCAGCAATGAAGGGCTCGTCTGGGATCCCGATAATGACGTCATATTTCGAGATTGTGCGGCCAAAAATAGAACCTTTAACATACTCAGCTCTGTTGTCACACGTGAATTTCATGTTCTGTTTGAGGACAAAGCAACTCGAAGGAGGAAGCAATGCACAGGTAAGTTATCTTGAATTAATTACCCAACATGGCTTGTGTAGTACCTACTTAAAAAAGGTTGAAAGGAAAGCAGAATGCACTGTGAGGCGCATCCTGCTTTTCTTTCAATCTGCTTTAAACCAACCATCTGCAAGGATTTAGGAACTATTTCTTATGGTACATACTCATGACTGTATAAAGTGGAATTCCTTCTTCAGTGGATGATTAAATTAAAGGCGTATTTATGGTGTAAAGGGATACACCCAATACAACTACACTAGTGTAGCATGGAATAAATATTGTTATTTTCTATAAATCGCTTCTATGACGAGACATCGACTTGACCAGCATCTGAACAGGAGCAATCTATTTTGTAAACGACAATGGGGTTGTTTTTATCAGGTGAATTATTTAAATACTTTGTTGAAATGTATACTTCATTTTGAAATCGACCAACTTTTTAAGTCTACTAGTATTCTAAATGAATGAAATAGATATAATAGATTACATGTACAAGTATATTGACTATGCATTATATGATTATATTTTAATACGTATTACAGAGTACTTGCACAACCCCTTTGTATCAGACAAATGTAGTTAGTACTTAAAGTATTAAATCGACCAGTATCAAAATTATCAAATTCTTTATTTCAGCTTTAAGCAAAGTACTTTGCTTCTAGCCATATAAAGTACAAATTATTAATGACAATAATGACAATACATGAAAGAATCAAGCATAACATTCACGTGAAGAGCTGCAATGGTACAAACAAAAATGGTGTATTTCTTCTTTAGCATAATACATGTAATGTACATGTAAAAGTGTCAATAGAGTTTTTCTTTCCTCAGACAATGGAGCTTAAAGGACAAATGATTCATCTACCGGAAATTGATGGCATTCTGTTCCTTGGAACACCAAGCGTTGAAAAATTAGACGAACTTATCTCAAAAGGCCTGTACATCTCAGATCTACCTATTCATGATGCAACACGTGATGTCATTTTAGTGGGGGAACAAACAAAAGCTCAGGTAGGCGAAACTATTTATGCAAGTTTTACATTGCACACATATAGTTTAATTCGGTTTTGGCATTAATATAACAGCAATTACGTAATTTAAAACAAATCCCCATCCCAGATGCCGTTAGTTTTAAGGACAGTTTGCTTTAAACGGTAACAGGTGAAATAAAATAAATCTTAAATTTTATCATAATTCAGTAATATACCTTGCTTTCATGTAAGTTGGAGGATTCATTTTGGAAATGACAGTACAGGGGCCCGTTTCATAAAACTTCGTACGACAAAAACGATCGTAAGTCAAAACTCTAAAATACATTTAATTTCTAATTTCTCTATACATTCCTGTCTTGTGACATCTTTTTGGAATTGTCATTTCAAGACGATTCCAAAAAGATATCACAAGGCAGGATTAGGTGGAGAATAAATAATAATTTTGACTTTTATAATCTGACTTACGACAACATGAATTTTTGTCGTAAGAATTTTTCTGTGAAACGTGCCCCAGATAGCACAATAATTACGACAATTTCGTTCCCGCACAAAGGGTTAATAATACATGTATATTTGTTTTATGTTTGTTTTAGTTCAAGCTATACACACTGATTTAAAAACACACACATTACAAGTGTTTATCGCCATGTTTTGTTTTGCAGGATGGCTTACGGCGTAGGATGGAAGAGTTGAAACAGAATATAGAAAAGGCCAGCAAGGCGGTGGAGGAAGAGAAGGCGAGAAACGTAGAGCTATTGCGCATGATATTCCCAGCCAACATAGCCCAGAAACTTTGGAGAAGTAAGTACAGTAAAACCACTCAATTATGCCAGTTATTAGGTGTTTACGACAGATGACTGCTCAAAACAAGGTTCTGTGTATTATGTACATATGCTCTGCAAATATTGTTGTACACATATATTTGTCAACGCATTTTCAGCACTGTTTTAAGACATCAACACTGTTCAAACTGCATACTTTGGAATCAGAATACATCTTACATTGCGGCATTAGGGTCTTGTTTTTGAGACATATATTAGGTACGATTACAGGGTAATCCGTCATTTCGACCACTTACTCACATATCTAATACGTAATTGCTTAAATTAAGAAATGGAAAATGTGAAACAGCATACATTGATCTGTATTCCTTTCAGTCCTTTTTAGTTAGTCACTTGTGACTTACACCATCATCGGTTCTTATTACAAAAGGCAATCAAGTTAAGCTTGTTTTGCCTCGTAGGACATTTTTGTCATAATATTGTTTATGAAAGGGGTTCTTTGGCTAATTATTTAAGCAATGTCCTGAAACATGCTCACTTGACGCGGCTAGTTCAATACAACTACACGTATTTGATTTCAGATGAAAATATTGAGCCACAGTGTATAGATAATGTGACCTGTTTGTTCTCTGACATCGTTGGTTTCACTGCCATATGTTCGAGCTGTTCCCCATTAGTGGTCATCAATATGCTAAACTCTCTCTACACAAACTTTGACAACTGCTGTGGCTTCCTGGATGTCTACAAGGTAAATACAGTAGAAACTCTATATTACAACCACCAAATTGTGTCAAATATCAATCGTTTAAGACAGGTGACTTGCTTAAGACAATGTGAAAGTGAAACAGAAAGCTCCTTCACTTTCATATTGCTTTAAGCTGTCACCTGTCCTTTATATGGACAATTAGCCTTCTATGTAGTGGTCTCAATAGAGGGGTTCTACTGTACTAATTTAGTTCTCTCCCGTTTAATAGAAACTTAATATAACGCAATTCCATATCAAAAAGAAAATAATGGTTTTAAATATAGCTTTCAGTGAACACAACTATTTCGGTACAAATGCATTTACTCCCAGACGTGTTACTTATTGCTGGTTTTATAAAATTTCTAAAAACGGCACTTAAATTGTATCCATTACCCTACTTATCAGATTGAAAAAGATGTAGCTAAGCATTAAGTTTATAGAAGACATTTATATGGTAATTTGTGTAAGTGTATCATAGTTGAGCTATCATATCTATCGGCGATCTAAATACTACATTAAATGCTAGTCTGACAAAAGGTTTAATGCAGTAGACAGAAACCACATTCAAATGAGTTTAATTGGAGATTCGACACTTGAAAATGCATTAAATAGGATTAACACCATTGTTTAGTCTATGTGTTTTTTCGAAACGGTTATTGAGCTGTAATGCTCACGGAATCGCAGCTCGTATTGGGACTACCGTGCTTGTTACTTATAACTATTTACACCACCTCTTAAACAAGGTCGCATAGAATAAATGATATACTCAAAGAGGCCAAAAGATGTAAAACCCTACAGGTGAGACTTTCATCAACATGTAGTTCTAACTCGATGTATATAATTGATATTTTGACGTATAACAATTTTTACATGCTTTTTTAACTTTCTAGGTTGAAACAATCGGAGATGCTTACTGTGTTGCAGCAGGCTTGCATAGACCGTCCGAAAACCATGCTTTGCAAATAGCTTTCATGGCTTTGAAGATGATGGCGTATGCTGCCCAACAAAAGTCACATGATGGAAATGTCATTCAGGTATTTTATGTTTCAAATAAATAGTTTTACGAAACTGAATAATATGTTATTTTTACACATATGCAGCTTATTAATTATTTACTCATATTTATTAAGATACTCTTTTATATAACCTTAAATTAAAACATGATGGAAATATTGTGGTAAAGAGCAAGGCAACTCGTCACAGGAAAATCAATTTAATAAATTATCAAGTCTGAAGTGCATATACTTGCAGAGTTACTGGCGACACAAACTGAAAGTTCAAAATTTGAACAAACCTTATGTCCATAATTCTGTAAATGTTGGTTATGATTAGACTAAAACACCAAACAAAAAATCCATACCCTATATCCAGGAAATTGCAAGTTTGTCATACATATAGATCTACATCTAGAGTAAAAAGAGACACAACCTTGCAATCAAAATTTCTACAAAAGTGAATGCCCATAATTCTGTCATTGTTGATCGTTGTTGAATGATCCATGGACACATTCTTATGCCTCGAATTACAAATGTTCGAGGTTGCACGTCTGTAATAGGCGGACAAATAAATAAATACATGATATTGGTTGAAATCTTATGAAAAGTCTGGGTAATTTCAAAAAGCATACATCTGCGACCAAATCCAAGTCCATCATACCATTATATAAGGATATCCAAATAATGAATTGAACATACCATACTACATAAGAAATTTATACTAATTACAAATGTATAACAATTTAATATTCCTTTTGGGTAGTTCATCAGTTATGTTTCATATTCCAGATGCGGATCGGTATCCATACAGGAACGGTGCTTGCAGGTGTAGTGGGAGTCAAAATGCCGCGATACTGTCTGTTCGGTAATAATGTCACTTTAGCGAATAGATTTGAGTCTGGCAGCGAGGCCACAAGAATTAACATAAGTCCTACTACCAACAGGTAAATGAAATGGTGAACATATACTGCTGACTGAATTACGCCTTCTTATAGTATACCAAGTATACCTTCTTGAACTATAAAAATATATTTGGTGCTTACTATCATGATTTAGATTTATGCTTGATTATAGTCACAATTACACATGCTTTAGCTTTGCGATTGTCTTTTGGTGTTGGCATACCGGTACTTGTTTTTGTAGAGGTTAAATTTACAACTAGTTGTTATTCATAACGACCGGATGTTGAACTTTTTGAATATTCAATATAGATAGTCCTGTTAATCCCGGTCTCAAAGAGAAATATGTATACATCATGATTGCATGATGTTTTATGCCTACTGATATGCGCTTTAAAAATACTTTATCCGTGTATGAGGTTACGGTCAGGTTGCTTATAAGTAACAGTAAATTGTACGAGATATTTGCTCCACTTTGAGGTGCGCTATATAGCAATATGTCTTGACCCCCCCCCCCCCCCCCCCATTATCAATATTGTTGTTCGTGAGATGTTGCTTTTTATATTTTACTGTAGCATAGAATACTTCAGGTAATTAGTAGACGTGCACTGGTTGCAGTGTGTTAGAAGGTTTTAATGACCCAAATGACTTAAATACCTTGGAAAATATTTAACTCATTCATTGGCATTTGTAAATAGTTTTGATCCTGATTTGATACCGACTGGCACGTTGTCTAACCAGGTTCAATTTCTTTACTTTAAAATAATGTATATCATTTTAAATATTAAGTCTAAGTTAGAAATAAATACAATAGGCATAATATAAGCAGAAAATAACCTGGTTCGCAAGGGGTTAAACCAAGTTATGGTTTTCATTTATAGGTTGCTTCCAGGCGGTTTCAAGTTCACTGCAAGAGACCCAAGCTGTCTACCAATGGGATATCCTAGCGATACAGAAGACACGTGTCACTTTTTAGATGACTACAAGTTCCCTTTCACAGAGAATACAACGGATATTACTTTATCCGATCACATAGATCTGGCAATAAGACATTACGGCATCACGGACACTGAGACAATCCTAGCCAAGTGATGCATAACAAATATTTATTCACAGAACAGAGAAAACCTAATGCATTGCCTTTTAAACGGAACGAATCAAAACGGGAAACGCGATGCAATTAAATGTAGAAAATAACATGATTGTAAACCTGTTCGTTCTGAACATAAGACTTGTAACCTAACACGGTATATAGGGACATATAAAGTGTTTGCCCCGTATACACAACTGACAAATATTAACCCCTTCACTGCTTTGCCACGAGTACAATCGTAATTAGCAAACAGTCTGGATCCTTATTAGATGCCTCGTTTCACTAGGTCTGATCAGGATCCAAGCTGTTTTACACTCATTGCAATATTTTGTTTTGTCATAATAACTAAACTCTAAATTTGAAAAAACAAATGAGACAATTGTTGCAAATTGATGTCGTCGTGAAAGTGAAGGGTTGAACCATTGTAAAATGTCAAGCGTATGCTCAGGGGTTATTTCATGAATACCCATCGATGTTTTAAAAAGAAAGTGGTTGCTGAGCTAATCTATTATATTGATACAAACATCTTTTTACCATTTTTCGTCGGCACATACTTTACAATGCCATAAGCTTGTCGAAGCATTTTCTGTTTACCTTTTTTCGACAGCTGGAGCTAATTTGTCGCAACTGTTGCAAATAGGTTGGTCCAAGATGAGGCGCGAAGTAATTCGGCGTCTCATATTGATCCAAACTGCATGTCTTTCTGATGATATGCTCTAAAGGATAATGCCGATTAACTCAGATTTAGGGTTGTTTTGACCGAAGAAATTTCGATACGAGTGTCAAACAGTTTTGAACCTGAGCAGACGCCGCGTCATGCGGCGTCTGATCATGATCAAAACTGTTTGAAATGTTGCCTTTTGGCGCCAATGGCAGTGAAAGAGATAGTCAACTCTGAAAATTGTTGCAGGCAACAATTACAATACTTTCTGAGGGTAAATAGTAGCAATTATTTGAGTATAATTTGTTGTTGTATAATATGCATCATGAGCGTATTACATATCAGATATGTTATGCTATTTTATTTTGGCACTAATATGTCAACCCAGAAGGCAAGGTCGTCGATATTTTCTATGCACGTATGTGCTGTCATTGTATGGAAAGCTTTGTTGTGAAATATTAACGTTTAAACTCAAAGAGAAGTAGTGCGTTTGTAAATTATTTATTTAAGAACAATGCTGTAGTTTATTAACCATTCTAACTATTTCTAAATGTAATATTAACTACTTGATCGTCTGTTGCAGTCCTGTCGTTGTCTGAATTACAGTCGAACTTCGATATCTCGAACTCGCTTAACTAGAACTATCCGATATTTCGACACTTGAACTTAATTATTTCATGCTCGATTTAGTCGAACATACCCGTATTTCAAAGTTAAAACGTGGCATAGCCACGTTTTAACTTTGAAATACGGGTATGTTCGACTTAACCGAGTTCGAGATATATCGAAGTTCGACTGTACTGTCTTACTTTGTACCATGTTTACTCTCAAGTAGTTTTCATCTCTTTCTGTTTTTAACCATTAAAAAATTATCAGTTCTTTGGGGGTTGGTTTTAGGATATTATTCAGAACAAAAATAGCCGAGCAAAGAGTGCTTTACCAGAGCAGGCTGTATCCTAAGGAGTCCTCTGATTAGGATCGTCATCCTTTGTTAAATGTACATATATACATGACACTCATGGGAAAAGAAAGTTAGACCACATATCATAAAAAACAACTTAACTCAATGAGCCCAAGTGACGCATATATGCGCCCTTTACCAAAAGTGTACATGTGAAGAGTACACTTTTCCTATGCAAACAGTGAAGTCCCTGATCAGAGGGCTCCTGTGTGCCATTTTGTTATATATTATAAAAAACAACCCTAAATTGTCGAAATTGGATCAGCTTTATTTGCCAACTGGAATTGTCCTCTGGAAGTTTCAGGTGATAATGAGTTTATGCAGGATAAACATAAGACAGAACGCTCCCTAAGGTTACTTTCTGTCTTACCTTTATTCTGCATTAAGCTGTCATATGTTACTAACTTGAGTAGAGATAGGAATTGTCGTTTCATAACTGTTCGATTTAGACAGGTATCACTGTATTAGGTTTAATATTCATGATATAGCCCTGTTTTCATATATCTCACTTACTGTCAACTGATTCTTTCAGAACGTAACAAAAGGGAAAAACGTTATCAATTCCGGTTTTGTCGAACTAAATATAAAGCAGAAATACAATATGCTGAAAATGTACATTCTGACATTTTTGATGAATTTTGTTTGATCGGAGAGCCAGTGTAGATATACCAGGCTCGATATCTTCTTTTCGGCTGTATGTACAAAACACCAATTACGCGGAGTAAAAAAATTATATATGGGGAAGGCCAACGTTTACCCTTCTAAGATATTACCTTTTTAATGATATATGAATCTGTGTTACATATTTACCAAAAATAGATATTTTGTTATTTTCTTTCGTCAACGATAAGCAATATCAACTTTGTTTAAGATTTATCATGACTTACACTAAATTAGTATGCCAAGCGTTACATAAATCAAAGCAGTGGGCTAATATTGGGATAATACGATATAATTTTATGGCTTACAATACAATGTTACAATAAGCTGAACAAACCGTTCATACAGCGTTCCCTCTCTACAACGACATCCAATGGGAGACCAATAATGGGTGCGTTGTTCGGAGAGAGTCGTTATAGGGAGGGAAATCGGCTAACATTTGCAAACAGATTGCATCCAGATAAAAGTCGCGTAACGCGGCGTCTGATCTAGATTCAAGCTGTTTGTCACTCGTTATTAAGGTTTTTCTGTCAAAATACCCATTATGTAACTTTGAGAAAAACAGCAGACGACACTTTTAAACAGACTACATTGCAGTCGTGAATAGGTTGGACATAAATGTCTTGCTTGGGAAACAGTCACAAGGGTCGTCGTGTTTAGGAGGGCCATTATAGTGAGGGATCACTGTATTGCAATTAAGTTTACCTTTTGTTCATCACACATGCTTGCAATAAGGTTTATATTTTGACTATCTTCCTAATACTTCACTGACGAAATTGTACTCCAATTAACGGGTAATTGTAGATTACATATATATTTTAGCAGCACTAGCGTGTTATATGTATTATGTATATGTGATATTTTGATTGTTGTTGTTTATTTAATATATTTTATAATTGAATGAGATTATTTATGTTTTTTAAGGTTACTAACGAAGATAATCTGTCTCATGGTTTGAGTGAACTTATTTGATATTTATTGCTTAAGATCTTAAAGTATACTTTGTGTGTAGAAGAAAGCGTCCGACAGAGCTTTTTGCTTCACTTTCAGTCTGCTCTATAATTTAGAGTCCGCTATTCTATGACGAATAAATAGGCCGAATACATTCTTAAACGTAGTTTAAATCCACAGCCTACCATGCTTCATATCAAATGATTTGCAAATATGTTGGAGCTAGATAAGTCAAAATAAACGATCAAGATCCAGACTTCATATATCTAACGTTGTGCTTGTTCAGTTATATTGACATGTAATGACAGTATCGACACTGTGGCAGAGTAAGGATTTACATGTAACCCGTTCACTGCCCTACCCCGAGTACCATATTTATTTGCAAACAGTTTATATCCTGACGTGACGCGGCGTCTGATCAGGATCCAAACTGTATGACACTTATTTCAATATTTCTTAAGTCAAAATACCTAAATATTGTTTTATAGAAATAGAGGCAGACGACAATTGTTTAAATTTGATGACGTCATGGCAGTGAAGAGGTTAATTGGTGGTCTGTCTCATAATGTTTATGCAATGTTGTAAATTATATAGTAAGTAGTCAACCCATTTATAACAATGTAGCTCTACCAATTATACATTTATCATTAGGCATCAGGAAATAACATGCATAATGCCTTAATTATCCATTAAGTTGAATTTTGATAACTTTAACTCACTTAAATCCTTCAATGTGATGACGTCATCAGTTTTGAATTATTGTCGTCTGCTTTTAGTTTTCAAATTCAAGTTTAAGGTATTTTAACTTACGAAATATGAATTGGGTGTCAAACAGTTCGGATGTTCTTTAGACGCTGCATTACGCGGCATCAAACAGGATCCATTTTTTCCCAAACATATACTGTATTCCACGTAAGGTGGTAAAGGAGTTGAGCCGAATTTGTCCATATTTCTTCAGTTACATAGAGGATAATTGTTTTTTTCAGTATAAGATAGAAATTTAATCCATTGAGTGAACATCAGACGTTATATTTTCACGAGTGGCGAAGCCACGAGTGAAAATATAACAGTCTGATGTTCACGAAATGGATTAAATTCGATCTTATACTGAACAAATACAATTATTCTATTTATTTATGCTTTTAAGCCACTTTTTAAACGAAATTGTTCGACAATTGAGAAAGCGAAAGTAAATGATTTACCCCGTGTTGAGCCCCAACTTTATATCGAACACATTTTCGAAACAGTTTCCCGTACGATGACGTCACTTATTTATTGATTTGACGTCATCCGAATTACTTCGTTGCTCCAGAGTTTGGATTCGTGCTCTTCCGGTGAGTAGTTCGCGACAAATCGGACTGCCGGATTTTAACGATAAGACACGATTGACTACGATTCTTGGGGAAAAATCATAATAAAAGCGATTGGTGATAATCCACTGCAGTCGATTACCAAGTGATAATCCACTGCTATTTCGTGGTAATCCACCGAAAAGCATAAATAAATTTCAATAATTTCGGCTCATCGAACAATGATCTACTAATAATTCAAATTTAAAATTTGGTCCAACACTACGGGTAAGAGTGATTGCGAGTTGTTGAAGTTCGAATGTAGCTTAAAATGGTAGATACCGTAAAGTCGAACTATGAATCTACTCCTTTCGCAGATATCATATCGAAGTTGGGGACGTTGGACATTACTGGGTGACTATTTTAGCATAAAATCGTGTTAAAATTGGTGATAAGCAAAAATATAGAGTCCACTTGATGCCCACTATATTGAAAACACGATGCTTAAATTACCCTTAACACGTTCTGCATTTGTGGTCTGCAAAATGTGTCATATGTGAACAAATTTAATCTGATTTTCTTTTCGAGAATGACACTTGAGTGGGAAACAGTTAACCCTTTCACTCTCAATGACGCTTTAAAGCGCGTTTACAAACAGTTTGGGTCCTGACCAGATGCCGCGTTACGCGGCGTCTGATCAGGACCAAAACTGTTTGACACTCTTTTCGATATTTATTAAGCCATTCAACCGTAAATCTATCTTTGAAATGTGTCTTGCAAACAACAATACTGAAGCAGGCGTCAATAAACCGGTGAGGGGGTAAACATCTCCCGAATAATATAATCATGAAAGGGTTAAACGCTGTACTATCGGTCGTCAGAATTTAAACAGTTTGCAATTATTATCACAAACGCACATGTTGCGTGATAAAGGGGAAGCACATATTGCCAGAGTATGTAATACAAGCAGAGTCTGAACATCGACGGCAAACCTTCTGGCTACTAGTGGCTAGTGGTAATCGAGCATATATCTTCTGTTTGACATCTCAGGGCTGCCATTTCTCCGGATTTTTCCGAAATATTCAGATTTTTATTCCAGCAGATGGAAACTTAAAACAGGCTGGAAGTAAAGTAGAATGCGCCTTAAGGCGCATTCTGCTTTACTTTCAAACTGATTTAAGCATCACGTGTCTTAAAAACTAGAAACAGACTATGGGTTAAAGGTATAATCAGGAAAATCGGGCTTGAAAAATTGAAAAATTTGAAATTTTATCAATTTATGGCAGGCCTGGCATCTGTATAGCATGTACACGTATCGCCTTGGTGAAGATTATACTGCGTGGACAATCCTTCATGTTTTACACATTAAAAACCATACGCTATTTTGTCAATATTTAGAGGTAACCCTTCACTGCTGTGTTGCGAGTACAATGTTTATTTGCAAACAGCTTGATTTCTTGTCAGACGTCGGCAAAGACGGCGCCTGATCTGGTCCAAACTGTTTGGCAACTAAAACTGTGTTTCAATTTATAAGGCAAGTGTTCTAAAATTTAAATTATGAAATCGAACAAAAAACGGTAATGTTTTAAGCAGATGACGTCATGGTAGTGACGATGACGTCAGTCATTGCAGTGAAGGGGTTATGGAATAATGGAAGCAATGTTGCCTAATTGTGATATTCTTTAGAACATCATTATTTTCACTTATCACCCTCGCTGTTAAAAGTGCTTTTATATTATGCGTACACACAAACGACACAAATGTTAACATTGTGTTATATGGTTTAAATGTTAGCTGTTGTAATTACAATTGTGATCTGATATATACAATAATGTAATATTTACTAATAAAGTTTTTATGTTTTTCATATGGTTTGATATATTCAAATCCCCTATCAAACAGACATACATTTCGATTAAGAATTATAATTAATATTATATATCATATTCATTTCGATTAACAAACATTTATACAATTATTATGAGTCCTGCCATAACAAAACCTGCCTTAGTGCCTTGCAACATTATACAACCCAAGCACCGTTGGCATTCAAGGCTCAGTATCTGAGTTTGGTCTACATTGTCAAATACCGTATATACTACAGCTACATAAAATACTTTAGATGCATGGGGTTATCAAACAGTGTAGATCAAGATCAGCTGCCGCGTCTTTGACACGGTAGCTGGTCTTGATCTACACTATTTGCAATGCAATAAGACAGGGTTTCTCATGGCATATTTCACTAGTAATTTCTATTCTGTAAACAAGTATAAGAATTACTTGATCAAAGATTTTCATAAAATATACTCTTGCCAGGGTCTGCACTTTACTAAAATAGTCAGATGTTTTTAAAAAAAAACACCACAAAATCACCAAGTGCCCGTTTCATAAAACTTCTTACGACAAAAATGGTCGTAAGTCAAATCTTTAAAATATATTTAATTTCTGATTTCTCTATGTAATCCTGTATTGTGACATGTCTTTGGAATTGTCTTTTTAAGACGATTCCAAAGAGATGTCACAAGACAGGATGAGATGAAGAAATAAATAATAATTGAGGCTTTTATAATCTGACCTACGACAACATTTGTCTTACGAAGTTTTATGAAACGGGCCTAAGGTCTATATGACCGAATAGACGGCGGTCATTGTGCACTTCCTTGCACGTTTAAACAGGGTCTAATCAGAACGACGTCAGATCACTAGCTGAAGTGTTTGACACACATTTCTATGACGCTTTGAACCCATTAATACCCAGTGAATTATTCCATGTTTATATTTTGGATTAGTCCTTTTTTTTTTCAAAGTGATGCCTGGTCAAAAGTTTCATTTTCATTTTGTTTTATATTGAAATTCCTATCAGCAAACAGTGTAGACTCTGATCAGACGCCGCATAATGCGGCGTCTGATCAGAGTCTACACTGTTTGCCTATGTCCAATATATGAAATCATGGGCACCAATAGGTTAATAGAGAAACGAAAGTATAGGACAATGTATAGTCAAGTAGCTTGTGTTTTTTTGAATATGTGATCAAATGGACTGACACATGAGTAGAAGCATTAAGTACAAACCTAAATAAGAACCACGTATATGGCGGTGAGACATTAGATCAAAATGGCGTTTAGAAAGACGTCAAGCGAAGAAAGGGATATATAAACATAAGTTACATTAAATTGCGGACAACATCAATAAATTATACTCTACTATGTGTATGCGAATTAAATAACGTTATAATAATTTCTAAATGTTTTATATACTGTAATGATAGTTTCTTCACATCAAAACTAATTTACCCCAGTATTTATTTCATAATGCTATTTTATTAAAAGACCGTTATTGTTGAAGGGGATTCTGCTACTGCTTCTCATAAAACATACCGTCAAAGACAACCGTAATAAAATGTGTCCGTAGAACGCTAAATTTCAGATTGTTACAGTGTTCCCTCTTTACAACGACATGTAATGGGAGACATAGCTTGTGTATGTTGTTCGGAGGGAGTCGTTATAGGAAGGGAAACATTAAGGATTGGCTTACAGATGCAAACAGCTTTAATCCACGCGGCGTCTGATTTAGATTCAAGCTGTTTGTCACTCGTCATTATATTTATTCTATCAAACTGATCACTTATATGTAACTTTGAGAGAAAAAAAACCAGCAGACGACAGTTTAAAGCTGACGATATTGAAGCTGTAAAGGCGTTAGACAGCATTTTCCTGTTTAGAAACTGCGACAAAGGTCGTTGTAAGGTGGAAATTGTTATTGGGAGGGTATTTGTAGGGAGCGAACACTGTATATGCCTTAGATCAACATCGATATGTGTTATGGTTTTTCACCCTTTCTCTCTCAATGACGCCAAAGCGCGCGTTTGCAAACAGTTTTGATCCTGGTCCAATATTGAAGCAGACGACAATAAAACTGTGAAGGGTTAAAGTCTCACGAATAATTTGGCAGCGAAAGAGTTAAAATAACCATATTGATATAGGAATGCACTGAAAATATACAGAAAACATGATTGATAAAACATACTCTAAAGCCGCAGTGTCCATTATAAAACAAACCCTTAATAAATAAAATGTATTTGCCTCATTACATATGTTGTCTGCACTTTTCAAGTTGAAGTAGTTATGCTTTATACTGAATAAACCTATATATCAATTGGTATCCATAAAATACGTATACACAGCATAAATTCACCAAATCGCATGATTTGCATACACTCAGACAAAACTCGCTGAATATCATTTTTCTTTTTGTTAATGTTTCATAAGCAACAAAATATATATTTTCCGGGAACATTGTCGGTCCGTCGTACGGATGTATTGCTGCATTATGTGATCTGAGGGAATAATATTACGTCCGGTTTCACCCTTTCATGATCAAATTATTTGGGAGATATTTCCCCCATTGTCGTCTGCTTCAGTATTGTTGTCTGCAAGACACGTTTCAAAGCTAAATATAAGGTTGTATGACTTAATAAATATCGATAAGAGTGTCAAACAGTCGGGTCCAGGGGCCCGTTTTACTAAACTACTTACGCAAAATTTTTGCGTAAGTCAAAATCGTTTAACTCTTATTTTTCGATCATAAACGTTTGCAAACAGCAAAAAGCCAAATCAGAGGACGCGCTAAAAGCGCGTCCTCTGATCTGGCTATTTGCTTTTTGTAGCAAGTGATAAAAAAAAATATAAATTAAAATTTAAAATTTTGACTTACGCAAATAATTTGCGTAAGTTGTTTAGTAAAACGGGCACCTGATCAGACGCCGCGTTACTGTTTGCAATCGCGCTTTAAAACTTCATTGAGAGTGAAAGGGTTACGCTCATTATTCAATGTGCCCTTAACCCTTAGCCCGCCAAATAAATTGTCGTCTGCTATATTTCTCGTCTGCTTCAAGTTTCAAAGTGCTTCAATGTTGCTCAAAATTGCTGAAAATGTTGTCCGAGTGTCAAACAGCTTGGATCTGGATGAGACGCCGAGTTACTCGGCGTCTCATCCAGATCCAAGCTGTTTGCATATGGAGATATAGTCGTGAGTGGCAGGCTAAGGGTTAAAGGACAGTTCCAGATTCCGATTAAATCTACTCTTTTACTTGGCTATAAATTCTTTATTTTGTTTTAGTTTTTGCATGATAATTGCAAATAACATACAGGGAATACCTTGGTCGGTTTTGAATATGGCAGTAATACACTTCACAGATACTCTTTTTGTAAAGGACGGTAGAATCATTGGTAGATTTGAATGAACACTCGTTTCAGTGCAGTGTTACTAAAATATGTTCGATTCGAGTGTCAAACAGTGTTACTAAAATATGTTCGATTCGAGTGTCAAACAGTGTTACTAAAATATGTTCGATTCGAGTGTCAAACAGTGTTACTAAAATATGTTCGATTCGAGTGTCAAACAGTGTTACTAAAATATGTTCGATTCGAGTGTCAAACAGTGTTACTAAAATATGTTCGATTCGAGTGTCAAACAGTGTTACTAAAATATGTTCGATTCGAGTGTCAAACAGTGTTACTAAAATATGTTCGATTCGAGTGTCAAACAGTGTTACTAAAATATGTTCGATTCGAGTGTCAAACAGTGTTACTAAAATATGTTCGATTCGAGTGTCAAACAGTGTTACTAAAATATGTTCGATTCGAGTGTCAAACAGTGTTACTAAAATATGTTCGATTCGAGTGTCAAACAGTGTTACTAAAATATGTTCGATTCGAGTGTCAAACAGTGTTACTAAAATATGTTCGATTCCAGTGTCAAACAGTGTTACTAAAATATGTTCGATTCGAGTGTCAAACAGTGTTACTAAAATATGTTCGATTCGAGTGTCAAACAGTGTTACTAAAATATGTTCGATTCGAGTGTCAAACAGTGTTACTAAAATATGTTCGATTCCAGTGTCAAACAGGTTGGATCCTTATCCGAGTTATGCTGGGTCGTATCAAACTGATTGCCAAGTTGACCATAGTTGCCTGTGGCTGTGAAATGACTAACTTATAAGACTTTCACTAACATTTGTTTTAAACAGTTTAGCTACATTAAACGATACAGAAATAACCGTCTCAAAACCAGTGCAATATAATTAACCAATGTAGGATAAGATGATACCATTTAAATTGCATTGCTATTGAAATGCAAACTAACATTCAGCAAGCCGTTGAACTAATTCGGATGCCCTTAATTAGGGAATCAAATGGAAACATTAAGTATAATTTGATTCCAAATTGCAAAGCCTGGGGCTGATATGTGCGAACACGTAACTATTAAGTGGTACAGTCGATACGAAATTGGATTTACGAGATATCGTCACGATCGGAAATCGATCGCAGATATTCATCATCCAGTAACACTTTCATTCATTGTCTGGGAAATGTTAGAGAGCACCCAAACTGTTATTTGCATTGCGGACGTTAGAATTGTTGCACATGTCCACGAATGAATACCTAATGCAGCCAGGGTTGGAAAGTATACGTTTACGTCCCTAGTTTACTCGATCGGTACTTGTATAGGTCAATAGTTTGGCTAATAGTACACACCGAATGACTCGGTGTCTGATCTAGACTCATATTTGTTGGTATTCACAGCAATGTTTTTAATGTCCAATTGGCTTAAATCTAAAATATATAGTTATAAAAGCAAATCTATTTCTTAAGCAAATCATATTCTGATAGTAGATGGGCTACTACAGACGAATACCAATGATGGTTTGTCTGATATGACACATGGAATTGCACATTATCGTGCTATGAATATTAATGGGATGTGCAAATACTCCTCGTCCAGTTCAGGCAAATGCATATTTTATACTATATACTCACTTGATAATTGTCTATAGAACAATTGGTATTTCCGCATTACCGCATTTTAGGACATATCCCCGAGAGTGTCAACCTGTTTAGATCTAGAGTCTCTCGACGCCTCATCTAGGTTAAAACTGTTTGCAAAATGTATTAGTGATTTTGCCCGCAGAGTGAAAACGATCAAAGGTAGAACAACTGAACAAAGTGTTCATGTGTCAATGTTTATTGCTAGACATAATTCTGTAAAAAGGATTCTTACATTTGATTTATTTCACCACTATTTGTTTGTTGCTTAATGTTTTGTATAGAAGACGTCCTTTCCGTTTAAACAGAATGAGGCACAACTAAATGACATAAAATTGTCGATGCAGACTGCATAAACTACAAAGTCGCTATGTATACGATGGCCTTTAGCCGCATTCTGCTTTACTGTCAGAGTGCTTTAAGCAACCACCTGCTTTAAGCAACAACCTGATACATATTCATGACTGTAAATATTGGAACTAGTTTTTACAGTGGAGGTAAAAACTGAATGCGCTTAAAGGCGCTTCTATGAGGGAAATGTTTAAACATGATAGGTTGTGAGACCGTTGAATACTTCAATGTGAAGAAACAACATTTTAAAACTCTTATACTGAACACATTGCAATTACACCATTTAAGAAAGATCTAAAACATACCATCGAGTTATCGGATTTAACCTAGGTTATGCAGTTCGTCCATTAAAAAGAAGCGTAAACTAGATGGGGGGAAAACTCGTCAAGCGCAATTTTACAGCAGATGAAAGTCTAGCACGTATGAGAAAAAATCCAACTCTTACGCAATTAATGCATTTTCTTCTACTCGTTTATTACGATTATTGAAACTGCTTCAGAATAACAAAGAATACTAAATTAAACTGTTATTTAAAATATAAAATTATTAATGCTGTTTTCTGTAAAGTTTACATGCAAAATTTAAAACAAAATAAATTGTAAACTAATTATTATTATTTCCACAAATCAGGCAAATCTGTGACCACAACTTTATCAACTTTATACCTTTTTTGTGAACGAAAAATGTCTAGGTTTGTGTTTCAATTTCCATTATCAGTAATCGTTTAAATATACAGTTGGATTAACCCCTTCACTGCCGTGACGTCATCAATTTTAAACAATTGTCGTCTGCTTTTATTTCTTAAATTTTAATTTTTGCCATTTTGACTTAAGAAATATTGAAATGAGTATCAAACAGTATGGATGCTGATCAGACGCCGCGTAACGCGGCGTCTGATCAGGATCCAAACTGTTTGCAAATAACCATTGGCAGTTAATGAATTGTTATATTTACAAGAAAATAAATGATAGCTATTTTGATGATTTAAGAAATTCAAAATCAATACGACCTTAATCGTGTATTGTCATATATACACCCCGTCACATTTAATTTTAGAAGTGTGTTAATGTTAGCTGAACAATGGATGTATAAGCATTAAGTTTGATAAAAGCTTTATTTTAATTAAAAACATAGCTTTTGTAAATTTCGTGGACAGTTAATTAAATCTGCGAAAAGGCAAACCAGACGAGATATTACGGCGATGTGCGCGTTTAAGTAAATATAGTATGTACAACGTGTCAGTATATGCAACTACCAACCTAGTTTTTACATTATGTAAAAAAGATGAGATGAGGCATACTATATATGAATATCGTAAATCGATATCAAAATTGGAATAATGAAGTACCAGCTGTAGTTTGTTGTGAATATAAATTATAAGGTTAAAGTTACTTTAATTATATGTGATTCAGATTGCATTCCTACATACATGTATTATGTATAACACAGCATGTACCAGTATTGAGTTATATAAAAACAAAATTCCGCAAGCCATGTTGAAGACTCACATAAACAATCTGAATTACATGACCGGGAAAATAACAAACAACGATGACGGACCATCCATTTGCATGGCAGCGACTATCAGTCGCAAAGGTTCCATATAGTATCAAAACATTTGTTTGTCATGCCTTTTTGAATGTACGGAACGCCAAATAGACCGGAAGTGCTGTTATGGTCAAAAGTATTCCCCCAAGATATAGTACCAGAGTATTTTGCCTCGAAATGGCATTTTGTCACGTCACTAGACTGTCATTGTTTTTTGCTTTTGATGTAATACATTGGTGCCAGAAAATATAAACGACGCATTTCTGTTATCTTTGAAGGTGTTTATATAGAATTTTGAGGGTTGAAGTGCCTACTATATCAGGGGCCAGTTCCATAAAACTTCCTACGACAAAACCGGTCGTAAGTCAAAACTTAAAAATACATATAGCTTGTAATTTCTCTAGCTAATTCTGTCGTGTGACGTCTCTTTGAAATCGTCCTTTCAAGACGATTCCAAAGAGATGTCACAAGACATGATTAGATGGACACATAAATAAAAATTGAGACTTTTATAATCTGACTTACGACATTTGCCGTACAAAGTTTTATGAAACGGACCCCTAGTGCATCGGTCAAAAGGTAGCAGAACGCCATTAATGTCATTGAACTCATGATGTGTTTCTTACCTACAGTGGAGAATCTGTTATTATTTCCCAATAAACGCGTTTACGCTAAAACTATTATTTGCAGTGCAAACAGTTTGGAGCCAGATCAGACGCCGGGTAACCCTATAGGAGCCCTCTGATCAGGGTCTGCATTGTTTGATATTTGCATTCGTTATTGTCGTTTTATAAAAGATTCACAGTAGACTGGTTCAAAATGCCTGTACTAGAACAGTCCAAAAGGATAATAAATACCCCCAAAAGATATATTTAGGGTTGAAAAGGCTAAACTCGAAACTTCGAACACGATTTTACTGATATTTCTTGAGTTGAATTTCGATGATTCGATCTCGCTTAAGTCGAATATGCTCGTATGTCAAAACGTGGCATGGCCATATTCAACCCTGAAACACGGATACGTTCGAAATTATACGAGTTCGAGGTATCGAGTCTCGACTGCGTCATGTTTTACAGAAAACTATCGCTGGAAGGATAATTAAAAATATACTTAAGTTATACTTGTCTTAAAATAACACCAGCTAAAAGCTTTTCTAAGAGCAGCACTGACTGTGAATAATCTCAGACACTACTTGTCTTCCTGAAATATATTAACATTGATTTAATAATGATTATTAACCCTTAGCCTGTCACTCACGATTATAGCTCCATATGCAAACAGCTTGGATCCGGGTGAGACGCCGAGTAACTCGGCGTCTCATCCGGATCAAAGCTGTTTGACACTCGGACAACGGTTTCAGCAATTTTGAGCAACTTTGAAGCACTTTGAAACTTGAAGCAGACGAGAAATATAGCAGACGACAATTTATTTGGCGGGCTAAGGGTTAAGTTCAGTAATTGTCCATGACCAAGGCAAGCGCAGTTAAGACATTGTGTAAAATGGAAGAAATATTAGTTATCTCACACATAACAATGCGTGCAACCAGCTTTAAAGGATAATGTTATTGAGTATGCAGCAAAAAATCACTGCGCATGATTAAAAATTGCTTGATGCACACTTCAATTTGTGGCTGCACATCTTTGATTTATTAAAATGTGGAGGATGTTGATTGATATCAAACTTAAAATCATTATAAGCTGCTCTCAGCCTTTGAAAATAAAGTGCATTTTAATTACAGATTGTCGGAAAATTATTTGAAACTTCGTTCATCATATTCAACAACTTCGCTGCTGTTATGACGGAAAATACCGTCTAACACAACCGCTGCCATATCAGTCATATACAGTGGAGAATTTGTTATTCTTTCCCAATAAACGCGTTTACGCTAAAACTATTATTTGCAGTGCAAACAGTTTGGAGCCTGATCAGACGCCGGGTAACCCAGCGTCTGATCAGGCTCCAAACTGTTTGCCACCAAGATAAACAAGACTTTTCAGAATTGTCCAAAAGTTGTTCTTTTCTACGTTTTAGTGTTTTGCGTTTGCGTACGTTTGCGTTTAAACGGGAAAGAATAACAGATTCTCCACTGTTAGCTCATATTTTTCGGCTGCTTTTTTAAAATTTGATATTTTATGCGTTTAACTTAAGCATTTACATAAGTGTCCTATACAGTCGAACTTCGATATTTCGAACTCGATTAACCGAGCATGGAGTAACTTGATTCATGTATCGAACGATAGTTCGAGGTAAGCGAGTTTGAGATATCGAAGTTCAACTGTAGTTTTGATCCTGATCATACTCTGCGTAACGCGGCGTCTACCGGTTTACCGGCAATATCTCGTTATACCCTAGTATCGGGTATATTCTTGAGCTAGTAACCGTCTGAAGCATTTAAAATCCGTTTTTCATGGGAAATAGTTGGCGAGCGATAGAGACAAACGCGATTGATACATTTGCGAAACGTTTCGTGTTTGTAATTAAGACATAACCTTTTACAACATAATATTTCTTTAAATACGCTCGTATATAATATGTAGTAAATATCAAAGCAGAAAAAGTAATTCGATCTTCAGCTATTGCTGGTAGGCGTAATGTTTAAGGAATCAGTTATGGAGAGTTTGTTGCGATATCAAGAAATAAATCGGTTGGCAATGTATTGTTGCTTTGATGTCAAATTTAGACACTGTGACACGAATTAAGCATCAGCATGAGAGTAAACCGGTTTGGTTTCTGATCAAACGCATAATTACATTCGGTATTAGATAACACTTCAACTTGTTTGCAAGAGCCATTGCCATGTGATTCAGAAAGCTAATTATTTCAGAAAGGAGTTCTTAAATAGTAACAGCAAGATTTATGCCATTTTAACTGTGGGGCCGTCAGTACAACTGTCAATTAATCCAATCCCTATGGAATATATGTCGTAATAATAGACACTAGATATTGGTCCAGACTGATATCAATGGCTAATCAATTCGTATTTAGACAGATGTGATTCACAAACTAACATCTGTCAATGTGTTTGAATTGGTTCAATGTATATCTTATACGTTTCGATATTTAATGACACCTCACATTTTTTAACAAATAGATCATTATTAGAGGTTATTTGATTTGTTGAGACCATTTGACATATCAGTATATTGTTAAACGTTGTTAAATTGTAAAGAGTATTAATGATTATCAAAGCTAAATGACCTAATTGGTCTATTAGAATTGATTATATTTGAAAACCTTGTGTAAGAAATACGCTCAACCTATAGCTGTCGTTGTCAAACATTGTTTAAAACAGAGACAAGTGGAAAACAAGTTGCAAAAATCATTTTCTACAATGCATAAATCTGCTTTATTGTTGAATTTGTGTTCACAAAAGTGTTGTAGGTATTATCATGCTGTGCGTACATTTGCAAACTGTTTTGATCAAGATCAGACGCCACGTAATGCGGCGACTGATCTAATTCCAAACTGCGTTTACAAACATTCAACTGTCATTTGGTTTTAAAGGTGGTGTAAACTAATTTTGAATTTTGTCACAGACGATATATTTGAGGTAGATGACAATTCATGATCAGGATGCTAAACGTTAATTTTTTAGCATTAATTGTGTTGGGTAATGACATTTATTCCTACAGGGCCAAACACGATTGCACTGGTATGTATTGTTAAGTGCAGTAACACTCGCATCGATGTTTTCATCGAGTTCTACTGAATCTAAATTTGAAACACAGTAAAGACCGAAACATTAAACAAAATCTATTATGCCACTTAAAGGTTTGCTTAGACGATAAATGTGAAAGGATAATAGCTGACGATGTAATAATTATTATACGCTACAAGAATAAGAGCACCGACGATATATTTGTCAATAAAAATAATACAAATTATGAAGTGTGTCATGTATTCACTCCGTACTCTATGATACCATACGATATATTCATTGATAGAAAACATTGTTTTAGAATGCAGAAGTTCATTATGTATATCAAATACCTAATTTATAATGAAAACTCTAAATCAATGATACAGCTTACTGTACTAAGGAGCTGTGTTCATATGTCAAGACGTTCGGTTACCCTAACCCTAATGCTAGAGCCCTAAGCTTGATATGTGTTTTTATCGGGCGTTCTATGAGGCGACAGTGTCTTTAGCCGGACACTAGTTAAGGAATGAACAAAATATACAGACTATATGAAATATATAAGAATTTTCCTTTGGCTATCATATCTTGCCTGATGATTGAGCATGACACTACATAAAAACTATATAACATGGATGAAACTAACTAAAAGTAGATGAGCTACTTTGCCTACAAACAAAAAACTAATAAACAATATCCCCGTACTCTCAGACTGTTTGAGCACGGTGCAGGCTGGACTGTTAACCGATGTATGCTCAGCGTTACTTCTGCTGAGCTACAATATGTTGAAAACTGATGTTGAGCTGTTTGACGAGCACTATTGCTCAGCGTCGGTGTGGCTAATGATGAACTGTATCACCAGCGCTATTCTCAAAATACTGCTCGGCGTTGTTGAACCCTATGATGAGATCTAGTCTCGAACAGATTGCTCAGCGTGGTCTCTGCTGAACTACCAAACCTTGGTTCCACTACAGTTCTGTAATATCAATGTTCCAGCTTGTCATGGAACCTCTATGACATATCGTCGATCTGTAGCAAACCTTCACTCTTCAATAATAACTGTTTTCAGTCCCATACTGATGATCTGAATGATCTGAAGCAACTTACTAATGAGCTATCATGAAAAGTAAGCTATCCCGTTAATAGCTTGAGGAGAGAGTTGTCGTGTGAACGAATTAGCAATATCTCAGTGTTCAATATCTCTACAGGTTATATTCACCGACCGTCTAACATTGAACAGTTCTTTCAATATGCATAAATTAGTCTAAATAGTTGATTATTCCTAATAATTAAGAAAATGCAAACTTTTACTTTTACACCAGCAAGTTATAAACTTTGGTTATGTTTAAAATGTCCAGTACAGAAAAATAATGACCTTAAAGCTTATTTGAGAGATAATACACAAATTTCAGTTTTTGGTATCCAAATGGTAAATAGTTACATTAGACAAAGAACAAAAACGTACAACGTGCGTTATCTTCGCACTGTCTCTACATAAATCAACTGGTCATATGTTTAAGAGGCTTAAAAACTACACAAAGATTATTTCTGACATCATAGTCGAATTGTTTGTGAGATCTAATACCACACTGTTTCTAACCTCGCCTATAAGGTGAAAAAATGTGGATAGTTCGCCGATCCCGACACACCTATGTGTTAAGTAAATGTAGTTTTTACTTAGAAGGCCTAAAACACCCAACAAATCAGCAGTGTAACAAAAACCAGTTACATATATGTGAAAGAACTCGCCGAGTAAGCAATGAGTATCGGGTAGAATTATTGTCTGAGTGTATATTTGTCTCCACTGGATGCGTTAGGGACACAGATTTGGGTCGTTGCAGTATAGTTCTCCAGAAAATACTAACCGTTGGCTCGTCAAGAACATAGTAATTTGTCTTTTATCTTGTAAACTCGGAGACGAATTGAAAATTCGAAGGAGATATTAACCCATACTCACACGAGAGTTGTGTAAATGGTCGGTAAAGCTACCGACCCGTAAGGGGAAATCCTGGGTCCAAGGTTATAAAGCTTTTAGGTTGAGTCTAAATTCGTTCTCAAGCATTTGATTGGTTAGATTTGAGCCTAGGCTCAAATCTGACCAATCAAATGTTTGAGAACTTATTCAGACTCAGCTCAAACGCTTAATAACATTGGACCCTTGTTTCCAATCCCAGTCTGGATGCCTATTTTTATCGCCCGGTTACAACAATATGGACATTATAGTTCGGACTGCAATAAAAGAAAGGTCAATGAAATGACAACCATCATGGCGTAACAAGGTACTTATAGTGTTATGGTATAGTGACGTAATGTTGGAATATCTACATCGATCAAATAACTCCTGTACAGCTTGATGAAGTCGATGTTCAACCTATACAGTCTATGTCGCTCATCACACACTATTTCGACCTCATCAAACTTATCACCGCGATATCGATGCAGACTAATCAGCGTTAGCCTTTGCACTGCCAAATATATCGGGATGGTATTACCCTTGCATCGTCATATTGTCAATAAAATTTTAATTCTAGATAGACATACTTTCAATACGAGTGTCAAACAGTTTGGCTCTTAATGTGACGCGTTAGTCTTATCTATATTCAAACTATCAAGAAAGTCGGATGCACTTGCCCATGGCGATGACGGTGTTAAATGCGATAAATTATTTGTACATCGGTCACATCATTTAAACTTACAATACCTAACAACATGTAGCTATTAATTGCAGAAAAACAAAATGCAGATAGCGTGGTCAGGATCGTTCGACACTAAAGGCGTGTTGGTTTATAAATTACTGCAAAATTAATTTCTTATGGATTGTCGTTATGTCAAAGTTTTATCAATAACTCAACTTCATAGTTGAAAAGGAAAAATAGCATTTGAATAATAAATATTCTCTTTTGTCAAACATGCAGTTCTGACTAATTCACACACAGTATTTGATATTATATTTCCGTCTACCCTGAGAGTTAGACTGATGAATGGTTATTCCAAGCATATAGATTGTTTCTATTGGATCGAATGCCATCCTCTCAATGTCCACACAAAAGCAATATGAATATTAAACATTGGCGTCACAAACATATTAACGGGCACATTTGAGACATTTATAATAAAATCATACGACTCATTCATGGCAAAACCTTGTCAAATGCACCTAACAGAGTAGGAAAATATAAGCAATTGGAGTTCTAAACAAGCCAGACACTTCACAACAAATCAATTAAAGAACCATAACTAAAACCTGTCACCTGAAAGTGTGTTCGACACATTATTGGTTAAATGAAATCTCTGAGTACTAAAGTATTATTTACAACAGATGAACCTTCGAGAAATGAGGTTCGAAATAAATCGAAAACGTTTTTTATTTGCTTACTGAGGGTATAAGTAATCAGAAACCAAAATAAAACACCAATGAAAAATGTAGGTACATTAGGCTTACAATCATATGTTCAAGTACTTTCAATTCTGATCAGACACCGACTGTATCGGCCTCTGACCAAGACGTAAATTGTGTCACATTATTTTATTTTAGTGCAACCTGTGATGGTTATATATAAATCATCGCTTTCCCATTACTATGAAAACATGTCATATGTTTTTGTACTTTTGCGCAAGGAAACTGCAGAATTCGGGAACATGTAACGCAATTTTAATGAATGAAATTTTATTACTAGTAATATGCTATTAGATTTATTACGGACCGCTTATTACGTTGTTTAACGCATAGTGCAATGCGCAAGAAATATCAGTCAAACCGTCTTTGTAGATATTCCCTAGTAAATAACGCTTCCTTTGTCAGTAATAGTTTCTTTTTCAGCGGAGTCGTATGGTTTATATTTAGACACAGTATTTTCAAATTCTAAACAAATGATAAATGGTCAGAAATCTAGGTTAATACGCACCTGTTTAAAACTGAACGATCTGATTGGATAGGGGACAAATTGCAGGCAGACTGGTCTATGATACCAATTACAAGTTTTACTGGAGATGAGTAGTAAGAGCAAAGTAAATAAACACAGTCTGCAATAGATATGATAGCATGTTTCTTGTTTTAAATATGACATCTGTTCAAGTATAGTTTGTTTCAAGAAACTCCATGAATGAAGTGTGATATGTAGAATAGTAAATTAAAAGAAGAATCTACGATCAACAGGATAAGATTTAAATCATCGTTTGGCAATTCTGTAGATTATAGCTGTTTAGTAGCGCTACTATATTTTACATAAAACTTACTGTAATGGAATTGTTTGCTTTTCAATTCAAGGTATTGCAATTCTTTGAAACTCTTAAATTTCATACACTTTTCACACCAATCCACAACATTACCTCCATTACGCACTCCGCTGAATATTTAAGATATTGCTTGATATAAATTTACGGCTATATGTTATAAAAAACCGACCTCGTAAAATGGACGAAAAGGATAGTTTGTAGCGTCTAAAATTGCACTTCCATTAATAATCTAACACAACGTCCCTAAAGTTATGTTCTAAACGATCATAATAAGCCAAGCGTTGTAATGTATTCAATGAATTACATAACCAGGAAACGAGCTTAACTCATTACAATAACGTCACTGAACTGGTAAATGATATTTATGCAAAACTGAATGCGGGATTGAATTTAATTAAGATGTGTTCCGGTAAACATTTTCATGCAGCGGATTAGACCTTTAAGCAAAACTAAACGCAAATACAATGCAATCAAATGGTGTAAATTATAGTTCACTTAACATATTAACGAGTAGTTTTAATCTGAGTTGCTCACAGGCTTAGGCCTGTCTCAAACTGTATGCAATGGACATACGGAATTTAGCATGATTACGTTTATTGGGATTGAATACCATCTTCTATGCTGTATTGATGCAGTTTGACCATTATTCTGCCAACATGTCGATTACATTAAAACATTCTTCTGCAAAGCTCGTCACGACAGGCTGAACGTACAACAGGCTGAATGTAAGAAGAATGCGCCTTAAGGCGCATTCTGCTTACTTTCAACCTCCTTTAAGCTACCATCGCAATAGAATATAGAATATTTATTATGTTACATAATGATTAAGACTGTATGTATTCAGTGGAGGAATAGATTGAAAGTGCCAAATGCGCTTCTATGGGGAAAGGATTACAAGCATGTGGATGTGCTGAGTAAATGATTGAGCTATAGTTAAGACGTTATTCTTACATAAACCACATATAAACACATTTTGTCAACTGCAAAACTGTGGATGCATGTCAGATACCGGCGTACAATCAGACACTCAAGAGATGGTCGTTCATATTTAAACTTATCGTTAACATTTTCAAGAAGCTGACACTTTTTATATTATTGTGCATTGCGAACCTTTTGTTTTTGTTTTATTCAATCGAGAGAAAGAGAACCGTCTACTCTTGTTTCGTTGAAAAAGAGCAAAGAAAGGTTTATACAAATTCAAGTATCGTTTTAGAAGACTAATAGAATTGCCAAAAGAATAGAAATGAATGCTCGTACAGTTAAAAAAAATCGCGTATCTTGCTCGTTTTAATGAAACAAAATATCGATGCAATGCAATAAAACGAAGAAATAATACCTTTTTACCCAATCATGTAACATACCATTCTCCTATCGTTCAGTTTGTTCTGTGTTATGTGTGTTCTTTGATAGTTCTGCTGTACTACTATCCCATTAGTAATACTATTATTTATATATATATATTTATTTCACACCTACATCGATTAAACCAATCGCAAGCCCCTTTTTCTACCACGTGACGGTACAAGAGAACCCTATATTGTACCAAAATTCAAAAAAGCTATCCTAGAAGGCCATATTTTTCTCATATTGGACTCGGATCCAACAAACTATATTTTTTTCATATTGGACTGGACAACTCTTCCGACACTATGTCAAGAGTTACTTCCCTTGGTATTTCACCATTGTCTGCTACAGTGTTCCATCTCTACAACGACACCCAATTGGAGACGCATATTGTGTGTGTTGCTCGGAGCGAGACGTTTTAGGGAGGGAAAAATAAGATTTGGCTTACATTTGCAATATCTATCTAATTTAATGACGTAACGATAAACAAAATATGCTGTAGACGTTTTGGCGCGTTAACGTTCAAACGTCATTAATTATACAGTAAATATTAAGTTTTTTTTCCAAGTTATGAATATAATGTTTGTTTATCCGAATAAAAGTTTTCAAAATGCATATAGATAATTTATGCCTTATTTGACTGAAATTCTAAACATGAGTAAGTTTTATAATGATAACAAACAAAATAAAAAATATAAAAATGCTTTTGAGGAATAAAATTAGGTGTTTCTTCACTATTAAAGGGAGGTAATTCATAAAGTTCGTTATAAAACTGCCCTTTGTTAGACTTCTTACACTACACCTTTAATGTGTTTAAAAAGAGTATCTTGATGGAGTAAATGATTCAAAATTAGATCTAGAGCAGAAAATTATGCAAAATGATACGTGTAGACGATTATAGATTTGAAATAGATCTACTGGTTGTAAGGGGAGGGCCGGTGTAGGGAAGGAACACAGTAATTTGTTTTTGGACATTTCGAAGTCAATGGCTAGGCTAGAATGAATAGGAAAAAATGCATGTGGTTTCTTTTGTCATTTTATAATTTTATGGTGTGAAATAAAGAGGTAATTTAACAGTGTTGAGTACAATACTGAATTCAATTGGACTCGAACACAGCAGTCATAATCCATATTGGACTCGGCTCGTTTAAATATGGTTATGACTGCTGTGTACTCGTCCAATAGAATTCAGTATTGTACTCAACACTGTTAAATAACCTCATAATACATGTATATATTAAAAATACAAATGATTTCATCTCAGTTTCAAATAGTTTGGAGCCTTATCAGGCGAGGTGCTGCTAAAAATAGAAAGCATTATTTTAATGAAATGAAATTGAAATAATGGTTTTAGTAAAACTCTTTACAGGGGAAAATAACTGTTAAACTTAGCATGGCACTGATTTGAAAATTTAAACCATGTTCAAGAATGCAGGCCATATTTACAGGATTGTCGTTCATGTTCACTTTAGTATATCAGACGTAAACCATTATCTCCCTTGGTCCACGATATCAATTATCGATTTGTTAGGCAGACTATCGGGAATCGCTTGATCATCTTAGCCTTGATAAGAACTCACGAATGCTTCGTTATCATTCGGCTGCCTCCGGAACACTGGTTCCGGACTCGTTCTTATTCTCAGCGGGACCTCTGAAAAGCCTTTTGTGTTTATCTGCTGATTAAAGTGTTACTAAACTTTCGCGTTCTACATCAATTATACCCTGACCAGCATTATCGATCGAATCTTTCACTAGTATATTACTCGTACATCCGCACGTAACAAACGATAGTATGAATTATGATCAGACTAAGTAATTTGTCTATACGTCAATTTGCAAACTGTTGACCAATCGGATCAAAACTAATTGATAGCTAAAATGGTTAAAAGACAAAATTAAAATTAAATCAAAATATACATTTTTCGAATTTCTTTTTAAGGAGTGATTTACACATATAAGATAAATATGATGGAAATGCGTAAATATGTATCGAATAAAATATATTTGTATGAAAAACACAGAAAAATGATATTTTCTGTTCTATTGCAAACAGTTTGGATCAAGATCAGACCCCCAACAATTATGTGTCGGAAATTACTCTGAAAACAATCTTGATTTGAGTGTTTTGTGTGACAAACTTTGAAACTGAATGCAATTCTATAGGAAACAATGTCGTATTCATTTTAGACTGTCTATATCGGATCATGATCCAAACTATTTGACACGGATTGATCTTGGTAACTCGTGTCAAAGTTCAAGTTTCTGCTCCGGGATAGTAAAAAGGCCCCCGGCAAAACTAAAAGCGCGAGTCACTGCTCCTTAACCCTTAATTATCGTGCTAAGCGGGACTTGGCTTATATTTGCAAACAATCTGGATTCAGATCAGATGCCGCGTTACATAGCGTCAGATCTGGATCTAAGCTGTTTGTCACTCGAAAAGTACTTTTTCTTTAGATTTAAAAATATTTTAGTTATTATATTTCGCAGACATTATATTTGAAGCAGACGACAAATCAGCAAAGGGTTAAGTTATGACACTTTGTTTCGTTAACTCATTCAACAATAAAATTGTTAACTGACATGTTAATTTCCAATTAAGTCTAGTCCATTCTTTACTTTTAGTGTTGATGTTATAGACAATATATTGCAAAATGGCAAACAGTGTATGCCTTGTTCAGATGACTTATGCTAGCATACGACAAGTGTACATTTCGAAATTCAAATTCAAACATAAGTACGCTGTTTGTTAGTGACAATGGGTTAATATTTTGTTATTGTTTTCTGATTGCTGATTGCCGGCTAAATTCTGATCAGATCAGTTACTTGCTGTTTGAGCTGGATATACATTGTTTGCTTCTGTAATTCAAGTGGCATTCAGTAAACCAATGGTCAGCAGTAAAATAGAGTCGATTTCGAGTCTAATCTGGATCCAAACTGTTTGCAAATATAACTGACTCTCTCTCCCTCTCTATGTGTATGTATATATATCTCTCCCCTTTCTATGTCTCTCTTGGATCTGATCTGAAGCCATACTGTTTGCAAATAGAACTCTCACTCTATGTCTCATCGGTATCTCTCTCTCTTTCTCAGTATTAACTCTCTCCCTCTCTCTTGAATTACTTAAGGATCTGATCTGGATCTAGACTCATTCAAAATAGAACTGTGATATCTCTATGAGTCTGGGTTGTGTACTGTTTGTCTGTCGGCTAATAGTATTAAATCAAATTCGTCAAATCAAATTACCCAGGAAGCTTGTATAAAAGACTAACTTATGCCTTGCGGCAATTTTGTTTCATCACACATGGACATAAGCCCCTATAAACACACAGCGGGAACCGGATCATAGCCCTAGAAACAAAAACGAGTCTTACGAAAAATTACGACGTGATTTCACGGAAATAGCCGATCGTGTATGAAGGATAAAAGGCTAAGTCCGATTTTTGAATTGTTAAGAAAACAGTCTTTCTCCTCATAACTGCTAAAACATTCGCAGATGTTTAAAAGGATGCTTTATTCGCGTTCAAAATCAGCAAAGTAAACGTTTTCACCCTTTTTTACTATATGTATATGTTTAATGTGTCCGACATGTACCTTTTTTCAAATCAAAGTGGAAGCAAAATGTCATTAAAATAGAAAATTAAAATTTACACCATGTGAAACAGAAGAAAATGAAGTTTATAGCTATAACTGCTAAAATATTGTCAGATATATTCAACAACTTAAAATATGAGTTTTATAATTATTCCCCTTTATATTCTATATAGGGAAGTCAGCCGGGAAATTGATCGATCTCAATCTTATCGGCTTTTTGCAAGGGGGACAACCCACTTGATTAAGCCAGTCAAAATGGACTGAAAGTTGGGTATGGAAGAAAAAGTCTGAAAGAGATGAGGGCAAATGTCTTTTTGCATCTGCCAATTTCACTTATAGATATTGTGTGTTTCACCTGCGTCTGCATTATTGGCTATGATACATGCATACAGTTGTCCCAAATACACTGGCATATTAAGTGTGTCCGCTATTACTGAACTACTTACTGCCAATATATCCCTTTAATATGCAAATACAGCAAAGTGTTCACAAAAATGTCTAGGTATGTATAGGTTCAACTTTAAGCATCTATACCCTCTTTACCCAATTGCCTATTTCTAGTATTGAAAATAAGGGACAACTTAAAGCAGGTTGAAAGTAATGCAGAAGGCGCCTTAAGGCGATTTCTGCTTTACTTCCAGCCTGGTTTAGGCTACCATCTGCTAATATGTAGACATTATATCTTATGGCGCATGTTTAATACTGTTTAAATAGGAACTATTTTGTTCAGCGGAGGAATAAATTAAATACGCTAAAAGTCGCTTCTATGTGGGAAAGGGATACTATGTGTTTCTATTTAATGTAATAAAGACATTTGAATGATCTTTTAGCCTTAATGTTATTTTAATCAACAACAAAGTACTTAAGAACCACTCATTGTTGACTGCAAGATATGAATTGTTTCCGATAGAAATAATAGCTTTAACGCGTTTATTTGGAAAGAATAACGCCTTCTCCTCATTTTTGTATTTAATCCATCCTACAAAAGGGAAATAGGCAAACAGTGTAGACTCTGATCAGACGCCGCATTATAGGAATTTCAATATCAAGCACAAAACGAAAATGAAAATTTAAACCAGGCACCCCTGTTTGCTACTCAGATTAAAACCATAGTTAACCTTTCTAAAAGTAAATTTCCCCAGTTTAGTGCATTGCATTTAAACGGAAAAGAATAATGTATCCTCTACTGTATATTACCACGGAGTAATTAGAGCGAGCTCTAATTACTCCGTGACATTACGCACAAAAATTACAGCTATCCGTATCTCTAACTGGATGTAGAGAAAACTCACCCCCTTTTAAAGTTTTAGAATCTTCCAATCTAAACATAACCTGGACAGGTCAGAAGAAAACACTAATATAGACAAAGCACAGGTTTCAATAGCACACTAATATCTACACCACTGTTATCTATAAATATAAAAAGTATAAACCGTAAAAGGACATTTTTCTGATTAACAGTAACCCCCCACCCCTCCCCAACATTTTGTTTTCTTCGAACATCTTTTAGACGGAAGGTGAGTTAGTACTATGTGTTTGTGTTACGTTTTCGTGAAAGGTGGTGGTGGTGGATAATAACACGCAACGGGCATCTGGATGTTATAGGCGAATTCGTGACAGGTAACACTCAATTTCTGCGCCAACGGAAAGCATCTCGTCACGTAATGTTTATTTGAAGTACAATATAGGTGTTCGGGATTCAAAGGTTCCACTGTAATCAGTGGAATTTCTCAATCAGTCGAACACAACTCTATTGCTATAAATAGTAAAACCTCTCTATTACGACCAATAAAAGAAGGCTAATTGAGTGTTTAAAAGACAGGTGACAGCTTAAGAAAGTTGACAGTGAAAAACAGAAAGCTCCTCGTTTTACTGTCACCTTGCTTTAAGCAATAAAACTATTGTAAAACCCTAATAAATTAATAATTAACTGGTCGTATTAGAGACGTTTTATTATTACTCAGAACAAACATACATGCATTTAAAAACTAAAGCTTTAAAAGAAGTATGTATGTTTGATTTAAGCAAGCTTTGAGAATCGAACGCAGAAATAAAGCAGACCATTTTGGGAATGAGTTGGAACTGGAAGAATCCGACGACCATATGTCAGACTTCTATCCATTGATGCACTATCCCCTTAAAGGAATGGTGCAAAGGCAAAAAACCTGAGTGACTTACAGGTATAACCAAGCACTCAAAGAAGCCGAGTGACTTACAGACATAGTCAGGCACTCGATTGCTGCTCTTGTAAAAGAGCAGCAAACGCACAGTCTAATTCACCCCGTCGGTGCAAGACCGGTGCATACAAATACAAATGACACCAAAGGCGTCAGTGATTACCCTTACGGGAATCTATTCAAAGAACGCAAGTATTGCACTTTTCAATGAAATTGGCAGAAGGGAAATTTATGACATCTTAAATAAAACATTTCTAACATTGAGCAAGTTAATATAAATTCTGAAAGTAATACAAAAAGCTTTTAAATTCACATGGTTACGTGGAAATATATCATAATAATTAATTCTTCAGTCAAACTTATACTAGCTGTGCTATCTAAATTCATTTTAAAGAAAACTATAAAACGTACATCAGTCGTTTTGTACTCCGTATCGCCACTGGCCCTAGATTAGCATTGGAATAAAAAGTGTTAGGATCCCAGCACCCAGCTTATACATGTACCACCATTCTACTTAAGTGCTGATAGCTCAGTCGGTAGTGTCGTTGACTAACAGTCAAAAGGTCATAGGTTCGAGTTTCATTCGAATCAAATTTTTTCCCCTTTTTTCTTTCTTTATTTTTTTTTAAAAAAAAGTACAATTGTATTGACTTGTGGGTAAATAACGCAGATAAAGGACATCTTTAGTCTTTGTTGGTTAGAATCATTGTTCGCTATATAGCTTGTCGAATTACGTTTTGGTTCATGACTGACACCACCATTGTCTGGATGCAATGTCGTCTGCTTAGAATTGTCGTCTGCTTAAAATTGTCATCTGCTGTTTTTCTCAGAGTTACGTAATGGACATTTTGACATAAAAAACTTGATGATGAGTGACAAACAGCTTGATTCAAGATCAGACGCCGCGTTACGCGGCGTCTGATCTGGAATCAATATGTTTGCAAAGTTCCCTCCGATAACGACTCCCTCCAAACAACGCCCACAATTTGTGTCTCCTGTTGGGTGTATCACCATTGTATTTTAAACAGGATTGTTTTGGCTAACTACATATCTTAAGTTAACGTACGTGTCTTCACGATAGCTTGTATAAATACATGTTCCGTGGAACCTGTTTGTTCTTTTAGTCTGTTTATAAAAGACTGGCGTCTTCTTCTTGCGTTTTCGAAGCAGCTTCCCTAAGGTGTGTGTTGTTTAGCTTACGTGGTTAGTTAAGAAAATAACTGATTTTTTCGGCGTTTAAGCGAAATAAACGACAGAAATGATCGGCTTATTCCATGAATCGTATTGTCGATTCATGGAATATGCCGATCATTTTCTGTCGTTGTTAGCAATTCATGGCGTTTGCTGGTAATTTTCTGTCGTTTATTTAGCTTATTAAATCAAAATATCCGGTACTCTGAAAGCATGTATAATAGACATATGTTTCTAGGGTCCTTTACCCCCTATATATATATATATGACATTTATTTATCACACATGGACATCAGCCCCATTCAACACACAGCGGGAATCAGATTAGTGAGATCACTGCCCTTGAACGATTACGGTGAATTACGGAAACATCCGATTATGGGTTGAGGAAAATTGTCCGATTTCAGCATCACGACATTTGTCAATATTCAAATTAAATTGGAAGCAAAAAGACTTTATTCAAATTCAAAGCAAAATAGATTTTTTAACTGTTTTGAAAACATTCTTTCACCTCATAACTGTTAAAAAAATTCGCAGATATTAAAAAGGATACTTTATTTGCGTTCAAAATCAGCAAACTACACACTTTCATTTTTTTACTATATGTTTAATGTGTCCGACACCAACCATTTTCAAATCAAAATGGAAGCAAAAAGTCGTTAAAATAGAAAATTAAAATTTACATCATGTGAAAAAGAAGAAAATAAAGTATATTGCTATAACTGATAAAATATTGACAAATCTATGCAACACCTTAAAATATGACTTTGAAAATTATTCCCCTATATATTCTATATAAGGCAGTCAGTCCAGAAATTTATCCATATCGATTTTATCGGCGTTTTGCAAGGGGGACAACCTACTTGATTAAGCCAGTCAAAATGGACTGAAAGTTGGGTATGATAAAAATACCATTAAATAAAATTTGCAATTACACTGCAATTAAACTTGCAATTGGTTTCATTTACTGGTTTTATGTCATTTTATACTTGCCCTCAAAATACGCCATTTAATCATCATTCATTTATTGTACAGAAAGTATGATACAACATGCAACATTTCACTTATGTAACGAGTGTACGATGATAATGGTTTGATGTAGAATTGAATTGTGGTAGCCATAACTATGATTGATGTACCAGGGCTGCCATTTCTCCGGATTTTTCCTAAATCTACGGATTTTTTCCCAGTACATAGTAGCTTAAAGTAGGCTGTAAGTAAAGCAGGATGCGCCCTAAGGCGCATTCTGCTTTACTTATAGCTTGCTTTAAGTAGTCGCATGTAAAAAAACAAGAAAAAGGCTATGGGGAAAAGGTACGATCCACAAAATCGCACTTGAAAAATGCAAATTTGGAAAAATTAGGATTTTTCATGTCAACTTATGGCAGCCCTGACGTACTCGTTTCATGAAGTGAAAAGGCACTATCGGCATAGTTTGTTCTTTTTACTGAGCGCTGAGATGACACTTTAATAGGTGACATAATGTCATTTTCTTACATAATGACGGCGTCTAATCAAAGAGTTTCACGAGTGTATGACTAGCATGATAACATATTGCACTTCGGTGTCAATAGGAGACAATTACTCTGTCACTGCCAACGTCGATAAAAGGCGACTTGGCAAACAGTTTGGATCCTAATCAGAGGCCTCCTTACGCGGCGTTTGATCAGGATCCTAACTGTTTGACACTCATATCAATATTTCTTAGGTCATACTACCTAAACCTAACTTTGAAATGATCTTGCAGCCGACAATATTGAAGCAGAAGATAATGTAGCGTAGAAGGGGTAAAAAACTCACGACAAATTTTGGTAGTGAAAGAGTGTCCCATTTATACTCTAGGCACGCATGTATGCATCATTTGCTAACGTTTCATCTGTGACAAGTACACTTAACAATGACGACCAAAATCAGAGCCCTCTGATCAGGGACAGTACTGTTTTGTAATATGGTAATACATTGACAAAAAAACTTAATAGTCGAAACTAGACTTGAAGTTTCTGTGAGGTAAAGGTTAAGATAAGTCAAATGTGGACATTAACTCTTCCGTCTCAATGACGCTTGAAAGCGCGTTTGCAAAACAGTTTGGATCCTGATCAGACGCCGCGTAACGCGGCGTCTGATCAGGATGCAAACTGTTTGACACTCGTTTTGAAATTTCTACGGTCATACTGCCTTATATTTGTTCTTTGAAACGACATTGCAGACAACACAATTGAAGCAGACGACAATGAAACGGTGAATGGGGTAAATATCTCCCGAATGATTTGATCATGAAAGGGTTAAGACACCGATGCGGTACTTCATTGCCATTCTTAACTGTATTAAAATTGTTTGCTTTAAAATTGTTTGTTTGTGTTTGTCAAAGGCAGATTTAAGACAGTGTTTGCTTTTGAAAAAGAAACGTTTGATACCCGTGCCAAATAGTCTGGATCCTGTTCTGGGTCCCGTTTCATAAAACTTCGTACGACAAATGCTGTCGTAAGTCAGATTATAAAAATCTCAATTATTATTTATTTCTCCATCTAATCCTGTCTTGTGACATCTTTTTGGAATTGTCTTGAAAAGACAATTCCAAAGAGATGTCACAAGACAGGATTTGATAGAGAAATAAGAAATTAAATGTATTTTAAAATTTTGACTTACGATCGTTTTTGTCGTACGAAGTTTTATGAAACGGGCCCCTGGCGCTGAATTTCTCAGTACCTGTTCAATATCAAAACTGATTGCAATTGTTCGTGTATTGGGGTTAATATAGTTTAAAGGTTTAATTTAAGTACTGATAAAATGCCGTTTACTGTTTTGCTTTTCAAATATAATGTATAACTTAAAACATATTGTTTTAAATTTTGATTTAATTAATAGGATGTTTGTTGAGTGTTAGGTCTGCATGAATCATTTTATATGGGGCTCGTTGCTTGCAGGGAATCGCTTGTCCTCACTTCTCCACTAATTTCTGTTTTCCATCAGTGTTGGTAGATGTCCTACTGGTCAGTCGGCGTCCTCACTCAGCTGAGCGATATACATATGACTTGGTCACGTTTACAAACAATCAATACAATTCAATTCAATCTTTTAAGGCATAAATTTATAGAAGAGCTAGATTGTCGTAATACGTGATACTTACCGTGTATCTATATTCAAAAGCCGGGTATCTAGTCATATCAGACCTTTGGATCAGTGTTATGTTTTCAGCAGAGCTGTATATTATCTATTTAGACCTGCATTTGCAGATGTTCCACCAATGATAGATGGTCAGAAATTTAGGTTAATGAGGACCTTGCTCCGAGGTTTTAAAGCTTTTGGCATGAGTCTAAACTCATTCCCAAGCATTTGATTCGAAAGATTTGAGCCTAGGCTCAAATCTGACCACTCAAATGCTTGGGAACACACTCAGACTCAATTAAAACGCTTTATAACTTCGGAGCCTGTTTCAATTGAATAGCATAATTGGATATAGGTCAGGCGGGTTTATATACCCAGACATTCAAGAATCACCGATCAGCAATATAATATTTCAATTATGTTTTGGCATTTCTTTAGATGATAGTTCTATTTAGTAGCTATGCTTTTTTACATACAAAGTACTGTAATTGAGTTTTTGTTGTTTAATGCAAGGTGTTACACATCTTTGAAACCCTCATATATTTTACACACCCATCTGCAGCATTACTTCCGCCCTGCACCCTGCTGGTTATCTTTTATAAAAGTAGTTCTTGCTTCTAATGTTATTACATTTACTTATTGTGAAATTGTAAAGTTGTGAATCGTCTCGGTTATATACATTTATCAAAAACTTAAAGAACACGTGTTATCAAATCAAAATAACCCATGTTGCGCACTTCAATCAAAAAGGTGTAAAGAGTCACGTGGTTTTATTGACAAGTCCTAGCGTGTGCGGACACACGTAAAGGTTATACTGTGAACATTCCTACGGATTAGTATGAGAAGAACCTTGAAATAATCTATATGCGATCGCTGCTGTTTTTGAGACGATTACACTATTTGTTTAGCAAGTACAATGTAATAATACATTTAACACATATCAGAGTTCAAGGAATTAAAGCTTTTGCGTTCAGTCTGAGATCATTTGCTGGTCAGATTTCAGCATTTGTTCAGCAAAAGCGGAAATTTAAAAAATCAAATGCTTGAGAATAATCTCAGACTATACTAAAAAAGCTTTATTCCATTGGGATATGCATTACCTATCGTTTACGTTTTAATATTCTTCAAACTGTTCGGAAAAACTGTATCCATGATCGAACAGTTATTTGTTTTATACTTAGTGTGATGTCACCTCTTACCGAGCAGGACATGAACCAATTAACCCAATGTTTACTAGGTGCATATACATGCACATACAGTAGAATATTTCTATTACGACCACAACAGGAGGAAATCAGGTACTTGACACACGAAAAGTATACCGTAGATTAAGATGAAAATGTACACAACGGGATTCGAGCAGGTAGTCTAAACTGTCAACTTGAACTGCTGCTAAAATCGATCAGATCACCGATATGCTCTTGTGGTGCCCTCGGAAAATAATTCATTGATAAATATTTACTTTTTATTTGATCAAATTCCGTCAAATGACGCCAAAATACGTGAATTTATAAAGCAAATGAACATGAAACGTGGCCATGTCGTTTAGGGAAAAAAGACAAAGTATACTAAATGCCGGGTTCCCTTGCTTAACAACAATATATGACGTACTATGGTCCGAGTTTGTACGATTATATTGTACAATTCGTTTATCTGCATGGTACATGTTATATATCGAGAATATAGCGAGAAAATCTGATTTGCTGCTGTTTTAAGTAAAGCAAAACATTTACAGGGTGCAATGAAATCAAAACAAGATTGTACAAAAGTGTTCAAGATATATAGGCCTTTTTATTGACCCATAACAACTCCCTCCGAACAACACACGCAATATTTGTCTTCCATTGGGTGTTGTTGTAGAGAAGGACTGTACACAGCCGTTTCACGTGGATATGGCTGCCCTCCCATGTGTTTCTTCATGTTGAAAGTATTGGGAAATAATTATTTAATACGGAACTATACCTGTCAAAACGAAAGCTAATCTGTTTTTAACAAAAACATTTACTGTAAACAATGTCGTCTTGTTTTCCATCATGATAACATATTCTGTATTGTTTCCGAAAGTTGCGTTCCTTGCAATGCAACCAATATTGCAGATTAAATTTTATCTTGGTCCTTAACCCTTTCCCTCATATAAGCGCCTTTTAGCGAATATGATTTATTCATCCGCTGAAGAAAATAGTTCCAATTTAATCAGTAATGAATATGTTTTATATGGAATATGTTCTATATTATAGCACATGATAGCTTAAAGCAGGCTGAAAGTAAAGCAGAATGCGCCCTAAGGCGCATTCTGCTTTACTTTCAACCTGCTTTAAGTAGTCACCTATCTTAAGTACTAGAAATATGCTATCAAGTAAAGGGTTAAAAGTACCAGAACATCAATTTCAATCAGCGTAATGCATGACAAATCTGAATTTAAATACACGGAAAGAATTTAGTTTTAATGAAAGCAAATTGAAATAAATGTTTTTCTTTTTTAAATTCAGAGAATCTTGAGACGCATAACTCATTTACCTTGAATGACTGCACTTTATTGTAGATAAACTACTGAATATGATTGATTTTGACAAATGTGTCTAATAGTATGTGTCAAAAGTGCCAATATTGAAATTAGTGTTTCTGAAAATAAGACTAATACTAAATCAGTTCTGGTAAAACTCATAAACACTGGTTGGCATGCCATGGCTTTTTAACTCATTATCCCCTGAAACTTCCAATGGACAATTCCAGTTTGAAACAAAGGCTGGTCCATTTTAGACTTTTTATGGCTTTTTAACCCTTTACCTGATAGCCTAGTTATAATATTGAAGATAGGTGACTACTTAAAGCAGGTTGAAAGTAAAGCAGAATGCGCCCTAAGGCGCATTCTGCTTTACTTTCAGCCTGCTTTAAGCTATTACCAGCTAGAATAAGGAAAGTATTAAATATGACACATATTCAGTACGGTTTATATTGGAACTATTTTCTTCAGCGGGTGAATAAAATGCATATGCTAAAAGTCGCTTCTATCAGGGAAAGGGTTAATGACTAACTCATTGACCACGAACGTCGCATTATCGAATCCTTTACAACAATACAACACTGGTAAGTATATATGTATTGTGCAAACAGTGAAAACCGATCATATAATTCCTTCCTATACGAGTTTCTCATAGTGTTTATTGTTCGCTCTTTTGCAATATATTGTAAAAAACAATTTGTCAACAAGATACTAGACTTAATTTGAAAGATTAACTTTTAATTTGAAATGTCAAGGTCCAATGTGTTAATATCTGGTATTATTAGACATGAGACAAATTAAAACTCGTAACTCAAAACTTCCATAGCTCTAGGGAACTAATAAATTTACATTGGAACTATACAAAACTCTTTTGAACGACCTATATATTTTGGTAATTATCCCTTTCATGATCAAATTATTCGGGAAATGTTTACCCATCATCGCTTTATTGTCGTCTGCTTCAGTATTGTTGTCTGCAATACACGTTTCAAAGTTAGCTGTTAGGTTGTTTGACTTAATAAATATCGATACGAGTATCACACAGATGAGATCCTGATCAGACTGGTCAGGATCCAAACTGTTTGCAATCGTGCTTTTAAGCGTCATAAAGAGTGAAAAGGTTAAAGGAGGCAAGTGGTGGCTTAATTGGCGATAACGTTAATGCAAATATTGTCTATATGAAAGTAGTTCTGCATTACCTTATTGCTTTTTTAACTCATGCAATGCCCATCACGACACCAGTTACATCCATACGAGTGGGCTCGGTTAATTTAAAAATATGCCTTAAAACTATCAACCCTAAGTATCTCTTGTGGGTATTTATGTATCCCTTTGGACTCTTCTAGTACATGTATTTTGCATTTGTGGTATGGCAAACAAAAACAAATGAAAAAATCAAACAGTGCATATCCTGATCAGAGGGCTCCTACAGGAGCCCTCTGATCAGGGTCTGCACTGTTTGCATATATAATCAGTAATCTCTACAGAGGGATGTATGATTGAAAGGGTTAAAACTATCAATGACCCTCTTTAAGTCGAATTTCAACACTAGACATAGTAGAGTCGAAAAGGAATATTAAATTAATATAATTGGACGGACGGACGTCGGACGTCTAACGATCTTAATACATTTTTTTGTAGCTAACATTGACTCTTCGTGACAGGTGAGCTAAAAACGAAACAAATGTATTGATTGAGCGGAAGCAATATACGCTTCAGTAAATATAAACTCAGTTCAATAAAGTCTTACAAATGACAAAGTTTATCTGGTAGTACATGTACCAACACTCATCGTCTATTTACTACACTCATCGAAAACATAAAATATAACATTTATTATGGAATATGACACACGAAGTTAGAGATTCACTGGAGAGATGCTGTCAAAGTCAATATTAAGATAACTCCTTAAGGCTTATGGATTAAATAAAAAAATAATTGCTTTGGTTTTTTTCTATGTTGTTTCTAAAGATTTCACTAAGGATTGTTATCCATGTATAGTACAATTTTGGTATACAATTTTGACTTGCAAACATTACACAAGTCAATAGACCTTTAATTGAGTTTGAGGAAGCACATGACGAATATTTAAAGCAGATAACGTCATGTCAGTGGCGAGGTTACTGCTTTGTATGTGTTGTTTGACTGATAGATTATGCATTAATGTTAATGTTAGCATGTATATATTATAAACAATTAGGACCAAAATGAACATATACAAACTGACTTTCAATTGAATTTAGTGGACGGTTTTTCCCCAGAGCCGCGTCGCCCATGTATTGCACCGTACAACTAATTAATCATACTAATATCATTAGTCACTGGGTCTTTGTAACGTCTCCATATTTCAATATTACTTGGAATCCAGCTTAGCTCATTACAATAAAATCATTCAACTGGTAACTGATATACCGGTATATGCAAATCTGAATGGGAATTGGTTTTGCATAGACCATTTCATTGCTATAATACAAATTATTTTATATTTAATATTTGTCGATTGCAAAATAATAGAATATGTAATATATGGTGTAAATATACAAAGTGTAGTACTGAAAGTGAATTGCGAATATGGAATCAGTGCATTATTATGATCTATCCCACTATTTTACGTTGTCATTAGTCGATATGGATTTATCACGATAAAGGTTGGTATGTTCCAAGAATAGAGTATTTACTATGTTAAATCCAATGCAGTCAACCCCATGCAGCGAGACATTAAGTACAATAATTAACTTTTAAAAAACATCGATATTACAAACTGTGAGCTCAGTTGTGTTCTGTCACAGTCATTTAAGCATAGCAATGCCGTCTGGTGTACATGTAGGATGCTTTACTAGTATTATAAATCATTTTGTAAACGGTACTATAAACTGTGTTAAATAAGCAAGCCTTTTTATTTCATAAAACTTCGTACGACAAATGTTGTCGTAAGTCATACAATAAAAGTCTCAATTAGTATTTAGTTCTCTATCGTATCCTGTCTTGTGAAATCTCTTTGGAATTGTCTTGGAAAGACAATTCCAAAGAGATGTCACAAGACATGATTAGATAGAGAAATCAGAAATTAAATGTATTTTCAAGTTTGACTTACGTCCGTTTTTGTCGTACGAAGTTTTATGAAACGGGCCCCTGAACTTTAAAAATAAAGACCAACGATATATGTTTGCGAACATATTATATGCCACGCCATACTCTATCACAATGGTTAGTGTGGATAATGTTAGGCAGGCACAATACGTAATAAGCAGGAACTCTTAAAGCAGACCTTCTTATATGTCATTGTATGAGTACCTTGTCAATACTTGTCTCAAATGGATCTAAACTTTCCGGAACAGTAACAAAATAGACCAAATTGAATCAAATATTAATAATATCCCTTCACTGCCTTGCCTAGAGTACAATGGTTATTAGAAAACAGTTTGGATCCTGACCAGACGCCGCGTGACGCGGCGTCTGATCAGGAACCAAACAGTTTGGTATTCATTTTATGATATCGTAAGTCAAAATACCTAAATTTAATATTCGAGAAATAAAAGTAAACGACAACTGTTTTAAGCTGATCACGGCATAATAATGAATGGGTTAAAGTGTAATGTTGAAACTAAGAATATGCCGAAGGTTTATCGAGTTATCGCCTATGCAACTTTTATAACTTTGTTGCATAAGTCCTACATAAGCAAGGAATAAAGAAAAATGCTTAACTGAAAAAATGCCTATCTTTATCTTAAATTCTTAAGTACCGTCCTCAAAACCTTAAAAGGTGAGACGCTTTAGTACGAATTGGACTACATATTTCCCCAAAGCTTATAATGTGTAAGAAAAATTACCGATATTTCCTTTTAACTTTGAAATTAGATATCTACGGATCTGTTTGAAAATTTCAAATAGTCCAACTCAGTTCACCTTTAAATATATAATCGGATTATCAAGGTTTAACTTGATGAATCGCCTTTGATATTGTTATAAGATTTGTATCAGACTTTCAGATAAAGAATTGTGTGGGAGGGACACACGTATTTTTGGGTACACATTAGAACACAAAAGACCCAATGTCACAATTCCTTTTAGTGAAAAATATAACACTAGAATTGCTTTGCTTCAATGCGCTAAGAAACATTCATTAATGAAGATCAATATATTCCAGGGCCCTGTTCAGTCTTTGGTTTCTACTTGAAACAACCTTTTGATTAAATTTAGTGATCCCCTAAGACAACACTACTTACTTTTAAACGAATTATCTGTATGCTGCAATCAGAGTTAAAACATTTTCTCAGCAGTTTGTCTTGCTGAAGTGTTGCCTGCAAACGTCCAGCTGTCTGCCTTCAGAAGAAGAAGATGTTAATAAATCAAATGCACCGCGCAAAAGACAATTAGATGTTATAGGTTTGCTATGAGTGCAGAAAACGACCAGTCGCTTTCCTGTATGTAACACTACGGCTTGTCTTGGTCTATAAGGTTAACCCTTTTACTTTCAATGACGCTTAAAAGCGCGCTTGCAAACAGTTTGGATCCTGATCAGACGCCGCGAATCGCGGCGTCTGGTCAGGATCCAAACTGTTTGACACTCTTATCGATATATGTTAAGTCATACCACCTTAAATCTAACTTTGAAACGTGTCTTGCAGACAACAAATCTGATGCAGACGACAATAAAACGGCGAAGGGGTAAAAATCTCACGAAAGTTTTGGTAGTGAAAGGGTTAACTGTTACTTAGTACTTAGCTTGTTTCAAATTGTAGACACTGAGATGATGCCAACACTGAGATAGGTAAATAAGATTGATTGCCTGGCGTCTGATCTGGCTTCAAACCCTTTGCAATTGAAAGAAATGTTTTAACATACAGTGTTCCCTCTCTACAACGGCCCTCCCAACAACGACTCTCTCCTTACAACGACCATTGTCTCTGGTCCCAAAACAGGACAATTATGTCCAACCTTTTCTCGACTGCAATGTTGTCCGTTTAAGATTGTCGTCTACTGTTTCTTACAAAGATGCATAATGGACAATTTGATAGAAAAACCTTAATAACGTGTGACAAACAGCTTGAATCCAGATCAGACGCCGCGTTACGAGGCGTCTGATCTGGATTCAAGCTGTTTGAAAATGTTATCCAATTTCCATCCCTATAACGACCCTCTCCGAACAACGCACACATTATGCGTTTCCCTTTGGATGTCGTTGTAGAGAGGGCGCACTGTAATAGTATTAACATAATAACATTCCCTTTGTTTAGGAAGGAATATCGCCTTACCAACTGTACTACAAGAGATGCGCTGCTAATAGTCGGGCGATAACTAAAACATACATGGAAACACTTTTAACCCATTTACGCCCAGTGGATTCTTCCTTGTTTATATATTGGATTAGTCCATTTTTATCAAAGGGATTCCTGGTCTAAAGTTTCATTTTCATTTTGTTTTATATTGAAATTCCTATCAGCAAACAGTGTAGACTCTGATCAGACGCCGCATAATGCGGCGTCTGATCAGAGTCTACACTGTTTGCCTATGTCGTGGCACAAATGGGTTAAGAAAGAATAACGCCTTACCCACTGTATTACATGAGATACGCTGCTGATAGTCTGGCGATTACTAGAACATACATGGAAACACTTTTATAAAGGAGAGATAATGTATGTCTAGTCCGGGAAAGTATTGGAAAACTGTATAGTGTTTCCCGTTTATAAACTTTCTGAGCTCTCTTGATTGTGCAGTACAAAATTAAGGAATGCGCACTACAGCTCGGTGAAAAGTGCACTGAGGACATCCGTTCTTAATAGCATACGTAATATATTGGTATATCAACCAAATCAAACAAAACAATAACAACTATATCAGAGCAAACGAAACTAATCCTCCAAGTATGTGTATTATATAATTGGCATTAAGGTTTTATAATTTATTGTATCAACGAGGTCATTTGGTATGAGGAATTTGTTTATTGAATCTAATTTTGACGTAATAAATAGCCTTTGCTTTAAACTGGTCATCTGTAACAAATAATAAAATCGTACAAAACTGTATGCAACTACCAGTCAACTTGCAATTGACCTTATAACGGTTTAAAGCACATCGATCTACGTACTTGTTACAACGCCAGTAGCTCATTTTTCACATTTGTGTATACCAACAAATGATCAAATTTGGTAATGAACATGAAAATGTTTGTTTTTCCAAATAGTGTAAGTTATGACAAACACCTACACATTTCGGATTTGGCTGTAACCTGTCAAATGTCTGAGTATGTGAGAGTTCTGTTTTCAGAGGTTTAACAGACAGTATCCTTTAAAATTGAGTTCAAAATAAATTAGTCATAGACATACACCTTAGTTTTGGTTTTCTTTTCATATTGGCTTAAAGCCAGAATGTCACCCAAATCTATGTTTAAATCGCGCAATTTCTTATATAAGAACATTTTCTATGTATTAGAACTAAGCGAAATCCGTTGTCAGGTGCCTGAAACATGCCCCCCTTTCTTAAAGAACCATACATAAATGTGCCGATTTCTTATCGAGATGGTTGGAAAAATAAGCTTTTTGTTTACATAACAAATCTTCGTGTCGGCTTCCGAGAATTTCCGCATGGTCTAATAAGAGTCACGTGATCGATCCGATTTTTCTGACTTGTCTGTGTTACTTTAGAACAGAATAGTTAATAATGGTAAATAGGTAACAGTGGAGAAAACATTATTCTTTCCCGTTTAAAACGCAAACGAAACGCAAACTCATCACAATAAAACGCATAAAAACACAACCTTAAGACAATTATGACCATTCATGTTAGTCTGAGTTGCAAACAGTCTGGTGCCTGATCAGACGCCGGGTTACCCGGCGTCTGATCTGCTCCAAGCTGTTTGCAATTGAAATCATGGTTTTAGCGTTTATTGGGAAAGAATAATCTATCCTCCACTGTAAGGAAGGTAACATCGAATACATAGTCGTACACATTCCTACTTGAGATAAGTATGATCATCGTGCAGCATGAGAACGCTGCGCTAACTTTACTGATATTTTATTCTTTCAAATTAAACGCATTTATAAACAAAACGATTATTACCATTGCAAACATGTTGGAGCCAGATCAGACACCGCGTAACCCGGCGTATGATCAGGCTCAAACCTGTTTGCTACTCAGATTAAAAAATAGTTAAAATTTCTAAAAGTAAATTTCCACAGTGTAGTGAATTGCGTTTGCGTTTAAACCGGAAAGAAAAATGTATTCTCTACTGTATATTGCGCACAATAAATACAGCTATCAATGTCTCTTGCTGAATGTAGGGAATACTCATCCCTTTTAAAGTTTTAGAATGTTCCAATCTAAAAATAACTCTGCCAAGTCAGAAGAAAACACTATGAAAACATCTTTACCGGGCGCAAGCCGAACGAACTCGGAAAATCTCCGCCGTTGATCGGATGTCAACAAACCGATTTAAAAATCGACTTCTTTCCACCAAATTCATGGGTTTGTACGCAATGTTGCCTCCATATACATAGCGGATTACTTCTTTTTATATGTTTAGATTATGTATGTGCTTGAATGTTCAGGTTTGAAAAATGAGCTATGCTGGCTTACATACTGCCCTTAAATGGTTAGAGTTTGGAGTATACTAGCTGTATCAAGTGCGTCAGTGGCGTAATGCATGGCTGGTATGTACATTGCACTAAACTAACAGCTGTCAAATAAATCTGAAATGTCCTCCATAGAGCTGCCTTTTAGAGTATTTACTAATTGCTCATAGAGATTATTGACCATGTTTTACCATATCTTGTTATTTTGTCATATACAGTTCATTACCATCCCGATAGGTGTATGCTCAAAGCAGGCTAACAGTACAACAAAATGCCCTTAAATTAAATTTATGATTTACTTTCAGTCTGCTTTAAGTAATCACCTGTTTTAAGTACAAGCCACACGCTGTGGCGTAAATGGTTATCTTCTTTTTAACCGGTGCGTATAGTTACACATAGCTACCGGTATATGGATGACGCGCCTGAAGCTTATGTAATGAAACCCGATTATAGAACCAGAGCATTGACATTATTACAATTTCTGCGTAATATAATCAGTCTTATTTAATCAAGTCTTCAGCTAACACAACATATTCTCTGTCGTCTCTTAGCAGACATCAATAAATCCGCTTCCATTAAGCTTTTTGGTGAGAAACGAACGGCCATAAATGGGTGCAATGACAATTCTCCTTTTTATATTGGGCTGCGTCTTCACAAGTTCCTGCTTGATGTAAAAAGTATTTAAAATGTTAGACGAAACAACAATGATAAAGGCACACATTAATTAAAATTGGTTATTAAAAAACGAAAAGAAAAATAAAGTATCAAGTTATAGTCTAATTTTAGCCCAATTGATGTATATGGAAAGTAAGGTTTGTATTCTGCTATGTTTGACAGAAAAACGCATCGATAGTAGTTTTCTATATGCATTTGCTAGCCATATGATAGAAAGGAACTTTTTCTATTCCTCTTTTAAGGCTATGTCCTAGTTACGTCGTATTTGACACTGGTATCTATCGAGTCTATTAGCGCATTAGCTTTATATATTCAAATACAATTCCGCTAACCAGGTCACGTATGCAGTACGTCCACTGTTCAATTACATATTAATGGCCTTTTGATTAAAACTGACCCTTTGATATCCTGAGCACGACATATTTGACAAAGCGGCAAGGCCATTATCAGACGTCGCATACTGTTGAATTTGACCAGAATTCAAACAGTGGACATTCGTATCTATTTTTCATCAATGTAGCCAGGAACGTATACATATACGTATATATATGTTATAATTCTAGATTACCCCTTTCCTCATAATTTGTTATTTGAATGTTTAGGAATAGAGAAACGAACAACAGTCGAAACTCGATACTTCGAACTCCCATTAGTTCGAACATACCAATATTTCAAAGGTCAAATGTTGCTAACGTGGCTAAGCCACGTTTTAATTTTGATGTACGGGTATGTACGAATTAAGCGAGATCGAGTTATTGAAATTAAACTGATGAAATAGTGGTAAGGTCGATAAAAGCGAGTTCAAAGTATCGAATGTCGACTGTATATATCTTTCAAAGAAATTAACTGTTAACACGTTAACAAGTCAGAGACTGTGAGTTATACTACTAATTTTCAGAAGCAAACAGCTGTTAACCGTACCTTGGGCTGTAATTACGTACAACATACGTTCCACCAAACGAATAAATTGTCAGTGGTTTAGATGTTTACGGTGATTCCAAAATAGGTTAACCATAGTTTTTAATTCAACGTCTTGATTATCCTCAAATCAATGAGTTTTGTAATGGGGATTCATTGAATGCTGTATTGAAAGAGTTATTGCGATGATTTCACCTTAAAGGTAGGCGTAAATGACAGAGCCGTATTTAAGCAAATGCAGTACTCCCTCCGGACAACGGCCCGCCCAACAATAAACAAGCAGAATGAAAGTAGTAATGCATTGATATGTGCAAATGCCTATTTTAATCATTATTGGCTCATGTTTAAATAATAAATGTTGACGTAAGTCAGTTTCTCAGTTATTATTTATTTCTCCATCTAATCCTCTCTTTCCACATCTCTTTGGAATCGTTTTGAAAAGACGATTCCAAAGAGATGTTACAAGACAGGATTATATAGAAAAATCAGAAATAAGGCGTATTTTAAAGTTTTGACTTACGACCGTTTTTATCGTACGACGTTTCATAAGACAAGCCCCAGATCTTGTTGTCCGGTTTCAATGTACACAGGCATCGCTTATCAGACATTTGACAATAAATATCTTCGTGGCATTTGCGATACTTATTGAAACTATCGTTTGAGTACCCCCGAGGAGGAGACTTTTTTGACTCCCAGATATTACAGTCGACATTTGGCGACTAGAAATCCGAACTCGGACAGTCATCGCCCTTTCGGGATACCAACGCCCACCTTGATCGAGTACAGTCTCGAATTAAATTACTTGTGCAATGAGAAATAAATGATGGCAGGTGGCGGAATGTAAACCATTGATCTTCCTAACCTACGCCAGACGTTCTAACATTGGACACACGCATCTTGTGGTATTAACCCTTTACCCCATAGAAGCGACTTTTAGCGAATCTGATTTATTCATCCGCTGAAGAAAATAGTTCCAATTTAATAATTTGATATATATTATAGGAACAATTTTCAATATATTCTAGCACAGGATAGCTTAAAGCAGGCTGAAAGTAAAGCAGAATGCGCCTTAAGCGCATTCTGCTTTACTTTCAACCTGCTTTAAGTAGTAACCTATTTTCAATTCTAGAAATAGCCTAGCAGGTAAAGGGTTAACAAAATGCCTAATAGGTATATACGTAGTCACGTTAGTTTTTGCATAAGCTTCATTTCTATCGATATCAATTCCATATAGAAAGCAGATATCTTCAATGACTAGAAAAAATTGGGTTTGACACACAACAAAATACATATTGAGCGTTAATAGTAACGTAATTATTTGTATGTGCAAAAAACGTGTACATTGACACAAATTTAGACGCTTATGGGTAGAAACGTTCTTTGTGGTTGAGACAGCTCAATGTAGTTTGTTTCAAAAGAGTTACCTAACCATTTCATTGCCTTACCACCAGTACAACGGTCGTTTGCAACAGCTTATATCAAGATTAGACGCCGTGAAACGCGACATCATCTGACCAGGATCCAAATTGCTTGACGCTCGCTTTTAAATGTCTTAACTCATTATCCCCTGAAACTTACAATGGACAAATCCAGTTTACAACAAAGGCTGGTCCGTTTTAGACTATTTAGGGTTGTTTTTATAATATATTGCAAAATGACAAACAGTGAAGTCCCTGATTAGAGGACTCTATAAAGGGACTTCACTGTTTACATTAGACAAGTTTACTCTTCATAGGTACATGTTTGGTTAAAGGACGCATATACACGTAACCAGGGCACATTTAGTTCAGTCAAAAAACCTTAAAAATGTATAACCACACGGCTTCTGATTAAAGAGTATGGCATAATTGCTGTGAAGGGACTAAAACGTGATAAAAATAAGATGAAAGTAAACAATAGATACGCAATTCATATACATGTACCGATATTGCACCATTTTTCAAATACGGTCATTTCTTGCAACCACATTTATTCAAATACTTTTTCCCAAGCAATTGACTTAATAAGAATAAGGAATAGATTGTTTGTAATTAGCAAGTCCAATTAAACAATATATTCAAAGTGGGTTGTATTTCCTAAATTAGAAAACCATACAATTAGTATTTTCTATATCTAATTCAGATGTCAGATGAAACATTACTTTATTATATACATATCGATGATTTATAGAGATTTCTCAGTTAGATCAATTTGATATCGTCACTGTTGATATCATCACTCTGTCTAGTGATGATATCACTTTTTGTGACGTCACGTCATAATAATTTTTGTGACGTCGCCGCGCGTAAATAGTTAATTTGGTGTGTTTTTTTCAGTAAAAACGTCATTAAAATATATATAGTAAATAGAATAATCACTTCCTTTGAATATATATGAAAAATATATCACTGCGGACTCGTTTTTTAACCAGATAACAACCCATTCTCGTGATATATTTTTCATATCAATCCAAAGAAATTGATTATCCTCTATATATTCTCATTTCTATGTCTACTTCTTGAATCCATACTCTACAACATATCCAATGATAGTGTTCTGCTTGGTGTATAGCTTTTTTATGGCTGCACATGTCAATGTTTTATTGCTTAAAACAGCACGTAATCCACACTTCCCTTAAGTTGGCCTATAGGGTATTGTTCGACAATATTGACCTGACGTTGGTGACCTCTATTAGCATAATTACACACTTTGTTGCATTTCTAAATATAGCTTCGGAACACTTCGTTATCATTTATACGAGAACGCACATTGTAACCACATCGGTACCGAGAAAATATAGCATTGCTCGGTTCTACAAATATCGACAGGTATTTAGCGCAAGTGGTAAGGAAGATGACTATAGATTATTTTTCCGTACAGTCATTGGTTCGAATCCCATGCAATACTCGTACATTTTTTCACATTTTTTTTTTTTTACTATTTATGCTGTTTCTTTTAAGTTATCATACAACAATTATATCGATTGGAACACGATTCTTTTGTTATTTTTAAAAACATTATGGCATAGCGACTGTTTGGTCTATAAAATAACATTTTATAAGATAAAAATATTTTGCCCTCTATCGGGATTTGAACCCGGAACCTCGATGTTACAAATCCCTTGCTCTAACGACACACCTATTGCAGATTAGTTACATCTGGGGGGTTGTAAATTAGGTATATATTGGCAAGAGTCGCAGGTGAGAACATCGATGATCTTACCTGGATTAAAACCCACTCGAAAGCGCAACATGATGCGTTTTAGTAGATGCGATTATACTAGGAGACTCGGGAATAATAGTTTATCAACAATAATCTTTTGAACTTGCTCAATGTGGAGAGTTACATGTAATCCACTGCGGATTACAACTGTAACAAGTTTCACGTACCCGAAATTGTACGTAAGCTATCGAATATTGATTTATACTGCGTCATCTTTTTATAATTCATTCATGCATAAAGTTCAACGTCAGGTCAATATTGTCGAACAATACACTAATATGAAGATTATAAGTTAAATACAAGGATGCAATACAGACACTGTAGAAAAAGTCACATGAGTTACGTATTGATTAGTTATCTTACATACTATCGTATAATGTACAGGCAATGTTTTTACTTCATGCAGACTATTGGCATTGCTATCAGACCGGGTGTGTCTCACCTTTTGCCCATTCGTTTGAAAATATGAATTAAACACAAATTGCTTACTCAGAACATTTACAGGCACAGAATAACCAATGTATATTGGACATTAATTGTTGATGTAAGATGGCGGAATCCTCAATACAATACATGTTGACATCTCCTATAGACAGTTTCTTTAATACAGTGTTCCCTCTTTACAACAATACTCAATGGGAGACAAATACTGTGTGAATTTTTGAGACAAAACAACAAACAAAAATTTTAAGCAGACAGTATTGCAGCAGTGAAATAGTTAAACAATTGTCTTGTTTGGTGCCCAGCGGCAAACATTATTGTAAGGAGGGAATAGTCGTTCGGATGGTCGTAAGGAGGGAATACTGTACCTTTTTCTTGCACAAAACAGTTATCTTGACAGTCTTTATTGATATTTTTATTGAGCCCACGCTGTACCTCCTTGTTACAATACTTAACCCTTTCCCCCATAGAAGCGACTTTTAACACATGCATTTTATTCATCCGCTGAAGAAATTAGTTCCAGTTTATACCCTCATGAACACTTACTATAACAAATATTTTTATATAGTCTAGTAGATGGTAGTTTCAAGCAGGCTGAAAGTAAAGCAGAATGTACCTTAAGGCACATTCTGCTTTACTTTCAACCTGCTTTAAGTGATCACCTGTATTTAATGTTATAAACGGGTTATTGGGTAAAGGGTTAAAGGGAAAACGTTGTTAGCTACATTTAATTGGATTCTTACGTGAGTATCATACATTATGTTTGTGTCCATCCTTTCATTTAGGCATTCTATAAACTCATCAGTCATTTTAACTGAACAAGTAAACAAAAAGCAACAGCTCGGGTACAAATGTAAACCTGATCGTTTCAATGTACAGATCAAAGTAAAGCTTCAAATAACTGAATTGCATGGCAAACAACTATCAATACTGAAATCATACATAAACAATTAGCTTGACGATTTGAAAAGTCATTTTGAACTTTTTCACCGCTTCATTAGATCGTTTGCTGTTATCAAAAACGTGAATGTTAATACTGTGGTCTTTACTTATATTGTTAGGCAGGATTTAAAGCACGTTTGCTGAATAAAGTTTAATATGGACTATAGAAGCTACAATTTTAAAATGCCGTGTTATGTGCTGCACATGATCTAAATAATTGGATAAGTCGACTGTCACCGCTGATGACAATAACACTTTTAACCCTTTCACTCTCAATGACGCTTCAAAGCGCGTTAGCAAATAGTTTGGATCCTGATCAGACGCCGCGTGACGCGGCGTCTGATCAGGATCCAAACTGTTTGACACTCGTTTTGAAATTTCTCCAGTCATACTGCCTTATTTTTTAACTTTGATACGACATTGCAGACACCAAATTTGAAGCAGACGACAATGAAACGGTGAAGGGGTAAAATTCTCACCAAAAATGAGAGTGAAAGGGTAAATGAAATGAATGAAAGTGCTCTGTTTTTATGATTCTGACATTTATACTCAAAACAAACAGCATAATCATTTCTGTTTATTGACAAGAAATGCTCAAACTGACATGCGGTTTCTTAGTTATATCAACGCAAAGCATTACAAGAACCCTCGTGATAATTTATTTGCAATAATCAGAACACGTTTATAATACTAATGTTATACGTAGAGTAAAACCGTTATTTACACAAGCGTTCTGAAATAATGTATATTTTTAGTAGAAACTTTACAATTGTTCTAACACATATGTTTGAGACTATAATCAAATCACAGTTATCATTGTGATATATATGGAAGCAATATATCTCTTAACATGACTTTTGTTTTAAACACGCGTGGCGACAAATTACATGCGATGGTGTTTCTCCAGCAAAATTACAGAGGGATATCACGATTAAATGTGGCATTGTTTGACACAAACACATAACAAAAGTTGTTAGGTTTTCCAAACCCGTGTTTCATTGTAGGACAAAAACTGTTATGTCGACTGTCATTAGACTTATAATTGACACTTGTCAGTGAGTGTGTGTAATAGACGGCACAGAATTGAATAAGAAAGCTCCGTGGCCAAATTGCCGTAGCCAGGATATAAACTACTATGGCCGTACGGCCGTACGGCTTTAACCCTTTGCCTAATTGACGCGCCTTTTAGCGCAAATGATTCATTCCTCCGCTGAAGAAAAAAGTTCCAATTTATACAGTCTTGAATATGAATCATAAGGAATATTTTCTTTATTCTAGCAAGTAGTAGCTTAAAGCAGGTTGAAAGTAAAGCAGAATGCGCCTTAAACTGGCTATTGGGCAAAGGGTCAAATGTACAGTGGAGAATCTGTTATTCTTTCCCAATAAACGCGTTTATGCTAAAACTATTATTTGCAGTGCAAACGGTTTGGAGCCAGATCAGACGCCGGGTAACCCGGCGTCTGATCAGGCTCCAAACTGTTTGCCACCAAGATAAACAAGAATTATCAGAATTGTCCAAAAGTTGTTCTTTTCTACGTTTTAGTGCTTTGCGTTTGCGTACGTTTGCGTTTAAACGGGAAAGAATAACAGATTCTCCACTGTATCTTCTATTCTTCTTTGCTGTCAGTGCAAAACACGACAACATTAACAATTGCATATGATCATGATAAGCTTCGAATAATGGAATGTCGTATCAGGATCTAATCTGTTTGACACTCATATTACTATACAGTAAGTTAACCCTTTGAACCCTAGTCCCGCAAATAGGCGTTCTTTTCAAACAATGTACATGTGATAGTACAATTGTCCTGTGCAAACAGTGAAGACCCAGATCAGAGGGCTCCGAAAGGAGCCCTCTGGTCTGGGTCTTCACTGTTTGTCATAATGCCAAACATTGACAAAACAACCCTTAAAAGTCAGAAATGGACTTGACTAAAATGGAAACTGGAATTGTCCATTTAAAGTTTCAGGGAGGAAAGAGTTAATAGTCCTAGATTTCCATTCTGATGAATATATGAACACAACGAAACAATAATACACACACATATCAAGATAGTAAATGTGTGAGACACATTATTACGTCAGAAGGTTTTTGTCCAAGTACACCAACTGACTCGGCATGCAATGAGGATAAACCATTTTGTACATATACAGTGTGTTTGGCATGATAGTAGGTAACCATTGTACACTGTTTCGATGTGTGCCCTTACTAAGACATAGCATGTCGATTTATATAGATATAACTGTCATATATATCGACATACTCAAAAGAAAGTGTTAAGGCTAAAGTGCATATCATTAAAACAAGTAGTTGTACAACACGCTTATGTAGAAATATGTATTGAAACTGTATTCTTAGGTTTAGTCAAATAACACCATTAAAGTCATAATATGTCATACAATGCCATTCCGTAATTATGTTTTGCATTTTGATATCTATGTTTGAGTATACAAGTCTACGAAAGGCACGATATGTGTCATAAAAGAAGATTAAAATATAGATAAGTAAGGTTTTGGCTAATCAGAGTCTATGATGTTTGTTAACTGTCAAATAAGTGCACCTTTGTTTCAAACAGTCAATATAGATCCAAATGAATTGTCGACACTTTGGTCAATAATGGGTAATTTTTTACATTATAGTACATTGCGTTTACATTTCGTTTCTTTTGAACGTGCAACATAGTTTTCGCTTTACTCTAAACACTTATTTTATTTTGTCTAACTTGTCGAAACACTTGACAGAGTGAATGTGATAAATCCGCTTCTCGAGTAATATTCTTTTGAAATTATCTGATACGCGACACAGTCCACAGTTTCACTCATTGTGAGAAGGTAACAATTATTTTCAACAATTTAAACAGATCAAACACTCGATGACTATGCGGAATGTGATAACGAATAAACTGTTAGCACTACCAAAATGTTCCCCAGTACCACTACTGTTACAGTAAATGGTAAATCGAACCAATACATTATCAGAAAACTCATTGAGAGTGTTAACTCATTATCCCCCGTAACTTCCAATGGACAATTCCAGTTTACAATAAAGGCTTGTCCATTTAAGACTACTTAAGTGGTTTTGTTTTTAATAAATTGCAAAATAACAAACAGTGAAGTCCCTGATCAGAGGGAGCCCTCTTATCAGGGACTCCACTGTTTGCATAGGACAAGTACACTATTCATAGATACACATTTGGTAAAGGACGCATATATGCGTCACTAGGGCTCAATGCGTTAAAGATAAATTGCAGTTCTTAGCAAAGTTTCTACATGCGCTTTCTGCTTAGCGGCCTTCATGATTTAATCGGAGACTTCCGTTATTACCAAAATCAATGTCACTACACGTATATCGAAATTACAAGAACACACAATAATTATGTTTTTGATAGATGTGAATCTTGTTTAATCATTCATAAACATGGCAGATATTTCTTATACTGACGTTAACATTAACTCTGCACATTGCAGTCGCATACATCAAACTCTTTCAGATCGGCAGTTTAACCCATAACCCCATAAATACGCCTTTTTACGCATTTAATTTACTCCTCCGCTGAAAAATAAATAGTTCAAATTTATACTGTCATGAAACTGTATTGTAAGAAATATTTTCTAAGTTCTAGCAGATAATAACTTAAAGCAGGCTGAAAGTAAAGCAGAATGCGCCTTAAGGCGCATTCTTCTTTATTTTAAACTTGCTTTTAGTGGTGAACTATCTTCAATATAAGAAACAGATTATGGGGTAATGGGTTAAGCAGGGCCTCACTATATCTAGGAGCGAAGATTGTCCCGGAAAAATAATAACTTTGATAAAACACTTGTTGAATTAAGTCAGAATGGACGTGCAACTACGAATTTATGCCTTATACTTATTAACGCGATCACAATGGTGATGACGGTCGTGGTCGTGTTGTATTGATAGTGATAACAGTGAACATTTTCCCCCAGTCTCTGCTATACTTTCTACTGATGATGATGTTGGTCTTGACAATAGAGGCTGTTGAATATGCATGGCCCAGAGATATATGACGTCAAGTTATGGTGGCGATGATAAACATGAGGCGTAGGGTAGAGTCAATTATATGCGTTTTCCCCTAGTATTATGATGTTGATGTTATTGGTGGCAGCGGTGGTGGTGGTGGTGATCATGTTGCGGCTGTGACAGCTCTTGTTCTTTCTATTTTTAATCCTGTTACTTTTATTGTTTCTGATTATGTTCCTGCTGATGCTTGCGGTGATGGAATAGTCGGCTCGTAATTTTGAACTTCTAGAATTTAGCCATATGCAGCATGGTCGTGAATTTGCAGCAAGTTAACGTATACAGTTAACGGTGAGTTGTATTCGGTATAGTCTATATACGGCGTGAGCTGTACATAGTGGACGCAGGCTGTATACAGTGGAGAAAACGTTATTCTTCCCCAATAAACACGTTTACGCTAAAGCTATTATTTCCAATGCAAACAGCAGTTTGAAGCAAGCTCAGACGCCGGGTAACCCGGAGTCTGATCAGGATCCAAACTGTTTGCCACTCAGATTAAAATTAATAATCAGGTGTGTCAAAAATAGTAATTTTCTCGATTATATTGCACTACGTTTGCGTTTTCTTTGCGTTTAAACGGGAAAAAATAACATTTATCCACTGTGCGACACCACATTATCGTAATCAAGTTACGTCTTATAACTACGAGAAATAATACAATAATTTAAGAAGAACTTTATCATGTTCATTAATTGTAGGTGTTAGTAATTAAAGGAACTTTTATGGTAAAGGTTTTCGGGGCATTGTAAAACTGGTCATTACGAATGCTGTAAAATGTTTGATTTAGTAGTTTCAATTACGAATATGCTTAAAGCAAGTTAAAATTATAACGGCTAACACCTAGTGTTTCGGTTTTACTATCATCTTTGTAAACACCAGGGGCTGGTCTTACGAAACGTCGTACGACAAATGTTGTCGTAAGTCAGTTTCTAAAATTCTCAATTATTATTTATTTTTCCATCAAATCCTGTCTTGTCACATCTCTTTGGAATTGTGTTGAAAAGACGATTCCAACGAGATGTTACAGGACAGGATTGGATGGAGAAAAAAGAAATTAGGCGTATTTTAATGTTTGGATTTACGACCGTTTTTGTCGTGCGACGTTTCGTAAGACAGGCCCCAGAGCCGCACAGAAAGGTAAAGTATTTCTCTAAGGTATATAAAAATTAGCATCTGCAAATATGGTATTCCCTTTGATGCAACACTTAATGGTTTATATAGCGCAAACGAAATGTCAATAAAGGGTAAAACAGACTATAATCCTCGTGCAATCTAGCAGTGGGAATATGTTACTTTTTCCTGTGAAATCTTAAACCATATGCACACGCAAAACTTTAAACTGACGTATCTTCATACATTCTAATTATATTAATGAAATCTCAGTGACAAATCAGTCGCCGGTATTTAATTTTAAAAATTGTTTTAATTTTAATAAAAACGCGTTTATTTGGAACGGAAAACGGCTTCCTTATTGTAGTACGTGTCTTACAAAATATGTGTTGCAACTAATAACAGAGCTCCAGATTTTTTCAAAAACATTGGTATCACTACTCATTAGAATCGTCTCTTCGAGACGATTCTAATGAGTAGTGATTCCAAAGGATTTGATGCAGAAATAAGTAAAAACATGTTGGATTTGTTCCGTTTACTCCCTCTTATCTTGAAATACAAGTTCAGCGTATTGCCTTTGTATTCTACATTATATGGGGAATATTGTAATATTAATTCTAAACAATTATTTTATAATCACATTCATAAGAAAATAATAATAATTGTTTTGTTTTAATAATTTTTAACAGTAATGGTAAGGATAATACTGTATATGTTATTGTTTAAGCAGATTCGTAAACAAGTTTGTGCCTATTCGATTTCAGGATTTAAAGAGAAGTTGATGAATATTATTATAGACCCATCTACAATGTTCAACCAAGTTGATAAATAAACAAGTAGGAACCAATACATTGTAAGAAATAAAACCAACCTTTACTATTGATGATATCAAAGTTTACATCACTCATGTTGTGTTACGTTTTGCACTCTAAACCACTACGAGCGTACATGCTGTGTTAAATGCCGCTAAATGGTTATTTTTTCAAGTCGTAAAGACGATAAAATTTCGCAATAATCGCGATTTACTAAACTTTGTCTATTGCAACCAGTTTTGCGTTTGATCAGGTGCCATGGAACCCGATGTCTAACCAGGTCCAAGCCTGTTTGCAACTCAGATTGAAACGAGTTGTCAACATTGTCAGAAAGTTGTCATTTTCAACATTTTACGGCAATGTATTTTTTTTAATGCGAACATATTAAAAATAATGCTCCTCTGCATTGCTGTGAGTTCATGGCTGTACCAGAACAAAACTGCCCGAGATAAAGTGCATTTTCTATTCTGAAACATAATTGACGTGGTCAGTGAGTTTCGTTCTATCAGTGCAGACAACATACATTTGTTAACCCTTTCACGATCAAATTTGTCGTGAGGTCTTAACCCATTCATCGCCAAATTGTCGTCTGAGTCAACATTGTTGTTGTCTGCAATATAGCTTCAAAGTTAGATTTCAGGCAAAATGACTGACGAAATTTAGAAAGGATTGTCAAACAGTGTGGGTCCTGATCAGACGCCGCGTTACGCGGCATCTGATCAGGTTCAAACCTGTTTGCAAATGAACTTTATGAAGTCATTGAGAGTGAACGGGTTAACCCTTTCCCTTATAGAAGCGACTTTTAGCACATTCATTTTATTCATCCGCTGAAGAAAATAGTTCCAAATTATACCGTAATGAATATGTGTCATATTTAATACTTTCCTTATTCTAGCAGTTAATAGCTTAAAGCAGGCTGAAAGTAAAGCAGAATGCGCCTTAGGGCGCATTCTGCTTTACTTTCAACCTGCTTTAAGTAGTCACATATCTTCAATACTAGAAATAATGCTATCAGGTAAAGGGTTAAAAGGAAATAATCGAATTTACGGTTTGTATTTATGGGCCGTTGTTACTTTATTTGAATTGAAACAGGTCATTTCCACGGTTTATAGCAAAAACAAACGAATATTAAATGATATTATCGGATGCAGAAAGGTGACAGCTTACAACGCACTCAACATAAAGCAAAAGTGTACACAGCTATTCCTGTCAGCTGTTGCTTGCTAGTGAATTCTCTTCTTTGCATACCTCTTGGCGTTCACACTCAAACAGTTTCGAATTACGTACATATACTGAACGAGTCCATTTTCGACTGTTTGTTGTTATCCTTTATTAAGTATTGCAAAATGACAAACCCTGCAGACCCTTATCAGAAGGCTTATGCATTGTTTACATAGGACATGTGTACAATCTACAAGCACTCGGTATGTGAAGGACGCGAATATATCATACTTGTGAAACAAAGGTTAATTCTGATGTTATATATAATGAATGTATATAATAGAGAAAAAACATTGGCCTCAAGCTGATGTCGTTATTTAGCTTGAAATTGAATATTGCTCGTTAATGTTTATATGACTAATGTTGCTCTATTGACTTAAATGATAACACTTTTCCTGATATAGGAAATAGAGTGATGTGTATTCTATTGGCAAAAAGTGAATAAATACAGTTTGATTGTTATCTATTTATTACGTACACTATTTAAGCGTATGTCAGGCTCTTTTTCATAATATTGTCAACCTGTTTCATATATTTATTAGAAACGTTCTTCGTCGTACGTTTTGTGTGCCTACTATTTATCTTGAGCGCACGAATATCTGCTACAGCGAACCAATGAATGAATACGTACTAGTTATGTTTTGATTGCGGCATCCTATTTTATGTATGATGTTTGATTCAAATACCGTACAAGGCTTTGCTAGCACAAGTAATTATGTGACTTTCAGAAAATATACCCTGTCGCATTATTGTTGAATGTAAGAATTCTAATTGCCTAATGGCAGATATTTATCCTACAATGCCTTGATGAATAGCAAAACGTGTAAGTGAGCGTGAACTGTACACATGAATTCCAATAGCAAACATCTGTTTGCTGTTATCAGTTTTGCTTTTATAAAAAGAGTATTTTTTCATCGTGGCAATAAATTTGTAATGCGAAAAGATAGACTCCAGTTGTGGATGTCTTACTGTCTTATTTTTAATGCACGTCTGTCTGTTCTCTCAGATCAAACAGTTATGCATTCAAAACATCGAAAGAAGAACAGACGTTAAACATATTGTGGTTAGGCGTTGCCGCCGTAGAAAGCAGAAAAGAAAGCTGACATAAGTTTTAAAGACATGCAGTTTTGTATTCAAACATTAAAAGGAGAACAGACGTTAAGCATATTGTAGTTTTGGCGTTGCTGCCGTATTTGTACGGTTCTGGAACCGTAAAGAAAGCAGACATACGTTTAAAGACATGCAGTTTTGTACGTTTTGTAGAGGTCGTGCGGGACAGGCCTGATTTTATCCTCAAGTAGACTACCTAGTAACTAAACTTCTGTTCTTGTTTATTGTCTCTGCCTCACTTTCTTTATCTATTGTTTCTTCCTTACACACTCTCAATATACCCTCTCTTCTTCTTTATCCTCTTGTTATGTCAAATGTAATACATTTATGCTTTAGTTATGCACAGGGCCCAAAAAAGAGGGACTAAATTACCCAATACATGTATAACATTTACAAACACATTTCAGTGATGGATCCATGCTGTGTAAATACTCATTGAAAACGACTCGAAGAGACGATTCTTTTGGGTGGTTGGCACCGTGGGTTTATGTAGAGATAATAGTTTCTTATTAAAACTACCCCTTACCTTGAACCTTCACTAATGTTCACGTTTTATAGGTGTCTATTTCAGCGTCACTGTGTCCTGCAACTACTGTACAAATGTACATATCTGTATTTCCGTATTATGTCACGATGAAGCTAGAAGTAAGAAAAGCGAAATGAATGCTATAGTTTTTAAGAACACAGGCTTATGTTTATTACCGTATATTTACATTCACTCCATTCATTTTCAATGAACAACATGACGTTTTATTCATATACGGATGGGACTTGTGGATACCTTTCATAAAGGAGGCTGAACTTATGGATCTGCTCTCCGCGAATCATTTTGTTGTGTTGCCTGAGTAATGCCGTTATGGCTGGTCCGTTCAGGGTACACATTATTCGTGTTAACAACCTCTTATATGGATAAAACATACATGTATACTAATAAAATGTTCATTTAATATTCGAAATTACAGCAAATATAATGTAAATATAAGAAATGAACTGATATTTGTTCGGCGTTTAAGCGAAATAAACGACAGTAAATGATCGTCAAAGCAGTTAACGAAATTTGCTGATCATTTTCTGCCGGAGAAATGTGATAAACATGGATACTTCTGAAAGTGTCACAAATCAGGTTTCTAGACATTTCCATGTTATTCCATTGGTTTGGTGCTTAATCCTTTAGTTAATAGAAAAAGTCCCTTTGACTCTAAATACAGAAAAGTAATCCATTTTCATTAATTAAGTTTATTTGAGAAGCTTATGTATAGAAACCCTATCTTCAATGACGACAGATCATTCCTTCTTATGACCTATTAACCCCTTCACTGTCAACTTTTCCGTGAGATTGTTACCCCATCGCCGTTTCATTTCCGTCTGTTTTAATTTTGTTGTCTGCAATATCGTTTCAAATTAGCTTTAAGGCGGTATAACTGACACAATTTCAAAATGAGTGTCAAACAGTTACGCGGCGTCTGATCAGAATCCAAACTGTTTACAAACGCGCCTTTAAAGTCCCATTGTGTTTTCAGACCTTTTATTAATGTCTGAAATACAATAACGGCTAATAATAATGTTTGAACATTCTTATGGGCCAAACTGATCTATGGAATGATGAAGGCGGACCTAAATCACCAAAAAGGGCGATTTAAAATCATAACAAACCGACAATAGAACGTCTGATATAAACATTACCACACGGCTTAGTATCACGTGATACAGCCGGATTCAACTTCACCGTGTGCAACCGTTATCTACCTTCGCCCGTCCATCCATCAGTCAGTTAGACTATCACACTTTTTTGGCCGCTCTCTAACTCAAATATCTTTTATCCGATCTTCCACAAACTTGCTGAAAATGTTCATTGATATAAAATCAAGGTTTAGTTTGATTACTTATAAAATCGCATAAGGTATTTTTGAGTTATTGTCTGTTTAGTAATAAAAAATGACTGTTTCAGTCATTTTTGCACTCTTAAACAAACAGCTTTTATCGGATAGTCACCAAACATGCTGAAAATATTTATTCATATAAAATTTAGGTCTAGTTTGATTAATACTTAAATCGCATATGGCATATCTGAGTTTTTGCCCTTTATGTATTAGAAATGACTGTTTTCAGCAAATTTTGCTCTCCTACACAAATACTTTTTTTTAATCTTCACCAAACTTGCTGAAAGTTTTCATTAATATAAAATCAAGGTTAGGTTTGAATCCTACTAAAATCGCATGAGGCATGTTGGAGTAATAGCCCTTTAATTATTAAAAATGGCTGTTTCAGCCTTTTTTGCTCTCTAACACAAAGAGTTTTCATCGGATCTTCACCAAACTTGCTGAAATGCTTTATTTATATAAAATCTAGGTCCAGTGTGATTATTACTAAAGTCCCAGAAGGATTATCTTAGTTATTGCCCTTTATGTATTAAAAAGGACTGTTTCACCATTTTTTGCTCTGTAACACAAATACTTTTTTCCTTGACCTAGATTTAATACCAATACACGTTGTCAGCAAATAATTAAATACGAAAGACTCAAGCAGGAAACGTAACACAAACAATACACCCACCTCTCAAGCAGAACACACATACACAGTCATACCACAACAAACACACACACACACACACACACACACGCAATATCATTCCTTCATCTACACACTAAATAGAAAACAACACGCAATACAAACATAAAGCAAAGTGAACATAGGAGCCCGCCTTGGTACGGTCAGTTTGGTGAAGATCCAATAAAAAGTGTTTGTGTTAGAGAGCAGAAAATGCTGAAACAGTCATTTTTTAATTATTCAAGGACAATAACTCAGACATGCCTTATGCGATTTTGCTAGTTATTGAACCTGACCTGGATTCTATACTAATAAACATTTGTAGCAAGATTGGTGAAGATACAAAAAGAAGTGTTTGAGTTAGAGAGCGGACAAGGCTGAAACAGTCATTTTCAGCAAGCTCAAGGTATAGATCCTCCGTAATGTTTTTACCCATGGTGAATAATATGTACACGTTGTCACTGGATCAAGTAGTGTTTAACCCTGTGCCCATTGGTCGTAACTTTACGGGAGTTTACAAACTGTTTGAATCTAGAAAGACGCCGCGTAACGCGGCGTCTCATCTGGATCCAAACTGTTTGACACTCGTCTTAAGGTTTGTTTAATTAAAACAATGCATAAATCTAAACTGAACAAATTTTGCAGACGACAATGTCAAAGCAGACGTCTGTGCAGCAGAATAAGGGTTAACAGGGTAGTTCTCAGTGCTCCAGCTATACACATGTAACCGGGAGTAATCTGAACTAATCTAACATTTTCTCACTCATTTCAGCACCGAATGCTATATGGTGTTACTATTGATTAAACCGTCTCTTCGAGGCAATTTTAATGAGTTTGACACCATTGGGTTTAAAAGCAGAAATAAAGATTTTAGTTTTTCGAAATACTTCCGTTATCTGGATTCCTGTATTTACAGAGGTGTCCTTCTTTCCATTCACAAGGGAGTCTTTTTAATTTGTGCAGCAAAAACATATTATAAATAAAATTTAAAAAGCGAATTTCTTAGATAAAGCCGGTTTTTGTGAAAGAATCACGTCCTACATGTACGTAGTTCAAATGGGACCCCAAACAACCGTTTTATGCAGGTTTCTCAAAAACACAATGCGGCTTTAAGCGTCATTACGAGTGAAAGGGTTAAACGAAATGGCGAAGCCTGTGTACACCCTCACTGACAGAGGTGATCTATATATACGACATAAACAAACGCGATGTCAGATCTGATTTCAGACTTTCGCATATTATTTGCAAAGTCTTTTGACCTTTCCAACATAGCTTACTTTGAAACGAGCAAAAATGCTGAATGATATGCTGTCTCTTTCTCAAAACGCTCCGAGCAAGCCCATTCAATTTTGCATAAAATGGAGACTTGCTTTATGTGACTGTAAAATGGTTGCAAGTATATTTAGGTTGCTATGAATGCAGGAACTTTTCTATATGGCGTACGTTGTCATTTGTTAAAATTACAAAAAAGGAGATAATTAAAAAGCAAAGAGACAAATCGAAACCTTTACTACATCTGCACGAGGTCATTTTGTGTTAAGGGGATATGTGCACCTTTTGAAAGTAAATACCAAATTCTTCAAACTTTGCATACAGACAGTAAAATTAGTTTCTATGACAAAACTTGTGAAAAAAGTGGGGGTACCGGACCTTTCTTTTTCACAATTTGAGATTTTTTAAGGCTACCCCCCTAAAATTGAAGCTTCACAAAAACTCCTACTTTTTTGTACTACGGTTTTTCAATCTTTATATGAACAATCTATTTGTACAAAAAGTATCCTAATTTATATTACCATAGTAAGACTAAACCCTGAAAATAATGTTTTTTCAAGATCCCGAATAAAAATGTTTGATTTAACCGGAAAGGAGTAAAATTTACCCACCTACTTTTTTATAATGGGAGAATAAGGCACAGTGAAAATTGCCGTACAAATTGTAGCAAACTAATTACCAAATTTTTAATTTGTTGTTTTTAGCCTTGCAAACAAAAAGTTTTAGTGAAATAGCAAACAAAACACAGGGTCCCTGATCTTTTAAAAAAAGATATAGATCATTTTATTTAAAAAATCAATTTTTTCTCATTTTTTCACTTTTTGGTGTATTTTTACCAAAAAAATTTTTTTTTTCAAAAACATATCATTTGATCTATTGAGTTATCTATAGTTAATACTAAAACTGTACTACCATGACACTTTCATGCTTATATTGTGAGAAATAGAAAAGAAATCTGATGTAACAAAATGCAACCTACCTATGAAAACAGTGTATGCTGTAAACTACGAATAGGACATAAAACTTAAAAAGTCCCCTCTGGAACGAAAATCCAATTTTTCCCGGGAAAATAGTATTTTATGACTGTATGCATTCACCAAAAACGAGTTCTTAACACTTTTCGGAAAATGAGTTCGTAAAATTTTTCGGAAATTTCATAATGCTCAAAAAGACAGGCCGACATCCTTAAACAACAAGGTAAAATTGAAAACAGTTCTATTGTGACATGACAGAGTAAAGATTCAGACTAAACGTTCGTAAATATTACGATATTTCAAGAACGAATTGACAAATTAACTCCACAATGATAAGAACTGGGCAAAAATTAATTTGGTGATCAACTACAGTGCACAAATTAAAAAAAAGCTTTCGTTGAAGGATGACATAGTATAGCTCTGGACAAAATTCCGTCTACAGACGAACAGACGGACGGATAGTCAGCGGATCGAGTGATTCTAGTATATCCCAAACACGTTTTTCTTTGGTATAATAACCATTAGAGGATATAAATCATTCAGCCTAGTTTATTCAACAAGCATGTGGATAATTTACCCTTTAGCGAGATCGCCATACCTAAGAGAGTCTTTGGCCAATGTTAGATACCATTTGAGATAAAAATAGTATCTCATATTCAATTCACGTTTCTCTCTCAAAATCCATAAAATGAACCCAATTTTCTACGATAATTTCTCGGTGGTAAATGAGTGTGTATTGGTGTTTTGCATACATGTATGTACATCTCCGAGTCCCTTATTTTTGAAACTTACTTCAGAACAGAAAGCGAATATAAAGCATTGATGGCAGAGCTTTGAGCTGTCCTTTATTAGTACAATATATAATATATATATAAACATGCAGTTCATGTTGAGAGGCATACCCAATACCTAATACTCAAACAGCATTAATAGTAGCTATCTAGGCCATATTACAATTCGCGAGTTTAAAATAAATTATTTGATTCCCTTTAATGTTATTTTCTAATTAATTATTTAAAGAAATTCAAATATTCGTTTTAGGGCTCAAAGATATCGGTATATTTGCTTTTCAATCAAATCAAATTTTATTGCATTTGCATTGTGTTCTGTTAGTAGATAACGTTCCGTTCACCTGTTTGACTTAACGAACTTACTTGTTCGATTTAACGAAGCTCAAATTACAATCACTACACTGAGGTACTACAACAATAATACAACTACTACCACCGCTACTTTTACTACCACTACAATCGGTATTTATTATGACTGCTACTATTGCTTATCTAATAGCAACTTGTACTGTTACTAGAAGAAATAGTTACAGCAGTATTGATGATATAGGTAACACATTTATAGAAGGCAAACTATTGATACGGATACTTATTCGGATAACCAGACTAGATAAATATTTAATAATGCCATACTAATTTGTATCAATGTTTTAAGCATCGTCAATGACTCCAAAATTTCGTTATGCATGACTATATTAAGTATTACCATCTGCTCAGACAACTAGCCTATACATGTACCCAATTTTGTTTGGCATAAAAGTGGTAATTAAGCAATATTCTATTTTATCAATCAAGGACAATACGTTTCAAAAAGGGAATAGTTTGCTTATACAATTGCATATTAGTTAAAATATGTATCATCAATATGTTGAGTACTTCTTTTTTAAGCTGAAAACATTACCGATCTGTAAATACTTTGTCAAATTCGCGTCCTTGATATGTTATTACAATATATTTGAATCCATCATAGAACGCCGTTCACCACAAATTATTAGCTCTGAGTTGTTGCAAACGTATACGTATCATAAGGTGTCATAGTAATCTTTCTTTTAATAACAAAAGACAAGTTAACTCGCAAAAGAGAACGTAATTTATATGAGTGAATTTCAAAGTTCTGTAATCAGTTTAGGTTTAACCCTTTCCCCAATAGAAGCGCCTTTTAGCGCATATGATTTATTCCTCCGCTGAATAAAGTAGTTCCAATATAATCAGTCATGAATATATAGTATAGGCAATAATTTCTATATTCTAGCACATGAAAGCTTAAAGCAGGCTGAAAGTAAAGCAGAATGCGCCTTAGGCGCATTCTGCTTTACTTTCAACCTGCTTTAAGTTATCACCTATCTTCAATACTAGAAATAGGCTATCAGGTAAAGGGTTAAAAAGAGTATTCAGAGTGTTGTAAAAGCTGTTAAGTTTCCTTTGATTATATTTTCCAGGTGTAGACGTGTTACTGCCTAGTTATATGCTTTTATTTCCGTCAGATATATCTCTAATAGAAGGCCTTCTTCATTTGAGAAAAATATCTCTTTTGTGTCACAGGTGACCGTTTAATGTAAGGCGAGTAAGGTAGACAGTACATACAGGAGGATAACTATATTGTATATGAAAATGTAATCTGAATATTTTTTAATTGAAGATGCGTAGATGTGTTGTACACATACATAACACAGAGTGAGCAATCAGCAAATACGAGCCAAATCATTAGTATCAGATATTACCTATTATATGGGGTGCTATCAGTAGTAAGACAGTGTTTTATTTTGAAATTGCTTACAGAATCTCTGTCCATTAACACTAGAAAGACAAATGTGAGATTACCTCATTATCTAAGTCGTTAATTTTCAACATCCCACAATTTCTTCAGATCTACTAATTGAGAGCGTTATCAGTGTTAACAAGAGGGCTATGATTGAACACAGATTTCGAACTGATAGATAGAACTGAGAGTTAAGTAGAGCTTTGTTGATATTCTCAGACATTCACACGACTGCATCTATCGTTAACTGTCTTATAGATAATTGCAGCATTAACGGTATTCTTTAGAACAAAACCATCTCGATCAGACACGCTTACCCTAGAGTATTGACCCTACGTTAGTGTAGGAAAACATTATTTACCGTTTGCATGAACCTACGTACCAACCTATACGCAAAACAATGCATTAACTGTAGAAAATGCGTGTTTATCGAACACATTGGCGATTTTTATAAATTTGCAATTTGCAAACCTAATCACACACCGAGTGACTCGGCGTTTGATCTGGCCACAATTCGTTTGTAGTAGACATAATTGGCTTAGTACCATGCGTTTATTTTTAGTAATGTCGTTACAATATTGTTCAACTAATGCATATACATGTATTTGTAATTGTTTTATTATAAAGTACAATCATACATCTAAGCCAACTTATATATCGTAGACGTGTTCTCTGCTTTTTCAATTCATTAAACTCGTACTTCAAAGTTACTAGACTTTTGATCCGGATCTAGACGTATTTGACATTTTTGTTAGTAATATCATTGTGTCAGGCAACTGAATACTGGAATAGTAACGGTGGTCGAATTGATTTATGAGAATCTGACACAAAAGTCTTATGATCGGATGTTCTTATAAAGAAACAAAACCGCCAAGGAGAATGGATGAGTCCGGTCGCCGGGTTCGCAGTCATGCACTTTATCACATATCCAGAAAAGTGCGCTTGTACAACAGGGCCGTACAACTGATGTTTTACCTACATACTGTGACATATTTCCTAGCAAATTAGAATTCGTCTTTTAGTCCTATATATATGGGCATAAGAACGCCTGGGAATCAAACTCGAAGCATATTCAGTCAAAGAAACCACGTTCGGTGCCAATTATAACCAAGGGTTCTTATAAAGAAACATACCCGCCCAGATAAAAGAATATAGGATAAAAGGAAATCAGAAATTACAGTTTCTCTGTTGATATTTTAACTACCGGGATGTATCAATGATTGACCGCTCTACATACTTTTACTTTGTATGGAGGAAACACAATTGTTACTGATGTATCAGCGACTAAAATGAATTCGTGTCTGTCATGAATTACATTCATTATGTTTGAGACGACCCTTGCATTGAATGGAATCAGTTATTTCAGTGAATGGTAGAATAAAAAGTACAAAACCTAAGGATCTAATGTAAACGAGCTCTTTTTTGTTGAACAAACAGTGAAAAGCCAAAGGAAACTTTCAAATAAGACAATTGCATGACAAAAACATATCATCATTACTATCTAAATACTGATTTATTGTTTGGCATGTAAATCTGGTAAGGTAAATACAAACCCTTGAGTTGTTACAGTGGAGAATCTGTTATTCTTTCCCGTTTAAACGCAAACGTACGCAAACGCAAAGCAATAAAACGTAGAAAAGTACAACTTTTGGACAATTCTGATAATTCATGTTTATCTTGGTGGCAAACAGTTTGGAGCCTGATCAGACGCCGGGTTACCCGGCGTCTGATCTGGCTCCAAACTGTTTGCACTGTAAATAATAGTTTTAGCGTAAACGCGTTTATTGGGAAAGAATAACAGATTCTCCACTGTACTTGCCAGAAGAAAACGTAATTTTGTTAAAAATGAGTGGCTTTAGGCTGTGGGCATATCGTTTCAACTATGTGAAATGATCATTTTCAAACTATCCGCAAATAATTGAGAATTATAATAAAAAATGACACATTGATGATAATAATAATATTTCAGATAATTTGACGTAAGGAAAATTATCTGAGAGTTCCTGCAAACGACAAATATTGCAGAGGAGTTACTAAAGACATGTATGCTTCTAACAGTAGGTGAATGGTTAACGTTTGCTGAACGGAGAAAATTCATAATTGCAAAGTTACACAAAACACGAGTCTTATAATATAGTGTACCATCAATATCTGCATTAACCCTTTTAACCATCTGCGTTAATAAATCGTCGTCTACGTTAATCATTTCACCGCGGAAGTTCGCATGAAGGCGACCGTGCAAACAAATTTGAATCCTGATCAGACGCCGCGTAACGGTCAGCTGGCGACATAATGGCGGTAAAGGGGTAGAAACAATACGATTAATTTGGCACATAAAAGGTTAATGTCCTGAATTCATTGTTAGGTTATTTGACTTCAGCAATACTGAAACGGGTGTCAAACAGTTTAAATGCTGATTAGACGCCGCGTTACCCGTATTTTGCAAATAGCTAAGAATAAGGCCGTGAAGTAGGTTGGAACTTGTCGTGTCAGTTTTGTTTACGTAATTTGAATGGCCTTATTAAAATAAAATTGTCAAACTTCAACTTGGTAAGAGAAGTATAACATATTGGGCATTGCAAAAAATACAGAGTTTGAACGTAACCTTGTTGCTGACCTTAAGTTGTCAGATAAGAATATAGATTTTCTTATCCATCTGCAAACAGTTCGGAGATTGAATTTGTAGATTGAGTAGTACAACTGAAATTAATTAGTACAGGCCCTTGAAAGAAGGGATTTGGTTAAGGAAAACTGATGGGACTATGTTTTCGATTGTTGATTATTGCAATCTCCCGAGAAGGGGTGGGGATAATGCTTTAAATAAAACATTAATATTGTAAATCAGAAGAAATGTTATTCTTTTTAAAATATGAAACAACTATTTTAACATTAAAACTGCTTAACAGATTAATGCATCGGTCCATAACTTTGCAGGAAACTGATTATCTCAGCAGGGATTGATTGGTTCTATTACATGAACTGTTAGACTAGAACATCCACTCAGAAGAAAATTCACTGGCACAGTCATTTTACCACTGGTCTCAAATATAATAAGAGCATATCCAGGGCATATAACTGTACAGCTGCGAAAGCCGTTCCTATTGCGATTGAAAGTCGGCTACAAGTGCGATATACAGTGGAGAAATCGTTATTCTTTCCCGTTTAAACGAAACGCAAACGCTTAACAATCAAATGTAAAAATGACAAGTTGCTGACAATTCTTATTAACCATTTTAAGCTGGTTGGCAAACAGTTTGTAGCCTGATCAGACGCCGGGTTACCCGGCGTCTGATCTGGCTTCACACTGTTTGCAATGGAAATAACAGTTTTAGCGTAAACGCGTTTATTGGGAAAGAATACCGTTTTCTCCACTGTACCAAGGGCTACACCATCATAAGTCAGATTTTGAAATTCTCAATAATTACTTGTATTCTCTATATAATCCTGTCTTGTTACATCCCTCGGGAATTGTCTTGAAAAGATAAAGAAATAAGAGATTAGTTTGTTTTAGCTTTGACTTATGAACCGCTTTGTCGTACGAAGTTTTGTAAGACGGGTCCCAGGGCCCCATGTAATACAATGTGATCATGACATGTCCAGAAAGTTATAGCGCATACAATTATGAACTACCTTTTTTCCATTGTAACTATGCATGAACCATGAAACACCATATACGAGTAATGTGTAGTTTTCAGTACGATCTGATTTGGACTATTCAAGTTATCGTGTATTCCGTGAGCTATATAAAAAAGTTTTTATTCACTTTACACATGGCTTCAATTAACCCATTCATTGCCATGACGTCATCAAGTTCAATTAATTGTCATCTGATTTTATTGGTCACATTGATATTCAAGGTATTTTGACCTAAGGAATATTGAAATGAGTGTTTTGATCATGACCAGACGCAAAGTTATGCACACGGGTTGCAAATTACAGTAAGATAGAATTGTGTTAATTCCAGTGGGGAGGTCAAATATCCGTGGGAATCAGGACTCATGATCTGTTTCCCTATTCAGATTATGAATAAAGAACGTACATACTTAAGCCGGGTCAATGACTTCCTGCGGATAGCTTAATTTAGACCATAATTCAATACCAGTATTTCTCGTTGATATTGATAGGACTAATGGAGGTTTATTGACTTAAATAATTGCACCATCCTAAAATAGTACATTTCCGGTAAGTGATATGCATTCAACGCGCCAAATACAATCAAACAGAGTTACATTAAAAATCTTTTAATAGGTTCGATATTCAAGAAAAAATCTGATAAAGGTTGATAAGCAGATCTGTTGTAACATTTACTTGTTCCTTTCTATAAAAATGATTTCTGTGTCATTACTGTATGTTAATACTTTCATTTCGTATGCATTGGCCTGTTTACATTCTGGCTCATGTTTAGTACAGCAACTACAGTGTAATTTCAAGTACTTTCTTTTCCTTTCGATTTTTGTTTTAAAGTAACTCTACTGAGCGAATAGTGTTACCTTGTGTTCGCATTCTAAATACATTTGATATTTGATAACCTTACCGGCGAAAATCGTAGCAGCAATTACTTTTGCTGTGATAAATTGAAAATGAATACACCGCATCATTCAAAGTAAACGTTCTCTTAGTCAGATTCATGTCTTTCATTGCCCAAAGGGAAAGGTAAACTAGGACGAGAATATGAGTTTAACTAGTGAAATGCAACAGGCATCATCTGTTTGCTGTAATCAGCTTGCTTTTACAAAAAATAGTTCATTCCATCAAGAGAATAAATTGCTCATGTCCTAGATATTTTGGGAAAAAGCGGTTCTAGTAATATATGTTTTGTGGTCGAGTTTCGGCAGTCATTAATTTTTTTTATAGCATTTGATTGATTCATCCCTAACTCGTCGAATATACAATTCTTCTTTCATTCAGTCCATTGTTGACCATTTATGGTTTTTGTTTTGGCAATGTTTTGCAAAGTGACAAACAGTGCAGACCCTGTTAAGATGGTTCCTTTTGTATAGAACAAGAGTACTTTACCTAGTTACACGGTTTGTAAAATATTTCTCACTGCCGGATTTAGAGAAAAGTGACTGCTCAATGTATGTCTGCATTATGTAGTCCCGTGTTACTACTGTCTGTTATCAAAAATCAAGATTATGCATCACACGCCTGTCATTCTAGAGAGGTAGAACTGAAACAGATTAAAAAAGTCGCGCTGTTTTATCAAACTATTCCATCATTCTCAGTCCAATAGATGAGGTTTTAGACTTGGGTCGAAATTCAGGGTTAAGGATTCCTAGAGTGAAAATCAAACGGTTCGGAACTGGCCGACATTTGACAAGAATAACCGATCACTCTCCGTAGACTTCCGATGTTGACCAATATTGGCACGAGCTCATTTGGGTTCCTCAACGTTGAGTCTTTTTTGTGTTCGTACAACCAATCGTTCGCATACAAACAATACGTATCAGTGTAAACCCTGGTGTGACGCCTAAAAAAATTGTAATGATCTGCTCTAAATGTGGGTAAAAAGTAGAGTACAGTACTCCCTCTCCACAATGGCCCTCTTAGCAATATTGAGATCATCCTTACAACAACACGTGCGCCTGTTCCCTTTACTAGACAATAATGTCCAACCCACAGGTACTTGACACATACTTTATTATCTATTAACCCCCCCCCCCCCCCCTTTTTAAATTTTTTTTTTTTTTTTTTTTTTTTTATTATACTTCTATTATAGATACAAGGTAAACAGCGCAATTCAACACCTAGTCTTTACTATCGACTTAAGCTGATGCTAAAATAGACTCGATCGCCGATATTCTCTTGTGGTACCCTCGGGAAATGATTAATTTATCAATATCTACTTTTTATTTCATCAAATTCCGTCAAATAACGCCACAGTATGTGAATTATAACGAAAATAAGCATAAAAAAGTTTTCTGTCGTTCTCTTGGTACAAAGCAACGAATGTACATGTAGGGGTGATCTGTTATTTGTCCACAATAAACGGCCTATGCCACTGGAACTTTCACCAAATATTATAAATCATCTTTAAATGAAATATTATCAGTTTTATATAATTTACATAGAATGCAAAATTAAAAGAAACTTTACCTGTTTAATTTTGACCAATGAGATCGCTCCGTTCATTCAATTCATTCCGGTATTCAAAATGGCATTCACAATGAAATGAGTCTTTCACTTGTCAATTTCATGCCAAATTACATGTATATTTCATATAGCTGATAGTGAAGAGGGTCATGTTCCGACACAAACGCGTTTGCTCTAATGAAATTAGGTGAAAGTTCCAGCCGTAAAGGCCGTTAAATGTGCAAACCGACTAGATTACCCCTTATTTTGGGCAATAAATTCTGTACCAAGAGAACGACAGAAAACTTTTTTATGCTTATTTTCGTTATAATTCACGTACTGTGGCGTTATTTGACGGAATTTGATGAAATAAAAAGATATTGATAAATTAATCCTTTCCCGAGGATACCACAAGAGAATATCGGCGATCGAGTCTATTTTAGCATCAGTTTAAGTGGATAGTAAAGACTAGGTGTCGAATTGCGCTGTTTACCTTGTATCTATAATAGAAGTATAGTAAACAAAACAAAAAATTATTTTTTTTAAGGGGGGGGGGGGGGGGGGTGTTAATAGATAATAAAGTATGTGTCAAGTACCTGTGGTCCAACCTTTTCGCGACTGCAATATCGTTTTCTAAAACTTGTCGTCAGTGTATTTCTCAAAGTAACATATTGGATATTCTGACAAATTTATTTAAATTCTCAAATTTATCAATACAAATAAATAGACTTTGTAAAACTTCACCTGATTTGTGCAAGGTATATACATTTTTCACACGTTATATCTATGATAAACTTCGGATATTGGTTTTGCCTCAATTTTGTTGAAAACAAATTGTCTTGTTGTTTTACAAATAAATCTTGATGTGCAGATCTTGCACTTTTAGTGTTGTAATCAGACGTGTTAATTAGTGCAATGTTGTTTCAGTTAATAATTAAGCATGTCAGACTCCTAGGTGCATTTTTCCAATCAATAAACACTAACGATTGTACTTTAGTACTTGTGCAGGCTACAGCTAAATTTGAAGAAACTGTCCTAAATAGTTTTGACTCAAGGAAACGCCGAGACACTCGGCATCTCATCTGAATTAATACTATTTGATATACTAGTTATTTGTTCTGACGGAATATATGATTCTGACAAGATGATAAGGTTGGAAATACGTGCAGGCGACAATTTACCCTTTCATCATCAATTTTTCCGTGAGGTTTTTACCGCTTCACCGCCACATTGTCGTCTGTTTCAATATTGTTGTCTATAATATCGTTTCAAAGTTAGATTAAAGGCAGTTTAAGTTATTAACTGACGTAATTTCAAAACAAGTGGTAAACCGTTCTGATCCTGATCAGACGCCACGTTAGGCCGGGTCTGATCAGAATCTAAATTGTTTGCAAACGCGCTTCATGGCGTCATTGAGGTTGAAAAGGGTAAATAGTGTGTTTACGGCTAAAACTTTAATTTTTATTACAGTTTGCATTTATGCTGATAAAAGTCATATGTGCTGATTTCAAGAGTTATCCTCTTGTCTGAGTGTCAAACAACTTTGAGCCCTATAAGATGCTCAGTGACCAGGGGCCGTATTCTGAAACATTCTAAGTATTTTAATTAGAAATTTCTAAACTCTAACATTTTCAACTAAGATTTTTTTTCGCTAACTTTTACTCTAAGAAAATACTAAATTATTTTCTTAGCGAAAAAAAAACTAAGAGTAAATTATGGCCGTTGTCAGGGACTTTCCCGATTAAAATGACGTCACTCTTCTCGCATACTAACATGCGTGACTGTTTATTTGCGGTGTAGTTTTCGGGGTTGTTTTCTTCTCCCGTTTATAAAGCAGCAAGCATTGTCCCAGAATAAGTAGAATATATAATTAATTGAATAAAAATTGTTTATACATAAGCGTAAATACATAATTAGGTTCACAATTATAATTAACTAACAAGCTAAATTTCAACGAAGTCGCCGTAGCTCAATCGATAGCGACTCTGCCTTGCATGACGGGGGTAGCCGGTTCGAGCCACACAGGGTACGATCTTTTTTTTCTTAACAACCCCCTTCTTTTTTTTTTAATTATCATCACTAGTTCCATAGATTCATTTATTTAAATACAAATAACAGCTTTATCCTTCCACTGCCAAACTTTTGTGATAGTTTACTCCTTTAAATGTTCTTGTCGTCTGCTTCAATTTTGTTGCCTGCGAAACGCGGCGTCTGATCAGGATCCAAACTGTTTGACACTCGTATTGAATTCTTTTCAGTTATACTTCCTTACATTTAAGGCTTTGAAAAAAGCCTTAAATGTAAGGAAGTATAACTGAATTTCAAAGCCTTAAATGTAAGGAAGTATAACTGAAAAGAATTCAATACGAGTGTTAAACAGTTTGGATCCTGATCAGACGCCGCGTTTCGCGAAACGCGGCATCTGATTAAGGTGCAAAATGTTTGCAAACGTTCCTTTAGGCGAGAGTGAGTCTAATGCTCACAGTTTCATTGTCGTCTGCTTCAATTCTGTTGTCTGCAGTATCTTTTTAAAGTTAATTGTATGACTGAAAATAATTCAATACGAGTGCCAAATAGTTTGGATCCTGATAATAGATCCAATCTGTTTGCAAACGCGCATTTAGGCGCCAGAGTGAAAGGGTTAAAGCATGCTAGAATTGATGTAAAAGTCTCCAATTAGAGGTTTCCTTCTTTTTGGCAGCCTGCTTTAAAAGAAACCCTCTTATTATGCTAAGCGCGACTTGGATACAATTTGTTAACAGTTTCTATACAGTAAAGATCCAGATCAGACGCCGCGTTATGCGGCGTCTGATATGATCCAAACTTGTTTGCCAGTCATATTTTACTGTTTTTAAGTTTTGAAAGTATCAAATTGATTATGTTGTTTTCTGCAGATGATGTGTTTGCAGCAGATGACAATTCTGCATGACAATGGTTAAACATCGATCTGCAGGACACTTTTCTTAATGCTTTTCAAATATCAAGAAATAGTAGAAACATGAAAGTCATTACTAGAACTAGCAGGCTGACAATAAGAAGGAAACTTTCTAATTGGAGACTTTTACTTCAATTTAAGCATGCTTTAACCCTTTCACTCTCAATGGCGCCTAAAAGCACGTTTGCAATCAGTTCCTTCAGTTCCCGCGTAACGCGGCGTATGATCAGGATCCAAACTAGTTGGCACTCGTTTTGAATTCTTTTCAGTCATACTGCCTTACAATTTACTTTGAAACGATATTGCAGACAACAAAATTGAAGCTGACGACAATGAAACGGTGAAGAAGTAAACTATTACGAAGGTTTGGCATTGAAAGAATTAAGCAGTTATTTGAATCTAAAGAAACGAATATATAGAAATAATGATGATTTTTAAAAATAAATAAATAAAAAAAATGAAGGGGTTTGTTAAGAAAAAAACAGATCGTACCCTGTGTGGCTCGAACCGGCGACCCCCGACATGCAAGTAAGACTCGCTATCGATTGAGCTACGGCGACTTCTTTGAAATTTGGCTTGTTAGTTAATTATAATTGTGAACCTAATTATGTATTTACGCTAGTTTTGGTACATACAGTTGTCATTTATTACTAAAATATAGACTTTGAATAGATATCGATCTTTACCACGTTTTCGCGATGAAGACCGTATGTAATAATGTCTTAAACAGTAATCCCAGTCCTTTGTAATGACGTTACCCCACCCAGACTTTGACCCAATTTCACGAAGCCACTCAAACACAAACGTCGGCTCAAAAACATCCGCTAAACGTATCTATAGGTCTATAAACGATTTTTATTCAATAAATTATCTATTCTACCTGTTATTACTGCTTAATAAACGTTCGTGTTCTAATCCTAGAAAATTCTAAAAAGTTAAGAGAGGGTCATAGTTTTCTAAAGTTTTGAGAAAATTCTATAGTAAATTTGACGAGTTGAGAATTTTCTTAGATTTTTTTTTCTTTCTAAGAGGGAATCCCCAAATACTTAGTTGAAATGGCCGAAAACTAAGACTATATTGATTTTCTAAGAGTATATCGTTATACTTAGTGAAATCTGTCGAGTTTAGAATTATCTTAGTTTTTTTCACTTTCTAAGAGTATATCATCAAATACTTAGACTGAATTGCCGAAAACTAAGAGAATATTGATTTACTTAGAGTAAAAGTTATCTAAGAGTGTTTCAGAATACGGGCCCAGGCATACATCTAGATCTAACATGTTTGAAGCGGTTCGCACAGATTAGCACATGTCTCCCTAAGTCACTGTAAAGGTCTAGCAAAAACAATCGATAGAATATGTGTTTCCTCAGATGTTTTCGAGAAACAGTTTAAGAAATAGTTAAATGTAATTTTAAACTTTTATCTCAACATTATATAAAATATGCAGGCGAAAAGGATTCTCACATGTTTCCCATAATAACACTAACCTTTAGACAGTAACTGATAAACAGCAATTTGATGGGAACAAATGTATTAAAATGCGCATTATAACGCAAATATTACAAGATTTAAAAAAGACGCACGCCAATTTAAATATATTATTCCTATGTAATCATGAGTTAGGCTGTTTAAGTGCTAAATTATGTCGCGTTTACAGGATATACTAAAGTTGACTGGTATCTATAATGGAACAATACTTAGGCAGTTTAGATAAAATGTTACTATATGTTTGAAGATGTATTCGATTAAAATGCTTATTAAATCAAATAACACCGTTATGATCGAATATATGAATATGTTGTGTACAATCGCTTAATCCACAAAATGTACATAAAACCTTTGAACCCTAGTCCCGAATATAGGTGTCCTTTTCAAGCAGTGTACATGTGAATAGTACACTTTTCCTGTGCAAACAGTGAAGACCCAGATCAGAGGGCTCCGAATGGAGCCCTCTGATCAGGATCTTCACTGTTTGTGATAATACCAAACATTGACAAAAACAACCCTTAAAAGTCAGAAATGGACTAGACTAAAATGGAAACTGGAATTGTCCAAGTTTTAGGGAGGAAAGAGTAAAGTTAAATATTCGGTTCATTGCACGTCGGTATAACTTTTTGAATCAAATCAGTTTTCACAACATTACAGAAAACTATGTTTGCATCATGTTTCCTTATCTCAGTCGCAATGACAGACTGAAACATCAAACGCCTTGAAATACAGCATTCCCTCTCTACAATGGCCCTACCAACAACGAATCCTTCCTTATAACGACGTTTGTCGCTCTTCCCCCAAACAAGACAATTATGTCCAACCTATTCATGGCTGCAATGTCGTCTGCTTAAAATTGTCGTCTGCTGTTTTTCTCAAAATTACATAAGGGACATTTTGACAGAAAAAACGTTATGACGAGTGACAAACAGCTTGAATCAAGATCAGACGCCGCGTAACGCGGCGTCTGATCTGGATTCAAGCTATTACGACTCCCTCCGAACAACGCACACACGTTTTGTCTCCCATTGGGTGTCGTTGTTCGGAGTGAGCACTGTAAAACTCTTATTTGTACAATGAGGAAGACGTTATTCTTTCCAAATAAACACATTTACGGTTTAATATCTACCACTGCAACATGTATTTGAGTCAAATCAGACACCGGGTCATCCGGAGTCTGATTAGGTTCCAAACTGTTAACAACGCAGATAAAAATGAATTTAAAGTCCTTCTTTTGCAATTGTGCTGGCGTTTAGTTTCGTTCAAATTAGAAATATTTAATACGGTTTGTTTTCATTTCATTTGGTGAGCTGTGTCTTTTCATACCCCGATGAAAAAAAAACACTTAAATAGGCCACGCCTTACCGGGACTAATTTCTCGTAGTCCAACTGTTTGTCCGAAAGCGCTGCAAGAAGCGGGGCGGCACATAACATCGTTTGCTATGACGTTACCAAAGTGAATGGACTACAACTTACGGCTTAAAAGTGGTCAATAATCAGAACTCATGTCGGAATCTTATTTAATTTCCTTATTTACATTCATTACTGATATTACATTATAAGTAATATATAGACTATTATTTTTGTTTTCATGCGAAGGGGTTTCATACTAAAGTGTGACCAAGTTTTGTTTTCATACCTACATGAAAACAAAACCAATATATTATATACATTCCTTAAATAAATAACGTATTCCTCACTGTAAATATATTACTCTTATGCGTTTCTGTCGTGTATTTCGTGAACAAGCTTAGACTTAACTTTTGTACACTTAATAAGCCTTACAGCAATCTGTAATTTAAATTGAATCATGGTTAACTACGCAAATTGATTTAATTTACGCCTTTAGGCAAATATGCATTTTCCATTAAGGAGCCAAGACAATTGCTCGAAGAACATAACTATCGTATAAAGTGGGTTCTTCAAAGATCTCTGCTTTATTGCAAATGTCCATGACAAACATCAATCATCATTGTAATTATCACGTAACATCTAACGTCCTTTTTGGAATGTGTATTTGAACAATCGTTTAAACAAATATAGTCTTCAAACCTGATCGTTAAGTACGTCAAGTAAAGGTACATGCTTGACATAGAAAAAAGTCGACATGTGCAAATGCGCGTTGTACCATAACGTTTAAATAACGCATTGAACAGCCTCACACCAAGATTTACAGTATTAACTGTTATCACTTTTTTCTGATAAGTTAATAATGAGAAATCTCATATTCATAAATACAGGGCTGCTATAAGTTGATAATAAAAATCCTAAGATTTCAAACTTTCAATTTTTCAGACGCAATTTTACTAATCGTATCTTTATCCCATAGTCTGTTTTTTGTTTTTGAAGACACATGACTGCTTAAAACAGGTTGAAAGTAAAGCAGAATGCGCCTTAAGGCGCATTCTACTTTATTTTCAGCCTGTTTTAAGCTACGATCTGCTAGTATAAAAATTCGAATACTTAGGAAAATTCCGAAAAAATGGCAGCCCTGTAAATAAAAGCTAGACGGAACGAGATCTGACATGCTGATAGTTTACACAAACCATGTTATATTTTATTCCGAAGAAATTGCCACCTTTGCTTTCGCAACATACGCACTAAATTGATTAGGACAACACTTGTCAAGTTTTTTCCAAGTCCGTGTTACATTATTAGATTTAAGATACGACTGTCTTATTTTATTAGACCTAAAACTGATGATTGTCAGTGATTATTTGTAGAAGGTCGTAACCAATCGGATGATAAACAACTTAGTTACACCTACATGTATATCAAATGTTAGAAATTACTTCACAACGTCTGACTGAGTTCGCATCGTCACATGTCACCCTTCACAGCGTGTGTGTCTGATTAGACAGGTGGAATAGTGATTTAATAATTACAGTGGAGAAAACGTTATTATTTCCCAATAAACGCGTTTACCCTAAACCTATTATTTCCAGTGCAAACAGTTTGGAGCCAGATCAACGCTGGATAACCCGGCGTCTGATCATGCTCCATACAGTTTGCCACTCAGATAAACATGAAAAGTCAAAATTGTCCAAATGGTGTCCTTTTCTACATTTTAGTGTTTTGCGTTTGCGTTTCGTTTGCGTTTAAACGGGAAAGTTTAACAGATTCTCCACTGTATAAAGCTATCCGCAAGTTTCAGAAGCTCAGTCAATGTCGCCGTTTACTGTGAACACATACATTTTTTCTTAACTTAATGTTCCTTCTTTTCGGAACATTTCAATATCAAATGAAAATATTACTAAGTTGTCAAAAACTAGCTGTTTTACCCTTTTACTCACAACTGTTGGGTCTTTATCAGACGCCGCGTCACGCGGCCTCTGATCAGTACCCAAACTGTTTGATACTCTGATCGATATGCTCGAATAAGTTAAGTCATATAATCTTATATCTAACAACAAAAAAGCGATGAGGGGGGTGGTAAACATTTCCCAAAACATTTGATTATGAAAGGGTTAAAACCATTTTCAAACATGTTCTAGTCTTTCTTGCTCAAGATCTAACCTGCTGAAGTAGTCATCATTAATCTGAAAAAGAACTAAAGTCAACTTAAAAGGGGAATAATTTCAGTCCCGGATGGTTTGGTTGCAGGAAGACTATACCTAAGGTAATTTTAGGTATTGAAACTTAATAAATATTGAAATGAATGTCAAAAACAGTTTGGATCCTTATCAATGTAACTATTTGCAAATAACCATTGTACCCGGGGTATGCAGTGAAGCGGTAACTTAGAGTTTTTTTAATCAATAAATGTTGTGCAGTGGGGAAGACATTATTCTGTGGTGTTCAAACTAAATTAAACGCAAACGCCATCCAATAAAATTTACAAAATGAGAACTTTTTAAAAGTTATAACGATTTGTTTCAGCCCGAATGTCAAACTGTATGTAGCCTTAAAACTGGGTTATAGGGTATATGATATGAGTACCGTATGCTCCTCTATACACAGTATTACACGTTACTGTGTCAACCTATTCAATGCCCTTGTGCGAGTGTTCGGGAAATTGCAAACTGGCCTGGTCTTGCTCAGACGTCTAGGGCCCGTTTCATAAAACTACGTACGACAAATGTTGTCGTAAGTCGGATTATAAAAGTCTCAATTATTATTTATTTCTTCATCTAATTCTGTCTTGAAAAGACATTACCAAAGAGATGTCACAAGACTGGATGAGGTAGAGAAATCAGAAATAAAATGTATTTAAAGGTTTTGACTAACGCCCAATTTTGTCGTACGAAGTATTATGAAACGGGCATCAGATGTATTGGCGTCTTATTAGCGTCAACACTGTTTGTGAGTTATTGCGTGTTTTGTCAGCTAAAATGCTTGAAGTCCGAATATTTCAAATAAAATCAGACAGTAATTGCTCAGCACACTATATATTCATAGAGGGGTCAAATGTCTACACAATAATATAACGGACGACAATGCAGTTGTTGTGCATGCCGGTACGCTCTTCCGTATTTGAATCATGCCTAACTACTGTAGTTTAACTTATACAATAACTATTTTAATACAATATGTAATTAAAGCTCTTTTAGTTATTGATGCAGGTTAGTTAGAATCCCTTTAGTGGGCGTCTCATGTAGAGCCAACCCGTTTAACACATTGGTGGTATTTGCCTAGATAGTTTAGCATATGAGAATCGTTGCAGACGACAATTTGGCAGGAACAAGCATAGCGCGCCAGTGGTTTATAATAAAGATCTGTTTTTCAGATTATCCCTGAAACTATACAGTTGTTTTAGAATATACAAGTCAGTTGTAGTAATTTACGTGTTAGTGACTGGGTCATTTAGAATTCGTAGAATACAAAGCGTTCCGACCTTCCACTACAGGTATATTGGTCTTCTGCGCATGTCTTTATAAACTGTTTGAAACCAGATCAGACGCCAAACAGTAGCTAAACCATTTTAAAATCTATAGTTATTTAGTTTAAATCTTAGAATCGAATCTATATTTAAACAATCGAAATTTTCTTTGAAGTAGATATCATATTATATATGAAAACCCTGATGAGCAAATGCGAAACCGGTTGGGTTTTTATGTTTATGTAATAATAAAATATGTAAACCTAGGCATGTAAGTCAATTTTGTATTTTCGTATATTCGTATATCTTCGTATAGGTTAAGCATGGTTAAGTATAGCGCTACAGCATTCAATCGTTAACTTTAAGAAGAATAGTCTGCGCCCGTAATGTAAATTACAACTTTATCCGAACACAAGATATAAAATACGATCAAAACAGCATTGCCAAATTAGCATTCACCGTCAGGCAGAAGCTCACAAACTTTAACAACTTAGTATGCATTATCATGTGCATTTAAAGAACGATATTGCATGAATTCAAAGGAAGTTCAGCTTTCAAATAAAATTTAGTCTCATTTAGTTGTGAGCAAGTATGTTAATTTTGTTAAGTATTCAGAAAGCGTTCAAACAAAACAATACATATGATTAAAAAAGGAAATAAGTTTAATGCAGCATAGCTCAAATTTAATTAAATTGAAGTTGCATTCGATTAAGATTAAACTACTTACTGAATAATGTTACTGCAAACTAATGGAATATTATGAAAAAATTGTACGGTCGCTAAATTAAATAACCTCATTATCGTGCCCGTATAATCGATTGCATTGGTACAACAACGAGCATGACAATACAGTGTTATAGTAGAATTCCCGAAATATTAAACATATTTGTTTCAAGATTGAAAAAGACTTAGGTGCCATTCTTGATTCGCACTGTCAAACAGACCATCGAATTCATATATCATTGGTTTTCAATGAAAACGTCAAGTACTGTAAAACAATACACCGATTTGTCTCAGATTTTCAAATATACCAAATTTCAAGAAACCTTTGTCCTAACTGCTGACGGAACGACATTTAATTATCCTAAGAGTTATCAGTCACTTCAAATAGTCGTCGATTACCACACAGTAAGTTCTAATATGTTCCTAACGGTGATTATTTTCCACCCCAAGCAGTGAGAACATTACACCGATTTGGTTTCTTCAATATACGAGGTGTGTTTGTAAGGACAATACTTCCAAGGTTTCTTCAAACCAATACTAAATTGTTAGATTTACATTTAAATTGATGATTGCCACTGTCAATTTATAGTAGAATGTTACACACTCGGATCATAAATAGCTCAGTTACACATACAGTCATGTATATTGCATTTAGGAAATACTAATACTACGTACATGTCATAAATGAGTTATTGCGTTCATTTTAAAATAGGTAGAAGTGTGATCTACGAAGATTTACTCGAATCGAATTATCTAAATGATAAACGCTGTTTTCCTACATATAAAGCGTCGTCGTGCTTTAATATTCACAATTAGTGTACATCAGGCAAGCCCTCTAAAACCCGGGTTAGCAACTGGATAACATATTTCGTTTACCATATGAATAATAATAGGTTCATTACTTATTGTTTTGTTTGAGGTTTTTAAAGAAAAACGTATTGACCCTTTCGGCGCCAAATTAATCTTGAGGATTTTACCACGAAACCGTTATTTTGTCGTCTACTTCAATATTGTTGTCTGCAAGAACATTTCAAAGTTAGATTTAAAAGATTTTAACATAAAGAAATTCAATACGAGTGTCAAAATAAATACACATGTTGGTAAGGAAATTGTATTACTTGAAAGGTGGACATCTTGAAAACAGAGAGTTTGATAGGTATGTGTCTTTACCGCCAAATATTACAACACACATTCGAATAGAATCGTCTACTATGAAAACTCTAAATCAAAAACTTTAGTTGTTTGTATAACGCATACCAGATTGACAAACTGACATAACAAATGCGTAGGGTCAGATCTAAATGAAGGTTTCAAAAATCTTCAATACTTGTATCCAGTATATTTTTACAGGTCAAACGCTACGGACTTTTTTCTGATAACCATTTCACACAGTTTGGAACCAGATTCGGCACTGAGTTACTCGGTGTCTCATCTGGAACCGAACTGGTGGCACATGGTTACACTCTGAGAAGAATTACTGACGAAAGTATTTGAAGACGACAATTACTCAGAGTATCAAGATTTCACGACTATACGACTTGATGGTACACTTGCTTTTGACGACTGTGTAGCTGGTGTTACAAACCATTTGGAAACATGCAGGACACCGATACATACGAATGCTGTTTTCTAAAAGAAATGGCAGATAGTAGAATCCTGGTAATTGCTGCAGATGAGAACATCTGATTAACACTTTCAACCCTAACTTTCTCTTGTGGATATTTATAATCCTTTTGGACTCTTCTTGTACATTTTGAACCAGTCTACTATTATATTTTTGGTGTGACAACAAAGAGTAATGAAAATATCAAACAGTGCAGAGCCTGATCAGAGGGCTCCTATAGGAGCCCTCTGATCAGGGTCTACACTGTTTGCATATATAATCAGTAATTTCTAAAGAGGACTGTAGAGTTGAAAGGGTTACGAAACCAATCATAACCTACGGCTAAATATCATGTATGCATAACCTAAACCGAAAACAACAATACAATATACACTATACAAACTTGCTCCAAAATAATATTATTAAACAGGTATCAACGGAACATAACGATTTGTCTTTGATACCAGGGATACTGTCCTGAGGAATGATTGCCAAAGGAATGTGTTAAGCACATAGTTTGAATAATGGACGTAAATAATAGAGCAGTTGTGGCAACTTGAAACGATATCAGTGATTTATTCTGCCAATTCTTTACTTCTCATCAATGTTTCAATGGCTAATGGAGTTTTATTGACTTAAATAATTGCATCTCTCTGAAACACGCCGATATTTCTTTAACACGCCACAATAATCAGATTTACAGTTTAAAGCGCATGGCCACTATAATCAGGATTGATTGTTTGCCATTATAAAAGAAGAAGAAGAAGAAGAAAAGATTCTTTGAAAATGTGGTAATCTCTGCAAAGACAAATGCCTGATTGGTACAAGACAATGATTAAGCTTTCTGCCTAACTATTGCCTTTCATTTATCTGACACCTTTAATAAACATTGGCTATTCGCCCTCCTCCTGGCGACAGAAACGAGGCACACCGACTAAATCCTTATCCTGTCGTAATATTGTCTTCTTTGCAATTGTCGTCTGCAAAATATGCTAAATTTATTTTTATACATTTTTCAACAAAGATACCTAAGTTTTAAAGTCAAACAGTTTGAATCAAGGTCAGACGGAGCGTTATGCTTCGTCTAATTTGGACCAAAATCGTCTGCCAAAATAATACTTGCAGTCGGCAGGAAAGTTGTTATTTATGAGGAAACTTACGCCTTCGGTGAGTTGTCTGGCAAAATTGGCTGTAGGAGGGAACGATAATGTTTACCCAGTAATAAACCCAAATCACGATGTTAATTTGTTACAGAAATATATCTTACTACGTTATTGCTGCCCAGTTGGACTTTGCTATGATAATGTACCTGTTTCCTATATTAATTATTCGTGATATATTACCAGTTTTCTTTTACTAGTTTTGAATTGGATTTCTTGTTATTCTTCACGTCATAATCTGGTTTGCACCAATGAATGGGTTGCCTTGGATGCATACTGTAGCATATCTCTATTATGACCACTCTAAGAAGGCTAACTGATTGTACATGTGTAAAACACAAGTGACAGCTTAAATCCAAGTTAACGTAAAACAGAAAGCTCATAAACAAGTTTTCTGTGTTACGTTCACCTTGCTTTAAGGAGCTACAGTGGATAATCTGTTATTCTTTCCCGTTTAAATGTACACAAACGCATAGTACTAAAACGTAGAAAATGTCAATTTTGAGATATTTCTCACAATTCATGTTTATCTTGGTGGCAAACAATAGTTTTAGCGTAAACGCGTTTATTGGGAAAGAATAACACATTCTCCACTGTACCTGCCTTAAACATTTAATAATTAACACATTTCTTAGGTCGTAATAGAGGGGTTAACTGTACTTACACTATCTGGCATTCGATGGAATGTTTCATTAATCTGCCATGCTAAGCTGTTTCTTTAATGTAAAACAATAGCGCAAAATGCCTAGGCCGGATTGCCAAGGACGGTCAAAGTTGAATCGAACCGAAAGATCCTGTTCTTTTCTAGTTAAGGAGACTATTTCAATAAGCTTTGAGTTCCCGAACTTATCCTGTGCTTTATATGTATTATGTGTTTTCATGTTGGTTTGTCAACAGTTAATATTATTAAAACAAAATAGGTTTTAACTGACTGAACAAGTTCGTAGATTAACGTTGCATATTATGTTTAATCGTGTACATAAAAGAAGCATATATATCTAAATATAGCACCATGCGCAACTACATTCAATTAATAGTTTGGATCCAGTGTCAAAATTGTTCGACATTTAAATCGATGTTTCTTTTATACAAAATAGTTTCAATTCTTATATGAGAAAAAGGACAGGCGGAGCATTAACGTTAACAATATCATTTGATAAAAGGAGTTAGCAACCTATGTGTGCCTAGCGTCCTATAAAAGGGAAATAGACAAACAGTGTAGACTCTGATCAGACACCGCGTTATGCGGCGTCTGATCAGAGTCTAGACTGTTTGTTGATAAGAGTTCTAACATAAATCAAATCGAAAATGAGCATTTAGACCAGACATACCTTATATCAAACCTGGACTAATGCAATATATTAGCATGGAAGAATCAACTGGGCGCAAATGGAATAAAACTATTTTATTCCTTGTAGCTTGATAAATGAGCTTGGTTGGTGAATGCAGTAAACGTGGTGGGCTGAACATAAGTGACTAATGAACATGAGGCAATTTCACACTGGAAACCTGCACACTATGTTCTGAGCTATGGACATTTAACAGTGTATAAAACATTTAAATGTATGAGTTACAGCGGGGTTTACGTCATTATGTCCCATGTGAACGCTATGAAACGATCACGCAATGCAATAAAATGGAGTAATGACAGGATTTGAATGTGTACATTAAGTACTAAAGTATGTTACCAATGTAAAAGGACTTCATCAGACAATAGTTTTTGGTAAGCATGACAAATGAGAAATGATGATGATAATATTGCGCACGGTGGTTATACCCCAGTTTCTCACATGACTACCCTTGTTTTCTATAGCGAGCAACGATCACCAATATCCTTGTCTCCAACATGTGTGAGATCAATTTGATGACGTCACTATAACGTCACAATTTATAAAGGCGTTTTGACGTCACCGGGATTCCAAACAAATGCCTATCGCTTTAAAAATAGCTTACAATCGTTGGTTATGTGAGAAAAAGAATCTGTCACACTTCGATGTTTAAGACAAGTTGATCTCAAACTCGTCTAGAATAGAAAAGTTATTAAGCTCGCCAAGGCTCGCTTAATAACATACATGTATCATTTCTAGACTCGTTTGAGATCAGCTTGTCTTAAACATCGACTCATGACAGATCCTATATATCTTATCTAGGTAGTGCAGAATCACGCCAGCCGACTGCACAATATGCTGGGAACTAATGCCACAAATACGTTGAAATAACACATCAAATGAAACACATTATAGATAAATCATGGTTATCAAACCAAAATGTTACCGCAGTCTGGTGGTTACTAGGAGAATCATGAGCCAATATAACACTTATCTATGGAACTATTATGGACGTGTTTTCAAATGAAATAGTTGACATTCTGTTCTGATGAGATAACGTTATTTATGCATACTCGTCCTACACTATGAACCATTAGCCTTTTCAATACTGTAAAACATGCTTAACATTGCAAACAGTCTGGGTAAAGGTCAATCGATGTCTACAGTGAATACAGTGGAGAATCTGTTATTCTTTCCCGTTTAAACGCAAACGTACGCAAACGTACGCAAACGCAAAGCACTAAAACGTAGAAAAGAACAACTTTTGGACAATTCTGATAATTCTTGTTTATCTTGGTGGCAAACAGTTTGGAGCCTGATCAGACGCCGGGTTACCCGGCGTCTGATCTGGCTCCAAACTGTTTGCACTGCAAATAATAGTTTTAGCGTTAACGCGTTTATTGGGAAAGAATAACACATTCTCCACTGCATGTTATTCCCCGTTTAACGCAAACGAAACGCAAACTCAATGCAATAAAATGTGGAAAATGACACTATGTTGACAATTCGGACTTATTTATATTTGAGTGGCTACTATTTCGAACCCGATCAGACGCCTGGTCATCCGGCATCTGATCTGACTTCAAACTGTTTACGTGAAAATAAAAGTTTTAATATACACGCGTTTATTGAGATAGAATAACGTTTTCCCAACTCTAACTCGGCGTCTTATCAGTATCCAGCTTTTCTGCAGTGGAGACGATTTTATTCTCTCCAAATTAACTGGTTAATGCTTAACTCCCTATGTTCATTGCAACCAGTTTTGAGCCAGATCAAACGCTGAATAACTCGACGCCCAGATCTGGTTCCATGCTGATTGCCACTCAGATAGATCTAGTAATAGTTCTTCAGTTTTTTAACATGCCCTATTGCAAATGGTATTGCATAGCAATTCTGATTACTTACATTTAAACAGGATGGCCTTTTTTTCACTGAAAATTTATGGATGATGTATTGCTTAACCCTTTACCTGATAGCCTATTTCTAGTATTGAAGATATGTGGCCACTTAAAGCAGGCTGAAAGTAAAGCAGAATGTGCCTTAAGGCGCATTCTGCTTAACTTTCAGTCTGCTTTAAGCTATCATGTGCGAGAATATAGAAAATATTCCCTATAATATATATTCATGACTGATTAAATTGGAACTATTTTCTTCAGCGGAGGAATAAATCATATTCGTTAAAAGGCGCTTCTATTGGGGAAAGGGTTAACAGTGATGTGCAAAATCTGAAAGCTGAAACAATTGCGAATACACTGTTGAAATACATTTGGCGTTTTAAAGTCTTAGTGATAAAGTTTGCAAGCAATTCTGCTGTATATACAGCGCTGTAATGATAAGGATCGGTTAAAACCTAATAAACTAGCAGGCAATTTATGTCACCTGTACAACAGAGAAAATGTTACTGAAACAAAAGGCATTGGTCCATATATAAACATCCCTTAGACTTTTATATGATAGGGGCTAATTGTTTTATCAAACAGCTTTGCAAATAGTTTTAATGCATATGATGAGGCGAGTAAATTAGGAGTCTCATATGGATCCAATCTGTTTGACAAGCTTGTGATATTTCATGAAAGTAACGCATATTAATCACTTCTGGGAATTTGTACGGGCAACACACTTGGCACAACACAATTACATAGCGTTAATAAAGGTTAATTATTCTAAAGGGAATAACTGTTGGATGAGTTGTATAATTTTATGTGGCAAATCAAGAAGAGATAACCCAATTTTATTCAAATTAACCTCAGAAAATATAGGGTTATATATGTTATATTATCGTGCTGCTTGAGGATAAATCGAATAGGCAATAAATGAAATAATATAAGGTGATTATTTAGACTCACATAACCGTTCAGTTATTAATGCATGTATATTGCAATAAACTGTTCAGTTTGTTTGTTGTAGAGTTCATTTAATATATATACGAAGGTGATCTAACGATATTACCGTGCTTGTTCTTACAGCAGATATTTGCATGTGAAACAGCAAGCACTGTACATGTATACTCTGAACGCGGTGTCTCACCCGTATCTACAGCGTTTGCTTATGACTACGTCTGTAGACACTATGCTAAGATGACTCAAAGATGAACATTTCATTAACTCTTGCCCTTCCAACTGTGCCTAATGTTTTACACTCGTGTGTATATTTCCCCAGACACAACATCTTAAATCTGAATTGAAACACAGTGAAGACGACGGTCATTGCAGGCGGTATTTTGGCGGTAGGTTTTAAAAAACATGTTGCCACTTAAACCACGTTGAAAGTAAATGAGAATGCGCCTTATATTTCATTCCGATTTACCTTTCAACCTGCTCTGAGTTACCACCTGATAGAGAAAAGGACATATTTCATATGATGCTTATTCAAATCTGTATAATGTTTCATTAAATTCTTCAGTAGAGTAATACATTAAAAGCATAAAATACGAATTAATGGAGCAATGTGTAAACAGCCGTTCAACTTAGTTTAAACTGCACGAGGTATGTCTAACATATAGGAATATTCTAAGAACAGAAAGGCAATGCTTTGTATTCAGGAAATGGTATACTGCTATTTTATGTTATGCAAAACGGAACAAGGATAGACTACAAATGCAATTTAGTGTCATACAATAAGGTATTGCCATTGTGGCAACTAACGTGATTGTGATACATACAGAATCCTAGTCAGTTGTAGTGTGCACCAATTTCTATTTGTCTTCAATTTCCTTATGAAATTATCACCAAAATGCCATAGCAGAAAGCGAGGTATAACATTCTGACTTCCTGTCATCCTGCCCTGAGCTTATTAATTTAATCCATTTATTTGCAAAACCTATATGAGTTTTTTACCCCTTTACCGCCATATTGTCGTCTGCTTAAATATTGTTGTCTGCAATATCGTTTCAAAGTTAGATTTAAAGCAGTATGGCTGACAACATTACAACACGAGTAACAAAGAATTTGGATTCTCAAGTGCTAGTAGTTTAGGTCCTAAAATAGACTGAAATCTATTTTAAGATGATGCACATTACATAATTATTCATGGATTTAAATTCGTCTGATTTATTAATCTTGTCTACTGATTTTGCAATTACAGTAAAATTCACTTATAACGAAATCGGATTTAACGAAATGTTGGATATAACAAGACAAAACGTATTCCCTACCTCTAATTAAGTGCAATGAAATGGGCCTGATAAAACGAAATTTAGATAAAACGAAAGGATTAAGACGACACGATAAGTTCGTTATAATTGAGCTACATTGTAAACGTTCCAGTATGTTCTAAAGTATATATATATATATATCACGTTTTAACTTCGAAATACGGGAAGTGTGATTGAAGTTAGGATTGACTGTTTTCAGCATACAAAGTGGTCTAATAGGATTTTTCAGGAAAACAATGTCAGTGATTTCCTTAGTGCTCAATCATTCACTATTCTGGTCGACAGTTGTGTCAGGCAATAAGACCAATTATGGCGCATATGTAGGATGCAGTACATTGAACACCATTGTAATGCAAATGAGCAGTATCAATGCCTTTATTAGTTCCATATCGCGATCAATGCATGTGTTGTAAAAGGTCCCTGGATGCGATATATATTAACCCATTCACTGCCATTTTTAAACATTTATTAATTGTTTATATTTATTACATCTAAATTGTAGGTACATTTTTGCATTTAGGCTTAATAAATATTGAACTGAATGTCAAACAATTTATATCCTGATCAGACACGGCGTCTGATCTGGGTCCAAACTGTTTGAAAATAACTAATGAACTCGGGGTAATGCAGTGAATAGGTTAAAAAACCGATAAATTACCTCTGTGAAATATTCGCTCTATGAGCCATGCTTTAACCCCTTCACTGCCTTACCCCGAGTACCATAGTTATTTGCAATCAGTTTGGATCCTGATCAGACGCCGCTTAACGCGGCGTCTGATCAGGACCCAAACTGTTTGACACTCAATTATATATTTTCCGAGTCAATATACCTTAAATATTCATTTGATAAATTAAAGCAGACGACAGTTGTTTAAAATTGATGACGTCATGGCAGTAAAGGGGTTAATAAAGTTTAACGCTCTGTAATTTATGTTGCAAACAGTGCACAGTGAAACCAATACGGTTTTTTTTCAAATCCATGTGCAGCCGATGTTACATTGAGAAGACGTTATTCTATCCAATTGAAACAAAACTACACGCAACAACAAAATGCAGTTAAATAAATAAAATGGCGGATGACAGACATTGAAAATGTATACGGTGTATTTCAATCCGAATGGCAAACAGTTTGGAGTCTGATCAGACGGGCTTCAAATGTTTTACAATGAATATAAATTAGTACCGGTATAAATTGGTTTAGCCATGTTTAAACTATAGTATGTCCTATGTCCTACTTAATCGAGTTCTGGATATCGAAGTTTGACTGTTTGTACATTTTAATCTATAACACAAATTGACAGAATATTGCATTGTTAAGGTTGTGAAGAGCTTGGCTAATTTCTGCAATGCTGTTATCGTTAATTATTTAGCACGGCTGATTCACAGAAGTACTCATTAAATTAATCACCTAACTGCCGTTTAACCATCTGCTTGAAACTGTCCGTCTGCTATTAGTTTATTGTTAAAGTTGAGGCATTTTGGATAAAGAAAAAAACTATTTGAGTTTCCAGTTTTTATCGGACCTTGAGTTTTTTCTGCGTCTGTTCTTAGTTCGACAGTGTTGAAAATATAGATTGCACTCTGGCTAATGAACTGAGGAATAAACGATCACCTATGTGTTGCCAGTTATTACATTATCTAAGCGCAACTTGTTCTCCTATACTGTAAAACAATTAAACTCCAGTTCAAAAACAAAGTGGATCAGCGTCTCATCAGGATCTAAGAAATATTGACGTATTTATAAGGTTTCTTTAGTTAAAACTCATCACGATAATAGCAAAGGAAGCAGTAAAGTATATGAAAGATTTTCAACAATGTTTCAATTAAGTCTAGACCAGGCCCTATGGACTACTCACTAGAATTGTTTCGAACAGACGATCTGTATTGTTGTCACGCCATAATGTATGGTAGAGACGAAACACATTATGTTTCGAAATACTATCCTTATCTTGAGCCCTGACAGACCACTATATAGCAGGATAATTGTTAAAACTATAATCCAGTTCACAAATATCTGCATTTGGACTGAAGATATATTGAAACGAGTATCAAACAGTTTTGAAATATGGGTCCATGCTTATAAAGCGTTTAAGTTGAGTCTGAAATCATTCTCAAGCATTTGATTTGGTCAGATTTACGCCTAGGCTCAAATCTGACCAATCAAATGCTTGAAAACACACTCATACTCAACTGAAAAGCTTTATAAGCGCTGGCCCTGTTCTGCCACCAAACACTTTGAGTCTGGTCAAGATGTGGACTAATTGTAACATGGTAAAAAACTCCGTTTTTCGACTAGGACTCGAACCCAGAACTTTTGGTATACAATTCAAACACCCTACCCGATTGAGATATCAATTCGCACGGTGAAGCCTCTCAACTTTATCATCACAATCTTTACCGCGGCTATACACACGCTTGTTCCGAGTTCCTACTTTAAGAACACTCCATGGGGTTCTTGTTATATTTGGACACTCTACCTATTACATATTAATCCCCAGGGTTTTTGGCGCTTGGCACCAGGTGTAAGAAGGTGAATTAATTGCGACTGAAAAGGAACTCGAACCCAATACTTTTTGCTTACTGTGCCAACTCTCTATGCGCCTGAACCACACAATGAAGCCTATCAATGTTTTTACAATAATCTATACCCATCAACATGATTGCAAAATGTATGCTACTGTATCAAAGCCTTCAGTGAACAGGTTTTAACACGTTCAGATCAAATACAAGAGCTATGTTTGTTTACCATAAAACACAGCGATAAAAACAATATATGAGAATAACGTTTCTTCATTATCATCATAATGTGTCAATCAAAACAAATATAATTGTTAATGCACCAACATATCACTGGTGCATGCATCTTAATGAAATTCATTAATAATGAGCATGTTTATTGCTAAAATGTCTGCTCTTAACTAATAAGGAAAGTAAATTTAACTTTCTATAATGACTAGAATCATTTTTATATAAACTGTAAATGAATATATTACTACAAAGCCGCTTCACTGCCTTACACCGAGTACAAACAGTTAGATTTATTTGCAAACAGTTTGGATCCTGATCAGACGCAACGTTATACGGCCTCAAAACTGTTTGCAGCTCATTTCAATATACATGTATCTTAAGTAAAAAATCCCTAATTTACATTTGAGAAATAAAGGAGAAAACTCTTGTGTAAAGCTGATGATGTCATGGCATTGAAGGGGTTCACAATAACGTTGGTTTAATTTGTAAAGGATGCATATGAAACAGAATATCACCACAGTGTGTGAGCCGGAGTCTTGTTTCAGTTCGAGTTGGTTGTGTATTCCTGATCACACGAGTCTGTCATCCCCTATTTTCTTTAGTGTTTGCATTATCGTTGCTTCTAGTTTTGCTTAATTTGGAAATAATAATGTTTTCTCAACGAAACTTCGTCTGTGGGAGCACATGGGCGCCTGGATTGGCAAATACTGTTTTCCCTGCGCACTGTTTGACACATACATTTTAGAGCGTTTGTTATTAGTACACATACGTTTGACCATTTTGGTACGAACTTGTATTGTCTGCCTTCACTTTGGCAGAGTCATAGTATCGACTGACTCATACTGATGACTGCACTACCTTTGTAAGGATATATCTAAGTCAGCATGACTAAAATAGTTCCCACGACACAATATATTTTCGTTTTATATAATTTTTATAGTAATCGAACTGTACGTTTTTCCATCCGTTTATAGTCCATGTGTCCATGTACCTTTTGCATATTTCCTATACGACATCAGATAGCGATATGTACATTTTCGGAAAGGCAGAGTAGTCTGTAACGTTTTCATATCATCGTGATCGTGCACTCGACGTTGAACCTCAATTATAGAAATAGCCTCTTCGAAATATATGACCTGTACAACATCAGTAAGGGATATCACATTGGTTGTGTGAGTACATGTTGATGTGACTTTCAAACGTTGATTGTCAGACTATTTGAAAATATTATCCAATGTTATTTGACAAACGATTATTTCCAAGCCCTGATTGATGTAATTCTGACATGTTATACAAGTAGAGTACGTGCGATGAAATACAGGAAGGTGGCACCATACGTAATGAGTCTGTATTTTGTTTTTGCCTACCACAGATAAGGTTTAGTGTTAAAACAAGGAAACCGCGACAAGAAACTACTGCAACATATCTCTCCGGTAAATACATAAAAAGTACAGAAAATAATGGATACATTAGCTTTTAGACAACGTGTCTGCTGTATGGTAAAATAATTAGAAAAATCAAATATATTAGAAAATTGAGATGCATGTGTTGTTATGAAAATGAGAAGAACCAGAATACATCGACACAACCCCTCAGTTGGTTAAGGTCGGGCAAATACATGGTTGTTTTTATGTTAAACTGTATTTGTTATCTTTTTATTTAAGGTTAATTACAATGGAGAGTATGCTATTATTATTCCGTTTAAACGCAAACAAAACGCAAACGCAATGTAAAATTAAGACAATGGCAGATATTTGACAAGGCTGACTAATTATTTCAACCTCAGTGGCAAACAATTTGGAGCTAAAAACTGTGTGCAATGGACTTACGAGTTTAAGCATAAACACGCTTATGGAGAAAGGATTGCGTCTTCTTATGGCCCTTTCATGATACAGTAAAACCTCTTAATTACGACCACTTAAACGAAGGATAATTCATTGAAGAAAGGCAAGTGACAGCTAAAACCAAGGTGACAGAAAACTCCTTCAGGAGCTCTCTGTTTTACTGTTTCCTTTGATTTAAGCAGTCACCTGTCGTAAATTCCTAATAATTAAAATAGCTAAGTGGTCATAAAAGAAAGTTTTTATTATTATTCTTATATAACATACTTATAAAGCACTCTTTTCACACAGGAGTTGTGCGTTCAAAAATGCTTCACATGAAATCATATAAATGTACTTACAAAGAGAGAAAAGACAAATAACTACATTTACAAAAAAGTAAAGACACCTAGAGACGCGTATGCGCGTCTTTTCAGAATAGTACACGTGCGAATAGTACACTTGTCTTATACTAGAGGCCGCTTCCAGGAGCCAGCAAATCTGAATTTACAGTGATTGCAAGTTTGCAATAGATTGTAACAAATAATCAAAAATAGTCATAAAATGGGTTACACTTAATTCGAAAAGGGATTGTCAAATTAAAATATCAAGGGTAAACGAGTTAATTATAAAGATGAAACACAAAACGGTATTTCTACTTTTTGACTGCCCAAGTGGTGCAGTCTACCCCTATTAATGAGTTGTTATTGATGCCAAAACTTACAGTACAGTAAACCCGCTCTATTACGACCACTTAATTATATGATTTATAAGGTGTTTAATTCAAGTGACTGCTTAAAGCAAGAAGAACGTTAACTGTGTAAAGTATTCCTTGATTTAAGTTGGCACAGGTCTGTATTTTATACAGTCATTTAGCCTTCATTTTAATGGTGGTAATAAAGAGTGTTTATTGTATTTTGTTTCAGACTGGCACGTCCAGGGCTCCAGTTAAGAGGGAGCTTTCAGAACAAAACCAACATTTTCTCACTCATTTCAGGACCAAACCTTATGGTGTTACTACTCATTAGAATCGTCTCGAAGAGACGATTCTAATGAGTAGTGACACCATAGGGTTTAATGCAGAAATAAATATTTTAGTTCTTGAAAAACTACTCTTATCTGGAGCCCTGATGTCATTGTGCATCTTAGAAGAGATTTAGCATGCTGTCGCATGCCATGAGCAATTTCCATCAGATTTCATTCTAATTACATTGCAAACCAATTTGAACTTATTTCAAGCATTTTAAATTGTATAATAGAAATTTACGCAAGTGTGCTAGCTTAACCAATTCACAAAAAGAGCATACTATATTTAGATTTTGTCTAGTGCTATATTTCTTAAATAAAGGTTTAATGCTTAAATCATCGTCACTGACGACTTAACAGTTTTGATCATGAATAGACGTCGTGTAACGCGGTGCCTGATCAGGATCCGGACTGCTATATATTCATATCGAGCTTTCTTTGGACAAACTGCTTAAAATCGTATTAAAATATTCTGGGCAGAAAGCTGCGTTATGTTCTCTGTCATAAAGTGAAAAAAGCATTATCCTTTTCCAATAACTGCGTTTATGCTAAAAAACAGTGTGTATATTGCAAAAAATATTGAGCTGGCTCAGACCAGCCTTGAATCTGTTTGCCACTTATATTAACCTATTTGTGCCCAGGGTCCTAAATATGTGACATGGGCAAATGGTATATACTCTGATCAGACGCCGCACATTGCGGCGCCTGCTCAGAGTCTACACTGTTGGATCACCAATCTTATTGCTGGTACAGTGTAGAAGACATTGTTTCCATTTAACCCTTTACCTGATAGCCTGTTTCTAGTTTTGAAGATAGGTGACCACTTAAAGCAGGTTGAAAGTAAAGCAGAATGCGCCTTAAGGCGCATTCTGCTTTACTTTCAGCCTGCTTCAAGCTACAACCTGATAGAAAATAGAAAATATTTCTTATGATATAAATTCATTACTGTATTTGGTGGAACTATTTTCATCATTGGATGAATGAATGAAAGGCGTAAAAAGGCGTTTTTATGGGGTAATGGGTTAAAAGACGAACCACAAGCGAATTGCAATAAAACGACAACAATGGCAATACTTTGACAAGTCTTCCTATTCATTTTGATCTGAGTGACACCCAGGTTGGAGCCTGATCAGACGCCAGGTAACTCAGGGTTACCCGGCGTCTGGTCTTGCTCTAAAACGTTTGATTGTGTTTTGTTTTATTTTATAATCAATGCGTTAATTGGGAAAGAAAAACGTCTTCTTCACTGTAGCAGTTTAATGTGGTACAAAGAAAAGGCAAAAAGTTCTTTTGAGGGTGTTTACGTTTGATATGTAGCGAGAAGTCATATATTCAAACTCTTTCATCACCAAAGGCAACTTGAGTTGACTTTGTAAATGGTTTTAATCCTGATCAGATCCAACATGACTGTTTGACATTTAGTCGAACTTTCCTTGATATTTTGCCTCAATATTAGCTTTGCAATTATAGTTCAGACTACAGCGTGTCTGGTCTGAACTCATACTGTTTGCAAAGTCGTCTATGGCGATAAAAGAGTTAAACAATTTTTCGAAGCAGATTAGGGAAATTATAAAACATTTCCGGAAATCGTCCGATTGCTTGTCGGAATTCCGATAACAATCAGCAAGAATTTCTAAATAACATATGAAGCACAGCTCATTAGACATTAAACATAACGCCAGCCGTGTCCGCTTTGGAGAAAAACTTCTACTTTACGGTAAGTCTGAATCGATTCCGCAATACGCATCTTTTGTTTTTCAGTGTATGGTCTTTGAAAAGCTCTATTTCGATCACTAGATTATGTCAATCAGTTGGTAATTAATACTGGTGGTTGCTTGAAGCAAGGTGAAAGTAAAACGGCAAGCCCATACTTTTCATGGGACACACTTTAACCCTTTACCCCATAGCCTGTTTATAGATTTGAAAATAGGTTACTACTTAAAGCAGGTTGAAAGTAAAGCAGAATGTGCCTGAATGCACATTCTGCTTTACTTTCAGCCTGCTTTAAATAACATCTGCTAGGATATATAAAAATATTTGTTATGGTAATTGTTCATGAGGGTATAAACTGGAACTATTTTCTTCAGCGGAGGAATAACTTTAATACGCTAAAAGTCGCTTCTATGGGGGAAAGGGTTAACCAGTATAGGAGCTGGTAGGTGTCTCGTTCAGATACAAAATGGTAGTAACCATTTAAATTATACTGCTTCCGCCGGACAGTCTTGGAATAATTACATTGTACAAAACTATTAGAATTTAATTTGTTGATCGTCTTATTTGCTGCGCTCATGTACAGTGACATTAAGGAACATTTCAAGTAGCCAGAGTGTATTAATTTACTTTTGGGGATAACGTATAACATGGTTAATTTATATTATAGAAGCGAATATTTTTCATAATAATCCTATGGAAAATTGGAGATTTCATTCAAAATAAAAGTATTACAGAAAGCTAATTAGGAGCAAGTACATAAGAGTCACGTTGCATGTATCTTCCACTAATTTAATCTATTTGCGCCCAATGGATTTTTCAATGTATATAATATTGGATTAGTCCATTTTTTATCTAAGGGGTGCCTGTTCAAATTTTTCATTTTGTTTTATATTAAAATTCCTATCAGCAAACAGTGTATACTCTGATCAGACGCCGCATTATGCGGCGTCTGGACAGAGTCTACACTGTTTGCCTATTTCCTATATATAGGACCGTGGGCACAAATGAGTTAAGTTAAACGAACTCATATTCCAAAGTAAAACCGTGAATATCCACGTTCTAAATTTGGAATACGGGTATGTTTGACTTGGACGAGGTTAAAAACAAGACAGAAAGCACTTTAGGAACGTTAAGAGTTGTCAGACATTTAGTTTAAAGCTTCAACATGGATTTAACACAATTATGAATATTGATTAGTGGTATATATGTGGGTAAAAGGGTCATGGCTGAGATATTTAGCGATTTATTTTAATCTGAGTGTAGAACAGTTTTGAGATGTTTGCTCCCAACTTTGTGCCATGGATATGCGTGTTTTGAGTACAATGACGTTGGCGGGAAAGACTATTGTTTAACCATCTGTTTACCCTTACCATGTACATGTATATGTTTTTCTACTTTCTAAATAATAACTAGATTTCATTGACTCTTGAAGGGTTTTGCACCAAAAGTATCTTTAAGATCATTGCATACAATGCAAACCTTGAGTAATGGACTCCTAAGGGAGCCCTCTGGTCTCAACCAACACTGTTTTCAAAAGAATGTATGTTCATTCCGCGTACATTAACGCTTACCAATTGTGTTTTCAATTAGTAACTACGTGAAACATTTTTCAAAAGTGTTTGTTGTTGGGCCAGCATTGTTCAAGTCCGAACACACCATTGCCAGTACAATGATATATACAATGGAGAGGACGTTATTCCTTCCCAATACACGCGTTTATGCTAAACTATTATATTCCTTGCAAACAGTTTGGAGCCAGATCAGACGCCGGGTTACCCGGCGTCTGATCTGACTCTAAACTGTTTGCCACTCAGATTAAAATATATTGTTAACAATGTCAAAATGTTGTCATGTTTTACTCAATTTTATTGCAATTCGTTTGCATTTCGTTTGTGTTTAAACGGGAAAGAATAACGTCATATCCACTGTATACAATATTGGTGCAGCACATGTTGTATTAGCGTTCGACTTCCACTAATGGTTTACTCACCGGCGTTTTGTACCTTTCTAATAGAATTATTTTAGAATTGGTCTGCGGAGAGTACTGCTAACGCTTATCATGGCAACTACGACTAGGCTAACATTTGCAAATAGTTCCGAGCCTGATCAGAGGCCGCGGAACCCGGCGTCTAGTCAGGACTAACAACTGTTTGACCTTTGTTTTAATTGCTGTCATCTTAAATCTGAATCTTCCTAATTTAGATAATTTCGCAGGCGACAGTATTTGAAGCGAATGATAACCTTGTAAGACAAGCTTTTAGCTCTCGTTTGCATCTGCCTTATTGAATTTCTTTGCAGTTTGAACTTACATAACGCCGTCTGGTTTGAATTAGCCAATTAGATTTAGTAGCAAATGTGTTTGAAATAGTTCATGTTCTTCAGTTCCAAATCCCATTTTTATAAATATTTCAGCATCTAAGTATGCAGTATTAGATCATTTTTCAATTTAAGAGGTGTGAAATGTTACACGATTTAAATCTAATCACACCTGCTTACGAGTGTTAACACTTTGAAAGATAAGTTATATTATCCCGTGCAACAAATGTTATCTGCTATTATTAAAAATTATATTTTTGGTTATAAATTTTTATGAAAAAGAGACAAGATATCAAACAGTGTAGGTCCTGATGAGACGCCGAGTTACTCGGCGTCTCATCAGGATCCACACTGTTTGCAAAGGTAATCACGGTTACCTCGCTATCGTACAAAGAGTTAAGGCACTGATCAGTGAAGGTTTATGAGAGTTAAACAGTGAACAATGCGGAAATAGATTATATTAGTTATACAATAGTGCAAAATAATGCACGTTGCAAACATCAGAAACATCTGCTTATGGTTGGTAAACAATCAAAGGAGGCGGAAACGTGCTTTATCCATAATTTAATTACATGGTTAAGAAACTCTGTAAATTCCAAGGCACTTCCTTCCAGACCTTTCAAGAATATTATATTCTTATTATGCGATATTTATGTACATATTTAAACTAGAAAATGCCATTTTTAATTCCAAATGACGGTGCTTTAAACATTATCCTAAATTATAGTCTGGCTTAGAATCTGTGCCTGACGAAGAACTTAACACCTTTCACTCTCAATGACGCTTATAAGAGCGTTTGCAAACAGTTGGGATCCTGATCAGACGCCGCGTTACGCGGCGTCTGATGAGGGTCTAAATTGTTTGATACTCGTTTTGAAATTTATACAGTCATACCGCCTCAATTTTTAACTTTAAAACGACATTGATGACAACAAAATTGGAGCAGATGACAATGCAACGGTGAAGGGGCAATAAACTTACGGATAATTTGGTAGTGAAAGGCTTTAGACCATTCATTTTCAATCATAAAAAGAAGATAAAATACCATTACAAGTGATAAACAGTTTATACCTACAGTATATCAGACGGCGATCTCGGTATATGATCTAGATCAAAACTGTTTACACATACCGGGTTAACCCTTTAACTGCCAACTTTTCCGTGAGTTTTATTACCCCTTCACCGTTTCATTGTCGCCTGCTTTATGTTGTTTGCAAGATTGTTTCAAAGAAAGATTCAATATACTAGTAGTATGACTTGAAACATATCCATACGAATGTCAAATGGTTTGGATCCTGATCAGAGGCCGTGTTACATGGCGTCTGATCAGGATTCAAAATGTTTGCATATTCGCTTTCAGGCGTCATTGAGAGTAAAAGGATAAAGCACGAAAAGTATTAATACAAACGCATTAAACTCTAAGAACAATTCAACTTCTCTCACTCTGAAACTCATAAATCACGGTGGTTTATAACCTGAGCTATAACATACGGTGTGGGTTCGTTATTGTTTTCCCATCTAAGCGAAATAAAACACAAACGCAATCTAATATAATAAAAAAAGACTGCTGACCACTTATTTTAACCCTTTACGTGATAGCTTATTTCTAGTATTGAACATAGATGACTTCTTAAAGCAGGTTGAAATTAAAGCAGAATGTGCCCAGAGGCGCATTCTGCTTTACATTCAGCCTGCTTTAAGCTACCATGTGCTTGAATATAGAAACTTTTCCCAATAATATATATTCATGACTGATTAAATTGGAACTATTTTCTTCAGCAGAGGAATATATCATATTCGCTAACAGGCGCTTCTATGGAGTTAAGGGTTAATGTTTTTGGGGAGTAGTTTGGATCCTGTGAAAGAAGCAAACTGGAAGAGTCTACAAAATGTGTCTGTGTAAAATGAGTTAACCCTTTCACTGCCAAATATTTCGTGAGAATTTTACCTCTTCACCGTTTCATTGTCGTCTGATCAGGATCCAAACTGTTTGCAAACGCGCTTTGAAGTGTCATTGGGAGTGAAAGGTTTAAAGCCAGATCAGCCGCCCAGTAAACCATTTGGCACTCACAGTAAGATCTGTCGTCAATATTTCAAAACAAATGCTGTCATGTTTTACATGCAGTTGCATTGTTTTTGCGTTTCGTTGCTTTTAAAAGAGAAACAGAAAGAGTAATGTGTTTGTTATATAGAGAAATGTATCAGTATGGTTTCGTTCCTACAGTCTTTCCAAATATGAACTGATATCGGTCTATATCTGTCTATCACAGTCATTGATATAACCATTTCCCCCTTAGAAGCACCTTTTAACGTCTTTATTTTATTCATCCACTGAACAAATAGTTCCAATTTATATAGTCATGAATATGTATTATCAGAAATATTTTCTATATTTTAGTTGATGGTAGCTTAACGCAGGCTGAAAGTATAGCAGAATGCGCATTAGGGCGCATTCTGCTTTACTTTCAACATGCTTTAAGTGGTCACCTATCTTCAATACTAGAAATAGGCTATCAGGTAAAGGGATAAGACCGTCTGCTAAAAATCGTTATTAGATCTTATTATAAAAGTTAGAAATTTAATATTTATATGAGTGTCAATCAGTTTAGATCTAGATCAGACGCCGCGTAACGCGGCGTCTGATCTGGATCTAAACTGTTTGCATATGTTGCTGTTACAGAGCCTGACAGCGAATTGGTTAATATTCAGCAAATTGTGCAATGGTCGTTTGCAGGTTGCACAATCTGTAACATGTTTCAGAGTTTACTTATCTGCATAACCTTTCAAGTAGATATTATTCGAGTGTCAAACAGTTGTGATACGCCACTATATCAGGATCAAAACCAATAGCAGCATTTATGGCAAATGCGTGTACACCCGTATACTGCAGTAGGTTAGGGCAAGCTGCTTAAAGGCAAACAGATTAATTATGACGTTTCTAAAGGAGCATTATTTGTTGTTTTTCTATCTCCATATAGCTGTTTTAAACTCCATTCATAAATGAGTCGAAATGTGAGACTTATTAAATAGCTATATAACTTATAATTAACTGCTTAACCCTATCTGCGCAAAATTATTCGTGAGATTTTTACCCCTTCACCGCTTAATGTTCGACTGCTGTAATATTGTTGTTTGCACGATCGTTTCAACGTTAGATTTAATGCAGTATGACTTACGAAATATCGATACGATTGTCAAACAGTTGGAGCCTGATCAGACGCCGCGTTACGCGGCGTCTGATCAGGATTCAAGCTGTTTGCAAAGTACACTGTATTCGACTTCGGTGCCCAAAGTGTTAATACAGTGGAGAAAACTTTATTCTTTCTCGTTTAAACGCAAACGCTTTGCAATAAAACGTAGAAAATGGCATTGTGTTGGTAATTTGTACCATTTTGTTTTTAATCTGAATGGCAAACAAGTTGAAGTCTAATCAGAAGCCGCGTTACCCGGCGTCTGGTCTTGCCCCAAACTGTTTGCAATGGAAATAATAGTTTTAGCGTTCACGAACGCGTTTATTTTGAAAGAATGACGTCTTCTCCACTGTAACAAACCTTTGTGCTAAGTCATCCGTAAACTTCATCAGTCAAATACAAACTCAGATCTATTGAAAATTACAAACCGGGTACAGATATACACTGGTATTACATTTAGGAAGAAAACTTTATGCAATTTGTGCAGATAAACTTACATGTATACCACTAATTATTATTTCACAAACTTCCGGCTTAAATTTTCAGGTAAAATAAAGACACCAGCATGCTAAAATTCAACAAATGAGAAAAGCACACAGTGTAGAATACGTAAGTATTTACATGTATGTACCAATGAACACATTTATTCTAAACCCCAGGGGCCCGTTTCATAAAACGTCGTGCGACAAATCTTGTCGTAAGTCAGATTATAAAAGTCTCAATTATAATATATTTCTCCATCTTATCCTATCTTGTGACATAACTTTGGCATCGTCTTGAGAAGACAGAATAAGATAGAGAAATTAGAAATTAAATGTATAATAAAGTTTTGACATACGACCGTTTTTGTCGTACGAAGTATGAAAGGGGCCCAGGGCCCGTCTTATGAAAGGTCGTACGACACAATTAATATTGTCGTAAGTCAGATCATACAACTATCAATTATTATTTGATTATCCACCTAAGCCTGTCTTGTGACATCTCTCTGGAATCGTCTTTTCAAGAAATCATATGTATTGTAAAGTTTTGACTTACGACCGATTTTGTCGTAAGACGGGCCCCTTATTTCAAACTCAAAATGCGTAATGAACTTTCATACTCGGAGAAAGTTACGTAGGAGAACTGATGATTGGAAAATGCAAAATCAAAGAAACGCAAACAGATTCATAGATGTTTGTGATTTTCAATGTGTATGAACAGTCTTCAGATAACATCACAATTCATTGGCTGTTTTATGTTCGTGTGTCTGTTTACACCAGTATAGGTAACGAATCCCCCTCCCACGATTTTTATAGTTTTCTTCCGTACTAATTCAAAGTGTACATTAACTCTTCATCTCGTCCTTGTCTAGTCGAAATACACTAACTTTACACATAACAAGTAGTTTTTATTCTAGTTTAGAAGCAGAGTAACTTAGGATCTAAACTATTTGACACCCGTGTCGTTTTTTCCCAGCCAAAATTCCCTAGAAGCTAACTCAAGGAAATAACTATATTTTACCCCAACAATGCATTGTCCACGAAAGTTGAGATTGGCAAACAAACTAGAACTTGATGAAACGCCGCTATTTGTGTCTGCACTGTTTGTTATTTCATCCAACAATGGAGACTCCATTCCAATACCCAGGCATAAATAGGTTAAAGTGGACGCTAATCTGGTTAAGTAAAAATTACTGCTTAGGGAAAAAAAAGCTTACCTCCCACTTCTTTTCTTCATTTTCATCAAAAGCTTTTGATGTTTGTAAACAAACGAAAGTATTTAAACCATGGTGCTTGACATTAAAGGGTCAATTAAAAGAAACATATTCCTTTTAACAAGTTCATCGTATTAGGCGACTAGAATAGACTTTGCAAACAGTTTGGAGCCTGACAGTATGCCTCGTCTGACGCTCGAATCGATAGGATAATTATTCAGTCAAAATGCTTAAAATCTTACTTTGAAATAAAAATTAAAGCTTTAACCCTTTCGGCGCCGTAGTCTCATGAAGTCAACTTTGCAAACAGTTTGGATCCAGATCAGAGGCCGCGTTACGCGACGCTTGATAAGGACCCAAACTGTTTGACACTGTTTTCGATATATAGTATACAGTGGAGAATCTGTTATTCTTTCCCAATAAACGCGTTTACGCTAAAACTATTATTTGCAGTGCACACAGTTTGGAGCCAGATCAGACGCCGGGTAACCCGGCGTCTGATCAGGCTCCAAACTGTTTGCCACCAAGATAAACAAGAATTATCAGAATTGTCCAAAAGTTGTTCTTTTCTACGTTTTAGTGCTTTGCGTTTGCGTACGTTTGCGTTTAAACGGGAAAGAATAACAGATTCTCCACTGTACAACCTTAAATCTAACTTTGACACGTGTCCTGTAAACAACAATAATGAAGCAGATGACAATAAAGCGGTGAATGGATACAAATCTCCCTTATAATTTGATCATACAGTGCTCCCTCTCTACAACGGTCCTCTCAACAACGATTCCCTCCTTACAACGACACTTGCCGTTGTTTCCCAAACAAAACAAATGTGTGCCAAATTTTCCCGCCTGCTATATTGTCTGCTAAAAATTGTCGTCTGCCGTTTTTCTAAAAGTTACATAATATACATTTTGACAGAAAAAAAGATAAATTACGAGTGACAAACAGCTTGAATCTAGATCAGACGCCGCGTTACGCGGCGTCTGATCTTGATTCAAGCTGTTTGCGAATGTAAGCCAATTCCCTCTCTATAACGACTCCCTCCGAACAACGCACAAATGTTTTGTCTCCCATTGGGTGTCGTTGTAGAGAAAGAGCGCTGTATAATGGTTAAGCAGACGATCTAATTCCAATGGCGGAGAAGGTAGACGATTACAGTTGGCAATGAAGGGGGGTTTGAAGTTAAAACAACAGTGTGTTTATACTTTCCTCCTATTACGTCAAAACTTCCTCTTCCTCGTTTACATCAGAAACCTCAGGTCATGTATCCAGCGTGGAAGTAACGGGTTTACACTTTACAAAAGAGAGCAAAGAATTAGCAAAGAAATACACAAACTATTGAGGACTTCAATATACATCTATACAAATGTACATGTACCATCACCCATTAGGCAAATATATGCCCCTTTCTTCCTGTTTCTTCTTCTGCCTGTCTCGTTCCATATTTAAGTTCCTTTTTCCCTCTCTTTCTGTTTTTCTATATCTGTATCGCATTTCTCTATATATTGTATCACCCTCTCCTCTTTCCCTCCCTCTTTCTCTTTATATTGTGCTTTAAACTATGGATCACATCTATGCTTATATTTACCTACAATCCCTTAAAGATATATCAATACATGTGTATTTTGTTTGCCATTGCATCAATACTAAAAATTACTAATTTATGTCCACGCTGTTTTAATATAGGATTATAAGTATGTAACTTCTTTAAAGTATCAACCCATGTCTTCTGGGACTTGAAACTGGTTTTGATTATAAGCAGAGGCTGAGTTATTCGATGCCTGCTCAGGATCCGATGTGTATGTCACTCATATCAATGTTTCATTTGTCCAAATATCTAATATCTAAATGTACGACACTTTAGAAGTGATGGGGCTGAAGCTTGATTCAAATATTTATAGCTGCATATGCAGCGGAGAAGTTTTTTTCCCGAAAAAACCGTGTAACCTTTTCACGATAAAACTATTCGGGTTATATTTATCCCTTCACCGCTTTATTGTCGCCTGCTTCAGTATTGCTGTCTGCAAGACACGTTTCAAAGTTACATTTAAGGCAATATGACTGACGAAATTTCGAAATGAGTGTCACACATGTTGGATCCTGATCAGACACCGCGTTACGTGGCGTCTGACCAGGACCCAAACTGTTTGCTAACGCGCATTAAGACGCCATTGAGAGTGAAAGAGTTAACGCTAAAACTATTACTTCCTGGGCAAACATTTTGAAGCAAGATCAGATGCTTGATCAAGCCAACACATTGCCGCTTTATTTTAATGCGTTTGCGTTTAAGCTGGGGGAGAATAACGTCTTCTCCACTGTACAGCATGCACTGTTGTATCCCGTCTCTCTGATACTTCAAAGCCTATACAGACAGAGGCAGTAGAATTAAAACAGTGGACTCGGCAAATGGTGCAAGGGAGAAAACCAAGTTAGAACATCAATATAAACTCATCTAGTCGCCCTCAAGGAATGTACAACAGAGAGTCCGTGACCACAGATCGATATGAACGTGGATAAACCATGCCATAACACTCTTTCAATTTGAAACGAGAATTTATGATAGTCATGAAATAGAAAGTTTATGTTTGCACTCGGAGCGCAGATAAGGTGGACTGGACGCTTAGTGGCCCGAACACTAGCTGAACGTCGGTGGTAAGGGGGACAGAATATACGGCTGAATTCTGGGATCGAAGATCGCTGTTTTAAGTGCATTTAACGAGATTGGCGGCGTAGAGGCACTGAGTAGTGTCGAAGTTATTAACGATATGACAGATAACTGCCAATCAAGCTGCAATAATTCGCTGCAGGTGCAACAATAATCTACTGACATAGCAGTGGGGGAATTGTGAAGCAGATTTCGGTTCCGACAGTTGAATGTTCAATATAACAAGAGGATTAAAGAGACAGATACCGCATAAGGTAAGCGTTTTTGTTATGACACTGAAATGCAATTTCTGTTTATATATTCAAACCATAACCGCACAGCACACGCTCCGGGTATCAGACAAACAATGTAGACCCAGATGTGACGCCGCTAAAGCGGCGTCTCATCTGTGTCTGCATTGTTTTCTATAACTAGATATGATTTTGATATCAACTAGACACCCTGTTAGAATATGTTGAACCCTACAACAGGTTGAATAGAAGTACTCGTTGGAATAGAGAGACATACATCCACAGCCTGATTTGAGTTTTAATTTGGGTTTGGAAGTTATCTGTTTTTAAAGTGTCATGTTCCTATCTGATATTGGCGATGTTTACTGGTTAAGAATATATACAGAACACAGAGAAGGGTATTGCAGGCATATAGTCGGAAAATGCCGGGAAACAAACTTTTTGATATATGTATAATTGAAATAAACTAGGTAAACGTTGATATTTATCCTGTTAGAAGTGTAAGCATTATCTGACTGCCACTTGCATATAGTTTATACCCTAGATCAGGCTCAGTGTATGTCGGTGTCTTACCTTGGTCCATATTCTTACATGTACACTATATAAAATAACGATGGTTTTGTAGTGTTATTCCGATTTTCTAATGGTATTATTGAAGGATAAAGGTCAGTACAGCATGTTAAGGACTGTGTTAATTCATAGTAAAATGCATGTACTGTTTAACCTCGGCATAACGACCATTCACGCGAAATACCCATGCATGGTGCAAGACCATATTGATAACGTAAAGCAGAATAAAGAAAAGGTGAAAACTCCTTTGAATTTTTCTTCTTTGCTTATATTCTACTTTAAGCAACGCACTGCCTTAACAAGTAAAACAAGGAAACTATTAAATGTGATAACTAGGTATTTATCTAACATCCTCATTTTCTTCTGTATCTGTGCATCACAGTTGGTTTTATACTTCATGTTTTAGCCCCTTCACTGCCTTACCCCGAGTGCAATGGTTATTTGCAAACAGTTTAAATCCTGATTAGACGCCGCGTAACGCGGCGTCTAATCAGGATTCAAACTGTTTGACACTCATTTCAATATTTCTTCACTCAAAAAACCTAAACATAGAATTTGAGAATTCAATGCAGACGACATTTGTTTAAAATTAATGACGTCACGGCAGTGAAGGGGTTAAACGACACGTGTCGTCTGCTCTCAAAGTGTCGTCTGCTTATATAACTAAATTCAAACAAAACGCCAAGTGTATTGATTTATGAATGCATGTATTGCAAACATATATCTTAAGAAATGACAAATGTAATTTGGGCTCTATAATCAACAAAACCAATTCAATAATACGTCCATTGTCACGGTGGATGTCATATAATGTTAAATTGTATAATCCCTATAGATTTGTTTCACCCATTCGATGCTGATTTGTTCAAATGGACTATTTTATGTTTGATAAATGATATGATTAAGTTGAAATTTAGGGTTGTATTTACAAAATATTTCGGAAAAACTTCAGGAAACCCTCTGATCCGGATCTGCACTGTTTTCATAATATATTATACCAGCTTCCAGCAGAGAAAGGGTTAAATGTATAATATTACACAAATACAAGTGAAAGATTAGTTTTTATTACATGAGCTGAACCGCACCAAATTAATGGCGCGTTCTTGCATCTATAAATAAACTGTAAAATTCAAATAGAAATTTGAGAGTCGGCCGCCCCACACGTTTTATTTACAGTTAAATAAATTTGACAGATAGAAGCGAAATGTAATTAAAATACCGATCGAATAATGATTTTGTGCCGCACGACGCTGTTGGTTCTGGATATCTGAGATATTTAACTCTAAATAACTCCAGAGTTTACTAAATTGAAAATTGTAAATAGTAAAAATCAAAATGTGGCGCCTCATCAGGATCTGCACTGTTCGAAATCGTAAATGCTTTCATATGTGTAGGGAGAATCCCTTTAAATGATAATGACTCCATCCAAGGTGCATTATAGAGTGATCCATTCAAAATATCAGTATTAATCAATCAAATATTTACTATCAAATACGGCGTACGTATGTCATGATCCCGCTGTTAAGACCGCTCGGACGGATACCCCTTTATGGTGTTAACGTCAAGTAATAGCTTAAAGCACGATGTAAATAAAGCTGAAAGCTCCTGTAGGAGCTTTCAGCTTTATTTACATTGAGCTTTTAAGCAGACATCTGCTTTTGACACGGAGCACCTTCCGGTGTTTTATTGGTGGTATTAGCGGGACTATGCTGTTATTCCCCGCTTCAATACAGTGTCAGTAAAATAGTTAGTTGCCATGGTGATGATCCATTCAGTGCCTTTTTTATGATTGTTTCACCAATTATAGTAACAGTTCCTGCGATTTATAAGGAACTTTAAACCAATGAGTTAACCTTGAACCTGCTATGAATTACCTAACAAAAAGTGTGTTGATGCAAACAGCGTAGGCCTATATCATAGGACTGCTAAAGAAATCCTTTAATTAGAATGTGCACTTTTTTAATACTGCAATGCACTGGCAAAACATCCATAAATAGTCAAAAACTGGACAATGCTCATTTGGAAAACTGAACTTGTAATTTGCAGTGTCAGGGAGGAAATGGTTTAACGCATACTTCAATTTTTCCACATACATTATGTGCTTCATGTTTACGCATACTTCATCAATGCTTCATGTTTGTTACATTTCTTATGTAAGAGTCCATAGTATCCTGGCTTGTGTAAAAATGTATAGCAAAACATATTCTTTAAATATACTAAAATTTAACCTATTTATTGAATAAACATATAGTTGACACTTTTGTGCATTGCGAAAGTAATGCATTATAAAGCCCCTAATTGAACTTTGCGCAATAGTTTTTGTGTTGCATTAAACAACTTAAACCAGATTGAAAGTATAGCAGAATGCTTCTGAAGGCGAACTCGTTTTTTCTTCCAGCCTGCTTTAAGATTCCATCTTCTATGAAAAAGAAAATATTGTTGCTTGTACATGTTCCTAACTGTATAAAGTAGAACTATTTTCTTCAGTGGGGAGAATAAATAAAGGCATAAAAATCGTAGTTAAGGGGTAACGGGTTTAAAAACCTCGTTCTACCACGCTGGTATGTCGCCCGGGAGAGGCCGTACCTTACTACCCAAGTCAGTTCGTTTGTATCATATTAGATACCACGAAGCTTAAAAGGTCATTATCATTTTATCATAGTTGATGACCAAATCTGCTTTTATTAATTTCATAAGGTCATGGAAGAACTTATCTCGTTACCATGGCAACGGATTGAGATTCGTCATTGTCGCGATAGTCCTTTATCGTATACATGTAGGATACATGTAGCTGTGAATGAAGTACTTAGTTAGTTACATTTATCAGACCCAGATCTGCTTTCTTTTCATTCTGCTATTAGAAGTTTTGCTTCGTTGTATTGGTTACAGCAGGCGTTATAGAGCTGTAATTGTTTTTAACATTGATAAACCCAGGGAGACTCGTAGCATAGATTGAGTACTAGCAAGATTAAGCTTCTCATGTCGTCATATAGTAATGTCTCAGAGCAACAGATAAGGGTAGTTTTTCAAAACTTAAAATCTTTATTTCTGAATTAAACCCTATGGTGTCACTACTCATTAGAATCGTCTCTTCGAGACGATTCTAATGAGTAGTAACACCATAGGATTGGTGCTGAAATGAGTGAAAAAATGTTTGATTTGTTGAAATAACTACATTTGTACCTCTTATCTGGAGCCCTGTGTCAGATTGGAAACTGTTGTATGCTAATTGAACCAAATTGTGTCAAGAGGATTCTTCCATGCTTATATATTGGATTATTCCATTTTTGATCTAAGGGGAGCTTGGTCTCAGTTTTCTCTTTTGTTTTGTTTATATTGACATTCCTATCAGTAAACAGTGTACATGTACAGTGGAGAATCTGTTATTCTTTCCCGTTTAAACGCCAACGTACGCAAACGCAAAGCACTAAAACGTAAACAAGGACAACTTTTGGACAATTCTGATAATTCATGTTTATCTTGGTGGCAAACAGTTTGGAGCCTGATCAGACGCCGGGTTACCCGGCGTCTGATCTGGCTCCAAACTGTTTGCACTGCAAATAATAGTTTTAGCGTAAACGCGTTTATTGGGAAAGAATAACACATTCTCCACTGTACATAAACTCTGATCAGCGTCTACTCTGTTTGTCTATATTTCTTTTATTAAACTCTAGAAACAAATTGGTAAATATTTATGTATACTTTCAATAAATACTCCTGAGATTAGTGTCAAACAGTTTGAATCAGGTCAAATGCTTTGGTACGCGGTGTCTGATCAGGATCCACTTCTTTTTGCACATACAACAACGTACAACTAAATTCACGATCGCAAGCAAGACGGGAGAAGCAAGACAGTGGTGAGATAATAATCATAATACGGTGCGTTATTGACACTTTACAAGGGGGCTTGTCTCAGACTTTCACCTAGATAACGATATTGGTGGCTGTCCTTACTCCGTGAACTCTTCAACTATGAGTATAGCTTGTGTTTATATGTGAGAAACCATTTATGACAGATGGGGTACTAAAGTCATGGAAAATCATCCAATTCGCTGTCTGTTTTTGTCACTTTTATTGACAGTTCTTTAGTCTTAATAAGATCTGGGTAGTTAGGTAGGTGGACAAAATACATATGTAGGATGGTGGTGTGATAGACCGACGGACAGACAAACAGGGGCAGACAAACAGAGAAACCGATTCACAGACATACAAATATATATATGGAATAAGGGAACAAATTAACGATAGAAATAGAGAAAGAGAAATTAACATATAAACTGCGAGGAAATTCGTATGGATAAAAGTCTAGGAAAAAGATGGCAGCAGAAATAGTAAACAGACTATGATAGTTGAGAAAGGGGGAGAATAACGAGAGCAAAACGGGGAAAATGGGAAGTTGCCAAGTACATCAAATTAAATTCCTAACGTGTCAAAATCGCAACCTTTCCAGCAAACCAGTCTGTTTATAATTCCCAAATACCACGAATGTGCAAAAATCCGCTAGCTGAACTTCGTCGGTTGCGATAATGCAGCTTGACTTCCGAATCTGAGTGTTAAGCTACTTCTAAATATTATAAGACTGTTGTTTCTATATGGGTTGATTAATTGATTGAACTACTTTTGTATGATATATGGTGTAATTAACACGACGAGAATCTTGTTTATCTTTGCATGTTAAAGATGAACAGATTGTTTGTATTATCTAAGTCCTATACAGTTCGTCATGTCTTTAACGATACTTCAGTGAAATATATAGATATTCATTAAATACAGGGGATTGCTTAATGCATGACTAAAATAATGCAGATAGCTCCTGTAGGAGCTTTCTGCATTATTTTCGTCCTGCATTATGCTGCCACCTATATTAAAGACCGTTTATTTGATTGACCGCTGAAAGCATGTGTTAGTGAACTTGCATGTTTTCTTTTCACTCGGCGTATGGTTGGCTCGTGTTTACTTTCAACTATTTGCTTTCCGTCATCGACGGCTCGTGCTAGCCTCGTTTTGTTTACCTTAGCACCGGCTACTTCCGGTGTTCGTTTACTCTGGATTCATTTTCATAAAGCAGTTGATGAATGAAAATCTTGTAGAGATTTCTTTTATCCGTGGAACATGTGGTTAGTCTTACTTCACAAATCCAAAGATAACCAAGTACTTAACCGAAGTGTTTAACTTCAAACGGGAGATCGATAATTTATTGTCGGTATAAATGTCGTTATTTTAATTTGCAACTTTATTCTTCGTAAAAAATGAGGGAATCTATACGTTGAATAGACTTTAATAATCGTTGAATAAACGATAGATTAATGCAAAATCGAACACAGTCTGCATTCATTTGAACCAGTTTAATTACGGTGCATGTATACACATGCAAAGTAAGCAGACACTCCGTACATGCTCGATTAAGGTAAGCATGTTTGGGGTTTTCAAATTTTTTGCAAATAGCGAGATTTTATCATATCTGAGTTGCGATGAAAGACGCACACGGGTTGTTTAAACAATGTCGACTATGTATTACACCATCGCTTTCCTTATTGACTTCGGTGAATTTGTCTTGCCAAAGCTCGCTTGACAAATTCATGAATAAACACATTGTCGAAATACTTGAAAACTACTATATATGTTCAATATAGTGCAAGGTACAAAGGCTGACAAGATGCCTCGATTCGTATAATCACTGCTGGCCATTTGACCCTTTCACTGTATAGACGTCATCAATATTCAACAATCGTCGTCTGTTTGTATTTCTCAAATTGATATTATAGATATTTCAACATGGGAAATATTGAAATGAGTGTCAAACCATTTGGATCCTGATCAGACGCCGCATTACGCGGCGTCTGATCAGATTCCAAACTGTTTGCAAATGAACATTGTGTTCGGGTATGGCAGTGAATGGGTTAAGTACGACATATATTAACACATAGCAGAGCTCAAGATAAGGGGAGTATTTCAAAATCTAAAACCTTTATTTCTGCAGTAAACCCTATGGTGTGACTACTCATTAGAATCGTCTCTTCGAGACGATTCGGGGGCCTCCGTGGCCTAGTGGTATAGTCACTGTGACTTACATCACTAAGCTCCTCACCGCTGTGAGTTCGAATCCCAGTAGGGTCGTTCGGATTTTTCATGTGGGGAAGCCTTCCAGCTGGCTTGCGGAAGGTCGGTGGTTCTATCCAGTTGCCGATTTGTGCCTAAAACAGTGCGTAAATGACTTCTGGGGTCTTCCTCCACCTGTAATTAGCTGGACGTCGCGATATGACTGAAATACTGTTGAAAGCGACGTAAAATCAAAACAAATCGAGACGATACAAATGAGTAGTCACACCATAGGATTGTTTGCTGAAATAAGTGAGAACATGTTGAATTGTTCAGTTTACTTCCTCTTACCTGGAGCCATGACATATTATGTGCTAGACTACCTACTTCTACACTTTTCTCGCCATTCTACTAGACAATCGACGTCACACGGTGGCCGTGTATATTCCATACGCCATCAGTGTAGAATTTCCGTATACAGGAATATTTCCTGATATAGTGGAAACAACTTTATTCTTTCCCGTTTAAACGCAACCGAAACGCAAACGCAGTGCATTAAAATGGTTAAAGTGACAACTTTTTGGCAATTTTGACGACTCATTTTAAAGTGAGTGGCAAACAGTTTGGAGCCTGATCAGACGCCGGGTTACTCGGCGTCTGATCTTGCTCCAAACTGTGTGCAATGGAAATAATAGTTTTAGCGAAAACGCGTTTATTGGGAAAGAATAACGTTTTCTCCACTGTATCTATATAAACTCTATAAACAGTCTAAGTTACATGTTATATCTTTGACTTTCAATGTAAAAGAAAATGTTGATAAGATATATTCGTTATTATCTAGAACAGTACCCGCACAAGTGCGAACTAATTTATGAAAGGATATACAGTTAAACCTCTCTATAAATTAGTGTATCTATTCTATTCGACAATGCAACAATGCATTTTGAGACCACCCTCGAAGTCGTGGTTTTTATTAATTTACTTAAATTTACTTAACGTAAAAAAGAAAAATGAAATCAGGCTGAAAATTGCTGTAGTAGATCTGGGTCGATCTACATATCAGATTTGACCTTGTATTATATTATTTTGTAAATATTATGTTTTGTTTGTATGACGAGAAACTGTATAGTTTAAGTCTAATAAACGTTCTTCTTCTTCTTCTTCTATAACGACCACTAAAGTGTGCTAATGTATTAGTTGTTTTTGACATGTGACTGCTTAAAGCATGGTGACAGTAAAACAGAAAGCTCCTGTAGGAGCTTTCTGTTTTACTGTCACCTTGCTTTAAGCTGTCACCTGTCATTTAAACAACCAATTAGTCCTCGTTTTAGTGGCCGTTATAGAGAGGTTTTACTGTAATAGCAAACCCAAGGAAAACGAAGAGTCCAATTCGCCTACATAGGTCGATATCGCCGACAAGATTGCAGTCTCCGTCGAGGACGTAGGTTTATCATTTACCTTTTGGTGAATAACAACTGTCGAAAGTATCCGATTCTTCTCTATCTAAGGATGTTTCCAATCTATATTTGAAATAATGTATAAAGACGAAACATTTATATCAGCTTGAAAACGCAAATTTACTTATGGCGAGTTTGCTTATGTACGAGTTTACTAATGAGCGGTAATATATTTTTTGTAGTACTAATCTGATATTGACGGCAAACCGACATAAAATTTAAACGAAACGCAAACGCAAAGCACCAAAACGTATAAAATGACAATTTTTTGATAATTCTGACTGTTAATTTTATTCTGAGTGGCAAACAGTTTGGGGCTTGATAAGACGCCGGGGTTTTTGGGAAAGAATAACGTTGTCTCCACTGTATGTACGAGTTTACTAATGAGCGGTAATACGGCCGAAACAAAAAGCTGGCCGCAGGCCAGCTTTTTGCGGAGGTCGCCTTTAGATAATGTGTATGCGTTGCGTGAATAAAACAAGGAAGAAAGAAACAATTCTCATTATCTAATACTGCTAAAAAATTATCGCACAACGGGCGCCGCCATTGTTACTGAACATGATAAACTACTTCCGGATACCAAAGGAGTCTTAAAAAGAAGAGCTTTCTAGCACGGGGGGTAACTCCTATGAGCTCAAGATTCGGTATAAAACGCGGCCGGAAAACCGGCGCTGTAACTCTCAAACTTTGTTAGTAATATAAACTGCTCTTTTCTAATATTTCGACTTCTATGGACCTTTTCCAAAGAAAATCACGTCAAAACACACTTATTCTTTGTACGACCGAAACAAAAAGCTGGCAGCAGATTAGTGAATCGAGTGGACCTGCGCGCGATTCCAAAATGGCCGCCATTGTTGTTCTCACGGCAACGGGCCATTTCGTACCCTCGCCTTGTCGCACCCTATTCTTTTGGTCAGTTCGTACCCTCGAATAATTAAGTTGCTGTTCCATATCTTATTTTTTTAATACTTTGTAGAATCAGGTTTCGGCCGTATATAGGTTTTACCTATAGTTATATTAGATTTTGTGTGTAGTACTAATCTGATACATTGTATTGACGGCAAACCTGACATAAAATTTAATTCATTCTTATTGTAGTATAATTTAATATTGTTTGTTTTCATTACATTTGGTTAGCTGTGATTGGCTGTAATTTTTGTTTCATAACTCCATGAAAAAAATAAAATTCAGGCCACGCCTTGTCAGGACTACTTTCCCTTAGTCCAACTGCTCTTCACAAGCGATGCATGAAGCAGGGTGCCAAATGACGTCATTGACGTCGGCGTTACTACATAACAACGTCGCGTTTTGGCGGAAAATATATATGGCGGAGGGACTACAATTAACCTACGTTTTAAAAGCGTTAAAAAAGAACATTCGCGTCAGATTCTGTATTTAACAACTTTCTTAAATTCAGAAGTGATATTAAATTATAAGGAATAATTCGGAATATTTATTGTATTCATGGAGGTATGAAAAAAAACCCTGGTCACACTTTTGTATGAAACCGCTTCGCTTCATACCTCCATGAATACAATAAATATTCGAATTATTCCTTAAATAGATGTGAGAGCGATCTTAATTAGCGTGTGCATGACCGATAAAGTTATTTACAGGCGAGAACTTTCAAATTGTCATTATCTCCATGTCTGCAACAGAAATCGTATTTCCATAAATACAGTGAAAAAGACGTTATTTTTTCCAGTTTAAACGCAAACGAATCGCAAACGCAAATCACTAAAACGTATAAAATGACAATATTTTATTATTCTGACTATTCATTTTAATCTGAGTGACAAACAGTTTGGAGCCCGGGTAACCCGGCGGCTGATCAGGCTCCAAACTGTTTGCACTTCAAATAATTGTTGTAACGTAAACGCGTTGGGAGAGAATAACGTTTTCTCCTCTGTAACTAATGCTAATGATCAATTTTTCAAACTCCTCGGCAATTCACTCAATGGTGTCTTTCGTTTTAAACTTAATTAATTGAGTGCAGGCGTGATCAATAAATAGTGCACTAAGTTCGCCTTGAATACTAAGGAAGATAATGTATTTTAAATGTAAAAAGATCGTTTTTGAAAATATAGTCAAACTTGAATCCAGAAAGCAAACATCTCCGGAAAGGACAACATAGCAATGTTCAGTATACGTAAATACCTAGTGCATATTCAACGAAATACACAAAAGTATGCATTACTAGTAGCACGCATTTAATTTAAACAGCCACATGTCTTTGAATGGATGCGCGTTTGGTGTCTAGTCATTTAGCCTGGTTTGTGTCGAGGGTAATACAGTGGAGAATCTGTTATTCTTTCCCAATAAACGCGTTTACGCTAAAACTATTATTTGCAGTGCAAACAGTTTGGAGCCAGATCAGACGCCGGGTTACCCGGCGTCTGATCAGGCTCCAAACTGTTTGCCACCATGATAAATAAGAATTATCAGAATTGTCAAAAATTTGTTCTTTTCTACGTTTTAGTGCTTTGCGTTTGCGTACGTTTGCGTTTAAACGGGAAAGAATAACAGATTTTCCACTGTACCAAGTTAAACCCTTTCACTCTCAATGACGTCATAAAGCGCATTTACAGACAGTTTTGATCCTGATCAGACGCCACTTGCTTTGAAATTACATAAGGGATACTGTCTCAAATCTAACTCTGAAACGATTCTGCAGACAACAATATTAAAGCAGACGACGATATGGCGGTGAAGGGGTAAATTGATGATGAAAGACGTAGTGTATCTGACCTGTTTCATTATGTTTCTGTGTACAGTGGAAAATCTGTTATTCTTTCCCGTTTAAACGCAAACGTGCGCAAACGCAAAGCACTAAAACGTAGAAAAGAACAACTTCTGGACAATTCTGATATTTCATGTTTATCTTGGTGGCAAACAGTTTGGAGCCTGATCAGACGCCGGGTTACCCGGCGTCTGATCTGGCTCCAAACTGTTTGCACTGCAAATAATAGTTTTAGCGTAAATGCGTTTATTGGGAAAGAATAACATATTCTCCACTGTATGTGTCTGTGTCTCTGTGTTTTTGTCTGTCTGTCTGACTGCCTGTTTGTCTCTCCCTCTCTCTGTCGCTCCGTCTCCCTATGTTCCTCTGTGTCCCCGTCTCACCTATCGTGCATGTGCTTTCATAATATGCGTATTGCATGAAAGAGACATGCACATAATCGTTGAAATGACTGCGATACCTTGTCCGTCAGTGTGTTATCCATATATACCAGATGTCTAGATTTTATAACAAGGCCTTCTCACTAAACGTATTTGTTTTATTATGTTTGTTTGGTGTGGGTAAACACTTAACTGTTTTAAATGCCAGTCATTTTCCATTACGTGTATGACATAAAACACAGTTAACCCATTTATACCCAGTGGATTCTTCCATGTTTATATACTCAATTCCAAACTGTGCACTTTGTTTTCTGTCATTATTCATTGACTATTTTCCTAAAAGCCTTTGTATTTGGTACCAAAATTTAGATCAGTTCACGAACAATATGGCAGTAATTTCAGATTTTGATATACCTGTCGTTTAAAGTGGTTGTTTTAAACGAGAAAAGACGAAGTGTTAAAATCAAAGTTGCAAAGTAACTCAGAGAATTCGACCATGTTCAGTTGGGAATTTCATGTAGGTTTATTTGTAATTTTATGACATTTTCTTTCATGATCGTATGTGTCCATCTTTGCTCATGATGTAAACAGCAATGAGACGTCGCGTAGACCTTACGTGACGTCTAATAACCGCGTCGGGAATGAAACCTTGTCCTATCCCTGAGTTAGGGCATTTGCAGAGTCCATAAGATCTTTTCTCCTAAAGTGCCGTGTGCGAGCATCATGGTGACTAAGAATATTATTAGACCTATCAGAGAAAAAGCACGAGTACATTACTATTGCCCTAAACGGAAATGACGTCATGCTCGCTGCAAACAAGCAGCCCAACGACGTGCTGCTAAGACCTGTCCAACAAAGGGTCCCCTAGCCCGGATGGGTACCTGAGCTTTCCGGAGGCAACACAATATTTTCTGTCAACTGATACAGTACTGTTTTGCAGAACTAGACGCTGATTGAAAACGACGTTGAAGTAACGTCAACGTAACAAGTTCGTTTGTTGAACTGCTGTCCTAGGTGTCTGTGCACTGTCTGCGGCGATGTGCCACTTCATTTGTATGTTGAAAACGTTTGAGTAACCGAATGATTGTGTTTCTTTAGTATCCTGACGTCATGCCCACGTTAGTGACGTTATAGTTATGAACAAGCATTGCAAAGACTCTAATTAGCCCATGTCCATTCAACCTCAGCAAGTTCGTTATGTACGGATGTGAAGTAAAATGTGTTTTTTTGTGTGTATAAGGCATACTTATTACACTCAAGCACGTTTTCGGTGGCATGTTCATTTTCCTGTAGCTGCACGTGCAAAGCATGCAAAATGACGTTTTTCCCAATAAACGTACAGCCTCTTCACACTAGGTAGTAATTTTGTTATCGATAGATGACAAATACAAATGAGATATTGTGTGCGAAATCTTAAATCGATACGTCTACTAGATATTAAAATATTTGAAAATAAAAAGTGCACAGTTTCTTTTGGAATTGAGTATATATTGGATTAGTCCATTTTTTTATCAAAGGGATGCCTGGTCAAAATTTTCATTTTCATTTTGTTTTATATTGAAATTTCTATCAGCAAACAGTGTAGACTCTGATCAGACGCCGCATAATGCGGCGTCTGATCAGAGTCTATACTGTTTGCCTATGTCCCTTATATGGGATCGTTGGCACAAATGGGTTAAAACTGACATAAAGACTCAAGAGAAGACGCATTCAAACTATTTTCACCTCCACATTAATCCTTCCACCACTACAATATTGCAGGTTTTAACTCATTGAGCCCTAGTGACGCATATATGTGTCCTTTACCATAAATATACCTGTAAAGAGTACACTTGTCCTATCCAAACAGTGAAGTCCCTGATCAGAGGGCTCCAACAGGAGCCCTCTGATCAGGGTCTTCACTGTTTGTCATTCTGTAAAATATTATTACAAAAAAACAACCCTTTATAGTCTAAAATGGACCAGCCTTTATTGCAAACTGGAATTGTCCATTTGAAGCTTCAGGGGATAATGAGTTAAGACTCGAGAGAAGAGGCATTCAAACTATTTTCACCTTCACATTAACCCTTTCACCACTACAATAGCGCAGGTTTTAATACGATTGTCTATACAGTAAAACCTTCCTACTACGAGCACTAAAGTGTATTATTTGATGTTTACAACAGGTGACTGCTTAAAGCAATGTGACAGTAGGAGCTTTTTGTTTTACTGTCACCTTGCTTTAAAGGGACTCGCAACCGGATGGTGTACTTGTCAAAATAAAATAAAATACTCAAATAAAAGCATTGCTTGGCTTCTGATATTAAAAAAATATGATCAGTTCAAAAAAAGTCTCAAGAATCGTCACCGAATCTTAGTTTTTTTTAGATATTTTCCATCGTTTTTCTATAGCGTCAGCTGACGGTATAGTTGTTGTTGTTGCTTCTCTACACGGGCTCAGACATACATGTAAACCCGAGCCGAATATGTATAAATCAATCGCTACCAGTGAAGTACGTTAATTCGCTACCATATAGATAGAGAGCCCCAGTAGCCGCGTGGTTAAGGCGTTTGCCTTTGTTTTCATGTTTGTCTCCGCATGAAGGGTCACGGGTTCGAATCCCACCAGAGCTTCTTCCTTTTTTCTTTTTGAAATGCATTTTTGAACAGAATTTATTATCCAAAACTAAATCTTACCCGTTTATATAAGCATTTGACATATATTTACAAATTACTATTTTTAATGCTAAATCCGGTTGCGAGCCTCTTTTATACAATTAATTGGCCTTCGTTTCAGTGATCTTGGTAGAAAGCTTTTACTGTACTTTAAATTTAAACATAAATTAAAGACAAACTGAATAAATAAATATCGAGATAATTGTCGAAACAGTTTTGATCCTGACTGAAGTCCTATTACCCGCCGTTTAACCGAGATAAAAACTGTTGTCATAGTCGCTCGGTCGTATTTACACAGTCATGGAGATGCGGTTAAACCTGGTTTTACGACACCCAAGAGAAACTACATCAGGGTTGCCATTTCTCCAGATTTTTCCTAAAACTCCGGATTTTTTCCCAATTCATGGTAGCTTAAAGCAGGCTGAAAGTAAAGCAGAATGCGCCCTAAGGCGCATTCTGCTTTACTTACAGCCTGCTTTAAGTAGTCGCATGTCAACGAAACAAGAAAAAGGCTATGGGGTAAAGGTACGAATTGTAAAATCGCACTTGAAAAATTCAAATTAGGAAATCTTAGGATTTTTCATGTCAACTTATGTCAGCCCTGCCACATTTAAGGTGTTTGAGACTAGTGACAACAAAAATCAACAAGAGAATCAACAAGAGAGTACAGCAAATATTGGAGCGTCCTGTATAAACACCAGACACTCGTATATTTTTATGATGTTTTGTTAAGGATGCAAAGCAAATGCATATACAAGAAAGCTGCGTTTTGAAACAAGTACCTAAGTAAAGCAGAAAACAGAAAATCATTTCCGACTTTAACCCATGAGTTCATTGATGCTACAAAATATGATACTCAGTGTTTCCACCCTACAACAACACCAAATAGAATAAAAAGATTGTATGTGTAATTCGGAGGGAGTTGTTATAGGGAGCGAGAGTTAATAGCCTAAGAGGGCTGAGCACGATTTGGCTTACATTTGCAAACAGCTTGAACCCAGATCAGACGCCGCGTAACGCGGCGTCTGGTCTAGGTTCAAGCTGTTTGTCACTCGTCATTATGTTTCTTCTATCAACATTTCAAATATGTACATGTAACTTTGAAAAATAAAACAGTAGACGAGTTTTAATCAGAACACATTGCAGCAGTGAAAGCGATAAATATAACTGTCTTGTATTGGGAACAGCGGCAAGCGTTATAGTACAGTGGAGAATCTGTTATTCTTTCCCGTTTAAACGCAAACGTACGCAAACGCAAAGTACTAAAACGTAGAAAAGAACAACTTTTGGACAATTCTGATAATTCTTGTTTATCTTGGTGGCAAACAGTTTGGAGCCTGATCAGACGCCGGGTTACCCGGCGTCTGATCTGGCTCCAAACTGTTTGCACTGCAAATAATAGTTTTAGCGTAAACGCGTTTATTGGGAAAGAATAACAGATTCTCCACTGTAAGGAGAGACTCGTTGTTCATATGACCGTTGTAGGGAGGGAGCACACTGTGTTGGCAACGCGTTTAGCAAACATATTGTACCCGGATCAGACGCCCATGTACTCAGCGTATTGTACCCGGATCAGACGTCCATTTACTCAGCGTATGATCAGGATTCAAAATGTGTGCATTGGACGTAATGTTTTAAGCATAAACGCGTTTATATGGAAGAATAACAGTTTCCACGCTGTATGACACACCGAAAACTATAAGACCCACTGTAGTGTCTAAAACAAATTCATGAGATTTTTCAACCACAATTTGGAAAGATATACTATAAAAGAGTCAAATACTGCGATCATTGGCGACACGCTGAGTTCGTATGCGTTTCATCTGGATCTCAGCTGTTTGTAACTGTTACATATACATGTATGTACATTTCTTGTTCTTTGATTTAACCGAGTCTTCTTTTGATATGTTACTGTTTTATCATGCACTAGTCAATCTGATTTGGTAATTATATTCTGATGGTTATGTAATTAGACTTCAAGCATAATTAATGTCTTTTACCAGAATGCACACGTGTTTGAAGATTATGCGTATATGGGTCGTACTTTGTGAACAATGCTTTAGGATAAACTAAGCATGGCTGTTGATCAATATTGTGTTCAATGTCGATGAGCAAAAGTAAGAATCTGTAATATTCTTGTGACCAACTGTGGATTAACTGATATACACGCAGCTCTGTTTTTAATGTTGCAAATACCCTCTGTATTGTTAACATCACTCGTACATGTATCTATTCTAAAACAAAGACTAGATTTAATCCTTTCATGATCAAATTTATCGTGAGGTTTTTAACCCTTTCCCGCCATATTGTCGTCTACTTCAATATTGTTGTCTGTCATATCGTTTCAAAGTTAGATTTAAGGCAGTATAACTAAAGTAATTTCAAAACAAGTGACAAACAGTTTTGATCCCGGCGGCGTCTGAGCAGGATCAAAACTGTTTGCAAATGCGCTCTATGACGTCATTGAGAGTGAAAGGGTTAATTGAATAATGTATTTTCAGGGATCAGTGTGTTAAAGGCCCGGGTGCCTATCAAACTAGAACTATGAACCTGTTGTTATAAGCCTAATGTTTCGGAACCGCAATTATTCTAATTTTATCAACGTTCGATGTGCAGACGCCGTTTATAATTAAGTTCAATAGGGATCGCCCTGCATCCTAAAATCATAGGCTTCCAGAAAAACTTAATGATGATTAATATGCCTCAGATGTTCCTTTATATCAAACCAAATTATTGCAAGGCCAAATATAAAAGAAACATGAAAGCTACAACCAACCTAGTTTTTCAGTTCTTTATTGAATCGTTATTATTTTAAATTTGATTAGTTGGTCGAATTATTTGCTGACGGGGGCAAAACCGTGCCAAAATGTACCAAACGTTAACCAAAGTTCAATAGGGACCACCTTTTGTTCTATATATGTGTAACCCTCAGTCGTTATGGGTTTCATAAACAAAAACACCCGTGTTCAGCTGTTGGTCTTGTTAGTTTTGTAGCTGATAAGGTTATACGTCTACCATAATATACGTTATTTTTTCCGCAAACGAAATGCAACCAAACATTGCAATAACATGTACAAAAAGGACAACTGTTTGTTTATTTCATTTTATTATTGAGTTTATTTCTCTAATTTGAAGTTTAAGTAACTTGACTAAGTATTATCACAATGAGTGTCAAATAGTTTGAATCCTGACCAGACGCCGCTTGACGCGGCGTCTGGTCAGGATCCAAATTGTTTGCGAATAATCACTGTACAGTCGAACTTTGATGTTTCGAACTTTAAAAGTCGAGGATATGCGTATTTCAAAGTTCAAACGTGACTTAGCCACGTTTGAACTTTGAAATACGCATATGTTTGACTTACGCGATTTCAATGTAACGAATTTCAAACAGTATAAAAAGTAATTTCAAATAAAGCAAGTTCGAGATACTGAAGTTCGACTTTGTGAATCAAAGCGAGTTCGAATTATCGGATGTAATTATAGGACTGTTCGATTTAAGAGAGTTCGAGTAATCGAAGTTTGACTGTAACATTTAATCAATAATTAGATTACTCTGGTACAGTGGAGAATCTGTTATTCTTTCCCGTTTAAACGCAAACGTACGCAAACGCAAAGCACTAAAACGTAGAAAAGAACAACTTTTGGACAATTCTGATAATTCTTGTTTATTTTGGTGGCAAACAGTTTGGAGCCTGATCAGACGCCGGGTTACCCGGCGTCTGATCTGGCTCCAAACTGTTTGCATTGCAAATAATAGTTTAAGCGTAAACGCGTTTATTGGGAAAGAATAACAGATTCTCCACTGTAACATTTAATCAATAATTAGATTACTCTGGTACTGACAAGGACAACACACTTTGAAATGACTGGTCCGCGGGTATGGTCAACCTATGTTGATTATACAAGTTTAGTTTGACCTCACCTTTCACATGTTGGGTTGGTCCAACGACGCTAATCTGCTGGGTACATAGAAGGGGCTTTTGGGTGATATAACCACGTCACTCCATCACGGGTCATGGAGCGCATGGCTCAGTCTCAATATACCCATTCCTGTGTTAACCCGTCGCCTGCTGGAATAATTTACAAACTGTTTATATACAATAGAGTCTGATCAGGATCCAATCTGTTGGATCCTCATGTTTAGATTGCCTAACTCTTTCGGCACAAAATATATCAAGAGATGTTTACCCGTTCACCGTCTGCTTAGATATTGTTGACAGCAAAATCGTTTCAAAGTTAGTTTTTAATTAGTAGATTCTATGAATTAAGGCATATCGATACGAGTGTCAAACAGTTTGGATGGATGGATGAATTGGGGTTTACTGCACTATGACACAAACTAGGTCATATAGCGCCGATATCAAATAGTTTGGATCAAAATGAAGCACAGAGTTACAAGACGCCTCACCTGGAATCAAACTGAATCCCCCAATACGCACGTAGTGCGCAGACGTGTAAGCCAAATAACGGGAGATCTTGATCACACAAGTGTCTGCTAAATTGAAAACAAAGATAAATTCAAATGGCGCCTGATCAGGATCTAAATCGATTGTGAAGTCGCCCATGGCAGTGTCAAGATTATTGTAAAATTGCAATGAGCTCTCCCTAAGTGCTTGCTGGAACATTCCATTATATATATACAAGGGTGATCTAAGGATACTGCAGTTTTACCATACATCATGTAGCATAACAGTATAACATTTCATATGCAATATCAAACAGTGTAGACCCTGATGAGAAGCCGCGAAACGCGGCGTCTCATCAGGGTCTACAGTGTTTGCCAATGTCCTCTTCAGTATACACTAGGTTTAAAGTGGATTAAAGTGTTGCGTGTATGAATTAATTATGAAAAAGCATCAAGTAAATGTATGTCTTAACCCTTTCCCTTATAGAAGCGACTTTTAGCATATTTGATTTATTCCTCCGCTGAAGAAAATAGTTCCAGTTTATACACTCATGAACAATAACCATTACAAATATCTTATATATCCTAGCATATTTTAGCTTAAATCAGGTTGAAAGTAAATCAGAATGTGCCTTAAGGCACATTCTGCTTTACTTTCAACCTGCTTTAAGTGGTCACCTGTTTTCAACACTAGAAACAGGCTATGAGGTAAAGGGTTAAGGGATATCTATTATCTCCTTGTTGAATTGTCACTAAACAAAAGTCTGCCTGTTCTGTCGAAGCATTTAATCATTAACTTTTCTTTACTGTGTAATGGGGACATGTCAAGAGAGTTTTCGACTTCATACTTTTACATGCTTCATACGTTTACGGGTACTTTTGATATCCATATTTTGACAAAAAAGTATGTGTGTGTTTTGTTGCAAAAACAACAGACATGCCAAACTTTAGATTCAGATATTTTAGTTATTGTTTGACGCGGTAATTTTCCAACATTTTCAGGATTGTTCGGACGTATGTTATCAACGGACGTGTATTAACCCTTTACCCCATAGCCTAATTCTAGTTTTGAATATAGGTGACTACTTAAAGCAGGTTGAAAGTAAAGCAGAATGCGCCATATAGCGCATTCTGCTTTACTTTCAGCCTTCTTTAAGCTATTATCTGCTAGAATAGGGAAATTATTAAATATGACACATATTTATTACGGTATATATTGGAACTATTTTTTTCAGCGGATGAATAAAATGCAAGTGCTAAAAGTCGCTTCTATAAGGGAAAGGGTTCAGCATAGAAATAAATGGTGTAGAAAACTTGAACCAGATAATTATATTAGATAGAAAAACATATGTGGATACGAAGCCAGGTAGTAGTTTGCTGTATGTCTAATTAAAAGTATGCCTGTTAAAAGAACACATACAGTGGAGTATTTGTTATTCTTTCCCGTTTAAACGCAAACGTACGCAAAGCACTAAAACGTAGAAAAGAACAACTTGTGGACAATTCTGATATTTCATGTTTATCTTGTTGGCAAACAGTTTGGAGCCTGATCAGACGCCAGGTTACCCGGCGTCTGATCTGGCTCCAAACTGTTTGCACTGCAAATAATAGTTTTAGCGTAAATTCGTTTATTGGGAAAGAATAACACATTCTCCACTGTATGTGTATGAGTCAACAAAACTTGTTATATTTGTTACTGTCTCAGTATTGTATTGGACGACAAATAAAACAACTCATTAGTAATATTTACGACAGTTGAGAATGTATTGCAGGACAACAGTATTGCAGAAAGATCCTATATGAGCTTCATATAATTTTGCCCAACAATACATCGTATAATCAGAGTCACCAGTTTTGAAATATCTCGATTCGTCTTTCAAAAGTGGTCGCCTAACCCAAAATTGAGTGTTGTTGTTTTAAGATATTTTATCCCATACAAAATATCTTTTCAGACCTTCCAGCAAGCCCAATAGGAGGATCAATGTCAAATATACAGACATCAGTTAGCTAATAAACAGAGCGTACATAATTGTCTATATATCTCCTTCGAGCAGTACAAAGATAACTTGATTAAATATATTAAGGGTATTTTCAATCGATTCGATTTGTTCTAGACAATAATTGTGGTTGGATGAATTTACAGACGAATTTCGAAAACTCAAACTCGCCTAAATCGAAAATATCCGTATTTCAAAGTAATGGCATGGCTTATCCACTTTCAAATTTGAAAATACGAACATATTCGAATATAACGAGATCATGGTATCGACTTTCAACTGACGAAAAATACGGATAAGATCGACTAACACGAGGTTAAGTTATCCGGGTTCGATTGTATATTGTTTTACGGCCAATCCACACAACGAATCTCATTTATAGGCGCACTGATTAATGGTTAAGAATAAATAGACATGAAAACGTGGAAGTATATATCAACGAGGTCGTAAACATGATAAAAACTACTAGCATATGTTCGAAATAAATGTTTGAAATAACTTGAGAAAAGAAAACGTTAATTATAGTTTTCAGCATCTTAATAATTGAATGAATTTAACTCATTACTCAATAGCCTGTTTCTACTTTAGAATTTTGAAGACTTAAAGCATGTTGAGAGTAAACGTAAATCAGAATGCGCCTGAATGCTGCTTTACATTCATTACTCATCCATCCGCTAGGCTATTGATAAAAGTCCGTTTGGTACATGTTAATGACTGTTTAAATTGGAGCTCTTTTTTTTCTTCAACGGGGCAATAAATTAAATGCGCTTAAATGCGACTCTAGCAGGGAAAGGGTTAAACAATGAGTTTTCAGTACAACGTGGTATGATGTTTTTTCTTATATGAACATGACCCAATCTGACCAAACTATTCACGATATATTATGAAACCGATGACCCCCGAGAACAATGTAATCATATATGTACGAAATGTTGACATTGTATTGAACGGCCAGACGGAATGTCATCAATTAAACTACCACAGCTCGTTCTACAAACAATTACACATCCAGTAATAGATTGCTCTAACGGCAACTAACACAGGCTGTACCCGATGCTTAAAGCAGGGTAACATTAAAACAGAATGCTTCCGCAGGACATTTCTGCTTTACTCTCCAATCCTGTTTTAGTTTTACTGTCTTGATTAACATCACCGAGTCTGCGTGTACAGTGAAACCCCTCTAAACCGGAACCTCTAAATACCGGAATTCTCTCTAAACCGGACAAAAATGTTGGTCCCATTTCCAACCCTTCTTTAGTTAACTGATTTCACAAATAATATGCCCTTTTACGCCTTTGATGCTTTCCTTCAATGAATAAAATACATTCATGAATATGTATCATCAGAAATATGTTCTATATTCTAGCAGATGATAGCTTAAAGCAGGTTGAAAGTAAAGCAGAATGCGTCTTAAGACGCATTCTGCTTTACTATCAACCTGCTCTAAGTGAGCAGCTATTTTCCATACTAGAAACAAGCTATGGGTTAAAACCCCTCTAAACCGGAAACCCCTCTAAACCGGACATTTATGTTGTCCCATCACATGTCCGGTTTAGAGGGGTTTCACTGTATGTCCTTATTGAGAACCGTTAATGTAGTATAGTGCTCCTTCCCTACAACGGCCCTCCGAACAACGACTCCCTCCTTATAATAACCTTTGCCGCTGTTTCAAAGACATGTATGTCCAGTGCTCCTATTGCTGCAATATCGTCTGTTAGTGTTGACTTATCTGCTGCTTTTCTTATATAAATGACATTTTGACAGAAAACACATAATGGCGAGTGACAAACAGCTTGAATCCAGATCAGACGCCGCGTGACGCGGCGTCTGATCTAGATTAAAGCTGTTTGCAAATGTATATCAGTTTCCCTCCCTATAACGGCTCCATCCGAACAACTCGCATACCTTTTGTCTCCCATTGGGTGTCGTTGTAGAGAGCGAGCGCTGTATTGACAAGTTTCAGCATATCTCGCTACATGTATCAGTACAGCCATAATGACAATAAAGTTTTACAGATGAAAATGACAGATCACCAAATGATGTGTATAATAATCTAATACTCTTTAATTTCTTATTTCAGGCCAACTGACTCCGAGAGAATAGCAGGGTTTCCAAAGAACAAACGAAACAAAGTATGGTAAGTCTGCTGTCAGAGAGCGTATAGTTACAGTGGAGACAACGTTATTCTTTCCCGTTTAAACGAAACGAAACGCAAACGCAAAACACTAAAACGGAGAAAAGGGCAACTTTCGGACAATTCTGATAATTCATGTTTATCTTGGTGGCAAACAGTTTGGAGCCTGATCAGTTACCCGGCGTCTGGTCTGGCTCTAAACTGTTTGCATTGGAAATAAAGTTTTAGCGTAAACGCGTTTATTGGGAAAGAATAACGTTTTCGCCACTGTATTTTGGCTATCTACTTGCTGCCCCAACATCAAATAATTCATTATTCAACGTCTGCGGCGGTACAGTCTGCTTTGAATTTTACCATCTGCAACTTTTGTCAAAAAGGGAATAAATTATTATATTCGAGTACCGTCAATGTAATCGCAAAATACAATGAATAAGATAATAGTCTTTCCCGATGCTTTCGTCTATGCTAAAACAAAGATATTCATTGCAACGAGTTGGGAGCCAGATAAGACATCGGGTAACCCGGCGTCTAATCAAGCTCCAAACACTTTGCCTCTAAGATTGAAATATATCGTACAATGTTTGCGCGTCAATACCAGACCACCACCTATAGACGTATAACTGTCTCATGTATTTACATATATGGAAACTGAGATACGAAATAAAGCAATTTGATTTGTGAAATTTTACATTTTATTGTATTGCGTTTGCGTTTAAACGAGACATAACAATGTCTTCTCTACTGATTCATATCAGACATCCTGTAACTCAGAGACTGGGGTCCGTTTCATAAAACTTCTTACGACAAATGTTGTCGTAAGTCGGATTATAAAAGTCTCAATTTTTACTTACTTCTCTATCTAATCCTGTTTTGTGACACCTCTGTGGAATCGTCTTGAAAAGACGATTCCAAAGAGGTGTCACACGACAGGATTAGATAGAGAATTCAGAAATGAAGCGTATTTCTAACATTAGACTTACGATCGTTTTTGTCGTAAGATTTTTTATGAAACGGGCACCTGGTAAACTACCCAACTGTTTGTCAATATCAGGCGATTCGTGAATGGCAGCAAAGTGTATGTTATTTATTGGAATGCAGACTGACCCTGAAAAAAGTGACATTCGCTGACCTTAAACGAAAACATTTCAGAAAAGGTGCTATTTTCAAGATGTGATGAGTGGTTAAATCTAAGGCAAATTGTTCTGTTCAATATATTCCAGTTACAATTAAACAAATACAAGTACTGGTGTATACACTGCAAATGCTGTTGATCAAAATTGTAATAGTTTAAGTACAGTACAACCTCTCTATTACGACCACTCAAACGAAGGCTAATTGGTTGTATTAAAGACAGATGACAGCTTAAGGCAATGTGACAGTAAATCAGAAAGCTCCTAAGGGAGCTTTCTGTTTTACTGTCACATTGCTTTAAGCCAGTCACCTGTCGTAAACACCTACTAGTTAACACAATTTAGTGGTGGTAATAGAGAGGGTTTTCTGTATTTGCATCGATGTCCCTGCAGTCGAAATGACAGAAATCTAAGTTTAAATGACATTGCATTCGACAAATGAGTAGAATTAAATTATATCATATTATGGTACTGAGCGTGTTCAACACCATCATTGAGCCCTCTGTTGTGCTTAGTAGTCATAAACACATCAGATAATACATTAAAGTTTTCTCATCTAAAGTATAATAACCTTAATAATGACATTGACCCTTATGTATTCTAAGCATCGTCTGAATTAAAACTATAGTAGGTCAACATCAAATCAAATTTATTTTATAACATTTTTATACGATGAAATATAAACATATGTCTCAAACAGTTTGAATCCAGATCAGGCACGGATTTACTCTTCGTCTGAACTGGATCCATAGTGTTTGATATCTAAATTCATTCGCATTAAGTGTGATCAGAAATGACAAAATATATCGACTTCTAATGAGTCAGTTGCCAAAGGTTCATCAAGTCCTCTACACTTTTGTTTTGAGTACATAGAAAAGAGTTTATTTTCTGACGCTCTGTAATAGAAAGTAATTTGTTTCTCTTTTAAAGAATAATAAAATTATTGCCCTCTGGTGTATTATGCAGATTCACCTTTAGCAAGGTTTGTCACTGTCGTCTGCTAACTTTGTCAGTTTTTCCATAGCGTACATAAGGTTAAATTTCATCATCTGTAAAAAGAAAGAAATCAACAACACGCATATATACCGCAATTAACAAGATCCAATGGCATTTATAACTTTGAACTATGCTATTTTCATGACCTAATTGTGAGTCAAAATACCGTGCAAAGACACTATTTGTGTCATATGTGAATAAAGAACTAAGAAAGCTAATGCGCGGCAATTTTTATGTTACAAGTCACGCATTGCATAATATGGTTTAGAATCATTAGAATTATGATAATACAGTAAAATCTATCTATTATGACCACTAGAACGAAGGCTAATTGAGAATATGAAAGATAGGCGACAGCTTAAAACAATATGACAGTAAAACAGAAAGCTCCTAAAGGAGCTTTCTGTTTTACTGTCACCTTGTTTTAAGTAGTCACCTGTCGTAAGCACATACATGTAATAATTAACACAATTAAGTGGTTGTAATAGAGCGGTTTTACTGTAATTACTTCAAAGCCAAGAATCACGAAATCACGGAAACACCACTGTTGATTGTCTTTGACAAATTATTCGTTTTGAATTTAATTCTTTAATTATGATAAACCTGATATTTTAGCAACTCAACTAGGTCCAAAGTATTTTTAAACTGTTACAAATCATTTAAAAGAGCGCTTAAACGGAAAGCATTCTACAAAGTATTAAAGATGTGTTGTAAAATTTGTTTGGCCTTAGCTGTTTATAGAGTCTAAACTTTTAGAAGATAAAACTGAATTATAAAATGCGCTAAGGTTAAAGTTTTTTCACCCATTGAACCCAAGCGATGAGATACAGTGGAGAATCTGTTATTCTTTCCCGTTTAAACGCAAACGTACGCAAACGCAAAGCACTAAAACGTAGAAAAGAACAACTTTTGGACAATTCTGATATTTCATGTTTATCTTGGTTGCAAACAGTTTGGAGCCTGATCAGACACCGGGTTACCCGACGTCTGATCTGGCTCCAAACTGTTTACACTGCAAATAATAGTTTTAGCGTAAACGCGTTTATTGGGAAAGAATAACACATTCTCCACTGTAATACATGTCCTTGAAACAAGGAACATTTGAAGAATAAACTTGTTGTATGTTAAAGGTGTAGACCGTGCTAAGTGTCTGCATGGTTTGTCATTTTGCAAGATAGTGCTAAAAAGCAACCATAAATAGTCACACACGGACTAACATTAATTGAAACATGGACGTTTCCGTTGGCAATGTCTTGGGTGGATGGGCTTAGTGTTAAAGATGTGTTATTGACATGGAGTATGTGATGGCCATATTTCGGATACCCATTGCGAATCTCTGCGACATGTCTATAACAACACTGGTTGATAGAGGTTATGTTTCCTTATGGAAACTTTAGATACCTCTGCTCTGATAGAATTGATTTATACAACCGAACGTATCACCCCTTCAATGACATACTCCGAGTATCATTGTAATTGGAAACAGTATGGATCCTGATCAGACACCGCGTCACGCGGCATCTGGTCAGGATTCAAAAAATTGTTGGACACCCATTACGAAATTACTAAAGTCAATTCACTTAAAATAGAAATTTAAGAAATAAAAGCAGGCGACAATTATATAAAAACAGATGACGACATGGCAGTGAAGGGGTTAAGCTACTGAATATTAACTGAATTAGACATACTCCATCCTGGCATTAGAGTTCACTGAGTGTAACTATAACATGCAATAAATAACAGAAACCAGACCACTTAGGCAACCAAACACAAACACGCACCAAAATCATAATCATGTGGTCGGATTTAGCATTCCCTTTCTCTGTGACTAAAATACATTTCAGGTGAAGGCCTCAGGTCGGTCTGCTTTAATCTTAATGTAGGTTAGATCTGCTTGAACGACTACTCATACAAATACACATTGCTGGTGCATTATATTGTAAACGCAAACGCAATGCAATGGGTTTTTTTAAATAAAAATGTATTTTTGAAATATATCCGACTTTTTTTTTCAATTTCTTTTAATTCATTTTATTTGAGTGACAATTTGACACATCATTGTAGGACAGGAATGAATATGAGCCGTGTCATGAGAAAACCGGCCTTGTTGCAATACAAACAGTGTAGATCAAGGCCAACCACCGCGTCAAAGACGCGGCGGTTGGTCTTGGTCTACACGGTTTGACATCCACATGCATATAAAGCATTGTCTTTATCAGTATTATATAAGGTTTTTGGCATTGTAGTCCAAATTCAGATACAGAGCATGGAATGAAAAGGGTGCTTGGTATCTACAATGTTGGAATGCAATAAGGCAGGTTGTGTCATGGCACGGCTCAATTATACATGTATGTAAGTCAGTGATGTATGTCAGTAAGTGCTGAACAAACGGACCTACTTTACGACGAGTTGGAACAAAACAAAACAATAAACGTATACCTTGCGTTTGTAGAGGATAAGTGCCTAGTTTTCTTTCGAGCTCGCAGTGGTTTCTAACTGAGTTCACCGTAGTTGGTCATGATTTAGTTTGAGTTAATTGAAGCATATGCCTCCTAGTCCAATGTTATCGACCTCTCAGTAGTTCGTACAGAGATCTGACGAAATCACGTTTGCTTCAAAATAATTATTAGATTATTGTTAACGAGAAATAATTGATGCACTCCGATCAAACATTAACACTTAACGGAATATAACTCTGATTTTATAATAAATATATTAGATAGAGTATCTGATTTAAGACTGGGTGTATAATGATAAGAATAATTCGCTTCTTGGCAGCTTCAATGAAATCGGCACCACGAGACAGCAGTTCTATGAGATCATTAATCAGATTTACAGCAGACTTTTACAGTAGATAATACTTTTTAATCTCCTAATAAACGCGTTCACGCTAGAACTATTATTGCCATTGCAAACAGTTTGGAGCCAGATCAGACGCCGGATAACCCGGCGTCTGATCAGGCTCCAAACAGTTTGTCACTCACAATAAAATAAATGGACAGAATTGCCAATGGATTGTACATTTCTACATTTTAGTGCATTGTGTTTGCATTTCACATGCGTTTAAACGGGAAAGAATAACGTCTTCTCCCCTATAACCTTTAACAATTACTTGGCATTTCGCGACCACATATTTCGCATGCAACATTTCTATTAGTGCATTTGCTTGTTATCTCCTTATATTATTAACCTATCCCCAGATTGTCAAACAGATTAGTTCCAGATGAGAAACTGAGTATTGTCAGAAGCCAACCCGTTGACAAGAATTGTCACACATTTGCTAAACTGTGTATTGAGGTTTACTGGTCTGTAGACTATTATAAACAATATTATCCCAGAATAACTTGTAAGCTTCAGATGCCTCTTAAACAGACTAATTTAGTTGAAGAAAAGCCTTCAAAGAGACATGAGCGCGCCAATTCGAATTAGTTGTACGATAGTTATATTTATTTACATTGCTCCCTCTCTAAAAAAACAGCCGATGGGAGACAAATATTGTGTATGTTGTTCGGAGGGAGTTATTAAAAGGAGTGAAACTTAATACACTTAGAATGCTGAACATGATTTGGTTTACATTTGCAAACCGTTTGAACAGATACAACGCCGCGTAAAGCAGAGTCTGAACTTGGTCTTAATGTTTCTTCTGTCAAAAAGCCCAATACGTAACTTTGAGAGAAAAAAACAGCAAACCACAATTTTGAGCAGACGTTATTGCAGCAAAGAAATATCAGACATAATTGTCTCGTCTTGTTTGGGGAAAAGCGGCAAGAATTGTTGTACGGAGGAAACGTTGTTCTGAGTCTCGTTGTAGCGAGAAAACACTGTATTGCACTAAGGTCTTAACCCTTTCCTCCCTGAAACATCAAATGGACAATTCTAGTTTTCAATTTAGTATAGTCCATTTTTTACTTTTTAGGGTTGATTTTGGCAATATATGTCAAACTGACAAACAGTGAAGATCCTGATCAGAGGGCTCAGCAGGAGCCCTCTGATCAGGGTCAACACTGTTTGCATAGGAAAAGTGTACTCCTCACAGGTACATTATGTGCGAATGACGCATATATGCGTGACTAGGGTTCAAAGAGTTAAACTTTCTGTCTGTATCTTAGATATACAATAAATCACAAAATCGTACAGATGTCCGTTTATCAAGTGAAATAACTATTTATATACATCTTACGATATGGCAAAACACAACAAAGTGTAGAATTACTCAAAAGAATTATATATTATTGCAGGTGATAAAAATAAAGATCAACATCGATCAAGTTGGATTTAACTTATAAAGCACCTGCAGGAACATTCTGCTAACTTTTACTTTGCGTCAGGAAGTTAACTAATAAAACTTCAACTGTTTGTTATAAGAAATCCACCCGCGACTCATGAAATACTGACTTACATGTGGCCAATTATAAAAAGCATTTATACAAGAATAACCTGTAAATGTTCAGACGGCTTTTAACCCATTAAACCATTCGTACGCCTTTTACTGCTTTAGTTTATTATTCTGCTATAGAAAATAGTTCCTCTTTATACAATTACGAAATTGCACCATAACATATATTTTACATATCCAGATGGTAGTTTAAATTTCTTTCAACCTGGTTTAAAAGACCATATGCCTAAACAACCAAAAGCATGTCATGGGGGTTTTGATTAATAATGCATAATAATTTACTTCAAAGGAGGCGTTAAAACAACAAGAAGCACCAACGCGCTTTTCGATAGTTGCAATTTCGGTAGTTACAGTTAATCATTTTATAAAGGCTTAACGTTTTTTAATCAGAGTATCCATTTATTCAAAATAAACTATTAAAGCATATTTAAATGCGTGCTGTTCAAATTAAATAAAGTTTAAACCGTTTGTTATACCCATACTTACAGTGCAGTTGCATTCATTTCTTTCGGCATCTTTGTGCAACCACTGGAACAAAATGGCAGTATCGCTGCACTGTTCTTCAATGTATTAATGCATAACAGTCAGCTGTGAAAAGGGACGGAAAAAAATCAGGAAAGTTAATAAAGGGATACTTTTTTTTAAACTTTAATCTCAGAGCTAAACCCTGAACGTGTTTGGTTTGTTGAAACCGTGTCCATTTTTATGAAAGTGACAAGAGTAGTAATCACTTTGCGGGTCAATAGCGCCTAATGCGTTCACCCCATCCCGACCAGTTAAATGAGCACATTGTAGCAGGTTATATAATATTTTGCATTTATGCATATTCACCTAAACAGTAACCATTAGGCCTGTTGGGCAAAGTCTCGTAAGGGTCTGTACAGTTTGCTATTAATATGAAATAATATGCTGTAGTGACAAATATTGCATTGGCTTTAGATTAACCCTGTGTATGTATAATGAAAGTTAACATATAGCAAAGTTCATTGCACCATTTATCTATGACGAATGTGCCAACATGATATTCTACTAACCCGAATTAAGTGGTTTTATGTTATATTCTTAATCAAATTATGGTATAAGTAATGGCAAGTTTGTTAAACGATCTATTTTAGTAACATGCATGGGAAAATATCCGCAATATACAATGAAGCCCTGCCGTTACGACCACATAAACGAAGCTTATTTTCGGTCTCAAAGGTGGATAGCTGCCAAATGCATGATGACGGTAAAGCAAAAAAATATCGAGGAAACTTCCAGATTTATTTCTACCCTGCTTCAAACTGCCGTTAGTCTGAAAACATCATTATGCGCCTTGATTTGAGCAAGTGTTATACTCAACCTTTATTGTCTGTTGATAATTACCATCTTGTTAGTGGCATAGTTCAACGTTTGTTGTGCTGCAGTGCATATGAGATTCGTCTATATCATAGACATTTCTCAACTAAATTAACGCCTTTTCTGCCTTACCCGGGTTTACTGATATTTGCAAACAGTTTGGATCCTGACCAGACGCCGCATTAAGCGGCGTCTGGTCAGGATCTAAACTGTTTGGCACTCATATCGATACTTGTTTTGCCAATTATTTTGATCTCTAGACCTAATCAATTAACACATACAATAATTTAAACAGACACTGTTTCTGCAGTGAAGGTTTACCTAAAGGTAAAGATCAAAGCATTCCCGACAACGTTGGTACAATTTTTCTGATATGGAATCAATCAATTGCTATCACTAGTGCTACCTTTTAGACATTAATTGATTTATTCAAGGGATAGGTTCAGAAAAGGCAAATGTAACTAACTTCAAATATAATAAATCTTTCACACAAGAAAGGTTTCATTAGAATAACGATGCCCCAGTCTATAAATGATTACCTAATTAATCAGAACTTTCACGCTGTATTTGAGTTATGTGCGAAACAGATTAGTGGAATTTTGTATTCAAGAGAAAGATAAACAAAGTGCTACTATGTTAAGCCTAAGAAATCATTCTACAACGACCTGTGCACGGATGCTTTCAGCTCTTTGTACTCTTGTGGCAAAAATAATTATTGCTATACAAACTCAGCATCTCATCTGGATCCAAACTCTTTGTCACAATTTATTTGTCGACTGAAAATTCAACAGTTATCAACAAGTGATTCCTATCTCGCAGGAAGCAGTGGCAAATCGTTGGAGATTTTCATGATACTTATGCTGAACAATTAGCTGAACTCATTTACCCTTGAGCTAATTACAAAATAAGTCTATTTCATTAAATAATATTAATTTTAAGGTGGATTTTAGCAATACATGTGTATATTAAAAAAGTGCATACAACGTAGACTTGGACCAGAGGGTTACATCAGGAGCCTCATAGTCAGTGTATACACTGTTTGCATAGGACAAGTGTAATTTTTTCAGGTTCGGTGTTTGCTAATGACGAGTATACACCTCGCTGGGGTTGAATGAGTTTACAATTAATTATTAATCCAAATCATATTTGAAAGATTATATACAATAAGCCTTGTATAGAATATAGAAACTATTTTTATGATACATGTTCCTGACTGCATAAATGTGAATTATTTTCTTCAGTGGGGGAACAATTTAAATGCGCTTAAAGGCGCTTCTATTAGAGATAGTGTTACCGCAAGGAAGACTAAAGCTGACATCGAATAGGGTTAATATTCTGATCAAACGCTTTAAAATAAAAGTTATGGCAACATTTGTAAAGCAGATGAGATATTGGCGGTGATTGGATGAAGGCAGATTATACGATTTGGTACTGCAAGGGATGACACTATCAGCGAATATTCTTGTAATTGTTTCCGAAAGCGTAACTTTAATGGTTCACTGAAAAACTTAAGTTAAGCGTTTTGACTAAGGTTTCTCAACTGCAGGACATAAATAAAGCAAAAAGCTCCTATAGGAACATTCTGGTTTCTTTTTGTCTTAAATTAAGAGAGCACTTTATTCTAAAGACTACAAAGTAGGTATTTGAGGAGCCGTTGAACACAATTTGGTTTATAAATCAAACCTTACACACAGATGACGTCTTGAAATAATCTGTGTTGTTTCTTAGTAACGGAGAACGTTGTTTATGTTCGGTTTTTGCTCTTGTGGTATGCAATAACTGATTATTAGAGCCATTAAAATCAACTGGAACTTTTGTTCCACTGTCACGAGATAAGATAGTATTCGGCTTTGCCAGGATCGTATATCCCCAGTGTGCCAACTTTCAAAAGAAGAAAACAATAAAACCGGGCACTTGCAAGATGTTCCTTTCAAAAGAAAATAAGACAAATGAGTATTGATATAGTAGATAATAGACGCTGATGGCCTTAACTAAAGTCGAACTTCGATATCGCGAACTCGGTTATGTCGAGCAACTCAATGCATCATTGTGACCTGCATACATGTGTCGGTCACAAACAGTGCACTTGTCCTGTTCAAAACATGTACACCCAGATCAGAGGGTTCCTTAAACCCATTTGTGTCTAGCGTCCTATAAAAGAGGCAAAGGCAAACAGTGTAGACTCTGATCAGACACCGCATTATGCGGCGTCTGATCAGAGTCTACACTGTTTGCTGATAGGAATTTCAATATAAAACAAAAGTCAAAATGAAACTTTAGACCAGGCTCCCCATATATAAAAATGAACTAAATCAACACATACATGTAAGCATGGAAGAGAACATTGGGCGCAAATGGGTTTAGAAACTTATTTGCAACGATAGCTGTAATATTCAAGTATCGAAAAAATTAGGCAGTGCCTACATGTCTACACTGTAGTTTGGTATTGGAATCCTCTAAATGAAACAATTAAAATAATAAGCAGGGATATACAGTAGAACCCCTCTATTACGACCACTAAATAGAAGGCTAATTGTCCGTATAAAGGACAGGTGGCAGCTTAAAGCAATGTGAAAGTGAAACAGAAAGCTCCTATAGGAGCTTTCTGTTTCACTTTCACGTCGCTTTAAGCAGTCACCTGTCTTAAACGATTAATATTTGACACAACTTAGTGGTCGTAATAGAGAGGTTCTACTGTATTTATTTCTCCATTGAATTCGAATGACTCGTACATTATGTCCTTTACAAACAGCTTTCCTGATAACAATTTAATTGTTCTAAGCAAATAATAAAAAGCAAAATCAAAGGTTCCTATTGCATCGTTTATCATTTTGCAATAAATTATAAAAACACCCCTCAGTAGTCAGACTTGGACAATACTTAATTATAAACTGGAATGGTCCTTTGGATTTTAAAGGATCAATGGGTAAAACATAGAAATACCAAAACGAAATATCAAACAGTTTAGATCCAGAACGTTCACCGAGTTTCTATGTGTAAGGTCCGCGTAAAGTCCGGTTGCCATGTTTTCAGTCAATCCACTCTTAGTTGGGTAAGGGTTAACGATTTTACCTAATTCAATTATAAACAGCTCAGAAGATATATGTCACGATTAGCTCTAAGCCTTTTTATCACCAAGACAATCATAAAATGTTCTCTCAACATGAGAAGATTGAGAGCTGAAATTACATCGCCTGTGTGTTTACGTAAAGATATGGACTCAAAATTAGCTTTTATCGCTCAATCGCTCTAAATAGCTGTGACCTCGTAAATTGCACAGCTACTGTGTTATAAGCATCTTAACAAGCACTTTGACACATGTTAGATCCAGATAAGACGATGAACCGCTCGGCATTTGAACAGGATCTAAACTAATTACAATACAATTGGTATTACTTTATGTAATGTTACATAAAACATAAATGATGAATAAAATAAATGAAGGCAATTTTAGCATAAGCTATTTTAATATGATAAGGGATAATCTACTATCTGATTATCTCCGTGTTACAGTCAAACGTGTATTCATTACTACTCACAGAGAAAATAAAAATAGTTCTTTATCAGCGAAGAGTTAGTATAATGCAAGGCATAATTAATGAAGAAAGCTCCTGTTGGAGCAGCTTTCTGCAGTGATATTGACCTGCATTAAGCACATCATATTTGTTTAAAATGTCCATGGTCTTTTATATTCGGGGGTTGCTTACCAATCATGCCTGTATATATTTTACACTTAGAGGATTTACGCCTACATGATTTATGAAAAACGCTCCTGTTTGAGCTTTCTAAAGTGATCTTGTCCTGAATTGAGCATATCATCTTTGTTTAAAATGCTAACCAAGCATGCCTGTACATTCTTTACACTTAGAGGATTTAAGCCTATATCGGTATACAAACACATATATCACGTAAAATAGAACACCTAGACACAGAGATTTTGCAGTGTAGACCAAAATAAGCCACCAAGATAGAAACCAATGACAAATGTCTGTACTGACGCAGTAGTAAATGGGGTGTCAATGTTTATCTGGACTATAGTTGCAGAGGACCTTCTGTTACATTGTTTTCACATTTCAAATGTCGTTATATGGACTTCTTTGAAATTATCATCTACAAAAATGTTTCAAACTCAGATAATTTTTTATATGAAGCGTTAAATTGAAGCGCCCTAGAGACGAGTGTCACCCATTTTGATTGTAAATCAGACGTAGCATTTCGCGGCATCGGACCTGGATCCAAAATGTTTGAAAATGTACGTCATGTCGCGACCGGCAGGTAAATGAACAAACTAACCATTGTCTTTCAGAATACCAAATAGTATTGTTTTAGGACGATCGAAGCAGACCAGCATTTATTTTCAGTAACCCTCTTTTCATTTTCCATTGGTTTAAAATACTGCTGATTGGTGAAGTTATTCAACTCTATCAGTGTGAATGTAAACACTCGAATATGGAAATAGTAATTCTCAATAATTCGGCCACCGACCTGTTCCAGGAAAACTCTCTTTTATCTTATTGACAGCTGATAGTGGATGTAGGTGCAATACAGTATAACCTCTGTTTAGCGGCCATTTACTGACGAACAACTGTATATTTAAGGACTTTTTGCCGCTTAAATGCAGTACAAATGTAATGCAGAAAGCCCCTTTACGTTTGTCCTGCTTTAAGCTGTCGTACTTCTACAACGTTGCAACTCGATCTCCGTCTTATTGGTCACTTAACAGAGGTTTCCGCGTAGTTTTTAAAGCTCGGGACATTTCATGTAGACAGCCACTATGTAGTTGTCAATGAGACAAATGTTTCATGTCTTCTTGAGGAAGGCTAATGACAACAATATTGATATAGAGATAAAGGTGAATACCCGAAATTATTATTTTGGTCTAGTGCTAAAGCATGGGTTTTCTCTTTAGATTTAAAAAGTATTGTTTATGACTACATCTAAGCCCGTACCAGCATCACGATGTGACAGTGTCTGCAGTAGGACTATGTTCCTTCTACAATGCATAATTTACGTTGACGGAATCCAAAGCAATTTACTCTAAACTTTGCCATTGGTTAGTGGTTACTCACTTCGTCTCGATCAAATAAATTGCTTCAAAATCTAATTTCAACAACATCCGTTTAAAATGCTGATCTGATGCGATTTTATAAAGAGAAACATCGATATGAGTGTCAAACAATTCGGACTCTGGTCAGACGCCGAGAAATTTTGTCGGATCTGGATTCAATCTGTTTTCAGATGCTAACGAATTCGCCTATGACGGTTGGAAGGTTAAAAGGGATTTAGGGATAGTGTTAATTCAATGTTGTTCGATACGTAATGGCTGTATATGTAACTGAAAGCGGATTATTGACCGCGAGCCATAGTAGTTCTCGTTTACGATTTCCTGATTACCTGCACGATAACAATGGTGAGTGACAGAAATATCCATTACAATCACCACAACAGAGTTAACGACATTGGGGTCTGTTTGAGTAGCTGAATTGTTTCGTTAATCAAATAGAATTCTTCACTCCGATATCAATTACAGGAAGTCCCTTAAATCAGCCAAAGTAAGACGACTTGATTATTTTTAAAACAGGTGGTTTCTGAAAGCAAGGTGAAAGTATAGCAGAAAGCTCCTACAGGAGCTTTCTGCTTTACTTTCATCTTGCTTTAAGCAACCATTTGCTGTTTATGTGTCGATGATTCTATGTGTTTTGGTCGTAAAAGCTTGGCTGTACTGAATCTCTCATTGATCATTCCGCCATACAAATCTGGGTCATGTCCTTATTCTGTGGATTTGATGTTTGCCTAAATAGATCAATTTGTTTGGTTATCGTCGGCATTGAAGCTACTCTAGTATCTGATGACGGGTGTCATTATCATCAATATCAAATAAGTAGTGTTTCGTGTATGTATTTGAGACATGTTCTGTTAGGGCATTTATTATCGCCGGTCTAAGTCTGGCGGTATTAAAAGAAAAATCCTTGCGACCGCACCGATGATGTAATAGTCTAACTGTTCAGTTATCAGTCGGTAGCAGAATTATAAGCAGTATGAAGCACCAGGAACTAGTTATCTTAACTCGTATTGAATGCTGGGGACTCTGGACTGGTTTAATTCCTTCCGGAACTTGATTTTGTTAGACTGGTATTTGACGCACATTGGTCAGATGCGATTGTGTACCTGGCATTAGCCCTTCAGTTACGAAATTAGACGTAAACAAAACAAGGGCTGACCCTATGAATGTTGGCGTTCCATTTACAGGGTTTTACACAGTTTGCTTTAATCTACTTTTGTAGACAATAACTATTAATTCGTTTAAACAACCTACTGAATCTATAATCTGCGTCTTAAGCAAAACATTTAACTTTGTTAATTGAAGTTATGGAAACAACATTAAACCCCCGTAATGCGATAGTGTGGTTTGCTGTCTGAAGTAATGAGCACAGCGGTTTCCTGTTGAAGATTAAGAGAAAGTTACAGTTTTCGCAAAAAAATTATAAAACTCACACAATGTTGTTATCTCGTTCACCTCCAATGGCATTTTCAATTGCAACTAGTTGTCTGACCATAAGGCTTCAAAGTCCGGCACGCTTACAAGTGCTCTTTGGTCAAGATATTTTGACACTATTTGTCATGCATCTACCATTTTCCTGATTAATTTTCAAAGGAAACAGTTGCAGATGACTGCTTAACCCTTTCACCGCCAGAATCGCCTAAAGTCGAATTTGCAAACAGTTTTGATCCTGATCAGACGCCGCGATAAGCGGCGTCTGATCAGGATCAAATCTGTTTGACACCCGTTTCGATATTTCTTATGTCATACTCTCTTAATTCTAACTTTGAAATGATATTGCAGACAATAATATTTTAGCAGACGACACAATAACGGTGTAGGGGTAAAAAACTCAAAAATAATTTGGCGGTGAAAGGGTTAAAGCAGACTTAAACTGATACAGAAAAAAACTTATTAGAGCTTTCATTACTTTTGGGCTATTTTCAGTACTACCTGTGTTGAGTAATAACAATAAACTATGGGGATGTTTATTTGATAGATATACATAATGAAATTTCGACGGCTGTGTTAAGAATGTTTGGTTCAGGACTGCGCTGATCCTATAAAAAATTGGGAACATTTTTATAGGCCCGATGCCTACATTTTTAACCATTTTTTGATTAAATATATATACATGGTGTATACATTTTACATACATACATTTTAATCAGCTTAAACAGTGAACTTGTACGTCTGTATCCTGTGTTTATAGAAACGTTATTTCCGTATTTTACATAAAGCACCATTTGTGTCATAAAACAATGCCAATCTTGACACTGAACTAAAGCAGATGACTTGCTGGACAACCGGAAACCCATTACTTACGCAGTCTGAGAAGTATTTAACCCTTTCACTCTCAATGACGCCTGAAAGCGCGTTTGCAAACAGGTTTGGTCCTGATCAGACGTCGCGTAACGCGGCGTCTGATCAGGATCCAAACTGTTTGACACACGTTTTGAAATTTCTATATTTATACCACCTTAAATTAAACTTTGAAACGATGTTGCAGACAACTATATTGAAGCAGACGACATTATGGCGGTGAATGGGTAAAAACCTCTTGATAAATTTGATCATGAAAGGGTTAACCATTCTCCTGCCGTAATATCGTCTACTTCGAATTGTTGTCTGCAAGCTTGGTTAAAGTAACATATATGTATGTACATTTTTTAATTCAAAAAACCAACCGACTAGTGTGAACAGATTAGATTAAGATCAGACGCCGTGTTATGAGGCGTCTGATTCGCATCTAAACCGTTTGCGAATATGAGTGATGGCATTCAAGGGGACCATACACAAACCTTTGGGAATGAGTTTGTGATGAGATTAATCTGATATCAACATCTTTTTCTGTTTCGTTTCGAATGAAGCTTACAAAATTATACGTGATCTTTGTGTGCTTTATTACCAAAATGATGTCCTTACCCGGTTCCTGTCGTAATACAGTAAAACGTCTCTATTACGACCACTTAAACGAATATGTATTGATTGTATAAAAGACAGGACCTGGTGACAGCTTATAGCAATGTGAAATTAAAAGAGAAAGCTTCTTAAGGAGCTTTTTGTTATACTGTAATCATGCTTTAAGCAGTCACCTGCCCTTAACACATTCTAATTAACATAAATTAGTGGTCATAATAGAGTGTTTTTACTGTATCTCCTGCTTAATTGTCGTCTGCATGTTTTGTCAAATTAAGAATAAGTAATATTACGCATAAATAGTTCTATAAATTGAATAGATATGAGGGTGAAAATCAATAGATAGATTCCAACTTAAACTGTTGAGTTAATCTGCATCGTATTTGAATCCAAACTGTCAGCAGATTCAAATATTAGTAAACCATTGCAGACATAGGGTAAAGTGTGTGCTATCGGTATCCGACCTAAGTTTAGATATTAAAATCTGATTTGACATGATTTAGATATAAACAGCTGCAACCCCATCATCTCTTCGACAGTTTTGTTTTGTGTTATTTTAATAGTGAGTGTTACCCGTATTGGCATGGCCTATAGGATTTTGTTGTCATATTTTACAAAAGTTTGGATACAATATGGATTTTAAGATACACGTTCTTGTTGGACATAGGCGCTCTATGATCAGGACACTTATGGAATGGTGTAAATGTTGTTTGAATCTGGTGTTACATTACATTACATAACATTGCGCAGAGTGCCATTTGTATGCTTCTCTTTTCTCCTTTACAGTGTATGTTAAGCAAAGAAATATTGTTTACAAGTTTCTAGTAAGTGATTTGTAGGCATAAGTATGCTCAATGTACCAATCAGTTGGGATTCTTTAAGTCATTTTTGTTTATGGTCTTTGTATGGACAAAATAATGTGTTGTGCCATACAGATCAAATACCTAAAGTATTATACTGACAACCAGTGTAAACGCTAAAGAGACGCCGCGTAAGGGTCTACATTGTATACCAAATACCTTTTAGTGGAATCTATGAATTTATGTGAAACTGCAAAGCAAATTATTTTCTATCCCACTGTGCTTGTTATTCGCGGGTGTTTAGTATCTGTAATCAAAGAAGCGGGTTATCTATTTTCTTGTGCACACCTGATAAACTATCTTTTATTGCAGGAATATTTTACATACCCTTCCACTCTTGTTCTCTCGTCAAATGATAAGCGAATGTCCAATTTATCGCTCTTGCCAAAGTCAATTTATCATGGGCCCTAAAAACGTATGAGGTACTGTTATCACTGTATTTCAGTGGCAAGAAGATAATTTTTTCTGTTGTATTTTCAATTGCATTTTCCCCCGAAGAGATCAAATATTTGCTATGTGTTCAACCGCCTTACGGGCAGTTAGCAGGAGGTGATTTGCAAATTTAATCGTTTTCTTATTCACGTTTACTATTGATAATTACTTAAAGTTAGTTAACCTTTTCACAGCGTAGCGCGGATTCATCAGTTTTTAAAAGCAGATTGTATCTAGATCAAACACTGAGTAACTCGGAATCTGATGTGAAAATTTAAATTGATTGACATTCATCTCACACAGCTTTTTAAGAAATATATGCAGACGTTTGCTTTGAGCAGACGGCATTGTACATGTAACGTTGACAGATTTAATATTGATATTACCTTCACCAAATTAAAGAGATAATAACGTTTTACAATCGACTTTAGCTGAACTTACTAAAGATGAAATAATTGACGAGTACACGCGAAAACTTAGTGCATTTATCCTATACTCATATCTGATTTACTATATCTTGCTTTACGCGTCATCTGTCTATTACATGTACATGCATGTGTAGGTGGTTTGTAAATACAGTACATGTATGTAGGAAGGTTTGAACAATGTATACTTTCCGATATGCCTTGACCAATGCGTTACTTTACATGTACTCCATGTTTTTAGGTTTCGATCTTTCTTTTTCAGAAAACGTAATTCAACGTGGCTTTCAAGTGTTTGTGCAGCTATTAAAAAATCATAAGAATAAAATGGTAAGTATGATGAATATAGTGCAATAGTTCTTCTGAATATCCTTATGCATGTAAATTCCGCCAAATATCCAAAACCTCAACCATGTGATCTATTTTGTAGGCTAAAAAGTCATGGAAGTTTCCAACATTGTATTGTGTTGCGTTTGCGTTTAGTTTCAAGAATATCATACAGTAAAACTCTCTATTACGACAACTAAAACGAAGGTTAATTGATTTTATAAAATACATGTGACAGCTTAAAGCCAGGTGACAGTAAAACAGAAAGCTCCGAAAGGAGCTTTCTGTTTTACTGGTACCTTGCTTTAAGCAGTCGCCTGTCATAAACACCTGATAATAAACACAACTTTGAGATGGTAAAATAAAAGGTTGTACTGTATTTCAATTATACCACTATTCAATGTCATTTTATATTCGAAAGGAAAGGTGTCTTATCATAGTCAGGGCTACTGATAGCAATCTGCAGTAAATAACACCCACATCTTAACGCTTTGCATCCTCGGAAATATTTAGCCGAAATTTTAAAATGTCGTCTGCAGCGGGTATAACTCAAATACTTGTAAAAGATTTTAGCAGTTTCTGATAGAATATTGACTTAGCTGCCAACAGTTTTGCTCTTAGATCAGATCAAAAATGTTTGCCTAGAGATACACCTTAGAGTGTATCACGCAAACATTATCAAGTTTTCCTTATTTTATCATGATAAATGCTACCCGGCAAAAGTGCTAAGTGAGGGTTCGCATTTAAGAGATTAAACCGCGTAGAAAAGGCAAGAAATAGGGGTACCAGCTTTATAAGAAATTTGTCAGTGTCAGCACTTTGATAACAGCAAAAGGCGTTATATACAGTACACCGTCTGTTAAACGAGACTCTAAATAAACATCGATGTCGTTTTTAGGACACGGTACACCTGAATTCAGGACAAAACTAACGAAGAAAGGAGATTTCTACACTTCTTCTTCCTGCTTTTGACAATCTTCTGTAAATATGTAAAGCATTCATTACTGGTTGTTGGCTTAACATATTGTATTCCGTAAGTCTTGTTGTTGGCCACGAGGTACGTAATTACGGATTCAGGGAATCCTTTACATCTATTGGAACCTTTTTTCTTCGGTCATGAAATGAAATAATACCTGATTAGTTGCCATATATTTTTCAAAACAAGCTAAAATTAGGGCGATGCGAAACTTTCCACACAGGAAAAAAACACTTTTGTTAATTCTAGGAATGTTTCTGTTTTGCAGATAAATTAGTCGAAACATTTCGAAACATTATTTTAGTGTGTCTGTTTCTTTGGTTTTTTTTGTATTGATATAAAGTAAAACGACTGTTTTTTTGCAATTTCGTATACAGTAGAACCCTTCTGTTACAACAAACAAACCAGGTATATTAAGTGGCTTTAAGAACAATTGGTAACTTGACTCAAGTATTTTGTTATGAACTCATTACAAACAAACTTGAAGCAATTTGAAAATAAAGCTCGAAGCTCCTGAAGCATAGTTCATCTTGAATTCAGCAGCCACGTGCCTTGAACACAGATACAGTGGAGAAAACGTTATTCTTTCCCAATAAACGCGTTTACGCTTAAACCATTATTTCTATTGCAAACAGTTTGGAGCCAGATCAGACGCCGGGTAACCCGGCGTCTGATCAGGCTCCAAACTGTTTGTAACCAAGATAAACATGAATTATCAGAATTGTCCAAAAGTTGCACTTTTCTACTTTTTAGTGTTGTGCGTTTGCGTTTCGTTTAAACGGGAAAGAATAACGTATTCTCCACTGTAGCCTATACGCACGCAGTAGTCGTAATAGAAAGATTTCACTGTATGCTGTAGGCTCGTGTTTGGTATTGAAGACAAATTGCTAATTTAGTCAAGATGAAAGAAGAGCCGAAATGCAGGACATTTCTACTTTATTATCTTCGTGTTTTCGAGTTATATCTGCCTTTTTAACCAGCGATTCGATCCTTTTTAAGGTCGAGCAGTAATAAATCCGTTATGTGTTCCCAATAAACGTCTTTGTATCTAATCATTTATTGAACCCAACGTCTAATCAGGCTCTTACTTGTTTGCCACTCAATTTAAAATAAATAATAAGATACTATCTTTCTTTCACTGTCAACGGTACCAAAAGGCGACTTTGCAAACAGTTTAGATACTAATCAGTATCCAAATTGTTTAACATCTGTATCGATATTTCTTCATTCAAAACAACCCTAAATCTAACTTTAGTACTATTGCAGACGACACTACCAATGCAGACGATATTTTATAGATAAGAGAGTTCAAGCAGACGATAAAGTTTTGCAGGGAAAGAGTTAATTGTATTTTTTTCTACATCTTATTGCATAAGAATTAGGTTTCGTTTCGTTTAAACGTGAAAGTTTCCCCAGCTGTACAAACGATTGTTTGCCTTGACAATTACAATTATGTTAACCCATTCGGCGTCAAATTAATCGTGCGATTTTAACCCTTTCACCTCCTTATTGTCGTCTGCTTAAATATTGTTGTTTTCAATATCGTTTCAAAGTAAGATTCAATATACAATGTAAGATGACTTAAGAAATATCGATACGAGTGTCAAACAATTTGGATCCTGGTCAGACGCCGCGTTACGCGGCGTCTGATCAGGATCCAAACTGTTTACAAAGTCAACTTTATGCGCCGTTGGCGCCGAAAGGGTTCATAATTCGAATGCTTGTACTTGCAATACACGGAGTAGACCAATTTTCATGAAATATTGTATTAATTTTCTTGTTTCAGTGATAAACATTCTCCTAAAGCTGAGTACAAACAATTCAATAATAACAATGGTGGTTATTATGTGTATGAAAACTGATATCTCTATTATTCCTGTAGCATATATTTGTAAATCGTGACAAAGCTCCGTTATTTTGCAGTGGCGGATCTTTGTTAAAAATACTTCATGTCGAAGTAAAAATGATATACATGTAATTTGGAATTCACTATTATGTTCCACGGCATCAAAGAAGGTTTACACATTGAAGAGCACGTGATGCTAAGTGCTATTTGTGTGACTAATTTTACACCGACTTTTCCCAAACCGATACCCTTGATCCGGCCCTGTTTCAGTGAATATTTTATTTCTGTTTAGGGATACGAACTCATTTTCGCTTAACTAACTGTGAAATTGAATGCAATAAAATGAAATTGTCTGCCTTGTATATCAATACAGAACACCACAGGGTTATTAAATCATGAACGCAATATGATTTACAGTACAACCTTTATTAGGTGACTAGGCAGTAGGCAAGGATTGCAACTGTTTCCTGAACCATTTCAAGATCAAATTATTCGGGAGAGTTTTACCCCTTCACCGCTTTATTGTCGTCTGCTTTATTATTGTTTTCTGCAAGACACGTTTCAAAGTTTGATTTACGGTTGTATGACTTTATAAATATTGATAAGAGTGTCAATCAGTTTGGGTCCTGATCAGACGCCGCGTAACGCGGCGTCTGATCAAGACACAAACTGTTTGCAAACGCTCTCTGAAGCGTCATTGAGAGTAAAAGCGTTAATGTAGGACAACAGAAATGCGGCACAGCTTCATTGAACGTTTTGGAATATTTTCGCAGCACATCAACGGGTTACATGTAGAGTTAATTGGTTGTTTTTTCTGTAGAAATATCAATATGATTGTCAGACAGTTTAGATATTTATTAGTCGCCGAAATTTAGACAAACTTGTGCTAATTAAGAAAAATACAAAACTGATCATCTATTATAAGTCACCAATATAACTTCTCTTACAGTGGAAAAGACGTTATTCTTTCCCGTTTAAACACAAACGGCTAAAACACAGTATTGGTGCCGATCAGGGTTTTGTGATGTTATAATAATGAAAAAGACAAAATATACAATATAGGAACTAATTTCAAAGCTTGACTAGTCTGGCAGTTACCTATCTTACTTAACTGAAAATTTCAAGTGTCCAAAGTGTTACCAATTTGTGAGATATGTTAAAACATGCTCCCAAAATAACATTTTTTGGCGTTATGCAAACATACATTATTTAAAACACAAAATCATCTCAATTTCACTAAAAGATGGTACACAAATTGATATAGTTTTATGCTACATACTTCTTTCGTGTAAATTTTGCTTCTTGAATTAACGAAATCAGTCAACAATATGGAATGCATAGCTTGGCAACGATCTCAGACTCAACTTAAACTCTTAATAACATTGAACCCTGAGTCTAAGATTATAAAGCTTTTGAGCTGATTCTGGAGTTGTTCTCAATCATGTGATTGGTCAGATTTGAGCATTATGCTCAAATCTGACCAATCAAATGCTTGAAAGCAAACCCAGATTCAACATAAAAGCTTTATAACCTTGTGGTATAATAGTCTATCTATATTAAAAGCGTTGCCACGTGTCTTTGTATCGATAAGATTAATTCTACTTTCACCAGCTAGTTATGTCACTAACATTTTACGGATTTACAATCCTAAGGTAACAAAGATACGTGAATGGTATTTTATGACGTCTCATTTACGATAACGACGAAGTAGTCCTGTTATACATGACCAAAGATGGCGGTCCTACTCCACATGAGGCGAAAGTCCATTTTTGTGTTGATATTATGACTGAATATTGCAGTGAACTCCCCAATGTATGCTTGTTGAAATAATTTCATTAACTCTTTCACTACCAACGTCGCCAAAAGGCGCCGTAACGCGGAGTCTGATCAGGATCCAAACTGTTTGACACTCGTATCGACAGATCTTCAGTCAAAACAACCCTGAAACTGACTTTAAAAATATTGCAGACGACATTACCAATGTAGACGATATTTTGGCGGTAAGAGTGTTAACACAGACGATAAAGTTTTGCAGTGAAATAGTTAAATGTGATCATACAATAGGATAGTCCATACTTACATGTAATAGCAAAAAGTGCAGACAGCAAACAGTGGAGACCCAGGGTCTGTTGTATTTGGAAATGTCTATTGTAGTGGACGAAACGCATTATTGTGTCAATTCGTATGATACTATATTAAGGAGCATAACATATGTATCAATACAATTTATTCCGAGATTCCTTCGATAGGTTTGAAGTGGCCTTGCACGTACAATGTATCTGCTTAACAGAGGGTACAGTTGAACCTTTAAACATTGTCTTAAACCTTTCACTCTCAATGACGTCATAAAGCGCATTTGCACACAGTGTCGATCTTGATCAGACGCCGCTTCAGGGTAAACACGGTTTTTGTCACTTGTTTTGAAATTACGTCAGTTATACTGCCTTAAATCTAACTTTGAAATGATAATACAGACAACAATATTAAAGCAGACGACAATATGGCGATGAAGAGGTAAAATCTCACGATAAATTTGATCATGAAAAGGTTATTAAAGTTGTATTGTGTAGGTGGTCATTTACGTCAAGACTTCGTCACAAGAAAAGGTTCTCTAATAAAGGATGGTTTGAAGATTGATTGTACAGTAGAGAAAAAGAAACATTGAAACTTGCATTTACACTACAGTGGAGAAGCCATTTTTACCCATTTAAACGCAAACTAAACACAAACATATTGCAATAATTTTTTGAAATATAAATATATTTGAAAATTTTGACTATTTATTTAATCCGACTGGCAAACAGTGTGGAGTTTTATCTGGTTCCAGACAGTTTGAAATGGAAATGATAGTGTTAGCGTAAAACGCATTTATTGGCAACGATTAACTGTTCTCCACTGTACTAATCAAACGTTTATCTGTCCTAGGTTTGAGGACCCCTGATGGGATCGGACTAATGTTGGCTAATATCGTACTCGTCAACTGTCGGCCCGTTCCGAACTATGATTGGTCATAGTTCGGAATGTCCGTTATTTGACGACATTTGCCGACCGCTCTACGTATTGCACCGAATTTGGTCCGATCTCATTAGGGGTTCTCAACCTGAAGGGCTCAATTGGTTAATTGACGTTTTGTATTATTTCGATTATAAACTTCACTGACTTAACCCCAGTGTACTTGCATTTGAATTTCGTTATATGTCAAATCGTAGCCGCTCATTTACATGTAATCGTTAGATTGAAAGGCCAATACGTACCCGCTAATTTTGTAATTGAGACTAGAGTATTGACCACGATCGAAGGTACCCGTCTATCGTTTCCCAGATTGCCTGAGAGATAACAATAAAAGAGTGCTAAAAATACCCATTACAATCTGCACTACGATGATAGAGACATTTAAAGTTTTTAAACCTTTCATTGCCACACCCCTGCACTGCCTTACCCCCGAGTACAACGGTTATTTGCAAATAGTTTGGCTCTTGATCAGACGCCGCGTTATGCGGCGTCTGATCAAGATCCAAACTGTTTGAAACTCATTTCAATTTGTCTAAAGACGAAATAAATCAAATTTAAATTTGAAAACTAAATTCAGACAAGAACTGTTTAAAATTGAAGACGGTTTGGCGGTGCAGAGGTTAACGTGAGTGAACTGACACTTGAAAACAGTATGGATCCTGATTAGACGCCGAGTAAATCGGGGTCTGATCAGGTCCTTAACTGATTGACACTCATACATAATGTGTCTGAATATTTCAGCTCTCATCCCACATACATTAAATATAATTTTGACAAATAAAAACAGACGACAATTTTAAAACAGAAGATATTTAGACAATGACGGGTTTTAAGTATGTCTGGGGTATCTGCATTGTGTGGTTAATCAAATAGAATCATTTATTTATTCTCTCGTACTATTCAGCTATTTTCAACTGATCAAATCTAATCAATTCTAATTGTGCAATGTCTAGCACACATAATATTTTGTTCTGTTCAAATGTTTTATTTATTGACATTGCATTGTCGTTAATGGTAGTGAAATGATTGAGCAGCATTGCCATCAATACCAGAGCTCCAGGTACGTGGAGTATTTAAAAAACTAAAATCTTTATCTCTGCATTAAACCCTATGGTGTCACTATATATTAGAATCGTCTCTTCGAGACGATTCTAATGAGTAATTACATCATAGTGTTTGGTTACTCATACTCATTGACGCTTAAAAAGCGTTGCAAACATTTTAGATCCTGATCAGACGCCGCATAGCGCGGTGTCTAATCAGGATCCAAACTGTTTTACACTCGTTTTGAAATTTATTCAATCATACTGCTTTACTTTTTAACATTAAAACGATATTGCAGACAACAAAATTGAAACAGACGACAATGAAACGGTGAAGGTGTAAAAATCTCACGAAACATTTGGCAGTGAAAGAGTTACACCCAGTAGGATTGTCAGGCTTACGTCTCTGGTAGGAACCAATGCTTACAGTGGAGAATATGTTATTCTTTCCCGTTTAAACGCAAACGTACGCAAACGCAAAGCACTAAAACGAAGAAAAGAACAACTTTTGGACAATTCTGATATTTCATGTTTATCTTGGTGGCAAACAGGTTGGAGCCTGTTCAGACGCCGGGTTACCCGGCGTCTGATCTGGCTTCAAACTGTTTGCGCTGCAAATAATATTTTTTAGTGTAAACGCGTTTATTGGGAAAGAATAACAGATTCTCCACTATACGTCTCTAGTAGGAATCAATGCTTATTTACAAGCCGAGCTTATCATCATCAATAGCAATCCTTTATTAGTAAAAGAATAAGGAAGTTAGGCTAATTTGATTGTAAAGTCGATGGAGTTGAAGCATGTTCTAAGTTCCTGAGTACAATGTAAATACATGAAGTAGTACTCGATTGCAATTGGAGGATCACAATCTCCCTTTCGCTACCAGGTTCTATTACACTAACATATACATGTACAACCAATTTGGCTCCAGATAACGCGGTGTCTGTTAATGATACAAACTAGTTGACACTCATATCAATGTTTAAGTCAAAATCTGTAGTTCAAATGTTATAACTAAAAGCATACGAAAACCATAAGCAGACGGTACTATGTGTTAGACGGGTTATTACGTCATAATGACAGAGAAAATATTAAGGAAACTGACGTTCAGATGATCAGACGGTTTCAGGAAAGTTGTACGGGTTTATTATTATTAAAAAACAAACCCAGGGCATTGAATTTGATAAAATATGTTTTAGGCGCACATTCGAAATATATTATTTGTTATGTTACGTAACAGCAGGTCTCAGGAATGCTAACGAAATTCACTCAATGAAGAAATCTGCTAAAAGAGCTTCTTGTATCATGTTTGCCATGTACAGTGGAGAATCTGTTATTCTTTCCCAATAAACGCGTTTACGCTAAAACTATTATTTGCAGTGCAAACAGTTTGGAGCCAGATCAGACGCCGGGTAACCCGGCGTCTGATCAGGCTCGAAACTGTTTGCCACCAAGATAAACATGAATTATCAGAATTGTCCAAAAGTTGTACTTTACTACGTTTTAGTGCTTTGCGTTTGCGTACGTTTGCGTTTAAACGGGAAAGAATAACAGATTCTCCACTGTAATACAATTGAACCACAGTGTAAAAGACGTTATCCTTTTTCAATAAACGTGTGTGTGCTAGAGCAGTTTCCATTGCTAAACGGTTTCAACCTGTTTGCCTATGAGATTAAAGTAACTCGGTAACCTTTTGAAACATTCTATCATGTTCGACGTTTTGTTCCTTTATGTAGTTTCCACTGTAGCATTTTAAAAGAAATACTCATGTTTTCGATACTGAATAAATCATTGGGCGCAAGTTTAACTATTTACAAAATGCGCCATGCCATGACAAAACCTGCCTTATTGCATTGTAACATGCTACACACCAAGCACATTTGTCATCCCAGACTCTGTATCTGAGTTTGATCTAAACTGCCAAATATGTACCGTATATAAAAAAGCTACATAACATGCTTTAGATGTATGTGGGTGTTAAACAATGTATATAAAGACAAATCGTCGCCAAAGACGCGGCAGCTGGCCTTGATATTTAGTTTGCAAGGTTATAAGGCAGGTATTCTCATGTCACGGATCACATCTAATCGCCTTCATTTGCTATTTTCGATTACATGATTAAAGCTAAAGGGTATCTCAAGAAACACATTTGTTTAACCTTCAATTTTGAGAACTTTTAGAAATTAGTTGTTTCTTCGATAGCATCATCTCATGTTGTGTAAACACTGTGCTATTTAAGATGAAATTTAAGTGAAATAACGCCATTTGTGTGACCTGTCCTGCTGTGGTATTCTTTTTTTTATTATCTATGTAGCAACGAAAATTGTGTCACGCGCAAAAGTAAACGAAACTCGAAATGTGCTAATGAGCTTTTCAATTTTCATTTAAATCCACTTACTTTGACTATTCATTAAAACCGTCTCTTCCATTTTGTAAATTCTTCCACTAAGGTATTCAGCGGCTTTATTTCATGCGACGTTAACCTTGCCGAAATGAGTTCATAAAAGACATACTCTGAAGCGACAGCTTCTGTCCTCTAGTTAATGATGAAACCGGAGTGTCATTAACTTACTATTGCCTTGTGTTGTATTCACCTGGGTATCATTTGACTATTGTATTGAATGTCTGATGACTGCAGCATAGGGGCCCTTTTCATAAAATATCGTACGACAAAAACGGTCGTAATAGTGCGCTCACATTTGCTCTACGGCGGCCGTACGGCGGCCGCAGAGACGTGAAATCGAGAGAATCTTACGGCGGCCGTAGAGATTCTACGGCGGCCGTGCGGCGGCCGTACGGCAGCCGCACGGCGTATCCCAATATCTTACAGGCCGTAGAGGTCGCCGTAGAATTATAACGCGGAGTTATAACATTTTTTCATTTCTACGGCGGCCGTAGAAACACACGCTGCAGAGTGGTTCTACGGCTGCCGTACGGCAGCCGTACGGTCGCCGTACGGCCACCGTGCGGCCGCCATAACTCGATGGTCAATTTCCCTATTGAGCATTTGTACTTTTGATCATATATGTAAAACATGAATATTATCTAAAAATGGATTTAGATGTTCTTAAATGCTGTCCAAATGTGACCATTGAGTCCATGGTGTTGCTGGACTGATATAAGTTGTGTGAACATGTAGCAAAACCAAGCTGTGTAGCAGGAGCAGCATTTTGGTTACAAGGTATCTGGTGGGACTTCCACGGCTGCCGTACGGTCGCCGTGCGGTCACCGTACGGCCGCCGCACGGCGGCCGTACGTTGGCCAAGATTTGTTAACCCCACCAAAATAAAATCTCGCCGCGCGACAGCCGCAGCAAATGTGAGCGCAACACACGGCGGCCGTAGGAATTCTGCGGCGGCCGGGGAATTGCTACTCGCCGTAGAAATGATCAGTCGTGCGGCCGCCGTACGGCCGCAGCAAATGTGAGCGAGGCATAAGTCAAAACTTTAAAATACATTCAATTTCTGATTTCTGTATATAATCCTGTCTTGTACTGTCTCTTTGGAATCGTCTTTTCATGACGATTCAAGACGATTCCAAAGAGATATAACAAGACAGGATTATATGAAGAAAAACAATAATAATTAAGACTTTTATAGTCTGACTTACAACAACATTTGTCGTACGAAGTTGTATGAAACGGGTCTCATCTCAAGCTTTTTTTGTATTCGTGAGCGGAAATTATGTTGAATACTGTCCAGACGGTGTCACAGTTTTAGGAAATCATTTTCTCCAGATGTATACTGTAGACCTGTAGCCATCAAAACAAAATTATACAGTAAAACCTCTCTATTACGGACACTTAAATGTATGCTAATTGAGTGTATAAAGGACAGGTGACAACTTAAAGGAAGGTGACAGTTGAACTGTCACCTTCCTTTAAGCAGTCATCTGTTGCAAAACGCAAAATAATTAACAAAATTCAGTGGTCGTAAAAGAGAGGTTTTACTGTACTTTCAAACACCAAAGATCCAGTATTACGACCACTCAACAATAGTTTTCGATGCTTTAGATAGATGACTGCTTAAAGCATGGCGAATGTATTCCAGTATACATAAAACATTGAGGTTCAATTTGTTTTATATTTCAGTACGGGTTTGTGAACCATGCCTTAGAGCTCCTGGTCATACGGAGATTTGGAGAGGAAAAATGGGAAGAAGTCAAGTAAGCAATGACGTCATTGCAATATCTTACAGTGGAGAAAACGTTATTCTTTCCCAATAAACGCGTTTACGCTAAAACTATTATTTGCTGTGCAAACAGTTTGGAGCCAGATCAGACGCCGGGTAACCCGGCGTCTGATCAGGCTCCAAACTGTTTGCCACCAAGATAAACATGAATTATCAGAATTGTCCAAAAGTTGTTCTTTTCTACATGTACGTTTTAGTGTGTTGCGTTTGCGTACGTTTGCGTTTAAACGGGAAAGAATAACAGATTCTCCACTGTATATAATAACATGCATTTAAAATCAGACAATACTTTTCATATATACAAATAACTGAAATAATAAATATTTTCAAGCTTGAAAATACTTATATAACCATTGACTCATACAATAGCATGTTCTTAGTTTTGAAGACAGGTAATCACTTAAAGTCGGTTGAAAGTAAAGCAGAATGCGCCTTAAGGCGCATTCTGCTTTACTTTCAGCCTGCTTTAAGCTACCACTTGCTTTAATAAACAAAATGTTTCTTATGATACATATTCATGACTGTGCAAATTGGAGTTATTTTTTCAGCGGAGGAATAAACTGAATGCGCTATAAGGCGCTTCTATTGGGGAAAGGGTTAACCTGTAAAATACATGTGGCAAACAAGGCGAGTTAGTTGGCGCCTGAACGTTACATACAGCGATTAACAGGAAAGTTATCGACCAATTAACAAGGAGTTGAATTGTTAGTCGTTTAAAACAGGTGGACACGTTCTTCATTACTATTATTCTGTGGTGTGTATTAAATAGTATCTAGAGCAATTGGTCATGTTTAACCCTTTCCCCCATAGAAGCACCTTTTAGCGAATGTGGTTTAATCTTCCGCTGAAGTAAATATTTCAAATTTAATCAGTCATGCATATACATTTTAGAGTATATTCTATATATTCAAGCACATGATGGCTTAAAGCAGGCTGAAAGTAAAGCAGAATGCGCCTTAAGGCGTATTCTACTTTACTTTCAATCTGCTTTAAATAGTCACCTATCTGCAATATTAGAAATAGGCTATCAGGTACATGTACATGTAAAGGGTTAATGAACGACCGGTGTGCAAGTAGAATGTACTTTGAACGGTGTTCAGAGACTTTCGGTTTTAGGATTTCGATATTCAGAGGATACATGTAAAGGATTAACTGCTATTATTAACCATATTCCTCTTGTCCTGTCATGAAACAATCAACACTCTCATTAGGTACCACGATGCGTGTGCAATATTTTGTCTAGATCTACACCGTGTGCAGTATCCAAATATGGTTTTCCTTGCACTCATAAGTTCCTTTCTGCACTCTACGGGTGAATTGGTTTTTCTTTGCAGGCAAATTGGATCCTGGCGAGACTCCGAATTACTCTAGATTTAAATCGTCTGATACTCCAATGACATTTTCTAAACGATAAATTCACTCTTGGAATTGCTGCAGGCGACATATTTTACAGGCGACAATTGCATAGCTCAAAGTTAACCCTTTTCCCATAGAAGCAGCTTTTAGCGCCTGAATTTTATTCATCCACTGAGTAAAAAAGTTCCAATTTATACTGTCAAGAATATGTGCCATAAGAAATAATGTCTATACTCGAGCAGAGCTTTGCTTAAAGCAGGCTGAAAGTAAATCAGAATGCGCCATAAGGCGCATTCTGCTTTACATTCAACCTGCTTTAAGTAGTCACATGTTTTCAAAACTAGAAACAGGCTATGGGGTAACGGGTTAACACTGCTGGTAAAGTAAACACAATAAGTGTAGAATTCAAACCCAATAAGCAGTGTGAGAGAAAAGTACATTCCTTTCCTTTTTGTTGTCTCGTTCAGCCAATAAACTTTAAAGCTGGGTGGATCAACGGTAGAGACATCTTGAGACCATCTTCAAACCACTTTCATCTACCGTTGATTTATACTAAACAAACATTTGTTTTTCCCACAATATGAACAACGTAATACAATTAGGCATGTATTCAACGGTCATGTATGAAGATCTGAAAAATTGTTGCTGCTTGTAAATTTATTTACAGTTCGTATTTATGCGTAGCTGTGCATTACTTTTGTTGTTCATAAGCCGCCACCAGCTTGGTAAGATTCGAGTACACTTTCTGTTAAATGTCCACCTGGTTTTTATCAGAAAAGTGATTTGGTCGGAAAAATGGGAAACGGGAGATAAATCTAGTTCGCTTTACATGTAGCGGATAGAGATTACTCCTCTTTGATATGTCAGTTGTAAGAACAAAAGAACTAAATTTACAATAGTAAAGAAATGTCCGCTCAAAACGCCTTGTTTGCAATCAAAACATATTCAGTATTGTACCATTGAATGTGACCTTGGATTGAACTTCACCAGTTTGATCCGCGAAGTGTTATGTTTTAATTAACCTTTTTATAACATTTATCCTGAGCTTTTTACTCCTTCGCCGCAATATTGTCGTCTTCTTCAGTATTGTTGTTTGCAATATCGTTTCAAAGTTAGACTGTAAAGCAGTATGACTGACGAAATTTCAAAACGAGTGTCTAACAGTTTGTAACCTGATCAGACGCCGCGTGACGCAGTGTCTGATCAAGATCCAAACTGTTTGCAAAGTTGCCTTTGGCGTCATTGACAGTGAAATGGTTAAACGTTGGTAGGTAAAATAAATAAAAACATCAGCAGAACGGGAAGCTCCTAATGGAAAACATTGTAGAACCAGAACCATCATCCCACTTAAACATGTTGATTGGCCTTGGTTTCTCTACCTCAAAGGTATCATAACATTCTTGTTTGTCTCGAAATGGATATATTGTAAGACCTCTCTATTACGACCAGTGTGTTAATTATTACGTATAGTAGGTGTTTATGACAGGTGAATGCTTAAAGCAAGGTTACAGTAAAACAGAAAGCTCCCTTAGGAGCTTTCTGTTTTACTGTCACCTTGCTTTAAGCTGTCACCTGTCTTTTATATAATCAATTACCCGTCGTTTTAGTGGTCTGATAGAGAGGTTTTACTGTACAATATAATATATTCAATTATTCATACTCGTTGCAGAAAAGAAGCTGGTCTCGTTATGGACGGCAAGTTTATCATCCGAAACATCTACAACGATGCAGCTACCTATGACGTAGTTGGTGCGGCTTCAAAAGTCCTGGGTAATGTATTGTCAAACTTTTATTACACGACTAATAAATTAATTTTTGTACGTAAACAATTTTAAGTACAGGCACCTGCTTAAAGCAGGATACTATTAATGCAGAAAGCTCATATAGCAATTTCCTGCATTATTCTTAGCCTGTATTGAGCAAATCGAAACACTTTTTCAGTCGGTTGTTGCTTAGACTGACAGGTTGTACATGTCTGTCTTAGTGCAGTGGAGAAAACTTTATTATTTCCCGTTTGAACGCAAACGAAACGCAAACAATAAACTGTAGAAAATTGCATTTTTTAAAAAAAAAAATTCCAACTATCTATATTAATCTGAGTAGCAACAGTTTGGTTACCCGGCGTTTGATCTGGCTCCAAACTGTGTGCAATGGACGTAAAAGTTTAGCGTTAACGCGTTTATGGGTGTCGGTGGTCCAATGGTAGGACGCTCGACTAGGAAGCCCTGTCAGGATCACTGAAATTTTTCTGAGCAAAAAATTAACCCTACATTGCTCCACTTCACCCAGGTGATTTAAATGGGTACCTGAGAGGGAAATAAGTCAATGTGTCATGGCTGCTAGTAGCGACGAATGTAAATGACCGACTTGTGACTCGATGAACAGGGAGGTAATTGTAAAAGTCGGCAGAATCTGACATATAAATTTCAGACTTGATAAACCTATCACCTTTACCTTTACCTATGGAAAGAATAACGTTTTCTCCACTGCACCTCTTCCAATACTTTGAAAAATTAATGTTTCTTTACTTTATGCTTACAACAATTGTTTCCGGCGGCAGTTTAAAGCAAGATGAAAGTTAAGTAAGAGAGCGTCCTATTTTAAATTCATCGTGCTTTATGTACCTTATCCTGTCATAATATGACAAAACATGTCGTGTGCATTTTTTAATTCAAATTGAGTTTGTGCATTTGCCTATTAAAAGTATTGCAGAGTTGATCGTTGTATGATCTAGATACAATATGTGTGCACGTTCTATTGGTGTCAATTTCTGATTTAATATAAAAATAAAGATCATTTATCTCTATAGAGGTTATCATTCCTAGCCAATTTTACCCATTGACAAATGTGTTCTATCATACTCAATTGCAGGTGCCCCAGCGTCGTTTCTGTTGGAGGAATTCGGCAAAATGTTTTTCGACTTCTGCAAGGAGTCGGGCTACACTAAAATTCTAAGCGTACTAGGGGCAAGTACACGAGAGTTTCTGCAGAATCTGGACGCCCTCCACGATCACCTAGCAACCATCTACCCGGGTATGATTGCTCCTTCCTTCCGGTGTACGGATGGGGCTGACGGAAACATAATTCTCCATTATTACTCCGACCGTCCAGGTCTTGAACATATTGTGATAGGTATCGTGAAAGCAGTGGCAAAGAACTTACATAACTCAGAGGTGGAAGTTAATGTCATCAAAACTAAGGAAGAAATAGATCACGTGCAGTTTGAGATTATTGAAAAGAATACAACAAGTAAGAAAGACAAGGGTAATACACAATGCATTGAGCAGCTGACATTAGAGAAGAAAATAAGCCCGGCTACCTTCTGTCGTGCATTTCCTTTCCATATTCTATTCAACCGAAAGATGCACATACTACAGACAGGCATATCACTGATGCGTGTCATACCGGAAGTGACTCGCGGGAATTGCCGTGTCGATGATATATTAGAAATGATTCGGCCTCACATGGAGTTTGATTTCGATCATATTCTATCACATATTAACACTGTTTACGTACTGCGCACGCGCGAAGGCGTTCTTGGCAATACTCAAGATGACAACAAACTTGAAAGCAATGATACTTCGCGCATGCGCCTTAAAGGACAAATGGTGCACGTGCCAGAAGCTGATAGCCTGTTGTTTATGTGTTCTCCTGGCGTCAACAGCATTGACGACTTAAGTAGGAGGGGACTCTTTCTTAGTGATATACCATTGCATGATTCGACGAGAGATCTTGTAAGTATTATATTAATACTTATATATGTATCGATATTTATACTAGAGACAATGCACAAGGATGTAGATTATTTTCTTTAATCTGAAAAAACAACAACAGATAATTTAACATAATCAGCCGCCGCGTAGAACGGTGTTTGATCAGAATGCTACATGTTTTTTATGAACATGAGTTCTTGGGACACAAATGCTTACACTTTGGGTGGACCCTTTTCTATGTTCAAATGTTCACATACATAAAATATAGTTTTAAAACCCAAACATGTATGCTCTAGTCGAGCTGTGACTTACACTTAGCAAACGTGCAGTGGAGAACACGTTATTCGTTCCCGCTTAAACGCAAACGAAACGCAAACAAACTATAAAAAATGAAAATGTTATTTTGCTTAGACATTTCTAACATGCCAGGGAAGTATGAGTGGCAAACAATTTGGAGTCTGGTCAGATATCGGGTTACTTGTACCCGACGTCTGTTCTGGCTCCAAACTGTTTGCAACGGACATATTTGTTTTAGCATAAACGCGTTTATTTGAAATAAAATAAACATCTTATCCACTGATTGAAAACCTTTTACGGTCTTGTACGTTCGACTTTATCGAGGCGGGGTATCTAGACAAATATAAATGAACCGTGCCATGACAAAACCTGCCTTAATGCATTGCAAACAGTGTAGATCAAGGACAGCCGCCGCGTCTTTGACGCGGCAGCTGACCTTGATCTTCTCTGTTTGACACCAACAATCATCTAAAGCCTTGTATTTAGCAGTATTATCTACGTTATTTTGCAGTGTAGACTAAACTCATATACAGAGCCTGGGATGACAACGGTGCTTGGTCTGTTCAATATTGCAATGCAATTAGGCAGGTTGTGTAATGGCACGACTCGTATATATATATATGTACATACAAATTAATCGTTATTTACTATTTAAAGAAGCATCAATCTTAATGTAAGGAAACATTGTTTTAAACGCATGCACTACGTTTAACCTACTGCACTTCCCAGAGTGCACTTGTTATTTGCAAACAATTTTGATCCTGATCAGACGTTGCCACTTACTACCACCCATGTATTCTCTTATTCAAATCATCTAAAATTTAGACTTATGATATAAAAGCAGACGACATTTTTATAAAGATGACGTCATAGCATTGAAAGGGTAAAGTTGCCGCCTGTCCAATAACTAGCCCACGCGCATTTCTTTTGAATGCTTGCCCGTTACAGAATAATTTCACGAAACTGCTGCACGTAAGGTACTGACATTTAATGCTTTCTGGCCTTTATGCATGTATATATAGAGACCGAAAGCCTAATGGCTTTGATCGCAGGCTAGCGTGCAACCTCTGTGCAACCCATTGTTAACTTTTCTAAGAAAGTCATTAAAGAAGCAGATATTTTAATTATTAATGAAATGTCTTTTCTCCCACACAGGTACTATTGTCCGAAAAGTTCGACGAGGAATACAGACTTACACAGAAGCTTGAGTTTCTCACAGATAAACTGCAGACTATGCATAGGGAATTAGAAACCGAAAAACAGAAGACAGACAAGTAGGTCGAGTTTTAATATTTTTATGCTTATAAGTGGAGTTTATATGATTTGCAAAACGTTAAACCACCTGATCAGAGGACTCCTTCAACAGGAGCCTTAGATTAAGGTCTGAACTGTTCCTTTTTAATATGAGCCGTGCCAAGAGAAAATCTGACATATTGCATAGCAAACAGTGTAGATCAAGGTCAGTCGCCGCGTCAAATATCTTGATTTACACTGTTTGACACCCACGTGCATCTAAAGCATTTGATGTAGCTGTTTTATACACGATTTATGGAAATGTAGACCGAATTTAGTAACAGAGCATGTGATCACAACGTTGATTGTTCAGTTCAAATATTTAACACATTGATAATGTTGAACATTCAAACAAGAGACACACTACGTTCTTGCCGATTGTGACATAATTATGTGACATAAATCAATATTATGCTGTATTTAATACACCTGGCTGCTTAACGCAGGATAGAACTAACACAGAATGTTCCTTCAGGAGCTTTCTGCTATCGTTTGTCCTGCAATGAGTCACTTGTTTGCAGAGAAATCCATGCTTTATCACCTAGTTGTCTCTCAATGCAAGATTGGCTGTATTGCAGCTTCAGATTAGTCTACAGTATAGGATCGGTTGCACCTGTGCAGTCTTAATCTGAGATGGAAGAGTAGTATCTCTAATACTTTGATTTTACTCCCTGCTCCTCAGCTTGACAGATGCTTGAGCCAGACCAGATTGTTATTGATAAAGGTTAAGCATAAAGCCCATAAACATGAAACTACTGCCAGTATGATATTCAAAACAACTTAAAAAAGTAATGATTATTGGATTATGTCAATATTTATTTCAGGTTGATGTATTCCATACTTCCTGCATCAGTTGCAAACGAGTTACGTCACAATCGCACGGTTGGTGCGAGAAAGTACGAGAATGTGACGCTCATGTTCAGTGGAATTGTCGGGTTTAGTAAGTTTTGCTCCAGTCATGCGGAGGCCAGGGGTGCGATGAAGATAGTGAAGCTCCTCAACACAGTCTACACAACGTTTGACGACATACTTAGCAAGCACAATGACGTGTATAAGGTGAGAACACAACTGTTTCGACAGTGAGAATCTGTTTTTCAGTGTACTCTGAAATACGTCGTACATAATTGATTAAACTTTGAAAATATCAAAGGGGTATTTATTTGAACGGTATTAAATTGCATAATATAAAAATCAAAAATAAAGGATGGAATCGTAATCGAGTAGTCTGGACTAAGTCATTTGCATGTGTTCAGTTCCGTTTTTACTTGATTGACAAATTCCATGGAATTGTTCCATACAGTTCTAGAACTGGTTAATCGAGTGCACCCTAGTTCAATTTAAAAACACTATTGACATTTTGCGATTACACAGATGTTTGTTAAGGAGATATAACTCAAAATGAGTAGTTTCAACCACACGTTATGACAAACAACTTATAAGTATAGTGCTCTAATTAAAAATAGAATTGTATGACCTTCAACTTGTGTATAGTTATGTTATTGGGGAAATTTTTCTGGATGATTTCGAATGGATGTCGTAGCCTTTTAACTGCTTAGCGAGAACCGTTATACAGTACTGAACCTTATTAAATTAACGATTTTTGCGATTCGCTTGCAATTCGCTTGCAATTCGATGGCAATTCGCTTGCGATTCAAAATGCTAACTTTACCCTCGGGTAAGTTTTCTTGAATGGTTTATCTCACAAATGTTCGCAAATATGCATTCGTTAATTTTTTCGATTCCATTTATGTCACAACAGCTTCGGAAAATTCGCGTAAAAATATTCAAATGTAGGATTTGTTTTTTGAAGCGCCCGATTCGATGGCAATTCGATGGCAATTCGCTTGCGATTATCAATTTAATTTAATAAGGTTCAGTACTGTAACATGGCATCTACGTAACATATGTTGCATACATGTAGCAAATACCAGCATAAAGTATTTGTCCCTTGCAAAAGATTTAGTCCCTCCTGCTACATGTCTTAGCGTATACTGGCGCTTGTGTGAGACGTCCAATATCAGATAGCTTCTGAATCGAATGTCTGACCAGGGTTTGCAATGTGTTTATAAAGGAACTGGGCCCGTCTGACAAAGATGGCCGTAAGTAAAAACTTTAGAATAATCTAATTTCTGGTTTCTCTATCTATTCCTATCTTATGACATCTCTTTGGAATCATCTTTTCAAGATAATTCCAAATAGATGCTTCATGACAGCATAAGATGGAGAAATCAATAATAATTGAAAATTTTATAATCCTACTTACGACAATATTTGAGGTAGGACGTTTCATAAGACGGGCACCTGAACAATTTCATTGAAAAACTCTCCGTATTTTGTCAGCCAATGTAAACGTTGATAGATGTTATATGAATATTAAGCGAGAAGGATAATTAAAATGCTCTTTCGGTAAATAAACTGCCGCCGTGTTTTCAGGTAGAGACTGTGGGTGACAAGTACATGGCTGTCAGTGGACTGCCTGAGGAATGTGAGACACACGCCAAGTGTATTGCCCACCTCGCATTGGATCTCATGGACGTGTCCAAAGAACTCAGAGATCCCAACAACCATCTCATCGAGGTACCTGCCCGTTCTTCGATAAATCGCCGTACATACGTTCACTGCCTTATTTCGAATAGGCTGTTTTTGCAAACAGTTCGGATTCGACTCAAATGCGGAGTAACTCGAACAACTGAAGGCCTAAACCGCTTAACCCTTTCATGATCAAATTTATCGTAAGATATTTACCCATTCACAGCCATATTGTCGTCTGCTAAAATATTATTGTATGCAATATCGTTACAAAGTAAGATTAATGGCAGTTTAACTGACTTAATTACAAAACAAGTGTCAAACAGTTTTAATCCTGATCAGGATCAACACTTTTTGCAAATGCACTTCATGAAGTCATTGAGAGTGAAATAGATGAGACTCGTATAGATGCTGTCAAAATTGTTTATAATTTAATGTACAAATCAAAGGAGACGGCATAGCGAAGACATTTTTATTCTGGTATTGAAGGGCTGAACATAAATATTTAAGATCGAACCTAAATAACTCTCTTTCAAATTGACTTATTCTTGTTTCTACATTAAAACCTGCTTCAGCTGCGTTTCAGATTTTACACTGGTGTATTTGCCTTAAGCAATCGAGAATCATCGTAATTCAGTTGCAGATATATAAGCAATAATCCTGTTAAGGCGTTTTTATTGCATGAAACTCTTTGTATTTATGCAATATTCACAGATGTACTGACACTTGTTATGCCATCTATATGTTGTATGTAATGTGTTATAACAGACAGTATCTGCAATAATGAAGTAATTGTTCAAACAGTATGGATCCAGAAAAAAATCGAGTGACATGGTGCCTAATCTAAACCCAGGCTATTTGTGACTTCTAGAAATACCTATTATCTGCATTTAGGTGGTTTAATTCAATGCATTAAACATGCATCAAATAACTCAGACCCTGAGCATACGCTACGTTACTCGTCGTCTGTTCCGGATACAAACTGGTTGTACAGGTCGTGTTTGAAATTCAAAATATCACACGTCTTACTTAGCTCTACGTATGACTAACCATGAGATGTTTCTTTTTAGGCGATCTTTTGCAAAGCTCTTAAATCAGTTTTGCTTTATGCTATTTGAAACTCTGGATTACATGGTGTCTGATGGGGATTCAATCTCATAACCCAAAGTTTAATCAGGTTATAAACTATCTGACCCCAGCTGTTTATAATATATGTACTTATAACATATCTACAGATCACGATCGGTGTTCACTCGGGTGAGGTGGTGACAGGGGTTATAGGGAAGAGGATGCCTCGTTACTGTCTGTTCGGCAACACAGTGAATCTTACCAGCCGTACGGAGACTACGGGCAACACAGGCAGAATCAACGTCTCTCAGTACGCCCACGAGTAAGTACCACGTTACCTTTATAAAACATTGATTTGCAATGTTAATATTTCTGAGCCGGTAACTGTATTTTAACACCCCACCCATATACATACATGTACCTACCCGCCAAGGTAAATATTTTGAATTTTAGACTCATCCTAGTTCTAACATGAAATGTAATAGTAGCAAGTTTATTTTAAATATGTGAAATTGCAGTTGGTATGGGGAATAACTGTAAATGGTTAAACAAACTGTTCAGTTTATCTTATGTCCCTTTTACATTGTCTTAATATTGGATTCATTTGCAATTCGTTTTCTTCCACTTGTGTGTCATATATTCGTGCGCTGAACCTGCTCGCGGATTGGACTATTATAAAGTAACTTATTCGCTTTTACAAGAGGATCAATATTCCAAAGATTTTCTTTGTCTTAAATATCGAGATTTCGCGTAGCTCGGCATCTGATCAATGTTCAAACCGTTTAACATTCACTATAATATTACTTCCGGAAATTAAATTTGAGAAACGAAAGCATATTGCATGAATTTTAACCCTTTCAACTATACAGCCCTCTATAAAGATCACTGATTACATCTGCAAACAGTGCAGACCCTGATTAGAGCGCTCCTATAGGAGCCCTCTGGTCCGGGTCTGCACTATTTGATATTTTCATTGGTTTTTGTTGTCATACCAAAAGTGAAACAATAGACTTGTTCAAAATACCTGTTCTAAAAGAGACCAAAAGGATAATATATACCCACAAAAGAAGTTTAGGGTTGAAAGGGTTAAACAGATAGCATCATACATGTACATGTAGCAATAAAAAGGTTAAAATGGAATATTCCTACTTCAAAAGATATTCTGTCGAAGATACAACAAGCGCTCTTTTCAATTCGAGTGGTGATTTTGGTGGTTATAACGGTAGCTGTTATCTCTGTTCCAGATATCTGAAATCCGGCGCCTGTTATGACCCTGAGTTCCACTTTTCGTACCGGGGCCAGGTGAAGATGAAGGGAAAGAAAGACCCCATGGATTGCTGGCATTTGTCTAGGAAATTAACTGTAAAGGAATAACATGTCTCAACAGGCAGTACTTAACTACTGTGGGTTATTAAGATTGTGGGTCGTTTTAGTGACAAAACATTGAACCAGTCTACTTGGAATTCTGAGTAATTTGATGAATACTTGTCAAAATTAGCAAAAAGTGCAGATCTGATCAGAGGGTTCCTTTAGGAACCCTCTGATCAGAGTCTACACTGTTTTTAGATGTATAAATATATTTTAAATAGGTCCATGGTGGGAAGAGCGGCGACCTTAACCATTATCCCACCGATCGTGATGTCACTGGTACTTGTAAGCAATTTGGATCGAGGTCAGACGCTGAAAAACGCGGCGCTTGATTTGAATCCAACCTGTTTGACACTCGTCTCTATATTTCTTCAATCTGAAAAATAGATAATAAAGCTTAATTCGACAAACTTTGCAGAACTAACTACAAGTATATGTCAATGTCTCTAAAACTTGAATTTGAGAAATAAAAGTAGTGAATAGACTAAGGTCTTAAATAGTAGACTCGTGCATTACTCTGAACACTATAAATATTCTGATATAGGATACAGATACAATCTAATCAGATAAAACCTATTGACAGGCGAACATCAAACCTTTGTAGAATTTAGCCAAGTATATGCAGCTCTGTAGAAAGGTACCATCACTAAAGGTAGATTCATAATTGCTCTGTAAATATTAAATCATTTATAGAAATTTATTGACATATGTACTTATGAATCAGACATCAAGAGAAAAGGATGGTAATTAACCCTTACACGGCCATTATGACGGAAATATCCGTTTTACACTGCCATTGCCAAATTATCGGCTGCGAAATGTTTTGTTTGATTTTACTTTAAAAATTTTGAATTTTATGTTGTTTTATTTTTTCTTAGGAAGCATTGATATGAGTGTCAAACAATTTGTATCCTGATCAGACGCCGCGTAAGGCGGCGTCTGATCAGGATCCAAACTGTTTGCAAATTTTAGTGTTGGTAACCTTGGCAATGAAAGTGTTACACATGTCAAAACGTTTCTCTTTTATACCGGTATCTCAACCAGTTCATAATAGTAATGAACAATTAATATTTGGTAACAGCATAAAATAATCCGTATTTGATCTTCTCTCCTCAATGAGTGTTACAGTCGAGACGACGTAGTTCTTTCCCGTTTAAAGGCAGATGAAACGCAAACGCATTGCAATAAAACGTTGATTGGCAATTAGTCAGCAATTCTGACCATTTGTTTTCATCTGAATGGCAAACAGTTTGGACCCTGATCAGAGACCGTGTTAATCGTTGGCCGATCTGGTTCCAAACTGTTACGCTGTAAATAAAAGTTTCAGCGCAAACGCGTTTATTTTGAAAGAAAAATGTCTTCTATGTATGTGAAATAGTGGTGTTCAGTATTTATGGATGAAAACAAAAACAAATATTATACATGTACATAAATACTTTACACTTGCAGATTATACATCCATTAGTGTTAAATAGTAATTAAAATCATAATTATGTTCATGTAATAACTTCACATTGCAAATTGTTTGGCCGGGGTCCCCACGATTTTCCTAGCCAACATGTTGCCATGGAAAGGTAAACACGCCACCATTTTGTCTCAAATTATGAAGCGACCATGGGGGTTCGGGGGCGTTATTTTCCAAGAAAGCCTTTTTCTCACGGGTGTTCTATATATACAGTTATATGTCAATATTTCTCGGACTTTTTGCAGACCGACAAAATAAATGCGTTCCATTATTTCTTTGTAAATGAAACTAGTAACGCAAAGTCTACCGAGTACGGTTCTTGTCGTACTTCCATGGATATAGAAAATCATGTAATGCGACAGAAAGCTCGCCCTTCTTATAGCTTACCGCTGCAAACTGAAACAACTGTAAGACTATGTGCGTCTTTAATGTAATCCGTTAGAGCTACAATCGAGAAAACCAGGTTCAAGGGTTATAAAGCTTATGAGTTGAGTCTGAACTCGTTCTCAAGTATTTGACTGGTCAGATTTGCTTTTTTGCTGAGCAGAATAATATGGATAGTAATGATACCGGTATCAAATCAACTAGTATGTTCTACATTTTATTGCATTGTGTACTTTCTATTTCGTTTCAACGGGAAATACTAATGTCTCCTTAACCCTTTCATGATCAAATTATTCGGGAAAGTTTTACCCTTTCACAGCTTTATTGTCGTCTGCTTCAGTATTGTTGTCTGAAATACACGTTTCAAAGTTAAATTTAAGGTTGTATGAATAAATAAATATCGATAAGAGTGTCAAACAGTATGTGTCCTGATCAGACGCCGCGTAAAGCAGGACCCAAACTATTTGCAACCGCGCTTTAATACGTCATTGAAAGTGAAAGGATTAAATGTAGTGGACGTTGTAGTACAGTGGAGAATCTGTTATTCTTTCCCAATAAACGCGTTTACGCTAAAACTATTATTTGCACTGCAAACAGTTTGGAGCCAGATCAGACGCCGGGTAACCCGGCGTCTGATCAGGCTCCAAACTGTTTGCCACCAAGATAAACATGAATTATCAGAATTGTCAAAAAGTTGTACTTTTCTACGTTTTAGTGTTTTGCGTTTGCGTACGTTTGCGTTTAAACGGGAAAGAATAACAGATTCTCCACTGTAATAACGTGACTTGAATTTTACTTGTGACTGATTCCTGTAAAGGCAAGCAGTATAAAACACACATTTTATATATTTACATTCTTTGTTTTCTGTTAGAGATGTAGACAATAAAACCACTTTATTACGACCATTATTTTGAGTGTTTAACCCTTTACCTGATAGCCTATTTCTAGAATTGAAAATAGGTTACTACTTAAAGCAGGTTGAAAGTAAAGCAGAATGCGCTTAAGGCGCATTCTGCTTTACTTTCAGCCTGCTTTAAGCTATCCTGTACAAGAATATATAGAAAATTTTCCCTATAATATATATTCATGACTGATTAAATTGGAACTATTTTCTTCAGCGGAGGAATAAATCAGATTCGCTAAAAGTCGCTTCTATGGGGTAAAGGGTTAAGACCGATAGCTGCTTTAAGCAAGGTGGAAGTAAATCAGGAAGCTCATTTAAGTGCATTCTGTTTTACTATAAACTTGCGTGAAGCTGCCATATGTCATTTACATGTATACACACAATTAGCTTCCCTCTCAGTGGTTGTAGTAGAAGTTTTTTCTTTTGTTAAAAAAATATTGTATATATTTAAATATTTCATGTTGTTATTACAAAAATGTATCTATTTATACCGATCAAAATTGAACACGCATTAGTACAATACATGCATACATGATGTATTTTGTTAAAGTTATGTCAACATCATTTATTTAATCAATACATATTTTAAGCCGATTGTTTGTATTTTGATTTACTTATCATTCCAATGTCGTTGTATCTACAATTACCACATGAAACTTATCATTATAGTTGCATAGTCTGTTGTCGTAGTATGTAAAACCCATCATGCTAAAACTTGATGCTCGTTTATTTCCAAACTCAGATTCTAGGCATTTGGACTAAGCAAACAGTGCGTCCTATACGAGCGTATCATCTATGGACCTTGTGTAAGACTCATCAATTTCTTTCTATAAATTAAGTTTAATTTCCAAATCTTTAGAATGACAGAAGAAATCTGCTAGAAAAGAAAAGGTAATAAAGGAGAATAACTCTCACAGTAGTAATGCAAGATGTATGCACATTGTGCAAGACAGTTTTACTTTTGAAACTCTTTCCATAAATGAAGTTTCATCTTAAAAGCTTTTGAAGAATACAGACGGGCAGATGGTAGGACAGACGCCGGAAAAGTGACCGTCACATCTGTCTACAGCAGGTGACACAAATTACCTACAATTAACATTTGAGAAAGAAAAACAGACTACAATTCTTTAAAATAAATGACGTCATGGCAGGTAAATTTTAATACCAAATACTAGAAATGCTTCTACCAATGACGCAAAATTATCACGGATATCTTTTAACCCCTTGCCTGCTGGTCGCGACTTTATTGAATTTTGCAAACAGTTTAGATCCAGATCAGACACCGCGAAACGCGGTGTCTGATCTGGATCCAAACTGTTTGACACTCTTCTTTAGGTTTCTTGACTTAAAAAATGTATAAATCTAAATTTAACAATTTTTGCAGACGACATTTTCGAAGCAGACGTCATCACAGCAGGATAAGGGTTAACAGATTAACCAAAAGCACACGATGTATGTGTCATCTGCATGTGTGCAATCGTCGAAAATTCTCAAATTTGATTTCAGAAGAGGGACAAACAGATTTAGTCTCGATAAGACAACTTGTTACTCGGTTTCTTGTCTGGATTCAAACTGTTTCCAGTAGTTATCACAATGTTTTTTCCGCATGCTGAGTTTTAACCAACTGAACCCTATTGTCCAGTTTACTCTTCCTTTAAAAAGTGTACATATGAAGAGTACTATAGTCCTATGCGAACACTGTAGCCCCAGATCAGAGGGGTCTTCTAAGGCCTATCTGATTAGGGTCCCCAATATTTGCCATTGTCATCTATAGTTCAAACCAAGCTTACAAGAGTGAGTAGTAAGAAATGAGATTTGTCTATTACAATTTTTCCAGGGAAAATAGGTTGAAAATGTTTGAGAGAATGAAAGTCGGCACGGCTATATCAAACTGACAATAGTGTTTGATATGTTTTTAAATCCGTGTCTTGAAACTTCCCGAATTCGACTAGAAAATAATTGAAACAAAGACTAAAGTCCTATCATGTGACATCTTATCGCATGTTCAACACCGGGTCATCTTATGTCTCATCAAGATAGAACCGACATAATCCATACAATGTTATATCTGAGACTTTCTCATCTACTGTAAAGCCTCTCTATTACAACCACTAAATCGAAGCCAAATTGATTGTATCAAAGACAGTTGACAGCTTAAAGCAAGGTGACAGTAAAACAGAAAGCTCCGAACGGAGCTTTCTGTTTTACTGTCCTATTGCTTTAAGCAGTCACCTGTCGTAAACAATTTATAATGAACATAAATTAGCGGTCGTTATTGGGAGGTTTTAATATATTGTTCCTAATGAATTTATATTAGTACAAATGTACATGTATGTTCTTTAAAAATTCCATTAATTCTTGCAAACTATTATTGACATATTAATTATGTTGCAATCTTTAGAATATGTATTTACTCTCTATCCACAAGGATAATGATACATCACATAACCATTCAGAGCAAAGCTCAACAACACCAACTTATGACTATCCGACAGTTTGATTCCAGATCCGACACCACCTAGCGCAATGTCTGGTCAGTATTTATGCTGTTTGACATTCATATAAATAAATGGAAGCTTAAACCAGGAAAGAAGTTAAACGGAAAGTGAAGGAGAGAAGTGGTCGCGTTTACGACTTTTCTAATGTTAATGCCTTCACTACCTTATCCCAAGTACGCTGAGTGTTTGCAAACAGTTTGGATCCTGATCAAGATCAGGATCCAAACAGACACTCATTTCAATATTTAATTGGTCAAAATACCTAAATGTTGAATTTGAAATAAAAACAGACGACAATTGTTAAAATCGATGACATCATAGCAGTGATGGGGTTGAGTGACAATCGGTAGTGAAAACCGAATATGAATTGTTTGATTAGCATTACAGAGGGCCTGGAGACTATAAAACTAAATCTAATTTAAGGGATTACACTTTTACAAATATTTACCATTTTGTAAATCCTAAAAGACAATTTTAGAAACAAACATTAAAAGAAAAATGGAACATATCTATTATACCTATCAATGAAGGTAGAGATTTGCATATGAGTCGGAATATAGTTGTTGTTTGAAATCTGGTACAACTGGATTGCTTTTTAATTATGATCTAGAATTAAACATTCTAGTGCTGTTAATATATCCGCGTTGTTTTTTTTAAAAAGATTATTCTGATAAGAAAAAGGAAAAAATTAAATATAACTGTTCTGTTTTTAAAAACTGAAATCTAATCGGCGTAAACGAATCTTCTAACTGTGCACTTTTCTTTTCGCTATATATCTGTTATTTATACAATATTTTGCATGTTGGCTATTGACGGACATTGAAATGTCATATCGTTATAAATTAAAAAAAAATTGTTTGAAGACCCAGTGAACCGTGAAACAACAAAATACTTAATTTGGCTGAGAAAATCGGGAACTGTTGGAAATTGTTTCGATATTTTTCTCTTGCATTCGCTATCAAGCCGCGCGTGAGGAAAACATGTTGTTGGACGAATATCTTGATCGAGCAACGTTGAATAGCCGTTCAACTATGCGTAACGTCGATATGACGTCGACGTCAGGCTGTTATAAACGATGCTGGACAAAGGCGTTACTGAATTAAAACCGTTTGTTTGTCTAAATTGACAAAAACTACTGTTTTAATGACTTTTTGTTACACTCACCGTCGGACGTGGTCGAAGAGTAACGCGCTCTAATACGATACCAGGGGTCGTGAGATCGATCCTCCGCCCGACTAATTCCTTCGAATAAGACTTTATAAAAACCGAAGCCCAATGTATTGATCAGTTCTTTACACTGGGTATCTAAAATAACCAGCGAATAAGAGTAGGGAATCGCGCCTGAGGTTTCTGTATACGCCCCCTCTCTTATTTTGAGAAACCAACTTTTTTTTTACTCACTCATATTTTTCGTTCAAATTTATATATTTTTTGTTATGTATTAAATAAAGTAAACATATTACCATCAGAAATATGTCTTCTTGATTTCTGCAAAGTTTTAGCACGATCTGGTCATTAGCGCTGGAGATATGATACCATATATAAGTGCACAGTTAGAATATTCGTGAAGTGTTTATGCACATATTAAAAACTTGTTGCCTAACTGCTACCGCGCTTGACCTTACTAGAATTTGTCAACGGTTTGGATCAAGATAAAACGTCAAAGTCGCTGCGCCTGGCTGCTTTATACTTTGTGGCACTTGTATCGACATTTCTGTAGACAAGATGCACCCACCAATTATGATTTGGACCGAACATCCTAGTCAGCATATATCAGCACAATACATGGCAGTGAATTGGCTAACCTATGTCAATCAAGAATTCACGTTATTCGATACTGGTAGACATAATCCATGCAAGAGCCAGTCGAAAAAATGTTTTTCTATTTCAATTATTGATGCTACGAATAATAAGTAGTCTGGAGTATAGAACAGCCAGGATTTAATTCACAGACACTAAGAAACATCTACAAATGACTGTCGTCATCTTTTTATAGTTGTCTATTGAACATATCTGCAACCAAAACTGCTACAGACAGAGCCGACACACATGGTCGGAAGACTATCAACACAGATAAAGGCGTTTAGAATTACCTTTTTTATTAATATAATGGTTGTATGCTTTACTATATTTCTCGTGAAAATTTGACACAAAGATAAAATTTATTTTCGGGAAGGAATTATGGATCATTAGTTCTTTAAGTTCGTCCCGTTTTAGATGAGGTTCATCCTTTATCCGAAAGCCAGTTTCTATCTTTGAAGACACGTGACCACTTCAGGCATGTTGGTAGTAAAGTAGAATGCGCATTCATGCGCTTTCTGCTTAACTTTCATTCTGCTGAAAAGTTTTATAAGTTTTATCCATAATATCTTATTATTGCGGTTTAATTTTATAACAGTAATTTAAATGGTGCATTAAGCGTGAACGACGGTTGCGTAAATAAGGTTTAACAGAAAGGCGGGTATCATCCGACTTGATTCGTTTTCTTGTACAGGCTGGGTCGTTAAAAACGAGCAAACAAGTACAGTGGAGAATCTGTTATTCTTTCCCGTTTAAACGCAAACGTACGCAAACGCAAAGCACTAAAACGTAGAAAAGAACAACTTTTGGACAATTCTGATAATTCTTGTTTATCTTGGTGGCAAACAGTTTGGAGCCTGATCAGACGCCGGGTTACCCGGCGTCTGATCTGGCTCCAAACTGTTTGCATTGCAAATAATAGTTTAAGCGTAAACGCGTTTATTGGGAAAGAATAACAGATTCTCCACTGTATATATTGGACAGACAGTCATACATATTTAAATTAAACATACATTCAACTTGGGATTTCGTTTACGAAACATAGATTTGATCATATTTTGTAAAATACTGGCATATATTTGATCTGATACTAAATTATGTCATATTTTGACATGAATGATTCATTGCTTCGTACCACTTGATAGCATGGAATTAGATAGGGATGTTTGTGTGTTTCAACGAGTCACGATACTGTACAATAAAACGGCTTTCGATGTTTATAATAGTCAGGCTGCTGTGTAAGTCAGTGAGCTTAAGTGACGCATTAGCGCATCCCTTGAAAACAGTTTACCTGATCAACCCTTTCCCCATAGAATCGCCTTTTAGCGTATTTATTTTATTCCTCCGTTTAATAAAAAAGTTCCAATTTATACAGTCAGAAACATGTACAGACGGAAATAATTATGTTCAATCTCCTATAAGAAGGTAGCTTAAAGCAGGCTGAAAGTACAGCAGGCTGCGGATAAAGGTGATTTTCGCTTTACTTTCAATCTGCTCTCAGTGCTCAGGCGTCTTAAAATCTAGAAAAAGGTTTTAGCATGAGGGATACAGGGATGCAGTCTGGTCAGTAAGAGCAATTCTTTTTAATGTTCTTGGGTATAAAACAAGGAAATGAGGTTGCATATTGACACAGTGGCTGTCACTGCAAGATAAAGATACCTATAATTGTTGCTCAAATGGTTCAACAAAAGGCGTGTAATGATTGGCGAACTAACAAGTATAAGGTCGGCTGACATGACGTCAAAAATGGAAATCTGAAAATGATGTACGAGCTAGCTACCAATCAGTTTGGTTCATCTCCTCAAGCGAGAAATGTTTGTCAGAGTGTTTGCAACATCTCATTTAACCTTTTCACTCTCAATGACGCCTTAAAGCGCGTTTGAAAACAGTTTGGGTCCTGATCAGACGCCGCGTGACGCGGCGTCTGATCAGGACCCAAACTGTTTGACACTCTTACCGATATTTACTAAGTTATATAACCTTAAATCTAACCTTGAAACGTGTCTCGCAGACAACAATACTGATGCAGACGACAATAAAGCGGTGAAGGGGTAAACTATCCCGAATAATTGGATCTTGAAAGGGTTAAAACGAAAATATGTTTGATCAAGCATTGGGATATTTAGCCACATAGCGGCTCTGTGCAATTTGTAATTTGTATGAAATAACATTTATGTTGATAAAAAGTTCTAGTTGAAATATTAATTGGCTACATCGAGATATACATGTATTTATGTGATTAGGTTTGTCGGTGCAAACAACGAAATATGTGTTCAGCGACCATTCGGCAACTATAAATATAATTAGGAACTTTCTGCATCGTTTTGTCCTATAACTTGTCATGCTTATGTAAGTATGCCAATTCATCTCCAGACAAAGTACCAATAAATGCTAGTTTCTGAATTTTAGGTATAACGCAAATGTATGCATTTAGATCCCGCTCTTGAAAGTAAAATTCAGTGACATTTATTTTGTTAATGTTCCATCGATATATCGGAGAAGCATGATCCAAAAATACCATGAAAATTGTTTTGATCATACATTATCTTAAGTATCAACCAAGTGTCATTTGATTAAGTCAGCCGAAAAAAAAACCCACATTTCATGAGATAGTTAAACTAGATCAATAACATCTACTTATTACAAGATATATACCAAATAACACTATCTCGTAAATATCGCGAAAAAACGGTAAACGAATCACATTAAGTCAGATCGGTTGAGATAGTTTATGAGAATCCATAAAACACCGTAGACCACACTAATGCAGCGAAAGTGGGACACTTACGGCCACTCAATACTCATGAGAAGATTTAGTATTTGACTGCAAGTGTTGATTATTACCACACATTTAACCTCACCTCCATATATTCTTCACTTTGCCAAGTCAGATTACACATGTACAATGTATTTGCAAATCGTTTGGTTCAAGAGCAGACGTCGAATAATTAAATCCTTCACGGCCATGACGTCATCAATTCTAAATGATTATCGTCTGCTTTTATTTATCCAATTTGAATTTTGGTTATTAACCCTTAGCCCGCCAAATAAATTGTCGTCTGCTATATTTCTCGTCTGCTTTAAGTTTCAAAGTGCTTCAAAGTTGCTCAAAATTGCTGAAAATGTTGTCCGAGTGTCAAACAGCTTGGATCCAGATGAGACGCCGAGTTACTCGGCGTCTCATCCGGATCCAAGCTGTTTGCATATGGAGCTATAGTCGTGAGTGGCAGGCTAAGGGTTAAGTCTGAAGAAATATTGAAATGAGTGTCGAATAGGTAGAATCATGATCAAACGTCGCGTAACGTAGCGTCTGGTCAGAACCCGAACTGTTTGCAAATAACTACTGTATTCGGGGTAAGGCAGTGAAAGGGGTGAAATGTTCAAAATACTACATTCGTCTCTTCCTTTGATTGCAATGCATCATAAGCAAAGAACTACACGATAAATAACTGAAGACGAAACGTGTTTAGTATTATATCTTTGAAATTAAATAGTTTGTTCAACTTTGAATTTGTTGACTTTAATTGCACATAATTTGAGCACATCTTTGTATTGTGATTTATTGTCTGCTTCACTTTAACAATTATGTGTGCTAATTTTATTCTACATAAAAGTTAATCTGTGAAATTCATACTCGTTATCTAAATGAGGTATTATTGTCAGATACGAGTGTCTAAGAAATGGGTTCCCGATAAAATGTCGATTAACACTGAGTCTGCTAGGGATCCACACTGTTTAACGACGTTGGAAAATAATCGCTCTTAGTACGACATTTTTAAGTGTCCTCTGTTATATGTGATGAGCCAAATCTACTATAATGATAAGTAATGTGTCGACATTTTAAAGCAGGCTTTCTTGAATCAGTCAATGAATTTTAGCTAAACAGAGCTTTATCACATAGCACATTTTACAAGTAGACCTTAAAAATGTCTCAATCTCATTTTAAATAAGTCAAATTTTAATATGTCGAATTCGTTTAAGTAAACCATATCCATATTACTAAATTTGTTTAAACGTGAATAAGCTTTAGCGAACTCGAAATAATGAAATTCAACTGTAGCAGTGCGGACATTTCGAGTTTAGCGAGTTCTAGATATCGAAGATCGACAGTACCAGTTATGGCTGAAAACCCATCACGGGCAACTGATAACTCGTAGACAACACATATGGCTCCATTCCACTCTCCAGTTCTCTGAAATAATAGGGACAATAACGACCAAGTTTCTCATTAACTCTTCCCACGCCAAGTTTTATCGTCTGCTTTAACCCTCTTACCGCCAAAACATCGTCTGCATTTGTATTGTCATCTGCAATTTTTTTTAAACGCAGCTTAAAGACTTTTGGAACTAAAGAAATGTCGATACCAGTGTCAAACAGTTTGGATCCTGATCAAATGCCGCGTTACGCGGCATTTGATCAGGGTCCAAACTGTTTGCAAAGTTGCCTTTTGGCGGCGTTGGCAGTGAAAAAGTTATGGGTTTACTGATATAAGGTATTGTTCTTTATAGTTCAGGACATGGTTGTTCAACCATTATACAACAGAACCGTCGTAATAGGACCTACACTGGGGACCCAGACCATAAGCTTCTATCGATAGAAATTCAGCGAGCAGGTAATACCATGCTGAAATTATTCTTTAACGATTAATGATATAGAACATGAATATACAAACTAAATGTTTTCGACTTAGCGACTAAAACTGTGGACACTTTGACAAAAAAAAATTTGTATAAAACATCTGATTCCCATTTGTTTCTCTTTTAGATTCAAACTGAATCATGTTACACAATGTATTAAACACATCCGCATTGCAAATCCAGTCGTCAAGGGTACATTATTTGTATGCTACATTGCTACTGCTAATATAATATTTTAGTCACTAGTTTGTCCTCCATATCCATTTCCTTAGCTCTTGATATAAATACTACTTTGTTATTGTTCTTATGTGCGCGGTATATCACTATAAAACACCTCTTTCCTCAAACGTATGACGAATTTAATTAACCTAAGATTCGATGAAATCCATATTAAATATCCTTTGTTTGGCATTTGAGTTGATATGATAAAGTTATGCCTGTTTATTAACAGAAATGTGTATAATACATGCATTTCGATCGATTCGGAATAATCAGGTCATACATAAATATCAAACATTTAAACGTCGTTTCTTGAAGACATAGTTTTCTATAGCTTAAGAAACATGTTTAGTTTTATTCACAATTGTCCATTATGTAAATCCAAATTTTATTGAAGGCTGTTCTATTCTGAGCATTTGATGCTGTGCGTCTCAGTCATAAAATCCTCAAGAATATAGGAAGCGACAGACATAAAATATATCATGTTAGATAATGGGACGAAATATTTCCTCCTCAACTTGATGTACTCGATGGTAGTAAAATGTTAAACAGAAACAGCTACCATTCTGCAACAATCATGCAAACGTAAGCACATTTAACAGGACGAAATATGGAAATAATGTATAAACATAAATGCATGACTTGATACAGGTATATATAAAGTTATCATTACACTATCTAAATTGCGAAATACTTATATTTTGACCTAGGCTGGTATAACATTACTGAATTCCTCTTATTTGTTACAATAAAATCGCACAATCGAAATATGCCAACCCGTAGCATTGTTATTGTTTATAACAGTCCACATTTTTATTATTATTAATTAAGCAGCGACATTCTGCATGTTTTGCTAGTAGCGCGTTTATTTTACACTTTCCTTAACCAATTAGAAAATGGTACTGGAACTCGTTTATGCTTAATACGTCCACGTTATTGCTTGGCATCACACTCATGACGAATGCTGTTGCTTTCTAAAATATATTAGGAGATATTTAAATTGGATATGGATAAATGAACCGAAAAATCGATAAGAAATGTGATGAAAAGCATATTTTATACCACTACTCCATAGATACGCATTACTACGCCTCTTTTATTCCTTTACTGTACTAACAGTACAAAATTGTACAGTGATAATATCAACATTTGACGCTGATACAATTAACTCTTTTTGCACCAGAGTTGCATAAAGTAACATGGCGTCTGATCAGGATCCGAAATGTTTGACACTCGATATTTCTTAAGTCATACCACATTAAATCCACTTTTGAAACGGAAGAAAGAATAAAGTCTTATAATATGACATCTTATTTAGTTTTCGCATGTTCAATAGCAGGTCACCATTGTACTATAAACACATTGTCCATTATATGTTTTATTACATACAGCCTCATCTACCATACCTAATGAAATTGTATTAGAACAAACCCGTGATTCTCGAAAATCTCATTATGTCTCACAAAATGATTCCGACAGCTTTAGAATATCTCTTCCGTTTCAATATAGCAATCACCACTAAACCCTTTTCACTGCCAAGTACTACAGCAATGACATTTACAAACAAATAACTTAATATGGCTAAGATGCAACATTATTCAATGTGTAATCAGGATCCAAATTGTTTGATACTCGAGTCGATGATTCTACAGTCTAAGATCTACAACAGACATAACTGAACATATACCAACACTTTTGTAACTTATTTTTATGTGGCAGTAAGCGGGTTAATAAACATACATTTATTTAGTAGCCAAGAATATTCAAACTTTAAATCTAACGATGGTATTCGACTTCGACACTTTAACTTAAATAACTTACGGAAAACTGCACATAGCGTGATAATCAATTAGATATTAAGGTTTTACTCAGTATCTGCTATAACTGATGAACACTCTTTATTAAAAACTAAATACCTTTTCAAAATATGTTCTAGTTTAGAAATCAGATACAGTAAAATCCCTCTATTACGACCACCAAATTATGTTAATTAGTACGCCTTTACAACAGGTGACTGCTAAAAGCAAGGTGACAGTTAAACAGAAAGCTCCTTTAGGAGCTTTCTGTTTTACGGTCACCTTACTTTAAGATATCAACTGTCATTTATGCAATCAATTAGCCTTCGTTTTAGCGGTCGTAATAGAGGGCTTTTACTGTTTTTACAATAACAAATATTCTTTTAAATCTAACGATGGTATTCGACTTCGACACTTTAACTTAAATAACTTACGGAAAACTGCACTGAGTGTGATAATCAATTAAATATTAAGGTTTTACTCAGTATCTGCTATAACTGATGAACACTCTTTATTAAAAACTAAATACCTTTTCAAAATATGTTCTAGTTTAGAAAACAGATATTTACAATAACAAATATTCTTAAAAGGCCAAATTCAAATATGAAAACCAACGGAGGATACCAGTGATATATTTGGACACCCTAATAACAATGCATCTTGTCAGCTTATAAATCGTGTTTTTTAAATGTTAGGTAACAATAACGATCACATATCTCATCAAAAGTGTACTGATTTTTTTTCTCGCACAATTTGGGATATGGTTGAGCAACTATTCTTAAATATACTACACCTTGGGACCAAACCATAAGCATTATATTTGGTGTTTAGCATACATAATACAAATTCAGAAATGTATTCCAATCTGAAAGTATTCTTTGACGAGCAATGTTTTGGAAAATAACTGTTAAACACTCTTGACATTATTACTTTGTAATAAATAATAAAAAGGAAAAGAAATGTAGCATATTCAGTAATACTTTTAGGATATGACATTGTCGAGTGTATTGTTTCAAATTCATTTGACAGAACAAATTACGCTAGTACTGAGGACATAAATAACTTATTTGCCCATTTACGTATAACCTTTGATGTTGGTGCAAATTGAGTAGTGTAACGATTTGGATTAGAAATAAACAACGAGATGTTAGCGCACCAAGGCTAACTATCATACCATTTTCATTTTGAATTAATAAAAATTGGAACTTTCTTTGTCTTTTGTAGTAAAACATAGTGCAAATTATCAGGAAGAGTGTACTGTCGAATAATGGACTAAGCATCCACCTACAATGTCCACGTGATCAAAAGACTATACCGGTATTATTGCCGTTTGCCCAACTTGGCATTGAACAATTAAATAAGTATCCTCGTTTGCAAGTAACTGTATAACATAGCCATAATATTCATAACATGGCAATCCAAAAAATGTTTTGATCTTTACTATTAGTACAAACTACTTCATAAGCATCTTAATAACGTGTTGTTATCTATGATTTGATATTATTTGACCTCGTTTTAACACTCTTGACTGTTCCATTCTGAGAGTCATAATGCATTTGCGTCGTAAATTCTGGGGGATTTAGGAAGCGACGGTCATTAAATATATGATGTTGGATAATGGAAGGAATTGATCCGCTACCACAATGCATTTCCCAAATATATTGACATGCCCTACTGGTACAGATACTATTCGGGTATATTGACGGTAGCATACTTATACGACGATGTAAGCATATAACATTTACAAGTAAATGAATAGCAAGGTCCATTGATATTTCATCGAACCTTGATAGCATGAACTCGCTTACATGGAATTTGCTCGTGTTTCAAAGTAACAATATCGGCCAGTCGCCTTTTGATATATCGAATAATTGCAATTTGCACACAGTTTGTATTCAGGTCAGATGCTGAGTCACTCATCTCCCTCTTAAATGCCTTGTAGACTGATATTTCTATCCAGGAAAAACGTCGAATACACCAACTCTTGGAGCTGATGCAGACGACTTTATTTGCAGCTACCAACAGTCTAGCGTGATAAAGGACAACGGGACACGCTTTCATCGCTCTGACCTAAATCCCTATTTTACGGTTAGTGATGTCTGATTGAAAATACTGTTTTTCTCGTGGGACGAAATATGAACACCGATAATAGGCGTCTGTTCCATTTCACGCTTTAGATACTTCTAAAAGGTCATTGTCCGGATATTCAGTTTGGTTTACCCTCGTCATCTTGTTATCATGTGCAGTTTGTAATTCTCCTTACAATGAGTTAAACTGTTAGTGTTAGTGATGTGCCGATTAATGGCAGTATTTGGCGATCACGTCGCAGAGGTGTCGACTTGATGTTCGACGATAGGTATCTTATCATCAACTTTTAATGCATTACTTCAGGGAAACGTTTTTACTAAAATTTACTCAATAGCTATAATACATAATACTGTTCATTTTCACAATTAAATAACAAAGCAGCTAAATTAATGAAAAATCAAGTCTTTATCCAGATCAGATATCTTTATTGAGACATAAAAGGTTGTTCTAGAATTATGAAAATTACAAAACTGTAAGCAAAATTAATTCGTCATTTCTGTGAAATAAGCCCGAATCAGTACATGTGCCGATTATCGAGTAACAATTTGAGTCCGATGCCTAACATTAGTTAGTGTACAAGGATTAACATCACTTTTACAGTACGCTTTTAATGTTGCACATATAAACGGACAGTTATGGCAATAATGTCTCGACATCTTCTATTTATAACGTGATTATGCCTAGACGAACGAATGGAATCGTATCTGTGAAACGAAGAAGTAGTAAAATAAGTAAAATGATATGGGTTTCGTTATTATGATAAAATGTAGGTTAAGATGGTAGATTGGTGATGCCAATGGTTATCTGTGATTTCCAATAATACACCAAACTTGCTACAAACGTATATGTATACAGCATGGAACGCTCGTTAAAATTCAAAATTGTTAATGCAGCGTTAATATCTGTTGGACACTTTGAAAGAAACTGTAATCTTATTTACTCGATGAAAATTATTATCTCAAGCCGAGAATCTGCAAATTACAATGTGCTACTTGTGATAAATTTAAGCAGCTATTTTATCTCTAATAATCATTTTACGGTGGCCAACGTAACGGATATTACATAATTGTTTTGGATTTTGTATCAACATCACTCTTCGTTTTCATTCAAAGCCTAACTCCCACACAAGATATTCCGTTGTCTCTATGGTGAGTTTCCAAAGTATATTTTATAAAAATGATACATGCACACGGTTTGTATGTATCCCTGATAGAAGACTTATTACATTAAACAACTTGTTAAACAATAATTAGATGTTTAAACACAAGAGTAAAGGCGAATGAAAATTAAGTGACAGCATGAAATGCTCAATACATTTTAAGTTTGATGAAAGAAAATCAAAATTTCATTTCGTTAACGTTATCTTTCTCTTTCATTTGAATCCTATAGCCTTCTTTAACCCTTTCATTCACAATAACGTTATAAAACGCGTTTGCAATTACAGCGTTCCCTCTCTACAACGACACCCAATGGGAGACACAAAATATGTTCGTTGTTCGGAGGGAGTCGTTACAGGGAGGGAATTTGGCTTACATTTGCAAACAGCTTGAATCATGATCAGACGCCGCGTAACGCGGCGTCTGATCTTGATTCAAGCTGTTTGTCACTCGTAATTAAGTGTTTTACTCTGAAATGGTCAAATATGTAATTTTTTGAAAAACAGCAGACGACAATTTTAAGCAGACGATATTGCAGCAATAAAAACGTTAGACATAATCGTCTAGTTTCGGGAACAGCGGCAAGAGTCGTTGTAGGGAGGGAATCGTTGTTGGGAGGGCCGTTGTAGAGAGGGAGCGCTGTAGCTTTTTCCTGGTCAGATGTCGCGTAACTGTTTGCCACTTGTTTTGAAATTACGTCAGTTATACTGCCTTTTATTATATACCTATCGATGATTTATAGACATTTCTCAGTTAGATAAATTTGATATCGTCACTGTTGATATAATCACTACATGTAGTGACGATATCACTTTTTGTGACGTCGCGTCATAATTAGTTTAGTGACAACCCATTCTCGTGATATATTTTTCATATCAATCCAAAGAAATTGATTATCCTCTATATATCTAACTTTGAAACGATATTGAAGAAATCAATATTGAGGCAGACGACAATATGGCGGTGAAGGATTAAAAAGCTCACGATAAATTTGATCATGAAAGGATTAAGCATCAAAGTCAAACATTCGTTTGAATATAACACGACTTTCTCTAGCAAGTTTTATTTCATCTTTGTAAATCGGTTGTGATTGTGATTAGAAATACGTTGGTATATAACGTTGCCTAATACGTTCATTTTATAGTCTTGATTTCTGATAAAAGCGATGCTCATCAAAATTCTGCGGGCTTTATGCCATGTCGGTCAAATTACTGCTGATACTGTATAGTAGACGTTCGTTTGTCCGAATTAAACAAAACTATCTGTTCCTAAATTCGAATGCATTTCATTGCATTGTGTTGTATTTAATTTGGTTTAAACGTACAAGCATATTAATCCTTTCACTGCCAGGGCCGAAAACACTGACAGTTTCAAACAGGTTGGATCCTGTTGACAAAAAGCTGTTTAACAAATAGTATCAATGTTACATAAGATAAAAACATATAAAAATCCATATTAAAATATATAAAACTTGAAGCAGACAATATCGCGGCACTATCTATGCGAGACTGGCTATTCCGTCAAAATGGCAGCGAAACGGTTTAAGTTTTGTTTCCACTGCACAAACAATACTGAATCAGTTGAGATCAGATTATATTTTGTTGTTGTATTTGAGTCTTTGGCTTTGCTAGTAATTAAACACGGTGCACACATTGATATTGTATATATGACTTATTGTAGGTGGTAATAGAAGTCGAAAACATCGAAGAACATACAGAACTAAGACTTTTGATACAAATAATCTGAAAACCAATAAGACGTCACACACAGTTGTTGTTCTCAACCAGAACGAACCTGTGGCTTGGTTTTCACTTTCTCTACGGATATCCAAATCATGATCTCAAAACACATTTGTAAATGTCTTATGCTAGAAATATGAGACGTTCACTGTATTAAATGAGAATTTGAAGAGAATTTTAAAATGATTAACTTCGTCAAGTAATCTGACAATCCTTCAAGTATGCACAGTACTTCCAGCGTAGCGGACAGTGCTTTTAAATTGGTTAAATATTCTATTGACCCATCTTATGTTTTACAGACTATGCGACTACATTGGAATAGTAAGGATCCTGGCCAGATGCTGTGCATTGATCAAAACTATTTGACACTCGTATTTTTTATGTCGATCAAACTACTATATATTTTTACTTGAAACACTAGTTAAAGCAATATACATGTATTTGAAGCACGATACAGGGGTATATGAATTACACGAATGAGTGTGTTGGTTACATACCTACATTTGGAACGCGGCATCTGATCAGGGTCCAAACTGTTTGACAACTAGATTGAACATTTCTTCAGTCCTTTTGCTTGAAATCTAATTGTTAATACGATAGTTAAGTCCACAGTATTGCAACAGGCGATCAAATTTATTACTGAAACGGTTATAGCAGGGATAGCTTTCGGCACTCGAGGGGTTCGTCCCTTACTTGAAAGTTGTCAGATGATTACATTAGCATGTACGTAACGTAGATGGTCGTTTGAAGCAGGCAATACGAATATAAAGCAGAAAATCGTTTTACACTACCACGCGTGTATAACAGCAAAAACGAAATCCTTATGTAAGTATATTTGTCAAATAACTAAAGGCTAGTGGCGTTCTAGAGATAATATACAATGGAAGGGATAAAAACAACGTATGCTTACTATATAATTATCTCTGTTACATAAATATTGTCCGTGACATGTTTTATTGAAACTAAGGACAATCAGAGACATATATAACATCAATTATTTTATTGATTTAGAACATAAATAATCCAAATCGATATCCTGTCTAAGCCCTCGAAACAGTTGAATCAGTCGTGCAGTTAAAAGAAACTGGTCGCTGTTAAAATGGTATTTTATGTGAAACCGTTTATTACATTGTTAAATATTCATGGGCCATTTCTGTCAAGTCCTAAATGGTTGTTTTAGGACTTTCAAAAGTACAGTAAAACCTCGCTATTACGACCACTTAAACGAAGGCTAATTGATTATATAATAGAGAGGTGGCAGCTTAAAGCAAGATGACAGTGAAACAGAAAGCTCCTAAAGGAGCTTTCTGTTTCACTGTCACCTTGATTTAAGCGGTCACCTATCGTAAACACCCTAATAATTAAAAAAATTTAGTGGTCGTAATAGAGAGGTTTTACTGTAAATAAAAGAAATTTATGGTAAAATATGCGAACCGATTTACAGATGTTAGACAATAGCATTCTACACGCTATGTAAATGTCGTCTGCAAATTTTTTGTCTGGAACAAACAAATTTATTAACAGTAAAACATCTCTTTTACGACCACTATATTGTGTTAAACATCTGGGGGCCGTTTCATAAAACGTCGTACGACAAATGCTGTCGTAAGTCAAAACTTTAAAATACATTTAATTTCTGATTTCAATATCTAATCCTGTCTTGTGACATTTCTTTCGAATCGTCTTTTCAAGACGATTCCAAAGAGATGTCATAAGACAGGATTATTTGATGGAGAAACAAATAATGATTGAGACTTTTATAATCTGACTTACGACAACATTTGTCGTACATAGTTTTATGAAACAGTCCCAAGGTATTTATGACAGATGTCTGCTTAAAACATGGTAACAGTACAACAGAAATCTTCTGTATTGAGCTTTCAGTTTTACTTTCAGTTTGCTTTAAGCTGTCATCTGTATTGTATACAATCAATTACTCTTAGTTTTATTGGTCGTAATGGAGAGGTTTTACTGTTTTAGGAAATATAATCAGATTTAGAAACAACTTTTATATGAATGAAGAGCTGAGTTATTTAGCGTCTCATTTGGATCCAAGCTGTTTTGCAACAGTCATCACAATGGCGCATGCTGTGTGCAGTGGATTTACCCTTTCACTGCCAAATTGTTCGTGAGATGTTTACCCCTTAACCGTTTCATTTTAATCTGCTTCAATTTTGTTGTCTGCAATGTCGTTTCATTGTTAAAAAATAAGGCAGTAAGACTGAAGAAATTTCAAAACATGTGTCAAACAGTTTTGGTCCTGATCAGACGCCGCGTTGCAAACGCGCATTTAACCCTTTACCTCATAGCCTGTTTCTAGTTTTGAAGACAGGTGACCCCTTAAAGCAGGTTGAAAGTAAAGCAGAATGTGCCTTAAGGCTTTAAGCTAAAATCTGAAAAGCTATATAAAATATTTGTAATGGTTATTGTTCATGAGGATATAAACTGGAACTATTTTCTTCAGCGGAGGAATAAATTAAATACGCTAAAAGTCGATTATATGGGGGAAAGGGTTAAGCGTCATATAGAGTGAAAGGGTTAATGCAGGCGAAACGTGACTATGCCCAATTACACGCTAAAACAGTGGTGTTTTAAAAAACTCAACACCAAATAAATACGAAAGAAGACTCAAGCAGGAAACGCAACACAAACTATACACCCATCTCTAAAGCAGAACACACACACAGCCATACCATAACAAACACACACACACACACACACATACACACACACGCAATACCACTCCCTCACCCACACACTAAATAGAAAACAACACGCAAGACAAACATAAAGCTAAGTGAACATAGGAGCCCGCCTTGGTACGGTCAGTAGCAATCAATAATCAATTATAAATTAATTAACCATTAACAACCACTGGGGGTTAAACCTGGGTTTAGGGGCGCCCAACCTCACACTTATCTCCTATATTCACCTATAACGACGAACAGTGTACATAAAATATAAACCCTGTTCCACAACCTTACAATCAAAAAGACCGCCAGCACAGTAAGTAAATACATGTAAAACATCTAACAAAATTCTCTGACAGGATTATTAGTAACACGGGAAAGAATTAAACATTCAAGCCCGTGTTAAAAATAACCCACTATGGCAACGGTCAAATTGTACTCAAGCGAATAGTCTGTAGTCACGAGTAACTGTAAGACATGGGAGGGTTTAGGGTACGACAGAGAGGGAGAGAAAAACCAAAGCACGAAAATCCGACATAACTCTCCCGGTTAAGGACGGCTTTAGAGATACATCATCATGTAGTGCTAAGCCCTGTCTGTCGTCGCACAACCAAAGAGGAAAGCATAGTTATCAATTGTAGATTGATCGATAACCAAACGTGAAGTGCGCAGCAATATAGTTGGATCATAATCTTTTTTGAGGAAAAATCTAATACGTTTCACAAATAGGTTTTGAAAATGCATATGTCCAAGAATCTTACGAAGTCTGTAAATCACATCACCATAAAACTCCGGATGTGAAATACCTTGCCGCAGAAAAGACTTTAAGTTACATTTATACTTGTTAATGAGAGGAAGATTTCTATAAAAGAATTTAGAAAATGTTTTACGAAGTTTATGAAATCTGTACCCCTGTTTAAGAAGCTTTTCAGTAATAATTTTATTACGAATGTGGAAGTCCTCAACAGAGGTACAAGCCCTAGCAAAACGAATAAGTTGTGAAATATAAACCCCGTAAGATGAAGAACGGGGAACATCGCCATCACCAAACCGTTTGTTTCCATAAAAACGTTTAAAATTATTTTTCCTTTTCTTTAACATAGGAATAAATGACGCTGTCACGAATGTTGTTTCGACCCCAAAACTTTCCTACCTTGTCGAGGTTCTGGGGCTTAATTGTCATAGGGAATAATTTATGTTAATTAGACCGAGACTATCCCCTCTGCCAAGAACTAAAAGGAAGGAAGGTCGGTGGTTTTGATCCCATTGTGTCGCAGTGCCGTAATACCCAACATCAACTGTTTTTTACACCACACACCAATTAGCCATCATTGTAGTGGTCGTAACGGGAGCTATTATAGTGTATATAGGGGGGGGGGCATCAAGTACAATACATGTATACTTAAACTAAGTTCGAATATGTGAGCTATTGGATGACTAAATGCTTGTGATGGTTAGTTAAGCTATAAGACTGATATACTGTTCTTTTGAAGTGTTCGAGTAAGGCTAGCGGACAAAAAATTAATCTTTATAAAAGATCCTTTTGATATAAGTACTCACTAATCGCGCTAAAATACATCGAAGGTTGAGGATAAAACATAGTATGTTTTATCCTCAACCTTCGATGTTTCGTCTTGTGAGATGTTCTTCACCTAACTCAGGTCTTAGGAATTCATGTTTTACTGTGACGTTAAGCTAAATGGAAACGTATACTTACATGTTTACAAGTTCTGCTCAGTTAATCTATTTACTGACATGGTCAGAGTGCAGTTGCATATGAAACCGTTAAATTCTCATATAGACTTTTATTTAGCCATGAATACCTAAAACCTGAGTTAGGCAAAGAACATCTCACAAGACGATACTTTGGAACTGAATAAATACAGTTAATAATATACAGAAAGGTAAACATAGACTCGTACATTGTTTTGCATCTTAAATAAAAAAAAAGGTTTCAAGATCTTGACTATGGCTCGAATCCAGTGATTTTAAACAAGCACTGCTCTGTCTGCTGAGAAAACAGAGATACACACCTCTTCAACGCAATATCCTTGCAAGGGATCACTTCAGTGGGCTTACTTTTTATTAAAACGTTTGCATTTTTTATTTTTGTTTATTCCAAAAGACATAGTTCATCAAATTGCCATACAGCATCCTTTATAGCCGGAACATGGAATATTTTATGAGACGACTGGCAAACTGAAATTCGTAAGAATGATAGAGATATATAGTTTAACTGTAATAACACTGTTCGATTTCCTTAAATATTTTCGAAGCAGCAATGCCGCTTGCGTACAACTGTCGGTTACATGTCTTATTTATGAAATTTAGTGTTTTGCATGCAGTATCAATATAAGTTTCAGCCATGTTGATCCTGATCGGACACCGAGTTAATAAGCGCATGACAAGGATCTAAAATATTTGCAAATCAAATTTCAGTGTACTAAGACCAATACTGTGAATTCTTCAATCGAAGATTAGACGACATACGTTCAATTTCAACTTATAACGGTTAACTTCGAAAAACGCAAGTTCGAAACATCGAGGTTGAACAGTACACATATTTCACTCAAACTGGTCGTTATCGCGGAACAATGTCGCAAATGAATCACATCAAATACTTTAAATGTGGTTGTTTCGCTGGTACAACCGATCAATCACTTGAAAGATGAGAGTTGTACTTCTGGATGTAATGTTCAACCTGACTATTGTGCAATACGTTTGAGAAACTAAACTCTTCTACATACATAAAACGGTTATTCGTGACAAAAATGGGTCTGAAAGTTGACATTATATACATTATTGCAACTTTATGATATGCAGTTTTACCCGTATCATGCTGCATGTTCGTCTGCGAACAAGTGTCGTCTGCGAAAATAAATCACAATTTAATTTTAAGTTTTTCAAACTGAGGAAAGGTTAACTATGGGTGTCAAACAGTTTGGATCTAGGATACAAACTTTTTACAAGGTAAACCAAGTCGATTTTGGTATGATAAGAGTTAAATTGAAGGATGATCTTGGACATATTTTAAAGGAATCACATTAAATGCTAATCTGTTAGTTCCAGCTTCCAGAAAACATTTCCGTTATTTCTTACAGACACATACTCAGTTTGGACATTTATATAGTTGACAAAAGCAACTGCATTTTCCGGAGAACTTATAAATATTTAGCATAGTATTTAACGGTTTGGTGTAACTTTATACGATTGCCGATAAAAGAAATACATCGAATTAAAAACAATACATTTTCTCTTCATATCAGTGAAAGAGGGGTGTGCATTACCAGTTTACTACGTGTTTATATGTTGTCCGGAACACCATGTAATATTATATTTGTTGTCGAACTATCGGCTAAAATCTGCTGTTGTATTACATGAATACTGTCTTTTTTAGAAACCGGTAAATTAGGTTAGAAGTACATGAGGTAATGTTCCATTAATTGCCGTATTATTAGGTTAAATACCGAAACGAAATACAAACATATCGAGTTTAATAAGATAAATATTTTTATACAGACGGATGGTAACAGGTTGAACGTGTAAAAGCTACTCCCTGGAGCAAGACTTTCTTCTACATTTACCATTTCTTTTTTACACTTATACACTACAATCATCAGTTGTAGTAGTCCTAACAGACGAGTTTCTACTCTACGTATCGCTAGAAAATGTAGAGTAATTGACTTAATCACTTGAAATAAACAAAAGTCAGCCTAAGGCATTTTACGAAACAAGTAATGCATAATTTGTGAAAAGGTTCATTTAGCAGGTAGAATGCTTAGTTAGTAAGTTCTTATTACACTGCTATATGTAAATTGTATTTACCCAGACAGTTTCGCGAACTGGACTGTCCGCTTGATCACTGGCAACTGATCCACGGGAACTGGGATTTACTTCCCATTGTTGCTACCGGAACCAGGGGGCGTTCCGGCTCAGCCAGGTTTACAACCCTTTGTTTGCTACCACTTCCGGTAGCAACAAGGGGAAGTAAATCCCAGTTCCCGTGGATCAGTTGCCAGTGATCAAGCGGACAGTCCAGTTCGCGAAACTGTCTGGGTAAATACAATTTACATATAGCAGTGTAATAAGAACTTACTAACTAAGTAATGCATAATTTGTTAGACAGTGTCAGATTAAACACAATGTTATCTGCTTTAACTGTCTGCTTTTGGTGATTTGGTCTGTATCTACATATTCTATTGGACTACTGAATTATCTTAGGACAATTATTGGACGTAACTCTAAACAAATATATTTAGAAAGTCTAGAGTCTTGGAACAAATTAACCATTTGCCTGCTGATCGCGAATTTACTGATTTTTGCAAACAGTTTGGATCCAGATCAGGCGCCGCGTAACGCGGCGTCTGATCTGGGTCCAAACTGTTTGACACTGGTCTTAAGGTGTCTTTACTTAAAAATGTTTTAATATAGATTTAACAAATTTTGCAGACAATTTCGAAGCAGACGATATTACTGCAGGATAAGGGTTAACATATAGTAAAGCGTATGCATTTTTATTACATGCCTTTCAGTGATACCGAACCTTTCCTCGTGTATGCTTATGATAAGATTCAAGCGTCTGTGTCTTACTCCTTGAATCGTACCATTTGTATTTTACTCTAACTTCGTGTTCGATAACTGTTACATCATGTACACGTACTTGTACAATTTCTGCGTAATTCTGTACGGCATGATTATATTAATTCTTGTTCTGCTTCAAATGTCAAATGCTGCTGAATATATAATAATTCAAACAACTTATTTATTGTTGTAGCTATATATTGAAAGCAAACAAATCACTAATTGGCGATGCGCTACATGATGTCGTATTCAGCTGAAGATGCTCGTCCCATTGTTTGTATCCGCTGTAAGTTTAAACCATAGCAAACACGTTATTATATTCATTTTTAAACTGGATTTGTCGTATTCATTTCTTCTGAATATTGGTACTTTGCACTTAGTTCTATCTCAATCAAGAGTCTATGAGGCAAATATAAAGAAGCATTTGTTGCACTGAACTCAAATAGAAACATGTCAATCAGAAAGGTTTTAACGACCAACCGAGTGAAATTGATTGATTTGATTATGCATTTCAAGTTGATGGCAACGTGACTAATATGTCATTATTGTCATCTTTAACTCTTTCCTCCCTGAAACTTAAAATGGACAATTCCAGTTTCCATTTTAATCTAGTCCATTTCTGACTTTTAAGGGTTGTTTTTGTCAATGTTTGGCATTAGGACAAACAGTGAAGACCCTGATCAGAGAGCTCCTTTCGGAGCCCTCTGATCTGGGTATTCACTGTTTGCATAGGACAAGTGTACTTTTCACATGTTCACTGTTTGAAAATAACGCCTATATGCGGGACTAGGGTTCAAAGGGTTAATGAGTCTAAAAGCAAATGCAATGCAAAACATTGTACAAATGATAGCTTTTTAAAATTCTGACAACTTCGATCAATCAGAAGGGCAAACAGGTTTAAGCCTGTACAGACAAGGAGATTGTCGAGAGCCGAATATGACTACAAACTGTTTGCGATGGAAAAAATCGTTTCAACACAGGCGCTCTTCTAGGACAAGAGTAACGTCTAACTGACTATAAATACTGCAGTATTGTAATGTGAAGTCAATTTAACGATAAATTATAACCTCTCTATAAACACTCTTAAACGAACGCTAATTGATTGTACAAAAGACAGATAGAACTTGAAGCAATGTGACTGTAAAACAGATAGCTCTTAAAGGGGCTTAATATTGAAATGACACCTTGCTTTAAACAGTCACCTGTCGTAAACATCTAATAATTAACGCAATTTAGAGGTCTTTATAGAGAGGTTTTACTGTACATGATAGTTTCTGAAATTGTAATAGATGTGTTGAAAGATTTAAGTAAAAGTCAGTTATTGAAGTTCATGATACAATAAGCAAATCAATCAACAGATGCTAAACATGACAGAAGGGGATTGCCTTTCTTTACATATGAACGCATCGGTGTTCTGTAAACAGTTAAAGCAGTTAAAATACAGGTCCGTAGTCTTGTTAGATGTCCTTTCTATTTGACTTTAGAGGTAACGAATGACTGGATTCCGATTTAATGTATTTCAAAGAAAGGCGTCATCAAGGTTCCAGTTAGTATGCCAGCCATATTTCTGATATTTTCATTAAGTAACATTGTAAAGCTTTCAGTATGACCTTGGACCAAGTAGTGACTCTTTCAATGAGTTGTCAGTAGATTATATTATTAACCATGTATTGCACATTAATTACACAAGTCGAAAAAAAAAATATCATGACGTCATCCGATGCTGCCATTTATCTCTTGAATGCTATTCTTCTCCATGTTGGTATACATTAAACAATATAGCTTTTATTGTTTGAGCAAAGGCTTATAATTTTATTGGTACATGTATTCGCAAGTACAGCACGTCTACGCGTCACAAGTGTTTAATGTGTTAAGGCGCAATAGAAAACATTTACCAGGGCCCATGCTTATAAAGCGTTTGAGTTGAATCTGAAATCGTTCTCAAGCATTTGATTGGTCAGATTTGAGCCTGGGCTCAAATCTGAATAATCAAATGCTTGAAAACGCACTCAGACTCAACTCAAACACTGTATAAGCATGGACCAGCTCCTTCATATGCGAGCATTTCGACGCATTTACCTGATAACAGTTCTTCCAGGGACAGGCCGTAACTAATGTTGGTAGAACGTGTAGCCCGACCCTTTTCCCGTCCCTTTGAAATAAAATAAGGTTAAACTTCACTAACAGTACTAAAGGTACATGTCAGCTGGACAATGATGCGAAAATTGGAACATACTTCTATGGTTTTTGCTGCCTAATTGTTAACTTGATTAAGATCATTATTAATATATTGATGGCTATTAGGGAAAGCTTTATATCAAATTTCGGGCAAATCTTTATCCGTCTTTTTCGAGACATAAAAAATATATAGAATAATATATTCTAATGGTACTCTTGGAACTTTTATCTCGAACCCATTTTGCTAAACCATGCCATTCTGAACGCGATTGTTAAATCGAACGTTTCCAGACCTGAATTTTCGTAAACAAAACGACTTTTATATGTCTAGTTATTTTACATATCCGTTGTCAGACCTAGGACATAGCCTTTGTTACGGACTGGAATATAGACATTGTCAAAGGCGACAGGTCTGAACATCATAAGCCTAACACATGAATGGATTGCAGCGTTGGCATGGGTTTATCATGTTCTTCACGTCTACCCAGTGACAAACGACACGCTGTGTGTCTATTCGCACTGTATCTCATAAATAGACACTGTTTGATTGATGGTAGATTAATGGATGCCATGATAGTTTTAGTACCGTATAATATGAGAAGCAATTATTTCATTTTGCGATATAGAATAATGATTGATGACCTCACATTTTGATTGATGGACCATAATATCCAACCACGGAAAAAAGATATGTGGATAACAAGAAAGAGAGACAACTTTTAAATTACAGAAGTTGCTTTGTCCATAGAAAGATGATGTGATACCAGTTTATCATTAAAACATTACTCCAAAATATGAGTATCGATATACCAAGATTTCAATGTTAATCAAATAAAAGATAGAATGCATCATTTACAATGATCGCTGAATATCTGAATATTCCAATAATACACACATACTCCTATATTTTTGTTTTGTCTGTATGTGGTCTCATCGTCTAGCTAAGCGCTTATAAAGTGTTTGTGTTGAGTCTGAGTGTGTTCTCAAGCATTTGATTGGTCTGATTTGAGCCTAGACCAATCAAATGCTTGAGAACGATTTCTGACTCAACTCAAACGCTTTATAAGTATGGATCAATGTCTCTCAAATGAATTCGTTATTTCGCGTTCTTTATCTCCTGGAAGAGAGAGAAACTTTGATACAACAATATTTTTAGTGATTCATCATTTAATTTTGCGTGCTATTTAGGTCACAATATTTTGCAAAACAAACCCAAGTACCATTTTATGTCAAAAAGCATTGGTCATAAAAATGATCTATAACATCATATATATTCGGCACAGGAATTATATTTGTGAGACTGCCATACTGAATTCTATAACTATGGTCGATATACAGTTGATCCTTTATATTTCCACTTTTATAGAAAGTATCTTTAGTTCAAAGTTTACATTTTTTACTACAATGATAACACATTTTTTATTATTTATTTTATTTCTCAAACATTTTAAGTATTGCCCTGGACTGGAGAACTATCGATATCGGTGTCAAAGAATTTGATCATGATGAAATGCAGAGTTACTTATATGTAAATGCACTCAGGACAAACCAATGATTGGGTAAAACGTGAAATTGTTTACGTGGTTGTCATGGAGAATCTACTCATTCTTGCCCGTTTAACCTATCATTAATAGATACGCCTGTTTGGTCTATTTTTATTCCACCACTGAAGAAATTGGGTCAAGTTCATATAGTTATTAATATTAAATAAAAGCAACTATTTTCTAACTTAGGCGGCAATGATAGCTTTAGTGACGCATATATGCGTCCTTTACCAAAGGTGTACCTGTGAAGAGATTACTTGTCCTATGCAAAGAGTGAAGTCCCAGATCAGAGTGCTCCTTCAGGAGCCCTCTGATCAGGGTCTTAACTGTTTTTCATTTTGTGATATATTATAAAAAACTAACCTTTAATAGTCGAAAATGGACCAGGCTTTATTGCAAATTGGAATTGTCCATTTTAAATTTCAGGGAATAATGAGTTAAGCGTTCTGTTTTACTTTTAGCCTGTTTGAGAACAACCATCTGTATTCAATACTAATACCATTCATCTGATCTGGCTCCAAACTATTTGCAATGGACAGATCTGGGACCCGTTTCATAAACATTCGTACGACAATAACGGTCGAAAGTCAAAACTTTAAAAAGCATTTAATTTCTGATTTCTCTATCTAATCCTGTCTTTTGATATCTCTTTGGAACCGTCTTTTTAAGACAATTCCTTAGAGATGTCACAAGACAGGATTAGATGGAGAAATAAATAATGATTGAGGGTTTTGTAATCTGACTTACGACAACATTTGTCGTACGAAGTTTTATGAAACGGGCCCCGGAGTTAAGCATAAATGCATTTTTGGGAAAGAATCACTACCTCGCCGCTGTAGCTTTGAAATACGGATATATAATATTTGGGTAGTAGAAGCTAAGCTGGAAAAAAAATCCCACAGACTGGTCGTTACCGTGGAATAGCGTCGGAAATGGATCACATAAAGACCTTTAAACATAGTTGTTCCGCTGGTTAAATCTATAAATCACTTTAAATTGGTATTTAAGATCCTAGAAGTGATGCTTCACCTGTTTGTTGTGCAATAATTTTAAAGGACTAAACTCTTCAACGTAGATAAATTGTTAGAAGTGACACTAATGTGTTTGTGAGGTTTACACAAATATGAGCCATGCCATGATAAAAACCTGCCTTATTGCATTGCAACATTGTACAGTCAGACCAAACACCGTTGTCATCACAGGCTTTTCATCTGACTTTGGTCTTCACTTCCAAATACCGTATATAATATATCTACATAAAATGCTTTAGATGCATTTGTGTGTCAAAAAGTGTGGATCAAGACCAACCGACGCGTCTTTGGCTTTGTGACTGGCCTTGATCTACATTGTTTGCAATGCAAAACGGCAGGGTTTTTCATGGCACGTCTTATATATATCATTACAACTTTATGATGTTTAATTTGCATTGAATATGACAACAATATGAAACGCTATATTGTTTTAATGGAGGATTTTGACCGAGTCAACAGCGCTTTTCATCAGTTTAAGCATACAGCATACCTAAAACATTACTTGATGTAAATGTGAGACGGAATTCATGTTTGAGTCTAGATTGGAGTCATTTTAGCTGGCCTTAACTCGAGAATATATAAATATTTAGCATTATGATTACTATTTTAGTATTGCCGTATCCGGTTGCAAGAGTTCAATTTAATTTTTCACCAGATTACTGATAGATCGGTGTATTTTATAAATGACCTATCCTTGTACTCCAAGGAACACGTTTTGTTATAACCCATTCATTATCTAAATCTTTTGTAAGACTATAACCCTTCACCGTTTCATTGTCGCCTCCTTCAATTTTGTTGTCTGCAATATCGTTTCAAAGTTAGATTTAAGGCAATATGACTGACGAAATTTCGAAACGAGTGCCAAACAGTTTAGGTCCTGACCAGACGCCGCGATACGCGGCGTTTTATCAGGATCCAATTGTTTGCAAACGCGCTTTATGGCGTCATTGAGAGTGAAATGTTTAATACCGGTACCTACTATCAAACTATTGACGTTATCTACACAAAAACAGGCAAGATGTCGAGTTTGGTTTCTACTGGTATTTTGTCCAAATACCGGTATATTAGGTTATAGTGAAAACAAACACCCCTATGATGAATATTCCAACGAGACTCCCTGGCCTTGCTGAATACTTGTAACAGCTTATAACAGTTTGAAAGTAATGCAGAAATTTCCATTAACCCTTAACCCGCCAAATAAATTGTCGTAGGCTATATTTCTCATCTGCTTCAAGTATCAAAGTGCTTCAAAGTTGCTCAAAATTGCTGAAAATGTTGTCCGAGTGTCAAACAGCTTGGATCCGGATGAGACGCCGAGTTACTCGGCGTCTCATCCGGATCCAAGCTGTTTGCATATGGAGCTATAGTCGTGAGTGGCAGGCTAAGGGTTAAGGATTGTCTGATTTACCGTAACCGTCTTGAATCAGCCAATCATTTGAAACACAAAATCTAAACAGGGGTTACAATAAAAGAAAGTTTAATGCACTTACTACTAGCAAAACATGATTTATTCGAACTAGCGCCGGATATCAATGTAGACAGCATCTTTCCAGCAGACGATACTAATGATGGATGGATAAGTGAGATTTACGGCACTGCGACACAAAATAGGTCATATAATGCCGATGGATGAGATAATGATGATGATGATGAAGGATGATTTCAAGCAGATGTTTTCGGCGTATCTCATTTACTACAAAGCAACGCATGGATTCAAAAGCACCGACCTGCATTCCTTGTAGTTCTTGACGGTGTTGATAATCATAGTCTAATTCAAACACCCAAATGACAACTAAGGCCCAAAACCGCGGCAATGAAGAATGCCTGAATACTAATATAGTAGCAAAGAATGTATAGTACGCTCGTAATGTTTTATTAGAATGTTAAAATCAATTTCGTGTTAGTTTACGTCACTTGAGCACTGTTTTAGTCAACTCACGACGTCTTGCTTATAACAGGTGGAGGACGACCCATTATGCCCTTCATCACAGTTTTAGGCACAAATAGGCAACTGGGTAGAACCAGCGACCTTCTCAAAGCTAACTGGTCCGGATACTACATGTACATATCTGGAGTGCCAAGATCGGAAATGAAAACTACAGCGGTGAGTGTCAGTCACAGGGACTATAAAAATCACATAGCTCCTCATCGCTGAGGATGTTACCAAATACAAATATTCGTGTGACACTCAAAACGAATCAAAGAAGTAATTGTAGAAACGTTTGGTAAGTAAAGAACAATTCAGTTTTGATACAGAGAAAAACAAACGGTGACATTTTCAGTATACTTATATTTGATAATGTGTATAAAATATATACATACATATTAAGCACCTCACAATTAAAGCGAGTATACTACATTTTATCCATATGTGCTTCATTTTCTATTCTCGATAGTTAGGAGCGACGAGAACAACTAATACTAATTATAGAGCCACCTTTAAAATCTATGTTTAATTGCATCCAATTGACCTTTTCAATCTGTTACCTCGAGGACCATCGCTTTTCCTAAGCAACATGGATCCCGCCTCACGAGGCGTATGGTTCGGATTCAACGGTTTGACACTCGTTAGAATAATACTTTAGTAAGTTTACCTACACAATAAAACTGAGGAATAGAGTAAGACGACAATTGCTTAAAAGCAGATAACGGCAAGGCAGTGAATGAGATAACAGATGCTGGTAACAAGTTAGATATACTGTTTTATTAACACCATAGTTTATACTTATTATGAAATATGAATAAAACAACATTATAGATATATAGTCACTCATGTTGTACGCTATCATTCAAATAAATTACGATATGGATCTCTACATTTAGGGACTCGGTGATTTAGTTTAACCTTTTTGGCGCCGAATTCGCATAAAGTCGACTTTATAAACAGATAGGATCCGGATCAGACGCCGCTTAACGCGGTGTCTAATCAGAATCCAAACTAGTTGACACTTGTATCGACATTTCTTTAGTCATACTACATTGAATCTTACTTTGAAACGATCTTGCAAACAAGAATAGTAAAACAGACGACAAAAAGGCGGTGAAGTGGTTAAAAGCTCACGACTAGTTCATCCCCGAAAGGGTTAATTTAATGTACGATGAAAGCAATACATGAGCTTTCTGCAAGACCCAGACATTCATTTTTTTGGGAGAAGTCACTTAGTATTACTTTGACTGCATACTATAACTAGTTCTGTCAACAAAACTCTAATGCATCTACAGTGAGTAGTATATTGTACAGTAGCCAACATTAAACAGAAAAAAGACAAGAGGGAACAGTATCCGTGCTGCTCGGTCTATCTTGCTCACACTGTTACTCTGGTCCTCTGGAGCTTTCCGCTTTGATCTGCGTGTCAATGTCTTCCATACCTTAGAAGCTGCTCTTTTCATTGTAGTTCTAGAGAAGTTAGGGCCACCATTATGGTGTAAATGATGAGCACGCTTGAGTCTTGCAGTTCTGGTTATGCGCTTTGGAAGCTACGAAAAGAAACGTTTTGATAATTAACCCTTAGCCTGCCACTCACGACTATAGCTCCATATGCAAACAGCTTGGATCCGGATGAGACGCCGAGTAACTCGGCGTCTCATCCGGATCCAAGCTGTTTGACACTCGGACAACATTTTCAGCAATTTTGAGCAACTTTGAAGCACTTTTAAACTTGAAGCAGACGAGAAATATAGCAGACGACAATTTATTTGGCGGGCTAAGGGTTAAATTGATGTCTGGTATAATCCATGATGAAATGGTAGTATGGTTTAAATGTTATGTACGTTAACCCTTTACCTGATAGCATTGATTCTAGTATTGAAGATATGTGACTACTTAAAGCAGGTTGAAAGTAAAGCAGAATATGTGACTACTTTAAGCTATTAGCTGCTAGAATAAGGAAAGTATTACATATGACACATATTCATTACGGTATAATTTGGAACTATTTTCTTCAGCGGATGAATAAAATGAATGTGCTAAAAGTCGCTTCTATAAGAGAAAGGGTTAAATTCCGAACGAGCTTTATAATATTATACTGCATACATCCTCCCAACCCTGAATACATTCTGTTTATTGAAACAGCTGTCCGGTAGAATTCTTATAATAACTTTTCCCATCTATATTCCAAATGTCGAAACCAAGAAGCCATAAGAAAGAGTTGCTGATCAGGCGTCGGATCAGAATCCAAACTTTTGCACAAAAGCCTCTTCAAGATAAGATTGGTAGCAATAGCCATTGGCTGGATACTTACACGTTTTGGGTCCGTCTTATTAAACGTCGAACCACAAATATTGACGTAAGTCAGATTCTAAAATTCTTAATTTTTATTTATTTCTTAATCTAATCTTGTTTTGTGACATCTCTTTGGAATTGTCTGGAAAAGACGATTCCACAGAGATGTCACAAGACAATATTAGATAGAGAAATAAGAAATTAGATGTATTTTAAAGTTTTGACTTACAACCAGACGGGCCCGTGAAAACTGCCGAGTTAATCTATTATTGTCAACTAGTAAACTTGCATGATTTACATATATAAATATAACACCATCATTATGGAACCACCGAATATAAACTTCGTACAATAAAGATGGTACAACCTTGGCGAAGCTATAATCACGTTATATTACCACGATGTTAAGAATATTGACAGTTCATATGCCGTTTTATGAAAACCCTATTATCCTTTCGTTGTCTTACCCAGGTTCGAATGTATTTACAAACAGTTTGTAACCTGATCAATCGTATTGTTACTCGACATTTTGTCAGGATAAAACGTGTATGTTACTCCTGCTTGTGGTTTTAGTCACACATGAACATATAAGTTCCATTGTAAAATATAAAGCAGTTGGTAGTTGACGGTAGATAAAAAAATATAAATTTACCCGTTTTAATGAAACTTAACGCACATGCATCGCAATTGAATGTAGAAAATGGCATTATTTTGATTTTTGTTTTACATTTTTATCTTATAGGCAACGCGTTGCAAGTCTGATCAGATGACAGCTATCCGATGTCTGATCTGACTTCAAACTGTCTGCAATGGCAATACATGTTTTAGCACATTGCTTTTATAGTGAAAGAATAACGTTTTCAACCCTGTATTAGGCACATGATATCCAGACAGTGTAAATCTAGAGATAGAACGCTCGTCTAGGGACTTCTGTGTTCTTGATTAGAATCACTACGTACGAGACAATAACAATTTGCCCATAATTAACAGAATATGAATAGAAACCATGCATGCACTACCAAATATTGCAAAGCATAGCAAATGTGGTTGACAATTTTGGAGACATTGTGTTGAATATTCTTTTAGGTACCCTACGGTTTGATACATGTTTCCAATTGAACTACATAATGACGATACTATATCCGCATTTCAGAATATCTGATATGATAACAATTCTGACCAACATGATGGTGAAGCTAAAAAGTCGTCATTCGTTCCTAATAAATGCATTTATGTTTAACTCTTTGAACCCTAGTCCCGCATATAGGCGTGCTTTTCAAACAGTGTACATGTGAATAGTACACATGTCCTATACAAACAGTGAAGACCCTGATCAGAGGGCTCCGAAAGGAGCCCTCTGATCAGGGTCTTCACTGTTTGTCACAATGCCAAACATTGACAAAAACAACCCTTTAAAGTCAGAAATGGACTAGACTTAGATGGAAACGGGAATTGTCCATTTAAAGTTTCAGGGAGGAAAGAATTAAAGCAGTACGTCCATATTAAACAGTTTAGAGCATGACCAGAGATGCATGGTACTCAGCCGTCTGCTCAGGTGACAATGGGTTGACCACTCAGCTGGTCAACAATCCTCTAATGAAGAGGTTTACAGAGCGTATAGACAGCTGCCTCTTTAACCCTTATCCTGCGGTGATGTCGTCTGCTTCAAAATTGTCGTCTGCAAAATTTATTACATCTAGATTTATACATTTTTAAAGTATAGAAACCTGAAGACGAGCGTCAAACAGTTTGGATCCAGATCAGACGCCGCGTTACGCGGCGTCTGATCTTGATCCAAACTGTTTGCAAAAATCAGTAAAGTCGCGACCAGCAGGCAAAGGGTTAATGCAGAACAATTCTTATGCAAGAAATACCTAAAATAAATTGAACTCCTATTGCCGAGCATTAAGCCTGTATTAAACAACTTCAAAGTCAAGTATTTATTTACTGATATTATGAACCTCGTGTAGCTGGGTGTAATATAAGGCAACATTTATTCTGCCTTGCTTTACAGAAAACATTGCTAAACCCCAACGCATTTCTCACACTTGAGCTCTCTGCATTATCTTTATTCTGTATTTAGCAGCCACCTGTCATAAGAACGTACAAGTACAGTAAAAAACCTCTCTATTACGACCACTAAAACAAAGGTTAATTGATTGTAATAAAGACAGGTGACAGCTTAAAGCAAGGTGACAATAAAACAGAAAGCTCCTGAAGGAGCTTTCTGTTTTACTGTCACCTTGCTTTAGGCAGTCACATATTGTACTCACATAATAATTAACATAATTTGGTTGTCGTAATAAAGAGGTTCTCCTGTATTTTCTAAAATAATTATACCAGTTTTTCTTGCTCCTCTTCGTCATCATCGTCATGGTCATGGACACGTGGTGTTTGTGGCAACGGTTCCCCGTAGCCATGCTTGGTGTAGTTGTGTACGGCAGCGAACTGCACCATAGTAGCCAAGACGAACACAAACGCCATGGCAATGTAGATATCTAGAGCAGTTGTGTAGGACACGCGAGGCAGGTCACTGCGGCTTTCAAGACCAAGGAATGTCATCGTCAGCACAGTCATGGTGCCTGAAAATATTGTTAGTGTAAAGAGAAACCCCTCTAAACCTGAACCTCTGAATACCGGAATTCTCTCTAAACTGGACACAACCTTTGGTCCTGTTTCCAACCCTTCTTTATTTTAACCCATTACACAATAAATATGCCTTTTACGCCTTTGATTTATTCCTACACTGAATTAAATATATCAATGAATATGTATCATCAGAAATATTTTTTATATTCTAGCAGATGATAGCTAAAAGCAGGTTGGAAGTAATGCAGAATGCGCATTAAGGCGCATTCTGCTTTACCCGTAACCTGCTTTAAGTGATCAGCTATCTTCCATACTAGAAACAAAATACTGGTGAAAACCACTTTAAACCGGAAACCCCTGTAAACCGGACATTTATTTGGTCCCCACACATGTCAGGTTTAGAGGGGTTTCACTGTATGTATGTATATATATATATATATATATATATAAACGGAAATGCAAAGGTCCGACAAAAGTCGGTCCGGAGTAGAGGAGCGTAATGTTTTTATTAAATATTGTTTAAACAAAGGCATAATCTTTCTCTTTTTTTAATTCGATATATATATATATATATATATATGTGTGTAACAATTAATTGCTATGGCCAATCAATTTGTGCCGAGCGCACACTCATTACAGAAGCATATGCATCGTTTAAGAATATATTTTTCAAGGTATTTGGGTTGTAGTTTTTTAATCAAAAACCGTCACCTGTCTTTAAAACTATTAAAGTATCGTAACTGAAATCGTCGCCTAACACATGATTGACTAAGGTAAGAATCCCACGATACCGAAACGAACTTTTGATTCCAGACTTGTATTAGTTTTCTGAGCATACCGGTATATCATTTGTGTCTATAGACTTAGTTGTACTTTGGTACATTTAAAACTGTAGAATAAAACAGTCACCATTATCGGAACATGGTGTTTGATCTGTAATTTACCCCTGCCCGGTGACAGCTGCAATTTGAATACTACCGCTACAAATTATGTAGACCCTATCAAATAGGTACACCTTTCCCTCTCTACAACGGCTCTCCCAACAACAACTTCCTCCTTACAACGACCCTTGCCGTTGATCCCTAAACATGCAATCATATCTTACGCTTTTACTGCTGCAATATCGTCTCCTTAAAATTTTCGTCTGCTGTTTTTCTCATAGTGACAAAAAAGACATTTCGACAGAAAAAACATTTAATGACGAGTGACAAACAGCTTGAATCCAGTTGTTTGCAAATGTAAATAATTTTCCTCCCAATAACGACTCCTTCCGAACAAGGCACATATTTTTTGTCTCCCATTGGGTGTCGTTGACGAGAGGGAGCGCTGTGTATTTTTCGCTTGTTAAATAGCTATGTTAAAGAATGGAGGCAGGCGGCCTCACTTGCAAGCAAGGACGATTTGATTTTTATAATAAAACCACAGCATCAACAACAACAAAACCAATTGAAACGACCGAACGAATTAATTAGAAAGCCATTTTTACACACAGCTCGGAAGACAGATTTACAAAACCTTGATAACAAAAAACACTAAACGGTTTCTCTGACATTTTCGAGACTTGATTAGCTGTGTCTGTGATCGTAACCCTTAGAATGCTGCATTTTTAACTGGACTCTTCTATTTGTGAAACATTGAACAGTCGGTGGTGATTATTGAGATACATGTGTTCTTGTAGCATATACAGTGCTCCCTCCCTACAACGGTTCTCCGAACAACGACTCCCTCCTAACAACGACATGTGCCGCTGTTCCCAAGACAAGTATGTCTAATGCTTGCATTGCTGCAAAATCGTTTGCTTAAAATTGTTGTCTGCTGTTATTCTGTAAATGAAATTTTGACAGAAAACACATAATGACGAGTGACAAATAGCTTGTATCCTGATCAGACGCGTCGTCTGATCTGGATTCAAGCTCTTTGCAAAAGTAAGCAAATATCCCTTTTTATAACAACTCCCTCCTAACAACACAAACGATCGCTGTCTCCCATTGGGTGTCGTTATAGAGAGGGAACACTGTTTCAAATAATGACAAAAAGGTATTCCTGATCAGAGGGGTATACATATGTTATTAAAGATACACGTACAAGTCTGTCACCGGCACACTAAGGGATAATCTTAATCACGCCAATAACATCGGGAAGCTCTTTCTGGCCAGTGGTAGACAAGAAGCCCTTATTATAGGGAATAGTTTCTATATTATAGCACATGATAGCTTAAAGCAGGCTGAAAGTAAAGCAGAATGCGCCCTTAGGCGCATTCTGCTTTACTTTCAACTTGCTTTAAGTAGTCACCTATATTAAGCACTAGAAATAGACTATCAGGTAAAGGGTTAATTACCCGGGGTGTTTTGTTTCAGATAAGTATTGTCAGGTTGTATGACAAGTGGCGTCTTCACATGATCCGAACTTATTGTAATTTCCAAGTCCAATGAGGTTTATATATACATGTTGTACTTATAATTATAAAATTTACACATCCCCTGCAAAGCCAGACAACACTAGCATCTGAAATATGGTTGGATAGAGTAACACGGCTTTTAGGGATAAGGATCCATGGTGACAATTGTAGCAGATAATTCAATACGAATAAAAGTCTAAAGTTTATAAATAAAAGCAGACGACGAAAATAATTAATCAGACAATAATAGTGCAGATGCTGTGTTAGACGGGTTATGACGTCATAGTGACAGTGAACCGGTACTTAGCGCGTGACGCAATTCCTGGCATCAAACCTGTATATTATGTTCAATAGAATCAATACAGTAAAACCTCTCTATTACGACCTCTAAAAAGAAGTCTTATTACAAGTTTTAAAATTAAAGCAAGGTGACAGTAAAACAGAAAGCTCCTAAGGGAGCTTTCTGTTTTACTGTCACCTTGCTTTAAGCAGTCACCTGTCCGTAAAACACCTTATAATTAACATAAATATGTGGTTGTAATAGAGGGGTTTATTGTAGTTCAAATAATCAGCGATTGAGTGAATGAAAAGTTGACTTATCATACGAGTATAGGGAATAGTCCACGAATAGTTCAGTAAACATACTAACCTAGTGCTATCCTATCTGCTGTCGCCTCTCTGTTGATCCAGAAGGCTACCCATGAGAGTATGACTAGGAGACAGCAGGGTACATACACATTGATCAGAAAGTAGCCTATATGACGACTCAGTTTGAAGTCCACGGATAAAACAGTATGCCAAGCTGGAAATAAGTACAGTGAAGAAAATGCTATTCTTTCCCAGTAAACGCGATTATTTCCAGTGCAAACAGTTTGGAGCCTGATCAATCGCAGGCTCCAAACTGTTTGCCACTCAGATAAAAATGAAAGTCAGAAATGTCAAAGAGTTGTCATTTTCTGCATTTTAGTGCTTTGCGTTTGCGTTTCGTTTTGCCTTTAAAAGGGAAAGAATAACGTTTTCTCTACTGTAGAACTAATCATTTTTGGCGAGTATTAATACATACCCTGCTACAGTTTAGAATAAGTTAGTGGATGATACTGGATACGCGAATTCAATTCAATTAAATTTAGAAAAAAGCGTTACATGTCTGGAGCTCTTACTCTTAATTCTTATCTGTTTGGAGCATTATTAAAGACATTGCTGTTTGGGGGTCTGGTTATTTGGCATTCTATTGCAAGGGTATTCAGTAAAACCGACATGAAAAAACATGAAACATAAGGCATAATTTGGAAAGCAGAGAAAACTGTAGCAATGTATTTGTTAAATGTGCTGCATTCTATGAATTATGTTAATTATTTGAGCAATGAAATATTATTATAACTAAGCAACGAGTATACTTGTCAAAACCAAACAGCGTGTCTATGAAAAGTACGTACAGTTATCCTATCCAAACAGGGAAGCCTCTGGTAAGAGAACTCTCGTAGGAACCCTCTGCTCGTTATCTTCTTGCAATATATTGTTAAAACGGACCCTGAATAGTCTAAAACGGACTAGACCTAACTTTGAATTGGAATTGTCCATTAAATATTTCAACGGAGAATGAGTTTATACTGAAAATCATTGTACAAAATGTCTTATAATATTAGTATAGTAATGTATATGTTTCTTATGTAAACCGTCATTTAATTTTAGGCATGTACAATTTATTATCATAATTATGTTAACGGATAGGTACACTGTGCAACTGCCAAGGTGGACATATTTTTGTTCTGTTCGACTATAACCTGTTCTTACCTCCTTTAAAGAAATCTACGGACGAGTAATTAAAAGGTGTCTCCATTAGGTCAAACTGTGACAGTCGCATATCCTTGGGCATCTCAACGGGGTTATCATGACGCCAAACGTAAACCACGTCCCTCGTTGAATAGGCGACTGTCAAAATATCAAAATTGTCAAATTCAAATTCAAATCAATTTATTACTCTCAGTTTATGATTTTAAATGAAATCATGAAGAAAAAATAATTTACATAGACAAAATATAAAAAAGTATCATCTAAAACCGCAAAGTATATATCTTCTTGTTAGTGACAGCTTAATTAACTCATTCACCCCTGTATTTTCTAATGGAAAATGTCCAATCTCCAAATAAGTCTAGCCTATGTTTACTATTTAGGAGTATTCATTACAATATGTTGCAAAAAGACAAACAGTGTAGACCCTGGTCAGATGGCTCCTTAATCAAGGTCTATACTGTTTGCATAGGGAAATTCTGCTCTTCACATGTACAGTGTTTTGTAAGTGATGAGTATTCTCGTCTCTAGGGTGAATGTGTTAATACACCCAACGGGAGACATCGATTATGTCTGATTTTCGGAGGGAGTCGTTATAGGGAGGGAAATTGGCTTACATTTAAATACAGCTTGAATCCAGACCAGATGCCGCGTCACGCGGCGTCTGGTCTGGATTCAAGCTGTTTGTCACTCGTTATTATGCTTTTTTCTGTTAAGATGTCAACTATGTAAGAAAAACAGCAGACAACAATTTTAAGCAGACGATATTGCAGCAGTGAAATCGTCAGACATAATTGTTTTGGGAACAGTGGAAAGCGTCGTTGTAAGGAGGGAGTCGTTGTTTGGAGGGTCGTGTAGAGAAGACATGCTGTACAAGTGTGACTGTACATGGCTACTTACAACTTCCTATATGTAGCGGGCATGTCTGGAGGTCTAACGGATATTTCCTCAATTCCATTTTACAGCTAGCACGTACTGTCAGTCTGAAACCAACATATCCACAGTCAAACTTCAATATTACGAACTCCCATAAGTCGATAATTTACCCGTATGTCTACAGATTGATTCGGCTGAATTGGACTCATTTTAGTCGAACACATGTTTATTCTGAAATAAGCGTGGCGGCTAAGCCACGTTTTAACTTTGTTATATATTATACGATCGATTTAAGCGAGATCAGAAAAGCAAAACTCGACTCTATTTAAATTCCCTATTAAATTTCTTATAGCAATGTAATGAATATATGTGGCAATTCTCCAGCGTGAGCTTTACTAGTACAATACGTTTCACGTTTACTCTTAACAAGAAAACGAACTTTGTATGTATTACTTCTTCGTTTTTTACCATTTCTCTACCGATATGAATTTCAGCTTTAACCCTTTTACAACCATGATATTATGTAATATATTATTCCGCTTTAATACTTCTGTCGGCATAATCGTTTCAAAGTTACAGTTTAGGTAGTGCATGCATATCGACAGTGTAATGTTACGAGTGGTGACAAAGGATTATGTCACCCTGACCAGATGCCGAAATACCCGGCTGCCGATCGGGGTCAAAACTGTTTGCTGTTTGCATATATACGAGTACATGTATCATAGGCCATCAGAGTACTCAGGCTATGGCAATAACTTTATTTAAAACACGATGATGACGTCATTCTATTGTCCTCGCAGTACTGTCGTTTTCAATACTGGACGGGTATCAATAGTGTATTCGCGCTTACCGTACCGTATTTGACAATTTGTGCGCGAGCAGTCCAATATTACTAATATTGGACTGCACGTGCACAAATACGGTACGGTAAGCAAGCTAATATTGTACTACACACTAATATTGTATTGCTAGGATGGCTTGTGAGACACACAAAAAATACAGTAAAACCTCTCTGTTTTTTTCCAATAAACTATGTGTGAACTACAGTGGAAAAAACGTTACTCTTGCCAATAAACGCGCTTACGCTAAAACTATTATTTCCTTGCAAACAGTTTGAAGCCTTATCGAACGCCGGATAACCCGGCGTCTGATCAGGCCTCAAACTGTTTGCCACTCAGATTAAAAAACAATAATAAAAAATGTCAAAAAAATGGTAATTTCCTACATTTTAGCGATTTGTGTTTGCGTTTAGTTTGCATTTAACGGGAAAGAATAACGTTTTCTGAGAAAACTTTTCTCCACTGTATATTGGAGAAGATCTTATTATTTCCCGTTTAAACGCAAAGGAAACGCAAACGCATTGCGTTAAAATGGAGAAAATGACAGCTTGTTGACAATTTTGACTACTTATTTAAATCTGAGCCTTGTCAGACGCCGGAAAACCCGGAATCTGGTCCGGCTCTGGAATTGGAAATAATGGTTTAAGCGTAAACGCGTGTATTTAGAAAGAACAACGACTTCTCCACTGTACTTATTGAGTGTTTTAGACAGGCGACTGCTTAAAGTAAAGTTACATTAAAACTATAAGCTCCTACAGGAGCTTTCTATTTTGCTCTCATCTTGCTTTAAGCTGTCAACTGACTGCTATACAATCAATTAGCCGTATTTATTTTAGTGGTCGTAAAAGAGAGGGTTTACTGTTTTTTAGCAGTGGCATGACAAAACCAGACTTACATCTACATGTTTTGCGTCGCAAACAGAGTAGATTAATTCAAAGACGCGATGACTGTTCAAGATATACGCTGTTTGACACTCACAAGCATCTTCAAGATTTTTAAACAGTATTGTATTATACAATATGTGACAGTGTGTACCAAACTCAATTTCAGAGCCTAGGACGACATTGTCTTTCTTTAAAAACCCTTGAACTTTATCCCTTTCATGTTCATCATAGTGTTTTTAACATTTTACATTTTCAGCGGAACCAGGGTTTATCATTTTTACACTATTTTTCAGTAGCAAGTTTCGCAAGTTTTGACTGTTTTGCATTTACTATGGGATTTAAGCAAGTGACTTTGGACGATAGATTTATCACGCGTCCTGATTATTTGGACTAGTCTAGAGACGACAAAGTATTCGAATTGCTCGACACTGTTAGCCTACATTGCGAATAGGAAAAAACAACTACATTATATTTTGTAATTGTCATTAAACAGGGAAAAAAACGTTCAAAATTGCAAATCTTTGTCCCGGCTTACGGGGATAAGAACAACATTTGCTGATCACATTGCCAGCAGTGCAGACCAAGAATAGAACAAGCACTTAAACTTTCCCGAGCGGCATTTAAGCATGATCTACACTATTATCAAATTGGACATTTGTCCCACTTGTTACACTGACAACGGTCAAAACCCTTATACTGCTATAATCGACTAAAACAAGCACTTAGTAATAGTTTAGCTGCTCATAAGAAGCAACTATATCTGACAAGAACATGCTGTTCAATACTTTTCTGCTGTTTCTCTAAACCAATTAAGTAGGGGGTATAATTGCGTGAATGTTTATCAATTGTTATTTGAATGGCAAATCAAGTTTGCTTTCGCTACAAACCAAAAAACAAAAATCACAGTTATGAACGTGAAATGGTAAAAATTGCCAAATGAAGGGTCTGTCTAGAAGGACCTCTGTTTCTTTTGTTCAAAAACTTATCAAAAGGTGAATATTTAAGCATATGCCATTTTTTAAAGTAGACGGTATTTGAGCCGGAAAAGGTTTACGATTCTGACAAACCGTGCGACTGCGTAGGGTCTACACAGTTTGAGAAACATAAATTAGGTTTCCCTTTGTGGATATACTAATTTCCGATACAATAATATCCAATTCACTGTAAACTTTTCCATTAGGTTAATATCCAGAAAATGTGAATACCTCGTCTACACGTATCGACATTTTATTGGCAATGAGTGCACGACACGCGACGGTGTAAGCGAAGCAATCCAATATTACCGAGGCGAAAGGCACGTGCAAATCAAGGTACTCGTATACCACAGGACTGGCCACCCGTGCAAAGGATAAGGGATCAATAGGGTTATATCTTAAACTGACGAATTTGCTTTTATTTTAACAAGAAAATATTAAACTAGGTTTGAATATATAAACGTAAGGCTTTCATTGAAACATCTGATGTTTTCAGAAACGTGTTTTAAGTAAGATATAAGCCTCAAACGATCCAGTATGTAAAATATTGTACTGTGTTCGGCGCTACGCGCCTCACACAGTACAATATTTTACATACTGGATCGTTATCGTCTTATATCCTATACTTACGGTTAGATCTACCCGAAACGCCTAGTTTATTGATAGAATAAATTAAACTGTTTCTCGTCATGTTCAGTTGTTTTCCGATTGTTCACTTTAGTTTTTCCTATTACTCAACGCATTTAATCATTGTAATGCTTGTGTCTAATGGCGTGATTTGCATCTAAGGACCGAAATGCAATTGCTCTGGCTATATTTCAAGCTGGCATCTTAGGAAGCTCTTGAAATTCTCTCGAACACTGATTAACAGCGACAAATTCAATATCTCAAATGGCTTAAAAGACCCATGCGCCTTGCAGTTTAACATTAATCACTTGATGTGAGAGGTAATTAAAGATGTTTACTGGATTGTAAATTCAATTTCAGTGTTAGAATGGGTACCAAAAATGATTGATATGAGAATAATATTGTCCTGCTGAATACGTTTTTGTGCTGATAATTAAATGCCCGACTGTTTGTCTTTTACCTTGACAAGTTTCAACAATGAATATGTATAATTTTAATTTGGAAACTATCCTTGAACTAGCAAAATTGTATAGAGATCAATTCTCTTCAAATATCGCTTCCACTAAATGAAGTAGCTTTTAATATTAATTCTCGTTCAAGTCTTTGCACGATCCCTATCATTTTTCCAGTTAATGGATTTTACCTTTTTAACTCATTCACCCCTGCAACTTTAAATGGACAATTCCAGTTTACAATTAAATTCAATCCATATTTGAATGATTAGAGTGGTTTTTAACAATATTTTAGAAAATGACAAACAGTGTAGACTCTGATCATTGTTTGCATAGGACAAGTGTACTCTTGATAGGTATATACTTTGTTCATGACGAGTATACTCGTCACTAGGGCTCAATGTGTTAAGCTTAAACATTGTCTGATTTAAAACGTTCATCTTCAAAATAATCATCCTATTTCCTGCCGAAATATCTTTTGGCTTAAACTCGAGTGTCAAACAGCTTTGACCCAGATCAGTTGTGGCGTAATGTGGCGTCTGCTCTGGATAAAACGCATTGTAAATACCGATAAAGCCGCGAGCATTTCCAAATAAAGAGCATCAATATGTGTCGATTCAAACTATTTGGATTTAAACTGTAAACTCTTTGAACCCTAGTCCCGCATATAGGCGTGCTTTTCAAACAGTGTACATGTTAATAGTACACTTGTCCTATGCAAACAGTGAAGACCCTGATCAGAGGGCTCCGAAAGGAGCCCTCTGATCAGGTTCTTCACTGTTTGTCACAATGCCAAACATTGACAAAAACAACCCTTAAAAGTCAGAAATGGACTAGACTAAAATGGAAACTAGAATTTTCCATTTAAAGTTTTAGGGAGGAAAGAGTTAATGAGCAATTTAAACGCGCATAGCATGAGAAGGGTCTAGTTTGATTTTTACACAGTACTCGTACATGTAGTAAATTAGAATTTGTATTGAAATGTGTTACCACTATTACTCAGAATATCATCACTTTCTGATGGTGGCTAAAAGATGGAAGACAATTAAATAATAATACTACCTAAATAGTTATCTAGTTATTATCAACAGGTACATGCACAGGCCAATACAACCCCATTTTAGTGCACACATTCCATATTCTCTGAATGACATTGTGTGATTAGCCTCAATATTATATCATACTAATTTCGTCTGTAGTATACATGTGTAAACACTATAACCTATTCAATCACTTGAGAGTGCGGATGATGGTTTCGCACTGAACTACTGATGTATGGAATTAAAAGAAAACTAGACGATTATAAAGTGAAAATTGTGAAAAACAATATATTTTTGTAAATGTCTTTGATAGCAGGATTTGTAATTGTTTATATACACAGAGAACTTGTAAATTTGAATAATAATGTAAGGAGCAGTCACATTTGGAGATTATCCATACATATGGTCTTTAAATGTCATTAAGCTATCTCAAGGAAACTGTTTTAAACAGCCGCGTTATCGACAACCCTCGGTACATTTGTACCTCCGCATTTCAAGTTCCTGTTCTGAAAGTATTAATACACGAAACAAAGAGAAAGCTCTACTAATTTTACGATTATTCTATTTACATCAGAATAGTTTATATTTTAAATCGTTTCACTGTTTCATCTAATACAGTTCACATATTAATTAATCGAGATTTTGTGTTTAAGGAACTGATAATACCAAACAGTAATTAATTAGTGTATTTGCTTTGGCGGATTAGGACTGAGTAAAAGTTGCAGACTAAAAATAGTTCCAAACAGTTGAAACCATCAATAAGATTATACTGTTTAACATACAAAAGCATTGATAAAAATATCCCCTACATTGTAAATATTCCGTAACTCTGGGATGAGAGCCCGTTCCAACAAAAGACGTTAGTGTCTAAAAATCTGATTGCAAACAGTTGGGAGTTAGTTCAGACACTGAGTGTTTTGTACTTTTAAGGTCAAACTACGGAATCCTGTTAGGACCGCTACTTTTTCTTATTTTCATTTTTTGTAAAACGCCGAAAAAAGATGCGAGAATGCAAGGGCGCATTCTCGCATCTTTTTTCGGCGTTTTACAAAAAATGAAAATTAGAAAACGTAGCGGTCCTAACAGGATTCCGTATCAAACTGTTGCAACCCATATGGAAACAAATCAATATTTTAAACAGCTGTCTACTTTCTACACATTTTCACCTTGAGTTTTCGATTATGGGTAATCTCGTTGAAATGGAAAAGGATGATTTGACCAATTTCCATAAATGTATGTAGCATTTGTGAAAGTGATTATTGTATGTATGATGATCATTTCATTTAACCCTTTACCTCATAGCCTGTTTCTAGATTTGAAGGCAAGTGACCACTTAAAGCAGGTTGAAAGTAAAGCAGAATGCGCCCTCAGACGCATTCTGCTTTACATTCAACCTGCTTTAAGCCAATATTTGATAGTATATAAGTAATATTTCTAATTGTAAATGTTCATGCCTGTATAATCTTGAACTATTTTCTTTGGCGGAGGGATAAAGGCGCTAAAAGGCGCTTCTATCAGGTAAAGGGTTAAAACAATACCGATCCCTTTTCCCCCATAAATACGCATTTTAAGTATTCCATGTGTTCCTCCACTAAATAAAATAGTTTCACTTTATACAGTTTTGAAATATGTTAAAACATGTTTCATATATCCTAGCAGACAATACCTAAAATAATGCTGTAAGTAAAGTAGAATGTCAATCTGCTATAAGTTGTCACGTATCATCAATACTAGAAACAGGTTTTAAACGAGTAAATTGCAGAGTCTTTATACAGTAGAGTTCAACCATTGAGACGGTACTTGATACGAGTGAAAGCTTTCAGAAAAATTAGGAACGTTTTGCTTCTACTTTTACCATATTTCTATAAACAGTCGTTTCGTTTAAAACCTAATTCTTACTTGAAAGATAAAAAGAGTGGAATTTTACTGTATATAAATCAGCTATCAATTGACAAGATATCCCATGGACAGTTAAACATATTGAAACCTTGTGACGTATATACGCGGCCTTTGCAAACAATATACCTTCTTAACAATATACATGCCTATGCAACCAGAGTAGATCCTGATCTAAGGAATCCAATATAATTCCTCTGATGAATATATACACTGTCTGTTATTGATCAATATATTGTAAAAAGAAGAATTATAAAAGGTAGAAAATGGCAAAACCTAAACGAAAACTGGACTGGTCCATTTAAAAGTCCAGGAGTCAACTAGTTAAGTGCTTCAGCACTTTAAAAGCCATTTGAGGTGATTAAGCATTAGATTTTCCAGACATCCCATCAGCTGCATAATTTCCTAAATGATCTCAATGGTCTTTGTTCAGGAATTGGCAACAAGTACTCTAACCATTATTTGAATAATGACATTTTAAGGACAAAGCGCCATGACCAGTTTAGATTACTCGCTCTCTTTCTCTCTCTCTCCCTCTTCATAAGGATATGTGATGTATTCACTTAAATATCTAAGCACTGTCTTACAATATTTTTTTATCTTTCTTTATTTTCTTTTATATTGTTTTTTTTTTTTCAAAAAACAATTCTCTCCTTTTTTCTTTCTTTTCTTCATGCTTTGTTTTTCTTTATTTCTTTTCTATTATTTCTTTATTCTATATGCCAATGTATACAAGTGCATATGGATGTGTTTCTATATGCCTCCCTACTTGTTTATCTACCCTTCCTGTATATATGTCTGTCTTTCAGTTTATCTGTCTCATTATATGCCTGTTGATATATCCTTCTGTTTGTCTATATACATATATGTGGTAATATTTGTATATATCCATCGATATCCATCGATCGACTGATTGATCTGTCTAAATATATCTAGTTTTCGTTTAACCCTTTGCCTGCTGATCGCGACTTTACTGATTTTTGCAAACAGCTTGGATTCAGATCAGACGCCGCGTTACGCGGCGGTAACGTGGCGTCTGATCTGAATACAAACTGTTTGAGACTAATCTTTAGATTTCTTTTCTTAAACAGTTATCAATCTAAATATGTATATTTTGCAGACGACATTTCTAAAGCAGACGATATCACCGAAGTATAAAGGTTAAGATTTCCTTGTGCAGATGCCATTATTCAGAATATAATTATGCCTCAATCGTTTAGCTATTGATGACGTCATTAACTTGTCTGCGTTAGCCTATGTGTGGGTGAGTTTAATCTCGAAGAAAGAGAATTGACTTGCTAGCTATCATATTGCATTGTCCCTCTACCAGACATAGATTTAAAGCAAACCTTTGGGACAGTAAGATTTTCCCGTCATTGTAGATGCGTATGAATCTATTTGGTGTGGTTATCGTATGTAGGTACGATTTCATTCCGTTGTAAAAGACGGTGTCTGGAAACCATATACGCTCGAGAATCTACAAAATAGATTAGCACAAATTATTATACACATGGCTACCCATTATGAGAACTACTGAGACCCGTTTCATAAAACGGCGTACGACAAATATTGTCGTAAGTCAAAACTTATTACTTTAAGATACATTTAATTTCTGATTTCTCTATCTAATCCTGTTTTGTGACATCTCTTTGGAATCATCTTGAAAAGACTATTCCAAAGATATGTCACAAGACAGGCTTAGATGGAGAAATACATAATATAAAATAACTGATACTGTTATAATCTGACTTACGACAACAGTTTTAATTGTGGAGAAGCCTTTTGGAAAGCACAATGTACATGTAGTGATTAGCATTTTCATATGTTGGCATTTTGTTTCAGCTTCAATAACTCAAGATCAAGGTCAATTTAAGTATGATAAAACAAATAATATGCTTCAGCTTGTATAATTTGAAATTCACGACAATCTGACCTTAAAAGAGTTAAACGCCCGAGGTGCTTGTATATTTAAAAAAAAGGATATCGTGTTAGTCGATCATGTTGTTCTGTACTAAATTTCAAATACAGTAAACCCCCTCTATTACGACCACTAAAACGAAGGCTAATTGATTCTATAAAAGACAGGTGACAGCTTAAAGCAAGAAGGCAGTGAAACAGAAAGCTCCTAAAGGAGCTTTCTGTTTTACTGCCACCTTGCTTTAAGCAGTCCTAATAATTAACAAATTATAGTGGTCGTAATAAAGGGGTTTTACTGTACATCAAAATTCTATATTACGACCACTTTTGTTAATTGTTATGTGTTTATTATAAATGCCTGCTAAGAGCAAGGTGAAAGTAAAACACAATTATCTCCTGTATTACTTTCACCTTACTTTAAGCTGTCACATTTCTTTCATACAATAACTGAGCCTTCATTTTAGTAGTCGTAATACGGGGTAAATCTGTAATACAGTTAAACCTTTCTAATAAACCAATAAATTGTGTCAACTTAAAGCAAGGTGACAGTAAACTGAAAGATCGGTCTTGCTGTCGCCTGTTATTTAAGCAATTGGCATTCGTTATAGTGGTCGTAACAGAGAGGTTTTACTGTACGTAAGATTAATCGGATGTGTTAACTCTTTCCTCCCTGAAACTTTAAATGGAAAATTCCAGATTACATTTGAGTCTAGTCCATTTCTGACTTTTAAGGGTTGTTTTTGTCAATGTTTGGCATTGTGACAAACAGTGAAAAACCTGATCAGAGGGCTCCTTTCGGAGCCCTCTGATCAGGGTCTTCACTCTTTGCATAGGACAAGTGTACTATTCACATGTACACTGTTTGAAAAGCACGCCTATATGCGGGACTAGGGCACAAAGAGTTAACATGTCAAACTGAGGTTGGATGATATGGTTGGATTGGGAATTACCCTAACCAACAACTGTTTAAGTACCAAAGCATTTTATTACACGGTGTTATTGCTACAAGAATCGGTAAAATCTGTTTAACTCGTACGCACCGCCAGTAGGATCACCATATCAAAAGACATTTGTCTAAAGGCATAAAAAGGTGATTTTTTCGTTTAAAAAGGTCATAAAATTTGGTTTTAACCTAAGTTAAAACCTTTAATAATGTCAATAACATTTAATGGCATGTTGCAATACCCGTTTTGATATTAGGCACCAATAAAAATGCATGCAGTACAAAAAGTATGATTGTGATAACAATGATCCTTTTACAACGTTAACTCGGTGGGTGGGGTAACAAAAATGCCTCAAAAGCCAACAAAGCTGCCATGAATTTACTGCTATCATACATTTCCTAAGAGCAGAGGGTTTGGGCTTCCTGAAAATCATAGTGAACCTTATTCACCCGAATGGTACCCGTACCTCAAATTTCAGGTGCCTGGCTCACGGCCTAATAGTATAAATTGCTGTTTTTAAATTTCAATTTGACTAAATGATATCGTTATGAATGTTTTGATTCTGGTCAGACTCAGCGAATCGTTGTCGGAACAGGGTCGAAACTGTTTGCAAATAACCATGACTCTTTCGGTAATGCAGTGAAGACGTTCAATTAACCCTTTCCCTTATAGAAGCGACTTTTAGCACATTCATTTTATTCATCCGCTGAAGAAAATAGGTCTAAATTATACCGTAATGAATATGTGTCATATTTAATACTTTCCTTATTCTAGCAGTTAATAGCTTAAAGCAGACTGAAAGTAAAGCAGAATGCGCCTTAGGGCGCATTCTGCTTTACTTTCAACCTGCTTTAAGTAGTCACATATCTTCAATACTAGAAACAATGCTATCAGGTAAAGGGTTAATAATCCTAATCCTTTACTGTTAAAATATCGTTGTTCAAAAAGTGGTACTTCGAATGAACAGTGTAGGGATTTTGAAAATGTTCTGTCAGTATGACTGTTAAACATTTTGATCACAATCAAACACTGTTTATTCGGCGTCTAATCAGGATCTGACAATGCAAATGTCAATTTAGTCTCGCTCGGCAGTAAATGGGATACATAATATCGTTAGCAGCCTCCAAATAGATCCATCCTAGGCTGTATATATATGTGAATGGCTGTACAGCGTTATTTTTCTCTACTATAGATATATTGTTAAAATGTAAATGATGTTTCTTGGTTAGAGCCTATACAATCAATGCTCTAAATAGCATGTCAACTTGATTGATGATAGGGTTTTAAGAGGAATTTGTTCTGGTTCAGTTACCGAAAGCGCAATATCATTACAGATTGCCTTTCTGTCCCAGACACGAGACGAGCGGTATTCTACCGAGTCAGGTCGTATTTTTACTTTCGGTTGGGATAATACTATTGTAACACAAACGTTTGAATTTTATATTGCATCCATTTCTCAAATTTAGGAAACTATTTAATTGTTGTTGTCACTGTCAAAACTGTTTTATACTTTGAGGTTTAGGATTTTAGATAACATTTACCAAGAGCTCAACGCTTTCACTTCTAAGATATATATTGCTTAAAATTTCACTCGCCTTTTTCTCAATTCGTTTACGTATTAGTCGTGTTGACCGATCAAAGGCGGATATAGGTAACACACTTATTGATTCCTGATTAAATGTGTATTTACACGGTGTCTGATTCGTATCTAAACTGTTTTGTAAATGATACGATCGCATTGTGATAGGGCTAGGCAGTGAATTAATCAATTAAAATAAAAATGGTTTATTTTAATATAGTATCTAGTTTTTAACAGTGAGTTTGTATATATTTTAGAACAAACCTTCCGTACCTTAATACTTAACTGTATAAACTCAAAGTCCGTATTATTCTTCATTGCTAAACGCTTATCCGTCCAAACTTGTCGAAAATAGCAATCCATTGTAAACGCCTGTAAACAAGATGAAAATAATAAATAGTCAGTTGCATAATGTACATTTACAGTGTTCATTCTCTACAACAACAACTAATTGGAGACATATATTATGTGTGTTGTTCGAAGGGTGTTGTTATAGGGAGAAAACATCAAAACCCTAAGATATCTAAGAATGACTTGGCGTACATTTGCAAACAGTTTGAACCCAGACCAGACGCCGCCTAACGCGGCGTCTGATCTGGGTTCAATCTGTTTTGTCACTCGTCGTTATGTTGTCCAATAGGTAACTTTGAGAACAAAACAGCAGACGACACTTTTAAACACTTTTATTGCAGCAGTGAATGGGTTAAACGTGCATGTTGATTTTTTGGAACAGCGACAAGCACCGTTGTAAGGAGGGAAATATTGTTCATGGGACCGTTGTAGGGAGAGAGCACTGTATATGCGAACAACATATCCTACTTTTTCACATACAAGTGCAAAATATAGAGTGCAGTATAAATCGTAAAGCACATTGTGTATGAAAACCAACTATACTAAGTTATGAACCATTGAAAAACTATCGTAGATCTACTATAAACTTGAATCACCACGAGTCAACGACACAATAGGCTAGTACGTTGCTCAGAATAAGACTGACTAACCCGCTTGTAGCCTGAAAACATTTTTTTTAATTTACGTTACATCATAATGATGTAATGTTATTATTATGACGTAATTCCTTAAACAAAACTAAATATCAAATACTCATTTTTAATCGATAAGAAATTTTTTAGATTAGAATATTAATTGACAAAAATTGCTCTGTTATCACAGGTGTATTTTCACAACACACTGGTGTCGTTTTTCTTTATTTTGATTTGGTACTATTCTGTCGAATCGTTTTCCTACAAACTGAGGAAATGGTGAAAGTACTAACGTTTGGAGTTTTGTGTAATTGGTTGTTTATTTGCTAAATAGAATATTAAATTCGTGTGTTTTGAGCCTTGAAGTTTTTACCTCGTTTGAACTGATATGTTACTCGCCAAAGGCTCGCACTTTTCAATACTGAAAACACACTCATTCAATATCCTTTTTGTTTTGTTTTTGTCACGTTTCCAATATATGTGCTTTAATCATAGTAACTATTTTTCCTTTTTTTTCAAATTGAATAACAAGTAAATGAGCTTACCATGTCCATTTCTGAGATAGGCCCAAGTGACCTAATATTGATATTCAGAATAACTTCCACAGGTTCACCTAAAAGAAAGAGACGTTGATAAATTATGGTAGATGCTAATTGTTTCATTAATAGTTCTAGAAATGTATGTGACTATAAAATAAAATCAATCAAAGAAAAACATATTACACAATACAGTTCCAGAGAGATAAATATACAGCGCTCCCTCTCTACAACGACACCCAATGGGAGACACAGACTGTGTGTGTTGTTCGGAGGGAGTCGTTATAGAGAGGGAAATTTAAGATTTGGCTTATATTTGCAACTTTCATTACCCCTCCAACATGCCAAAACCAATATCACGTATATCGTTATGTAAGAAGTCTTGGAAAAACCTAATTCAATTCTTGCAATCTGATGAATAGTGCCCCCTGATCTGGGTATTCCCTGTGTGCATATAAGGAGTATACTTTACAGGTACACTGTTTGCAAAGGACACGTAGTATCCATATGCGTGACTATCGTTCAAAAGGTTAAATATGTTATTAGAAATATACTCTTGCTTTGCATTTGAAACATTATACAAGTACACAAACTGTCCAAAATTTACTGCTCATCGCCTGCTACAAAACTGTTGCATGTTCTTCATGTTTATTTTGACATTTAGACCGAACAAACAACGATACAAGGGTTAAACAGTTTAGATTCTAATCAGACGCCGGGTTCATAAATGCCTGTATCACTGTGCTCGGAACTGAAAGAGTTTATCAAGTTCTACCATCTGCTTTAACCTTTCGGCGTCAACTTAATCGTGAGTGTTTTACCCCTTCCCCCTTAACCCCTTCACTGCCTTACCCCGAGCACAACAGATTTTTTCAAACAGTTTGGATCCTGATCAGACGCCGCGTTACGCGGCGTCTAATCAGGATCCAAACTGCTTGACACTCATTTCAATATTTCTTCAGTCATAATAACAAAATTTAAAATTTAAGAAATAAAAGCAGACGACAATTGTTTAAAAAGTATGACGTCACGGCAGTGAAGGGGTTAATTTCGTGTCTGCTTCAATATTGTTGTCTGCAAGATCGTTTCAACATTAGATCTAAGGTAGTATGGCTACATGAATGTTGATACGAGTGTCAAACAGTTTTGATCCTGATCAGACGCCGCGTTATGCGGCTTCTGATCTTGATCCAAACTGTTTGCAAAGTCGATTTTATGCGACTCGGACAATGAAAGGGTTAACATTTCCACCGACATGCCATCGACGGCTTTAATACTGACGTCTGTTTGCTCCTTTGTTAGTTAGATAGAAGGCGCGTTACGCGGCGTCTGATCAGGATCTAATTTTCAAAGTCCAGAAAACATGTCTATGGCGGTGAATGGTGAAGTTATAGTATTATAGTTGTGGTATAACTATCAAGTCCAACGTAGATGTAAGTGGTTTTAGAAAATGTCATTATAAACAATACACTGTCTGTTTGTATCACACTATAGCATTAAGTAAACCGGAGTATCCTCTAGGTTTAAACTGATTATATCAGTTATCAGTTCGTGTTTAACACAAATCTGTGTGTCCTTAACTCATTTAGCCCTAGTGACGCATATATGCGTCCTTTAACAAACGTGTACCTGTGAAGAGTACACTTGTCTAATACAAACAGTGAAGTCCCTGATCAGAGGGTTCATGCAGACGCCCTCTAATCAGGGACTTCACTGTTTGTCATTTTTCAATATTATTTTAAAAAAAAAACAAAAAAAACCTAAATAGTCTAAAATTGACCAGCCTGTAATGTAAATTGGATTTGTCCATTGGATGTTTCAGGGGATAATAAGTTAACCCTTCATGGCAAAGTTTTAGCGTTCGCTGTAACCATTTGGCCGCTATTGTTACGCCTGCTTGTAAAAACTATTGCCTAAACTAGTTTTTCTAAAAATGATTTTAAAGAAACGTGCCTGAAGAAATATCGATATGATTGTCAAACAATTTGTATCTTTGTCAGATGTCGCCTAGTCTAATGTCGGATTTTGCAAACTGGCCTTTAGACGCCTGTTGTGGTGAAATGGTTTATAATAGGTTCCAAATACATACAGTCGAAACTCGATAATACGAACTCGCGTTAGTTCGAACTACCCATGGCTTAGCCACGTTTTAACTTTGAAATACGGGTATGTTCGACTTAAACGAGATCGACTTATCGAAATTCAACTTACGAAACACTGGTACGATTGATTTAAGCGAGTTCGAAATATTGAGTTTCGACTGTACATTACCTCCATATCCTGGTCGGATCCGTTTATCATATCCCGTCAGCATAGTTTCTAACGCGGAGGTGACAATCTCCATCTGGGTTATATTTTCCACCTTCATGGTATCTTCTTCGTCCTCTGGGACCCATGTTACATCCTCCATGACGGTTATAACTTCAGGCATAGATGTGGTATGACTCTCGTTTACTTCTCCATTGCTGAAATAGTTCAAAGGAATATAGAGATACTCCATAAATAACAATAAAATGAAATGTGTACTTAGCGACCACTCAACAGAAGTTAAAGCTGATATCTTTAACCATTCGCTCTCAATGACTTTTAAAGGCGTGTTTGTAAACAGATTAGATCTTGATCAGACGCCATCTCACGCGGCATCTGATCAGGATCCAAACTGTTTGACACTCGTTTTGAAATTTCTTCAGACATACTGCCTTATTTTTAAAGTTTGAAACGACATTGCAGACAACAACATTGAATCGGACGACAATGAAACGGTGAAGGGGTAAATTTCTCGCTAACAATTTGGCAGTGAAAGGGTTAATATCGGTGGCAGCCTATCGTAGGAAAAAACAAGGTAAAGAAAACTTATTGGGACCTTCTGTATTATTGCTACCTGGCATTAAACAGTCCTTTCGATTGACAAATCCGTGCATTCTAAATACAATGTATATCTTAATCGGTGCATATTTGTTTAGTGTTTTGCACCGATTTTATATTATTTATTGTTCTACTCATGATATTTGAATATAGAAATATAATAAAACTAAATAGGATATTTCATAATATAATAAATAAAGTTGAGTTGCCAAAACACATAGATGCAAAATAAAGATGAGCCTGTGCCCCAGTTGAAAAACTTGCTTTCATAGGCTGCTATTTCCATTGCGTCTTTGGGTTTACATAGAAACATGTAATCTACTGAATGTAATGTATTACATGCACTGGCAAATATTGTTTTCCCAAACACTCTTCATCGACACAAAAGTTCAACTCATTTACAACAATTCATATCCCTGCGAAATGGGATAACTGTTTTTATCTTTATGACATGAAGTCATACACCACCCAAACTAATAAAAATAAACGTGAACTAATCAAAGTAGATTTTAAAATTAAACTGTCATATCTAGATAAGTCGAACGTGCTAAAGTCAAGCTTACCAATATTCTAAATTTAAAATGTTCCTTAATTACGGTTTAACTTTGAAATATAGCAACGTTCGACTGATTCAAAATTCATATACATGTATCGTTATTCACTCTAGGAAAAATGGATACGTTCTACTTTAAAAGTTCGTGTGATGGAGGCTTGACTGTTTTGCAGTTTTACAATCAGGTTTGGTGTTAAATTCTTGCTGAAGCCTATCGATCAGGCCTAGACACAAAAGATGCCGGTCAATCATCACAGTAGAACATCTCTGAGATTTGTAAAGATTTTCTGAAGCTATTGGTAGTATCTCATAAGCCTCTGTCCTAAACACAATATATCAACTGCTGGGATTGTAGGAAGTCGTGTTCGGTTATACAGTGGAGAATCTGTTATTCTTTCCCGTTTAAACGCAAACGTACGCAAACGCAAAGCACTAAAACATAGAAAAGAACAACTTTTGGACAATTCTGATAATTCTTGTTTATCTTGGTGGCAAACAGTTTGGAGCCTGATCAGACGCCGGGTTACCCGGCGTCTGATCTGGCTCCAAACTGTTTGCACTGCAAATAATAGTTTTAACGTAAACGCGTTTATTGGGAAAGAATAACAGATTCTCCACTGTATGCAGGAGTGTTTCGCTTTTCTATAGTGTTTAATATTTTGATGCCTTACCTTAACCCATTACCCCGTAACCCTTTTCTAATTATGAAGATAAATGATTGCTTAAATCAGGTTGAAGTAAAGCAGAATGCGCCCACAGGCGCATTCTGCTTTACTTTCAGCCTGCTTTAAGCTACCATCTGCTAGGATATAGAAAATATTTCTTATGAAACATGTTGATGATATTATAAAAATTGAATTTTTTTCTTCAGTGGAGGAATAAATTAGAAGCGTCAAAAGGCGTATTTATGGGGTAATGGGTTAAGTGTACCCTCATTTGCAAACATCTCTTGGCCTAATCATACGCCGCACATGCGACTGATCAGGGTCTCAGCTGACACTCATATCAAATGTGTTTAGACTGGACTGTCTAAACAATAAAAGCAGGTGCCGATTTTAAAGCTGGCGGTTTTCTAAAAGTAAAGGTGCGTATCCTTTCATAGAACCGCTCGTTCACACATTGACATATTCCTCAACGATATGCTCTTGCAAGAGTTTACATTATGAAAAACAAAAAAGGAGTGTTGCCCATTAAATCAAGCGATTAGAACAGAAAGTTGGAATGCAAGCATGTACAGGTTTTTACAAATACAGTCGAAACTCGATACTTCGAACTCGTTTAAATCTACCTTACAAGTATTTCATCAGTTTAATTTCGGTAATTCGATATCGCTTAAGTCGAAAATACCTGTATTTCAAAGTTAAAACGTGGCTACGCTATGTTTAAACTTTGAAATATGGATATGTTCGACCTATAAAGCGTGTTCGATAATCGAGTTTCGACTGTATCACAGAAACGTATCCAAACTGTATCCTGCAAAAGCACAGTCTACAAAACCACCTGCAAAATACATCATCTATGATCCTTGTTAAGAGAAGCAATTAATAAAATTATCCAAAAGTTTTGATCCTGCCAGGCACATACTGTGAATAATACGTGATGTCTCCCAATAAAAGCGTGTTGGCTGAAAACCATGTGTCCATTGCAAACATCTCTGATCCAGTTCCGACGCCGAATATTCATGGTAACCCAGCATCTGTTCAGGCTCCAAACTGTTTGCAGATCAGATTGAAAGGAATCATCAGAACTTTTATGACGTTTTAAAGACGTTATAATTTGTACAGTATACATGTATCACATGGCATTTGCGTTTTGCGTTTGAATAGACAAAAATAGCGTATGCTTTATTGTTCTAACGTGTTGTCTAATCTGAATACACACATCTAACCGACGAACACTAAAACAACTTGTGTATTGAGCTCTGTCTTATTCATGATTGCTAATAAATACGAAAGAAGACTCAAGCAGGAAACGCAACACAAACAATACACCCATCTCTAAAGCAGAACACACACACAGCCATACCATAACAAACACACACACACACACAACCACACACACACGCAACACCATTCCCTCATCTACACACCAAACAGAAAACAACAAGCAAGACAAACATAAAGCTAAGTGAATATAGGAGCCCGCCTTGGTACGGTCAGTAGCAATCAATAATCAATTATAAATTAACTAATTATTAACAACCACTGGGGGTTAAACCTGGGTTTAGGGGCGCCCAACCTCACACTTATCTCCTATATCCACCTATAACGACGAACAGTGTACATAAAATATAAACCCTGTTCCACAACCTTACAATCAAAAAGACCGCCAGCACAGTAAGCAAATACATGTAAAACATCTAACAAAATTCTCTGACAATTCTCTCTCAAAACTGTTTGACCTTACTTTGATTCGAATCAAGGGCCGCAAAAATTCTTAGCGATTGAGATATGAAGTTACACATTGAAGCCTATCACCCTTTTCAGTGTGTTCAATCTCTACCGGGATCACAGCACAAAATGCATTTGAAATAAAAACGGATTCAGAGATAAAGCATGTGTATTTCCAACAGGATCCAAAACAACAGTTTTATTCAGATTTAAAATTGCAAGATGAGTCTTTAATTATTTTCAAATTAGACGAGAGACCGAGTTACTCGGCAGTTCGTTTAGATGTGCCAACAGTTTAGATTCAGATCAAATCTGATCTGGATCAAATTATTTGACAATCATATATATATTTCTTGATTCTTAAAAGCAGATTTTTCGTAGACAATATATTTGAAGCAGACAGCAATTCAGCGTTGTAAGGGTAAAAACGTAAATTGTTTAATGAATAACACTAATCTGAGAGTTTTAAGGGCCCTGTGTAGTTACAAATGGATATTATCCGTTTCGTGAGTAAAACACATATATTTCATTGCAAACTGGTCTGCTTCTACACATTTTATACTAACAACCTTCTACAATAAAATGAAAGCTTAAAGAAGACTAAAGGTGAAACAGAATACGCCTTAAGACACATTTTGTTTTTATTTTTAACGTGTATTAAGTAATCGCCTTTCTTAAAAACTAAAACCAGGCTATTGGCTAAGACTGATGCAATCATTCCATCGTGAGCCGTTTTCTTTAATTGTGTGTACAAGACACACACAAAATATCCTTGGTACATTGCCTATTTTACATTGGTAAAAATAAGTCTCAAATAGAGCGAGAGTTGTCGGAGGATCTTGAAGTGGTTAATCAGTGGCTGGTGGATAACAAGTTGTCTTTACACTTAGGAAAAACAGAATCTATTATTTTTGGCTCCAAACGTAAGCTTCAATCAAATACGAATCTTAATGTCACATGTAATGGTCAGGCTATTCAGTCTACTTCGTCGGTCAAATATCTTGGAGCTACTATAGATCAACATTTAACAGGTGAAGCAATGGCTAGCTCAATTGTCAAGAAAGCTAATGCTAGGTTAAAATTCTTATACAGGAAACGGAGTTATCTTACTGAACATACAAAAAGGTTGTTAGTTTCAGCTCTCATTCAGTGTCATTTTGATTATTCCTGTTCCTTTTGGTATTATGGGTTAACTAAGTTTTGGAAAGACAAGCTTCAGGTTACGCAGAATAAAATTGTCCGTTTTGTACTCAATTTGGATCCCAGATCTAGTATTAAACATGAACACTTTACCTCTCTCGATTGGTTAAACGTTTCAAGAAGGGTCGACCAAATTGTTCTCTGTCATGTTTTTAAGATAAAAAATGGTCTAAGTCCTGACTATATGAGTCAAAATTTTACAGCTCAAGATACTGTTCATGCTTACGAAACCAGATCTAGTCAGACCGGTTCATTTGTACCCCCTAAGGTCAAAGGTTTTGGTCTCACATCATTTTCCTACAACGGATGTACACTATGGAACAAAGTACCTGCACATCTTAGAAGTATGTCAACTTTAGCAAAGTTCAAGAGGGGAGTAAAAGATCACATTTTAAGTCATAATATGAACATCTAAGAGAAATTTATTGGTTAATGGAACTCATATATACGAGTAAGTAATATTTATAATCATAAGTTAAGATTCAATAGTGTAACTCATCTTTAAGTAATATTTATAGTCAAAAGTTAAGATACAGTAATGTAAACTTCAGTGTATTGTCAATGATCTCATTCTAATATATTTTTACACAGATTTGTTTATCTTATAAGCAAACCTATTGTTATTATTTTAATATGGATAGTTTATTTCATACTTTTCTACGTCAGTCTTTAATTTTTATCATAATTAAGGGTATGGACTGGTTTGGTAATTAACAAAATATACTCAGTATTATTTTTAATTTATTATTTAATCTTATTAGTTCATAGATCATGCCTCCCTATGTCAGACCATCAATATCAATAAGGACCACAATGGAAATAAGAGATGTCTTTTCTCTTTTTTGTGTAATCCCACGGGTGGTGAACAACATTGTTCCTCATTCGTGGTATTTATAATCCTTGATATTGATGTGACTGACATAGTTCATAACACAATATATATATAATCATTGCAATTTTTATAAATTGTGTTTTGTTTTAAGATGTGTGTGTGTGTTGTTAGCTATTGTCATGTTACATGATATTGAAATAAATCTATCTATCTATCTATTAACCTGATTTAACTATGCAACTACTGTGCGTTGAGCTTTGGATGTGAGTTCATCAGAATTTAGTATTCGCTATAGCTGTCTGTATTGCCATTTAGGCAGTTTATATTATAATAACAGCATCGGGTTGCAATGTTAATGACAGGCAATTAGCTATAACAGCCTGAAAGTAAAGCAAACAACTTCATACGATAGTTCATGTTTAAACCCATTACCCCATAAACTCGCCTTTTTAAGTTTTTAATTAATTCTTCCACTAAAGCCAATATTTCAATTTCATATAGTCATGAATATGTTCCATAAGAAGTATGTTTTATATCCTAGCAGATGGTAGGTTAAAGCATTCTGCTTTACTTTCAACCTTCCTTAAGTGGTCTCCTGTCCTCAAAACTAGAAACAGGCTATGGGGTAATGGGTTAAAGCATTAACACCCAGTGGTGAGTATATCCGCCACTTACAAGTAATGTACACGTGACGAATATACTTACTCAAACAGTTCCTTAAGATGTCCTCTGATCAGAGTATACACTGTTGGTCATTTTGCAATATTTCTACCTTTCTACATTTTCTACCTTCCTAGACCTGTCTACTTTGTCGCGATTCTAGGGGCTTATGTGACATTTTTTATGTCGCATTGCCGTAATACCCAGTTCATCCATCAATATAGCCCTAACTGTATATGTTTTTTAAAAGTTGGTTAGACCTTATTGGATAGAGTAAGTATCCATTTGAAGTTTCCGGAGTCAATGAATAAAACAGCAATCATTCAAGGTGTACTGAAATGATTCATATTGCTGTTTAGCAATCATGGTAGAAGACATGAAAAAATATATGATGAATATGTAAACGCGTGAGATAGACTTTATTGAAAGGAAATGATTAAACGATTTCCAGCACCACTGTTGTTGCGAAGGTCACACTGTAAATTAGAGTTTCAGATTGAGTACTGTCTGAATCGTTGGTCAGACTCATGTCAAATGAATGTCTCGCGCAAAGCTTTACTTACTATAAAACATACAGGCTCTGGAATTGTCGGATGTCATTGTCCGCTAAGGTTATGCGTTAAATAGTTTAAATGTGGCCAGGGGCCCGTTTCATAAAACTTCGAACGACAAAAACGGTCGTAGGTCAAAACTTTAAAATACATTTAATTTCTGATTTCTAATCCTGTCTTGTGATATCTCTTTGGAATCGTCTTTTCAAGACGATTCCAAAAGGATGTCACAAGATAGGATTAGATGGAGAAATAAATAATGACTGAACATTTTATAATCTGACTTACGACAACATTTGTCGTACGAAGTTTTATGAAACGGGCCCCTGATGTTTTCTTTTAATACGGACTGTACTATTTATGTGTCATTCAGCACCAGTATAATTGTAATCGCCAACTAAATACGAAAGAAGACTCAAGCAGGAAAAGCAACACAAACAATACACCCATTCTAAAGCAGAACACACACACAGCCATACCATAACAAACACACACACACACAACCACACACACACACGCGCAATACCATTCTTTCATCTACACACTAAACAGAAAACAACACGCAGCACAAACATAAAGCTAAGTGAATATAGGAGCCCGCCTTGGTACGGTCAGTAGCAATCAATAATCAATTATAAATTAATTAACTATCAACAACCACTGGGGGGTTAAACTTGGGTTTAGGGGCGCCCAACCTCACACTTATCTCCTATATTCACCTATAAAGACGAACAGTGTACATAAAATATAAACCCTGTTCCACAACCTTACAATCAAAAAGACCGCCAGCACAGTAAGTAAATACATGTAAAACATCTAACAAAATTCTCTGACAGGATTATTAGTAACATTCAAAGATCATAGTAACTGTACACTACTGTGTGACACTGAGATACAGTGACCGAGAGTATGGCAAATGTACTCACATGAGTGGCACTAATATATGTTATTACCAATGTGCATTACTTGTGACACTCAACTATTATTTTAACCATGCAAAATGTTATAGAACTCATATATTGTAGTCACTCATATATTGTAGAACTCATATATTGTGTGTGTTGTTGTTATATATATATAGTGTTAACGTACATGTGCGTGTGTGATATGGAGCTACGTTTGTAACCGTCACACCTATAAACTAGTCCGATATAAGTAAAAAGCAAGTAAAGTAGATGTTAAGAACTGAGTAAATCGGTTGGTTCTCAGAGATTTAATATTTAATGGATTCGAGCTTATTGAGGGTTTACTTTACAGTGTTTGTAATGCAATTTTAGACATATTTTTTACGTCAAAATATGATGAATTGAACATGCTGAAATCAATGTATCCGTATTTCTACAGTTGTATTTTGAAGCTCTCTAATGTCTAACATGTTCACTAGAAAAGAAAAATATTGCGTTTGTTATTCGCAATATATTTACATTCACCCTGTAAAGTCTCTATGTAATCGTATTAAAAATATGCAGGTCAATTCTCGATGAACCTACGAATCGAATCCGGTTTCAGCCAGTTAGAAAGAGGGCGGAGTCTCCGCCGCGAAGAAAATCTTCCATACGGCGGAGAGATACCGACCAAGTTAGGATCTACTTTTAGATTATCCGTTTGAGTATCTCGAAACCCCTATTTAAAGTCGCAGACAGTTCAATTAAAATCAAATTGCGATAAAAAAAATGCTGTTTTAAGGGAGGTTATCATATTACGCTCTGTCATTAAAGCTGTACGCGTTCTCCCTTCTCTGAGTGAGTGGTGTTCTATTTATAGATTAGACAAGTTGTCTTCCAATTACGGTTTGAAATTGACAATTTGAAACAATTTGTTCACCAGAATACATAGGAAAGTCGCTCAAACATAAAGCAAAATAATGCATTCACACTTACTAAATTGGTAACGTAATGTTCCGTTATGACATATTTAAACTAGCCTATGTGTATCGGATATGCCACAGGTGTGTGTACACGCTGACTGTGGAGTCGCATTTCAGCGTTGCTATTCGCGTTGCTATGTGTAAAGCGTGTATAAAAACTTGCGCCACCTAATTGTTTAAAATATGCTTTGATAATGGATATTCAGATTGAAATTTTTGTTTTAGTTTCTTACGAGCGTTCTTAAAGCACAGCGAGAAAGTTTACTGCGTAAAACCCCGAAATTATCATGCAAATACAGTACATGTAGTAAGGACTACTTTTGACACTATATTTAGAAACTGGAATGGCTATTACATCGATATTACATCTATCAAACCCATTTGGCCGGTATATGATATATTCATATACATGAAAACAAATCTGGTCAAACTACACATTAAATGGATGACAGAAAATAAAAATATAAATATAAGGAATAAACCAAATCTTTTTGCCGCTCATGACGGTATGACTACATTAGCTTCGGGGGTACATTTAATGAAAACGCCCTTCGGGCGTTTACAAAATTTACCCCCTGCGAAGCTAATGTAGTCATACCGTCCTGAACGTCAAAAAGATGTGGTTTATTCCTATATTATACAGTAAAACTTCTGTATTATGACCACTTAAAAGAAGGCTAATAAATTGTATAAAAAACAGGTGAATATTTAAAGCAAGGTGACAGTAAAACAGAAAGCTCCGAAAGGAGCTTTCAATTTTACTGTTACCTTGCTGTAAGTAGTCACCTAACTTTGATTAACTTATTTTTAACTTAATTTAATTGTCGTAATAAAGAGGCTTTACTGTAATAAGTTCTGCTTACGCCAACTCAAATAAAATCTGATACGGTGTCTTTGCTGTTGTCAATTCGAGTTAAAAGGACTCAAAATCTTTATTGTAGAGACGAAATCAGAAGACAGTTAATTGCAGACGATAGCTGGGCAATGAAGAGATTGATATTGATTGGCAACGCAATTAGCCTCAAAGTCATTGACACTGACTATTTAGCATAGAAATTGCATCTAAACTTTTCGTTTTAATGTAAAGAATAATAAACAAGTTTTCACGCGTGATCAACATTTGAACTTATTTCCCTTGGGAAATTTACTTTCTAATGGGCCATTTTCATGACTTTACCTCTCGAGCCTTTGTCCCGAATTCTGCATCCCGATTATAATCTTCAATCCCTAAAATGCTGACTTTCTAAATGGAAACCTCATTTTTCTAAATAGATGTAATGCCTAATTGATTGTTGAGGTTTTGTCTCAAACAAAAACAGAAAGCTCCTAAAGGAGCTTTCTGTTTTACTGCAACCTTGCTGTGAGCTGTTACCTGTCTATTATACAGTACATTAGCATTGGTTTTGTAGTCGTAATAGAGAGGGTTTTTTCTGAACTCGGTTTCCCGCACAGTAACGGTAATATGGTTTAACCCTTTACCTGATAGCCTATTTATAGTATTGAAGATAGGTGACTACTTAAAGCAGGTTGAAAGTAAAGCAGAATGCGCCTTAAGGCGCATTCTGCTTAACTTTCAGCCTGCTTTAAGCTATCATGTGCTAGAATATAGAAAATATTCCCTATAATATATATTCATGACAGATTAAATTGGAACTATTTTCTTCAGCGGAGGAATAAATCATATTCGCTAAAAGGCGCTTCTATGAGGGAAAGGGTTAAACTATTTACTGCCTCGATGCATTTGAATTTGTAAGTATTTGCCATCATTATTATGAAATTGGTTCCCGAATACAGGCTATATTGTTTGACACTCACATCGATACTTATTTGGAATTATTCTTTGCACTTTTCTAAAATGTAGAAATAAAACAGGCGGCAACATTTAAGCATACGACAATCTTGCAGTGAAAGGAAGTAAATTGAACCATTTCAGTGCTGAATTATCGTATATACTAGTCAATATTTGGCTTTAATTTGTTTGTTCTAAAGCTAAATAGTATGCCAAACAGTGCAGACCCTGATCAGATTCCGAAGTAACTCTCTGATCTGGATCTATACTGTTTGCAACGGTTGCAAATATAAGGTTCCAGTAATGCAATGGTAAAATAGGACAATGTAAGTGTTCATGATATAATATTATATGCTGTGGTACAATGTTCCTTCCTTACAACGACCCTCCCAACAACAACTCTAACCTTCCAACAACGCTTGCCACAGTTCCCCAAACTAGACAAGTCTAACGCTCTTACTGTTGCAATATCGTCGGCCTTAACCCTTTCCCTTATAGAAGCGACTTTTAGCACATTCATTTTATTCATCCGCTGAAGAAAATAGTTCCAAATTATACCGTAATGAATATGTGTCATATTTAATACTTTCCTTATTCTAGCAATTAATAACTTAAAGCAGGCTGAAAGTAAAGCAGAATGCGCCTTAGGGCGCATTCTGCTTTACTTTCAACCTGCTTTAAGTAGTCACATATCTTCAATACTAGAAACAATGCTATCAGGTAAAGGGATAAATTGTCGTCTGCTGGTGAGTTTTTTTCAAAGTTACACATAGATAGACATTACGACTGAAAAAATATTACGAGTGACAAACAGGTTGAATCCAGATCAGACGCCGTGTTACGCGGTGTCTCATTTGAGTTCAAGATGTTTACAAATGTAAGCTAAGTCTTAATTTCCTTTCCCTTTAACAGCTCCCTCCCAACAACACGCGCAATGTGTGTCTCCCATTGGTTGCCGTGGAAGAGAGGGGACAATGTATAGGAAAACACTCTTATGCCGGCTTGATTTGAGCTCAGTGCAGAAGCTAATCATGGACTCTATAACATAGTCCATATGAACATTCACATTGCTCCATATAGAGACTTTAAAACATTTATCACCCACTCCCATTGGTTGCCGTGGAAGAGAGGGGACAATGTATAGGAAAACACTCTTATACCGGCTTGATTTGAGCTCAGTGCAGAAGCTAATCATGGACTCTATAACATAGTCCATATGAACATTCACATTGCTCCATATAGAGACTTTAAAACATTTATCACCCACTCCCATTGGTTGCCGTGGAAGAGAGGGGACAATGTATAGGAAAACACTCTTATACCGGCTTGATTTGAGCTCAGTGCAGAAGATAATCATGGACTCTATAACATAGTCCATATGAACATTCACATTGCTCCATATAGAGACTTTCAAACATTTATCACCCACTCCCATTGGTTGCCGTGGAAGAGAGGGGACAATGTATAGGAAAACACTCTTATACCGGCTTGATTTGAGCTCAGTGCAGAAGCTAATCATGGACTCTATAACATAGTCCATATGAACATTCACATTGCTCCATATAGAGACTTTAACCCTTTACCTGATAGCCTATTTATAGTACTTAAGATATATGACTACTTAAAGCAGGTTGAAAGTAAAGCAGAATGCGCCTTAGGGCGCATTCTGCTTTACTTTCAGCCTGCTTTAAGCTATAATGTGCTATAACATAGAAAATATTCCCTATAATACATATTCATTACTGATTAAATTGGAACTATTTTCTTCAGCGGATGAATAAATCATATCCGCTAAAAGGCGTTTCTATTGGGTAAAGGGTTAAAACATTTATCACCCACTACATCATCGTTTACCAACTTTTAACCCTTTTATTGCCATAATATTGTCTTCTTAAAACTACAGCCTTCTTTGCATTTTACCAAGAACCATAAATATGGCCCTTGCCTGGATAAAACCAGAGTTATTGCATTGCAAAACGTTTAGACTTAATTAGAAAGAAGGCACTTTTAATTTTGATTGATAGACAGTGTAAAACACGATACGGCGTAACAGGGACCCGTCTTACGGAACGTCGTACTACAAGTATTTCTCCATCAAATCCTGTCTTTTGATATCTCTTTGGAATCGTCTTTTCTAGACGATTCCAAAGAGATGTTACAAGACAGGATAATATGGGGAAATAAATAATAAATGAGAATTCTAGAAACGTACTTACGACAATATTGCCTGAGACGGGTCCCAGGTGACCGGTTTACTTTGTCTACATAATTGTGCAATGCAATAAGTCTGATTTTGTTATGGCATGGCTCAAATGAATTCAAAACTGATTGTATACTCGTCAGATTTCAAATAATTCTGCGTTTTATAAGAATTCCACCCTTCATTTTGACAGAAAAGTGGCACTTGCGCAATACTGTTTTTACGCTTAACAACCTCGTTGCCGAGGCTGACCACATTAATATCAGCAAACAGTTTTTTCTGTAAAACGGGGCGTTTTAGTAGGATCCAAACTGTTTAACGCAAACAAAATATTTTAAACTATTTACCTTAAGATATTTAAGCAGACAAAATTATGAAGTCATTATTATAGTAAAAGAGTTGATACACATTTTTCGATTTTTTATCTAGAACTTTCCCTTAACCCTTTACCCCATAGAAGCGACTTTTAGCGTATTTAATTTATTTCTCCGCTGAAGAAAATAGTTCCAATTTAATCAGTCATGAGTATATAGTATAGGGAAAATTTTCAATATTCTAACACATGGAAGCTTAAAGCAGGCTGAAAGTAAAGCAGAATGCGCCTTAGGGCGCATTCTGCTTTACTTTCAACCTGCTTTAAGTAGTCACCTATTTTCAATACTAGAAATAGGCTATCAGGTAAAGGGTTAACCTCTTTACTGCTCTTCTCCGAGGATCTATTGGACCCTCTGCATGGTTTACCAGAAAATTGAAAACGGAATATTTGACCTCATAAAATGTTTGACTAAATACGTGCTTTATCAATGTTCTATCGAACATTTCTATAACATGTTTTAACATCATCTCGGGCTTGGATGAGAGCAAAATGTCACTGTTGAAAGATACCATCACAGCCAAGCCGCCAGGAAAAGATCACAGATTAAAAATGATGCCACTAAAACACGGCTGCCATGCATTTCTCCAGATATTTTCGAAATCCCCGAATTTTTATCCTAGCAGATGTTTGCTTAAAGCAAGTTGAAAGTAAAGCAGAATGCGCATTAGGGCGCATTCGCTTTACTTTCAACCTGATTTAATTAATCGCGCTTGAAAAATAGAAAATTTGGAAATCTTAGGATTTTTTATTATCAGTGGTAGCCCAGCAGTAAAATTAAAACATTTTATGAAAATAGTTTACGAGCGCACATCCCATATATTTAACGGGAACATAAATAGAAATAAAGAACACATGATACACTTGCGGGGTTCACGCTTTCACTGCTGCATTATAGTCCGCTGTCTTTCCCAAAGTTTAGACAGATGAAACATAGAGATGAGCGACATACTATTTAAATCTAGAGTAATGCGGCGTCTGATCTGAATTTTAACTGTTTGCAAAATTAGTTGTAAGCAGAGTCGTGCTGCTCAGCACTCTATGTATTAAAATGATATCGTCTGCATCGCTATACAGGGTACTCTTTTCTGTTGGAGCGACGAGGAGATTGTATCCATACAAGACACCGAGTCTTTAATTCATACTGTGTTTCCAATACTATTCTACAGGGGCCCGTTTTACTAAACTACTTACGTAAAAATTTTGCGTAAGTCAAAATTTTAATTTTTAATTTATATTTTTTATTATCACTTGTTACAAACAGCAAATAGCCAGATCAGAGGACGCGGTTTTAGCGCGTCCTCTGATCTGGCTATTTACTGTTTGCAAACGTTAATGATAGAAAAATAAGAGTAAAACGATTTTTACTTACGCAAAAATTTTGCGTAAGTAGTTTAGTAAAACGGGCCCCAGGTCAAGAAGGGCAATGAATGTTCTTGTCATGATAATCCTGATATCTAATACGATTAACGGCATTATTTTTACTCTTTTGATTCGTTAAACGTGTAGTTTATATACACAAACAATACAATACGCGGCGTCTGATCAACAACAAAACTGTTTGCCACTTGTTTAGAAATTACGTCAGTAATACTCTCCACAGGTACTTGACACATTGATCTAGGTTTATTAAAAAGATTTATTTTACTAGACTTCTATTAGGCTACCGTATATATAAAGTCAATGTATACAGTGGCGATCGAACATGTAGTCTAAACTCTTAACTAAAATTGCTGTTTTAATCCACTAGATCACCGATATTCGCTTTTGGTGCCCTCGGGAAATGATTAATTTATCAATATCTACTTTTTATTTGATCAAATCCCGTCCAATAACGCCACAGTACGTGAATTTATAACATAAATGTGCATAAAACATGGTCATATCGTTCTGGACGTCCAGTTGGTATTGGCCAAAATAATGGGTAATCTAGTCGGTACTATTGGTGACCTAGTCGATTTTGGCAGCAGTTTTAGGTTGAGAGTTTAGACTACCTGCTCGATCCCCGATGTATACCTTGTCTTCATATATTCGATAGATCTAGCCTAATAGATGTCTAGTAAAAAGAAAAACACATTTTGTAAATTTTTGATAGATCTAGATCTGTGTGTCAAGTATCTGTGATACTGTCTTAAATCAAACTTTGAAACAATATTTCAGACAGCAGTATTAAAGCAGACGACAATATGGCGGTGAAGGGGTAAAAACCTCACGATATATTTGATCATGAAAGGGTTTACACTCTCAAGCATTTAAACTATCTGCTACGAATGCTGGTTACAAAAGTTGATGAAGCAGAACGTTCAAAGGCAAACATATTTTATCAAGATCAGCTGTTGTCTTCTTCCGCGTCTGGGGCCCGTTTCCTAAAACTTCGTACGACAACATTTGTCGTAGGTCAGATTATAAAAGTCTCAATTATTATTTATTTCTCCATCTAATCATGTCTTGTGACATCTCTTTGGAATTGTCTTGAAAAGACGATTCCACGGAGATGTCACAAAACAAGAATTAGATAGAGAAATCAGACATTAATATTTTGACTTACGACCGTTTTTTTCGTACGTATTTATATGAAACGGACCCCTGATCTGGTCAAAACTGTTTTCGAATATCAATGATGTCGCAATCGGATCATGTAAGCACCATTTCCAACAGTTTAGTTGTCATTAACATACTGAATTTTCGTCTGCTTTAATATCATCGCCAACGAATACGGTAAGCTCAAAATCAGTTTTAGGCTTTTTTATAGACTGATAAAAAGTTTCAATCGAGTGTCAAACAGTTTTGATCCAGGCCAAATGACTTGTATCGCTACGTTTCACCTGGATCAAAAATGTTTGTAAATGTTTGTTCAGTGGCGCTTGGTAAACTGATATAATTAACTTTCTATTGTTCTTTCTTTTTTCTTTTTTCTTAGATCTAAAACTAGGCATTTAGAACGAAAAAATACGTGTAAATCAATCCTAATCATATTCTGACATCGAAATATTCTGCTTCTTATTTGATTTGAATTATGAAAAATAGTGTTTCACGGTGCAAGCAGGCCGCAACTTTGTATAATTTTTATTAAGCTTACGAGGGCCTAATACGAGGGCCTAAAATATTAGTTTGCTGTCTATACTAGTTGTGTTACCCGCTTGAAGTAAAGTCTTTATCATTGTTATTAAAAGCAATACTATTAACCAATATAAAATCTTAAGTGTTTTTGTCTATCAAATAGGATTTTAATTAGGTACTTTTCAAATGCAAGCAATAAAAATATCATGTAGATTTACTATTCAAATACCATTTTCAAATAGTCATTCTCGTCATATGCGTCTTGCTATACCAATTACCACGCAACCCCAGTTTAAGGAGATATAGGCAGACCACATTCCTTCTGAAAGGGGCGAAATTAATGTTGTACTAAATTGTGGCCCAACAATTTTGTTAATATTTAACTCATTTTATGACGCTTGTGTGAATATGTAAATTAACTGAGCAATAAAATAATATTGATACATTGCCACATAGCATGAGTCTAGTTTTTTAAAATAGGTGAACACTTAAAGCAGGTTGAAAGTAATTCAGAACGCATCTTAAGGTGCATTCTGCTTTACTTTCAGACTGCTTTAGGCTACTGTCTATTAGAATATAGAAAACTAGTTATCATTTTACATATTCATAACTGTATAAATGGGTACTGTTTTCCTCAGTGGAGAAAAAAAATTAAAGGCATAAAAAGGGGTATTTATGGGGTAATGGTTGAAACTAAAACATTGCTAATGTATCGGTTTATTCAGCTGGCTTTTAACTGTTTATGGGTTTTTTAAAGCAATAATCAATTTTCTTTGTCATCATTAAATAAGAATAAATATATATCAAATATAACAGATAGACAACTGGTGTCATCGTATATAGAACATATAAATTAAAATGTAAATCTTTTTTTAAAAAGCAAATGTCCCAAATAAAACGCAAAATGTCCACATCTTTAAAACAAAACTTGCATAAGTCTATTGTACAGTATAAGATATGTAAACAACATAAAACGGCCGGGAACATAAATGACTGAACCCACCTGTATACAACCTTACGCATATTTGTTTAAACAACATATTGAAACAGGCTTTTTAAAAATAAGTATCGGAAATATGTTTAAGTCACAATTAAATGCTAAAATGCCCATAATTATTCATACAACAATCAACACTTACCACAAATAAATTATATGTAGCGTGATAATAAAGTTTCCAATTAATCCAGCAAAGGATATCGCATACATCATTCCGAGATTAGCCAACAAATCCTTGGCCCTAGTATGTTCTGTCAATGGCAATGCTGCCTGTGGATAGCAAATCCAATCTGGATAGCAGCCTACAACAGGATAGCTACATTATTGGTCACAACAGAAGACATCTGTATTACACCGGTCTCACATATAGCAACTTGTAAACGTTAGTACAGTAAAACCTCTCTATTACGACCGCTATATTGAGTTTAATATAAAATGCTTAAAGTAAGTTGACTACTTAAAGCAATGCAACAGTTAAACAGATAAGCACCTTTAGGAGATATCTGTTTTACTGTTACATTGTTTTAAGCTGTCCCCTATCTTTTATACAATCAATTAGCCTTCTTTGTAGTGGTCGTAAATGAGCAGTTGTACTGTATGTCCCGTTGAAATAAAACTAAACGCAAATGCAATGCGTTATAATGTAGCAAAATACACTTTCTTACAAATGCAGTGATTATATTATACTAAATGGAAAACAGATTGGAACCTGATCAGACGCTGGATTATCAAGGGTCTGATCTGGCTTCAAACTGTTTGCAATTGACATTTTAGCATAAGATTGCCTTTAGTGGGGAAAAATATCGGCACCGATTGATAGGATTGTAGGCATTAAACCTTTCACTCCCAATGGCGCCTTAAAGCGCGTTTACAAACAGTTTTGATCCTGATCAGACGCTGCGTTACACGGCGTCTGATCAGGACCCAAACTGTGTCACACTCTTATCGATATTTATTAAGTCATATAACTTTAAGTCTAACTTTGAAACGTGTATTGCAGACAACAATACTAAAGTAGAGAGACAATAACGCGGTGAAGGGGTAAAAATCTCCCGAATAATTTGATCATGAAAGCATTAATGCACACAACTCGGGCGCATAAAAGGCAAAGGCATCCGAACATTGTAACCCATGTAGCAACATGTCACATATCTGATTTAAAAACGTTGGCAGATGTAGTGAACATTATTATTAATATCTTTTGTTATCAACACGATAGTTAAATATATTATTTGCTGTTTAATTTGGAAATATTTTGTACATTTCTCTTCAAGTGCCTAAATTAATAATTGGAATATTCAATGGATCGATAACTAACAAATTGCAATCCCCTGTAATCTATACAATTTACCCATATCCCACAACTCATATTCTTAGAATGTTAAAGCTCAGAACATAGCAAACAAAAAGCGCATTCTTTATGTACGATTTCCCATGTTTTAAATCTAACCCTGCCAGAGTCGTCTGTTATTGCACTTTCTTGATTAGTTTTCTTCGATCGCTATGAGTTATATGCACTTCTATTAAAGCCCATTACTTAAATTGACATCCATTATGGTTTCGTCGTATTTGCCTTGCGGATTAGGAAATGAAATAAGTTTGCTTTGTCAAATGTGCCAAATTCTCAACTGCTAAATATGCTTTAACTATTTATAACAGCAGTGGTATACATGTTCAACAAATATACTTTAATAATTGATTGATACTTTCCTCGATAAACAAAACAGTAAGAGTCACATTAATCTTCAATGAGACTTTGATCGCATTTAACATTTGATGGATACCACTACATGAGTGAAAATTTTACAAATGCATTTTCTAATATTTGCACTTCACGTCCAGCTGTCAAAAATCTTAATTTGAGTCGAGTGATTTATAGCAATATGGTTAAACAGCAATGCTTTTCTAGCGAAAAGTACACAATCAAATATAACTTAGGTTGATTTTATATGTATTTAAGAGATTGTTAACCATATACAGTAAACCTCTCCGTTTCCACCACTAAAACAAGGCTTAATGATTTCATAAAATGAAACAAAGTGAACGTAAAACAAAAGGTTCTAAATGAGATTTCTGTTTTACATTAACATTGCATTTAGCAGTCACCTTCTCATAAACACAATTTAGTGGTAGAAGTAGAGATATTTTACTGTGTACCAAAAATCAATATCCTCATTAACATGTGACTCTTGTTAAACTGGTTGAAACTTGCAAATAATTTAGATCCAGACCAGACACCAAAGTACTCGGATCAAGATCAAAACGGATTGACAAATGTATTTTATCTTTAGTTTATACCATGCCTAGATGTTAGTAGTTTCAGTCCGGTTTAGCATGTTTGTCCATTAGTGCCTATCATCTTCAAACAACGGCCTTGGAAAACATTGTTATCCTTGACAAGACGTCCCCCTTTACGGTGTCTCATCAGCCTGTGCAATGTTTTATATTCATATGAAATAATCTGCTGTATTGTCAAAAAATCCAGTAAATTTATATCTTTATTGTATATTTATAATGAAATCATCCAATAAGGACATAGGGATAATTGATTGTAATATCCAGGCATACATCGTCTTCAGCCATGAATATACTCACAATAACTTGGCATGTCAGTTTTAAAACACACGTAAACTCAGTATGAGTGTCAAACATGTTGGATAATTGTCAGACATCGATGTAATCGGCGTTTTATCTGGATCCAAACACTTTGTAAATCATAGCAACGTCGGGTCTGGTATTTTCAAATTTGAGTTGAAACAGACTCCACAAGTGAAAAGTCATTTTCATGGTTACATCATTCCATGTCACATTCATAGCTCCACTTGCCTGATTTATCAACAACAGCAATGCTCTAGGAATGTCGTTATTGTTTATTACCTTTCACGTTCTTATGTATTTTAGTTACTACAGTGTTCCCTCCCTACAACGGCCCTCCCAACAATGACTCCCTCCTTAAAACGACTCTTGACGCAATTTCCTAAAATTATATCTAACGGTTTTACTGCTGCAATGTCGTCTGGTTGAAGTTGTCGTCTGCGGTTTTTCTCAAAGTGACATAATTGACATTTCGACAGAAAATAAATTAATGACGAGTAACACACAGCTTGAATCCAGATCAGACGCCGCGTTATGCAGTGTCTGATCTGGATTTAAGCTGTTTTCAAATGTAAGCAAATTTCCATCCCTTTAACGACTCCCTTCGAACATCGCACACAATATCTGTCCCCCGTTGGGTGTCGCTGTAGAGACAGAGCACTGTATTGAATAAAAAGTACAAACGCACAGTCTACATCCAGGAGCATAATCTTTACCATTTAATTTCATTAAGTGACAGCTTCGTGCCTGTGTTAATTCCCTGCATTTTATAGTTAATAAATATTATCCTTTTACAGTCAAACGCTCTTAAAATACTAAAGTAAAACATGTATATCACGTCAATTTAATTGTGTTAGGTGCACCACAGGTGATTGTTTGCAACAAGGTTACAGAAAAACAGAAAATTCCAGTAGGAGCTTTCTGTTTTACTGTCATTTTGCTTTTAGCTGTCATCTGTCATTTAAACAATATACTGGCCTTCATTTAAGTGATCGTGATAGAGAGGTTCTACTGTATTTACTAACATTTATGGTCCAATAAGACGCTGGGCAGTTTATATCAATATACAACTGTTTCTCACTCCAATCAGTGCTTCTCCAGTCAATACGGACATTTAAATGGCAGGGGAAATATAACGGATGAAACTCACCCGGTGAATGAGTCTAGGCTATCCTGTAAATATAAAAGGAATTACCTTGCTTATGACTTTGGTATAATGTCTAATCACAAGAAGGTAGTTATAAAGATCAGAAGCAGCATTGGAATCATTTATTTCAGCGCATTTACAGTTGAAAGTTGAATTCCGCTTAAGCTGGTGCTATGGGGCGTGAGCACTGTTGCATATTTCAGTTTTGCTCATGAACAGACTCAATTAAACCGAGTCTGCAATTTTCAGTATTTGCTTTGTTTTCTGTGCTTTCAAAGGATCTCCCCTTATTCAGAACTTAACTGCTATTCTGTGAACATCGCATTAGACAAATAAATAGAATAACCGATCTGGGCCCGAGGTTATAAAACTTAAAACGAACTCTTTGCTCAAAACTCAGTTTTGGTTACATGCTGTAGTTTTTAAACAACAAGCTTGAGCTGATTGATGTAACCTGAGTTTGATATATTTTTACAGTAGATTAATGGTACGCAAATACTTGTTATTTACAAAATGTTTACTTAAGAATAATGAGCTGAGAAAACTTCTCAGTTTAGAGCACATAGTTCATTTTAAGTTTGATAACCTCGGGGCCAGACGTTGAGTAAATAAGTGTCTGATCTGGATTCGAAATTTGAAACTAGAATCATTGATTCCTAATCCAAATTGCCAAACACCTACAGTTCACCATTTGTAGGGGCAACTGCAAACAACCGATGACTGCGTGACAGAACTAATATTGTACTCTATTAAATCGTTTTGTAACTGAAAGTGCAACTCCAATCAAAATCCATCAGATGATTTTTGTGAGCGCAGATTACTTGTCTAACGAGTACAGCATAGTCAGGTTACAGTGAATGATACATTACATTACCAATACAGCGCTCCCAGTCTACAGCGACACCAAACGGGGGACAGAGATTGTATGCGTTGTTCGGAGGGAGTCGTTATAGGGAGGGGAATCGGTTTACATTTGTAAACAGCTTAAATCCAGATCAGACGCCGCTGGATTCAAGCTGTTTGTTTCTCGATCTCGTCATTAATTTATTTTTTGTCAAAATGCCCATTATGTCACTTTGAAAAAAATAGCAGATGACAACTTTAAAGCAGACGACATTGCAGAAGTAAAACCGTTAGATATAGTTGTTTAGTTTAGGGAATTGCGACAAGGGTCGTTCTAAGGAGTGGTTTCGTTGTCGGGAGGGCCGTTGTAGGGAGGAAACACTGTACTCCCGGATAAGATGATGTACAATGTATGTGGTAAACCGATTGTCGTTTGTACAAACACACAAAGTAGTCAATTCAGTTTGTCGCTATTTTTTAATTTTCTTCTTAAAACTATTGCCTGTTTTAAAACTGACGCATTCTTTTCGTTTTCATTTGGAGTTTATGCTGTAGGGAGGAACATTGGATTACAAAGATCTATGTTTCTTAAGAATATTGATAATTATATGAATTCATAAACTTCTTATCCAATAATCAATAGCAATCATTCTTTTAATTTGGTAACGATGGTTATTGTTCTGTACTTTTAAAAAAACCTTTTGTGATCTTAATTTCAACCAGATGTGCATCTGCCATGCTTTTCGACTTCTAGTCAAGTCACAGAGACTCTAACGTATAGATTGTCGGTACTGTATTGAAATGTTTCAAGATGTAGATCTAGATAACACTTTTGTTGAATCTCTCAGAAAACAATCTCAGATATCGCAACACATGGTTCCAAAGTGTCGAGCTTAGCGAGCAATAATGCACGAATTCAGATATTTGTTTGTGATTTGTAATTTAAATACATGCTCCTTTGTCGATGAAAAAGTATGATAATGTACATCTTAGGTACAGTTATATCCGAAATACATATTTTGTCTTAAACCATTGTCTTTGTTTCAAATGATGTAGAAATGATCTTCTAACATATTTGAATACGAAAATAACTTGAACTTTGGTCTAAGTTTAAACTTTAATAATTTGAAATAGTGTACTGTATACACACTATTTATAAGCAGCCTACCTCCTACCTTACACCTAGAAATAGCACCGTATAACAGGGGATGCGGCATGATTCTGTCCAAGTGAACACCTTTATTCTTTAACAATTATGTTCATGGGAAACAGTTTGGAGCCAAATCAGACGCCGGGTAACCCGGTGTCTGATCAAGCCTCCAACTATTTACTAATGTGTTCGGAACAAGTCGTAAACATGTTCAATGTGTCGTTTTAAAATACAGGTGAACACAATGTTTTCGGTGTTAATGTTAAATGAGCGACAGAAAATTAGCGACAAATACATTGATCGCATATACTTTTCTTTGTGTTTTTTCTCTCGAATAAACAACGAAAACATCAGTTCATTTCATATATTTAAACTATGTTTTTCTGTTATTTCTAATCTTAACGGGCGGTTTAATGGTATGCAAACATTATACATTTTAAATCCTTATTGAATGTTGTTAACACTTATAACATGTGCTCAGAAAGTACAAGGTTTGTTATTTTAGTCCGTAGTTTTTTTTCACAAAAGCTTACATTATCGTAGCTGAGCTATAAAAAAGCAATATTGGAAAAGCACTTCCTTTTCTGATCATATGACATAATTGTACGAGGGCGTTCATTTAATCATGTAACCGAGGTCATCATAGGCGTCATATAAGATTTGTGCATACTTCGTTCTGTCCAACCTTTAGATACATTTCTCTCCGACAGAAATATATTATTTTAGTATCTAAAATTGCATTTAAAAAGGGTAAAAATAGCCTATTTTAGGTATACCCAAAATACACTGTAAATCGACACGGTCAGGCTCACGTTGAGAGATGTCTAGCATAAAAAAGTATATTTCTTCGATAAAAGAAATGAAAAACAATATTGAGTTGAATAAAACAGGTAGGGCAGCTTGGTTTTCATTTTATTTTCCAGGAAATCATTTACCATTAAACACGTGAGGAAATCTGTAATTTTATTTATAAGGCATATCACTATCTTCCGATTGCATGTTTATGTTTTTCATAATAATTCTTCCTCTTTGTCAGTACATTGACTTTATAACCCCTCCTTATAACCTTTTGGTGTTGTTGGGTTTGTTTTAATTTAAGTAACGCGTGGTCGGAATTCGAACGTAATTGCATTTAAAACTTTTTCCCGCGCATTTTAGTATTTCGTAATGACCAACTTAACTTTGTCTTTACACAGTATCTGGTGTTAAAATGATCAGTATTTGCTCCTTATATTATTATTTTTTTAACGCAGCTCAGAAATTTTGTAATTTGTACATATTTTTGCGTTTCGACGAGGATTTAACCAAGTTTTCTTGAGTAGGTATTATTATTCTCAGTAAATAGATGAGGGGTAAACCGAACAAAACAAACTCTAACTTATCAAAAGCACGTGAGCTGAACCCAATAGTTTACCGACACAGCCAGTTTTATATCTAAAAACATATATTGCATGCTGATTTAGTAGATCACTCACAACAACAGCTTCAACTTTGGCACCACCCAAATTGTATAGTGCCTGTCTTTAAGTAAACCTAGTCATCTTTAAAGTGTTTGTGTTGACTGGGAAATGACGTTCCTGACACTGCAAATTTTCCGTTTATCAAACAAAGTTCAAAGTATATCTAGAAATCGACATCTTTAAACTTAGTTGACGTTTACCGTAAGCCCGCATTTCACTGTACGCCTATTACATACACTACAATAGCCACTGGTCACTAGACGAACTAAAATCTCCAATATTTTCTAAACTGCTTGATTCAGTCAATATGTATAATCATTCCATTGTGTAGCAACCAGTATTTCCATGCGCCCGTTTCAGCAATACGGCAGTAAAACGCAAGAGTGGCATAATTAAATGAACGCCCGTCGTATAACATTACATACAGCAGTTTCAAAGTTATAGGAATTCCAATAAAGGTACCTAAGCAGATCAGGGGCAGGATCGAGCAATAAAGCGACGTCAAAATGACATCAAGTGTAATTTACAACACATTAAAGGTTTATTTCTTTTAATGGTAACTTCCAGATAGTTCAATATTTTTCTCATTTGGTTTTTCCCATATGTCATATGTGTCTTAAGGTTGACAAAATATTCTTTTTACTTTTCACTTATTCGTTCATTTAGTCAACTTTGACGAATTTTGACCTAACAGTTCAAAAACGCAAGCATCGTTTATCGTCTTCAGTTGGTGTCATTTGAAAACAAGTGCCCGACAACAATTTGGTTTCATAATAGTTGTCTTAATCATATTCAAAGTAATGATTTCCCCTAAATTTCTTCATACCCCTGATTACCCGCTTACAACTCCGTTACAACGGGGCGCGCTTCAGAACGAGTTTTGGTACAGATTCTTTCCGTTTTGTGTTACGGCTTCTGCACCGTGTAGCATGTGTAAACATATTTAGGTACACAACCGTTCCCATTTTCGCAAAATCCCCAGGCGAATGCACACCCAAAATAGGTATTGCGTTTTGATATATATTTCTCTAGGCTCAATGACCACTGTCGCTTTTGAAGTTTGTATAAATGCCGATTACGGAGCGATTGATTGTAAAGTTCACATGTACATTGCACTTTTATTAAGACAACTTTCACTTTCGGAAGAAATGCCGAACGCCTTCTGGCTTTTTTCTCCATTTTCGTGTATGTATGTGTTGATATTTACATACCGCGACTGTTAACTGTTACCCTTTATTCTGGGAAATGGTTGTTTTTATTGATTTTCATCATTGCTAATCGTTCTTGGCAATGGTACGGCTCCGAAAGGATTGTTTGTGAATACTACAGATTCTTTCTTACATTGTTACAGATTCTGACGGGCGTTGCAATTATATGTAACCCTGATGGAACAGTGGTGACGAACGCGATCTAAATCTTTAAAAACAATCCACGAACATGTACCTGTTTTCTAAAACGTTTGGATATCAGATGATGCGCACATTACATCTAATTTGTTTGTTTGTAATCATACAGTTATGTTTTTTACGATTTTCATGCATATACAGTTCATAATGTCGGTTCATTTGTTCCTTTTTAAACTATTTTATTTGGGTTTGCAAGCTTTTTCAAGAGAACAACGGGAAGAAATTTAATTTATATAAGATATAAAACACCCTCAATTGTTTTCTTTTCTTATTGATTACACGTGCATCTGTTAATAAATATTCAGTCGAACTTGGCTTATTTAGATTCTATGTGCATTACCTCTGTTGTACTCATAAACCGACCTAAATGCTGTTTTTAACATTTAAATGCAAAAAGAATATCATATTCGTCAATACTGCACAACCTTTTTATAAACTGCAGTTATTCTAATATAATTGCAAACAGATTGTACAGATTATGACACTGGGGTCGAAATTGGCCCTTCCCTTGGGTCACAATTCTTACATACAAACATCATTCAAATTGAGAGATATCATTTAGTGCGGGAGTGTTCACTCGTTTGATTATGATAGTTTAAGCCATCAGTTAGAATTAAAAGATATTAACAACATTTGTCTAAAAATTGTCACATTGTCAATGTATCACTATGACTCAGGTGAGCAATTTAGAGTCAATGTGGCTCTTGCTAATCTTGACATGTTGCTTATTATCTCTGTCACTGCCAAAGTTGCAGTTATGCACCATTGAATATAATGGAGTCTTACAATGGAGAAAACGTTATTCTTTCCCATTTAAACCTACCTAAATGCAAGCGCATTAAAGTAAATTGTAGAAAAGACATTTTTTAAGAAAAAAAGTCTAACTTTTTTTAATCTTAGTGTCAGACAGTTTGGAACCTGATCAGACGCCGGGTTACCGTATCTCAGACGCCGCTTTGGAGAGGCGGTGTCTTAGATGGGTGTCCACTATTGTATATAGCCCATTCAAAAGTAATTATAAGTAATCAAAAGAAATCATACATCATATATTTTATAGTTTAAACATATTTATTGCATATAATATACATGCAGGGGATTGGCCTACAAGTTTTTACAACATTATATAATGCCCGCTCCCCAGATATTAACAAAACAGTGACATGACAATAATAGAGGTAACATTACTATTTTCAGTATAAATAGCATAGCAATTTGAAAACAAATTACCATGTTAATATCATCATAAAGAGTAGAGAAAGAGAGGAAGGAAGAAAAGTGCTAAGATCAAATTCTTGAATTCAAAAACGGTTGGAGGCTCGGATGTAACGATGAACTGCATTAAAAATAACTTTGTTGCAATCAGGAGAACAGTTTGAGTTTCCAAATAGTAAAATGTCTAAATTGACAGTTGTTATAGGTATTATATCATGGAATAGAATATCCCGCATATGTACATAGTTTGGACAATCTAAGAAGTAATGGAACGCATTTTCACATTGATATCCACATATACATGCTGGGTCGTTTATTAAATTACACCTGAATAGATCGTAATTTAGTAAGCTACAGTTATGCCTAATTCTGGTGTGAACAATATCTAACCGTCTATTGCCGAAAAAATAGTGAAAAGGGGATTTTGGTGTTACTATGGTTAAGGACGATTTAAATGCAGAAATAGTTTCTTTAGTACGAATACCATTGTCTAAATTATTCCATAGCCTTACTGACGTTGGTATATAAGATTTGTCACTGAGGGTTAATCTATTGCTTGGCATAGTATAGTTATCACTATTTCTTAAAAGATACGAAGACATAGTTGATACTAAAGGTGGTAATAGGTCATTAAGATAGTGTGGTACCATATTATTATGTATTTTATAGAACAATAGTAATTTTTGTCTTTCCCTTCGTTCGTAAAGTGGTTCAAGGCCTGATTCAAAGTATATAAGTTCCCTTTTGCAAAATATGGGAAGGCCACGTGCTATTCTAGCAGCTTCTAACTGTACATTTTCTAACCTTTGTCTATCGATAGCTGAGCAACCGTCCCATAACTCACACGCGTATTCAAGAATAGGAAGTATGAAACATTTATAAATTCTGATAAGGGTCTTTTTATTTAAAATGTATTTAAGTTTTCTTAAGGTGTTTACTTTCTTCATACCAGATTCATATATAGTGTTAATGTGAGCTGTCCATTTTGCATCTTTTGATAGAGTTACTCCTAGATGGCGATGTGTATCTACAGGATTCAATGTAGTATTGTCAAATATTAGGGATATATCTTCATTATCTAATGTATTGGAGATGAACAAAATTTCTGTTTTCGAAGGATTAAATCGAGTAAGCCATGACTTTGACCATTCATTTAATACAGTTAAATCTATATTCATAAAAGTTTCAATGTCTAATGTGTTAAAGGAAGAATATGAAAGGGATGTATCGTCTGCAAACAGGCGAGTTAGACTTTCTAAGTTATCAGCTATGTCATTAATATACAATAAAAATAATAAAGGGCCTAACACAAACCCCTGTGGGACACCAGCATTAGTATTGCCATAATGTGAAATATTACTGTTTAATAAGACTGACTGATGTCTGTTGGAGAGATAACTCACTAACCATTTTAAAAATTGACCATTAAACCCATAACAATGTAACTTTTTAATAAGACCTTTGTGCCATACTCTATCAAACGCTTTAGAGATATCGCAAAATATTAAACACACATGTTTCTTGTCCTCTAGCGATTGACAAATACTTTCATACATTTCTATCAATTGGTAAACAGTTGTATGGCCGGGTAGAAAGCCTGATTGTAGATTATAAAATAAATCATTGTCAAGTAGATAATTATACATATGTTTAAAGACAACCCTCTCAAAAACTTTACCAACACATGAAATTAGAGACACTGGTCTATAATTCATTACTTCATGACGGTCGCCTTTTTTAAAAAGAGGAATAACAGTTGCTTTTTTCCACAAAGTGGGGAAGCGCTGTGTATTTAGAGACATGTTAAATAAAATACATAACGGTTTATTGACTGAATTGGATGTGTATTTAAGCATTTGATGACTAATTAAATCACAACCAGATGCTTTCCCAAATTTGAGAATGCGAAGAATATCAGAAATTTCATTTTCAGTTATATTATGCAAATTAAAAGATGAGTTTGTTCGACTGTCAAAATTTGGTACTTCAGTTTCACTATCATCAATAGTCGAAATAGAGCAAAAGTATTTATTTAACAATTCGGCCTTTTCTTGGTCGTCAGAGACAATTGCATTATTCTGGTTATCAAATAGAGGGGGGATAAGGGAAGAAGAACCTACTTGTTTTGTTAATCTATTAATAAGTTTCCAATAGGATCTTGAATCACATGTATATAAACGATCAATAAGTATATTGGCATTTTCATAAAATGAAACCCGAGCAAATTTTTTCATGTTGTTTACTTTATTTCGGTGTCGTTTAAAGTTACTTAAGTTTAATGTTGTTTTGTTGTGCCTGTATTTGTGATGCAGTTTTTCTCTGATTTTTATTTCACGTCTTAATTCAGATGTCATCCAAGGTTTATCTGAAGGTCTTAGTGTAATCTTTTTAGATGGTATACACTGTTTAGCCATTGATAAATATTGGGCGGTGAATCTGTCACATGCATCGTCAACTGACGATGCACCGACAAATAAGCCAGCCCAATCAAATTCATCAACTAAGTTATTAAATTTTTCATAATCACCTTTTTTGTACATCCATATTTCTCTTTTGTACGAACTATTTAATTTTCCCACTATGTTTATATATGTTACACATGCATTATGGTCACTTATTAATCTATCAATATCAATTACAGAAGAGTTGTTAAAGGAGACGGGATCACTTATTAGTATTGGATCTAAAAGAGTGCTACACGTGGGTCCTATTCGGGTTGGTTCTGTTATAGTATTTGTAAGATTAAATCTAGTAATTATATCGTATAGTGGATATCTGTTTATGTTTGAAAGCATATCTACATTTATATCACCAGTTAAAATCAAATTAGTTGACGTTTCGTAAGCCTTATCTATAGCAAATTCTAAATATTCCCAAAAACTATTGTTTGAATTTGGTGGCCGATAAATTGTCCCTAACATTATTGATTGGTTGTTTATTTTTATTTCAATCCATACTGATTCATAAGGTGCTGATTCTATATCAAACCTTCTTTTACAAAATAGTGATTCAGAACAATAAACTAATATACCCCCTCCCGCGAAATTTCTATCCATCCTAAACGGTTCTGAGAAATTTTCTATTAACAAGTCAGACATAGGAATATTATTATCAAGGTGGGTTTCTGTTAAGCACAATATGTTGTAATCTGATGCAACATCTAATAAAACATCTAATTTAGTTCTTATACTGCGAGCGTTCCAATTAAAAACAGACAATTCAGAAAACGGACCAGGATTAAGTTCAACATCCATCGATAGTTTGAGTAAAATTAACAAAATTAGCTGAAAATCATTATTTTGTAAATACGTTTTACATGATATGAACAACATGCAGAAGTAAATATTCATGAGGTAAATCTGAATTTGTTTTGCAAAGGCACAAAATTCATCTTTAAGATTTATATCAAAATATATATTATTACATCTCCTGATTAGACGACAATAACGCTTACAGTGAAAGACACCAATGGCAATTCTATGTGATGTTATTAGATCACACATTAACCATTATCAAAATTAGACCTCACAAAACTGCCAAAAGTGTCCACTGAAAAAATATTATCGTAACTCTCCAAAGCCTTCAACCCGTTGTACATCACTTGAACGTCTAACAAAGCATAGATAGAAAGAAAAGAAAGAAGGAAGAAGAAATAACATGCCAGACAATAACTATATCTGGACTTCGGTGTCATATTTCTGATCAGTTGCAGGTAAACAGAATGTATTCAATTCGACAACTAATACGGATTTATCTACAGCATTACGTTTCACATTCAATAGCTTTTGCCAGGGCTCCAGACAGGATAGAGTAAACCGAAAAAATCTAACATGTATTTACTAATTTCAAAACCAAATTCAACGGTGCTAATACTCATCATAGTGGTCATAATGAGACCATTCTGATGAGTAGTAACACCACAGGGTTTAATGCAGAAATAAAGATTTTAGTTTTTGAGATACTCCCCTTATCTGGAGCTCTGGTGTACCGTACTAAAAAGCACGAGTTACTCGTGCGACCGATGTTAGTCAGTTAACCAATTCACCCATGAAACTTTTAATGTACAGCACAAACAACCGATTTTTTAAGTCTAGTCCATTTTGACTATTTAGGGTTGATTTTAACAATATATTGTAAAATTGGAAATAATGCAGATCCTGATCAGAGGGCTCCCACATGAGCCTTCTGATCAGGATATACACTGGCTTCACAGGACAAACATAAACTTCACAGTAAATGATTTATACATGACGACTTTACTCGTCGCTAGGGTTGAATGTGTTAAATGCCTTGTCGATTTGTCAGGTCACTTTATTCTGAATGGATAGTTGCTTCATGAGAAATTGTAGCATAGATAATATGCGATAAATACAGTCATAGTTGGACTTTGCCGTGTTAAATAAATGCAAACAAACCGTTAGTGCTAAGAAAACAATGGTGAAAACTGCTTTACTAGGATTTAACATGTGCCAGTGCATCTCCTAATGTAGATAGATGCACGGATTTACCGCTACAATCAGGTAAGTACACTTAGCGTTGTCTAGAGGTAAATTACACCCAAGTATTTTAAAAACACACTAAGCAACTAAACCACGAGCAGGTCATTCGTTGAGGATTACACTTGAACAGGGGGCGTGTCAAGCATTATAGCAGAAGATACACAGCATATACACCTTGCACGATGACAGCACTTAAGCCCCCCACTGCCATTGCACCATTCAGTTTTAGATAGTGATTTTCTTTTATTCCTCTGATTTGAGATATAATTAAATTGTCTAAGGTATCATTGTTATGATTGTCAAGCCGTCTCCTATTAAGACGCCGATTTAACGGCATCCGAATAGTAACCAGTGCTGTTTATAAATATGCTTTGCACTTGGGGCAATATGCAGTGATGGGGTTAAGTGTCTACCAGGTGACATTTCATGAATACTTACACACACATAAGACTCGCAAACAAAAAGACTCCATCCACTTTGGACTCTGATGAGACGTCGAGTACCTAGGCATCTCATTTGGATCCAAACTGCTTGTGCGGGGCTCTCGAGCCACGAACAAAAATAAATCAGCGGCTAGGATCTAGATCCTATCTAGTTTTTTATCTCTGTATCAAAATAACACTCACAGGGATCCAGGTAAGAGGGAGTAAACCGAACCAATACAACATGTTTACATCTATTACAGCACAAAATCATATGATGTCACATCTCATCAGAATCGTCTCCAGGAGACGACTCTGATGAGTCGTGCAACCACAGAATTTAACCTACATTGAAAGATTTTATTTTTGGAACACTCCCCCTATCTGGAGCCCTACACTCAGTCTTTTACATAAGTGTTGACATTTGAATAACATCAAATATCACATAGTTATACATATACATACAATTGTTTTTATCACACACATATATTCACACATAATTACGTTCTGGAATTCGCGACAATCACGGCATATCAGATTCAGACTAGACACCGGGTGATTCGGCGTTTTGCCTCGATCCAAACTGCCCAAAATTTGATCAACTCTGCTAAACTAAATAAAGCACAAACACAACGCATTGGTCACTGAAACTTTTAAGTTGTGTATATTCATTTCTTGGCTATTTAGGGTTTTATAGTTTATTACAGAAACGACAAACACTGCAGACCCCGATCTGAGGGTCTCGCTTCAGGGCCCCTCCGATCTGGTTCGACATTTTTTGCATAAAAAAGTGTACTCGTTACAGTTTTTTAATACATAAGTATACATGCATGTATCTACATAAGAGTGAACACGTCGGGCTAGTATTAATTAACCAACAGATCAGACTCAGGTGAGACGTGTACACTTGATTATACGACATCTCGTCAGAATCCAATCTGCCCAAACTATTGAAACTGCATAACCAGAAAAGCAACTCGGTCATCCCTGAAACTTAGTATATCTAATTTCTTGCCAATTTAAGATTGTTTATGGTAAATGACAAAAACACAGAATAAACAGACCCTAGATCATAGGGCTCCCCTGTAGGCGCCCTCCGATCTGGGTCTATACTTTTGGATAGGACAAGTGTACTCTCAACAGTTACACTGCTTTCAATAGATGTATGCCTAACCAATATTCAAACAATGAAGTCCTACGCAGATAGATATTGCAGACATATTTACATCAAAGATCCAATGCGAACTATAGCAATCAGCTCAAATCCAGATGATACGCCGAGCACCTCGGCCCCATCAGGATCCACTCTGCATAACATTCACAGTTCACGCATTTCATTGCAAACGGTTTTGATCTAAATGATAAGCCTAGCAGACCATAACAGGATCCAAAATGCGCGATCCTCAAACTTGTTTGATATGTTCCTTTTAATAACATATCTTGAGAATCTCAATAACAAAATTAAAGCAGACGGTGTTTCTGCAGTTACCAATAGGTTGAAGCTATAGTGATGCACTAGTTGTTTCCATCGCATCAATTGTACAGCACATTAGGAAAGAGACTCTTTACAACCTTTTGTAAACAGTATAGATCTAGAAGTGACATCTAAAAAATTCAAATCAGTATCCAAACCATCTGACGCTCGAAATTCGTATGAGTCGCGTAACTATGTGTGTCGTTTGCTCGTCTCTCTGTTTAACTGTCTTTCTGTCAGATTGTCAGTTTGTCTGTTAGTATGTGAGTACGTCTGTCTGTTTGTTTGCTTGTCAGTTTGGATTATTGATTGTCTGTCAGTCTGTCAGTCCGTCCATCCAACTGTCTACATAATATGTGTCATACTGCTGTCAGCGTGTCTGTGTACGTCTGTGTGTGTGTGTGTTTGTCGGTCTATGTCTTACTAAAAGTCCGTGTGACTATGTTTTCAGCTGATTTTTTGAATGGTTGTTCATGTGAATCAACATTTTTACATACAAGTATATTATAGAAAACATATTACATGTATACACCGTATAGCAACGACTCCGGAAATAGGTACCAGGCGAAGCGACAGAAGGCCTGTGAAGATACGACTGCGGGTAAGTAAAATGCAATTTGTGTGGTGGATAGGGAAAATCCAGCATTGTTATGTTTTCAGTTTACTTATAGGATGATAAACCAACCATACGGTTCTCTCTGATTCTCCAAAAAATACACGTTGCTACTTTTTTAACACATAATTCTCGGGCTGGTACATCGAAAAATGTAGTGTGGAACACTAAAATGTATTCGCAATCAATTTCCTTATCATATAATACACAATTTTAAGGATGTGTTGCCATCATGTAACATATAGAATGTCTAGGCAAGTGATGGATCGAGTGTAAGAGTGAAAATGGCTTTGATATTGATAAAAGAAAACAGCTTTCAGTGTACGGGTAATAGGTTTATGTTTTCCGATAACTGTACTGAGTATAGCTTGAGATATGTACGGCTAATAGCTCTTCAAAATTAAGTCAGAAATTTGACAAACTGAGTATGCTCAGTCTCAAAGCCTGGATTCCGCTGCTGCCATGTCCGACCTATAAACATATATCAATGGCGGACCTGGTTAAGGATTTAAGCACCCTATTTCGATACCAGGAGTCGTAAGTTCAATTCCCCGACGGACCAAGTCCTTTGGATGAGACTTTATAAACGTTTTCCTTCTCTGTTATTCTGCTTATAACAAAATTAATGATAAGCAAAACACTCCTTTGCTAGTTTCTTGTTTACTGTGATTTAACTTACTTAAGGTGTAGTTAAGGTTCTTTTCATACGCAGTTCCTATCGGATCCTCTATGTTGGACTCTTTTTTTTCTCTTTGATATATACTTTATTTCTAATATCTATTTGGGCAGTGTAATTGTAAACTATTTCTTGGTTTTGCCAGTATTTATCTATCCTAATTTTGACTGTGTTTAGTGTTTAAGCGTTTACGATTTCTTCTGGTAGGCTATTTCAAAGGTTTGCCGTTCTAACTGTGAAACTGTATTTTCTGATATCTAGGCGCGATGCTTGTGAATAAAGTTTTCTCGAGTTACCTCTACCACCTGGCCTTTAAGTGCAATTTATCACCTGTCTTTAAGGTGGTTCGCGGGTCAGCTTATTCCGTGCTATAATTCTTGAAAACCTTGATTAAATTGAAATATACCATATGGAGAGTGAAAAATCGTTAAAATAAAAAAGAATTACAGTGCCGGTTTTTTTTCTCACAGGACCATTTGTCGAGAAAAGCTCCATTTTTAATGAACAGGAATATTTTCTTTATAAAATGATGTAACTCAATAATTTCTGTATATTCAAGTAAACTGTAAAGGGACTATAAGATATTGTGCAAACAAAAATATTTCATGACATATTTTCTAGAAATATCAATTTCTTAAAAAAGTCAAATTCTGAAAAAGTCACTAAATCTCAAATAACAAAAAATCTAGCCCTTTAACATACACTTATTTTACTCTTATTAGATATATATAACTTAATTGTACTAGTCCCAACTATTTAATGAAAATCTACAGTAGAATTTACATTTTATACATGGTTTCCAGAAGTTCTTACAAAATGTTACACAAAACGAGTTACCTCCCTTGAGTTCACCTTTTGAATGACGTCAGCTCTAAATAATACCAGAAGTCAAACCTGTAATAAGGGACCATTGAATAAGTTAGCCTGTAGATTTTTCAAGATAGGTGACTGCTTAATGCATAACAAAAGTAATGCATAAAAGCTCCTTTAAGATCTATCTTTTAGCATTACTTTTGTCCTGTGTTAAGCTGCCATATATCATATAGACTATATAACCTCACAAACTTTGTCACTTGACTATACTTGCATTTGTCATACAGGCTATAAATCCTTACAAAATTTAGTTGTCATTTGACAATACTTGCATCTGATATTATTCATTATTACGTGACTAAACATAGCCTGTCCTTTGGTCAATGCGTTATGAATTGACTAGTCAATAAAAATCGGACAATTTATTTAAAAAAAGATTGTAGCGAGTGGGAATCGAACCTGGAACCTTTGGTTTGCTAGTCAATCACTTTATCAACTGCGCTAACAAAGACGACACTGAAGAGTATCAAACTTTTCTTTATGTAAATTTTCTACTATAAGCACGTGCCTATAAGATTATGTGAAAGTCAGTGATTTGACCTTCAAATAATTGCAACAGAAGTGGTGATTTTGTAAAATAACTACTAATATATGTGTATAACATAGTAAAAGTGTAAAAGAATTACATTTGGACATTAGTGAAAAGAAAATGTTAACTAATTATTTCCCTTTAAATTTTATGGCCCACATTTTCCACCATAGCCTACCATGCCTTAGTTATAACCGTCAAGGTCGTGTTCTATAGACATATAATCATTAGGAAAATATAGGATAACTTCATGAAATATGTAAGCTTTCTATTTACTTATAATATGAAAAGTGTTTGAAATATAAGCTGTAATCATTATATATATGTTCACAAGTAGATGAGTGTTGTTATACTACAGTGTCAAGGGTTTCCGCAAAGGATAAACAACTCATTGACTTTTGCTAAAAAAAATTAACTACGGAAGGTTTTCAGGGTCTAACTTGACAGAATAAGAGCTCAATAATAGCATTATTCGGCGACTGTTCTAATGATTCTGTGGACTGTTTTATTTTTAAATAAAACATCATTAAAACTTAGTTTTAATCAATTTCTGTCTTTTAACAGTGTCATGTGGATGGAACAACTAATTTTCTTTAACAAATTTCTTCAAATTGGGCTGTATGTATTGAATTTGGAGTAATTATCTCATGTTTCCACCATTTTGTCCAATGCATGTCGTGAATCGGAGGCGCATGCTGTTAACTTAACGCTGTAATAACGGCGCAGGCAAACTGTTCCATTTAATTTGTAACGTTGCTGCTAAGTCATTTACCGTGTTGATTGTGTGATTTGTTCAAACACGACGTCCTAGTTCGTCCCACATGTGTTCTATAGGATTTAAATCGTGAAAATTCGCAGGCCAGTCTAATATACGCAGCCAAAACGAAAGTTGCCCACTTGTTACATTTACTTTACATTAAGTAATTTTCAACCTTCGTATCTTTTAAAGTACTTTATCAACTCCTGTTTTGTTTTAAGGTTTAAATACCCATATGATCACCAATGCATTCCAGTAAAAACAGTCAGGTTAAATGACACATGCAACGAAAATGAAACACTTAAAGTTTGTTCTTATTCAAAGGGAGGTAATTTGATATTGTAATTTTGTCAAAAGTAATGCATAAAAGCTCCTTTAAGATCTATCTTTTAGGCTTCCTTGCAATAGAAGTCTTTTGGCCGTATGTCTGCTTTTGAGACATGGATTTTGTGATTGTTATTGTCGATGGTAATAATCCGGCCTTGCTCGCGACACATATCTGGGATGATTTTGAAGCTGGTGGTTGTAATTGAGCTCCCCTTGCATTTTCTGATTTTTAACTCTTCACTTCCGTGGTTTTCTAAGAGATGTGTGATGGTGTCGCCGAATTGGGTGAAGGCTTCCTTGCAGTAGAAGCAGGAATACATGTCTGTCTAAAATGATAACAAAAATAAACATGTAATTACGACTAGGGACATAAAAAACATTGTCAAGTTTGACCGCCTCCTGTGATAAAATTCGGGATCCGCGCATACTTTTAATTTGTATCATTATTGGATACCTAGTAATACAGACTAAAGCTATTGTCTTAAATATTTCAATTGTTCATAAAATTTACTGAATAGGTCCACGGTCAGTTGTTTTGATGCAAAACTCTATATTAAAAAGGGGTTTTAATAATTATGGAACAGCTATTCTCCGTACATAAAAGTCCACCATAACTGCTATACTCCGTACACAAACACAACTATTCGCCGTACACACCCATAAATATTATTCTGCGGATAACTCCTCACACGATGTATGTAAAATTACAATTTTTTGTACATGAAATGGTACAATCATACACTTGGATTCGGCATGAAATCCGTGAATGTATATATGCGTTTGTCCTTAAATAAGATCCTAACATGAAGCAATGATGACTTTTGCTCGGTACCAGGGAGGCATTTTATAGCTGTAGTACGACGATCTTACAACGTATACATCAGTTGAAACTATGAGTTATATCAATAAATATATGTGGATCCATGAGTGGTTCATTTGTGCTGGCTAACTAAATGGAAGTTCAAAATAACAGCGAATTTCATACCTGCTATGTTTGTTTATGTTGATTTTCCTCGCTTCGCCTGGTACCTATTTCCGGAGTCGTTGCTATACGGTGGTATAGTAAGCATGCACATTTTCCAATACGTGGGTAATTGTAAGCAAATTACATTCGTTTATGTTACATCTTTAGATTTTGAATTATATTGTGTAGATTTACTCACATTTGAATAAGATGGAATATCGAGTGCGTTTAATATAATTATGTAAGCATTCGTTATACATTTCTGCGAATACACAGGTGCAGTCTATATAAATATGTACATTTACTATAAAAACCAAACTGACCATGCAGATATGCAAAAGTTAAATGTGGTGATTGCTAATATGCCCTCCTTAGCCTCACGCACCTACTGCACGGGCGAAACATTGTTGATTAGCAGACAGTGTAGACCCAGACTAGATATGATCGCAAGTCACGAACACTCCTATCAGGATCCAAACTGTTGGCATTCTGATTCTAGGGGATATGTATAAATAACTACGGATGATTATTTACTTAATTATTACATGACTTAGTAAAATGTACACACACGTGCGCTGTGAGATTTGGGTGAAAGTAAGCAGATGCACTTTAAAGACAAAAAATGTGTTACACTGCACAGTACACATGTATGTAAACATTGGTCACGGAAAATAAAGGTTTAACACTTATACTGTATTTTACCAAGGCCTTTGTACTTTGTACATATCGTACATATATCGGTGTGTAAACTGAATGAGTGTACATTGTATAGCATAAACCTTTAGCACAGCCAGTTTTGCCATGATGATTTAGTGTTGATGAAAATGTGTGCTTGTTTACACATGTACAAGCACATATTTTCCTTATCGACACCTTGGTTGTTTTAGCAACATTTATATTGTTGAATACATAATACCAGACTATTTAGTTCGCAGCCTGCCAGTGTAAACTGTACATGTACACATATGTCACTTACTTAGTGATGCATTAGATGTTTGATCTATTTTTATATGATTGAGTACATATATATACATGCATGCCAACTCTTGTACATAAACCAAATGAAATTTTGTTTGTTTTGAAATATTAATAACAAGTTGGATATTATTTTCTCTGAAACTATTAAATGAGAAAAGCATAACCAAATTGTTATCATTGGTTAGTCTGCATGATTTGTAAATGTATATGTGTAAAAGAAACAAAACAACAACAACAAAAACACACAAAACTATACGAATTTGTACAAGGACTGTGAGACATTCAGACTGAAGTGTTTAACCAATTAATTTGGAAAGAGATTCATGTTTCATAAATGAAAACTTTCTACTAGCTCTGATTTTAAAAAAAATATATGTTAGACAACAGTGAAGACACTCATCAAAAGATTGAATAGCACATCTTTGATAAGTATCCACACTGTTTGTTTATTATTTCTGTGATGGTATTGGGATATACATGAATATCTTGTTAGAAGCTCTCAAATATAAGCACAGTTTGTTAAGCTAACAAAAATTGTAAATGCATTACCAACTAGATGATGTACTTATTAGTTCAAGTGTCATTGTTTTTGGAAAGTCTATCGTCTAGCCTGGTTAGCAGAAGACAGAATTTTGGCTTGAATCATGGATTAAACTAGGATTTTTGCAGAGGTCTGTGATTCTTTGTAGAATATTCTACCATCACTGGTCCAGTATGAGTCAATCTTACCAGCTTTTCTGGTTTCAGATAGTACTTTGACTACGGCCTGTCTTTTCTTGGTAAGATCTTCTGTAACAAATACGTTAAAATTTCGGCTTCTGAAGTATTTTAATTCGGATTTAGATCTGTATACTCTGTTTTTGATTTTCCATCCTCTAAATTTGCAAATTATTTGTACGAAACCACCTTTCACTGCTCCTATTTGATGTGACCTCTCAATATCATCAGTTTGAAGAGGAGGGTTTAGTTTGAGTTTGTTGTTGCAGATGTCTAGGATGATTTGGTCCGTGTCAACAGTCTCACCTGGCTTAACTGGAACATTGTGGAATCTCAGAGTAGATCTCCTACCGTATTGTTCTAAATCATCGTGTTTTTGCTCAAGATCACTGAGTTTGGTATTCAGAGTTTGTACTTCATCTTGAAGAACCTTTTGATCTTCTGCCATGTTTTCAATAACTTTCATCTTCTCCGAGAGAGCCTCTTTCAACGAGTCGATGGTACTGCACTGACTGTCAATTTTATCTAAAAGGGGCTGCATTGCTGTACTAATTAAATTTGACAAATGTGGTACAAGTCCATCTACTAATGAAGGTGCAACAGCGGTGATAAAGTCTGGTGTTTGCATAGTGTTCTGGACAATCTGCGTGATATTATATGTCTTGCCTTGATGTGCCAAAGTAACTGGGTTGTCAGACACCTGCTCGGAGGTATTTAAGTCCATCAGGTTATCTAAGGAGTTTCTGCGACGGATTGGTTTCGGAGCATTAACATGGCCGCCATTTTCGACCGCCATATTGTCAACAGTGTTGTTTGGACTGACAGTTTCTTCTATGGGTCTTTTACCTGACTGACTAGGTGTTTTTTGCGCTTTTGGCATTGCTTATGTGATTTGCGATTACCTTCTGTTCTAATGGTGGTGTACACTACGCGTCAAACTATTTGAACACTTGTGTGTAATGCGCTAGCGAAGTGCGGGTATACACGGTTCAAATTCCACAACCAAAATTCCAAAAAAGTCCAAAACTTGCGATGTTTAAGTGTTTTCGGCTCACTTTTCTTGCTGCGTATCGAACATTATGTAACAAAGTGTCGTTCTGCTTTAGTATAACATAGTTTATATCAAGTTTACCATGCAACTGGAATAAAAATCTAGCTCAGTCTTTTTCCATGTGTTGCCGCCATGTCATCGGAAGTATTGGTCCACCAATTTATATTTTATACTCGTCGTTTTTATTTTACTCAGTTGTTTTCGACAGCAACACTTATAAATGACAAACGGATAAAAGAAAGTCCACAGTTTAACTACTGGTTCATTGTGTTGTCAATGAAACTGACTATTCTGTCAGTAATAATGTCGTTTCGGGCTAATGTCAACCTCAACCATTAGTATCATTGATACCTTCCTTTTTCTCAAATAACGTCAACTATGCATGCTAGCTACCGCTGCATCTGAATGACATGCTTACCTTAGATGCAGCGCATCCTACCATGCACCATGCATTTCAGAACGGGAAATTTGTTGGGTTTAAATCGAAGCGACTGTGACTTTATGCAGTGACGGATAACTTGGTCATAGGCATCAAACGTTTCTTTACAGTAGGTACACCTCAGGTCCATTATCTGAAATGGAAGAGAAATGTCGGTAAGAATCTGTATCTTTCAGCATAACCTCGGTCAGAATCCGTAACACTATCTGTCCGAATCTGTACCGAAAGGCGCGATCAAAATATCGATAAATTCAGAAGTTTTACAAAACAATTGGAATCGACAATTGCTGGAAGTATTGAACAAAATATACACCTTACTTAGGCAATTGAGAAAATAACCGTGACATGCAAATTTATAGGCCTTTTTTCGAAAATTCAAGGAAATCATTTCAGAAAACTCGATTTTCAATGCAGTTCATCACTTTTACGGATCACTGGCATATATTCAACCAGGGTATACATACATAAGGCGTGGAATTAATCGGAACAACAGAAATACACAATATTTATGATATATTTGTTTGATATTAGGCTTGAATTATCTGTTTTTACATACCACCGCTCTACATCTACAACCGCCATGGACGGAATCCGCAACACTTGTATGTCTGAAGCTGTACCAAAACTCGTTCTGAAGCACGCCCCATTGTAACGGAGTTGTAAGCGGGTGCTGATACCTTCCTACTTTTGTGCAGTTCTTGGACTTTATTGTCATAGAGACTTGCTTCTGTTTAATAGACCGAAATTATACCCTCTGCCAAGGCCTAAAGGGAAGTGAGTTGGTGGTTTTTTATCCCATGTGCTGCCTAGCAACGAATGGGATTTCTTGAAATCATCATCATCTCATATCGTCCCTCATCAAATATCGGCGCTATATGGCATATTTTGTGTCGCAGTGCCATAAAACCCAACTCATCCATCCATCCTATTTCATAATCTGTTTCATTCTAAAGGACGCCGGTAGATACCAAATAATTTTGGATAAAAACAACAACAATAAAATTATAAGAACTAAGATAGCGCAAAAACCGCAGAAATGAAGCTGTTTACAATTCAAACGCAACCAAAAAAAACAATTGTAAACTTTATCTTCACCAACTTGACACTTGGGTGCGAAAATGCCGATATGACGTCAATTTGAAATGATTTGAGACAAGAAATATTGACAATGTTTAAGTATTACAATGTTCTTAAACACTGTCTCTTACTGATAAAGAAGACATTAAGAAGATAAACAACGCTTCGCTAATCTGAAGCCATCGCTCGTTTTGTTAAAGCGTATTAAAGATAATTCCGCAAAACTTCTGCTGAGTTTAAAGGTGAATTCGTGGGAGAAAGGCCCTGAAGCACAACCTCCTCTGAGAAAGGGATTCATTAGCCCAACCTCCTTTTGCATTTGCGTTCATACGAAATGAACATCATTTTCGTTAATAATGAAAATGATTGGGGCGTATGTAAGTATCTAGTATTGAACTTAAACTAGTTAAAATTTAAATAGACATAATATGGCAACACTTTAAAACAAGCAAAAGTAACAATGGCTTAAGAGCCATATCCATAACAATTCAGGATCAACGCTTAACCCTTTACCTGATAGCCTATTTCTAGTACTTAAGATAGGTGACTACTTAAAGCAGGTTGAAAGTAAAGCAGAATGCGCCTAAGGGCGCATTCTGCTTTACTTTCAGCCTGCTTTAAGCTATCATGTGCTATAATCTAGAAAATATTCCCCATAATACATATTCATTACTGATTAAATTGGAACTATTTTCTTCAGCGGATGAATAAATCATATCTGCTAAAAGGCGCTTCTATAAGGTAAAGGGTTAAGATTAATTTTAACAATTCCATTGCATATACATGTATAATATTTTTCTAATAGATCTAATTGTATTTAATAATTTCGGTATAATGTAAAAAAAAAGTGTTATAAAAGCGATATACATGTACATAAAAACCACAGCTCAAGTTTCGTAAAACCTTGTCATGTTAACATGCACCTGCTTTATAAATGTACATCATGCAACATTTGTAGCCCAGCTCCTCGGGCACTTCAAAACACTTACTTTAAATTCACATAATTCGGTTAGTTAATACTTACTTCAAATATAGAATATACAAACGTGAAAAACAAATATGTTTAGTTCTTTTGCCCTCAATTATAACACGAATTCGTCATTCCTGTTAGTGGATTGATAAAATGTCTTCACCTATTGGTACTGTTGAAAAATACATGAGAATACGTTATACAGTCGACATTCGACTACTTAAACTACTTAAAGACGCTTAAATGTACTCGCAACCGGATGGTGTACTTGTCAAAATAAAATAAAATACTCAAATAAAAGCAAATTTGTGGCATTTTTTGGCTTCTGACATTAAAAAAATATGATCGGTCCAAAAAAGTCTCAAGAATCGTCACCGAATCTTAGTTTTTTTAGACATTTCCATCGTTTTTCTATAGCGTTAGCTAACGGTATATTTGTTGTTGTTGCTTCTCTACACGGGCTCAGACATAAACCCGAGCCGAATAAAGTACCATCAATCGCTACCAGTGAAGTACGTTAATTCGCTACTTAATATACAGAGAGCGCTGGTAGCCGAGGGGATAAAGGCGTTTCCTCACTTTTCATGTTTGTCTCCGCATGGAGGGTCACGGGTTCGAATCCCACCTGAGCTTCTTCTTTTTCTTTTGAAATGCATTTTTAATAGGATTTATTATCCTAAACTAAATCTTACACATTTATATAAGCATTTGACATATATTTACAAATTACAATTTTTAATGCTAAATCCGGTTGCGAGCCCCTTTAAGTTGAATTCAACAGTACATGTTTTTAAAAGTAAAATCGTGCCCAAGCAACGTTTTAATTTTAAAACAGGGGTACATTCGACTTCATCTAGCTAGGTTTATCGATATTAAAATGAAACAGTACTCATAATATTAGAAAGCTAGTTCGTGTCATCGGGGTTCAACTATATGCCAATACGCTTTCGCCATTCACCAGATAGTGCACAATCGTAGATAAACCAGGGGGTGTCATCTGTCAGCCTGAGTGACGACTCTGTTAAAGAATTTCTAAATTACTCTAGGTTGCGTTCAGACAGATGCTATCTTCAGATGACAGTGCAAGTTATGTCAGCACAAACAGAAGTGTCAAGATGTCCGTCAAGTCAAAGAACAAACAAAGGCATATAGTTTGCCAATGTTCTACGACATGCCTAATCTTGCGCTCGCTTGACAGATACCGTCTGCAATTGCTATAGTATGCAGTGATTCACACGAAAGGATTTAGAATCGTCTCAAACAATTTGAACATAAATAAGACATTGAAAGTGAGAATTATACCCCTTAACAATTTTTTCAGTCGATACTCGATTTTGCATTAATTGTATTCCTCCACTGAAGAAACCAGTTCTAATGTAAACAGTTATTAATACGTGTGATAAGAACTCTATATTCTAGTAAGTGATAGCGTAAAGCAGGCTGAATGAAAAGCAGAATGCGCCTTAAGGCACACTCTGCTTTATTTGCAACCTGATTTAAATGGTCACCTCTCTTCAATATTAAAACAGGCTATGGAGTAAAGGGATTAACTATTGTTGATAGTTTATACCTTCCACAAGTATATACATTCGTTAAATCTGGATTCAAATAATCTAGTCGTCTGAAAACAGGAACTAAATTTGTTTAACATCGTTATGATCAGTAGGAAACAATATATAACTTTGCTTTACAGACATCAGTTTTGAAGCAGACGAAAATTTATAGGGACGATAATACGGTTTGTGATTTTATATTTAGCGTTTATATGTGTAAATGACTAACGCCAGACATGATATAATAAAGACACGATAACACTAGATATTTATGAGTATTCATTGTGATGAAATTATATTTACTCAGCCAAAAAAGAAATTACCCACTTTTTACATTTACTTAACATTTAGTAAATGTTAAAGCTCCATATATTTTAGAATACCTTATTAACTCCGTTTGTTTCAGATTATAAAGGCTCATACGTTCACCATTGTATTCCAGTAAAAACATTCAGATTAAACGACATAAGTAATAAAAAAACGCTTAAAGTTATTCGTATTTCAAATCAAAAGGAGGTATTTTGATATTATAAGACATTCTTGTCTTAAAAACGCCATGAATATTGTGATGAATGAAAGTCTAATGTGATTCTTTTTTATTTAAGAAAAGTTCTAGCTGCTGAATATAAGCACCATTGTTGCTCTTCTATTGGAAAGTTCTGTTTTCTGTTGTTTTTCTTTTTTCAATACAATGTTCCAGTTATTTAGCCTCAATGATTTTCTGTCTTTTGCCACATTCTATAAAGCAAACTTTAAATACAGTTTATACGAGACGCTGATAATTTAGAATACAAAAGTGGGTACTTTCTTTTTCGGCTGAGCATATTAAGATAATAATCGGTCAAGAGCAAGGACGAAAGAAGAAAGAACCTGTCATTAGAGGTATATCATGTTCACAGCATGACAGCAACAATTAAACATAAATAATCAACACTAAGATAAATACTTCAAGAAGACGTAGACAATATTCTGATCAATCATTAAACACTAAAATGGTATACACTGAGTTGGATGTACTGCGTTTATTTTCTACTAGGATTTCTTCACCTCATTGGAATATCATCTTCATGCTGAAACCACGTTGCATGGAAATGCCATCCAATGTGATATACGATAAAACGTACACATTGATCAAATGTTATACACAAATGTCACAACCTATCAAGGAGTATATTCTTCATCAGCATACAATGTATATGTGAGCTGTTCACTTATGATATGCAAACAGTGAAGATCAGGGTCAGAGGGATCCTGCGTGAACCATTTGATCAGAAACTATATTGTTTGTTGTTCGGCGTTGTATTAATAAAGCCAAAGCGAAAAAGTCGAAAATGTATTAATAAATTGGAAATTCGAAATGTTCGTTTAAAAGTTTCAAGGGTGAACCCGCAAAATCCTATATCATATTGTCCGTGGTAACGCTATTCCTTAGTCTGGACTTTGCCTGCATTGGTATCTAAAGGACTTGATAAAAAAATCAATTCCTATAATAACTGGGGATAAAACATAAAGTTATATTCTGTAGTTAGATCATCGTTCAGAATATAGGTTAACCCTTTCAATGTCATTGACGACTTAAAGCGCGTTTGCAAACAGTTTGGATCCTTATCAGACGCCGCGATACGTGGCGTCTGATCAGGACCCAAACTGTTAGAAACTCTTATCGATATTTATTAAGTCATGCGACTTTAAATCTAACTTTAAAACGTGTCTTGCAGACAACACTACTGAAGCAGTTGACAATAAAGCGGTGAAGGTGAATCAAATATCCCGAATAATTTTATCTTAAAAATGTTTAATAGAATACACAATCCAGTCACACTCTGCAACAATGACACTTAAAGGAAGACTAATTGGTTGCAGTTAGATCAGGTATCAGCTTAATACAGAAGAAGCTCCAGCAGACAGCAGAAGTCTTCTACTTTGCAGTTGTCTTGATAGCAAATACCTTAACCTCAAGCAATGCAACACATGGGCATTTACTGTTAGATCTTTTTATACAATTTGTGATCATTAATCAGATTGCCAGTTTCATTCTGACACATGACTTCCTGTTTTCCCAAAAACGAATTTTTAACGAATCAATCAATGTCATGAAACCCGTTAACTATTTAGTTCACTTATAGCTATCAAATATAACACAACGCATCCTATAGATTGTATGTAATGGAGTGTAATTACAACAATGCCTCAAATGGGGAACCGTACAAGTATCATGTGTTGATTCATAACACATATTGTTATCTAATTCTATTAGCTGTCTCTATACTTTACGCCCGTACTGTATTTTCATCGTGCCCAGTGTTATTTGTAAACGGGTTCCAACCTAATTGACACGTAAAGAGGCGTCCGATCAGGTTCCGAATTGTTTACGTTTTGTTTGATTACAATAAACCCTGTCAGTGCCTTATACCGAGCACGGTTTAGAAGCTGATTTAACAACTCTTATCGCGGCGTCTTATCAGTTATTTGACACTTATTTTTATATTGCTTAACTCTTTCCTCCCTGAAACTTTAAATGGACAATTCCAGTTTCCATTTGAGTCTAGTCCATTTTTGGCCTTTAAGGGTCGTTTTTGTTAATGTTTGGCATTATGACAAACAGTGAAGACCCTGATCAGAGGGCTCCTTTCGGAGCCCTCTGATCTGGGTCTTCACTGTTTGCACAGGACAAGTGTACGACTCATATGTACACTGTTTGAAAAGGACGCCTATATGCGGGACTAGACTTCAAAGGGTTAAGTTAATATGAAAAATGAAAGCAAATCGTCGGCCTAATATCAAAACCTCGTATAAGGCCAATTTTCAGAAAATCACTTTTTACATCTTAGGAAAAGATTGCGCCTATACGCATATTCTGACAAAGCGCCGTTCTTCTATCCCAATGATACAGACTGTAAACAGTCACCTGATGAAATGTCGTATACTGATTGGTGCAAAAGTCTTAATTTCAAAACATCGTACTTGGTAAGACAAATTTGTAGTTTTGTGATTTGTCTGTATCTCTCAGTCTTTGGAACGACATGAAGCAATAGAATTATAGGTATTGTTTGAGTGTATGTTTTTACTATTCATTTGTCTAGTTACATAGCCTTTAAATGCCATTTTCTGTTATGTTTTTGAAATACGAGGTTTTTACCTATGTACATTCATGGGAAGCAATTTGAACTATATACGATATTTTGATTTGATATATTCATAAATTTGTGTTAAAGTGATGTCAAAGAGTCGTATTCAACAATAATTAAATTATTACTCAATTATCCTTTGTACTTAGTCGAAAATCAGTTAGTGACATATTATAGTATGATATCTTAATTATACATTTCAAATTTATAGAGACTATGTCAATGTTTGAAATAGCTAGACAAAAAAAGTATCTCCTGTAAAAAATTTAAAAACTGACTATACGAGGTTTTGATATTAGGCCGGCGAAATGTTTCACCGAGATGACATCACTACAGAGAAGTGCACAATTGTATGTACATTCTAGCTGTGTCTGTGTGTTTGGTAAGGGAAGACAGGTTGCATAGAATGATAACGTTACATAATAAACATGAGACTCATGTCATAAACTGGAAATGCTATAATGATCTTAGCGTCTATTCAATACTTCAACAGTGAAAACAGTTGGTGTTCTCTATTTACTTACTTTTTATTTTCCTGCTATAACAAATGCTGTATTACAGCAATTACTGATGTCTAGATTCAAGACCTTTCAAAATAACTCCCCGGTGCTGATGTTGAAACAGGTGACAGCTTAAACCATTTGAACGTTTCGGAAGGGTATTTATGTCATTTTCCAGTAGAGTATCTGTAAAGGGTACGTCTTTCCTCTACAAACATTTTTTCCCCAGGTTATTAGCCCCTGAATGTGCAATAGATTGTTAAAACAACCCTTCATAGTCTTAAATGGACTAGGTTTATTTAAAAACTGGAATTGTATAGTTGAATAAAACACAAGGTGGTTTTATATGCTAATTTACGGTTTAAAAGATAAAGCAGATTAGTACTCCTTTAGTATTTTGTTGACTTTACTTGCATGCTAGTTTAAGCAACCGCATCAGTTACACACAATGTGTACGTGTTGAATGTGGTCGTAACATTTAGTCTTTCTGAAATATATAGAGGATATTGAATGAGTGTGTTGTCAGTCGTGAATTTATTGAACGAGTTGGATAAAATAATATGTTGCGAGCCTTGGCGACTGACTACACACGAATTTGATATCCTATTTATCACATAAACACCAAATGACACTAAAATCCGAACGCTCTTACTTTCACTTTTGCCCTCGGCTCTTAGGAAAACGATTCGTCATATGAGTTATTCGGTTTTATTCATCCGTAAATAAAAACACCAATCAAACTAAAATAAAGAAAATCAACATCAATGTGTTGTGTAAAGATTTTTCCGATACCAAATTCAAATTTTAACTTAATATTTAATTTAAAACTGTTCCAACTGACTAAAAATGATCATTTGACAGCCAGAATCAAGTTTTGTTTACAAAATAACGTCGTTATAGCAACACGACGTCATTATTATTGTAACGTCTACATTTGAATAACAGTCTGAGTCACTGTTCTACTAGAGCTCTACGTAGCCTAATTTGCAGCCTGAATTTGCGGGATTGCCATGGATAATGTTTTTAGGACACGTGGAAATGTTTTAAATCCCTAGTGGTGAAATTATTTCGTCTAGATTTTCTTAACTGATTTAAAGTCGGCGTAGTAATACAGTATTTTGGTGATTCGAAAATTAGTATAAAATATATATACGTATATGCCCAGTGGGCCGTGTGCTTTTTACGGCCCTCTATATTTTGCACGGTTATGTGATAAACTGCCTTAATACATGTTCTCCCTTTAGAACGATTGCTAAAAATCAAACAATGTTGCAAACAACCACACGCATTTAACCCTTTACCTGATAGCCTATTTCTAGTATTGAAAATAGGTGACTACTTAAAGCAGGTTGAAAGTAAAGCAGAATGCGCCCTAAGGCGCATTCTGCTTTACTTTCAGCCTGCTTTAAGCTTCCATGTGCTAGAATATTGAAAATGTTCCCTGTACTATATAATCATGACTGATTAAATTGGAACTATTTTCTTCAGCGGAGGAAAAATTAAATACGCTAAAAGTCGCTTCTATGGGGTAAAGGGTTAATGAAGCCATTTAACGTTATCTTGTAAAGCGCCCGATGAAAGACTTTCATTAGCTATTTGTAATACATGTTATGCATTAACCCTTTGAACCCTAGTCCCGCATATAGGCGTCCTTTTTAAACAGTGTACATGTGAATAGTACACTTGTCCTGTGCAAACAGTGAAGACCCAGATCAGAGGGCTCCGAAAGGAGCCCTCTGATCAGGGTATTCACTGTTTGTCATAATGCCTATTATTGACAAAAACAACCCTTAAAAGTCAGAAATGGACTAGACTAAAACGGAAACTGGAATTGTCCATTTAAAGTTTCAGGGAGGAAAGGGTTAATTTACTCTTTCTCGGTCAATCCTACATTTTACGGTAACAACAACTAGACGTAAAAATAGTATTTTTAACATTTTTAGCAATAAACTTAATAAACATTGATCCTAACGCTTCTGTAGGAAGTCTCTGTGTTACTTTGGTTTAGTATGAAGCTGTTTCTTCAGACATGACCTCTTACCACGAACTTGTTATTCTTATATTTCTGAGACATATTCGGGACAATATTTACATACTGGAGTAACACATATACTTTGCATTAGCTCGTCAAAAGACCTATGTTTCCCTTTGAATTGTTTATTGTAAGATAAATCTGATACGTGTAAGGTTACAGATCATATGCGCAGCATGGACAAGGCAAATATAAATTGCACCAATAATGCCTATTTTGTTGACTTTACTTGCATGCTAGTTTAAGCAACCGCATCAGTTACACACAATGTGTACGTGTTGAATGTGGTCGTAACATTTAGTCTTTCTGAAATATATAGAGGATATTGAATGAGTGTGTTGTTAGTCGTGAATTTATTAAACGAGTTGGATAAAATAATATGTTGCGAGCCTTGGCGACTGACTACACACGAATTTGATATCCTATTTATCACATAAACACCAAATGACACTAAAATCCGAACGCTCTTACTTTCACTTTTGCCCTCGGCTCTTAGGAAAACGATTCGTCATATGAGTTATTCGGTTTTATTCATCCGTAGATAAAAACATCAATCAAACTAAAATAAAGAAAATCAACATCAATGTGTTGTGTAAAGACTTTTCCGATACCAAATTCAAATTTTAACTTAATATTTAATTTAAAACTGTTCTAACTGACTAAAAATGATAATTTGACAGTTAAAATCAAGTTTTGTTTTCAAAATAACGTCGTTAGAGCAACACGACGTCATTATTATTGTAACGTCTACATTTGAATAACAGTCTGAGTCACTGTTCTACTAGAGCTCTACGTAGCCTAATTTGCAGCCTGAATTTGCGGGATTGCCATGGATAATGTTTTTAGGACACGTGGAAATGTTTTAAATCCCTAGTGGTGAAATTATTTCGTCTAGATTTTCTTAACTGATTTAAAGTCGGCGTAGTAATACAGTATTTTGGTGATTCGAAAATTAGTATAAAATATATATACGTATATGCCCAGTGGGCCGTGTGCTTTTTACGGCCCTCTATATTTTGCACGGTTATGTGATAAACTGCCTTAATACATGTTCTCCCTTTAGAACGATTGCTAAAAATCAAACAATGTTGCAAACAACCACACGCATTTAACCCTTTACCTGATAGCCTATTTCTAGTATTGAAAATAGGTGACTACTTAAAGCAGGTTGAAAGTAAAGCAGAATGCGCCCTAAGGCGCATTCTGCTTTACTTTCAGCCTGCTTTAAGCTTCCATGTGCTAGAATATTGAAAATGTTCCCTGTACTATATAATCATGGCTGATTAAATTGGAACTATTTTCTTCAGCGGAGGAAAAATTAAATACGCTAAAAGTCGCTTCTATGGGGTAAAGGGTTAATGAAGCCATTTAACGTTATCTTGTAAAGCGCCCGATGAAAGACTTTCATTAGCTATTTGTAATACATGTTATGCATTAACCCTTTGAACCCTAGTCCCGCATATAGGCGTCCTTTTTAAACAGTGTACATGTGAATAGTACACTTGTCCTGTGCAAACAGTGAAGACCCAGATCAGAGGGCTCCGAAAGGAGCCCTCTGATCAGGGTATTCACTGTTTGTCATAATGCCTATTATTGACAAAAACAACCCTTAAAAGTCAGAAATGGACTAGACTAAAACGGAAACTGGAATTGTCCATTTAAAGTTTCAGGGAGGAAAGGGTTAATTTACTCTTTCTCGGTCAATCCTACATTTTACGGTAACAACAACTAGACGTAAAAATAGTATTTTTAACATTTTTAGCAATAAACTTAATAAACATTGATCCTAACGCTTCTGTAGGAAGTCTCTGTGTTACTTTGGTTTAGTATGAAGCTGTTTCTTCAGACATGACCTCTTACCACGAACTTGTTATTCTTATATTTCTGAGACATATTCGGGACAATATTTACATACTGGAGTAACACATATACTTTGCATTAGCTCGTCAAAAGACCTATGTTTCCCTTTGAATTGTTTATTGTAAGATAAATCTGATACGTGTAAGGTTACAGATCATATGCGCAGCATGGACAAGGCAAATATAAATTGCACCAATAATGCCTATTTTGTTCAACGTTTGACTTATGTTACATAGCATTGCAGTTCAGAAAGGAACAACAGGCTTTATATGATTGCTACCGCCACAAATAAGTTTATTCATTATCCACACGGATATAACAATATAAAGATTTTGAATGATATCAGAAATCTAGCAGGCCGTTTAGTTTTTTATTCGAGAAGCATAAAACACACCATAAAAAATTATGTATATACAAATGAGAAGTGGCATGACAAAACCTGCCTTATTGCATTGCAAATAGTGTAGATCAAGGCAAGCGGCCGTGTATTTGACGCGGCGGCTGGCCTTGGTCTTCACTGTTTGACACACACAGTCATCTAAAGGATTGTATTTAGCAGTACTATCTACGGTATTTGGCAATGTGGACCAAACTCAGATACAGAGCCTTGGGTGACAACGGCGTTTGGTATGTGCAATGTTGCAATGCAATAAGGCAGGTTTGTCATGACTCGCCTCAGATATTTTGCTGTTATTAATTACTTGTTCTAAAGTCAAGTGCAATTGATATTGCAAATACAAAACAACTTTTAACTAAACAATGTGAATTGTTGGATCTGACATTAGGCTATGCCTCTTTCAAATAATCTTTCAAATTATCTTTGACAACGTCCGTTATTTTTAACTCTCTACGTTTTTTTGTGTGAGAATTTGATACTGTTTTGTTGATTGTAGCTGTGTAAACTTCCCTAGGGGTTAAACCGCTATATACACTGTCCTGCTGTGTTTATATTTTTCACGATATACTCATTATTAGAATCGGTATTATTTATATTCTGTTCGATTCAGATTTTCATTATATTGAAATTCCGTTAAAATAAGTTTGACTGTATTTTAATTTCAGAAAAAGAACTTTCAAACCACAAACAAACATAGCTTTTAAGAGGATAGGAACAGGAGCCTTTGTGTCTGAAACCAGAGAAAATGGAATGGGAGTCCTGAGACCGCTTTTGAATGACAACATCCACTGCATACACCCTAATGATTGGAAAGACAAACTGGTATTTAAGTTCACAGTGTCGCATCTTTTAACTCATTCTACCCTTAAACTTCAAATTGACAATGTTTAATGTTATATAGAGGATCTTACATGAGTGATAATTAATTATCATTTTTTATAAACGAGTTGACTAAAACAATATGACGCAAGCCTTGGCGAACGCCGGTTATATTTATTTTAGTCAACAAGTTTATTAAAAATGATAAATAATGAGCACGAATGTTAGATTCTATTTATCACATAAACATTTTAAAACCCTATTAAGTCAACTGAATCCGTAGTTTGTAGTCTCTCCGCCATATGTATTTTCCGCCAAAATTTGTCGTTGTTTATAGAAACGTCATGGCAAATTACGTCCTTTGGCTCCCCGCATCATGCAGTGTTTGTGGACGAACAGGTAGGGCCGGAGCCCAAATATTGATATTTCACTATCATTTATTGAATGGCTTTATTACACTACCAGAGGCGGTTTTATGTGATAAATAGTAATATATACCATTGTAAAGAGACTTTTGATAAGTGTTTCTCATAGGAAAAGTACGCGAAGACAATGACGTCAGAGGGCTGGAAGAGTACATGTATTTATGTTAACCCTTTCACTCTCAATAACGTCATAAAGCGCATTTGCAAACAGTTTTGGTCCAGTCAGACAACGCGTTACGCGGCGTCTAATCAGGATCAAAACAGATCTGCCACTTGGTTTGAAATAACGTCAGTTATACTGCCTTAAATCTAACTTTGAAACGACATTGCAGACAACAATATTGAAGCAGACGACACTATGGCGGTGAAGGGGTAAAAATATCACGATAAATTTGATTATGACAGGGTTAAACTAGATATCCAGTTACTGTCATACGCATGCTGCAGAAAAAGTACACTGAAGATGAAATACTCGCAAAGCTTTAAGTGCATCGGCTCGTTAATAGATTTCAACAGACGGGGTCAGTTGAGGATAGCCGACACAACAACAGTGGAACGTTGCAGAGAACTAGGAAGTTATTCAGAAGACCTAATTATATATTGCAAAATGACAAACTGTGTGGAGTAAATTCAAAATATTTGTAGATGAAAACCCTTCTTTGGTGATTACCCTGATATGCCGTTTGTTTTCTAAATTAATGTATTTCAACTTATCCACTTTTTTATCACGATAATACAAATAACGTCGTCGCAACATTTGTCTCAATTGGATAATGACATATACAGTGCTCCCTCAATACAACGGCCTTCCGAATAACGAATCCCTCATTACAAACAACGCTTCCACTCTTCCCAAGACTATTATGCCTAACGCTTTCACTGCTGAAATATAATCTGCTTAAAACTGTTGTCTGAAAAAAGATTATTATGACAGAAAAAATGACAAGTAGCAAACAGTTTGAATCCAGATCAGACGCCGCGAAACGCGGCGTCTGATCTGGGTGCAAGCTGTTTGGAAATGTACGCCAATTTCCCTCCCTAATTCCCATCAAACTACCCACACACTCGTTGTCTTCCCTTCTGTGTCGTTGTAGAGAGAGAGAGAGAGCACTGTATACAGTTAAATTTCTGGTTTGAAGCATTTTTGCATGAGCGTTTAGAAAGTACATAAAATCAAAAGAGTGTGGCGCAACAAGGCATATGTAAATAAAATATTCTTAGTGCAGTGATAATGTTACTAAATATTGAGAGTACTTTATAAAGAAAATAGGATATCAGTTGTTGGACTCAGTTTTCTCACATAACTACCGGTACCCTTGTTTTCTCACCTCTCGGACAGAGGTATCCCGAAATCTAGAGGGTGTGAGATAACCTTTACTCGCTTTTCAGGGATGCTCGACCACATTTTGTTACTATAAATAGCCGTACAGCAAACCTTGTCTGGCACTGTATCCTTCCGCCCAATTTGGTTTAAAGCAAGGGAAAGGGCGGCTACTCTTACAGAAATGCCCTAAAATTTAAAATGGACCACAAGCTACGTTCACAGAGAAAATTACATTGAGACTTTTACAGTAGACTCTACACTTGTCTGTGGCTTTCGACAATTCAATGATACGATGTTTAAACAGTGATTAATGTGGTTGTTGTTGATTGTTTCACATGATCGAGTTTACGCGTAAGGTCACGTTCTTACGTGACGTCATTGACGTCGGTACATGTATTTACTTACTGTGCTGGTGGTCTTTTTGATTGTAAGGTTGTGGAACCGAGTTTATATTTTATGTACACTGTTCGTCTTTATAGGTGAATATAGGAGATAAGTGTGAGGTTGGGCGCCCCATAACCCAGGTTTAACCCCCAGTGGTTGTTAATAATTAATTAATTTATAATTGATTATTGATTGCTACTGACCGTACCAAGGCGGGCTCCTATGTTCACTTAGCTTTATGTTTGTCTTGTGTGTTGTTTTCTATTTAGTGTGTGGATGAAGGAATGGTATTGCGTGTGTGTGTGTGTGTGGTTGTGTGTGTGTGTGTGTGTGTGTTTGTTATGGTATGGCTGTGTGTGTGTTCTGCTTTAGAGATGGGTGTATTGTTTGTGTTGCGTTTCCTGCTTGAGTCTTCTTTCGTATTTATTTACTCGAACACGTCGGCGCCATAATAATGACACTTGGTACACAAAAAGTGTATTTACCCAAAAGAATTACGCCTTAATAAAACAAACGAGTCAAATTTATCGGCACCATTTTTAGATTTGGATCTTTTAATAAATAACGGTATTGTTTCTTCTAAGATGTACGATAAACGAGATGATTTTGATTTTAGTATTGTAAACTATCCTCATCTAGATGGCGATGTTCCCCGTTCTACATCTTACGGGGTTTATATTTCACAACTTATTCGTTTTGCTAGGGCTTGTACCTCTGTTGAGGACTTCCACATTCGTAATAAAACTATTACTGAAAAGCTTCTTAAACAGGGGTACAGATTTCATAAACTTCGTAAAACATTTTCTAAATTCTTTTATAGAAATCTTCCTCTCATTAACAAGTATATATGTAACTTAAAGTCTTTTCTGCGGCAAGGTATTTCACATCCGGAGTTTTATGGTGATGTGATTTACAGACTTCGTAAGATTCTTGGACATATGCATTTTCAAAACCTATTTGTGAAACGTATTAGATTTTTCCTAAAAAAAGATTATGATCCAACTATATTGCTGCGCACTTCACGTTTGGTTATCGATCAATCTACAATTGATAACTATGCTTTCTTCTTTGGTTGTGCGACGACAGACAGGGCTTAGCACTACATGATGATGTATCTCTAAAGCCGTTCTTAACCGGGAGAGTTATGTCGGATTTTCGTGCTTTGGTTTTTCTCTCCCTCTCTGTCGTACCCTAAACCCTCCCATGTCTTACAGTTACTCGTGACTACAGACTATTCGCTTGAGTACAATTTGACCGTTGCCATAGTGGGTTATTTTTAACACGGGCTTGAATGTTTAATTCTTTCCCGTGTTACTAATAATCCTGTCAGAGAATTTTGTTGGATGTTTTACATGTATTTACTTACTGTGCTGGCGGTCTTTTTGATTGTAAGGTTGTGGAACAGGGTTTATATTTTATGTACACTGTTCGTCTTTATAGGTGAATATAGGAGATAAGTGTGAGGTTGGGCGCCCCTAAACCCAGGTTTAACCCCCCAGTGGTTGTTAATAATTAATTAATTTATAATTGATTATTGATTGCTACTGACCGTACCAAGGCGGGCTCCTATGTTCACTTAGCTTTATGTTTGTCTTGCGTGTTGTTTTCTATTTAGTGTGTGGATGAAGGAATGGTATTGCGTGTGTGTGTGTGTGTGGTTGTGTGTGTGTGTGTTTGTTATGGTATGGCTGTGTGTGTGTTCTGCTTTAGAGATGGGTGTATTGTTTGTGTTGCGTTTCCTGCTTGAGTCTTCTTTCGTATTTATTTGTTGTTATGGCTTGAAAGTAGAACGTATAAATAAAGAAATGGTCGTTTTGATTATTTTTACTATGTAAAATCGCTTGGATTCAATGCGAACCGTTTGTATTTCTGAGTTGGGATCTAAAGTGGGACAAGTTCTATCTTAAAAGGAGTGTACAAATAAATGTCAAAGCCAAGCTGAAATAACGCGACCTTTAAACAGCTGTTTGTTGCTATTGGATATGGAATGTGTATTACGTGAAAAAAGTATGTCTTTATAATTCCTTTAATTTACTCGTTTTAAGCTCGTTTCCGACTGGGAACAGACCAACCTCGGGTATAGAATCCCCCGTCTTTACCAAAAGCCGTGCTTGATTCTATTAATCTGTCCAGACAGACAAGCCGAACTATCTTATGATTGGTTGTTATTGCCGTTGTTATGACGTCGTCATGACGTCGTCACGCATGTATTAGCGCATTAAAATACAACTCGCCACTGTATAGCAAGTTAAACGCATTTTTAGGGTTGACGAGGTGAGAAAATAAATCTAACACCACAGTTTGGTGTCAGATGAGTATCCCACCCTCGTTTGAAGATATTTTTGGAACACTCGGCAAAGTCTTGTGTTCCAAAAATATATTCAAAACTCGGGTGGGATTAATAGAATCAAGCACAGCTTTAGGTAAAGACGGGGCATTCTATACCCGAGGTTGGTCTGTTCCCAGTCGGAAGCGAGCTTTAGCGAGTTTCCGACAGGAACAGACCAACCGAGGGTATAGAATTCCCCGTCTTTACCAAAAGCCGTGCTTGATTATTTTTCTCGCTTAAAATTCCCCTTAAAAACGAGTAAATTAAAGGTATTATAAAAACCTACTTTTTTCACGCATCACACATTCCAATAGCAACAAACAGCTGTTAAAAGGTCGCACTGTTTCAGCTTGGCTTTTACATTTATTTGTACACACGTTTTATGAAAGAAAATGTCCCACTTTAGATCCCAACTCAGAAATACAAACGGTTTGCATTGAATCCAAGCGATTTTACATACTAAAAGTAATCAAAACGACCATATTTATTTATTTATACGTTCTACTTTCAAGCAATAACAACAACCGACGTCAATGACGTCACGTAAGAACGTGACCTTACGCGTAAACTCGATCATGTGAAACAATCAACAACATCCACATTTATCACTGTTTTAACATCGTGATCATTGAATTGTCGAAAGCCACAGACAAGTGTAGAGTCTACTGTAAAAGTCTCAATGTAATTTTCTCTGTGAACGTAGCTTGTGGTCCATTTTAAGTTTTAGAGATTTCTGTGAGAGTTATCGCCCTTTCCCTTGCTTTATCAAAGCCAATTGGGCGGAAGGATACAGTGCCAGACAACGTTTGCTGTACGGCTACTTATAGTAACAAAATGTAGTCTAACACCCCTGAAAAGCGAGAAATTCTTATCTGACACTCACGGTGGTGTTAGATTCACTATTTCTATAGCGAACAACGATGACAAATATCTTTATCTCCAACATGTGTGAGATCAATTTGATGACGTCAATATTACGTCACTATTTATAACGGCGTTTTGACGTCGCCGGGGTTCCAAAAAATGCCTATAGCTTTGAAAAATACATTAAATCGTTGGTTATGTGAGAAAAAGAATATGTCACTCGTAGATGTTTATTAAGACAAGTTGATCTCAAACTCGTCTAGAATAGAAAAGTTATTAAGCTCGCCAAGGCTCGCTTAATAACATTTCGATTTTAGACTTGTTTGAGATCAGCCTGTCTTAAACATCGACTCTTGACAGATCCTATAGTTCACATCCTCTACTGAAGAGACGATTATAATAAGTAATACTACGTAGAGTTTAATGCAGATATAATGAATTACGTTTTTGAAATAATCCCCTTATTTGGAGCTCGGAATTTAAATAAAGTGATAGAGATCAATAATTTAAATATTATTTGTCTTTATTCTGTAAGAATTGAACAAACTAAAAAGGTTGTTTCAATGCTCTGGATGATTCTGCACTAGTCCATCAGTCAGTGAGACGAAGGAATTGAGACACTTCCGAAAATTACACAGGTAAATTCAAAATTTTATGGAAAACAAAATAGAATTCACAAACCAAGTTTCATTATCATAATTCATTTTCTTTGTTATCGTTTAATTGTTAACAACAACCAGTTATATATTTATAGTTCTTACACACCTTGTGCACACGCCTATATACAGAAAAGGAACCTTTCTATGTTTGAATCCTCTATAAAACACGCACACGTTTTGTGACGTAATTCATAATAATAATAATTCGATAATTCATGCCCCAATAAATGAAGAACCGTTGCAACGGTGCTCATTTCATTAACTTGAAGTGTTAGAACCAAAATAATAGTCATTATTTTTAGTTGCCTAGCTACCAGTCTTTTTGTTATTTATTGTTATAGCTTAATGTACGCTCTGATGCCGTGTTCGACTGATTGGGGTAGTTGATTGTGTAAGCGGTGTTTACTGCATACACATGAGTTATCTAATTACACCCCTTTAACCACAATATACATCAACTGTGTATTCTATAGATATAACAACTCCCGTTTGTAATGTATGTAAATAGAATATATGAGGGGGACCCCACAACAGGAAACCTACTTTATAGCTATAATTGGGCAAACGCAAATTCCCCTAGTAGTCGGTTCGAAGTGTTAGGGCATCCGGTGTAAATTAAATAGCTGGTGGAGAAACAATTATTTTCAGTTGAGTAGCTACAAGTCTGATGTTATGCATTGGGTGTCTTAGCTAGGTGCTGTTGTCGTATCCAACTGATTGGGATGGTCGATTGTGTAAGCCTGGGTTACTGCATAAACAAAACATTACAAAATGATAGATTTATATTAGTATATTATCGTGCAATAGAACACGTGTAGTCGTTGAGAAGCAGGTTATTAAATCACGCGGCCTCATGATTTAATTCTACGCTTATAAACTCCTACCCGTGTTCTATTACATGATAACATGAATTTAATGCTTTAAGCAACCATCTGATAGCATATACAAACTTTTACTTATGATGCATATTTATGACTGCATCAAGTAGATTGAGTGTATTCAGTGGAGGAATGGATTAAATGCATATATTGGCGTATGTATAGGGTAATGTGTTTAGGGTACATGCAAAACAAATTGATTCTCTAAGGCTTTCTATTTTAACACATTATTTAATAGGATCAATATAGGATATTTTTATATTACTACTATATATGATAAAGATTCAATGCTCGGATCTTTCTTCAACAAAACATGCAGGGTTGTTCGATGAACTCTTATCACGATACGTACGTCTGATCTGGATCCAATCTGTTTGCCAGTTTGACAAATATAAAAGCTAAGTTTGATATAGTTTCAAAAACGATAAAATTAATATGAGCAGACGACAATTCAGCATGATAAGGGTTAAGTGAGTTTTAACTATCGAGGTTCTATTGTATAACCGTATCATGCAATTCGTAAAAGTTCGAGTTTTATCAATCAAACAGAGCGCGAATATCACTCTGGCGCCTTGATATTTCGTCATGATAGACATTTTATCAGAAGGCCAAGTAAACTTCACCCTCGTAAATTTAAAACTTTAACTATTCACTGCCAAAGGCGCCAATATGCTTCTTTGCAAACAGTTTAGATCCTCATCAGACGCCGCGTAACGCGGCGTCTGATCAGGGTTCAAACTATTTGACATTTATATATTAACATTTCTTCTGTCGAAACAGCCCTAAAGATGACTTTAAAAATATTGCAGACGACACTACTAGTTCAGACGATATTTTGGCGGTAAGAGGGTTAAAACAGACGATAAAACTTGACAGGGAAAGAGTTTAAACACATCATTTTCACCAACAATTTCTTCCATTAAACATAGAATGTAATCAAGAGCACATTTTGCTATTTATTCGAGATACAAACTAATTAGGATGTGATATGATTCTAACGAGCAAACTGATATAGTCACAGGATATAAAGTATTTTCACAACGCTCTTCGGGAATGCTTTTTGTCTAATCTGGTTACATCATTAATGAATTTACATTACTGTATTAATAATAGTGGAGCCATTCGGAACGGCTTGGCGTTTAACCCTTTCGGCGCCAAATTAATCGTACGGTTTGTACTCTTTTACAGTTTTATTGTCGTCTGCTTCAATATTGTTTTTATAAAAGATCGTTTCAAAGTAAAGTTCAATGTAGTATGACTTGATAAATATCAAAACGAGTGTCAAACAGTTTGGATCCTGATCAGACGCCGCGTTACGCGGCGTCTGATCAGAATCCAAACTGCTTGCAAAATCGACTTTATGCGACTTCGGCGCCGAAAGTGTTAATCTGAATCACTGTTGCATTTAGTGGCAATGAATCTTGAAATCAATCATTCTTTGAGCGCCGTACAACAAAGCGGGATGAATCGGGTCAGGTCAACGGTCGGGTCATGCCAATAGCTTTCAGCATTTATCATACTAGACAGTTTATGTCTGCAGACTTGGTCGTCTACGGCATTCCATTCGAAGGTATATTTGCAATTTCTATTCAACGTTATCGATGAAATATCAATCAGTTCGGTCCAGAGGATTAGCAAGTAACTCGCCGCGTCTCATCTGAACCCAAATTATTAGTAAACATTTTTCAAAGGTCTGCCAATAATATGATGAAGAAATAAAATGGCTTTGTTACGACAAATTATCATGTCTCATTGTCACACTGGTATGGCAAAACGAACGGGCTCCCGCTTAACGCTTCAGTTCCCGTTAATCTAACGTATCGGTTCTCGTTAAAAATGGCGTCAGTTGTCAAATCGACACATGTGAGTATACAAATATGATGTTTGTCCTTGGATATTGCTTGAAATGTAGACCAAGACTACTCTTACGGAGTGTCTCACACACTGATGCATGCATACGTACAATTTATTTATAGGATAAATGCTTGAGGTTGATGTTTAACTTGAAAAAGTTTCTACCGTTACGGCGATTTCTGAAGAAACTGATGCTCATTGACCTTAAATTGTTCTGAATAGGCAACAAATTCAGATCTTTTCGACACCAAATATGTCCGTCGAGTTGTCTGGATATAATCGTCAACTGCATATAAGAAATAATCCGTTTAGCTATTAAACAAATAAAGATTTTGATTGGTTTTTTTTACAAAGAACCACGCTTCAGATGTGTGTACAACGAACATACTGCAGATCAAATTCATTGTAGAGGTTTTTTTATCTAAAACTCTAGACCAATTTGAAATTAATATTTGCATCTGAAGTAGAATACCGTCTCCATTGCTATCGCCGGTAATGTTTTGTAAGTTTACTCTGTTATTTTAAAATATAAATCCCATACTGAGACCGTTTGAATAACTCAGAGTGGGCAGCCAGGGCACCCACAATTTTGGAATCCATATTGTCAACATTATGAATGAAATTAATTTTCAAGCACAGGGGATTATATCTCGTTGCAAGTATAGATAAGGAAACGAAAGCGGATCTTCCACATGTGCCTGTTATAACATCCCTTAAAATGTATCTTTGACCAGACCAAGAACACGGAAATATAAATCTTCATTGGCCTTGAAAATTCATTGCATACCCTCATACTACCGACTCCTAACACTACATATCCCTAACTCTACCACTCCCTACCCCTAATACTACCACTACTTACTCCTAACACTACTCTACCTATCCTAATAAACACTACTCTACCTATCCTAATACTACCTACTCCTAACACTACTCTACCTATCCTAATACTACATACTCCTAACACTACCTACCCCTAACACTACCACCTCCTAACATTACCACTACCACTACCTAATCCTAACACTACTCTACCTACCCTCTCCTAACACTACCACTACCTATTCCTAACACTACTCCTAATACTACCACTACCTACTCTACTTCTAATTCTACCACTACCTACTCCTAACACTACTCCTAATACTACCACTACCTGATCCTAATACTACCTACCCCTAATACTACCGCTACATTACTCCTAACACTACCACTCTATACCCCTAACACTACCACCCACTACCGACTGCTAACACTACCTACCCCTAACACTACCACTACGTACTCTACTTACCCCTAATACTACCTACTAACACTACTCTACCTACCCCTAATACTATCATCACCTATTCCTGACAACCAGTACCTACTCCTAACACTACCACTGCCTACTCCTGACACTATTCTACTCTACCTATGCCTAATACTACCACTACTCTACACTTAACACTACTCTAACTACTCCTAACACTACCTACTCCTAACACTACTCTACCTACCCATAATACTAGGACTACCTATTCCTAATACTACCACTACCTACTCCTAACACTACCACTACCTACCCCATATACTACAAGTACCTATTCCTAACACTACCATTACCTACTCCTTACACTACTCTACCTATCCCTAATGCAACCACTATCTACTCGTAACACTACCACTACCTACTCTGTCTACCACTTATCTTAACACTCTACTATATATTATGCACTTTATCTACTTTTAACACTAAAGCTAGATAACTTCTACTATAACTACTACTACTATTACCCCTGTGGGACAGGAGTAGTGCACAGACAAGGCAAAAAGACACCGATGTAAACAAATACAAAGGCGTCGTTGACTCCCGAATGGGTGTCAGTTCAAAGAAGGCATTGTTGGACAGGTCTCTGCAGAGTGAGTGAAAAAGTTATGAGACAAAAATGGCCTTCAAACTCATTTTGGTTCATTCAAGCGGACAATTGCTTTCATGTGTGTCCTTTAAAAATAACAATCCTATTTAAATATTTATTCGTTTTTATTCTCACCTCTTTAAAGAAGTTAATATTAATAAAAGTCTAACTTTGCTTTCCCAAATGTATGCAATCCAAACGATATGTCCCTGATTTGCATATGAACAAGGTATTATACCCCCGGGCAGCCAACAACAGTTAAGACTGCCAAAGAGTTATCTTTCGTGTGTCTATTGATGTGGTTGTTTAATCCCTTCACTGCCTTACCCCGAGTACGATAGATCTAGTTATTTGTATACAGTGTGGTTCCTGACCAGACGCCGCGTTACTCGGTATTTGATCAGGTTCCAAACTATTTGCAACTAAGATTAAAATATAGCGTAAGAAAAAACATATTTCTACATTTTGTTACATTTCGTTTGCGGTCTGCGCTCATCTCAATAATTCAGGCCCAAATACCTAAAACAAAAACTACATTTGATAAATGAAACCAGACTTCGAGTATCGCTGCTTCTAATAATGGTCTACTGTTTGTCAATGTCCTGCTATGTTTAAAATATACTACATGCATGTGCAAGACCCAGTGGTCTACCCAGAATTCCAAGAAGATTGGTTCATGTTTTGGTAACTAATATGATCCACAAGGTAACTTATAACCCGCAAAGGTACTTAGTGTTGAAAGAGTTAACCCCTTCACTGCCTTACCCCGAGTGCGATGGTTATTTGCAAACAGTTTGAATCCTGATCAGGCGCCGCGTAACGCGGCGTCTGATCAGGATCCAAACTGTTTGACACTCATTTCAATATTTCTTAAATCAAAATACCTAAAAATTAAATTTCAGAAATAAAAGCAGACGGAAATTGTTTAAAATTGATGACGTCACGGCAGTGAAGGGATTAAATGGGTTTATGGTGCCGATGGTTACAATTTAACAGAACACGGACTTGTTTACCCCTTGGCAATGTAAAATTGGGCGTCGGTTAAGTTCAAATTAGCTTCAGTGAAAATATTTAAGTTTTAACTCTTTTCCTACCGTAATATCGTCTGCTTTTAAATTGACGTATGCAGACACGTCCCTAACGTCTGTTAACAATTTGGATCCCAAAAATGTGGATGACCTGAGGATATCCAAAACGTTCTCAGTAAAAGATCTATATTTTAAACCGGCGATAGCAGTTGATAAGATATTTTATTTCAGATGCAAAGGTTTATTGCAAATTGGTCTAGAGTTTTTGAGAAAAACCATCAACAATGATTTTGATCGGAAGCGTGTTCGTTGTACACACAACTGGAACGTGCTGCGTTGTAATAAAAAAACAACCAAAATCTTATTTGTTTGATAGCTAAACAGATTATTTTTTTAAATGCAGTTGACGATTATACCCAGACTACTCGACAGACATATAGGTGTCGATAAGAGCTGAATTTGTTGCCTATTCAGAACAATTTATGGTCAATGAGCATCAGTTTCTTCAAGTTAAACATCAACCATAAGCATTTATCCTATAAATAAGTTTTACACATGCTTGCACCAGTGTGTGAGACACTCCGTTATAGTAATCTTGGTCTACATTTCAAGCTATATCCAAGGACAAACATCATATTTGTATACTCACATGTGTCGATTTGACAACTGACGCCATTTATTAACGGGAGCCGATAAGTTAGATTAACGGGAACTGAAGCGTTAAGCGGGAGCCCGCTCGTTTTGCCATACCAGTGTGTTGTATGTGGCGTCTGTGACAAGAGTTATAAAGTCAAAATCAACACATTTGATACAGTGCTCTCTCTCTACAACGACACCCAAAGGGAGACAAAATAGAGGGCATTGTTCGGTGTTTAAGTGTAGGTTTGATCGGTACATTTTCTCTCATCCGGTCTCTGTCAATTACGAATTTAAGGTATAGAAGATAAAATGACAATACGAGATTTCTTTCTTTGAGATAGTTCTTGACAGTCCATCTTACCCTTAATCAGATACATATAATTAACATCTCTGTTTTAAAATCGATTAAGTCTTTCATGATCAAATTTAGCTGGAGATTTTTACCCATTCACCGTTTCCTTCTCGTCTGTTTTAATATTGCTGTCTGCAATCTCGTTTCAAAGCTAGATTTAAGGCAGTATGACTGAAGAAATTTCAAAAAGAATGTCCAGCAGTAACACGGCGTCTGGTAAGGATCCAAACGGTTTGCATATGCGCTTTAAGGCGTCATTGAGAGTGAAAGGGTTAATTACGAGTTATTTGCTTTAGCAGGGCTTCCATAAGTTGATAATAAAAATCACAATTTTCAATTTTAGACGCAATTTTACTAATCGTACTTTTACCCCATAGTCTATTTCTAGTTTTGAGGACACGTGACTGTTTAGAACAGGTTGAAAGTAAAGCAGAATGCGCCTTAAGGCGCATTCTGCTTTACTTTCAGCCTGTTTTAAGCTACGATCTGCTAGGATAAAAATCCGAATACTTAGGAAAAATCCGGAGAAATGGCAGCCCTGCTTTAGCTACTTTTAAACATGTGTATTTGAAGCAAACAAACACATTTTCAGCAAAATAAGGGTTAAAATTACGTATTTTGACCAAACTTGTCTACCAAATATAACCTTGAAACACGAATTTTCTACGTCGAATTTATCTGCAAACAAGCCTTGGATTTCTTGAAGAGAATCCGCAGACAAATTCCAATTTCACGACCTCGTTATACCAACAAGACAACATATTTTGTCAAACAGTGCAAAGTAACTACCTTATATAACATGTTTTGTCCTCGTTATCTTCAACTGATGCTAGACATTTGTTTTTATTACGAGCGTATTGCGCTTTGTGGTTAAATTAGGATTGGTTTGAACAGGAGTTATATAGTTTAATGTTTGGAAAAAACACAATCCTGTGCAAAAGCAAGCTATTGACATGATAAATCTACTAGCGTTAAGAAAGAAAGAAATTCATTTGAACATAATTATAATGGTGCGAATGTATTTTGTTTTATGGCACAAGATTCTATTGTCCGATTTTTCTGACCTGTCTGAGTTATATTTAGAACAGAAGAGTCAATAATTGTAAATAGGTACATGTAAGCAAGGTAACATCGAATATGTAATCGTACACTTTCCTACTTGAGATGAGTATGATCCTCGTGCAGCACGAGACCGCTGCGCTAACTTTACTGATATTTTATTCTTTCCCAATAAAAGCATTTATATACTAAAACTATTATTTCCGCAAACAGGTTGGAGTAACCCGGCGTCTGATCAGGCTCGAACCTGTTTGCTACTCAGATTAAAAATATAGTTAAAGTTTCTAATAGTAACTTTCCACAGTTTAGTGCATTGCGTTTGCGTTTAAACGGGAAATAATAATGTATCCTCTTCTGTACATTACGCACAAAAATTACAGCTATCCGTATCTCTAACTGGATGTAGAGACAAACTCATCCCTTTTAAAGTTTTAGAATGTTCCAATTTAAGATTTAACTTGGACAGGTCAGATGAAAACACTCATACTTGTATTGATTTAGGCACAGTGTACTGGTCCTGCATATTCGACGAAATCTATTTGTTGACATCCAAACAACGTTTTGTAGTTCATGTTTAGCCAACATTAATTTAATGTTTATGCCAATTATACTTACATTATGTGTGAGGTGGTGTATGAGGTGAGCGGTTAGAAGTATGTGTACGTGCATGAGTGTGTGTATGTATGCATGTGTATGTCTGTCTGTCTGTCTGTCTGTCAGGTGTTACAGAGTGCAGACTAGAAAAAAACGTTAGTTAACTTCGTTCATTTATATCATTACACAAAAACAATATGCTTCAATGCTTTTATATCTTAAAAATAGATCGTTACTGGAACAGCTGAGGATACATCAATATAAGCGTCACACAGTTTAGATCACGGTCCGTCTAAAGAACCAAAGTCTCCCAAATCCTCTCCAAACCTCCCCAAACATCTCCAAATCATTTAAAAAATAATCCCAACTACATCAATTCCTGAATATCTAATCACATAAAGCTTATAAATAGCGAATTTCAGTTAAATAATGAAAATATGTTTAATTAGTTTTTAAAAGTAGTTGTGGGTTTGGAAAGGATTTGAGAGGTTTTGGGTATTTAGACGGACCGGATCATGGTTAGACTTTTACTTAGTCTGGTGCTAGTGGGGTCGATATTGACAGCGGAAGGGATTAATTGGTACTACATCTCCCCGTTTCCAAACACAAACGTCTGTTTCAAAGCTTTGTGTTTTATGTAAAGTATCGACTTTACATGAGTCTACCCAATGTAAGTAAGCCAATGAATCCAATGTTTCAGCATCAATGCGGGTGAAAACTTACTTGATGTTGGATCTATCTGATTTTCCTTTAGACTATATGGAAGTGTCTATGATGTCTTTCATGATCCTTTATTATGATCCTTTATTATGTTCTTATTACAACACATTGCTGCTCATAAATTGTAAGACTACTCAGGATGTCCAATATGAAACACATTTGTCACAAATTCTTAAATACTCTAAGATTAAACATAGATTTGTGACGTAGTCACGTATTGTCAGGGTTGGATCTGGATCAACACCCTAAATGTTCATTGATACGCAGATTAAGGATGGTCAGTTACACTCACACTGCTATACCAGAAAGCAACATATGAACCCTTTACCCCATAGCCCGTTTCTAGTTTGGAAAATAGGTGACTACTTAAAGCAGGTTAAAAGTAAAGCAGGCGCATTTTGCTTTACTTTCAATCTGATTTAAGCTTCCACCTGCTAGAATAAAGAAATAATTTTAATCAATTTTAACTATTTTCTTCAGCGGAGGAATACATTGAATGTGCTAAAAGGCACTTTTATGGGGGAAAGGGTTAAACCTGTAAATACATGCACGTTTCCGGTATTGGTCAAGGAAGTGTGTTCAAAATAAAAGCTATTAAAAGCAAGGATTATTTACCTGCATTAGATGGTTAGACGAAGGAGTCAGTTAACCCATTCACTGCCGTGACGTCATTAATTTTAAACAATTGTCGTCTGCTTTTATTTCTTAAATTTTATTTTTTGCTATTTTGACTGAAGCAATATTGAAATGAGTGTCAAACAGTTTGGATCCTGTTCAGACGCCGCGTAACGCGGCGTCTGGTCAGGATACAAACTGTTTGCAATAAAATGTTGTGTTCGGGGTAAGGCAGTGAAGGGGTTAAGGGCAGATCTTGGTATAAATCAGGCCGAACGGCCGACTGCTGGCCATGTTCAGAAATTAGAACTACACTGTCAGTTTGAAAAAGGGAATTCAGACTTTATTGTTAAGGTGCTATATTAAAACTAAATTATAAATGAACGCGTGCGCGTATTTGAAACCGAGATATGCGACAGACTGTCTGTTTAAGAAGTATGAGTTTTAGGAAGTAATCCAACAAAATAGGTCATTGCTGTGTGCCATCTAAATATGTCTTACTAGAATGAAGTTCTTGTAATTTGAAAGTTTTATAACAGTTGTTTAGCATACAAAATGCATTATTCGTTCTCGTTTGAATTCAGGGATTTGAAAACACATTGTCATGCGTAAAACTGTCTTTCAATCCTAGCACCGTACCCCAAGGGAAATTTTCTGTATAAGATTTACATAATGGTAATACATAAGTTTTACATGAATCTTTTCTTTAGACCCGGATATCCCATTACATCTTCAAATTAAGTATAATGGTAAACTATTATAAAGAGTAAAGCTTACTCGTCCAGAGTTTATGTACATACATAGAGGATATTGTATGAGTGTTCATTATTTAAACGAGTTGACTAAAATAATATGACGCGAGCCTTGGCGAGCGTCATATTCATTTTAGTCAACGAGTTTATTAAAAATGATAAATATTGAACACGAATGTGATATTCTATTTATCACATTACAAGTTCAAGCACCTATTAAATTGATTTGAAGCCGTAGTTTGTAGACCCTACGCTATATAGATTTTCCGCCAAACGTTACGTTGTTTACGTTAACGTCATAGTAAATGACGTCATTTGGCACCCCGCTACATGCAGCGCTTATGGACGAACAAGTTAGGCCGGAGCCCAAAAAACGATATTCCACTAGTGGATTACGATATTTATACAATCGCTTTATGCAACTCCCAGACCGCAAATTATGTGATAAAAACATTTATCTTTCGTCTTGGAAAAACAGCATTCTACTGGATACAATTTCCAGTAAAGGCAAATTCAATGAATCCAGATATTTCGACAAATTGCACAACTCTAGCACATGTAACAAAACATTTTAACACAGTGCAATGAGAGTAGGATGCCGTACTTTAAAATTCGAGTCTCTCTTTTCGCCCGCCAATCTGTTCGTCCGTCTGTCTGTACTAAAATAAATTCTTCTATTTCATCTCGTTTTATGCAATAAATTTTATAACTATTTGCACTCGTTAAACATAACACGTTATTTTGTGATCTCTTGAATGGCATTCTGCTAATACAAGTAATATCATGTTGTCCTTGAAGTCAGTATTGGAAGCAAGCCCTCCCTACAACGGACCTCCGAACAACGATTCCCTCCTTACAACAACAATTGTCGCGGTTCCCCAATTACGACATTATGTCCAACCTTTTCAATGCTTAAATATCGTCTTGACAGCAAATAACATAATGACGAGTGACAAACATCTTGAATGCAGATCAGACGCCGCGGTAAGCGGCGTCTGAGATTTGGATTCAAGCTGTTTTGCATATGTAAGCCAGTTTCCGTCCCTATAACAACTCCCTCCGAACAACAGAAACAATATTGTCTCCCATTTGGTATTGTTGTAAGGAGGGAGTACTGCACTCTAAAGACTAGCTTCTTCGTAAAATATTGTGATGTATCTTATTGTTTTGTATATTAGTTACATTAAATCACTTGTGTTTTATTGTTTTAAATACTATTAGCAAAGAAACTATGAAATGCATGTTTATGACCGCCAATTCGTCCTACTTACTTGTTTCATACAGTGTAATGCTTCAAAGAAAACAACTGTTAACCCTTGCATAGGCAAATTTAACGTGAGTGTCTTACCAATTCACCCCCGTAATTTTGTCTGCTTCGATACGATTGTCTGCTATATCGTTTTAAAGTAATTTTAAGGTAGTATTACTAATTTAATTTTGTAACAAGTGTCAAACAGTGGGGATACTGTTCAAACGCCGTGTTATCAGGGTCCAAACTGTATGCAAATGCGCCCTTTGGTGTCACTAACATTGAAAGGGTAAAACAAATAATTGTCTAGTTGAAAAACAAATTGGGGATTTCGGCTGAAAGACATTTCTACTATATTCCCGTTTACGTTAAATCCCTTTGTACTTGAATAACTATACATTTGGAATACATTTGTCGTTCTACCTTTGCCATGCTAAAAACCTGGTTTATTGAATAGCAAACAGTGTAGATATTGTAACACACTGAATTTTATTAAGTACTGTGATTTTAATTAATATGCATGTTTCTTATAGTGGTGAGATGCCGTTACTTAGTTACAATGTTCCCTCCCTACATCGGCCTTCCCAACAACGACTTCCTCCTATTTTCGACCGTTGCCGCAGTACCCTAAACAGGACAATTATGGCGACGCTTTTACTGCTGAGTAATGGTTTGTTTAAAGTTGTCGTCAGCTATTTTTCTCAAAGTTACATAATGGATATTTTGAAAAATATTCTAAAAAATACTTAAGGTGGTTCGCGGGTCAGCTTATTCTGTGTCAGAATTCTTTGAAACTTTGATTAAATTGAAATATACCATATGGAGAGTGAAAAATCGTTTAAATAAAAAAAATTACAGTGCCGTTTTTTTCTGACAGGACCTTTTGTCGAGAAAAGCTCCTTTTTTAATAAACAGGAATATTTTCTTTAAAAAAGGATAAACTCAATAATGTCTGTACATTCAAGTAAACTGTACATAGACTCAAGATATTGGGCAAACAAAAGTATTTCATGACATATTTTCTGGAAATATCAATATTTTAAAAAAGTCAAATTCTGAAAATTTCAAATTACAAAAACTCTAGCTGTTTAACATACACTAATGTTACTCTTATTAGATAGATAGAACTTAATTCTACTAGTCACGAAAATGTAATGAAAATCTACAGTAGAATTTACATTTTATTCATGATTTCCTGAAATTCTGACAAAATGTTAACACAAAACGAGTAACCTCCCTTGAGTTCAACTTTAAAATGCCGTCAGCTCTAAATAATACCGTAAGTCAAACCTGTAATAAGGGACCATTGAATACGGTAGCCTGTAGATATTTAAAGGCAAGTGACTGCTTAACGCATAACAAAAGTAATGTATAAAAGCTCCTTTAGGATCTATCTTTTAGCATTATTTTTGTCCTGTGTTAAGCTGCCATCTGTCATATAGGCTATAAACCTCCAAAATTTAGCTGCCACTGGACTATACTTGCATCTGATATTATTCATTATTTCGTGACTAAACATAGCCTGTCCTTTGACTACTGCGTTACATGAATTGACTAGTCACTAAAATCGGACAATTTGTTAAAAACAAGTTTTGTAGCGAGTGGGAATCGAACCTAGAACCTCTAGATTGCAAGTCAGTCACCGTAACAACTGTGCTAACAGAGAAGACACTGAATCAGATCAAACTTTTCTTTATCTAAATTTTCTACTATAAGCACGTGTCGCAAAGATCAGGTGAAAGTCATCAGCATTTCCGGAACTCGAGATGCGGGCCGCCCGCTGTTGAACCACCTTAATGACGAGGGACAAACAGCTTGAATCCAGATCAGATGCCGCGTTACGCGGCGTCTGTTCTGGTTTAAAGCTGTTTGCAAATGTAAATCAATTTCTCTCCCTATAACCACTCCCTTCGAACAACCCACACAATTGTTGTCCGCCATTGGTTGTCGGTGTAGAGATGGAGCGATGTAGTAGTTATCCTTGACCAAAGTTTATCGCAAAGCAATAAGTCTGGTTTTCTAATGGCGGTTACTAAGTGGTATTATACCGTGCGCCCTCCCTACAACGACTCCCTCCTTACAACGACTCTTGCCGCTGTTCTCTAAACAGGGCAATTATGTCTAACCTGTTCACGGCTGCAATGTCGTCTGCTTCAAATTGTCGTCTGCTGTTTTTCTCAGTTACATAATGGACATTTAGTTAGAAAAAAAAAACTTAATGACGAGTGACAAAGAGCTTGACGCGGCGTCTGATCTGGTTTCAAGCTGTTTGCAAATGTTATCCATTTTCTCTCCCTGTAACGACTCCTTCCGAACAACGCACACAGTTTTTGTCTCTCATTGAGTGTCGTTGTTGAGAGGGAGCGCTGTATATTCATACTTTTTTTGTTATACAACTCCTCGAAAAATCGACTCTAAACAAATGACATTATAAAGAGACTATATGCAAAGGTCAATTAATAATCCATGATATATTTTTAAACAGTTCGGTAGCTCAGTGGGGAGAACAATCAACCAGTAAGCGAAAATCCCTAATTCTAGTCTCGGCCTGACTGTGCGCCTTTCTATCTCTTCAACAACTACAATTGACATTATTATACTGCAAAGTAAGTTCCTTACTTTTCATTGGTCAACGAGCCCTAGACGTACTCCCTTGTACCCTGTGAGCTGACGGGGTACATGGAAATGCAGCTGTTTTCATTGGCTGACAGGTCCCTGAGTCTTGCTTTGCAGAAAATAAGATGGCCGATTGCTCGACAGGATTGAGTGCATTCAATCGTGCATCATCCGTTTTAATTCCATTTCGTCTAAGAACCATTCGCTGTTTGGATCTTTCAACAGTCGCATTATTTCTGGGAAAATTTTTTTCGCCGAATATGCCCATTTTTCTTATGAATAACAACGTCAGAAACATATGACGTCACAAGTTTACGCTCAACGTTATCTGCTTTGGCGCGATTTTGTTATAGTTTATTATAAGCACTGTACACGACAAATTGCGAAATATTTCGTTTGAACAGTGAAAACTTTGCAGTATAAAAAATTCGTTGTACAGTTTCTTCACAGTGTACATGAGGATTTCTTTCCGGCTGGTAAAATCATGTAACCCTCGCCTAACGGCTCGGGCAACATGATTTACCTCAGCCGGGAAGAAATCCTCATGTACACTGTGAAGAAACTATAACTAATAATGTGAGATGATGTTGATATCATCCGTAATGAAACTAAACATTTTGACGTGACAACTCATTTACTCAATCTGACTGTTTAGGTTTGATTTCAACAATATATTGCAAAATAGCAAACAGTGTATACCCTGATCAGAGGGTCCTAGATCAGTGTATACGCTGTTTGCGTAGGATAAAGTGTACTCTTCATAGAGATGCTATTGGTAAATATCAAGAATATTCGTCGCTGGAGTTCAATGTGTTAATGTTATGATTAATCTCAACTATCGGCTCAGTAACTATGCTGACCTATGTACACCATCTTCTTATACAGTAAAACCTCTCTATAACGACCACGAAAATATGTTAATTAGTTCGTGTTAACGACAGATGTATGCTTAAAGCAAGGTGACAGTAAAACAGAAGGCTCGTTTCGAAACTTCTGTTTTACTGTCACATTGCTTTAAGATGACGCATGTCTTTTAAACAATTATTTAGCATTCGTTTTAGTGATCGTTATAGACAAATTTAAATGTAATTCAATTTCAAAAGACAATTAATCGGATATAAAGTCAAATGGATGACTTGTGTTAATTAAGTACATTGTTCCCTCCCTACAACGGCCCTCCCAACAACGACTACTTCCTTACAACGACCCTTGTCGCAGTTCCCTTAACAGGACAATAGTATATAACGCTTTTTCTGCCGCAATATCGTCTGCTTAATATTGTCGTCTGCTGTTTTCTTAAATTAAATAATTGGCATTTTGACAGAAAAAAAACTTATTGACGAGGACAAACAGCTTGACTCCAGATTAGACGCCGCATATTGCGGCGTCTGATCTGGATTCAAACTGTTTGCAAATATAAGCCAATTTCCTACCTATAACGACTAACTCCGAACAAATAGTGCACACACATTCTGTCTCCCATAGGCTGTCGTTGTAGTGAGGGAGCGCTTATTTCCAAATAAAACATTTTCGGCCTTTTCTGCTACATACAGTATACCCTCCAAGCTTGAAGCTTGTCTGCTGGGACGAAATGATTTAACTATTTGTCTCTTACCCGGTGCATGCTGTCGATTCTAAGACAATTCTTGAGTTCTTCCAAAAGCTACCGACATGTCAATGATAATGTTCGAATAACGCTGTCCTCCTGTCAGTGGTAATATTATTGTCAGCTTAATATTTTGACCGCCTTAACCCCTTCACGACCTTGCCCAGAGTACAATGGTTGAACGTCAAATAATTTGGATCCTGAACAGACGCCGCGTAGACAAAAAACGATCGTAAGTCAAAACTTTAAAATACATTTAATTTCTGATTTCTCTATCTAATTATGTCAAGACGATTCCGAAGAGATGTTACAAGACAGGATTAGATGGAGAAATATACAATAATTGATACTTTTATAATTTGACTTACCTCAACATTTTGTCGTACGAAGTTTTATGAAACGGGACTCATATATTGATCAATTGTTTAACAAGTCGACTTTAGTGAATTTTGCTGTTCACTTAAAATTCAAAATTCTGATAAAAATATAGCTTGGACATTAATAGTAAAACATTTAAATATGACTTATCACGTGAAATGTAGCTACGACATGGTTTATACAATATATCACATTTTCGGAGATCTCTATTTGCCATATTGCAAAGTGTCGTGTTCTGATATCACTATGTTTCTGTATATCGACTTGCATGTGGTTTGTTTTGGGATTGAAGGTGTCTATGAGAGAATTTTACTACAGTCGAAACTCGATACTTGTAACTCGCTTTAATTGACATTACCCGTAGTTCATTAGTTTATTTTATGATAACTCGATCCTGCTTAAGTCGAACATGCCCGTATTTCTATATGTTTAGTGGCAATTATTGGGCTACAAATCTATTCATGTTGTTTTAATGCTTATATCTCCATTTTGGCGATTTCATGACAATCTAAAATGTATTATTAAATACAATACCAATTTGCTCTGCTGCTTGTCTAGAAACGCGTTGTTTGTAATTTGTATAATTGCTGTTCCAAACAGTTTTACGGTAAATGTAATTTTCTTCATCGGTCACTGTGCAGGTGCTTTACTGCATTTCAATAAAGGGAATTTAAATATATGTTAATATTTAATAGTCAGTTTTGTATTATGGACATAGAAGTTAGTCAAGGGAAATGAGACGCATAGTTATTTGGTGCCCTTCTTCGTTTGTTTGACACTAACATGATACTTTAAAAAATAAATTCCACATCGTTCAACTTTGTTTAAAGCACATTCAGTCCTTTAAGCAATGGAAAGGTAGCCAGACAGAGCATATATCAAACACAGACATATTGACGAAGGGTAACACCTAGCATGTATATCAATACTATATGATCAGCGATATATGACTTATTCAGTATCGCAGTGCAGTAAAACCCAACTCACTCAGTCCAATTAAACGACTCTTTATTCCTTTTACCCCATTCACTCTCAATAACGCTTCAAAGCGCGATCGCAAACAATGTGGGTCCTGATCAGACGCCGCGTAATGCGGCGTCTGATTAGGACCCAAATTGTTTGAAACTCGTATTGATATATTTTAAGTCATATAACTTTAAATTTAAGATTGAAACGTGTATTGCAGACAACACTAATGAAGCAGACGACAATAAAGCGGTGAAGGGGTAACATTCCCCAGAACAATTTGATCATAAAACAGTTAAATGATGTGTTTAGTCTTAATGCAATCATGTACTTAAGCATTTTGCAATCCCTTATTACTGTGTTTTATCCATTTTTTTAAAATAGATATTACTTGATGAATATGATATTTTGAGAACTATGACTACTATTTGGTGTTTTCACCTTGACATTTCTGTATGAAAGGTTGACCTATAAAACCTGACAAAATGTTGGTGAATATGTGCCTAGTTTGATCGATTGCAAACTTTTCGCCTTTCAAAGAAGTTGTCAGATCCCATCCACTATCCGGCCGTGTCGTTCATTATAATGCTGCTAAGTGTAAGAGTCAATTGAACACAAAATCGATCATTCCATACATTGGTTTGACATTTTAATGTCAGAAAAGTACCCATAGCAGAAACCAACCGGCAATATTGTATACAGTCTTACCTCCAAAAAACCATACTCTTTCAAATTGGACGTTTTCAATTAGAAATCGCTTTGCCAAAATGTTGTTCTACTTGCTTGCTGATCAACGAAAAGAATTACAGAACACTCACAACAGGTGGCACCTCTTTTACCCATTACCTCATAAATACGCCTTTTTACGCCTTTAACTTATTTCTAACTGAGGAAAATAGTTCTTACTTATACAGTTATGAATATGTATGGTAAGAGAACTAGAAAACATGTTATTGATTGGGTAAATGGTTAAAGGTCACTTCGCCTTACATGTATCTGTTGTCCTTCATTATTAAATTACCTATATTAAAATACAGTTAATTAATACGGTTTCAACTTTTAAACTGATTCCACCCTAAACGATTCAACTTTTAACAGGACATTGCTCTGATGTCCGGAAGAGGTCGTTTTTCAGCAGTAATTCAGCAGTAATTACTATATTACGATCCTATAGGAGTCCTCTAATCAGGGTATACACTGTTGCAAATATAATTAATATGGTGAGCGCCGTGGTATTGAAATAGTTAATTGTTTTTTCAAATGCCCGTCCTATGGTAACGACGAACAATATCAGCTCGTATGCATTCATGGAATTTTCGTGAAGTCATTTGTCCAAACGATTGGGTCGGATTTTAAATCTCTATGGTGTTTTATTCATGCCTGTATCGACACCAAGTGTTTAAATTGCGCAAAAATTGTCTCTGTACTGGATCAATATTGTGATATTGGAATGTTTAATCATTATGATTCGACATAACTGTATAAAAATCAAACAACCATGGAAAAAGTATGGACTATTTACTTGTTCCTAAGCTTCACGATCATGGTGTCATCTGATTGATATTTAGATTCATTAACAATATTGAAGTTAGTGTCAAACAGATTATTTACTGAAAAGGGTTACCCGGCGTTTGATCCGCCTGTGAACTGTTTACAAATATAATGCAGTCACTGGAGGGATACTAGTTCCATGTGTTCGGAGACATTCCGTATAAAATTCAAAAATCTGGTTCAATAGAGAAGACGTTTTCAATTCCCGTGTAAACTCAATTAAAGGCGAACGTAAAACATAAGTTATTTTAATATATTACTGGTGCGTTTTCATCGGCGTTGCAAATTGTTTGAAACTGGTCAAATGCTTGGTTATCCGGCATTTGATATGGCTTTTAACCCTTTACCTGATAGCCTATTTATAGTATTAAAGATAGGTGACTACTTAAAGCAGGTTGAAAGTAAAGTAGAATGCGCCTTAGGGCGCATTCTGCTTTACTTTCAGCCTGCTTTAAGCTACCATGTGCTATAATATAGAAAATATTCCTTATAATACATATTCATTACTGATTAAATTGGAACTATTTTCTTCAGCGGATGAATAAATCATATCCGCTAAAAGGCGCTGCTATGGGGGAAAGGGTTAATTGTTTGTAATGAAATTACGGTAAAATATCTCTACTACGACCACTAAAAAGAAGGCTGATTGATTGTTGTTTTAAACGACAGGTGACAGTTTAAAGCAAGGTTATATTTAAATTCCGTAACCATGTTTTCTTTAAGCAAACATGTGTCGTAAACACATTATACATTAATACAAGCATAATGTCTCCCCAAACGCACAGGTACTTGGCACATCTAGTCGCTTTTAGTATATATGTACCATATAACAGAGAAAAGGTATACAATAGGTAGTCCAAACTATTAATATGAACTGTACTTAACCAGTTCATGTTCAAATTTATCGTAAGGTTTCTAGCACTTCGCCGCCATATTGTCGACTGCTTCAATATTGTTTTCTGCAATATCTTTTCAAGGTTAGATTTAAGGCAGAATAACTGACTGGCGTAACGCGGCGTCTGATCAGGATCAAAATTGTTTGCAAATACGCTTTATGACGGCATCAAGAGTGAAAGGGTTAAAACGACTAGATCTCTGAAATTCGCTTGAAGTACCTTTGAGAAATGATTAATGTTTCAAGATTCACTTTTTATTTGATGAAATAACATCAAAAAACGCCAAAGCAAAAATACGTGAACGTATAAAATAGTACACAAAACTCGCCCATGTCGTTTCTGATGTCCATACGAAAGTATTCGTAAACATAGGGGATATTTAGTCGGGTTAACCTGTGAACGCTTTTACGGCTTGAGCGTTCAACTACTTTCATTACAGGCAACACTTTTCTGTCCAAACATAATCTTTTCCGCACTCAGTTATCCTATTTGATGACAGAGAAAAAAGTTTTAAAAATATAACTAGGGCAAGTACCTGTGCCCCAATGTACGACTCTACTCATTCCGACATTTCATTTTCTTTATTACACAAATGTTTATAACATACATGTACATTGAATTAAAGTGAAAACACTGATTTTATACTCAATGGATTATTTAATACAAAAAAACGTGTGTGTATACTTTCTAACAGAAGACAATTAACCTAATTGCAGAAGCTTCACACGATTGTTTATTAATGAAGTTTCTCACTAAGTCAATTGCGATTTATTACGCTCGTACAAATTCTATATAAGCAGAAGTTTAACCCTTTCACTCTTACTGACGCCAAAAAGCGCGTTTGCAAACAGTTTGGATCCTGACCAGACGCCGCGTCATGCGGCGTTCAATCAGGATTCAAACTGTTTGACACTTGTATAGATATATTTTAAGACATAATACATTGAATTTTACTTTGAACCGATCTTGCAAATAATACAATTGAAGCAGACGACAGTGAAACGGTGAAGGGGTAATACTCTCACTCTCACGAATTTGGAAGCGAAAGAGTTAAGTATTACATCGTCGGCTGATCTTCAAGCAGTTCATCATCATCAATAGGAACTAGTTCGTATTCATTATTATTCACACTTTGATTTCTTCTCTTTTGAATGACTGATAAATATAATGATATTAGTGAGTTGACGAGTGCAACAGCCGCTGATAGATAGAAGATTGGGTCGTATTTACCATACACGTCCTTGATCACACCTGAAATACATTTACACAGTTCTGTTAACTAATTACCCCATTAATACGCCCTTTTCCGCCTTTAATTTATTCCTCCACTGAAGAAAATAGTTCCAATTTATACTGTCACAAATAAAATTCATCAGAAATATTTTCTATATTCTAGCAGATAACAGCTTAAAGCAGGCTGAAAGTAACGCAGAATGCGCCTATTTGCGCATTCTGCTTTACTTTCAACCTACTTTAAGTGATCCTCTTTCTTCAGTACTAGAAACTGGCTATGGGGTAATTGGTTAATATTAGCAATGTTGAAGCAAAATTTTTCGTTTTCATGGAGGTATGAAAAACCCTGGTTACACTGTATGAAACCGCGAAGCAGGTGGTTATTTTTCATAACTCCATGAAAACAAAACAGGTTCGATATATTATTTATGTTATATTTAGAACAAATTAAGTGAATACTTAATGGTTAAGAAGGTCAAAGCGAGCGCCCAGCGAATGTGACCCTCTGAGCCATTACGATTTCACTTAATACGTGCTAACCAACTTAGAATATGACCTATATTTTGATTGGCCTATTCAAAAGTTTCTAGTAAACAAATCTCGCTTATTCTGGTTCTTAGATCGCCAAATATGTTGCTACTAGCCGGAGCTATCTATATCGCGTGAGAGATAGAAGATTGGGTCGTATTTACCATACACGTCCTTAATCACACCTGAAATACATTAACACATTTCATTTTACTCATTATCCCCTGAAACTTCCAATGGACAATTCCAGTTTGCATTAAAGGCTGGTCCAGTTTAGACTATTTAGGGTTGTGTTTGTATTAAATTTCATAATGACAAACAGTGAAGTCCCTGATCAGAGGGCTCCTGCAGGAGCCCTTTGATCAGGGACTTCACTGTTTGCATAGCGCAAGTGTACTCTTCACAGGTACATGTACATATTTGGTAAAGGACGCATATATGCGTCACTAGGGCGCAATGAGTTAATATTCGCAATATTGAAAGAACCTTTAACTCATTAATACCTGAAACTTGTAATGAATAACTCCAGATTCCAATTAGGTCAATACCATATTTTACATTTAACAGTTGTTCGTTTGAAATACGTGTATATCGCACAAGCATATCAGTCAATACCTTGATTAGGAAAGATCCATCTGATGTGCGGCAACAGCGTTTACATACTATTAGTATAAATGTACTATTCATAGATAAACTGTTAAAAATGATAGGTGTGTGTCGACATAAGGATGAAATAGATACAAAATACTACGACAAATGTATATTTATATAGCACATTCAGTCCTTGCGATTGTATACTCCTCACAAATAATAAACCTGCAAAAAGAATACTTGTGGCAAGCAACGTATACCCATAACGGAGGGCTCATGGTCAAGGTTTGCATTGTTTTTCATTTTACAATATAGTGTAAAAGTGTACCCTTGGTGTCAACAATTGACTAGACTTATTAGAGAAGTAATTAATTAGATTTAAGGGCGGATGAGTGAAAGATTGAGATAGGTGTTTAACCCCTAAAATCGACTGTCATGAAAATCACGAAATAGTTTGTGATAAACTTAAAATGTTTCTCAATTCATGATATTAGTGACAATGTTCGTCAACATGTCAGACAGAAAGTGTCATGTCAGATCTTGCATTTGGTGTTTTCCATATTGTGAAGGCGGCAAATTACGGTAGCCCAGGTGAGCTAAAATAGCAAACATTGCTGGTCCTGATGATACTTCAAAATTTACGACGTCGCATCGTAGTCTACACTGTTTTCATCTACTTTGATACGATATGAACTTTATCAGGGCTGCCATTTCTCCGGATTTTTCCTAAATCTTCGGAGTTTTTTTCCAGTACATGATAGCTTAAAGCAGGCTGAAAGAAAAGCAAAATGCGCCTTTAGGCGCATCTGCTTTACTTTAAACCTGCTTTAAGCATTACGTATCTAAACAACTAAAAACAGACTATGGGTAAAAGGTATAATTCGGAAGATCGCGCTTGAAAAATTGAACATTTTGAAATCGTAGGATTTTTTTATCAATTTATGGCAGCCCTGCTTTATATGTTACATCTTCAACCTCTTTCCTCTATAGCCTACTTGTAGAGTTTCAGGATTGTGGCAACTTATAACTTGCTTGATGTAAATTAGACACATCATAAAGTCAACAGTTGTCAGAAAGTTTGAAAAACAACCCATATGGTTTCTTATAAGAACATGGTAACATCATGAACAGGGGTCCGTTACATACAACATCGTACGACAAAAACGGTCGTAAGTCAAATTTTAAGATACATTTAATTTCTGATTTCTATTTCCAATGTTTATCAAGACGATTCCAAAGAGATATCACAAGACAGGGTTAGATGGAGAAATAAATAATAATTGATATTTTTATAATCTAACTTACGACAACATTTGTCGTACGAAGTTTTATGTAACGGGCCCCTGGTATTTATATTTAGAATTACTGCTTTTGCAAGAGTATTGCAGGGCACTTCTATGTTGACATTTTCGTTTGAAACAGGATGGCGGTAATTCAGATATATCTTTTAGGAGCTTTCTAATCTCATTTAACCCATTACCACATAGCCTATTGCTAAATTTTAAAACAGGTGACCACTAAAAGCAGGTTGAAAGTAAAGCAGAATGTGCCTTAAGGCACATTCTGCTTTACTTTCAACCTGCTTAAAGCCACCATCTGCTAGGATATAGAAACTATTCCTTTTGGTACATTTTTATGACTGTATAAATTGAAATTATTTTTTTCAGTGAATGAATAAATTATAGGCGTAAATAGGCGTGCATATATTTATGGGATAGTGGGTTAAGCAACACTAGTCTATAGCAATAGCTATGCGTTTCTTTGAGTTGTCGTAAAGATTAGACCTTTCTACAAATACGACTAATAATCCGATCTAAGGTAGTTCGATACAGCTCATTCCACTTACCTCCAAGAACATTGCAAATAATCTTTCCAACACCTGAAATTATGCTATACCATGCATGGATATGTGGGTAATTGTCCCGACCTCCTACTTCAAACAATATTGCTGTCGCCAAGGAATCGACTGTCCCATAAAAGACACTATATACTGCAACAGCGCCCTTAAGGGTGTTAAGATCTCGTATCTGTACGGCTAAGATGTGGCCGACAGCCAGTAGAGGACATAAGTACACCCAGTGGTAAATCGTTGGGGACCTAAAACACAGTAATTATGATAAATATTTGTACACTATTTGAGATAATACTGTGTGGGATAAAAATGATACATAACTTTATTATACACCTATCGATGCTTTATATAGATTTACCATTTAGATAAATTCCATATGCATCACAATTGATATCACCACTAGTGATAATATCACTTTTGCAGTGACGATATCATTTTTGTGACGTCACGTCACAATATATTTTGTGACGTCGCGCATAAACAATTAATTTTGTACAACAATGTAGATCTGTTGTGTTGTTATCCTCGAATAAGCGTCACTAGAATGAATATATTAGATAAAATACATGTAATCAATTCCTTTGGTTGGATGGAGCAAAAATACTTGAATAGGTTGGTATCTGGCTAAAACACTTGTCCAGCGGACTAGATTTTTAACTTGATAACAACCAATGTTCGTACAGTGATTTTCATACCAATCCAAAGGAATTGATTATTTTCTTTTTATTACATACCTATCGATGATTTAAAAAGATTGCTCAGTTAGATAAATTCCATATGCGTCACATTTAATTTCATCACTAGTGATGATATCACTTTTGCAATGACAATATCCTTTTGTGACGTCACAATATAGTTTGTGACGTCGCACGTAAAAGTTAATTGTGTGGGGGGTTTTCTGTATAAAACGTCATTAAAATGTATATATTAAATAGAATAATTAAGTCTGTTGTATGGATATAAAAAATAACACTCGAATGGGTTGTTATTTGGTTAAAACAACCGTCCTGCGGACTCGTTTTTCAACAAGATAACAACCCTTTCTCGTGATATAATTTCCATAGGAATTGATTATCCTATATATATACTTATAGTGGCTAATTTCTGTAAAGGTACTTCTGTTTCTCTGCAGTCATATACCACATATGTTTATTAATTACCTCGCCTGTCTTAGAGGTTAGTCGAGTTGTTGTACCGTTATATGATTGCTGACAACATAACATAAAACTAACATTTCTGTCAGAATTGCACCGAAAACGTTCGAATGCAAACAATGAAACAGATGTGTAAAATGGTCACGATTCGTTTCGTAAAAGATCTGAAAAAACCCAGAACTGATATGATGACTTCATACAACTAATTAACATTTTCTAGGCCGATACATGTATTTAAGTACTGTACAATTACTGGAAGAAAGCTTATTAATGATCTAGCAGACAGATGCCTGTCAAGACGTTCGGTTACCCTAACCCTAATACTAGAGCCCAAAGCTTGATATGTGTTTTTATCGGGCGTTCTATGAGGCGACAGTGTATTTAGCCGGACACTAGTTAAGGCATGAACAAAATATACAGACTATATAAATATATAAGAATTTTCCTTTGTCTATCTTGCCTGATGATTGAGCATGAAACTACACAAAAACTATATAAAATGTATGAATTTAAATAAAAGTGGATAAAAGTTATTTTACTTAAATAAGGCAAACCACTGTTGGTTTTTGTTCGTGTCTCCATACCTTTATTTAAAGTAAATGATTATTAATAACAGTATTTTCTGTCGAAACGTACCGAGTCGATATGTACATGGCTAATTATTGGCAATGCAGAGGTTTACTTCGGAATAATGGATATTATCAGTTAATGTACATGGTTTAGATTAATAGTCGTTTAACCCATTGCCAGATAGCCTGTTTCTAGTTTTGAAAATAGGTGATTACTTAAAGCAGGTTGAAAGTAAAGCAGAATGCGCCATATGGCGCATTCTGCTTTCCTTTCAGCCTGCTTTAAGTTATTACCTGCGATAGTAAGGAATGAATTAAAAATGACACATATTCATTACGGTATAATTTGGAACTATTTTCTTCAGCGGATGAATAAAATGCATGTGCTAAAAGTCGCTTATTTAAGGGAAAGGGTTAAGACATTTACAAGCTGTGTGCACTACAACTACAATCTCAATTAACATGTTTTGGATCTGGCCATGTTATTTGGTTTTCTTCATTAGGTGGTAACATGTCCGATGAGTTTTGAATACAATGTACACCTGCGGTGAAAGGTCATTTATTTGATTAAAAGTTCCAGACCGAAACATTTGTTCGGTTGATAGAACCATTCGATGTTCAGGAGTTTGGACTAAGAAGATAACACTTAACAAATATACGTACTTTGATTTAAACTCTATAACTGTACCAAGAACTCTTCCAATTAGTTTACCAACAGCAATTACTGTTAATAGCAGCGCTCCCTGTCTCCTATCAAAGCCACGGCTCATTAATACGTCAACAAAGAAATACTGTTCTGTATTGCCTGTAAAATAACGGTTACATTATATGTCCTGCGGACTCGTTTTTTAACTAGATAACAGCCTATCCTCCTGATATTGTTTTCAAATCCGAAAAAATTGATTATCCTCTATATATCTAACAGTGTTGCTTTATTCTACCATCAATATGCTTTAAGTTGCTACCTGTATTTAACACGAACAGCAGTAACTATTGTTCATAAAAGCGTGTACGGGGAAGGAAGCGAATGCGCGTCGTGGTGTAGTTTTGTGAAAGAAAGTGTTTAGGCAAAGGCAGTATAGCGCTTAAAGTACTGATAGTGATTAAAGCAAAGGTAATCGCTTGGTATGTACATTTTCAAAAGTGCACCCAATAAGTATACAAACATATAAGTGGGTCAATAATAATTAAGAATACGTGCTTTTGTTTTGTATACTAGAGTTGCAACATATTCATTTGCACATAAGTAGTTAACAAGGACACCAGTAAATCCCTTCACACTGACAAAAAGAAATTATGTTTGATCATGCGAAAGTCGGTGTTTGCTCACAAACCAATCTGCTTTACACTCATATTAATGTTTCTGTATTTTAAATATTTCAATTATAAAACTTAGGAAGGAATGAAATCATAAGTTTTACAGCAGATAGTGATATACGAATAATGACCGTGGTAAGGTTAACCTGAAATTACTTTATTTAGACGGTTTATGTTGTGTATTCAGCTGAAAGCACTTTTTATTGAATTAGAACCAAAATAAATTTATATGACCATTTAAACAACTGCAATCAGCATGTATCTTGATCTGATGCTGAGAGAGCACATCCAAAACTTGTATGTTCAGTTATATATTTTTCTATCGAAATAACTAAAATTTAAATTTTGACCTCCATCTGCTGAATATAATTTGGCAGTGCGTGGTCGACTGCTATGGTGTAGCACGTATGGTAGTCAATATCTTGACTTCCCGGATATCATTTTATGAGATGTTTTGTCATTTAGACAAAGTAGAAGTCGATATATACTCAAAAAAAGGTTCAGGAAATCTCAGAAACTATGAAACAAAAGAGAACCAACACAAACCATTATCCTTCTATTCTATTTGTTTTAATTAGATACAAACTGATTATTTCAGTCCCTCTTTAATGAAGAACACATGAATAGGTTGTGAGTTTTCAGAACCTGAAATTCATTTCCTATGAATGTCTGATGCAATCAACATAATACTCTTCTCGTGATAGCCCCAAATGTCACGCCTGAAGATAAGAATATTCAGACACGTGCACCGCATTGGAGTGCCAACGATTGCCTATGTTTGGAAATCAGTGAAAGAAACAGCAAACATATAGGTGTCGACCTGGGGCCCGTTTTACTAAACTACTTACGCAAAAATTTTGCGTAAGTCAAAATTTTAAATTTTAATTTATATTCTTCATTATCACTTGCTACAAACAACAAATAGCCAGATCAGAGGACGCGCTTTAAGCGCGTCCTCTGATCTGGCTATTTGCTGTTTGCAAATGTTCATGATCGAAAAATAAGAGTAAAACGATTTTGACTTACGCAAAAAGTTTGCGGAAGTAGTATAGTAAAACGGGCCCCTGGTCTAATTTCGCCCTATATAATCTATAGTAAAATGCCTAACTTTCAGAGCCAACAGCTGCCTACAAAACATTTTCTAGGCTATAAAAGACATACCCTTCAATTCTATAGACATTTCCCTGTTAATTGAGGCCAGTATACCTATAACATCGCCGGCTACATTTTTTGCTATCAATGATTTGCTAAGGTCACTGTCAAAATAAAGGTAAACAACTTTCACCTTCATCCCATTCACTGTGTTTCCATATGCATCCGCCTGGAGAAAAAGTCCTGAAATGAGATGCCTAAAACAATGCCATTTGGGTGGAAATGACCACAAATAGCCAGTTTTCATCAAGAAAACCATTCAAACTCACCCACAGGCAAAACTAAACAGTGCAAATCTTTGAAATTGTATTTTTCAAGGTACTACTTTGCAAGACTACAACGACCCGGAAGTTATTCCTGACCAGGCCGACACCATAGGGACGACGACAACGACACAGCCACTGGAGCGAGGAAAACGGCTTGTTGTTGTGCCGAAAAACAGATGAGCTAAGGATCCCTTCATTAACTAGTATGTCCTCCGTCAGCGACAAGTTAGCACTCGCACCCGGCCTCGAATACTGTGAATTATTTTGGCGATTCGGTGCTGATGGACCAGCCTCCATTCCTCCTGTAGCGCCGCAGCAAGAGCCTAGAGGGGTTTATGTGTCGGTACTCTGCTTTTGAACCCAATCCCAGAATTTTTCACACATGTTCAATAGGAGACAGGTCTGGTGAGTGACCTTGACCTTATCTTTCACTGATCTTCAAAAACAGTTGAGCGTTGTCACCCGAATGCGGTTCTCTTGTTTGAACATTCTCATCTTCTATATGAGACAATTGCGGCTATCGTGAGAATTATGTTAATGTCAAATCATTCAAAGGACCTGCATTTCAAGTTATGAAACCTCACAGCTTATTCGTGTGTTTAGCATTAAATGAGGGACTACTCTGTTGACATTGATTTTGCGAATAATTACCCCAAAAGTTATATGAAACAGTGCTACAGCAAGGATATAAGTGATAGCAAACTAAAAGAAAGTTTTTAAGCTATAAAACGTATCTAATAAAATAAATATGATATGGATAGGGTTGTTTGGTGTTTTTTTCTTCCATGGTTTTCTGAGATGTCCGTAACCTGATTTTGCAGAGCTAATGTTACATGTTATGTACATAATGTTTTAAGCAACGGCCTCACTGTCAAGCTACATAATTATTATGTCTTCCCGCCGTTTGGTAGTAATAACTTGTTTGATTTATGATAAAAGTGTAATCCTCTGACATTGATATTCACTCATTAACTACTAATTATAAACCGTACACCAATCAAACTCATTACAGACATTTTATTATCAAACGTTGATATACGTGGGTCGATTTTCATCTCTATGTGTTTGTTAACATACCAAAAATATGCATCAGAAACTTGTTCATGAAAGTTAAGCTGATTGCGACGTCACGAAAAACAGATATGTTGAACATAGACCTTTCCTTCTTGAACAAGCCATTTTCTGTATGATTGCTCTTCTTATAGTAAGATCTACATGTGTACATGAGCATGGCAGTCGGAACACAGTGTAGAACTATGGCACCTAGTAGAAGAAACGCCCCATTCCACTGGAACTGTTCTATCATAATATCTTCAAGGGAAGCGAAGGAAAGGAGGCCAATACTTTGCCCAATAGATAGAGCAACAAGGGCTGCACCAGCATGTTCGTGAAACATCCAGCTCACACATATATAGGATGACAGTAGAGGAAAACTAAACCCAATACCTGAAATAAACAGAATAAGAATGCATTTGGACAGATATCCCATAAGCCGGCTATTTCACATCTAGGATTTTAGTTCTTTAAACACTGTTGTTTAATCCCGTCATTTTAAATTCTAACTAGACGTCTGCCCTTACATTTTCTAAATATTATATTAGACATTTTAACCACAGGTTATCAACAGTGTACATCATCATGGATTCCGTATCAGATATCAAACAAGATGGAATCTGATCAGGATCGTTACTGTTAGCAAATGTCAGCGAACTAGAGGAAGCATAGCAACGTGAAGTGTGAAAAATGAGTTTACCGCTCCAGTCATGTTGTATCCATTTAAGATGCATATAATAAATAACAAGACAATCAAAATCGATTATAACACCATCGCAGCTTTTGGTAAAGGTGAAGAAACAAGATGTTCAAGGTTTAAATCAAACATCACTATTAATACATGAACATTTTAAACATTCATTGAAATAGTCATATAATTGTCTTTTTCTTTAGTCCTAAAATTCATAGATATAAGGTACATGCATGACATGGATATGCAATATTAGAAATATTGTTATAAAGGCTCTATGAATAAAGGAATAAAAGGGCAAAACTTGGAAAGCTTAATCCTTTCTTGTTAAAGTTGATCGTGAGACGTTATTTCAAAACAAGTGGAACAGTTTTGATCATGGTCAGACACCGCGTTTGCAAATGTGCTTTACAAGGTCGTTGAGAGTGAAAGGGTAAATGGACAATTTATTGATGTACGGAAACAGGGCTGAACCTGCTAAAGACATTGCAGTGGGTGGAGGATATAGTGAATCTAACACCTCCGTGAGTGTCAGATAAGAATATCCCACCCGAGTCTTGAAGATATTTTTGGAACACGAGGCTTTGCCGAGTGTTCCAAAAATATCTTCAAACGAGGGTGGGATATTCATCTGACACTCAACTGTGGTGTTAGATTTATTTTCTCACCTCGTCAACCCTGAAAACGCGTTTGACTTGCTATACAGTGGCGAGTTGTATTTTAATGCGCTAATGCATGCATGACGACGTCATGACGACGTCATAGCAACGGCAATAACAGACAATCATAAGATATTTCGGCTTGTCTGTCCGCACAGATAAGGTTATCTCACATCCCCTAGATTTCGGGATACCTCTGTCCGAGAGGTGAGAATAACTAGGGAATTACAAGAGAGTTCGACTAACCCTTACTAATTGGTCCCGAATTTATACAGTTGTTTTTAAAACTACAGCTTGCTATGTCAACCTTAATCTCAATTGAACAGTGCCCTCAGATAGCTATAGAAGTTTCTTAATTATAACAGACCCGTATTTCAGGGTTTAAACAAAACTCAACTACGATATAACTTTAAAATACGGAAATGTTTGATTTACTATTTATTTGAAATGTTTACACATTATAGTTGTTTATTAATTTAATAAACACTTGCTGGATATATTCACTTACCGGCGACAACTCCGGCCAAGAATATAATCATCCCGACTGATGAAACAAAGAAATTCAATGACAGTCCAATACTACATACTATGGCACCAAAGGCTGCACAAGGACCAGGTCCGTATTTTGTGATTATTGGCTGGACGAAAATACCTGAAAAATGGTTATTAACCCTTATCCGGCTGAAAAGTCGTCTGCTTTAAAATTGTCGTCTGCAAATTTAGTAAACTTAGAATTTATACACTTTTAAATTAAAGTATCCTACAAACGAGTGTCAAACAGCTTTGATCCAGCCCAGACGCCGCGTTACGCGGCGTCTGGTCTGGATCAAAACTGTTTGCAAATATAACTCAAGTCGCGATCAGCAGGATAAGGGTTAAAATTTACAGACAACAGCATACATACGGTGTGGTATGTTAATATTGTCTTTACAACACTACTTGCTGGAAGAGAGGTGACTACTCTATAGAAAAACAGCAAACAGTATCCATACTAATGAGTCTATACTAAATGCAATATACTGAAGAATGTCAACATGGTTAGTTATATGGATGAGTTGTTTTTCTTCAAGTGGCAAATATTACGGAACCGGAGCAGATACCGTGCAAATCAATGTCCTTTCTGACTTCATACTAATTGCGCCTAATTGGTTTGGACCCACTGTGTTAAATAGGAAAGAAAACACAGTATTATTCCCTTACAAGCAACCTCTCTATTTCACCGCCTATATCATAGCGTCACAGGTACTTTTCATCGCTGCATGCCTTACATCTACTCCAAAGGAATGTGTCCTTCATAAAGGCCCCGATAAGACGCCATACATATCAACTAGATATACACTGTTAACCCTTTCCCCAATAAAAGCGACTTTTAGCGCATTTTTTTATTCCTCCGCTAAAGAAATTAGTTCCAATTCATACAGTCATGAACATGTACCATAAGCAATATTTTATAAATCCTAGCAGAGGGTAGCTTAAAGCAGGCTGAAAATAGTCACTTATTTTCCAAGATAGAAACAGGCTATGGGTAAAGGGTTAACAACCGCAGATCTCATAAATTTTCTGCTCTATTATCAAACACTGGTTCATCAATGATACAGCTATATTCTCGTTTGTAGACAGTTTTGGGTTCCATAGAAATATTAACCTATATACGTTTTTTGTTTAAATGCCATTCAGAAGTAGACAAAAACACCAGTAATTATAATTTTACAGTGTGTTTATTCGATACGCTTTTATTTGCGAAAAATCCCGTTTTTCATATAATTTCAACTCATATTCTTTATCACATAGAAATCTAAATCTCACTCAAGCAAGTATGTTTTAATTTTTAATATATTAGAAATTACTTTATCGAAACGACAAACTGAGATGTCCTAAATAAGTCTATATGCCGCACAAATCATGTTTAATATATAATCATATGTTTAACCACAACTATTGTCCCTGATATACATTCAGCACATTAAGCAATATTGACACATGTGGCTATTACAAACTCTGTACACTACTACATGTACCTCCCTACAACGGCCCTCTGAACAACCTTACAACAATGCTTGCCAATGTTTCCCAAATAAGAAAAATATGTCAACCCTTTTCACTGCTGGAATATCAGAAACGTTATGACGAGTGATAGTTTGAATCCTGATCAGACGTCACGTTACGCGGCGTCTGATGTAGCTTCAATCTGTTTGCAGATGTTAGCCAAATTGTACTCAATACTCTTAGGGTATCAATTTTCCCTCCCTATAACAACTCCTATAACAACTCCTTCCGAACAACATACATCATATTTGTTTCCAAATTGATGTTGTTGTACAGAGGTAGCACTGAAGATCCTAGATGATGGGCATCCGGTATATTATCAGAATGCTATGATACAATAGCCACACAAAAGACATTAAGGTTAGTAGTTAAGAGCAATTCTCTGTATCCATCAACCAGGTTATATAGGGGGGTCGGCACGCATAGTCACCGATTTGCATGAAACTTACACCATCTGTACCTCTCTACATGAAATGAAAAAAAATACCCCGAAATTTTATTTCCGGTATCCGGTTGCCATGGCAACGTGGAAACAAGATTTTGGCCAAAAACCAGTGTTTTTGGTGAGTAAAATATGACAAATTCACATACTTTTTAAGAGAAAACTGTACATATTTCAGATAAAATGACATTTGTATGTTGAAGTATGACACATTGACAATTAAATAACATTGTAGGATTCAACTCAACATTACACCCGATTGGTACGTATGTGCGAGCTTAATGGGCTAATATGCTGAAAGTAAGAAGTCATGATTTTGGCATATTTTAAGGACTGGTAGAATATCTATGCATCCATGCTGAACTTGAATATGATCACTAATAACAAGTAGCACATGTGTTGTTTACTTTCTGGGAAGAAAACCTTTGGGATTCAGGTTGCTAAGGGGGTAACCATGGCAACGAAACTATCAACTTTTTAATGTTGTAACTTCCTATGTAACTGAGCAGGATTGCTTAAAAGGTACCAAGACCACTCTTAAATTGCTATAACCATATATTTTAGTGTTATAACATGAAAGTAAAAGACAACACATGCAGATATTAGTTGTTTACTATGGTAACGCCTGCCAAAAGAACGTTATTTACTGAAAATATGTGTCAAATTCAATACTTTTGGAACGCAAAATACAGCAAACTATCCAAACTATTACACACTTATTTAAAATAGTTTCTTTATCAGGTTTGCACGTTAGCATTGTCTCATACACATTCATTGTTAAGATGAAAACGGCCTTTGGTTGCCTTAGTAACCGCTCAACGCAGTTGCTTAATAAGAGCATTGCTTTGAAAATGTGAGTAAAATTCAAGCTTTTGTAAGGAAAAAATCAGAAACATATCCAAACCATGGTACTGTAGTTTCATCACCAGATTTGCTAGTTACAAGCGTTGTATAATTATCACTTTAAACATGAAAATGACATTTGGTAATCATAGCAACCACTCACAATGTATGCTAAATAACAGCTTTGTATCGAAAATATTTGTCGAATTTCAGGGTTGTTTTAGGTTAAGTACAGCAACTTAACATGACAATGGTACTTTAGTGTCATTATCATGTTTGTCAGTTAAATTTGTCATATAATATTCACTTTTGACAGAAAATTAACAATTGGTTACCATAGCAACAACTCACAACATTATGATATATATGGGCATTATATTGAAATTATGAGTCAATTTCAAGTTTTTGTTAATGCAATATACCGCAATCTAATAGAAATTGTACTTTTAGTTCATCATCAAATTAACAAGTTAATTTTGTCATATAAATATTCATTTTTAATACGAAAATAACATTTAGTTACCTTAGCAACCATTCACAAAATATGCTTAGTAAAGAATTATATTGAAAATATAGTATAATTCGAACGTTTTTGAAGTCAAAGTACAGGAACCTTTTGGAACCTTTGTACTTTAGTTTTATTATAAGGTTTGAAAGTAAATATTGTCATATGACCGCTCATTTTTGTACACATAAAAAGTATTTTGCTACCATAGCAACCACTCACAATTTATGTTATATAAGAGCAAAATATTGAATATGTGTGTCAAATATGAGCTTTTATAGACACTGTTGTACTTTAAGCTCATTATCAGGTTTGCAATTCAATATTTTCAAACAAATACTCTCTTTTTATATGATATAACTTTTGATTACCTTAGCAACCGCACATAATTTATGCTCAAAAAGAGCATTATATTGAATATATGTGTCAAATTCGAGCTTTTTTAGGTAGAAGTTCAGCAACTAATATAGCCATTGACATTAAAATTCATTATCAGGTTGAAAGTTATCCATTGACATACAAACATCAACTTTTATAATGAAAATAATATTTGTTACCTTAGCAACCGCTCACAATATATGGTAAATAAGAGTTATATTGATTATATATGTGTCAAATTTGAGCTGTTTTGAAGGCAAATGAAAGCAGTTTATTAGAGTTTTTGTAGTTTAGTTTCGTTATCAAGTTTGCTGCAAGTTAACATTGTAGTATAACCTTTCAAATTTCACACAAAAATTACAATTGGTTACCTTAGCAACCACGTAAATGTGTCAAATTTGAGTTTTTAAGCAAACATACTGCAACCTATAACAACTATTGTACCTTAAATTTACTCTCTGGTTGCAAGTTAACAATGTAATGGAAAAGTTCATGTAACATTTAGAATTGAAATAGCAGCTGGTTACCTTACCAACGACTCATAATTTATCAATCTGTAATAGTTTTATTACAAATGTGGAAGTCCTAAACAGAGGTACAAGCCCTAGCAAAACGAATAAGTTGTGAAATATAAACCCCGTAAGATGTAGAACAGGAAACATCGCCATCTAGATGAGTATAATTTACAATACTAAAATCAAAATCCTCTCGTTTACGGTAAATCTTAGAAGAAACAATTCCGTTATAATGTGCTTCTAATGCAATGGTTGTAGTAAGTTGCTGTACTGTACCTAAAAAGGTCGAATTTGATACATATATAATCAATATAATGCTCTTATTTAGCATAAATTGTGAGTGGTTGCTATGGTAACAAATAATTTCATTATAAAAGTTGATATCTGTATGTCAATGGTAACTTTCAAAACTGATAATGAACTTTCAGTACAACGGTTGCTGTAATTTACCTAAAAAGGCTCGAATTTGACATATATATTCAATATAATGCTCTTTTTAGCATAAATTATTTGCGGTTGCTAAGGTAATCAAATATTATTTTCAAGCAAAAAGAGGGTATTTGTATGAAAATATTGAATTGCAAACCTGATCATGAACTTAAAGTACAATAGTTGTAAAAAGTTTCTGTACTTTGCCTATAAAAGCTCAAATTTGACACACATATTCAATATCTTGCTCTTATATAACATAAATTATGAGTGGTTGCTATGGTAGCAAAATTCTTTTTTAGTGTACAAAAATGAGCTGTTATATGACAATATTTACTTCCAAAAGTACGAAGGTTCTAAAAGGTTCCTGAACTTTGACTTCAAGAACGCTCCAATTATACTACATTTTCAATATAACTCTTTATTTAGCATATTTTGTAAATGGTTGCTAAGTTAACTAAATGTTATTTCGTATTAAAAGTGAATATTTATATGACAAAATTAACTTGTTAATTTGATAATGAACTAAAAGTACAATAGTTCTATCAGACTGCGGTATATTGCATTAACAAAATCCTGAAATTGACTCATAATTTCAATATAATGCTCATATATAGCATAATGTTGTGAGTTGTTGATATGGTAACCAATTGTTATTTTTCTGTCAAAAGTGAATATTATGTGACAAATTTAACTGACAAACATGATAATGACACTAAAATACCATTGTTATGGTAAGTTGCTGTACTTAACCTAAAACAACCTGAAATTCGACAAATATTTTCGATACAAAGCTGTTATTTAGCATACATTGTGAGTGGTTGCTATGGTTACCAAATGTCATTTTCATGCTTAAAGTGATAATTATACAACACTTGTAACTAGCAAATCTGATGATGAAACTACAGTACCATGGTTTGGATATGTTTCTGTATTTTTCCTTACAAAAGCTTGAATTTTACTCACATTTTCAATGCAATACTCTTATTAAGCAACTGCGTTGAGCGGTTATTAAGGCAACCAAAGGCCATTTTCATCTTAACAATGAATGTGTGTGAGACAATGCTAACTTGCAAACCTGATAAAGAAACTATTTTAAGTAAGTGTGTAATGGTTTGGATAGTTTGCTGTATTTTGCGTTCCAAAAGTATTGAATTTGACACATATTTTCAGTAAATAACGTTCTTTTGGCAGGCGTTACCATAGTAAACAACTAATATCTGCATGTGTTGTCTTTTACTTTCATTTTATAACACTAAAATATATGGTTAGAGCAATTTAAGAGTGGTCCTGGTACCTTTTAAGCAATCCTGCTCAGTTACATAGGAAGTTACAACATTAAAAAGTTGATAGTTTCGTTGCCATGGTTACCCCCTTAGCAACCTGAATCCCAAAGGTTTTCTTCCCAGAAAGTAAACAACACATGTGCTACTTGTTATTAGTGATCATATTCAAGTTCAGCATGGATGCATAGATATTCTACCAGTCCTTAAAATATGCCAAAATCATGACTTCTTACTTTCAGCATATTAGCCCCTTAAGCTCGCACGTGCGTACCAATCGGGTGTAATGTTGAGTTAAATCCTACAATGTTATTTAATTGTCAATGTGTCATACTTCAACATACAAATGTCATTTTATCTGAAATATGTACAGTTTTCTCTGAAAAAGTATGTGCATTTGTCATATTTTACTCACCAAAAACACTGGTTTTTGGCCAAAATCTTGTTTCCGCGTTGCCATGGCAACCGGATACTGGAAATAAATTTTCGAGGTACTTTTTTCCATTTCATGTAGAGAGGTACAGATGGTGTAAGTTTCATGCAAATCGGTGACTATGCGTGCCGCAATGTGGTTGATGGTTACCGAGAATTGCTAAATAAAACTGTTTGCAATAAAGAGATAACAAATTTATCTTACCTGCACTGCCGGCGATACCAGAAAAAAGGCCTTGCATCACGACAGCTTCTGCTCGCTTTGCATCGAACACCTGAACTATTTCTGCAAACATTATGGAAAAACTGACCACCAGACCAGAAAAAATTATTTGTATGCACATGCAAAACATCAAAATCCAAATTCTTCTACGGAATGACGCTTCCACGACCATACTTGCTTGTTCTACAGTAGTTGAATATTTCTATGATTATAAAGTAATGTTCGTTTTACACGATTCCTGAATAAATACATGTTGTTGATGTCCAACGGCATTAGGTGATTTATTGCCGTTCAAAATAACTACATTATAACGTTCAACTTCGGGTTGTATGCACTTCATTTTTCCTTCTTTAAGCTGTTTCTTGTTCTTGTGTTTTAACAATGACATGCACATCGTAATGATAATACTTTCTAAGAATGTATTAATATCCAAATGTATACATCGTTTCAATCTAAAGTTGAGAAAAAAACTCGGCGTCGGACTAATTTCCAGTTAAATAGACGTTTGACACTTGGTTTAATGGCTCAGCAGTGTATATATGCCTGTTCGTACAAAGCAGTTAACATAACGTACACTTCAGCATCTCTATATCGACCACTAATAAGAAGGATAGTTGATGGTTAAAAGGACATGTGACAGCTTAACCCTTTCGGCGCCGATTTAATCGTGCGGATTTTGCCCCTACACCGTTTTCTGACGTCTGCGTCATTGGTGTTTTCTGCAAGAACGTTTCAAAGTTATATTTCAGGAAGTTACGAAGTATCGATAGAGTGTCAAACAGTTTGGGTCCTGATCAGACGCTGCGTTATATACCCAAACTTTTAGCTAGTCTAACTTTATGCGACTGAGGCGATGAAAAGGTTAAAGCAATGTGACAGTTATACAGAGAGCACCTGTAGAAGCTTTCTGTTTTAATATCACATTGCTTTAAGTATCCACTTGTCATAAACACCTAATAATGAACTCATTGGTCGTAAAAGAGAGGTTTTACTGTATATCAACATCATTTGAAAAGAGCTTCAGGTGACGCGGTTTAAACGTTTTTATCAGCAACGTGCTTAATAAACTATGCAGTACTTACATTTGCTTAACAAACGATCTGCATATATGTATATGCTAATGGGCTACAGTGGAGAATCTGTTATTCTTTCCCACTAAACGCGTTTACGCTAAAACTATTATTTACAATACAAACAGTTTGGAGCCAGATCAGACGCCGGGTTACCCGGCGTCTGATCTGGCTCCAAACTGTTTGCCACCAAGATAAACATGAAATATCAGAATTGTCCAAAAGTTGTTCTTTTCTACGTTTTAGTGTTTTGCGTTTGCGTACGTTTGCGTTTAAACGGGAAAGAATAACAGATTCTCCACTGTATCACCACCCTACATGTTTTAGGTATCATTCGATTATCATTAGCCACACTGATCAGTATCCTGCTATGGTGTTGTTTGCTTCAAAATACCGTCCGTAGTTGATACTTAAATGCACATGTTTGGTTTGAAAAAAATCTTAAGACAAATGTCAAATGGTTTTGACCATGATCTAAAAATACTAGCATTTGCAAATAATTTCAAACAAAATCAGAAAAGATATAAGTCTGATGAGGTAACTCGGGTCAAACTATTTGCAAACCTCATTTATGGTTATTCAGGCAAAGTGTCTAACATCTCTGACATAAAGTAATTGTCGTTGACGACAGATTACAACCTACAGCCGGTAGGGTAAAGCAGAATACGTATTAAGGTGCATTCTGCTTTGCTTTTATGCTGTTTTAAGTTACCATATGCTAGGATATTTTAATTATTTCTTGTATTGCTGTACTTACTAGTAATTAATTATTCTTTTCAGCGGATGCGTGCATTAAATGCGTAAAAATGTGTATCTATGTAGTAAACGGCTAAATTCATTTAAGGTTACTTAAGCCTTAATACAAGAAACAGAGGTTTTTGCGACGTCTGATATGTTTCCAAACTGTTTGCAATTCGAGTACAATCGCGATTAGCAAATGATGGGTTAACATCATTTGACAACAGTGCAATCTGTAAAACACTATTGGCGATGTTTCTATTGTCTGGCATTTAAATCTAGAACTTGGATATCAAATAAACAGCTTTTTTAAAGTGATGCACTGAAAGGGTTCAGTTATGCAGGTGTTCGTCACCTCATTGCAGAATATCCAAACACCTTGCCCTTCCTGGTACAGTAATTCCTCTCTATATACGACCAATAAATGGTGTTAATTATTAGGTGTTGTCACATTGTTTTAAGCTGTCACCTGTCTTTGATACAATCAATTAGCTTTCTTTTTAGTGGTCGTAATAGCGAGGTTTTACTGAACTTGATTGCTAAAGTGAATCCTTTTATTTGGTCGTACAAAAAGTACTAAGATACAACGCACGTGTAAAATGCATAATTCCAAACCATGTTACTGTATACGTATTTTCCGTAGACAATAACTTTGGTTGAAGATTCACTTTTATTGCATACGGAAATAGCTTGTCGTTTACTCTTGAAAGTAGATATTCAATCATAGTTCGATTTGGCTCCTAACGTTTTGTAACTCACAGATGATTGTTGAAGGCGCGAAAAACACAGTTTTTTTTCTCACTTAAATGGGAAGGCACTATGCACTTTCATTTTCTGTTTTGCATATTTTAAGGGACAAAAAACATTAATTTTTAAAAACTTTGAAAAGTTGCCTTAATCCTATCCTCCCCACCCAGGTGCCCGTTTCATAAAACTTCGTACGACAAATGTTGTCGTAAGTCAGATTATAAACTTCTCAATTATTAGTTATTTCTCCATCTAATCCTGTTTTGTGATATTTCTTTGGAATCGTCTTGAAAAGACGATTCCAAACAGATGTCACAAGACAGGATTAGATAGAGAAATCAGAAATTAAATGTTAAATGGCTTACGACCGATTTTTGTCGTACGAAGTTTTATGAAACGGGCCCCAGGTTTGCTAATCTAACGGCATTAAATACACATGACTGCCGAAGTTAAACAGAGGTTTCTGATTTACTTTTGTTTTGCTCGAAACCGCAACCTGTTTTAAATTGAATTCCTGGTGTTAAGGCTACGGGTCGATATAGGCACACAAAAGCACCTCTGTGAAAGTAATGGTTTATTGTTATTTCAGTTCGAATGCCCGTTTAGTGGTAACGACGCACAATATCAGCTCGTATGCATTCATCCCGTCCTCGTGATAAAGTCATTTGTCCAAACGATTGGGTCGGATTTTAAATCTCTATGGTGCTTTATTCATGCCTGTATCGACACCAAGTGTTTAAATTTTGCGAAAATTGTCTCTGTACTGGATCAATATTGTAATATTGGAATGTTTAATCATTGTGCTCCGACAGAATTGTATAAAAAATAAATAGCCATTGAAAAAGTATGGACTATTTTTGGGTTCCTAAGCTTCACGATCATGGTGTCATCTGATTGATATTTAGATTTATTTAAAACTTGGAAACGTATAACAAACAATTTGTATTCTGAGCAGGGCTTCTGTGCGTTTGCTCAGACTGTGAACTGTTTTCAAAGCCAATACGGTCGCTGTGCGAAGTGGAGGGATATTGATAGTTGGACTGCAACATTCTTTATACAGTTCAAAATTCTGTTTTAATGGTGATAAAAAATTTCCCCGAGTAAACTAAATGAAGCGCAAACGCCATGACATAAGCAGATTGATTTTATACATAGTGCGTTTTAACCCATTTATACCCAGTGGATTATTCCATGTTTATATATTGGATTAGTCTATTTTTATCAAAGGGGTGCCTGGTCAAAATTTTCATTTTCATTTTGTTTTATATGGAAATTCCTATCAGCAAACAGTGTAGACTCTGATCAGACGCCACATAATGTGGCGTCTGATCAGAGTCTACACTGTTTGCATATGTCCCTTTTATGAGACGTTGGGCATAAATGGGTTAATTTGCGTTGCAAATAGTTTGAAACTTGTTAAGACACTACGTTATCCGGGATCTGATGAAGCTGTTCACCCTTTCCTGTTCAAATGTATATTGAGGCTTTTACCCCTTCACCGCCATATTGTCGTCTGCTTCCATTTTATATTAGATTGTTATCTTTTATATCGTTTCAAAATGAGATGATTTCAAAACAAGTGGCAATCAGTTGTAATCCTGTTCAGACGCCGCCTAACGCAGCGTCTGACCAGGATCAAAGCTGTTTGCAAATGCGCTTTATTACGGCATTGGGAGTAAAAAGGTTAATTGGTTGAAAGGACACATTGTTTTAACACACGAGCCTGTTGGAAAAGCATAATATATCCCCCTATGTATGACCCAGTGTATTGCAATAGTTCGTGTTCTTAACTACACGATGCCGGATTGTTTCTCTAAATTAAAATGATAAGACAGAATGTATGTTTAAGTAATTGCCTAATACAAAAAAATGTGTGTATAACTTTAACAGAAGACACCTAACCTGATTGCAGAGAACTCTTACAGAATTGAATATTAATGAATTTTCTCACAAAGCAATTGCCAAAGTCAATGACAATTTATTACGTTCGTACAAATTTAGTATTAGCAGAAGTTTAAGTATTGCACATAATCTCATCTATAATCAGTTCATCAGCATCGACACTCCTGTTATACAGTTAAGAAATATTCATTCCTTTCCGGTTTAAAAGAAAAACTCTCACAAGCAAAGCATAAAATCGACAAAATTACAACTTTTTGAAACTTGTAACGATGAATTAACGTATTCAAACACTGTAGGCAAGGTAATTGTTATGTAAAAATGATATTGTGAATGGGTACTAAATGTTATAACCGTGTTTTGTGTAAAATATGAAGGTTTTTTCGCCATCTCGTCTCGAAAATATTTGAAAAGTGTATATAGCCATACAGGTCGGAAAATATGCGAGAAAATAAAAAGATAAATATTCATGAGAGGTGATTTTATCTATAACTACCTAAAATACTGATACTTTTCATATCATGCTTATGGCAGAAGAAATGACTATAAACAAAATAAAAGTTATTGTCCCTATATGGCATCATATGATGTAAATAATTAAAAAAAAGATAACCATTTTCTTGAAAATATGTTACACCTTCCATACGATTTAACATTATATTACTTAAAATGTTGTATGATAACTGGGGCAAGGCAAATAATTTGCTTATTTCTTCATACAATACTTTACCAGTTTAAATCCAAACTATGAAGACGCTTCAAGGCACCTTACTTGAGAAAATCACATTTGTTTTCGAATAAGTGTTGGCGACCTTGATTACTTTATAAAGACTGAACACTAAGTTTTGCTTAAAAGTTTGGTTTGTTTTGCAAATCGATGTCAGACGCATTTATAAATATCTAATCATAAATTTAGGAAAAGGGTTTATTTAAAATAGATACATGTTTTAAAAATAATATTGAGCTTGGCCGGGATTCGAACCCGTGCGGGGAAGGCCAAGCACAATTACGAGACGAGATTTGCAATGTTTCGGACTACTTTTCGGATAGTTTTTAACATTATCCTCTAGTTTTATAAGGAAGTCATAGGTATATTCCGTTTAACACGGAACATGCCGAGATCAAACGAAAAAAGTTGATATTCAGTCTTGGGATGCCTTAACCCTTTCCCCCATAGAAGCGCCTTTTAGCGAATATAATGTATTCCTCCGCTGAAGAAAGTAGTTCCAATTTGATCAGTTATGAATAAATATTATAGTGAATATTTTATATATTCTAGCAAATGGAAGCTTAAAGCAGGCTGAACGTAAAGCAGAATGCGCCCTAAGGCGCATTCTGCTTTACTTTCAACCTGCTTTAAGTGGTCATCTATCTTCAATACAAGAAAATGGCTATCAGGTAAAGAGTTAAATGTAAAATACTAGATGCCAGACCTTGCAAATTGTTTTCGATGTGCATAAAGCTTCTAGCATAGTCAATTTATTGATAAAATAACGTTGTCTCCATTGTAACATTTAGTTAGTTTCAAAACTCAATTATTTTTCGGTCGTAAATCGCTTCATTTCAAACCAACCCATTGTTCAAAGTTTAAAATACTCTTAAATACTGACATGTCGGCTTAATCAAAATCGATTTATAGAAACTAAACTTACGAAATACTGCGAGATCGAATTATCGAGTTTCACCTGTTAGTACAAACTTCCGAAAAATCTTTATGAACTATTTCAAAAATAATTTAAAATGGGTCTCATCTTAACAGGGGCGAAATCTAGAGTATAACAAACAAGTAAACATGTATTTATAACCACGGTTAGGGTGTCATTTACTGAGAATTAGTTCATATTCATCATTATTCATACGTTGAATTCGTCTCTTGTTAAGGAAGGATAAATATAGAGATGTTGCTGACATCACGAGTGAAACAGCCGCTGCAAAATAGAAGATTGGGTCGTATTCACCATAAACGTCCTTTATCACACCTGAAATACAATAAAGAATCACAGTTAAGCCTTTCATGATCAAATTATTCGGGAGATTTTTACCCCGTCACCGTTTCATTGTAATCTGCTTCAATTTTGTTGTTTGCAAGATCCTTTTAAAGTAAGATTAAATGTAGTATGACTTAAAACATATCGATACATGTGTCAAACAGTTTGGGTCCTGATCAGACGCCGCGTTACGCAACGTCTGATCAGGACCCAAACTGTTTGCAAACGCGCTTTAACGCGTCATTGAGAGTGAAAGGGTTTATGCTAGCAATTATGAAGGTGCCTTTAATTAATTCACACATAAACCTTTTTAATAAACAATCCCAACATCAGATTACACAGTATAGGTGCTGTTCATCTTTTTACCGATGACTTTGTTTATAAAATATGCAAACCGACAAACAATACAGATCCTGATCAGGAGCCTTCTGATCTGGGTTCACACTGTTTTCATATAACTTGAATACTCTTCACGGATGAACTGTTTGAACATGACGAGTATACTCGTTGTCAGGGCTTATTGTATTAAATGTGTTTTAAACATCAGGTTCTAATTTTCAATATTCATTGATTTTTTTGATTTTTTTTATTTCTGTTAAATTAAGGAACCCCTAGTACAAATGCCTAATGCTTAATCTGACGCAGGATGTTATAATCAAAATTTGAGGAAAGAAAATGATAGCCTTTCGCCTACAAACCGGACCTTTTTAAAACTTGAAAAAAGAGCCCGATACGCAGATTCTGATCAGATCCAATCTTTCTGGCAGTCTTTTTTTATGGTTTTGAAGTTAAATTGGTTTTAAATATCAGTTATAACATGAATTACAAGCAACAACTGCGGAGCAACATGTGAGGCAAAAACGGAAACAGGTCAGGGTACCAATAACATTCATCACTTAAGGCATCTCACTTCGACGTTCGAATGTTGATGTATTTAGCTGAAATGGAAGCATGCTGACATTAAAATTGCATAAATACGACTCGTAAAACATAGTTACTAAGACATAAGTATATTTTGATCAGTTCAAACCGATCTTTTTAACCCATTCCACCCTATCGACAAATATACTAGGCATTCTCAAACACTGTACCTGTGACAAGAACACATGTCTTAGACAAATAATGAAGGCCCGGACCAGAGGGCTCATATTAAAATACACCGTTTGCCACTTTGTTATAAGTTGTAAAAGCAGAATATATCCTAAATATTCAATAACGGAATATTCTTGGTTGAGAACTGGACTTTTCCCTTTGAAGATTCATGGGTGAATGAGTTAAATATTGAGACTCGAGTTTATTCTCTATAATCGTTAGTCATGAAAATCGAAAATAAGTTGATGACCGACTTGAATTTTTTCTAAATGAAAGGTGTTAGCGACTATGTCCGTCAACATCGCACACAGAAAGAGCCTTATAAGATTTTACAATTGATATTGTCCACGTCCTCACGGTCAATGATTACGGTAGCTCCCATTGAGCTGTCAGTTCGTATAAGCTTTAATGGTAAACGTTGCTGATCATCATGGTACTTCAAAATTACGGCGTCTTATCATGGTCTACACTGATTATAAATATCTATGTTGGTGAACGATATGCATAAATATGTTCATGAATTGCCTAACGGAATGGTTAATAATGTGATTCTCTCAAGCGTTAATATTCCCTAAAACTAAAATAATTGTATATTGTTATATATATTATAGTCAGATTATATCTTATATTTGTCATATAGTATTGCAAAAGATTGGAAAAGTATCTTTTGTAGATTACCAAAATATACTACTGCAATAAATTCCATTAAACTTACCACCAAGAAAATTGCAGAGAATATTTCCAATTCCTGTAATTATGCTAAACCATACAAGGGCCTGAGGATACTTGTCAAGACCTGCAACTTCAAACAATATTGCTGACCACAAGGAATCGACTATCCCAAAAAGGATACCATACACTACAAGCGCGCCATAAAGAGTGTTAAGATCTCGTATCTGTATGGATAAGATGTGGCCGACAGCTAGTAGAGGACATAAATACACCAAGTGGTAAATCGTTGGAAATCTAGAAAACAGTAAAAGTGATGCAGCATTATAACTATACACAGGTACAATAGAAAATACGTTATTATTTCGCAATAAATGAGTTTAAGCTTAAAAGATGTGCCCATTGCAAAAACAAATGCTTAAAGCCAGGTCTGATGCAGGGTAAGATTTGTCTGATCAGGTTTTAAGCCATTTGCAATCAAATTAGGGTGTATTGTGCACATGTACATGTTCAAGGCATTGCCATTTTCAACTTTCATAAATGTGTGCTATGTTTCGTTAAACGGTGGAGAATTGTAATGTAACTTTCACAAAGAACATTTGTTCGTTAACATGCTTCGCACTCTTGGATTTCTGAAGCATGCAAACAAAACTGTTTAATATTTGATAAATGTTAATACACTGCGACGGGCCTTTAAAAAAGGCGTGTGTTTACATGTGTCGTTATACATTTTTGAAAGCGATGTTTTATCTACCACAGAGTAATTTCTGTAGAAACATTGAATCCTAATTTACAGAGCAAAGTATTTGGTATGCAGAGGTTTTCTTGGTAATGGATATTGGCAGCTATTGAACACAGTTTGGATTTACATTCATTTAACACATATACCAGCTTATTGCAGTCCAACTAGTACTGCAGATGTCTCATTTCGGAACGTCCTGTACTAATGGTTTTCTTCATTAAGCGGTTACCTGCCCTATGCTTTGAGTTCCGAACTATGAAGGGTCGTTATTCAGATTAACATATTATGAAACCAAAATACTTCTCCGGTTGTGAGAACCATTCGGTGTTAAGAAGTTTGGACAGAACAGTTAACAAACATACGTACTTTGATTTAAACTCTATCACAGAACCAAGTACTCTTCCAATGAGTTTACCAACAGCAATTACTGTTAACACCAATGCACCCTGTCTCCTCTCAAAGCCACGGCTTGTCAATGCGTCAACAAAGAAGTACTGTTCTGTATTCCCTGTAAAGTAATTGGTTACATTATATGGACTAAAGTTAACCATAGAAATCTAAAAATAAACTGTAATCAGAAAACATATATCCAGTGACGAGTTCAGTAACGAAATCGACGGCCATCGATTGCGAGTTGGCTACTGGTCTGAAATACAGTGGAGAACGTATTTTCTTTCCATATAACCTCTGTTACGCTTAATCTATTCTTTTCATTGCAAATAGTTTGGAGCCAGATCAGACGCCGGGTAACCCGGCGTCTGATCAGGCTCCAAACTGTTTGCCACTCAGATTAAAACTGGTAGTCTGAATTCTCAAAATGTTGTCATTTTCTATATTGCATTGCAATGCGTTAGCGTTTCAACGAAAGAATTACGTTTTCTCCACTGTTTTTCAGACCGGTAGCCAACTCGCAATCGATGGCCATCGATTTCTTTACTGAACTCGTCACTGATGATAGGCGACAACAAGCAGTTTTACGTAGGATTCTGTTATATGTCATTAGCAACTTTACCTCTTTGATTATTCATTTCGTTGAGACCTTAAATAGGATGGATGGATGGATGAGTTGGGTTTTACGGCACTGCGACACAAAATATGTCATATAGCGCCGATGAGCAATGAAGGATGATGAGATGAGATGAGATGATGGTGATTTCAGGAAGATGACTTTGGCTAATCTCATTCGCTGCTAAGCAGCACATGAGATCAAAACCACCGACCTGCCCTCCTTTTAGTTCTTGGCAGAGGTAATACTCTCGGCCCAACAAACAGAAAAGATTCCCTTTGACAATTAAGCCCAAGAACTGCGGCAAAGTAGGAAGGTCTCTTGGGCCTATATTAGGCCCAATTGTCGCCGGGTTGAGTTTATTATTAAATGGTTAGATAGTTGTGTAAGCTGCCCGGTGGCTCAGTCGGTAGAGCACTTTCTCTGTAAGTTCGAGCCCCGAGCTGGTTGCATATTTATCAATTTCTAAATGTGTTTAAGAAAGGTGACAGCATTATCTAGATCATGTTTTGATTAACAATAATATTGACAATGCATATTTAGTGAAGCAGTGATACAAACGGAATATCACCACAGTGTGTGATCCGGGGTCTTGTATCAATTCGAGTTGGTTGTGTAATCCAGATCTCACAAGAGGCGCAGCCTCGAGTGTGATCTGGATTACACAACCAACGAGAACTGATACAAGACCCCGCATCACACACTGTGGTGATGTTCCTTTTATTATATACCTAAACTATTTGTAACTAGATCTAGATTTATATGTTGTTCAACCGATTAATCAAATATACGCATACATGTAGGCCCTTATATGTTAAAAATCCTGGGTTCTATTCACTACCTTCACCTATCCCATAGTCTGGACGACCTGGCAACCAGTTATATGCAACACTATACATGGACGTTTGACCACCAATAAATTACGCAATTATTTTTTTCTAATTAATAAACGTTTCATATCATGAGTTGAACTGTTTTAAGCTTCATCCTTTGGAGGAAAACATTAGTAAAAGTGGGTTTTGTGGGTTATTCACGCTTAAAATGGAAATTAACCTATTTAAAGTTGACCAATTCTTAGGGTTAACTTTTTTTCAAAATAGCATCGGACCTGGAATTCCGAAACGTCACGCGCAACGCTTCTTTATATTAATAGATCGTGTACAACTTGTGTTGCATAAAAGCAGTGACGTCAACATTGTGTAGCATATATGCCATCTGATACGGACCTTCTGATACAGAAAAAGATTGTATGGCCTGTATTGGCTTGTTTTCAGAATAGGTATATAATAAATAGGAATACATGTAGTTATGTGCGTCTTTGTGTAGTTTTGTGACAAAAGTGTTTAGGCAAAGGTAACAAAGGTAATATAAGTATCGTCAGTGTTATCGCTGGTTATAAATGTTTTCAGAGGTGCATCCATTGTATGTGCCACACTGTAACAGAGTCAATATTCCCTAAAATGTTCTTGTGGTTTGTAAACTATAGATATAATATTAACTATCACTCATTTGCACATTAATTGTAAACAGGGACACTGGTATGTCCCTTCACTGACAAATCAATACGTTTGCAGTTGCAATTAAGTTGGGCCCTGAGAAGGTCGGTGTTTGCTCAGAAAACGATGTTTTACACTTATTTAAATGTTTATTTTATCTAATGCTTCAATTATAAAGTAAAAAAGTGTTTCGGCGCAAAATGACAGTGACTTGCTTAAACTTGAATTATTCTAATTAGAATATATCTCTTGATTGTTTCAACGAAAAAACGTTTTCATGTTTAAGGAGAAACAAAACAACTGTCAAACACTCAGGCAATTTTTTCTTCTTAACCCATTTGTGCCTAGTGTCCTATAAATGGGACATAGGCAAACAGTGTAGACTCTGATCAGACGCCGCATACTGCGGCGTCTGATCAGAGTCTATATTTTTGGCGGATAGGAATTTCAATATAAAACAGAACAAAAATGAAAATTTTACACTAGGCACCTCTTATATAAAAAAAATGGACTAATCTAATAATATAAGCAAATAAGAAACCACTGGGCGCAAATGAGTTAATTTGACAATCTACTTGCAGGCAATAATTTCGCAGTGACTGGTCGACTGCTATTGTAAAGCACGTATGATATAAACATTCTGTAGGATAGCAATATCTCCCACAGAGGGTCGGACAATTCACTCAGTGGAGAAGGCTTGCCAACTCTCTGTGTGAATTTTCTGACCCAATTGGGAGACTATAATAATCCATCATGGGTATTTATGTAGAATAGGAATGTCAACATATATGGTCAGAAAGTTAACTCTGTGACGAAGCTTCCCGAGTCCCTGTGCGAATTTTCTGATCCGAGGGGAATATATTCATGTTATTCATATAACACGAATGTTGAATTTCCACACATTTAAATCATTATAACAAAACACAATTAACCAACTCATTGCAATTTGTTGATTTTTCCGCCCGAACTCGATGTGGTTTATGGTAACATCATCACAAATGACGTAACTTTGAGATCCAATTTACGTAACGCTAGTTGATAAGCATGTATTCGCCCGAGCCCAAATATTGATGACACGTAATTAAGAGAACGAAGGACGTCTTACATGAACAAAACGAATGTTTGATTTTGTTCTCCCATTCTCCCATTTCATAGATTATAACAAAATACAATTAACAAATTAATTGAGGTTGTGAAATTATTTTACCATCAAAACATAACGTTACTTGTGGTATTGTAATTAAAATGATGTCGTTTGGTTACCTGCTATAAATAGAACTTATGAATAAGCAAGATTAGGCCGAATCACAAAAATAGATGACACTTAGTATAGAGAATAGAGCTATTCTATAGGAGGCGAAACCTCATGTCATATAGGTGAACATGATAACATTTACCGCATGCAATGGCATCTTAATGCTAGAGCCATTGTTTTTATAAATTCAAAATTTGATATCAATTTGGACTCTGTAAGAGGTGAGATTTATTACATATTTACGTCACGTGCTTTAAAGAATTTCATTCATAAATTACGCGCGTGCGACAAGTGGAACAGCCAATCCAATGCCGCGTGTGCAGCGCCTTTTCGCGGATAAGGAAACGTTTTTCCATACTCTTTGTATGTATACCATTCGTTCAGAGTCGTGTTAGAATTTCGGCCATTTGGACAGGGTAAACGTCGATATATGTGACAAACATATTTTTTAAGCTAGTTATACTTTCATGTCACATATAGGTGCTCTACATTCAGCATTCATAACTATTCTGACTCGGAATGAAACTGCGATCCTGTGTGCAATCATTAACTACCAATTACACCATATTACCATTTTATGTTTGGCGGTGCCATAAAACCCGAGTCGATCAATTAAATACCAATTATTAATCGTATATAAATTTTAGATAAGTCAATATATGTTATTATCAATTTAATGCATGATGTGATTTCCATCTATATATGATCGTTAACATACCAGTTAAATACGTCAGAAACGCGTTCATCAAAGTCAAGCTTATTCCGACGTCACGGAATATAGAAACATCAAGCATAGAGTATTCCTTCTTATTTAAACCACTGTCGGTCATATTACTCTCCTTATAGTAATCTCTACATGTGTACATGACCACGGCTGCCGGAACACAGTGTAGAACTATGGCACCTAAAAGAAGGAATGCCCCATTCCATTGGAACTGTTCTATTATAATATTTCCCAGGTAAGAAAACGACACATCGCCAATACTTAGTCCATTAGTGAGAGCAACGAGAGCTGCACCAGCATTGTTGTGAAATATCCAGCTTACACAAACATGGGATGACAGGAGAGTAAAACTTATCCCAACACCTGAAAAATAACAAAGTTAGAATACAAGATCACAACAGTTCAGTGTCCGTCTATTTCTATTCCAGGATTTGACCTTTTACCCCATAAATACGCCTTTTTACACTTATAATTTCTTCCCGTTAGGCAGAATAGTGAACATTGTTGTGCTTATTTCGATGAATACTTTAGATATTCGTTGAGGTGTTTGACTGCAATATTACATATTTCGTTCCTTCACATTTACCACAAACTATCAAACGAATTATGAGGTTTTTAAAATAGATTGTAGTTTGATTCATCGAAATAAGCACAACACTTTCTTTTCCTATAGTTCTATAAAACATATCGATATTAAATATATGTAAGGCATGAATATGGCACACTGGAAGGTAGTAAGAAAAGGCTCTTTGAATAAGGAACTAAAAGGATAAATGGACGGTAAGCTTAATGGACATTTGAATGATGTACGGAAACAGGGCTAATTCTGCGAAGATATTGTGGTGGATGATAGATGGGTGTAAATAATGGATTAAAAAGGAAGGAATAAACAAAGGCAATGCAAAGAGAGTGACTTGATCTTGCTCAATTGTTTTGAATTCCTTGTTTTGTTTTGTTGTTTATTAACGCCCGTTGCTGTCATCTATGAGCTAATTGGACTTTCCAGAGAGAGGGGAACGGATACCGAGAACCAGCGTTCTCTAGTTGTTTAAGATGCCCAATGTAAAGCACTGACACATCGGACCTCGGTTTATAAAGTCTCACCCGAAGGTCTTTGTCCGGCGGGGGATCGAAGTCAGAACCCCTTGCGTCGTAATCGAGCGCGTACCCCTCTGTTACGTCTTCCGGTTGAATTCCTTGAAGTTGCTTAAAGAATTAAAGCATGGTCTAGTCAACATTACTCTAATGCATTAAGTGCACTCCGATTACTATAGATTTTAATCCATTTATTCCCAGTGGATTCTTCCGTGTTAATATATTGGATTAGTCCATTTTTTATCAAAGGGGTGAAATTCCTATCAGCAAACAGTGTAGTGCGTCTGATCAGATCATGCGGCGTCTGATCAGAGTCTACACTGTTTGCCTATGTCTCATATATGGGATCGTGGGCACAAATGGATTAAACATAACTTAGCTATGATATAACTTTGAAATACGGACATGTTTCACTTATCTTCTTATTCGCATTAACGCGACCAAACCGTATTCATTTGATAAAAAATAATACTTACTTGACACAACTCCGGCCAAGAATATAATCATCCCGACTGATGAAACAAAGAAATTCAAAGACAGTCCAATACTACATATTATAGCACCGACGGCTGTACTAGGACCAGGTCCGTATTTTGTGATTATTGGCTGGACAAAAATTCCTGAAAAATAGTTATTAAAATTTACAGATAACAGCATACATACGATTGCTGAGCACCAGATAAGGGTAGTTTTTCAAAAACTAAAATCTTTATTTCTGAATTAAACCCTATGGTGTCAAACTTATTAGAATCGTCTCGAAGAGACTATTCTAATGAGTAGTAACACCATAGGATTTGGTGCTGAAATGAGTGAGGCTGTAAGTAAAGCAGAATGCGCCTTAAGGCGCAATCTGTTTTACTTTCAGCCTGCTTTAAGCTACTATATACTGGGGGAAAAAACGAAGATTTAGGAAAAATCCGGAGAAATGGCAGCCCTGTTATAACTAAATTATCATATCGTTCCTCATTCATAGTGACACGTCGTGGTAAGTGTGTGGAAAGTATTCATTTTTTCTATCAGAATAAACTACTCACATACCAATGCAGGTATCTAAATAACATTAACCAATTTACGCTTAGTGGGTTCGTCCATGCTTATATATTGATGTTAGTTCATTTTTTAATTAAGGGGTGCCTGGTCTAAATTTTGGTTTTGTTTTGAATATTAACATACCTATTAGCAAACAATGTAGACTCTGAACAGAGTCTACGCGATTTGTCTTGTCCCTTTTATAAGACGCTATGCACAAATCGGTTAAACATACAGTTAATGTGCACTTTTAAGATCACCCACACAGCTCAAAGCAGAATAAACGTAAAGTAGAACACGTGTGTGTTAGTTAGGACATAACTATGTGTCCGCTTTTTTCAAAGCGCGATGCGTACTTTTCAACATGCCTGACATCTACTACGAAGGAGTGAGTGAGGAGTATGTCTTTGAAAAAAGGCATTGATCGTACACTTTATATCTGAATTAAATCTTCAGTTTACAGCAACAAACTACATACTGAATTTGACTATACAGTAAAACCTCTCTATTACGGACACTAAAAAGAAGGCTAATTGAGTGTATAAAAGACAGGTGACAGCTTAACGCAAGGTGATAGTAAAACAGAAAGCTCCTATAGGAGCTTTCTAATTTACTGTCATCTTGCTTTAAGCAGTCACCTGTCAGAAACACCAAATAATTAACACAATTTAATGGTCGTAATATAGAGGTTATACTGTATATCTTTTTTCATGATGAAAGAAGGTTTCATCTATGCAAAGGCTATACTATCGTACATGAATAATTTCGCTCTAACCCTTTCACTCGGAATGACGCCAAAAAGCGCGTTTGAAAACAGTTTTGGTCCTGGTCAGCACCGTGTAACGCGGCGTCTGATCAGGACGCAAACTGTTTGTCACTCGTTTCAAAATTTCGTTAGTCATATTGCCTTAGATCTGACTTTGAAACAATATTGCTGACAATAATATTGAAGAAGACGACACTATGGCCTTTGAAGGGGTAAAAAACTCTCGACATATACCAACGCAACACCCGGATATTCCCATTACTTCCAATGTTAAACATGTCTTAAGTTAGTCTGGACAATTCTGTAATGTGTGCATATCCTGAATATATTTCTTCAATACGTTTGGATGGATGGTTATTACTCGTCAGAAGTATCAATGAAAACTCGTTGCCAATATTAACAACTTTGAGGACAGTACATCAATTCAAAAACACAGATAAAAAGATTTAATAATTTTGTGTCAACTTTTCCATCGATTTAAAACACCCGCTCTAATATGAAAATAGAAGGTAACTCGGAGGTGTTGCGTTGGCAGTTTAGCATAGTATATGTGATTATGAAAGGGTTAAACAATTGAAGGTTCCGTTAATACATTAACATACACAGTAGAACCTCTCTATAACGACCTCTAAATTGTGTCAAATATTAGTCGTTTAATACAGGTGACTGCTAAAGCAATGTGACAGTGAAACAGAAAGCTCCTACATGAGCTTTCTGTTTCACTTTCACATTGCTTTGAGTTGTCACCTGTCTTTTATACAGAAACTAAGTCTTCTTTTTAGTGGTCGTAATAGAGAGGTTCTACTGTATATTTTTTGTTAAAATTTCTTTCAGTAGTTAGACGATAAGCAGCGGTAAGTGACGTCAATGTTCTACTTTGCACTGATTCAAAAGGATGTTTCTCATATTTTAGAGAGTCTTTTACAGTAATACCTCTCCATTATGACCACTAAATTGTGTTGATTATTAGGTGATTTACGACAGGTGACTGCTGAAATCAAGGTGACAGAGAATCGGAAAGCTCCTTTAGGAGCAGTCTGTTTTATCTTCACCTTGTTTTAAGCTGTAACCTGTCTGTTATTCGTTTATGTAGTCGTAATAGAGAGGTTTTAATGTTAAAAATACATAAGAGTGTCAATGTTACTCAAGCAAACGTGTATTTTATATACATGTATATATTCGTATATTATCATTTTTATATGGGAAAATGTTTTTTTAAATGACAAGAGGTAAAGACACGAATCAGTCTATTTTCTATATTGTAGTAATTCCATACCCCTTTTGTTTGCAAACCACGATGTTTCGCATATTATTTTAAACTAGGATTCCTTTTTTATCACATAAGATGTGAATATTACTCAAACAGGTGTGTATCTAAAATATAATTATATTAATAATATTACTAGTTGTTACGTGAAAATGACTTTTCGGAATGACACGCTGTGGTAACCTAATTCAGTATATAAGCGTATACTTCAAAAACCTTGTCTGATATGCCATAATCAGTACCATTGTGGCTGATACTCTGTCAGTACCATAAACAATATGGACACCTTTGTATATACAGTGTCCCCTCTCTATAACGACACCGAATGCGTGACACAGATTGTGTTTCTTCTTCGGAGGTAGTCTTTATAGGAAAGGAAACTTAAGACTTGGTTAACATTTGCAAACAGCTTGAATCCAGATCAGACGCGGTGTCCGATCTGGATGCAAACTGTTTGACACTTGTAATGATATTTCTTCTATAAAATGTCCACTTATGTGCCGCCAATTTAAGCAGACGCTATTGCAGTAAAATGATTTTGTTGTTCGTCCTCGCGAAACAGTCTTCCTACCGTTGTTACCAGACACATAAAGCGAATCTCGTACTGTATCTATTACTTAATCAGGATAGAGTAATGTCTTCTCTATTGTATCAATTTGTTTTCAGTCGATGATGGTCACAACCCGAACAACGAAACATATGTACAGGGTGTTTCATAATATCTGTCCTTATTCTAAACGGCAATTTTTTTCTAAATAGGTCTATAGACATAATGGTGAAAATAATCTGCTTAACAAGGAAATAATAAATTTTCAGTTGATGTATGGTAACGAATGGTTACCTCTATACGTGTTAATTAACAGCAACTTCTTGTCTACAGCAGATGTTCGATATGACGTCCATTTGTCTAATTATGACGTCAAGCCTTTGCTTGAAATTGTCAGTCACATTCCTGCACACATCTCTGGAAATTCTGCACATTTCTCGACGAATTACAGCTTTTAGTTAATCTGTACTTCCTGGCCTAGGAGTGTAGACCCTTTATTTTAGATGCCCCCGCAAGAAAAAGTCAAGGGAATTTAAAAACCAGTGAATGTGGCGCCCACTTCCGCTCAGTCCTGAATGAGATAAATCTGTCACCAAAAGTTTGTGAAAGCCAGTCAATCACATCACCAGCCGTTGAAACTTTATAAGGTGTAAGCTCTAAGTCAAATTGTATATACTAAATAGACGCTTCTGGCATCTGTGTAGTTTGTAATATCACCTAACACTCTCCTTACTGACCGTTGTGAAGTTTCATCGATTGCAGTTGTCAATTGCTCCAGGTTTTCTGAAGTCCTCATGGCAGACCTTGGACGTCAAGTGTCTGCATGCCTTCTGTCTTCTACTATACCCGAATCCTAAAATTGCTTAACAATTCGCTGGATATGCTTTGTATTGAATGATCCTAGCTCTGTGTGAGTCTTTTTTATAGTTTTAACAACAGTTTTATGAGATTTACATTGATAGTAAAGCTTAATGACTTCACAGCACTGTTCTTTTGACGGCGCCATCTTCAAATAACCACCGACAGGCAATGACGTCATAAACATATGTAGATGGCATTTATAACCATAATATGATATCGTGCCTCGTCCACAGTAACACATCGTGATATTGTCCGATTTTTCTGACCTGTCAGAGTTATTTTTAGAACAGAATAATTCATAATGGTAAATATGTAAGCAAGGTAACATCGAATATATAATCGTACACTTTCCTACTTGAGATAAGTATGATCCTCGTGCAGCACGAGACCGCTGCGCTATTTTTACTGATATTTTATTTTTTCTCAATAAACGCATTTATATATACTAAAACTATTATTTCCATTGCAAACAGGTTGGAGCCAGATCAGACGCCGGGTAAACCGGCGTCTGATCAAGTTCCAACCTATTTGCTACTCAGATTAAAAATATAGTTAAAATTTCTAAAAGCAAATTTCCACAGTTTAGAGTATTGCGTTTGCGTTTAAACGGGAAAGAGTAATGTATCCTCTACTGTACATTACGCACAAAATTTACAGCCATCCATATCTCTAACTGGATGTAGAGAAAACCCATCCCTTTTAAAGCTTTAGAACGTTCCAATCTAAAAATAACTTGGACTAGTCAGAAGAAAACACTAATAGTAAGTGTGTAGAAGTTATACATGATACATGTACTCCATAGCATAAGCATATTTACACATTTTGCGATTACATACTATTTAGACTATAGGCTCTGGGCATCCGCCATTTTGTACGAGTGTAGAAATGTAATAGATGAAGACATTAAACATTAAAGACATTTGGGATGGGAGTTAACTGTTTGCATTGTCAGAATATCAAATTTCTCCCGACATTGATGATATTTGAAAGAGTGATATTTCAAGAAGTGATAAATGGGTCTTACCCGCAGCGCAAGATATACCGTATTTCAAGAAGTGATAAATGGGTCTTACCCGCAGCGCAAGATATACCAGAAAACAAGCCTTGCATCACGACAGCTTCTGCTCGCTTCGCCTCAAACACCAGAACTATTTCTGCAAACATTATGGAAAAACTGACCAGCAGACCAGCGTAAATTGCTTGGATGCACATGCAAAACGTCAAAACACAAATTCTTCTCCCGGTTGACGCTTCCACGATCATAATTGCTTGTTCTATGCACGTTATATGTGTTTATGGTAATAAAGTCATATTTTGAAAACGGATACTGAACATAGATATGTTGTTCATGATAAAGGCATACGGTTACTAAATGCAGTTTAACAACTGCAGAAAAGTGCTCCATTAGTAGCTTTTTGCACTACCTTTGCCCTACTTTAGGATGACTCTTGTTCTAGTGTAATAACGATGCCATGCACCTCTGAGCGCTATACATTGTCAAAATATATTAATATAAAAATGCAAGCATTTTTAGCTTCGATATTAAGAAACAGTTTTTTCCATAGCATGTATTAACATGTTCTGATCCAGATCAGAACTACAAACTCGGTGTCTGATAATTATCAAAATACGTAGACTGTTTGATACTTGGTTTAATCTCTCATCAATGTATAGTTGCATGTCTTGTATAGAGGTTGAATTTGAAAACTGTTGACGATCGATACTGCAAGCGGATTTTTCTAATTAATTGTCGTGATTGATGATTTTCCCCCCAATTTTATAGCTGACGGATGAAAATGGTACACATCCCATCAGAATATGCCAATTTACAAAAAATATTTTATTTTTTTACGATTTTATAAGAACATTTAAAAAAAAATTCAAACAACGATATCAAAGCCATCTTTATTTGTAACATGATTAAAATTGCCCAAAATACTCTTTATAAACATATCTAGGGATCGTGTCTCAGATTTTTAAAATACCGCTTCAAACCTTTGTTATGTAACATCAAAGATTTTTTACGGTTTAAAGTCGACCACTATTACGTAACGCTTTATAACGGACCACTGGAGCTACTTATACAATTTCTGAGACACAGTTCCCTCGGGGAGATAATACCCTTTCATCTGCTTCAAACCGCACGAAAATTGAACCCCCACAGCGAAAGTTAGGGGAGATACCGCTTGCTTCAAATTATGTAATGCCGGAAACTCCAATTAACTGACTGATGTGTCAATTAGGCTCTCGTGACCGCCCGGTATTCAACTAAGACCTTCTTTTTCAACAAATAACATGACCCAGCTTATGATCAACCATTTCGTTAAACTCCGCCCCAAATTAACAAAGCCAATCATATTAAAATAACGATTTTAATACGGTAAAAGTTGTAAATCACCTCTGACAGCTTCGGAATAAACCACCTATCTAGTCACGTAATCTACGCAATTGAGGCACCCAGCGGGGATTCTGACGCGTGATTTACCGGTAAAATGACCGAGAAAGCAAGAGAGAATTTGGTAACTTGTAGGAAATACCTTTATCTATCAGGATTTGTAAAAAAGTATAAAACGACTATTTTACCATTTATTTCGGTAAATGCTACCTTAAGCAGACGTTTTTCAAAGGTTTGCATCAAACACATGCTGACTAAACTATGCAGTATATCCATTAGCATAACAATCGAACTGCATGTACGTATGCAAATTTATTATTCGCAATACTCCTACATGTAATACAGCGCTCCCTCTCTACAACGACACCAAATGGGCGACAGCAATTATGAGTGTTGTTAAAAGGGAGTCGTTATAGGGAGGGAAATTGGCTGACATTAGTAAACAGATTGAATTCAGATCAGACGCCGCGGGAGATGTCTAACCCTTCACCGTTTCATTGTCGTCTGCTTTAATTTCGTTGTCTGCAATATCGGTTCGAAGTTATGAAATATAAGGCAGTATGACTGAAGGAATTTCAAAACGAGTATCAAACAGTTTGAATCCTGAACAGACGCCGCGTTACGCGGCGTCTGATCAGGATTCAAACTGTTTGCAAACGCGTTTTTAAGCGTCCTTGACAGTAAAAGGATTAAGATCCTGATCAAATCCTAAACACCCGGCCTCTTATATGGTTCCAAACAATTCGCAACTGACATAATTAAATTTAGAACAGAACAGAACATATTTTATTTTTTACTTATACATACAGTATCTCGTCAATACAAAATAACAAACATGTTTAGAACGTGTAAGAAGAACTAATGCATTCTGATTTATTATTTTGAATCATGTTAAGGAAACGAGAATACACTTTGTTAATATAATTGCAGCCTTAAGATGAAGCAGTGGCAAAAACATATCTAGTCGTAGTGTCAGTGTTCAATAACTCCTCTTTTTCTCATTAAATTAACCCATTTTCCAATCTTCAGAAGCCATGCGTCCATTGTTAGTGATAAAGTACTGGTGAATAAGTAATTTCTTTATAAAAACAATGACATTCAAATAATATGATGTTATAGGAGAGACGAGGTATTTTTGAATAATTCACTAATCTGTTTATTTCCATTGACACTGCAATATGCATTTAGCTTATACCCGCTGTCTGTATTTACTCATAAACCCCAGACACATTAAATTGGCAATGCAAGTTTCCAATAGGAATTGTTGATCATGATCAATTATTTAAGATCGTTTTTCAATATACTGAATGTATTAAGATAACAAACATTAGGCCTCCTACTGATCTGGGTTTTCACTGCTTTAAGTGGCCAATTGTCTTCAAAACAAGAAACAGGTTATGGAATGATTTCGAGTACAGACCCTATCGGATCTACAGTCATACACATTACTATTTGACAGTACTTATCATACATTATAATTGTGTTTTAAACTCATATGGTCTATGTTTTATGTAGAATGTATGTTAATAATGTTTGTTCTGTTCTGTAAATGATGTGTATACAGAGCTCCAGATAAGGGGAGTATTTCAAAAACTAACATCTTTATTTCTTCATTAAACCCTATGTTGTCACTACTCATTAGAATCATCTCGAGTAGTAACATCATAGGATTTGGTGTTGAAATGAGTGAGAAAATGTTTGATTTGTTCAGTTCACTCCCTCTTATCTGGAGCCCAGTGTATATTATGGTTCAATGAGTTACACCAGAACTAAGCTCTCATTTACGAGGCGCATTAGAATATAACTAAGCTCTCATTTACGAGGCGCATTAGAATAGTTTATCATTATACGTTTCATCAGTTTTATCGCCTAAGGATGTTGTTACTCAATGAAATCGTGTTATACAGTGGAGAAAACGTTATTCTTTCCCGTTTAAACGCAAACGGAACGCAAACGCGTCGAAGTAAAATTAGAAAAAATACAAATAAAGACGAAATACTCAAGCAGGAAACGCAACACAAACAATACACCCACCTCTCAAGCAGAACACACACACAGTCATACCATAACAAACACACGAACACACACACGCACACACACACACACGCAACTTCTTGACCATTCTGAATGTTGATTTTTAACCTGGACGGCAAACAGTTTGGAGCCTGAACAGACGCCGGGTTACCCGGCGTCTGATCTGGCTCCAAACTATTTGCATTGGAAATGATATATTTATCGTAAACGCGTTCATTTGGAAAGAATGACGTTTTCTCAGCTGTATGTGTATGCACTTTAACATTAAAGTAAATAATGCCTTCTTCACATTCAGCAGCCCTAGTTTGCCTTAAATACCAGCACTAGTAGTGCAAGAATGGTGTACATGGGTCTGCTTTTATATGAATATCAGGAAATACTATATTAAGGCATAATAATATTGCGCAATGGCTAAGACGCTATCATTGTCCCCAATAAACGAGTTTATAAATTCATTTAGCTCTCTACGCACGGGTTCGAATATCGGCCATAACATTTTTTTTTTCAAAATATTTTTACTTTTTTTTTTTTACTTAAATGTGACAATTTCGTTTTGTTTGTTATTGCATTATAAAACGCTGCTTTGTAACCAATAATTGACCACTGAAAAATAGTTACAAATTTTTTTAACTTAAACCGAATTTAATTTTGTAGCTTTTTATCCAAACCGAAAATTTGCTTCAAAACTGAATCGGTTAAAATTTACAAAACATTTTAAAGAAAACAATATTGCAAAATAGGGAATTAAAATACACGTAGTATTTAATCATAAAATTGCTCTTTTCTAATATTTCGATCCTTTTTGATAGCATGGCTGTTTGATTGTAACAAACAAGTGACCTGTATTTGGACATACAGTCGAATTTCGATATCTCAAACTCGGTTATGTCGAACATACCAGTAGTTCAAAGTTAAAACGTGGCTTAACCACACACCAGTCACCAGGCTTAGCCACGTTTTAACTTTGAACTACGGGTTTGTTCGACTGATTATGTGATTCATGTGTCGACATATCGTTAAGTTCGATTGAAGCGAGTTCGAGATATCGAGGTTCGACTGTAATTTAATTGGATAAAAGCCTACAGAGGTCGAAATATAAGAATAGATAAATCTTATAATTTAATAACACTTTATATAAACTAGCCGTGACTACATAAACACTTATCATATTTGTCGGAACTTCGCTAACACTTGCTCACAGTTTGGTTCCAGATCAGAGGATGTGTAACGCAGCGTCTGATTTCGGTCCAAACTGTTTTGCACCCATTTCAAATTTTTGGAACTTGGACAGCAAACATTTGTCGGATTTTTCAAAATTTGTTTTTAACCGATTTATGCCTTCCTTTTAGCGAAAACCATGATTCCCGACTAACATCATTCTTTTTTAATGAGATAAATTGCAAGAAAATTGCCATACCTTATACTGCTTATAGACATCAGCTAACTGTGTTTCTTTATGATATAAAAAACCGATATATTTATCCTTCTTTAAAAATGACGTCACTGCCAAATGACGTCAACTCGGCATTTCGCGCCAAACTGTCAAAGTTGTTGACCTTAGAATGCAAACAATGGAACTTATTTGTTTGCTTTCGAATGTACACAGCTTCAGTGATTCGGTCATGGCTGTTCCTTATAGGGTACACATCATTCGTGTTATCAACCTCTAATATGGATTAAACATACATGCGTACAAACAAAATGTTAATCTAGTATTAGAAATTGCAGCAAAAACATTGTAAATGTAAGAAATGAACTGATTTTTTCGGCGTTTTTGCCGATAATTTTCTGTCGTGCATTTAGCTTGAGCGCCGAAAATAATAAGTTCATTTCTTAAATAAGGAGATGATGTTATTAACCCCTTCCCTGCCATGACGTCATCAATTTTAAACAATTGTCGTCTGCTTTGATTTATCAAATTCAATCAGTAGGTTTTTTGAGTTAAGAAATATTGAAATGAGTGTCAAACAGTTTGAATCCTGATTAGACGCCAACGCGGAGTCTTATCAGGATTTAAACTGTTTGCAAATAACCGTTGTACTCGGGGTAAGGCAGTAAAATGGTTAAATCTAAACAATACAAAACGCAAACACAGTACTGTATTATAAGAAAATGGCCTTATTGAAACAAAGGGCATTTACTCTTGTGCACTACAAATTGTGATATATTGCGGTTATTCTTCTTAATAACAGATCTATGTTAAAATTCATGAACCGTTAAATTTTTTAAACAGCATTGTGTACAAGCCAGGATTAAGTTTACCCACTGGGGGATAGGAGGGATATACAAATGTAATCTAGTCGGTACTTTTAAGAAATTTAAGAAATATTTATTTATGTAATCAATTCTTGATTAGAGTTTGCACTTTGAACTGCAGTTCGTGGGGTCTATCGAATGTGTATGCAAGCATAAACATGTGCAACTTGTTAACTTTAAATCGATACTGCCGAGCTGTTTATATTTAGATTGTTGGCTCTTCGCTTATCAAACATGACTTGACCGTCTTCTGTAAACAGTTTTGACCCAGATCAGATACCCGTTTAAATGACGACTGATATGTATCCAACCTGGTTGACACTGACATCATCGTTTATCTAATTTTGAAATATGCACATATGATTTGAAACCCCCTGCAGACGACATTTTTAGAGCAGGCGTTATCATAGCAGAAGAATTAGGTCACACGCTTCGAGTATTACGTGTAACAATCACAGCGTTTACAGTCCCGCACAAGTTATGTTTTGTGGACAAAACAATTGTGAGTGATTAAACGTACATGGTTACTTTAATAGATAAGCTAATGTGGGACATATATTCGTGTTAAACAGGCGAGTGTGTACTTGTTGTATTGACTCATACGTTAGACTCAACGACTCATTTTATCTTCATATGCTCGATATTAACCAAATAAATCATGGATCGCATACAGAAGATTCATTTGAATCTGAGACAAAACATTATTCGCGACTTAATTGATCAGAGTGATGAGTACAACAATCTCATAGCGCAGATGCAAAGGCTCGTTGGGAAAGGAACTTTAAGTAGGAAAAAAACTATTCAGGAGAAGTTCGATGTTCTAGAAACGCATGGGCACATTAAACCCGGCGACTACGACATATTAAAAGACATTTTAAAAAAAAGTAACAATGTTGAGCTGTTAGAACATGTAAAACGCGCGGAAGAAGAACTCCGTGGCTTGAATGAGACGGGAGAGCAAAAGTCAGGTTAGATTTCCTTTTTAACCCATTACCCCATAGAAGCTACTTTTAGCGTATCTAATTTATGCCTCCGCTGAAGAAAATAGTTCCAGTTTATACCCTCACGAACAATAACCAAAACAAATATTTTATATAGCCTAGCAGATTGTTGTGGCAGGCTGAACGTAAAGCAGAATGTGCCTAATGGCACATGCTGCTTTACTTTCAACCTGCTTTAAGTGATCACCTGTATTGAATGTTATATACGGGTTATTGGATAAAGGGATTAAGCCCCCTTTTCTGTCATAAAATGGTCTGCTTTAAAGTTGCCGTTAGCAAAACTTGTCAAAATGAATTCACGCATGTCTAAGCATAAAATGGCAAACAGTTTTGATCCTGATAACACGCCGTAAGTTTCCTCTCTTATTCCATATTAATATCATTAGCTATGGTACAGTGGAGAAAACGTTATTCTTTCCCGTTTAAACGCAAGCGAAACGCAAACGCATCGCAATAAAACGTCATAAAAGACAATTTTCCGACAATTCTGACTATTCATGTTAATCTTAGTGGCAAACAGTTTGGAGCCTGATCAGACGCCGGGTTACCCGGCGTCTGATCTGGCTCCAAACTATTTGCAATAGAAATAATAGATTTAGCGTAAACGCGTTTATTGGGAAAGAATAATGTTGTCTCCACTGTATAAGTTCACTTTTGGAGAACGAGGTTACCCTCAGCCATTACAGCTATAATAAATAATACGTGTATTAACGCTTTCAACCCTAAATATATCTTGTGGGTATTTATTTAACTTTTGGACTATGCTAGTACAGGCATTTTTAACCAGTCTACAGTTGCATTTTTGATATGACAACAAAACCGACTAACAATATCAAACAGTGCAGACCCTGATCAGAGGGCTCCTATAGCAGCCCTGGCTCTGATCAGGGTCTACACCGTTTGCATATGTAATCTGTAATCTCTACAGAGAGCTGTAGGGTTGAAAGGGTTAAATATCACAAACTCTTCCGCAATACAAGTACACCTCTGTGTACAGTTTGTGAACAGCGGGCTTATTTTCGACTTGGTATTGTCCCTGAGACAGCACCCGTCACAAAACTGACATGCAGTCACATGGGTTCATTGATGAGACTAGGTATACCTCAATAATGTAAAACATACTTTATATTAAGAACACTGAAAGTACGACCAACTGGTGGTCTCCAAACAGGTTATAGCTTAAAGCAATATGAAAGTAACGCAGAAAGCTCCTACAGGAGCTTTCTGCTTTATTATCATCTTGCTTACAGCTGCAACCTACTTAAAACAGACACATTGATTTCATCTTGGCGTCGTAATAGAGAGGTTTTAGGGTACCAAATTGACTTATTGATCACTTCCTGGTTAATTCATGTATCTTTGAAAAGTAGTGTCATTTTGGAAGTCGTGTATAAGATAGTAACAACCCCTTCGCCGGCAAGTACATTTCGTCTTAATCTATATTGTGTGTTTACGGTTTCAGTTTCAGTTTTATTTAGGCCCAATATGGGCATCAGTTTTAACATCAATTACAAGAAAACAGCATACATCAAACACGACTGACTAGAAATGAATGAGCATAAATATATGATTAAACAAACATGACAGTAAACGTCAACCCAGAAAGTAAAATAACCATGTGTATATTATTTTGATAATCAATACAAACCACGATGTGAAAGATTATATTAAAATTAGCCCACATCTGGGTCTACACTGAGTGTAATATAAATTTTTCCTCAAAGGGTTAATAGGTAGTAAAGAAAGGCAATTCGTCTATAATCTTACTTACAAACATTACCAGTTTTAAAAAGTCGTTTCTGCAATCGTTATGAAAAACTTACTCTGAATTAAAAGTGTTCGGTCTCAATAATGTTCTTGGTTTCATTTTTGATTTCTACAATCAAAAGTGTGATAAAATTTTGTCGCCCAAAGCATCAATATTACATACGTGACATGTTCTCATGTGGCGATCATTGTTAATGAAACGACCCTTTTCAATTGGCAGATTGTTGTTACTGCACCGAAATTGACATCTAGAGCTATTACATATTGTTTTGGGAGCATCTTGAAGGGATTTTCAAAACGATGATTCCAGAGAAATGTTACAAGACAGAATTAGAAATAAGTTGTGTTTTAAAGTTTTGACTTACGGCCGTTTATGTCGTACAATAATTTCTGATTCAGTATTGTTAATTTTCATGTCTCTTATAATCCTTTTTTAATTGAAATGAATAACTTTTTATCTTGGATATTAAGTTTTAGGAAATATGCTTTTTCCTTGAAGAAGTTAAAAAAAAAATACATTCTGTAATTGGTAAGCGTCTCTTCTTAGATGGGATCCTCAAGGCTATCTGGAAGAGATGGTCTCTCATTGCAGATATGGTACTATTTCTTTTTGCCTCTTAGGTGCTCTCTTGGTGGAGCCCTCTTGAAAATCAACCTTGTTATTTTCACAAAGGAAATGGATGGGATAGGCCTGAACAATATATCTCTGCAAGTGAAATAATGTTCAGGGCTCTTCATCTGAAACTTCCGAAATTGTACAGTGTGATAAGTACGATTTAAGTGTAGATAGTCTCTTATAACTCTATCTTAGAGTGGCAGTGTACATCTTATGTTGAACTTTTAACTGTGATATATTGTCATGTTGTATACTGAAGAGAAATAAATAAATAAATAAAATACAACGTTTCTTAAGACGGACACCTTTATTCATACACCTGTGCATTAGCTATTTAGTGCATATACTTATATTAAGTTAATGTACCATAAAGATGACCCATTGAAAACACAAATAATCCCACTAGGTGTGACTTTAATAATGTTTCTACAGTTAGATTTAGTTTCAAATCCGTGATCTAGATCAAACATCGTTTTACTCGGTGTCGGATTTGGATTCAAACTGCATATATTCTTCTAAGTTTACTGTATTCTGTACAGATGATAGGTTAGCTGTTAGTGTGTTTTATTTTATCAAGCTTGCTACACACGGACTGGTATGAATACACGAGTCCCTACGTTTAAGTATATTCATATGTTTGTCGCGACCATTAGTATGGATATCGCAGCGATTGTATGTGCAGCCGTCGATGGGTGAGAGCGGATGTGATATCACGCTTATCATCAGCTTACACCTCCTTGAGGAAAGAATGTTATTTTCTTAGCCCAATGGCTTGTACTTCTGAAAAATCTACTGATTTAGAGAGATTAGATTACACTGGACTTTAATAAACTCTTTGAATAAATCATTTTGAAAATAGATAGATATATGACTGAAAAGCCTTACTTCTCCATTTTATTTTATTTAGCAGTAGTCCGAATCTTTTATCTTGCATTTGAACTGGTCCGAATATATTTAGGTATGCGTGTGTCTGTGTGACAATTCATATTGGCACGCATAAAGTTATACAGTTAGCAGATTGCGATTTACATAATCACAACAGGAAGAGAATGTAACCTGATATAATTTGTTCTCAAACATATATCTAGGATATTGATCAGCGATTTATTACACGCATCAGCATGCGATAAGAAGCTGAGCAATATCCTACTTGTCACAAGCTGGCCCATTTAGAATCATGCGCTTTATCCAAATCTGGTGAAAATTCTCTAGAGTATAGATAAAGTCAACGAATGTTTTAACCCATTACCCCATTCATACGCCTTTTACGCCTTTAAATTATTACTCCACTGTAGGAAATAGTATCACTTTGTACAGTCATGTATATGTACCATAGGAAATATTTTCTATATCCTAGCAGATAATAGCTTAAAGCAGGTTGAAAGTAAAGCAGAATGCGTCTTAAGGCACATTCTGCTTTACTTTCAACCTGCTTTAAGTGGTCACAATGTCATCAAAACTAGAAACTGGTTATGGGGTAATGGGTTAAAGAGAGCTGACTTTGTGATAAAATGAAACAATGTGTTATCACAATGAAACTATTTCTATGCTTCTTATTCTTTTAAAACAGCTATACCAATAGGCTGTATCAGGTTTCATGCATTTCTATCTAGAATTTGTACTGGTTGCAACCTGTTTGGTGAGCATGTTAAACTATGTGAGAGATCGAAACCGCATGCATTGAGTTAAACATTAGCAGACTTCAAAATATATCACCACAACAGGGAAAGAGAAAGTAACTAAATACGATGGCTTTCTGCAGCTTTTTGTACTCAGATATGTTTGTCCTATAACAATGAATATTAACAATTAGAAAACTTAATTAGTCCTCTTCCGACCTATGCTATTAGTCTAATCTGATTTTAACCCTTTACCCCATAACCTGTTTTTAGTAAAATAAATGACCACTGAAAGCAGGTTGAAAGTAAAGCAGAATGCACCTGAGGGCGCATTCTGCTTTACTTTCAGCCTGCTTTAAGCTTCCATCTCTCAGGATATAGAAAATATTTATGCTGGAATATGTTTATGATTATATAAATTGGAACTATTTTCTTTCGTGCAGGAATAAATCAAATGCACTAAAGGGTGCTTCTATTTATGGGAAAGGGTTAATCACTATTTATCAAGATGTCAGATAAACAACATTCAGTATAGTTTACCGGAGTAGCTGCTTAGAGGCAGATATACATTTACAATTTCAATCACGATTGGTTACATTTTGAATTATGTGAGTCGTTTCTTAATCTAAAATACTTTTCCATTGTCAACCCATTAGTGCCTAAGGTAGAACTGACTTTATGCAAACAGTTTTAACATTGGCCAGTTTGCGTCTGGTTAGACACAAACCGTTTAATCAAACACTCCTATTCAACATTGAAGGTTGAAATAGAAACGTAAAGTTGTTTAATCCTTTAACCACGTAGCCACTCTTTTGAGACCATTTAGAAATATTCAATATCTGAAATTAAAAAGACTCATTAACAAAGCATGTATATAATGTGTATGAAACCCTGAATCTCCGTAACTTTGCACTCCATCAGGCTGTCATTTGTCTCAACATATTGTAACTTAGCGTCTATACGCGGCGTCTCATCAGGGTCTGCACTGTTCATATAAAATGTGATACTGTAAAAGAGAACACTACGCTTGTTAATTGTTTACCTTATACACTTCAGTTCTCGTTTATCTAACACACATAATATAATGCAAGTAATTCAAAATCAATATTATTTTAACGAATAATTTTATACGGGTAAAATCGACATGCGTTTTGACAAGTTTGACAAGTCTATTTCCATTTCTTCCAATAGGTCATAGACCCATAAGGACTGCTCAAATATATATACAAATATCGCGACACAGCATGTATGATATAGAATTGACATAATTACATACATATCATTTTGGTATCTGCTCTAGATCTTAACTATTGCCTGCACTAGGTATGGACATATCAGTTTGACTGTTTTAATATAGATCCGATTGAAATAAAGTGAGTTAATAATTGGTGTTCGATTTGTTTTACTTTGCAGAGACAGTTGTGGTGTATTCGAGGGTACAGAAGCGACCGGCCGAAGGTGAGAAATTCTAAACAAATAATGTCCATTTGTGAAGCAATGCTTCAATTATGCAACCGTATCGATTAGTCGAGGGCGTACCGCTTTACCCGTGTCTTTTCGCCCGCCAGTTCGTTCTTCAGTCCATTCGTTCGTCAATTCATCCGTATATATGGTACAGACATGGTTAGTCAAATTCCTCATACAGTTTGCAAGCTACAGTATTTTACTGGTTTAGGTTGTTTGCGCTCTTACAAAAGTGTCAGGACTTTCATAAGCTTCAACTTTTCAAATAATTATGAGCCGATGAGTGCAGTTAAAGTTCACAAATAACATACAGTCGAACTTCGATATCTCGAACTCGCTTTACTCGAACTAAGCGATATTTCGACACATTGATTACATTATTTCATGTTCGGTTCAGTCGAAAATACCCGTAGATCAAAGTTAAAACGTGACTGAGCCACGTGTTAACGTTGAACTACGGGTATGTTCAACATAACCGAGTTCGAGATATCGAAGTTCGACAGTACATGTAACTAGATGCGGCATATGTGTCTTACAGACACGGGCTAGGTTATTTCTGATATTTCATTCATATACGTTCGTCTTGTATGTACAATTGATAGCTAGGCAATCCTGTGATACATTTGTTTAAATCATAACCTTACTTTCTGTTTCACAACTGTTCAAATAAATGTTTATTTAAACACGTGGCTTCTTTGAAAACTAAACACGTTTAGTCGGAAATTATTTCAGAGGCAACTTTGTTTGCTGGAATATGTTTGATTATTATTTTGACCATACTGGCCAACTACTCCTCCAGACCTGCACTGAACATGGCCTCCTGATCACAAACACAGTCTTTCGCCTTCCTACACGCAACAGGACATCGTGGATGCACCCAAGATCAAAGCATTGGCATCTAATTGACTATGTCATCACTAGGAACAGGGACAGGCAAGATGTACGTGTCACAAAGGCCATGTGTGGCGCTGAGTGTTGGACAGACCACCGTCTTATTATCTCCAAACTAAATCTCAAAGTTCAACCAAAGAGACGCCCACAGGGATTGAAACACCCCAACCGACTGAATGTCAATATGCGAAAGACCAGCACAATCAAGCACTCCTTCACAAGTGTTCTAGAGGATCGTCTCAATGCTGTTACTTTTGACAATCAGGATGTTGCATCAGCCTGGCAAACACTTCGTGACACAGTGTATACAACAGCTTTCGAATGTCTTGGACCCACGACCAGGAAGCACAAAGACTGGTTTGACGAAAAAAACTCAGAAATATCCCAGCTGTTAGAGGACAAGCGTCGGGCCTACAAAGCTCACATTGACGATCCAAACAGTACAGCCAAGCGGTATGCACTGTGGAAGGTTCACAGCATTATTCAGTCCAAGCTCCGTCAAATGCAGGACTCATGGTTGAGCAACAAAGCTGATGAGATCCAAGACTTTGCTGATAGGAAGGACATGAAGAAATTATATGATGCCTTAAAAGAAGTCTATGCCAACTACCTCAGGCTCATCTCCTCTGCTTAATTCTGATGGCTCAACCCTGATTACAGACAAAGAGAAGATCCTAGAAAGGTGGGCCGAACACTTTGACAGCGTACTGAATCGCCCATCCACCATCAATGATGAAGCGATAGAGCGGCTCCCTCAAGTTCAAGTAAACGAGATGCTAGATGCTGTGCCTACTCCTGAGGAAACCCAGAAAGCTATCAAACTGCTAAGCAGTGGCAAAGCTCCAGGTGCAGACTCCATACCTGCAGAAGTCTACAAAGAAGGCGGCTCAGCTCTGGTAGAGAAGATGCATCAACTGTTCAAGCTCATTTGGCACGAGTAGACAGTACCACAAGACTTCAAAGACGCCTCAATTATCCACCTCTACAAACGTAAAGGCAACCGTCAGGCCTGTGACAACCACCGTGGAATTTCTCTGCTATCAATCGCTGGTAAAGCATTAGCAAGAGTCCTGCTGAACCGCCTCATTACCCATCCCGAAACGGATCTACTACCTGAGAGTCAATGTGGTTTCAGGAAAGGACGTGGGACAGTTGACATGGTTTTTGCAGCCAGGCAACTGCAAGAGAAGTGTCAGGAACAGAACTCTGATCTGTACTCCACATTTGTAGACTTGACAAAGGCCTTTAATACTGTTAGTAGAGATGGCCTATGGAGAATCATGGCCAAATATGGATGCCCTCCAAAGTTCATCTCTATAGTTCGACAGTTTCATGATGGTATGCTAGCCAGAGTCCAAGACAACGGTAAGATGTCGGACCCATTTGCAGTCTCGAATGGAGTGAAGCAAGGATGTGTCCTTGCTCCCACTCTGTTCAGTGTCATGTTTTCTGCCATGCTGACAGACGCATTCAACAATGAAAACGTTGGTATAGGCATCAACTACCGCACTAACGGCTCAGTCTTCAATCTGAGACGGCTGAAAGCAACGACAAAGGCCAGGTCGGACTCTGTCAATGACTTCTTGTTTGCTGATGACTGTGCACTCAACGCATCCTCAGAGGTCAACATGCAACAAAACCTTGATAAGTTTTCAGATGCCTGTGATAACTTCGGTTTAACTATCAGTATCAAGAAGACTGAAGTTATGCACCAGCCAGCCCCAGGTAAGCAGTATGTTGAGCCCAACTATTAACGGACAAAGACTGAATGTGGTGGACAAATTCACATACCTTGGCAGTACCCTATCAAGATCTGTTGTTATTGATGACGAGGTAAATTGCAGACTCGCAAAAGCAAGCGCTGCCTTTGGAAGACTGCATAAGAATGTTTGGAACAGGAAGGGTATCTCTCTTTAAACTAAGATCAAGGTCTATCGCGCTATGGTAATGACCACTCTTCTATACGGATGTGAATCCTGGACTGTTTACCAGCGCCATGCACGGAAGCTAAACCACTTCCACACAACCTGTCTCAGAAAACTGCTTGGCATAAAATGGCAAGACAAAATCCCAGATACAGAGGTTCTCAGATGTGCAAACCTGCCCAGCATCTACACCGTCCTAATGCAGTCTCAACTTCGCTGGGCTGGGCATGTGGTACGAATACCAAAAAGACTCTTCTATGGCGAACTCCAAAAAGGAAGACGATCCATTGGAGCCCCCAAGAAGCGGTTCAAAGACACGCTGATAGTCTCCTTGAAGGTGTTTAATATTAATATTGACACCTGGGAACAGTCTGCATCTGACAGAGGTAAATGGCGTACAGCTGTTTACAAGGGTGCCAAGTCGCACATAGCTGCTGAACTGCGCAGACAGAAAAGGAAAGACAGCGCAAACATATCCCCTCCCCCTGAAACAATTCCTTGTCCGCACTGCCAGAGAACTTTCCGGGCAAGGATTGGCTTGACAAGCCATCTCCGTGTCCACGGAAAGCTACACAAATTGTAGGATGACAAAAGTGGTCTTCGTCATTTATGACGGACGAACTATATATACTGCGCCACTCAGTCAGCAAGATGGCGGCGGCCGTTAATAGGTAGAAGTATTATTATTATCATTATTATTATTATTAACTATCGGCTTCTTCCGTGGCCTATTTTTATCTCTCCGTCATCGTTGAGAAACGATCTGGGAACCATCCTAATCTCATCCTACAATGAGTTTGTCTCAAACAGTTTTATACAACAAAATATATATACAATTAAAAAAACAGGTTCTTTGTCAAAATTGCGCGAATGTTAGGTTGCACATTGATAAGCAATAAACATTGATAAACAAAATTCCACTTGTATATTCATTATGCAATTTTGTTAAGGATAGTTCGTATCAGGAAACTATTTCGTAGAGGTATGTTAAATCCGACATTAAGACCATTCAATTTAAAGCTTTCCTATTAGTTAACCTGGGGCCCGCTTAATAAAACTTCGTTGACAAACGTTGCCGTAAGTCAGATTATAAAAGTCTCAATTGTTGTTGATTTCTCTGTCTAATTCTGTCTTGTGACATCTCTTCGGAATCGTCTTTTCAGAAATTAAAAGTATTTTAAAGTTTTGAAGACACTTTTTATGAAACGGGCCCCTGACAGGTAGTGCTAAGGTGAGCTACTTTGATCGTCAAGTGTCCGTCATTCGTCTATCCATCAGTAGGATGGAGAAGAAAATGTTTATTAAAAAATGTAGGTGGGGTTATTTTTCTGGTTGTCATGGCAACCAACTTTGCACAAAATCTTAAACTATTATCTTTAAACAATCGGCTGGTCAGATTTCAGATATATTTCACAAAAATATTCATAAAAATAGTATTTCAAAGTTGTTTAAATAAATTCGTTCCGTAAAAACACATGGTCCCTGGGGACGTAGTCATTTTCCGTATTTGGTAGTATCGCGTTAAAAGTTAAGACCTTTCTAGAAGTTTTATTTTTGCTATATCTTTATGACATTTTGTCAGGCTTATTTCCTGTATAGAATTTATGGCATATCTGAATATATCTTATGTCGGGTCATAAAGTCGATCAGTATCGCAGAAAAAGCTTTTGGCCACTCTATGAGCCATTGTTTTGGACGTATTTTCTTGAAACTTGCTTTAGATGTATATCTTGACAAACGTTAGACAGTGCATGGATATGGGTGATGGAGGATTGAAAATGTATCAGTATGTCAAAGCATTGAAACGCTTCTAAGCACTGTATATATGTAGCCTCTGGCTCATAAAACGTGCTCAGAATTATCACATAGACAAACTCTAGGTAATGTAGTAGTATGGATTACTATGGATGAAAATATGGGTTGTAGGTCATAGGTCAAATTATTGGGAAAATATCGAAGTGCTTAAGGCCAAAATCTTTGGTCGTAATTTCATGTAACTTTCTGAGAAAAATCACCTTGACAAAATTCTAGGTCAAGTATGAATATGGGTTATGTTGGACTCAAATTGAGGTCAGTTGGTCAAATCTGAACACTTTAGATGCTATTTATTCTCCAAATTCACAAATATTTATACAAATAATCACCTACTCAAAATCCAGGTAATGTATGAGTAATTTTAATGTAAGATTTAGAAGTACTTCAGTAGGTCAAATCATTAAAAAAAAGCTTTTTAACACATTTGAGGCTATATTGAAACCCATACTTTATGATTCTTGCTCACGGCTTGACAATATCAAGGTCATTTGTGAATATGGTATATGTAGGGTAAAAAGGTATGTCAGTGGCAGAACAGTGGCTCCAGATAAGGGGGTATTTCAAAAATTAAAATATTTATTTCTCATTTAAACCCTATGGTGTCACTACTCATTAGAAGCGCCTCTTTGAGACGATTCTAATGAGTAGTAACACCATAGGATTTGGTGCTGAAATAAGTGAGAAAATGTTGGATTTGTTCGGTTTATTTACTTCCCGTTATCTGGAGCCCTGAGCGGAACTTATAGAAAATAGTTTTTGAACACTCTAGTTCAAGAATTCAGCATCAAGTCTATTGGTCAGATTAATCTTGGAGCATGATTATACAGCAAACTATTTAAAAAGGACTGGCGTATCCCGAATCTGCTAAGTTAATGAAAATAGATCGGCCACATATTAGCATGTCTTTCAGCGATATATCCAGGTAATTTATAGCTATATCATAATGTTTGCCCACTATGCTTGGGTACCATTTCCTCAGGTGATCGAAATGAGGACCTGCTTTGAACTTCCATTTGTGTCACCCACAATAATTCTTCATTAACCTGGTTTCAATAGCCAGTTTATATTTTTGGTTAACAACTGTTTATTCAAAAGAAATACTTTTTATTTAGGCTTTAGCTAAATTATAAAATTTGCAAATGAATTTGCGTATTCCCAACTAATGATCTCCCTATTTATATTATATGTATATTTACTATTTGTATAAATGTTAATGCTGTCCACGGTAGTGGACCTTATACAGATAAATTTCAATAAAGTTTCAAAGTTAAAGTTTCAAAGTATTGAAAGTTAAAACATTATTTGTTCGTTTGTGATAGTGAGCCATAAGCCCCTAACACCTAAACATAGGCACACATCAATGGTTTGTATAATGGAAATAGCAAATGATACATAATTGACGTTTTATTTCTTCTCATATTCAGAAAATGGGACCGGTGGTGGAAATGCCAAGCGGCCAGTTCCAGGTAGGCAACACTTTGTGTGAGCAGTGTACAGACTAGGGTGTGTTTTGTCTGTTTCCCATTTCATGCTGAATTGTCGTCTGCTTCAAATACATCGTCTGCAAAGAATTAAAAAAAAACCTATTATATATTTTTTCACTGAAGAAACTATTAATATGAATGGTAAACAGTTTGTATCCAGATCAGACGCCGCGTTACGCGGCGTCTGATGCGGATCCAAACTGTTTAAATATATTAGCCAGTGTGCGTGATAAATTGTTCTTATGGACTTTTCCATTATTAAAACATATTGCACAATAAAAGTAAATAAACTGTGAGGACTTTGATCTGCAGCGGAGTCCTCAACACCCCGTCCCCTGCTGTTCAGATTCTACGCTGTTTTGCCAACTGTAAGTAAGATTGCCTTGTTAAACAATATTTTTAATCGTGTAATTAATATTAGCTTGTAATATTTTGTCAAATGTAATCATTTTCCGTACGGTTCTTGATGTCTAAAGATCACCATTTTCACAATTTCTATCCTGCATTTAGCAGGCACTTGTCTCTAAAACTGTATCAGCTTTTTTAAGTGGTAAAATTACTTCAGATTGTCTAAATACATTAATTGCAAAGAATTAACAATTGCTATATTTTAAGCGTGGGCTTCTAATGCAGAAACCATCTCACCAGAGACCCTTAAACCATCTTCATCGTCGTTTCATCAAAGAATAGACACTTTAATGTTGGTGTAAAATACATATACAGTAAACCTCGCTTATAACGAACACCTCGGGACCTCAAAAAAGTGTTCGCTTTAGCCGAAGTTTGTTATAACCGTATATCGAACTAGTATGCTATAGGCAGTCTTAGAAGGTGAAATTAATTGTATTTTATATAAACCAATTCCATGCATTTCATTATTTTCTCTACCTTATTATATTCGTGGATGTCTCTAAAAGGGGTTCCTTAATTTAATAGTCCACATGGGCTAAGGGTCTAGCGTACATTGTGATCTTGAACATTCCATTATTTTTGTCAGACACCCAGCAACCTTCATCCTCGACGAACAGTGACCAGACTGATATGACCAGCTCTGATGAATATTACAACATCAGCCCAACCCAACGCGGATACCTGCTCATCTTGAACTCAACAGAAAACCGGACAGGTACCATCTAGCACATTTATGTCTCGGTATTGCAATGAACTCTCCATTTGCGCGCTGAAAGATTGCATTATATATACACAAAAGGAATGTCTTAAGACACTCTAGTGTTTGTCTATACAGCAGAATATACAGCAGAATATTTAATATAAACAGCAATTAGTACAGACCTTTATAAATTCCCACTTACTTGTCAAAAGAGTTTAGTGGTTGTGAATTCATGATTTGCATAATGCTGGGGCCCGTTTCATAAAACTTCGTACGACAAAAGTTGTCGTAAGTCAGATTATAAAAGTCTCAATTATTATTGATTTCTCCATCTAATCCTGTCTTGTGACATCTTTTTGGAATCGTCTTTTCAAGACGATTCCAAAAAGATGTCACAAGACAGGATTAGATGGAGAAATCAGAAATTAAATGAATTTTAAAGTTTAGACTTACGATCGTTTTTGTCGTACGAAGTTTTATGAAACGGGCCCCAGATCCGTAGCAAACGCCGATGGTCCAAACTAGTTTGACCTGTGCTCTTACACATGCGTTATAAGTCAAAATGTCATAGTATCTAGATTGCAAACTAGAAAACGACATTAAAGCTCAAGCAAACGTAAATGAACAGTTAAAATCATCTACTAGCTTTAAGAATACATATTTATTCCAAAAAGGGGCGTTTGTGCTAAAATATTGATTTCCATAGCAAAATGTTTGGATCCATTTCAGACGCCATGTAACTAACCAAGTTTCGTTTAAACGGGAAAGTGTAACGTCGTGTCTCTAGTCAAACCTTGTTTGTTACGATTGTTGGATGCGCTTCATTAAGGGGGAGGGGGGGGGTATTTCAGAACCAAAGCCATTAATTTCTGCAACAAATTGTATGGTTTAATTACTCATTCAAATCTAGTCTAATGGCTAGTAACGATTCTAATTACTAGTCACATCATTAGGTTTGGAGCAGACATAAAGGAGATCGTGCTGGATTTTCAATGTATTCCATCCGATCTGGAGCCCTGGTTTGCATTTTTGTTTGATGATATATTTAACAAAAAGTGGAATTTTAAACAACTTTGTATAAAGGCGATGTATGTTATGTGTATAATGTTAGGTAACCATGGTGTCAATTAGGGACTGGTATATGTAGAAATAACATGTTCTCTCAACATGTCTTACCTTAATGTTTTGGTTATCTCCTTGTGTAATCGGTATTATCCAACTACTAGCAAAAAATAAACGCACTATCCCCTTTAAGATAACACACTGTTTATACCTTGTTACACACTCAAACTTTAATTGAGAATTCCAGTGTCCAATTATGTTAAAAGCCATCCTTTTCTATTTATGGAGTTTTTCTATATACAGTAAAACCTCGCTATTACGACCACTAAAACGAAGGCTACTTGATTGTATAATAGAGAGGTGGCAGCTTAAAGCATGGTGACAGTGAAACAGAAAGCTCCTTAAGGAGCTTTCTGTTTCACTGTCACCTTGCTTTAAGCGGTCACCAATCGTAAACACCCTAATAATTAACAAAAATTAGTGGTTGTAATAGAGAGGTTTCACTGTAAATTGAAAAATGGTAAACAGTGCAGACCAAGATCAGCAAGCTTCTGTATGAGTCTGTATGATCAGGGTTTACACTATTTACATAGGACAAGTGTTCACTACAAAGGTACACTATTTGTAAATGATGTACATACATGTCACTCGATTAAAGCAGTTTGAATGTAAAGTACAAATACAAGATTTCTGCTTAACCTCTTTCCTGATAGATATATTGAATCCTTCCCCTATTTATACACATTTATATAACAAGAAATATCTTTAAAAAAAGATATTCGGCGGAATGGGTGGTGAATTAAGGTAATGATGTATATGGAATTGATTTTATCCAAGTTGCAATAAATAGGATGGTAAATCAGGGTATTAAGCTTAATATTTATCTAATAAGACACGCGCAGTAATCTACGACCACATACATATAATCAAAGACTGAAGGTCTTGAGAGTCGCCAAGAATGAGTTTTTGCAATCATTAAACTACAGGATCTGAGGTTAATCATTAGTTTGTTAAGGCAGTTGGTCTCTCAAAGACTGAAGGTGAAAGTACAGCAGAGAGCATTTACACACGTTCATGCTTTTGATCGGGCTACATTTTGCTGCAAGTTGTCAGCTGTTTTTATTCCATCAATAAGTACTTTTTCAGAGGTGGTTGTAGAGATTTACTTGAGAATTCTTGACAGAAGGTACAGTTTGCACATGCATCTATTGTGCTTGGTTCACAGGGGGGGGGGGGGGGTCAATTTTCCACTTCCATCTTTATAAGCCAATTGAATTGCACTTACTTCTTCCTAGGATGTGACTGAAAGTGATTAGAATTTTTAAAGACAGATCTAGATCACGGAATTATACTTCCATGTCTAGATCTACGTGTATCATTTTTATTTTGTAATTTGTAGATACCATAAATTACTAAAATTCGTATGTGTGTGCTCTTTTGTTAGTTACTTTAAATATGGTTTGATTGTTTAAATATTCTCAATCACCTGATTTTGATTTGAGATTTTTGGAAAGCACCCCCGAACTATGCCGAATATGAATTGTTTGAAACGACCCCTCAAATGAGAAAATGTGTCCGCTTCAAGAATTCGTGTATGGATTTGTCTTGTAGAGTTAGTTCTATGTTCTGATTTATTATAAAAATATCTACAAAGTGTAGCAATGTACGTTTTAGGTATCTACGTGTTGTTGTGTTTTCGCATTTAACCAAGAGATTGCGATCGCGTTAAAAAATCACGGTTTGTTTACATTTGAGGTCACAGAGTTGCGCATGCGCTGGAGGAAAACGGTGTTAACACAAAAAATACCCATCATGCTCGAAATCTTTAATCTTTTCGATATCTAGGTTAAATTCAAACGCCAGTTTTCTCGTAATCTCACTGAATTGTTACTGCTATTCTTTCTTTTTCATATACTTGGTACTAGATTAAAATTATGATCAATTCTATTATGAACAATTTCGTTCTGATTTGCAGAACGCATCAAATCATTGCCGAAATTTGAGACAATATGTCATATCTTAAAATAGAAACACTATGTCATTCAAATCACTACCTAACGGTCGGGACACGTAAAATTTCTCGGTTATAACTCACTATCAGTAGCGGAAAATCGTGTTTACTACTGGTACCGCTACATAGCAAATCAGCCTATAACAGTCTGTGTCTCTTATTTTACAAATTTGTAAAAGGCAGTAGTCAAGTCTAACCGCTACCCAATCAGACTATTCGATTTTAAGCACGTGTCCTTAAGCTTTCATTTCTGGTCATTCACGATTGGTTGGGCCATATAAGGTTTGAGGCTCAATGAGAAATCAGACCAGCTCCGCCGAAAAAAAAAATACACTAAACTCCTCCCACTTTAAACATGTCTCATCTGGTCTATCACATGTTGGCTAATAGTAAATAAATCCCATGGATAGAGTACAAACTTATGCTGGAAAGAACCAATTTGAAAAAGTGCAGCCCCAGTTCAGACAGCTCCTGAAGGGTCTTCATATAATATGTGTTCTATTTGGTACATTCGGAATTTCGGACAAGATGATCCGGTATACAGTCGACCCGCGATATTTTTTACTTTACCCCGTGTTGACGGCTACATGCGTGTTTGACTCATTGAGTCCTAGTGACGCATATATGCGTCCTTTACCAAAGGTGTACCTATGAATAGTACACTTGTTCTATGCAAACAGTGAAGTCCCTGATCAGAGGGCTCCAGAAGGAGCCATCTGATCAGGATCTTCACTGTTTGTCATTGTGTAATATATTATACAAAAACACCCCTAAATAGTCGTAGATGGACCAGGCTTTATTGCAAACCGGAATTGTCCATTGGAAGTTTCAGGGGATAATAAGTTAACATAAGCGAGCTCGAGTCAGAAATTCAACTGAATAAAAAGGGGTAAATTCGACAAAACAGGGATCGAATTTTCGATATTCGACTTTAGCTTATTATACCAAAAATACTAAAACTCTCTATTTAGGTACTAAATATGATGTTGAGGAACTGACGAAATTCTTCAGAGACGATTTAAAGTTTGAAGTTGACGAACCAAGATCTTTAGAGGATCAGGATTTCAACAAGGAAGATCTGACGAATCACTTAGAAGAGATTCGGGAGAAACTAAAGCTCAAGTGTGACAGTAAAAAGTACTACTGCTTCATGTGTATAATTCTCAGTCACGGTGACCAGGTAATGTACATTAGAGCAGGGCTTCAGATAAGGGGAATATTTCAAAAACTAAAATCTGTATTTCTGCTTTAAACCCTATGGTGTCACTACTCATTAGAATCGTCTCTTCGAGACGATTCTAATGAGAAGTAATACCATAGGAATTGGTGCGGTACAAGTGAAAAAATGTTGGATTTGTTCAGATTACTCCCTCTTATCTGGAGCCCTGCATTAGAGTAGACGTTTTCTTTCCCGTTTAAAACACAAAACGAAAAGGAAATGCAATATTGAAAATATAGAAAATGAAGCTGTTTCTTTTATGTCTACACGTGTTTATTCGGCCCTGTGTGACAAATAGTTTGGAGCCAGTTTAGGCCTGATCTGATCACTCTTTTGAACCATTATTGGTCAACATATGGACATTTGTTGTTCATGATGTCTATGTAATAGTAATTAACTGGTCACGGCCGTTTACATTACAAAGAAATTATGCGACAACGTCTATTTGTGTTGTGTCCTGGGTTTCTAGATCGTACGTATAATTCAAGTTTCCCTATTTTTCACACAAAATGCAGTTTTCTGATTGGTTGAACGAAATTTGACATATTCTGCGCAATTAGTTTGTTTGACTTAAGGTGGTTCGACAGCGGGCGGCCCGCATCTCGAGTTCCGAAAATGCTGATGACTTTCACATGATCTTTTCGGCACGTGTTATAGTAGAAAATTTACATACAGAAAAGTTTGATAAACTGCAGTGTCTTCGTTGTTAACGCAGTTGGTAACTGATTGACTAGCATTCAAAGGTTCTAGGTTCGATTCCCACTCTCTTCAAAACTGTTTTTTTTTTTAAATAAATTGTCCGATTTTATTGACTAGTCAAGCCATAACGCAGTGACCAAAGGACAGGCTATGTTTAGTCACAAATGTAATAATGAATAATATAAGATGCAAGACATTTATGTTTAAATTGGTGGTCACTTATAGGCCCACTTATAGGTACATCAAGTACAGTAGTCTATATCTAATATGAGTAAAATTAGTGTATGTTAAACAGGTAGATTTTTTGTAATTTGAGATGTAGTGACTTTTTCACAATTTGACTTTTTTTAAATATTCATATTTCCAGAAAATATGTTATGAAATATTTTGTTTGCACATCTTATAGTCTCTGTACAATTTACTTGAATGTACAGAACTGAATGAGTTATATTATTTTATAAAGAAAATATTTCTGTTTATTGAAAAAGGAACTTTTCTCGACAAAAGGTCCTGTCAGAAAAAAACGGTACTGTAATATTTGTTTTATTTTAACGATTTTTCACTCTCCATATGGTATATTTCAATTTAATCAAGGTTTCAAAGAAGCCTGACAGGGGATAAGCAGACCCGCGAACCACCTTAAGAAACACTGCTAAAATACGACTTATGCGAGTTTGAGATTTCGAGTATGACTGTAGGCCTACATGTATATGTATATATAAGCAATTTGGTGTTCCAAAGATCAAGTCTCCGTATACAGATGTACCTTACCCTCTCGGTGCCACGCTCGACAACATCGACATATGCGGGCAGTTTGGATCCTGATCTAAAATCTAATATTTATGGACTAAAGTCAACAGTTATGCAGACGTTCTTGTCAATAGGTTATGTCGTAATAATGGCAACAAAATAAATAAAATAAACTTCGGATTCAGAATAACTACTGTTTTGTTTAACACCCAGGAAAAAAAAGAATGAGAATAATTCAAGACTGTTGGTAGATTAATACAGAACAAAGGTAATACATAATGGCTTCTGGGTTAGTTCTGTTATACATTCATCTGTTACCTCTTAAAATCCAGTATGATACTTTTGAGCGTTGAACCTAATGACCATAATGACGGATATACCGGTCTTTTAAAAACAGGGTGTATTTGATGATAATAAAAGTGTCATATACAAACAAGGTAGACCTGAACGAGCCCGCTCATCAGGGTATGCAGTTATAAAAACATTTGTACACTCGTAGTGACTGCCGCTGTCACACATACGGTTAAATCTTTTTATTACGACCACTAAATTGTAGTAATTATCAAGCGTTTGAGGCAGATGACTGCTTAAAACAAGGTAAACGTAGAACAGATAGCTCATTTAGGAGCTTTCTATTTTACGTTCACCTTGCTTTAAGCTGTCACCTGTCTTTTAAGGAATTAATTGTCCTTTATTGACAGTCGTAATGGTGAAGTTTTACTGTATAATTAGCTTTTTTAAACAGAAAGGAATCCGGACACGAGGTGGTGGGTTTATCAGTGTGGAGGAGATACGACGCATGTTCAACAATAGACACCTTCCGACGTTTACAGGTAAAAACTCATGTGTGTGCCGATAGTCTGAAATAAAAAATGTGTTAGCTTTATTGACAAAATGGCACTCAAATGTGATAATATGCATATTAAATAGCATCTTATATTACTTGTTTGCATTGCATGGCAGATTTCAGAACCGTAGTTGGTCGATTTTGGCGCACAAAAAGCGATTCTGAAGTATCACTCTCTTTCACTACCGGTTACCACACTGGTCTCTATCGTAGGCTATGTACTACAGCGCTCCCTCTCTACAACGACATCCAATGGAAGACAAAAAAAGTATGCGTTGTTCGGAGGGAGTCGTTATAGGGAGGAACATTTGTTTACTTTTGCAAACAGTTTGTATCCAGATCAGACGCCGCGTAACGCGGCGTTTGATCTTGATTCAAGCTGTTTGTCACCCGTCATTAAGTTTGTTTCTGTCAAAATGTCCAATATGTAACTATGCGAAAAACAGCAGACGACAATTTTAATCAGGCGATATTGCAGTAGTTAAAGCGTCAGATATAATTATCCACTTCAGGGCATAGGCATTCGGCCCGTTGGCTATGACACTACCCCTAGCTGCTATAACCCCCTCCACCACCACCAAACGTGGATAAAATACCCCAAAATCTATCCATACATTCAATAATCATCATAAAAGAACATTTCCTGAAGTTTCATGAAATTTAAAAAAAAAATTTTTTTTGCTAATTTATATAAGTAAAATAGTAAAGGCTGCCATGAAAAAGCGCCTTGCAGAAGAAACCCTCAAGTTCCCAACCCTGTCATTTTGTCAAATCTTGGACGATCTGGACAGATGATGGCTCATTGTTTACAGCAAACAGTTTTCTTTGACGATAATTGGTAAAAAATTCAAAGCAATCGGCGAACACGCGCATGGGGACTCGAAGGGTGGGGAGACCCCTTAGTCGGAAACTATCCGTCACGCAAAATTTTCCCAAACAAACGACTGGTTGCCCAGTCAAACTATTCTCATTCTAGCGAAACCGAGAACCAGCTTCAAAGCAGGAAATGACGCAAAAAGTCAACCGTCTCAATTGGTCGTATTCGAATCAGGACAACTATCGCGTGAATTGGAATAGTTGTCAACAAGTTCTATTCGAATCATCACTTGATGTTTTCCGTTGACAAAATGTTGTCAAACCATCAAATCTTTGACCACAATTTCGATTCGAGTCGGGTCAAAATTGTTGTCATCAGTAAATCTTCGCGCATTTGCTCCGCCCAGTTTTCGTTGACAACAAACTCGATGATTCGAATACGACCAATGATCATATACGTTTGTCAACAGACTTGAAAACGAAAGTTATCTAGAAATTTATTTCGTAACAGAAATGCTCATTTACCGATAATTCAAAAGGTATTTATTATATATTTCATTTTCTATTAATTACCCGTACCATGGTGTAATGCATGGTCGCAAATGCACTTGTTAATCGCTGAATCAGTGAATGACTGACGAACAAGTCCAAAAATTAAGGTGACAGAAGGATTCCGATATAAGGTGCCTATCGAACTTTTTATTTCTTCACTTGTGCTCGTGTCTTGCTTGGGCTGTGAGCTAACTTTCTTTGAACAGAACTGTTAAATGTAAATAATAAGCCATCATTTGTCAAAATCGGTCCAAAAATGACAAAATGACAAGGTTGGGAAGTTGATGGCTCTGAATACACATCCACCTTCTCATTGTATACATATATGATACGAATTTTTTTTATTTTTTTTTAAACTTCTTGAAACTTCTTGAAACATTTGTTAAGGATGTTTGTTGAACATATGGATGTATTTCGACTCATTTTGAAAGATTTATGGGGGGGGGGGTCATAGCTTACGCGCCGAAAACCTGTGCTTCAGGGAACTGCGGCAATGGTCATTGTAGGGAGGGAGTCGTTGTAGAGAGGGAACACTGAACTTTTGGAGTAGTTTTCTTGAGAATTATTATGTGTTCAGCGTCTTTTACAATGAAACTGTTCCAAAACACGTTTAAAAAGGCAAATCTTATAGTCTAAGTAGTTCTGTGTTTACTTACGATAAATTAGAAAAGTCATCAAACGGTTAAACGAGTTTAATATTTTTTTTAAAATGAAAAACATGTAGTTCTATGATATCTATCTAATACAGGTATTTCTTTCTTCTCGACAGAAACTCTAATATTTGACATACTATGCATTTAAGATTACTTGTGATTTTAATCAGTATATTTTATTGCTTAAAACTTAAATCGTTATTCCAAGAATACTAGTAGAGGCATTTAAAGATGTAGCCTGTGACAGAGACGAGTATTTAGGAACGAAGTTTGATATAAGCCGAGTTGTATAGTTCTAGATATTGTAGTTGACTAGGGGTCACAGGTCCGATTCTCGACACTGACAAATTGTACTTTTAAAGAACTATATAAACATTTGGTTTTCCTTCGTAGAAATGATATTCTACAAAATCATTAATTTTCCGGAACAGATGCTCATATGCTAAATTATCGTCTCTTGAAAACAGAATCACTATTTGTAGTTTTGACTGAAAAATATTCATACGGATGTCAAATACATGTAGTTTGGATCCTGGCCCGACGCCACGTTACGCATCATCTAATCTGGATTCAAACGTTATACCATTGGCACTGAAATATTTAAACGGATGTTTCACTTGGTAGCGTTTTGAACAAGCCCTTTACAGATGAGCACTATACTCCTTCATGCATTCTTTCAAGAAATGCACTGCCATTACTCCCCTACTTATATAAAGAGTCGTAGGATTACAGATACATTCAGCTAGCTTGCATTCTTTAAAAGCGTACTAAATAAAAACAGGGAAACGTTCCGATAGGAGCTTTATATTTCTTTCTTCAATCTGCTTTGAGCAATCATCTGTCTATGAAAATGAAACGAAATACTTTAATACCTGATAAGAGTTATAAACAGAAGTATATTTTCTTAGTAGTATATGGTAAATATGTGATCTAATCTTAAAAAACTCAATTTTTAAACGAAACTTTCGTTACTGTGGTGGCTTTATAGTCGTTTGGAGCAAGTTGTCAAAGCACATATATGCTTTTACTGATATATAAAACATATTAATTATTTTCTGTTTTAACAGGTCGGCCAAAGCTATTTTTGGTCCAGGCTTGTCGCGGCCAGGATACACAAGATGGTGTCGTTTATGATGACGAGGAGGATGATGCCTCTGCAGTTGTAGATGAAGGTGACGTACAGGTCAAACTTCCTTCCGATGCAGACACATTGATTGCCTTCTCAACTACACCAGGTAAAGACCGCTATATACAGCTTGAGGAACACTGACGATTTTTTTAAAGTTGTCGTTTTAATGCTGGTAGACGAAAATACATAAATCTCCTGTTCGACTTTTTGTCCAGCGTGAACCGATCACCCTTTCTTCAGGCTATAAGTAAGCCTTTTTTGTAATTGGTCGCTTAATATAAGTATGACTGTATATAGATTACAAATTGTTATTTGAATATATACTATGCCAAACTTCCAACGCAACACCCCGATTACTCCCATTACTTCCAATGTTAAACAAGTCTTAAGTTAGTCTGGTCAATTTTGTAATGTGTGCATATCCTGAATAGATTTATTCTGCAATTCATAGAGTGATCAATGGACAATATTCTTGGTAAACAAAAACAAAATGAATTGGCATTTGGTCCAAAAAATATGGAATTTTGTGATGACAAGTTTTCAGAAATCTCATTCCAATGCATTTTCAATGGGGAATGTTAACCAGAAATTAGCGATACGTTTGGATACATGGTTATAATTCGTCAGAAGTGTCAATGAAAATTCGTTGCCAATATCAACAACTTTGAGGACAGTACATTAATTAAAAAAACACAAATAAAAACATTTAATAATTTTGTGTCAATTTTTCTTTCGATTTGAAACATCCGCTCTGATATAAAAATAGAAGGGAATTTGGAGGTGTTGAGTTGGCAGTTTGGCCTAGTATACATAATGTATTATCTAGATTTAGTGCAAACCTTCTGCAGGTAGTTGAACGCTTTATTATGAGAATTGTTCAAGGGTAAATTATATTAATTATCTGCCATGGTCTGATAAAGATGGTAGAGTAAATAAATCTGTAAATACAGGGTTTAAAATATTTTAGAAAACAGATGAAAATTTACAACAACATATTAAATCTGAAAAATCTTTTAAAATGTGTGTATATAAAGAGAATCATTGTATAACATGTCACAACTTGAATGTATTTCAAAATCCATAAACTCATTCTGGACAAAACGTGAGAAATCAACAAACAGACGTAATGTAGTATCAAATAGTATAACAACAGAGGAATAGGAAGAACACCTTCAAAATATTTTAAATCATAACCCCGAAAGAGTAAACCAGAATGTGTACATGGGTGAAAATATACATGTATATACAAATAGCGATATTGAAGAACATAATATAATAGTTAACCCATTACTCCATAGCCTGTTTCTATCTTTGAATATAGTTGACCACTTAAAGCAGGTTGAAAGTAAAGCAGAATGCGCCTTAATGCGCATTCTGCTTTACTTTCAGCCTGCTTTAAGCTATTATCTGCTAGAATATAGAAAATATTTCTTATGATTCTTATTTGTGACAGTATAAATTGGAACTATTTTCTTCAGTAGAGGATGCGCATTCTGCTTTACTTTCAGCCTGCTTTAAGCTATTATCTGCTAGAATATAGAAAATATTTCTGATGATTCTTATTTGTGACAGTATAAATTGGAACTATTTTCTTCAGTAGAGGAATAAATTAAAGGCGTTAAAAGGCGTTTTTATGGGGTAATGGGTTAAATAGAACAAGATGAAATTAGATATTAAAGCTAATAACCATCTAAAATCAGAAAAATATGATACCCGAGTTTTCATCGATGGTGCAACCTACTTTTTAGATACAACATGTGCATTTGTATAACATTTACTGTTTAATCGGTTATATTAAATTGGTGAACATCCAAACAGTTGGGCTAAAGATTTAAAAAAATGCTCAATACAAAGACAAACACTTTGGAATTTTGTAAAGGAAAAGGGTGTTAAAGTTAAGCTTTTTAGAGTCATCCACAGTATTAATAAATCTGTAAAGACATGAAGTAGATGTACTAATGAAAGAAGTTATTGTTATGGGAGTTCAGTAGGTATCAAACATTGTTCTTTAGCTAATCCAATATTTTCTCCTCTTTTTATTGATGAATTGAAACCTTAATTAACCCAAGTAGCATTTGATAAGTTCAATTGCATCCAGATACAATTAAACTTTTATTTCTTATGTTTTCAGGCGATAAAGCAATAATGATTGCTTATAAAAAACAAATTAACATATTGTCTGACTTTTGTGATACATATAAATTAAAGGTAAATGACAGTAAAATCAAAACGGTTGGGTTTTTAGCTCACCTGAGCCAAAGGCTCAAGGTGAGCTATTGGGATGGCCCTGTGTCCGGCGTCCGTCGTCGTGCGTCGTGCGTTGTGCGTCGTCCGTCGTGCGTCGTCCGTCGTCGTTAACAATTGCTTCAAATGACATCTCCTCCTATACCGCTTGACAGAATTCAACCAAACTTTACAGAAATGTTACTTGGGTCAAGTACTTTCAAATTTGTTCAAAGAATTAAAAACAATGCAGAACTCTGGTTGCCATGGCAACCAAAGTGAAAAAATAAGGAAATCTTAAAAAATCTTCTTGTCAAAAACTGCAAGGGCCAGAGCTTAGATATTTGGTACATAGCATCATCTACAGGTCCTCTATCAAGTTTGTTCAAATTATGCCCCTGGGATCAAAATTGGCCCCGCCCCGGGGGTCACGGTTTTACAAAGAGTTATATAGTGAATTTTTCATACGTCTTCTTCTCTGAAACTAATATGGCCAGAGCTTTGATATTTGGCATAGTGACACTTCTAGATGTCCTATACCAAAATTGTACAAATGGTTCTGGTCTGTTGCATAACTAGGTCACAGGAGCTAAAAATAGATTTTTTACAATGAAAACTTAAAAAATCTACTTGTCTAAAACTACAAGGGCCAGAGCTTAGATATATGGCACATATCATCGCCTACAGGTCCTCTATTAAGTTTGTTCAAATTATGCCCCTAGGGTCAAAATTGGCGCGCCCCGGGGTCACTGTTTTACATAGAGTTATATATAGAAAATTTCAAACGTCTTCTTCTCTGACTCTAATATGGCCAGAGCTTTTATATTCTGTATGGTGACACTTTTAAATATACTTTACATATTTTGTTCAAATTGTTCCGGTCTGTTGCATATCTACGTCAGTCCTGGACATAAATCAATATCTCCATTTTTCCAATTATTCTCAGGCAGGCAGGAAATTATCAATATATGAAAGATTGATATACTAAATACTATAATCGAAGTAGCTAGCAAGTGGAGTTATGTTTGCTAAACATTTACAACATTTCACTTAATGCAATGGTTTATTATCTTTTTTTTTAAAATGGAAGCATGTTTTAATATGTAATTAGATTCATTTTTATCGATATAGTCAGATGTCTAAGGATACATATGCATTCAAACGTTTTATTGTGCTAAGCGAAATGCATGTAATTATTTTGTACTGGGTAAATGTGAGATATAACCTCTTCACATCATTACACAAAGCAGAATCATTTTATACTGGTTAAAGATTCTTTATATGCGTAATACACGTTTAGTATAACATATGTTACGTGATGACAGTTCTTGTTACGCATATATTGTATATGCACATAAACCATATATTTAAAACTGTAGTTGCTAGACAGTAAACACTGTTAAGTATAGCAATTTCATCACATCAAGTACAGCTAATTATTGACCAATTAGCCTAATTTTTAACATAATCAAAGTCATTTTTAAGGACTTACAGTCATATCAATTTTTACAATATTTATTGTTTATTTCTATCTCATCAATGTACATCAAACATACAATACAAACATATATGATAAAAAAGTACATTGCTCTATATAGAGTTATAGGAGACTATGGTTATCACATGAATATTTCCAACATCCAACTTCATGAGCACTGACAGTACCACCTCACTCCTTATCATTTTCAATGAGCCTACACCACCAGAGCCGTTTCTTGGAACTCATGTGTCACCTGCCAGTAGGCATAAATGGAACATGGAGAAAAAAGGGGGATTGGGAGGGGATTGGCAAATACTCATACCAATGGTGCAGAAGTTATGTATATTATATGAATATTGTCATCTTATATTGTCATCAATCTCTCTACTTTAATTAGTGAAATTTCACCTTTAAAGTTTTTTGAAGTTTCACTCTTTCCTGAGTAAGCAGGACCATAACAAAGAAAAAGGGGAATAACTCTTACTGTATTGGTACCAGGGTTGTGAATTCTGTGTTAGCAACTTCCATTTTTCATATCCCTTAAACAAATGAAATTTCATTTCAAATTAAAGTATAGGTAATCTATTGGAAAGGAAATATGGAAGGGGAATAACTCTTATAAGAACATAGAGCAAGCCACTTCTGCCTGTGAAGTTTTCTTCATACATGAAATTTCATCCTAAAAGCTTTTGTGAAAACAGGGGTGATAGATGAGGGTAAAAGTGTGACAGACTGGTAGACGAACAGACTGACAGGTATAGGTATAGGTAAAGGTAAAGTGATCCCAATGTTTCATCATTGACTATAGACGGTGACACAAAAAGTCAACTTTCAAGTTTTACAACGTTAACAATCTAATTGAATTTATAGACATAAGAGCCTAACCAGTACCGAACTAAAGCCTTTTCTGATACATAAAGGACATAATTCTTGACACAGTAATCCGCTTTCAACCATAATTTTCCGTCTCAAAGAACGTTTACTTATATTCTCAAAGTGTGCGAAAGTATAATCAAAATCCATTTACAATGCAGTTGCTAGAGTGTAAACTGTTAAATATGGCATTTTCAACACCTCTAGGCCAGATAACTCTTCGTCATTTAGCCTGATTTCGCCCATAACCGAACTCCTCCGAGACGTTATAACCGTGCATAGGTTTGCAACGCTAAAATATCAAATTACATTAAATTTGTAGACTCAAGAGTGTCTCGGCGTCTCATCCCGATCCAAGCTGTTTGACACTCGGACAACATTTTCAGCAATTTTGAGCAACTTTGAAGCACTTTGAAACTTGAAGCAGACGAGAAATATAGCAGACGACAATTTATTTGGCGGGCTAAGGGTTCACAATACTGAAATAAGGCCTTTATGGGCATAACTATTTCTATTAAAGGCAGATACCTCAAGGTACAATAATTCGATTTTAACAATAATTTCTCTCCTTAATGAGCTGATATTTTGCTATAGTGTGTGAAAGTATAATCAACACCCATTAAACACAGTAGGTGCTTAAGTGTGAACACTGTTAAATATGGCATTTTCAGCACATCGGGGCAGAAATCAACTGACCTGTGAATCTAATTTTAACCATACTCGAACTCATCCTAGAACTTATGGTCATATACTTTTTGAGCAAGTCTAAGAAATATTGGTTAAAGTTTAAGCATTTACAGTGTAAAATTCAAAATTGTTGACGCCGGATGACACAAGGCGGACGCCGGACAGTATATAAATATTAGATGGCAGTTTTCGTGACATTCAAATTGTCAACCCGAGAATCAGAATGTCACCCAGAGACGAAGCCGAGGGTGACATTATTTTTTTTGAGGGTTGTCAATTTGAATGGCACGCTAACTGCTATCTAATATTTAATTTATTACACCGAGCTAATCAATCCTGGCTTTTGAATCGTCTTATAGAATACATGTATATGCAAAATGTAACATTAAGGTCTATGGGAAATAAACTTTGTAACTCAAAGCGATGTGTAATAGTATATCAATAGCATATGGCATCGTGTGTGACATTGGTATTATCAACCCGAGAGAATGTAACCAGAGTTGTTAGCTGAGTGTGATATTCTGTTTCTAGGTTTGAAACTCTCAATGTCACACACTATGCCATACGATACATATTTTTATAATGAACAAAATTAAGTTGATAAAACGATAAACACTGTTTCAGAACAATTTTATTCAAGTAGATCTATTAATCTTTTCAAAATTCTCATGTATGTTTTACAAGTGAAACAAGTTTACCAAAATATGACATAACAAGTTGAAAATATTATAATTGGCTAGAAAATGAAACATTTTCACACTATTAACAACTACAGTAAAACCTATCTACAATGAACATATTTAACTAATCAAAATTCAAATGTAGATCTATATAACTAATTTACACTAAATGTATGCTGTGTACATTGCAGAAAGCTCCTGCTCCTGCTTTAAGACTGCATTAAGCAACCACCTGTTTTAAATTAAGGAATAATTTAATATAAAAACGATAGAAGTCTAGTGTTCACTATTAGACATCAAGGACTAGTTTGGGTTTAAACTTGACTTCCATCGAATTGGAAATGTATGTGACCACAGTTCCATACATACATGTATATTTGGATTGATATTGTACACGGCAGTTGACCTTCGGTCCCTCTTTGACAATAATTGGTATCCTTTAAGTGGGGTAGTCTGTCCTACCCTTCAAATGGGGACCTATCCAGTTGTTGCATCCTATTTGGGACTCTGAGCTGTGCCGCGAGGATTAATCACTGGTAGCGCCTGGAAAATTGGAGTGGTCACACGTACAGAATCCGGTGGGATTTAGCAACTAACTTTTCTGTATTTCTTCCTATTCCACATATATATTTCATGCATGTGCCTTTTCCTTCACATTTCCAAAGTGTAGCTGGAATGTAATTGCTTTCTTGTTTGACAGTTTAATGTCGACTGATTCATCTATGTACAAATTTAGAAGTGAGGTCACTGCTATGTACCCTGGGGCCCGTTTCATAAAACTTCTTACGACAAATGTTGTCGTAAGTCAAAACTTTAAAATACATTTAATCTCTGATTTCTCTATCGAATCCTGTCTTGTGACATCTTTTTGGAATCGTCTTTTCAAGACGATTCCAAAAAGATGTCACAAGACAGGATTAGATGGAGAAATAAATACTTATTGAGAGTTTTATAATCTGACTTACGACAACATTTGTCGTAAGAAGTTTTATGAAACGGAACCCTGGTCTCTTTGAAACCGGTTGGCTGGAGTCTGTGGTTTAATCCTTAGACAGCTTGAACCCCTAAAACTTTAACAATAAATAAGCAAATCCAAGCAGTAAAACAAATAAGGCCTCTCGTTACCACCGGCATTAATTACGTCATACGCAAGTACTGACATGACAGTTTGCCAGATGCTGAAGGTGGAAGATAGTAGGGTGTAGGTATTTGAAATAAGACCTCGTTACCACCGACATTAATTACGCCATGTGCATGCACTGACATGGCTCAGTGTGCCAGATGTCGGAGGTGTGAGATAGTTGGGTGTAGGTCTTTTGGAAATTATGCCTCTCATTACCATCGACATTAAATACGTCATGTGCAAGCACTGACATGAACAGAACAGAACAGAACATAATTTTATTCAGATTTGTACAAAGTACATCATCTTAGTCACATAGTAAATTCACAAACATATAACATCACGTGACAATAGTGAGGATGAATACATAAGTTAATTTTCATTGAAAGAATGTCTTAATTTAAGAGCTTCTCTAATATATATAACTAAATTATACAAAACATGCTTATTTGATGATTTCATTAGTTCAATAAATTTAAACATAGAATGTCTTTGCAAAAAGTTATTATTTAGATATTTCACTCTCAAGTCCACAAAACGAGGGCAGACGCATATGAAATGGAATTCGTCTTCTATGTCCCGAGAATTGCAGAGTAAACAGATTCGTTCATTACGAATTAACCTATTCTGTGCAAATCTACCAGTTTGAATTCTAAGAGAATGCGAGGATTATCTAATTCTAGAAAAACTACATCTTAGCGAGTAAGGTAAAATATCCAAATAACCTTCATAATCAATACTACTTTTCAAAAACTTATAAGTGTTTAAAACAGGACTATTATTAACTGAAACATGCCACTGCTGTATAAAGTTATCGATAACTCTCTGTTTAAAAACATAAGGAAATGTCTTGATATTCAACTGATCTGAATTGTAAAATGCAAATCCAAAACCATAATTATTCAAAAGATTTTTAACGCTCGCAACCCAATTTTTCTTCCCCGCTTCACAGTCAATGAGCCCCTGTTGATACATAGATTTAATTATAATATTATCATTATTATTAGCTAATTTTAGCCAATACTTAATAATACTTACATAGCGTGATACATATAAAGGATACATGGCTCAGTATACTCAGTATGCCAGGTGTTGGAGGTGTGACATAGTAGGGAGTAGGTGTTTGGAACAACAATGGCTTTCTATAAATTGCTGTTTTTAATAATGACATTGATTTTTTTAACTCATTTTCAAATTGATTTATAAACAAAAGTAACAATTCTTAAAATCTTAGTAATTATAATAATATTGGAAGAATTACAAGTAGGATGTCTGTACTTTATTGTAAATGTAGTTATGTGTCTTTTGTCACTAACGTCCATTTATATGCTTTCATGTGAAGCGCTTTTGAACGCACAACTCCGATGTGAAAAGGGCGCTTTATAAATCTCGTATAATAATAACAATAATAATAATAATAATAAATCTGGTATTATAATAATAATAATAATAATAACAATAATAATAAGAATCAAAATACTTATGTAATAGATTCGGCTAAATGAAACAATTATTTGCCCCTATATGACATTCAAAATATCAACGCGGTCACCTGACCTGACAGTCACGTTTTGCTTGATTACATGTCAAAACAATTGGAAAGAAATAACAGTCAAATATTTCTTTCTAGTATAATGGGACTTTATCATTGTGGGCAGAAGTGATAAAAATAATCAAGGGGAAAAAGCTTACATTGAGCTATGAGCAGATGTGTTAAATAAGTAAAACCTCATGGACATCACTGATCATCCAAGTCAAGTTTAATATTTTGAATATTAAATTAATGAATCTTAGTATCAATACCATTTGATTCTGTATTGTTTTTCATGAATGGTTACTTTTATTTGATAGGTTGGAAATCATTCAGACGGACAAAGGGTACTGTGAGGGGATCTTGGTTCATCCAAGAATGTGTTCGAGTGTTCCGTGCCAATCGCCAGACTCATGTGGAGGACTTGCTGGTCAAGGTTCGATACAACGTCGCCAAAAATTGGGAGACAGAATCAGGGGGGAAGCAAATGCCTTGTGTTTGGACAACTTTAACAAAGAAACTAATCTTAAAATAAGAGCAATCAAATTCAATTTCATTCCATTGCCATTACTGATTAAAAACGTCAGAATTTATCATTTTTTGTAATTTCAGTTTTAGCGAACATTCAATGGCAGACTTCTGGATAATCTTTGATACTGTTGATAGTTTTATGCAGAATAACAAATAATGTAGAAAAGCTGTTAAAGGGAGTTTGTGCTAAACAGGCAATCCTGTGTTAGACAGGCAATTCAATCTACATCAAAGAGTGTTCGCTTAATAGAAGGTTGACTCTATATCAAACCCGGTGTGGTTCTGGTGTGGGCCACAAAGAAACAAGAATTGGGACCAAAGTACTTTCATTGTGTGATCGTAAGATGAGACTAATAGGGGTTCAATATATTAAACTGAAATTATAGTATTTCTGATTTAACTGTAGGAGTTAAGTTTCTGGATCCACATTCCATACCTTTATCTCGATATAAGGGAGATGTGGCTTGTGAATCAGCAACATTTCTCCTGTAATGACTGGTGAGTCCGGTGTCAGTTTATTTTATAATAGTGTGTGAAATCATGCCATATATTTACGGCATGGTGTCATAGTGTAGCAGAACTATACTAGTCTCGAGTAGACAACGTCCTCATAATATACTAAAATACTATTGGTTGTACGATGAACCCAACTCACTCGCGCTCATTTCAAAATACAATAACAAACAATATAATGGAAAAATGCAATATACAGTAAACCTTTGATATCTCTACCTCGCTTATGTCGAACATATTCTTTTTGCAAAGTTAAAATGTGGCTAAGCCACGTTTTAGCTTTGGAAAAAGGATATGTTCGACTTACGCGATGTAAAAAATGAAATTTGATTGTAGAAATAGGAGAGAAATCCGAGTTAAGCTAGATCGAAATATCTAAGTTCGAATGTACTCCATCAGTTTATCATCATTCAATGAGAAACTGTTTGGCATATTAATAAATCGTTTCAGACAGTACGACTCTAATGAGATTGAGAAACATTGGCGATGTCGATCAATATGGGTACTCCCTTCAAAGTGTTAGAAAAGAGTCGTTATTTTTCGTGTTTGGTGAGAAACATTGGCGATGTCGATCAATATGGGTACTCCCTTCAAAGTGTTAGAAAAGAGTCGTTATTTTTCGTGTTTGGTTTCTAATTTCCTACATCAGTCGACTTTTGTATGATATAATATTACTTTTTACTTAATTACAAAGGAATTCTAAAATTAAGAAAATAATCGCTATTAACAGTATTATCTATCCTTGGTTGGTACGGAGTGTCTGTTGACGAACAATACCGTTCGCCTGAAGTATAGTACCGACGGGGATCAACAATTTCAATCTCATTAGTACCGTACTACCTTAACTCATTATCCCCTGAAACTTCCAACGAACAATTCAAGTTTACAATAAAGGTTGGTCCATTTTAGACTATTTAGGGTTGTTTTTCATATTATATTACAAAATTACAAACAGTGAAGTCCCTGATTAGAGGACACCCGCAGGAGCCCTCTAATCAGGGACTTCACTGTTTGTATTAGACAAGTGTACTCTTCACTGGTACACTTTTGGCACAGGACGCATATATGTGTCACTAGGGAATTAATATTTTAAACTATCAATGTTAAACTCTGCATTGTATATAGTTTTATAAAATAGAGCAAATAAGTAATAGTGTATATAAGATGTTGTTTGGGACGAAATAAGAACAGTAAAGATTGATCTCAATTCATTTTCATTACTGATTTAAGCTCGTCTGCATTGACCATACTCACCATATTGTTCAACGTTTTCCAGCAAAATGCTTTCGCAAAAATGCGCCTTTGCAAACAGTTTGGATCCTGATCAGCGTAACGCGGTGTTAAATATGAATCCAAACCGTTTGACACCCGTTTCGAAATTTTGTCATTCATACTGCCTTAAATCTAATTTTGAAACAATATTCCAGACAACAGTATTTAAGCAGACGACAATATGGCGGTAAAAGGATAAACCCCTCACTATAGTGTTGGCAATGAAAGGATTAAAGCTGTCAACTGTCTCTAACAAGTGCCGTGCTCCATGCTGCAGACTACTCCTTTGATCGGTCGCTTACAGAACTGAAGACGTGATGTGTTTCCACCATAAATGCGCTGGGCCCGATTTTATGAAACGTCGTACGATAAAAAATGGTCGCAAGTCAATACATTAATATCCATATAGTTCCTGATTTCTCCATCTAATCCTGTCTTGTGACATCTCTTTGGAATTGTCTTTTCAAGACTATTCCAAAGAAATGTCACAAGACAGGATTAGGTGGAGACCTAAATAATTATTGAAAGTTTTAGAATCTGCCTTACGACCATTTCTGTCGTACGACGTGTCATAAAACGGGCCCCAGATCCGCAATTATTGCTGTAAACATATTGTATATTAGATATAATTTTTTAATGATTAGAGTTTGGCCTTCGAGTTTTGCTGGTTTCATATTGTACATGAGCTATAATGTTTAATAATAAGAGTTTGGTTCATTACGTGTGTTATCTACACTATACATTTTAAGAATGTTGAATTACACTTTAAATATGTTTATGTTTTTATCGTAGGTTGTCGATTATTAGAGTGAACTATCTTTTTCTACAATGGCTAAACTTTCACAGTATGTAATACAGTGCTCCCTCCCTATAGCGACCCTCCAAACAACGATTCCCTTCCTACAATGACCCTTGCTGCTCTTCCCCAAAACAAGACAATTATTATTATGTCCAACCTATTCACGGCTGCAATGTCGTCTACTTAAAATTGTCGTCTGTTGTTTTTCTCAAAATTATATAATGGACCATGTGACAGAAAAACAAAGTAATGACGAGTGACAAACAGCTTGAATCCAGATACGCAGCGTTACGCAGCGTCTGATCTGGATTCAATCTGTTTGCAAATGTAAGCCAATTTCCTTCCCTATAACGACTCCCTCCAAACACCGCACACAAATGTTGTCTCCCATTGGGTGTCGTTGTAGAGAGGGAACACTGTAGCAGACATAGCGCTGGTATAGTTATTCGTTTTCTGTTTGAATGAAACCAGAGCACAAACACGATGCAAACAAATCAAGACAAATACGAGGGTCCTTCAAAGTGATACTTTGGCATTTTCTTGACATCTACATGTACAGTTTTCATGGATGTAACATCATTTAAAATGTCTATTTCTTATGGATTTGAAGATGTATCGCGCAAATCAATATTCTATTGAAAACGGTATGAATTGGTTGGTATAACAACACACACAAATAACTGACACTGAAACCGTGCATGTTTATAGAGTTTGAAATTACTGCTGTGGTGCATTGAACGAACAAAGTTATTGTTTTATGCTTGAATATGTCAAAGTAAAGTCTGTCTGATATTATATGAAAGTTTCAAATCCAAATAATTAATGTTAATGAGTTTGTCGTGGAATACTATATTCTTATATACAGTTTGCAGTTGTTAAATTAACAACTTAATTATTGCTATAAGTAAAATACAGTCGAACTTCGATATCTCGAACTCGGTTATGTCGAACATACCCGTATTTCAAAGTTAAAACGTGGCTTAGCCACGTTTTAACTTTGAAATACGGGTATATTCGACTTAACCGAGCATGAAAGAATGAAGTTCATGTGTCGACATATCGGATAGTTCGAGTAAGGCGAGTTCGAGATATCGAAGTTCGACTACATATGTACATGTGTATAGCAACAGTATGTAGATTCCAAGAAAAGCCCAAGTAACAGAACTTTTGAATGCCCCGTGTATTTTGAAAAGGTTGTCGATTTAGTTTGGTTTGAGTGTCAAACAGTGTCTTATATCACGGAGTCGATGGTGAGTTCAGTAAAGAAATCGATGGCCATCGATTGCGAGTTGGCTACCGGTCTGAAATACAGTGGAGAAAACGTAATTCTTTCTTTCAAACGCAAACGCATTGCAATGAAATATAGAAAATGAAAACTCTTTGACAATTCAGACTACCAGTTTTAATCTGAGTGGCAAACAGTTTGGAGCATGGTCAGACGCCGGGTTACCCGGCGTGTGATCTGGCTCCAAACTGTTTGCAACGAAAGTAATAGTAAAAGCGTAAACGCGGTTATTTGGAAATTAAACCGTTTTCTCTATTGTACTCTGCACGCTGCACACGGGGCACAAACTGCTAACCTAAACAGCAAACAATGGTAATTGAACGCGCTACTGATATGGTTCCAAACTGTTAGCATTAGCGGTTAGATTTAGGAGCACAAATCCCTTTGTAGGGAAAGAACATTGTTTTATCATCTGACACACGGACATTAGTAACATAGTAATCATAGCCTTCAACAATGTCATGATAAAATAAAAATATAATCATTTCACCAAACATTTGTTTCGTTTTTATTTATTCCTTATTCTACAGACAGAGACTTGACTAGAATGTGTTTCACGGTGTCAAACTGGAATCCAAACTGATTACGTTTCGTGTGTTCAGATGTCTCGTTTCCTGAAAACTCATGTAATATCCTTTATTTCACACCTACATAGATTAAACCAATCGAAAGCCCATCTTTCTACCACGTGACGGTACAAGAGAAACCTATATTGTACCGGAATGTAAAAAAAGCTATCCCAGAAGGCCACATTTTTCTCATATTGGACTCGGATCCAGAAAATCCATATCATTTTTCGTATTGAACTGGACAAGTCTTCCGACACTCTGTTCAGAATTACTTCCCTTGGCATTTCACGCGTCTGCTACAATGCTCCCTCTCTACATCGACACCCAATTGGGAGGCACAGATTGTGTGTGTTGCTCGGAGGGAGTCGTTATCTGGAGGGAAAATAAGATTTGTCTTACATTTGCAAACAGCTTGAATCCAGATCAGACGCCGCGTAACGTTTGTCACTCGTCATTTTATTATATCAAAACGTCAACTTATATGTAACTTTGAGAAAGACAGCAGACGACAAAAAAGCAGATGGTATTGCAGCCACGAAGGGTGTTAGACATAATTGTCCTGTTTAGGGAACTGCGACAAGGGTCGTTGTAAGGGGGAAATTGTTGTTGGGAAGGTCGTTGTAGGGAGGGAACACTGTATTTTGTTTTTGTGGAAATTCAAAGGCTAGAAGGAATTGCAAAAACAATAAATTCATGTGGTTTCATTTTATAATTGTATGGTGTGAAATACAGAGGTAATTTAACTTGTACACAGCAGTCATAATCCATATTGGACTCGGCTATCGCCTGCTGTGTACTCGTCCAATAGAATTCAGTATTGTACTCAACACTGTTAAATAACCTCTTAATCCCCCTCCCTCAAAAAGAAAGACCGCAACATTTAATACAATTATAGTGACATGGATATCAAAGTAATAAAATATAATCACCACTTTAACACATTTAACTCTAGCGACGAGTAAACTCGTCATTAACAAACAGTGTACATGTGCCAAATCCTGTACGAGCCTGTAAGGGAGTCTTCACTGTTTGCCATTTTGCAAAAAAAGTGTTAAAATACCCCTTAGTAGTCAAAACTGGACTGTATTTTATTGAAAACTGGGACTTTCTATTTGAAGTTTCTATGGTGGATGGGTTGGCAATTCTTCCCGTTACGGCTCACTATGCTTACTATTCGTAAATGTGTCGCACGGTTCGAAAATCGTACAATACGAGTTGCATGGGGTCCGTCTAAAGACCCAGAACCTCCCCAAACCATTCCAAACTTCTCCAATTCACTTAAAAACAAAACACAAATAACTTAAATTCCTTAATATTTAATCACATGAAGCTTATAAATGGCAAATTTAGGCTAAAATAATGAAAAATGTTAAATTAAAATTAAATCTACCATGTTTTTCATTTCAAGGGGAGCAACTCGTACAAACTTAAGATAGCTATAATTATACAGTTACTTCAAAATATTAAAGCATGACCCAATAGCCTGTTTCTGGTTTTGAAGACAGGTATCCACTTAAAGCAGGTTGACAGTAATACAGAATGCGCCTTAACCAATTACCCCTTAAAAACGCCTTTTTACGCCTCTATTTATTCCTCCACTGAAGACAATAGTTCCAATTTATACAGCCAAGAATATGTATCAGAAGAAATATTTTCTATATCCTTGCAGATGGTAGCTTAAAGCAGGCTGAAAGAAAAGCAGAATGCGCCTTAAGGCGCATTCTGCTTTACTTTCAACCTGCTTTAAGTAGTCACCTGTTTTCAAAACTAGAAATAGGCTATGGGGTAATGGGTTAAGAAGCATTCTGTTTTTACTTTCAGCCTGCTTAAAGCTACCATCTGCTAGAATATGGAAAACATGTTTTTAAAAGTTGTAAAGGAAGGTTTCGAGAGGTTTTGGGAGGTTTGGGGAGGTTTGGGGTCTTTAGACGGACTGGTTACATGTTTATTGTTTAATTGACTTAGATACGCATTTCAACGCCTGTAATTTATTCATCCACTGAAGAAAAAGATAGTTCGAATTTATACAGTCAAGGATACGAACCATACGAAAAAGTGTCTTTAACCTAGCTGGTGGTAGTTTAAAACAGGCGGGGAAAAAAGCAGAATGCGCCTTAAGACGGATTCTGCTTTACTTCCAGCCTAATTTAAGTGGCCATCTGTCTTCAAAACTAGAAGCAAGGTAATGGTTTGATATCATGAATACGAGAATCCCTTTTCTTAAATTAACGCATACGTGTTTGACATTCATTTACAAACGTTTTAGATCAAACCTTGTTTCTTTAACCCTTTACCTGATAGTCTCTTTCTAGTATTGAAGATAGGTGACTTCTTAAAGCAGGATGAAAGTAAAGCAGAATGCGCCTTAAGGCGCATTCTGCTCTACTTTCAGCCTGTTTTAAGATACCATGTGCTAGAATATGGAAAATATTCCCTATAATATATATTCATGGCTGATAAAATTGGAACTATTTTCTTCAGCGGAGGAATAAATAATTTTCGCTTAAAGGCGCTTCTATGGGGGGAAAGGGTTAAAGTCACAAATACCGTATATGAGAACTATTAAGGAATTAAAAGCCTATTTTTGAGAGAAGTTTACAAAAACGTTTACTTTAAATTAAAAAGTTACATTAGCATATTTTGCAACTAATTGACAAAAGTTAGAATTTAGCTGAGAAATAACATAACCCTTTAAGGCCTAGCGTCCTATAAAAGGGACATGTAGCAAACAGTGTAAACGCTGATCAGACGCCGCATTATACGGCGTCTGATCAGAGTATACCCTGTTTGCCGATAGAAATTTCAATATAAATCAAACGGAAATAAAAAAAAAATCAAAATGTTTAAATGGGAGATGTTTCAATGTTATTTCTGACATGAAGCAAGTAGGCCCATACATTGTACCTCTACCATTTAACGCTGTGTCCAGTGATTTAATGTCCAAAATCCAAGCTGATGAAAAATCGAAAATAAATTGATGATTCATTGTGCTTCTATAACTTAAGATATGTGAGAAAATATTAATCAAAACTCCACAGAATTACTGTTTAAGCTCAGCAATATTATCGATATTGGTCCTTATTGGACCACTTTTGCAAACTATTGAACATTTCTCTAAAGGATTTACGTAGGTTTTTAAGACTGACGAATGTCTCAAACAGCTTTTAAGTAAAGCAGAAACCTCCTTAACCCTTTACCTTATAGAAGCGACTTTTAGCACATTTATTTTATTCATCCGCTGAAGAAAGTAGTTCCAATTTAATCAGTAATGAATATGTATTATGGGGAATATTTTCTATATTATAGCACATGATAGCTTAAAGCAGGCTGAAAGTAAAGCAGAATGCGCCCTAAGGCGCATTCTGCTTTACTTTCAACCTGCTTTAAGTAGTTTAAAGCAGGACGACAGCAGAAAGTGCCTAATTCTTCTTTACTTTCAGTCTATTTTAAGTTGCCATCTGCTGGGATTTAGAACATATATATTAGATAACATATTTGAAGAGGAATCAATTAAAGACGTTCAATGCCCAGTCAAAGGTGAATATTATTTCTGCTTTACTGTCAACATTATTCTTTAAAGTATTTACAATAACTAATTTATCATGGCAGGATAGAGTCTTTACAAAATGTACCCATTACCCCATAGCCAATTTCTAGATTTGAAGATAGAGGATCACTTAAAGCAGGTTGAAAGTAACGTATAATGCACTTTAAGGCGGTCATCTGCTAAAATATTGAAAACATGTTTATCATACATGTGCATATTTGTGACTGTGTAAATTGCAGTTATTTTCTACAGTGGAGGAATTAATCAAAGGCGTAAAAGGTAGTATTTATGGGGATATGGGTTAAGAAAGCATTGCCATGAGAACTATATTATACAGCAAAACTCTTTTACGAGCACTACAAAGATTATCATTAGCTGATATAAGGTTTAAGCAAACTGAAAGTAATGCTAAAAGCTCCAAAATGAGTTTTCCGCTTTACTTTCATCTTGCTTTAAGCAGTCACCTATCCTTAACACAAATAAATTAACCTCAAATTGTGGTCGTGATACATGTAGCAAAGATTTACTGTATGTGAAAATGTGGCAATATTTAAACCTGGGGCCCGTTTCATAAAACTTCGTACGACAAAATTAATGCTGTCGTAAATCAGATTATAAAACTTTCAATTATTATTTATATCTCCATCCAATCCTGTCTTGTGGCATCTCTTTGGAATCGTCTTTTTGAGAGGGTGATGATAGAGAAATCAGAAATTTAATTTTGTCGTACGAAGTTTTATGAAACGGGCCCCAGGAGGCTTGCGTATTCAGTTAAATTTGTTTTAATCAATTACCCCATAGTCAGTTTCTAGTACATGTAATTACCACTTGACCACTAGGTGACCACTTGAAGCAGGTTGAAAGTAAAGCAGAATGCACCCTAGGGTGCATTCTTCTTCACTTTCAGCCTACTGATGGCTACCGTGTACAGAAAATATTTCATATGATAAATATTCATTATTGTATAAATTGAAAGCATTTTCTTCAGTGGAGGAATAAAATAAAGGCGTAAAGGGCGCATTTATCGAGTATTTGGTTGAGCGGCCAGTCAAAAGAGGATATTAAGTCTTTGATACAAATCGCTGCTTAATGCTGGAAACGATAAAGCAGACTATTCTGCATTAACCCAGTACACCATAGCCTGTTTCTAGTTTTGAAAACAGGCGACCACTTAAAGCAGGCTGAAAGAAAAGCAGAATGCGCTTTAAGGCGTATTCTGCTTTACTTTCAGCCTGCTTTAAGCTAACATCTAGTAACATGTAGAAAATATTTCTTTTAATATAAACATGTATTCATGGCTGTATAAACTGGAACTATTTTCTTAAGTAGAGGAATAAATTAAAGGCGTAAAAAGTCGTATTTATTGGGTAATGGTTTAAGCAGAGGAACGGGTAAGCACATATTATTTTATTGTCAGAGATATTATTTGGTACAAGCTGATAAAGTTAGGTGTAAGGGGAAATATATTAAATATAGTAATGTCAATGTATGAAAATGTTAAAACTTCATGTAAAGTGAAAAATGATAATCAGTTAAGTGATAGCTTCATTAGTACATTGGGAGTTAGACAAGGGGAGAGCCTTTCTCCTTTTCTTTTTTCCATGTACCTAAATGACATTGAAGAGTTTTTTATTACAAAGGGATTTGAAGGGGTTGATATTGGTATGCTTAAATTATTCTTATTATTATATGCTGATGATATAGTTTTGATGTCTGAGACTGAAAATGGATTGCAGTATGGATTAAACTTACTGGAAGAATATTGTGACAAGTGGAAGCTTCAGGTTAACATAAACAAAACAAAAGTAATGATATTTAGAAAAGGGGGTAGACTTAGAAAGGACATTAATTTCTTTTATAAAGAAGAACAATTAGAAATAGTTAATAATTTTAAGTATCTTGGTATTATTTTCACAACTGGGGGTTCTTTTAATGCAACCTGTGAAGCATTGTATGGACAAGCACTGAAAGCAGTTTTTAAACTTAGATGCTATATGATAAAGTTTCCTAATATGACAGTAAGTCATAAATTAGATTTGTTTGATAAACTCATTGAACCAATTCTTTTATATGCAAGTGAAGTATGGGGTATGAATGAATCAGATAAAATAGAAAGGCTACATTTACAATTTTGTAAACAAATACTGGGGGTCAGATCCCAAACACAGAATAGTTTTATTTATGGTGAACTAGGTAGATACCCATTGAAATTAAAAAGGCTAGTAAGAGTAATAAAGTATTGGTTCAAAATAATTAACTGTACAAATGGAAAATACATAAATTATGCTTATAAGATGATGATAAGTGATTTGGAACTTTATCCTGAGAAAAAGTCATGGGTTAGATCTATTAAAAGTTTATTAGAGAATTTGGGGTTTTATAATGTGTGGTTAAACCAAGGCGTTGAACACATGAATTTATTTCTGTCAATTTTTCAACAAAGACTTAAAGATAACTACTTACAGAAGTGGAACAGTGATTTAGATAATTCATCTAGGGCAAGGACATATAGAGTGTTCTGTAATTTTGCATTTCAGCCATACTTAAATTGTATTGTAATTGAAAAGTTTAGAATAGCACTTACACGTCTACGTGTTTCAGCACATAGGTTAGAAATAGAAGCAGGCAGATGGCATAAGCCAGAAAAAACTCCATATCATGAAAGAAAATGTCAGGCATGCAATTATTTAGAGGATGAATATCACTTTCTTCTTGAGTGCCCTATATATTCTGATTTGAGAAAAATGTACATTAAGAAGTACTATTGGAAACGTCCAAATATGTTAAAATTCATTGAACTTTTAAAATCTGAAAATGAAAATATCCTTAGAAACTTGGCCTTATTTATCTATAAAGGGTTTGAAATAAGGAACAGTACTAACTATCTTAATTGATATACTGTCCCTCTCTCCTTAAATTAAAATTAGTTATCATAATTATTTAGATGATAGCCATTTTCTGGCTTTTGAAATCAGGTTATCACTTTAGGCGGGCTGAAAATAAAGTGGAAATCACCTTAAGGTGCTTTCTGCTTTATTTTCAGTCAGTCTTAAGCTTTCAACAACTGTATGAACTACCTGTAGAATATTAAATGTATTTTAGCTCGTTTTTAGTCTTGAAAACGGGGGTTTAACATGAAGCCGATTGAAAGTAAAGCAGAATGAGCTTTAGGGTGCATTCTGCTTTCCTTCCAGTGAGCTTCAAGTATGAATAATACATATAAATATTTGATTTATATAGGAAGGAATAGTTACTTTAATGGATGTTGAAAACAAGTTTGCGCTTGAAGTTGGCTGAAAGTCAAGTAGAATGAGCTTTCAGTGCATTCTGATTTACTTTCAGCCAGCCTTTTAAGCTTTTATAAGCTTTTAAGCTACATGCACTAAAAAAAAAAAAAAAAAAAAAAATCGAAATATTTGATAGACAAAGGGAGATAACACAAATACCAGAATATATTATAAACTTACTGTTTTATCTCCCTTTGTAAAGCTTTTGTGAAACATTTAATCCTTTTCCTGCTGCGAAGTCGTCTGCTATGAAATTGTCGTCTGCAAAACTTGTCAAAGTTATATAGATGCATTTTTTAGTTAAACAAAGCTGAAGACGATTGTCAAGCAGTTTGGATCCAGATCAAACACTGCGTATGATCTAGATTCAAACGGTTTTGCAAAACCCGGTGAAGTAGCGACCAGCAGACGAAGGGTTAGGTTAATAATTAATAAGTTAATATATATGTTTGTTTATATCTACTGTGTAGATCCTGACTGCTGTGACTATGTATTGTTAACATGTTTTCTTGTATGTGGTGTGATAGGCGATTGCCTTTCTTCCGAAATAAAACATATATATATATATATATATATATTAAAAAAAAAAATATTATGCGAGAGATTAACGCAAGTGGACAGGCTGTTACAAACTAATCAAACAACGATATAAAACCTTTGTGTGGAATGAACCCCAACTGTTTGACACAATGCCATACATGTGCATTGATGTTTTCCGCTCCAAACGACATACAGTGGAGAAAACGTTATTCTTTCCCAATACATGCGTTATAACGCTAAAACTATTATTTCCAATGCAAACAGTTCGGAGCCAGATCAGGCGTCTGATCAGGCTCCAAACTGTTTGTCACTCAGATTAAAAACAATAATTAGAAATGTCAAAAAATGGTTGTTTCCTTCATTTTAGCGATTTGCTTTTGCGTTTCGTTTGCGTTTAAACGGGAAAGAATAACGTTAACGTTTTTCTCCACTGTAAGACTGGACGGTTTTATTTTACACACGACGTTTGTTATTTGCGTTTGTTCTCGCTTTGTTGATTTAAGAGTGAAGTATCTGAAGAAATATTATTTTCAAAGACCATCATTGTTTAAATTTATTGAACTATTGAACTCAGCTTACAAAAACAGTTTGTGTAACTTAAGTATTTATGTACGAGATGTTATTAGAATAAGGCATACCCTTTACGTGAATAACTGATGGATGCAACCACAAACATCATCCAAATATCATGAAATATCATGAAATTCATTTTCTAAAACGAGCAAAATGTTTGTATCATATGATAATGTATACGATACAAACATTACTCGTTTAAGAAACTGATTTTCATGATATTTTGTGATATTTGGATGATGTTTGGGGGTTGTAGACAAACGCACCGTTTACCTGTGGATGCAACAGTTACTTTCTTATAGTGTCGCCTGATGATATTTATTTATTGTATGATTATTTCTGTGATAGATATGATGTACTTTGTACAATTCTGAATAAAATTATGTTCTGTTCGGTTCTGACAAATTCGCAAATGTTGGCGGTATCAGGACACGGTAAAAGTTCAACCCAAATCCATAACACTTCCAAAAGGAAACCTTTATTGCCTATCGTCCACAAAATATATGCATGAGCAAACAGTGTAGACCGAAAGTTACACGACGCAAGTTCACTGTCAAATATGCTTGCGAAATTACCCATTTGCGTCTATGACGGCGGCAGGGCTACGGTAATTCTAAGATTTCCCAATTTTCAAGCACGATTTTAGAAATCGTATCTTTAACTCTTTCATCCCTGAAACTTTAAATGGACAATTCCAGTTTCCATCTAAGTCTAGTCCATTTCTGACTTTAAAGGGTTGTTTTTGTCAATGTTTGGCATTGTGACAAACAGTGAAGACCCTGATCAGAGGGCTCCTTTCGGAGCCCTCTGATCTGGGTCTTCACTGTTTGTATAGGACATATGTACTATTCACATGTACACTGTTTGAAAAGCACGCCTATATGCGGGACTAGGGTTCAAAGAGTTAACTCATTTGCTGCCAGGCTCTGTAACACTAACATAAGTATGCAAACCATTTAGACCCAGATCAGACGCTGCATAAACTGTTTGATACCCATATGAATGTTGTCCCTAAGTGAAAAACGCATAAAATTCCAAACTTAAAACGTAAGAGCAGAAATCAGAATATTTCTGAAAAATTCCGTAGGTCCGATAAAATTAAGAAAGATCCGAATACATGCATTTCGGACAAATCCGGGGAAATGGCAGCTCTGCCTTTGGGGGTTATTGTCATCTCTAGTGCGCGTATTTTCCCCTTTCGCTCGTTTTCAATAGCTTGCCAGCCTACGATGAATTCTCCTTGGTAACGAAACCGATAAACAGCGGCTAGTCTACAGCATCCTCTAATTCGGCATAGAATTAGCTACACTTGCATATGAAGCGACTTATACTGTCAGCATAGCAGCTACAGCGGGGAGGAAGTAAGTGCTTAGACATTGTGTGTTGGAATGTGTGTTACAATGTAAACAAACAAAATAACAGTGGCGTACTTCATGGGTAGGATGCTGGTTTTACGAACACGACTGACAGCGATGGCAGTAACAGCGATCTAACGTAAGTGAAATTGATTCGATATTTCTTTTGTGTTTAAGACTCGGGCAAGTGCGTGTTTTTTATTGCATGTATGGGTGACGTCATGCGCTGTGCTGAGATGCTGTGCAGATCTATGCTGGAGTCATCTATTGCTAATGACATCCAACGCTTCTTAAGGATCACACGGTTTTCTGTTATTGTTATTGAACAGCTAGTCTGTTTATGGTAGAAATGATCGTAATGATGCTATGTACAGCTGATGCTGATGATGAAAATATTTAATAAGAACAACAATTATTACGATCAAAGATGCATAGATCCAGGGCTCTAGATAAAAGGGAGTAAACTGAACAAATCCAACATTGTCTCCCTTATTCAGGTACCAAATCCTATGGTGTAAATACTCATTAAAATCGTCATTTGCAAACAGCGTACATGTGAGGAGTACACTTTTTGTCATTTTGATATTGTAAAAATCAACCTTAAAAATAGACTAGACTAACTTGAAAATTAGAGTTGTCCATATGAGGTTTTACAAAATGTCCCAAATGAGCTTCCGTACAAAACTACCTTTAGGCACATTCTGCTGCTTTTAGGCACAGGTACTTGACACATACTTTATTATCTATTAACCCCCCCCCCCCCCCTTTTTAAAAAAAAAAAAAATTTTTTTTTTTTTTACTACTATTATAGATACAAAGTAAACAGCGCAATTCAACACCTAGTCTTTACTATCGACTTAAGCTGATGCTAAAATAGACTCGATCGCCGATATTCTCTTGTGGTATCCTCGGGAAAGGATTAATTTATCAATATCTACTTTTTATTTCATCAAATTCCGTCAAATAACGCCACAGTATGTGAATTATAACGAAAATAAGCATCAAAAAGTTTTCTGTCGTTTTCATGGTACATAGCAACGAATGTACATGTAGGGGTGATCTGTTATTTGTCCACAATAAACGGCCTATGCCACTGGAACTTTCACCAAATATTATAAATCATCTTTAAATGAAATATTATCAGTTTTATATAATTTACATAGAATGCAAAATTAAAAGAAACTTTACCTGTTTAATTTTGACCAATGAGGTCGCTCCGTTCATTCAATTCATTCCGGTATTCAAAATGGCATTCACAATGAAATGAGTCTTTCACTTGTCAATTTCATGCCAAATTACATGTATATTTCATATAGCTGATAGTGAAGAGGGTCATGTTCCGACACAAACGCGTTTGCTCTAATGAAATTAGGTGAAAGTTTCAGCCGTAAAGGCCGTTAAATGTGCAAACCGACTAGATTACCCCTTATTTTGGGCAATAAATTCTGTACCAAGAGAACGACATAAAACTTTTTGATGAAAATTTTCGTTATAATTCACGTACTGTGGCGTTATTTGACGGAATTTGATGAAATAAAAAGTAGATATTGATAAATTAATCCTTTCCCGAGGATACCACAAGAGAATATCGGCGATCGAGTCTATTTTAGCATCAGTTTAAGTGGATAGTAAAGACTAGGTGTCGAATTGCGCTGTTTACCTTGTATCTATAATAGAAGTATAGTAAAAAAAAAAAGGGGGGGGGGGTGTTAATAGATAATAAAGTATGTGTCAAGTACCTGTGCTTTTAGGGGTAACGTGTCTTCCAAACTAGAAACAGGCGATAGGGCAATACGGATTATAGCTGCTTGAAACACTTATATTGGCTTACGCGTATTACCGGATAATACAGGATAATACCAAATAATAGGGTGTTATATAATTTTCAGTTCATGTAAGCCAGTTTTTACAAAATCTATTGATTCAAAACCTTTAATGAGGCTTTTTAATGCATTTTAAATCCAATAAACGTTCACTCCTAGATAATTCCTAAGGTGCTTCGTAATCCTAAATATTTGGAATTTAAACGAAGGAAAACTACCTCTTATAATACTTTTGAAGTCAGCTTTAGGGCTGTTTTTACTGAAGAAATGTCGATGCTAGTGTCAAACAGTTAAGATCCTGATCAGACGCCGCGTTACGCGGCGTCTGATCAGGATCAAAACTGTTTACAAAGTCAAATTTTGGCAGTGTAATAGTTAAAACCATATAAAACCTATTATCCGGTAATACGAGTAACCGCTTATATTAGAAAACGTTAGTCGAATAAAAGATTAAAGCAGATGATAATATAAATTAATTAGAAAAACACACAGTACATGTACAGTGGAGAATCTGTTATTCTTTCCCAATAAACGCGTTTACGCTAAAACTATTATTTGCAGTGCAAACAGTTTGGAGCCAGATCAGACGCCGGGTAACCCGGCGTCTGATCAGGCTCCAAACTATTTGCCACCAAGATAAACAAGAATTATCAGAATTGTCCAAAAGTTGTTCTTTTCTACGTTTTAGTACTACGCCACGTAACCTGGCGTCTGATCAGGAGCCAGACTGTTTGACACTCTTTTTGAAATTTCTTCAGTCATACTGCTTTAACTTTAACTTTGAAACGATATCGCAGACGACAATATTTAAGCATATAACATTATTTAAGCAGACGACAATATGGCGGTGAAGGGGTTAAACTCTCTCGATAAAGCTGTTGCTATTGACTTTAGAAACCGTCATTATTTTACTTTCCGTTTCGATCTGAATAATCAATTTAACCCTTTCCCCCAATAGAAGCGCCTTTTAGCGCATTCAGTTTATTACTCCGCTGAAGAAAATAGTTCCAATTTATACAGTAATGAATATATATCATAAGAAATATTTTATTTATTCTATCAGACGGTAACTTAAAGCAGACTGAAAGTAAAGTAGGATGCGCCTTAAGGCGCATTCTGCTTTACTTTCAACCAGCTTTTAAGTAGTGGCCTATTTTTAAAACTAGACTTGAAAAGACTATGAGGTAAAGGGTTAAAGCAGTATCGCCCTAGCGCTAATGCAACAGGGATAATAACTCTGGTACTCTTTAAAGTAATTGAGAAGTATGAGTTATGTCCCGTACTGAATTTAGTTAAATATGTAATTAGAAATCGCGTTTCTTCTACAATCGCAGGTATTCGACGTACATCACATGTAACGTTTGGAACGATGTATTTGTCATGAATATAGTAAATATTTCTGATGGTTTGTAATATTGAGTATTTAAAGAGGAACTATTTTCTTCAATGGAGGAATGAATTAAAGGCGTTAAAGGCATATTTATGGAGTAATTGGTCAAATTGTAGTAACTATTGTTGGAAATATGTGTGTCAGTACGCATAGGACATAGGCATACTCTATATTCTGGAAAAATACTTGAACAGATTTTTATGTCGTATAATGTTAAAACCTAACCCTAACACCACCAAAACAAAACGTGTACATGATGTGTCTGAGACAGAGCACCAGATCATAAGGGTAGTTTTTCAAAAACTAAAATCTTTATTTCTGTATAAAACCCTATGAAGAGACGATTCTAATGAGTAGTAACACCATAGGATTTTATGCTGAAATGAGTGAGAAAATGTTTGATTTGTTGAAATAACTACCTCTTATCTGGAGCCCTGCTGAGAGTAACTAACACAGTTTATTACCAAGAGTAATTACTAGCATTTAACCCATTACTCCATAGTTACGCTTTTAACGCCTTTCATTTATTTCTCAAATTAAGAAAAAAGTCCAACTTAAAGACATTTCCTGACCAATTTGAATGATTATACACTGACTGAACACGCTATATATAGCTTCGGTTGATATCCATTGTTTCCGCTACGTTTTACGGCTAAGTCAGGGTTGAAATTTGAAGTTCATATTTAAAATAAGATTTAGAAACCTATATGTCATTGTGGTCGAGACAATCAGAGCAGCAGACCGTAGTTTTTCAAATACTAAAATCTTTATTTCTGAATAAAACCCTATGGTGTCACTACTCATTAAAATCGTCTCTTCGAGACGATTCTAATGAGTAGTAACACCATAGGATTTGGTTCTAAAAAGAGTGAGAAAATGTTGGATTTGTTGAAATAACTACCTCTTATCTGGAGCCCTGGAGACAGAAGAGTCATTTACAAAGAGAGTACAGTGAAACCCCTCTAAACCGGACATCTGTGGGGACAACAAAAACATCCGGTTTAGAGGGGTTTCCGGTTAGAGGGGTTTTAACCCATAGCTTGTTTCTAGTATGGAAGGTAGCTGACCATTTAAAGCAAGTTGAAAGTAAAGCAGAATGATTTAAGCTATCATCTGCTAGAATATAGAAAATATTTCTGATTATATATGTTCATGAATGTTTTTTCTTTAGTGAAGGAATAAATTAAAAGCGTAAAAATGGGTGGGAAACGGGACCACAAGTTTTTGTCCGGTTTAGAGAGAATTTCAGAATTTAGAGGTTCCGGTTTAGAGGGGTTTTATTGTATACACTTGCCCCATGCAAACAGCGAATACCACTTGAACAGAGGTTTTCTTAAGGACCCCTCTGACCAGGGATACACTGTTTGTCATTTTGCAGTTGTCTTATATAGACTAAAACTAATTGGAAACTAAAATTGTTCATCAAAAGTTTCAGTGATAATTGAGTAAAGACAAGTTTTAACCACATCGGGTAACATTTTACACATACAATGTAACATTATTTTTTTTCAATAGTTTACAAAGGCATAACTTTCAGGTTATCTACGACACATTTTGCATTATAGGACGTAGAAATATTCAAATTGTGACAGGTCCAAAAAAGAACGGACAAAACCAACAGTAAAGAACCACTGAAGCGTCTCATGTGATGCCCCATTTTTATATTACATTGTATTTTGATATTTCGGTGAGAAATAACCGTTGAAAACCCTCTAGATTATGAGTATGTCTGGGTCTCACCAGGTAAACTGAGGTTGGTAAAGATTATGCTGCATGAATTTCTGTTTTAAACCCTATGGTGTCACTACTCATTAGAAACGTCTCGAAGAGACGATTCTAATGCGTAGTAGCACCATAGGATTTGATGCTGAAATAAGTGAGAAAATGTTGTATGTGTGCAGTTTACTCCCGCTTATCTGGAGCCCTGGTTCATTTAGTTTAATTTTATGACACCTGTTTGAAACTGTACAGGGCAATGAATGCACTGAACCAAGTTGGTCAAGGTTTAACCGCAAGGTGTTTGTAGTCGGTAACCATATGATAAAATCTAATATGCAAGTGCGGGTGCGGATGACCACTCACAGAACAGAATAGAACATATTATGTTCCAAATTTAACACTTTTACATAATTTTATAGCATGAACAAAACATACCACAATCATACTGTTTTCATAACTATTTAACCCTATACCCCATAGCCTTTTTCTAGTTTTGAAGGCAGGTGACCATTTAAAGCAGGTTGAAAGTAAAACAGAATAAACCTTGAGGCGCATTCTGCTTAACTTCCAGCATGCTTTAAACTACTATCTGCTATAGGATAAACTAAAGTTTACCAATTTATATAAACATTTGACATATATTTACAAATTACTATTTTAATGCTAAATCCGGTTGCGAGCCTCTTTAATACAATCAATTAGCATTCGGTTCAGTGCCCGTAAACAGGAAGTTAAACGATAGTTTTCCTGTAAGTGTTTGATCCCTGTGATTTGACTATTCCTTAGAATTATCTCATTAGAAAAGTCATAACATTAACCTAAGAGTTTTAGCATTTAATTGTTCCCTTCATCTGGGAGCTATGACAAAGGTTTCCCTAATATTGGCTATATGATAGATAGATAGATATGATTTTATTCTTCCTTCAGACTAACAAGTCCATGAGGCATGTTATACATGTACAAACAAACATAGGCATGTAATACATATACAAACAAACAGTTATGACAATAAAGATGCATTTAGCGGAGAAGATGTAAGTAAAGAAAAAATAAAATTATGATTTCAGTGATATTGACTTTAATCAGAATTGATGTCATTATCACCATTATCATAACTTAATATTCATAAATCAAATATCTATTATATTTGTGTTAGAAAATACTGATGTTATAAGAATAAAATATATATTTTACTAATAACATTTAAACAATTATTGGAACTCGAATTTAAACTAAAACATTCATTTGCACCGAAAACTTATACTAGTAACATTTAAACAACTATTGGAACTCGAAGTTAAACAGAAACATTCATTTGCATAGAACATCTTTACACCCCAGCAAACAGACTAGACGTAGACTGAACTACTCCAAATAAGCAGTTCATTCTGGTACACTCCTTTTGCATGTAAGTACATGTACATGTAATTATGAAGAATTTGAATTATCTTCATCATAACTAGAGTAATAGTCATCAGATCAAAGAGGTTTAGCTAGAAATGCATAGTGAACAAACATTGATAAATTTCTAACAGTCTTATCATCAAAACTAGTCATTAATTTTGTAAATTTCAACATACTTGGCCTTTTCCAATAATATTCTGGAATATATTTTATTCTTAGATCTTGGAATTGAATACATTCTAATACAAAATGAAATTCATCTTCCAAGGTGGAAAATGCATTACATTTTCTATCATTGAATGCTATTGGCAATGGTTTATTCCATCTCCCTGTTTCAACTGCTAACATATGAGAAGATAATCTAAGTCTACTCATTGATGTACAAAACTTCCCTACGTTAACAATATTTAGGTATGGCTGTATTCAAAAATTGGATATGTTTCTGTAACACAGAGCTCTACTTGACTCATTAAGCCTATTATTCCAATTCTGTACAAACTGATCATTTAACCTTTGTTTTACAAGTAATATAAACATTTTTGCATCACCGACAGTTTGTGATAACCAAACGTGGTAAAACCCTAAGCGACAAATAAGATCTTTCAATAGAGAACACCAGTTCACGTAATTATTTATTTCATGCTCATCTTTCAGCAAACGATATATTTTTGTTATATATTTATCTTCTTTTGTATGTAAAATCTTAACCCAGTATTTAATAATATTTAAGCATCTTTTAGTTTGGTATGTAAATCTTCCTAGCTCTCCATAAATGAAATCATTTTGAGTCGTTTGTTTTACACCTAAAAGTTTTTTGCAAAATTGTAGGTGGGTCCTTTCGATAGAAGGTGCATTCGAGAAGCCCAATACCTCACTACTATAATTCAGTATTGGACTTATTAGTTTATCAAATAGTTCTAATTTGTGAGATGGGCTTATATATGTAAACTTATGTAAATATTTATTCAGCTTAAATATAGCCTTGTGTGCTTGACCTGCTAACGCATTTTGGGTATGCTGAAACGATCCACCAGATGTAAAAGTAACCCCTAAATATGTGAATTTGTTAAGGATTTCTATTTCTGTACCGTCATAATAAAACTTTTGATGAGAAGGTAGTTTCCCGCCTTTTCTGAATACCATTATTTTTGTTTTATTTGTGTTTACCTTTAGTTTCCACGTATTGCAATATTCTTGAAGAATATCTAATCCTTTTTGTACCTGCGATGCATTTTCTGCAAACAGTACAATGTCATCTGCGTATAGCATTAAAATAGTTTAAATAAATCTATATTTAAACCATCTATGCCACCTTTGATGTATTCATCTTCTAGATCATTTAAAAACATTGAAAACAGAAATGGCGACAGACTGTAACCTTGTCTTACACCTAAAGTGCATGACATAGTATCACCAAGCTTATTATGGTATTTTACTCTTGATTTAACACTTTTGTACGTCGATTTTATTATGTTAAGCATATTCCCTCTGACACCTAATTTTATTAATTTGTACTACATACTTATAAGACCATTTAAAACAAAAATGTTATCTACAGTACTCATATTAGCTCTGCACCCAGCTTGGGCTTCAACATATACGTTATAATTTTCAGCCCAGTTTTGCAAACTGTTATTTAGTACTCTAGTAAATAATTTTCCGACGCAGCTTAATAATGTGATTCCTCTATAATTCGTTGCATCATCTGAATTCCCTTTTTTATGCAGTGGTATTATATACCCCTCAGACCATCTGTCCGGAAAAATACCCAATCTAAATATCTTGTTAAACATAGATTGGAGAACAGGCATGAGAATTTGCTCTGCATTTATTAAGAATTCATTGAGTATTAAATCTGGACCTGCCGATCGATTGTTTTTAGCTAACCTGGCACGTAGTGCCAAGGTGAGCTATTTTGATCGTCCTCTGTCCGTCGTCCGTCGTCGTTCGTTCGTTCGTCCGTCCGTCCGTGCGTGCGTCGTTCGTCGTCAACAATTTCTTTAAACAACATCTCCTCCGAAACTACTGGATAGATTTTTACCAAACTTGGCCTGAATGATCCTTATATAGTCCTCTTTCAAAGTTGTTCAAACATTTCCGGTCCGTTGCATATCTAGGTCACAGGAGCTAAAAATAGATTTGTTCAATGAAAACTTAAAAAACTTTCTTGTCTGAAACCACAATATCCTGAGCTTAGATATTTGGCACAAAGCATCGTCTTGAGGTCCTCTATCAAGAGTGTTCAAATTATGTCCCTGGGGTAAAAAATGACCCCGCCCCGGCGGTCGTAAATTTACATAGAGTTATATACTGAAATCTTCAAACATCTTTTTCTCTGAAACTAATATGGCCAGAGCTTTGATATTTGGCATGATGACTCTTCTAGAAGCCCTTAACCAATGTTGTAAATATGGTTCCGGCCCGTTGAATATCTAGGTCACAGGAGCTAAAAATAGATTTTTCAATGAAATCTTTAAAAAATCTTCTTGTCTGAAACCACAGTACCTTGAGCTTAGATATTTGGCACAAAGCATCATCTACAGGTACTCTATCATGCTTGTTCAAATTATGTCCCTGGGGTAAAAAATGACCCCGCCCTGGGGGTCGTAATTTTACATAGAGTTATGTAGTGAAATCTTCAAACATCTTTATCTCTGAAACTAATATGGTCAGAGCTTTGATATTTGGCATGATGACACTTCTAGAAGCCCTTAACCAATATTGTAAATATGGTTCTGGTCAGTTGCACATCTAGGTCACAGGAGCTAAAAATAGATTTTTTTCAATGAAATCTTAAAAAATCTTCTTCTCTGAAACCACAGTACCCTGAACTTACATTTTTGGCACAAAGCATCATCTTTAGGTCCTCTATCAAGATTGTTCAAATTATGCCCCTGGGGTTAAAACTGCCAAGGCCCTAGGGGTCGCAGTTATACATAGAGTTATGTAGTGAAATAGTCTTCTCTGAAACTACTATGGCAAGAGCTTTGATATTTAGCATATTGACACTTTTAGATGTTCTTTACCAATATTGCTTAAATGGTTCTGGTCTGTTCATATCTGGGTCATATTAGCTAAAAATAGATTGTTTTCAATGAAAAGTCTTCATGTCTGAAACCATCCATGTACAAAATATTTGACAGCACACTTAATTTTCAAGTTCATCAGCAAGACTTTTGAAATTTTGTCTCTGGGGTGAAAAGTGATCCCACCCCAGGGGTCATGTGACCCTTGTGTTGGTTTTTCCAGGTGAGCGATATTTAGGCCCGCATGGGCCTCTTGTTTAACTGTTTAATAGCTTTATGAATCTCTTCATTCAAAATATTCTTATTAAGTTCATCAAACATAATATTAAATTCATCTTTTTCATACCTTTCAATAAAATGAAGTACATCTTCATCTGGAGTAAAGAAAGTATCACTAGGATTGTTAATAGTTTTGAAGTACTTTTCAAATGCTGACAGTGGAATATTTGCTGGTTTAATGCCAGCAGTTTCCTTGAGTAAATTCCAGTATTCTCTGGCATTCTTTCTCTTTGCATTTACAAAATGAGTAGTTCTCTCCTTATCATAATTATATCTGTTTTGCCTTAATAGAGCTTTGTATTTCGACCTAGCCTCAACCATTTTAAGCCTATTCTCCTCATTAGGGAACTGTCGGTATACATTTAAAATTCTATGAAAATTATGTTTTTGATCATAACACTCTTCATTATACCAAGGTAAGTTATTATCCATTTTCCTTTCTGAATTGGTTTGAGTATTTACTTTTTTCAAGCACGTGTGGGCAGCATCTTTTAAAACACATTCAAACTTTTCCAAGCAACCGTCTAAAGAAGTTCTATTTGAACAGCCATTTAAAGTATCAACGAGATCAATTAATTTTCTTTTACATTCAGATGTATCTAATTGCTCCAAATAGCTTTCTTTTTTCTCACTATTCCATACATACTTAAATTTAATATCATCATATACTTTAGACATGAATCTTGACCAGGTAAATCTAGATCTAGTTTCTCTTCTTCTCCCTCACAAAAATTCATATTATTATCTATATGAAAAGTAGCTGTAAATTCAACAATGTATATATGTATAGCCTATATGACAAGTCACAGCTTAAGGCTGCCGAAAGCTACATACTATCTTACTCACCGGCTGCTTAATTTATGTTAGACTGTACATCGATATCTGTCCTATGGCGTATTTAGTATATTGAATGGGAGATACATATATAAAGACAGTCGCCTAATTATGCAAGTACAGATTCTACTCGTCTATGACTGACCGTGGTATCTAATGCTCATTGGAAAAGTGATACTAGTTAATTGAGAGTATACCATTGGTAGAACTGTGTCTATTCCGTTATACATGTACAAAGGAGAAGACGTTATATACTGTCTCGTTTTAAAACGAAACGAAACGCAAACGCGTTGCAAAAACATGTAGAAAATTATAAAGTTTTTTTATGTTATTTTTTTTAAAAATTCAACGATCGGAGTAGCAAACAGTTCATGGGGTTTCCCGACGTCTGACCTGGACCCATACTGTTTGCAATGGACACGATACTTAATAATAGATATATAATATTTCTTAAGTCAGAACTTAAAATTCAAATTTGAAAAAAAAAAGCAGGTGACAATTGTTTAAAATCGATGACGTCATGGAACCAGGCAGTGAAGGAGTTAAAGCATAATATATTATCAGTTACCTAGTTGCATTCGTCACATTTGATCAGGATTTCTAATGGCTCCAGCGGTATGTAAAAAGTTACAGTTACTGGTACATACAAATAACTAATGTTTATGCTAATTCTGGTCGCCAGTCTCTTTAAACAAATCTTGGAAAAGGTCAAGATTTTTTTCCGTTAACACATTCAACCCTAGCGACGAGTATACTCGTCATTAACAAACAGTGTACTAGAGAAGGTTACATTTGTCTTATGCAAACAGTGTAGACCCTTATCAGAGGGCTCCTGTAGGAGCCCTCTTATAAGAGTCTGCACTGTTTGTAAATTTGCAATATATTGTTAAAATCAACCCTAAATAGTCATAAATGGACTAGACTTAATTGGAAATCGGAATTGCCAATTAAAGTTTCAAGGGTGAATGAGTCTCCTCGACCGAGCCTTTCTGAGAAACTGATGTCAACATGATCTCAATTATGTGTGTACTTATTTCATAAACTATTTTAATGATGTAACTATGAATAGTGCGCTTGTCCTGTGCAAACAATGTAGACATTGATTACAAGGCTCCTGAATGAGTCTTCTGATCAAGGTCTGCACTGTTTGTCACTTTTCAATTAATTGGGAAATTGGACTAGAATTTATTGGAAACAGAAATTGTTCATTTGAAGTTTCAAACTTGAATAAGTTTTACAGCAAAATGTCTCATGAAACATGAACTCTCCGCAAAAGATAAGAAACGTTTATCATGTTAACCCATTACTCATGTAGATACACTTTACACATTCAATTCATTTATTCCTGCGCTCGAGAAAATAGTTCCGCTGTACACAGTTATGTTTTCTGTTTCCTAGCAGGTAGTAACTTAACCCTTCCCCCCATAGAGGCGACTTTTAGCGAATCTGATTTATTCCTCCGCTAGAGAAAATAGTTCCAATTGAATCAGTCATGAATATATATTATAGCAAATATTTTCTATATTCAATCACATAATAGCTTAAAGCAGGTTGAAAGTAAAGCAGAATGCGCCTAAATGATGCGCATTCTGCTTTACTTTCAATCTGCTTTAAGTCGTCACCTGTTTTCAAAACTAGAAACAGGCTATTGGGTAATGGGTTCAAGTGGTCAACTGTCTTGTTAACTTATTGTCAGACTATATATTGAGTAAACGATTAACGACGTGAGACAACTTAAAGCATAGTGGAAATCAAATAAAGCTAAAACAAATATTTTCACTGGTTGTCACTCAAATGAAGAACCGTAAAACGTTATTTATTTTACATTTTACCCTTTCATGGTCAAATTATTCGGGAGATTTATACCCCTTCGCCGCTTTATTGTCGTCTGTTTCAGTATTGTTGTCTGCAAGACACGTTTCAAAGTTAGGTTTAAGGTACTTCGCATGTGCGCGTAGTTTCCATACGATTGTTATGAAACTTTTCATGAAGAATGATAATAGCCTAAGAAACAATGTGTGTAAATATAGGCAAAATTTATCGTGTGGTTTGTCTTTAAGGTCTCTTTTTCTGACAAAAACCTAGAATTTTGATGATTTTATTTTTCTTAAAGGGACTCGCAACCGGATGGTGTACTTGTCAAAATAAAATAAAATACTCAAATAAAAGCAAATTTGTGGCATTATTTGGCTTCTGACATTAAAAAAATATGATCAGTCCAAAAAAAGTCTCAAGAATCGTCACCGAATCTTAGATTTTTATATATTTTCCATCGTTTTTCTATACCGACTAGTAGACGGTAGAGTTGTTGTTGTTGCTTCTCTACACGGGCTCAGACATAAACACGAGCCGAATTACGAAGTTGTATGCACTTTCGATCGCTACACATTGAAATACGTTAAATCGATCCGAGATAAACGGATAGTTCCGTGGTCCATTGGTCTAAGCGGTTTCCCCTATTTTGCCTTCTGTCCGCCAATGCCGGGCCCCGGGTTCGAATCCCACCAGAGACCAATATTTTTTTTTATTGAAATACATTTTTTTTAAACAGAATTTCTTATCCTAAACTAATTCTTTACCATTTATATAAGCGTTTGACACATATTTACAAATTACTATTTTTAATGCACCATCTGGTTGCGAGTCGCTTTAAAAATGAATAAAGCTAATGACTATAATTCTCGCCCAATAAGTAGTCCACAACATGCATTACAAGAAACGCTAAAAACAGTTTGAGTAAAGGTATTCAGAAAGATGTTTAAATTTTGCAAAATGCTAAAAAATTGAATTACAAAAAACTGACTCATTCAATGTATATTTGTTTTCATTTTATTCAAATACTCGTATATGGTTGATGAACTAGTCAGTCTGAAAAAATTAGAAAATATTACAGTCAGGATTTGTTGTAATAACATATTTTCTTATTAAAATGTGGGATATTTGTTGTTTAGATACAGTTACCTACCTTAGAATTAAAACTTTGTCATTAAAATGCATTATTATTTATTCATGGACTTGCATACAAGGTTTATTATATTGTTTTAACATAATTATAATGGGCAATATCGATCTTGAAAAGGTTAGCGTATTGATAAGTTTCAAAGTGTGGCTTTATAGTTCGATCATATCGTGTACATGTATACCGATTTAATTAACTTGTAAGTCATTAAACTAAAACGTACAGGTAAGTGGACATATACTTGGACCGTAAACATCACTAGTTCTAATCAACGAAGACTAAAAATAACATGTCTCTTGATTACTGCGTTATGGATTGACAAGTCAATAAATCGGACACTTAAAAAAAATATTTGGATCGGATGGGTCTCGAACCTATGACCTTTGGATTGTTAGTCAACCACTATACTAACTGCGCTATGAAGGATATTATACTCAATCGTATCAACATTTCCTTTATATAAATTTTCTAGTATAAGCACACGTACGAAAAAAGTCTATGTCGTCAAGACGCATATCCGCTCGCCCGCAAGACTGACTTCCGTGAGCGAAAGGCCTTAATGCAATATGACTGACGAAATTTCAAAACGAGTATCAAGCAGTATGGATCCTGATCAGACGACGCGTTACGATCAGGATCAAAACTGTTTGCAAATGCGCTTTTTAAGCGTCGTTGAGAGTGAAAGGGTTACTTGCATCGGCTTTTTGTATAGTTTTTTGTAAACAGGGAAGAAATGATACCCGGGTCTGATCAGATACCATAGTGTTTGACACTTGTTTGTAAAGCTTACTTTGTAAATATGTTGCAGACAGTAATAATGAAGCAGACGACAATATGGCGGGGAATGAGTAAAGACCTCGCGATTTTGTCAATGAAAGGGTGGATAGGAAAGACAAGAAATATCTTTAAAAAAGATATTCAGCGGAATGGGTGGTGGAATTCATGCTGTAGATGGGTGTGCAAAATTGTATGAAATTGGGTTTTTTCAAAGAATTGTAATAAGCAAAAAATACACATTCAAGGATAACTATAACTCTGACTAAAAAACTATAAATGTACAGAAATGCAAAACAATAATATAACCCGTATCCTAGCTACTGGTAGGAGATCCTCAGATTAAACTACTGTTCTATATATCAAACTTCATTCATGGGGAGTTTCTTGAAACAAACTATAACTAAATAAACTGTGCATGCCCTTTAACACCTCACTCTTGTAAATAAATGATGAAACAACACAATTGTGTTTAACTCACTTGAGGTCATTTATTATATTGCTATCAATGTATGGTAAATTTGAACAAATAGTTAACAATTAAAATAAATTGGTAGTAAAACCATTATTTAACAAAACACCTAGCTGCCACTGTGTATCTATAAATAGACATCTTCTATCATATCTTAAAATAGAAACATCAGTACTACACACTGCCTCAGAGCATAAACCAGCCAGGCTAATTACAGGGCTCCAGATAAGAGGGGAGTAAACAGAACAAATCTAACATTTTCTCACTCAATTCAGCACCAAAACCTATGGTGTTACCACTCATTTTTATCGTCTCGAAGAGACAATTCAAATGAGTAGGACACCATAGGGTTTAATCCACAAATAAAGTTTTTAAGTTTTGAAATAATTCTCTTATCTGGAGCCCTGGCTACTATCCAATCAGACAAATCAGTTTCAACAGGTGCTCTTAATTCTAAATTTCTGATCAAATATGATTGGTTGAAATGTTTGTCTAAATAAAAATGTAGGTCTAAATAGATAATAGGCAGCTCCGCTGAAAAAACGTCTTCCATCCTTGTCATGAGCTATTGTGATAACAGTGTTAACCCTTAGTATGCTTAATTGTCGTCTGCTTCAAATATATCATCTGCGAAACAAAAGTTATTTGAAAACAATTTGGACCCTGATCTGACGCCGCATAATGCGGCGTCTGGTCAAATCTCAATTTTTTTATAATAATAATAATAATAATCTAAATTCAAAAATACCTCAAATTTAAGATTAAGAAATAAAAGCAGACAACATTTTTTAACTGTCTTCTACATAGAATTCCCCAAGATAAAGTCAATATAAGAACGTGTGGCAAATCCGGTACAATACAACATTATAGAATACCTTTCTGAAAAATATCGATCAAATGAACCTAAATTTAAGTTTTCCAATAGTTTTGATTTTAAACCCTTTGTTTGCCGATTGCTACTTGATTAGTATTAGCAGATAGTAAATAGACTCGGATCAGATGCCGAGTGTCTCGGCGTCTGGTCAGAATCCAAACTGTTTTTTCTAATTCTTCAGCAGACGCTAAATAAGTGGGTCTAATGTTAGTATAAATATAAATAGCTTACGTGTCTAATAAACAATTTAACCCCTTACTCAATAGCCTGTTTCTGTGTTAGAAGACAGGTGACCAATTAAAGCAGGTTGACCGTATGCGCATTCTGCTTTACTTTCAGTCTGCTTTAACCCTTTACCCAATAGCCTGTTTCTACTTAAAATATGTGACTATATAAAGCAGGTTGAAAGTTAAGCAGAATGCGCCTTAAGGCGCATTCTGCTTTACTTTCAGCCTGCTTTAAGCTACCATCTGCTAGAATAAAAAATATTTCATATGATACATATTCAAAACTGTATAAATTATAACTTTTTTCTTCAGCGGAGGAATGAACTGAATGCGATAAAAGGCGTTTCTATTGGGGAGAGGGTTAAGTTATCATCTGCTACAGAATATAGAAGATATTTCGTATGATGCATATTCATGACTGTATAAAGTGGAACTATATTATCTTCGGTGGAAGAATAAATTAAATGCGTAAAATGAGTATGTGTATCAATGAAGTAATGGGTTAAACCAGGGATACTTTATTAGATGTTTATATTGTCCCTGGTTAAACAAAGCCAAATCGTGAAAAATATTTGGCCAGCCAGAAACCTATTCGTCGATTATTGATGTGTCTTGTGACATTAATATGTCAATAATCACTATTCAATATGCTTTGTCTATAATAGTATAGATTTCTCTTTTACATTTTACCTCGCTTAAATATAATTGCGCCATCTGTTCAATTTGGTGTTTCTTTTCAACCCTACGCTGCTTTTCTTCGAGTCCATTGATTAATGGCAAACAGTTCTGTTCTGTTCTGTTCTGTTCTTATTCAACTCAACTCAACTGTACATGTATCCCAATTTCCCTATACATGTATATAGCAGTGTGCAAAAGAATATCTTTATTAACCTATATGCGCCGAATGGATTCTTCCATGCTTATATATTGGATTAGTCCAGTTTTTGTATAAGGAAGCCTGGTCTAAATTTCGTTTGTTTTATATTTAAATTCTTATCCGCAAACAGTGTAGACTCATAATGCGGTGTCTAATCAGAGTCTACATTGTTTGTCTATGCCCCTTTAATTAGACGCTAGGCACATATGGGTTTCGATTATTTATTATATGTATAGCGCTCTTTTCACACATGAATCGTGAGCCTCTAGTACTAGAGAGTTAGGTCAAACCAAGTTGGTCATGTGGCAATTCCACCTGAAAGCACTCGGATTAATTTTGATTGTGACAATATAATGTAGAGTGAAATATGTGTTAACGGCCACTCGAATGATATATTGCCTTTAACCCTTTACCCAATAACCTGTTTATAACATGTGATTACTTAAAGCAGGTTGAAAGTAAAGCAGAATGCGCCTACAGGCGCATTCTGCTTTACTTTCAGCCTGCTTTAAACAATTATCTGCTATGATATAGAAAAATATGTATCAGGTAAATGTTCATGATGGTATAAATTTGAGCTATTTTCTTTAGCGGTGGAATATATCAAATACGCTAAAAGTCGCTTCTATTGGGAAAAGGGTTAAAGGGCAAAAGTAATGCAAAAAATTCCATTAGGAACTTTTGGTATTAGTTTTACCCTTCCTTAAACTGCTATATTTTGTTTAAGCTAACCAATTCATTATGCATTGAGTGGCTGCTTAAAACAGGTTGCACAGTTATCAGATTTATATGTACATGTATAGCACTCTTTTCACACATGAATTGTGCGTTCAATTGCGTGGTCATGAAATTGTAAGCCACTAGTACTAGAGAGTTAGGTCAAACCTATTTGGTCATGTGGCAATTCCACCTGAAAGCACTCGGATTAATTTTGATTGTGACAATATAATGTTTATGTGTTAAACGGCCACTCAAATGATAAGGCATGGATATCGCCAAACAAAATATTGGCTTTAAGGGCAAAAATAATGCAAAAAAACTCCATTAGGAACTTTTAGTATTAGTTTTACCCTTCCTTAAACTGCTATATTTTGTTTAAGCTAACCAATTCATTATGCATTGAGTGGCTGCTTAAAACAGGTTGCTCACTGGGAAACGAACTCTCTGTTACCTCATTTTTCCGATCCTTTCAGCGCCAGGGATTACAATGACATGTGTGTCCGCAGGCAGTTGTTGGTCACGCTTCATTTAAGTGTGACAGGCACGCAGTACACAAGAGAACATACTACCTGCAAAATTGACCTGCAAACATTGTGGTATCGACCAAGGTGGTTGTATCGACTGATTTTTGGTACCGTTTACGTGCAGCTTGAAAGCATGATTAAGATTTACTTTAAATGATTGGCAGTTGCAAACAGTTTCACCTTTGTATCGAGGTCAGTCTCCGGATGTCTACAGTCTTATTAGATTATCTATCGGATAAAGAACAAATTACAAGCATCTTGCAAACGACAATAGTAAAGGCTTTAAGCAAACGACAATAAAGCGGTGAAGGGATAAAACTCTTCCGAATAATTAGATCATGAGAAAGAGTTTTAAGCATTAAGAGTTTTACAACGAACGCCATTTTGAAAAATTTGTTAAACATGTAGAAAAGCCTGGAGAATCTGTCAATAAATCAATACATGTAAATGTATTTTAAAAAAAAAGCTGCAATTTCTACATTTTGATAGGTTGCGTTTGCGTTTCGCGTGTTAAACACATTACCCAATAGCCAGTTTCTAGTTTTGCAGATATGTGACCACTTTAAGCAGGTTTAAAGCAAAGCAGAATGCGCCTTAAGGCACATTCTGCTTTACTTTCAGCCTGCTTTAAGCTACCCTTGGTTAGGATATAGAATAGTTTTCTTATAGTGCATTTTCATGACTGTATGAATTGGAACTATTTTCTTCTGTGGATGAATACATTTAATGCGCTAAAAGTCGCTTCTATTTGGAAAAGGGTTAACCCTTTCGTCGTCAATGACGCCAAACGTTGGGCGCGTTTGCAAAAAATTTGAATGGCGTCTGATCAGGATCGAAACTGTTTGACACTCATTTTGAAATAAAGTCGTTCATCAGTCACACTAATTCACATTTAAATTTTGAACAATATTACAGACTACAATATTGAAGCTGACGATAGTATGGCGGTGAACGGGTAAAAAACTCACGATTAATTTGACAGTGAAAGGATTAAATCATGGGAAAGAATAACGTCTTCTTAACTTTATTAAATATTTCCTCACTTAACCCTTTCCCCAATAGAAGCGCCTTTGAACGTATTTGATTTATTCCTCCGCTGAAGAAAATAGTTCCAATGTATACAGACGTAAACGTGTAACAAACGAATTTTTTTCTAAATCCTAGCAGATGGTAGCTTAAAGCATGCTGAAAATAAAGCAGAATGTGCCTAAGGGCACATTCTGCTTTATTTTCAACCTGCTTTAAGTGGTCACCTGTATTCAAAACTAGAAACAGGCTATTGGGTAAAGGGTTAAGCATATGTAGCTAACTCCACCCACCATATATCACTACGGTAGCCATTTCCCTCTATCCCAGAATAGGGATACGAATAGCTTTATTAATTTGCCTAATAAAAAAGTAATAATGTATCAGTTAGGACAGCGCAGTGGTTTCGTGCTGCACGAGGATCATGCTTATCGCAAGTCCCAAAATATATGATAAAATCAAAGAAATACACATTAAAAATTGAAGTAAACCAGATAAAAGTAAACTCACTACAATCGCACGTAATACATCAGTAGCATGTTCAGTAAAGAAACCGATGTCCATCGATTGCGAGTTGGCTACTGGTCTGAAATACAGTGGAGAAAACGTAATTATTTCGCGCATACGCATCGCTACTGTAGCGCATTCAATTACCACTGTTTGCTGTTTAGGTAAGCAGTGTGTGCCCCTTGTGCAGCGTGCAGAGTATATACACGTAGTAGAGAAAACGTTTTCCCTTCCAAATAACCCCGGTTACGCTTAAACTACTATTTTCATTGCAAACAGTTTGTAGCCAGAACAGACGCCGGGTAACCCGGCGTCTGATCAGGCTCCAAACTGTTTACCATGCACTCAGATTAAAACTGGTAGTCTGAATTGTCAAAATGTTGTCATTTTTAGCTCGACTTTTTCGAAAAGTCGAGCTATTGTCGTCACCCTGTCGTCTGCGTCTGCGTCGGTTAAGTTTTTTTGCTTAAGGGTTTTGTAAGAGTTGATTTCTCAATAACTATCAAAGGTTTCCATTTGAAACTTGGAATAGTTGTTCAGTATCAAAAGGGCAACTCATAACAACAAGACAGGTAACCATGGGATTTGTCATTTTAGAGTTATTGCCCTTGTTTTATTTACTTAAAAAATGTAAATTAACATATCGAAATAACTATGAAAGATATTAACTTGAAACTTGGAATACTTGTTCAGTATCAAAAGGGCAACTCATTACAACAAGACAGGTAACCCTGAGGTTTGTGTGTCCAGAGTTTTTGCCCTTGTTTTATTTACTTAAAAGTTTTAAATTAATATATCTAAATAACAATGAAAGATATAAACTTGAAACTTTGATTACTTGTTAAGTATCAAAAGGACAACTCATTACAACTCATTACGACAAGATAGGTTACTCTGTGAATTGTAATTCCAGAGTAGTTGCCCTTGATTTATTTACGTAAAACTTGTAAATTGAAATATCTTTATAACTGTCAAAGGTATTAACTTGAAACTTTAAATACTTGCGTTATATCAAAAGGACAACTCATTCAAACAAGAAAGGTGACCGGGATGTGCCATTCCAGAGCTATTGTCCTTCTTTTTATTTACATCAAACTGAAATTTCTCATTAATTACCATAGGTATAAACTTTACTTGAAACTTTAAATACTTGTTAAGTGTCTAAAGGACAACTCATAACAAGAAGGCAGGTAACCATGGGTTTTGAGGTTCCAGAGTAATTGCCCTTGTTTTGACTTTTTAGAATTCAAATAAATTTCTCAATAATTACCATAGTTATTAACTTGAAACTGAATACTTGTTCAGTTTCAACTTTGAATACTTGTTCAGTTTCAAAAGGGCATCACCTTTCAACAAAGCAGATAACCATGGGATTTGTCGTTGCAGAGTTATTGCCCTTGTTTGACTAAGAATTTGTATATGAAATTATTCAGTAACTGTTAACAATTATTAATTTCAAACTTCCAATATATTTGATACTATGTTTGTATTATGTAAGGCCAACTGCTAACAGGCAACCGAAGTACCGACACTGACCCTTCATATGTACCCATTTTACACCCCCCCCCCCCTTGGGTGTGTGGGGTGGGGGTGGAGGAGCAACTCTCGGTGCATATCATGTTCAAGAAACATTCCTGTTCATCAAGAAACATTCCTGTGTAAAACTCCCCTAGTCAGGGTCCAAGGTTATAAAGCGTTTGAGTCTGAGTGTCTTCTCAAGCATTTGATTGGTCAGATTTGATTCAAGGCCCAAGAACGACTTTATACTCAACTGAAAAGCTTAATAAGTTATTACCTTGGACTCTGGCCGCTGGTCCGGCGTTGGATTGGACTCACGACCCCTGGCACCGCAGTCGAGCGCGTTATTGCTCGACCATATCATGTATACAGTGCTGCTAGTATAGGTTTAAAGATAGAATATCGTATTTATATATTTTTTTTAAGCCTTTGATAAATTGATAAATGTTCATTTTATGTTCTTAAAGTCTTACGTCGTTAAATACCGACTATTTAACCCCTTCACAGCCATTTCATCGTCTGCTTCAAATCTTGTCTGCAGTGATATATAAATTGAACATTTCAGGCATTTTGACTGAATAAATTTCGGCAAAATTCAGTTTTATCATGATCAGACACCGAGTGACTCGGCATTTGACCTGGAGCTATACTGTTTGCAAATACTAATGTAGCTAGGCTTACCAGAGAAGAATAATAACAAATATGACTAGATCCACTAGTTCAACATATTGAAACAACCTGACTCTTTGCACGCTGACGGTGAAAAACTGATAACCTTTACAAACAGTTTAGATCCTGATGAGACGCCGCGTAAAGCGGCGTCTCATCAGGATCCAAACTGTTTGAAACTCTCGTCAACTTATAAACGAAATTTCAGAAATATCTGGATTTTTTTTTACAGGAGCAGACGACTATTTTTGCAAGCGAGAAATTTACTTAGCATTTACGAGTTAAGTCGGCGTAATCTCCGACGTCACACTGCTCTCTCATTATCTCCCCGACACTGCACTATCATAGACGTTGGAAGCGATTTTCTGTAATAACTTAACTAAGTTCAAAATCGATTTTGACTCATTTACCGCCAAAATAAACGCCTGCTGAAAGATTGTCGTCTGATTTCATTTCATAGAATTTATAATTTATCCAATTAGGATGCAGAAACGTCATTATGAGTACCTAACAATTTGAGTGCTGATCAGACGCCGAGTTACTATGCTTCTGAAGAGGATCCAAACTGTATGCAAATACAATTGAACTCGGGATTAGGCGGTGAAGTGGATAAATGATATATAGATCTATACATGATGAAATTCTCTCCCGATATCAACATAGGCATTTGGATATTAATTTAAGAAAGACCTTCTAGGTTTATGATTTAAATTCTATATTGAAAAACAAAAACAAAATCATATGGTGGGTACAAATCGTGATTTAGATGGATATCGATTAGGATTATTAGGCGGTGAAGCGGATACATGCTACATGTATTTATACAGGATGAAATATTGTCCTGATACCAACATAGGCATTTGGATATTATTTTAACAAAAACCTTCTAGGTTTATGATTTAAATTCTATATTGAAAAACAAAAATAAAATCATATAGTGGGTACAAATAGTGATTTAGATGGATATCGTTTAGGATTATTAGGTGGTGAGGCGGATACATGCTACATGTATTTATACAGGATGAAATATTGTCCTGATACCAACATAGGCATTTGGATATTATTTTAACAAAAACCTTCTAGGTTTATGATTAAAATTCTATATTGAAAAACAAAAATAAAATCGTATAGTGGGTACAAATAGTGATTTAGATGGATATCGATAAGGATGTCGCACAGTAGGAAAACCCATGTTGCAGCCACTAGTAAGTAGCATTTCCTCTCTTTGTATTCGTCTGAATAACCCTATTATAGAGGAGAAGATACTATTCTTTCCCGTTTAACCCTTCCAACCCTGAATAGCTCTTGTGGGATTTTATAATCCTTTTGGACTCTTCTATAACAAGAATTTTGAACCAGTCTTCTGTTGAATTTTTGGTATGACAACAAAAACCAATGAAAATATTAAACAGTGCAGACCCTGATCAGAGGGCTCCTATAGGAGCCCTCTGATCAGGGTCTACACTGTTCGCATATGTAACCAGTCACCTCTACAGAGGGCATTGAAAGGGTTAAGCGTGTACGAAACGCAAACGCAATGCACGTTAATGTAGAAAATCACGATCCTTAAAGAGCCAGGTGAAAAACAACAAACTGAGTGTCAAACAGTTTGGATCCTGATCAAAATACACTTTTCAAATATCAGTCAAGTCATGTTCCGTACTCTTGGGGTTCTATTGTTTTTTTTAAATTGAACTAAAGTCGAAATCGAAACTTCGAACTCGCTTAAATCGACCTTACCAGTACTTCATACGTTTAATTTCGGTACTCGATCTTGCTTAAGTCGAACATACCCGTACTTCAAAGTTAAAACGTGGCTTAGCCATGTTTTAACTTTGAAATATGGGAATGTTCGAACTAACGCGAGTTCGAATTATCGAATTTCGACTGTATTTAAGTATAGTGCCTAATCCATACTTTTCTCCTACCGGCAAATGGTGAGCCGTTACAAACCAAAGCGCACCAACCAAAACCAACGGACGAACTTACAGACACATGTATGACGACGGACAGAGACAAAATTTCACTGGCAAGGGAGGAGGGGAGTGTGTTTCTTATATTACTTATACCGGTATTACTTGCCCGTGTCATCAGTGGTCGGCGGGAACTCCTGTTCCGCCTCGTGTAGACCCAATTTAATATCTGTATAGAATCCTGATTAAACTTTGGATCCATTTCTGCAAATTCTCGACAATGGTGATGAAAAAATTCCAAACGTCAAATAGAAACTTTACATTGGATTCTGATGCGTATAATTCTGTCTACAAACACAAGTTTGCAAAAAACTTATTGTAATTCAAAACTTTGGATCAATTTCTGTAAATTCTCGACAATGGTGATGAAAAAATTCCAAGCGTCATGTCGTAATTTGACGTCAAAGTGTATAGGGGTCCATTTAAAAATTATCAGAGATGTGAACGTGTACGCAAGATGCGTTTAATCATTGTCCGGTTTCATTTTATGTGACTTTTTGCATAAAGTCACTTCAGTAGCGTCCATGTCCACCGTCACGCACAATGCAAGCAACACACCTTCTCTGATGTACCGTCTAATGACGTCATTTGAGATTACATGCAATTTTCGTAATCGAGCATGTCTGAGGTCGTTAGTCGTGTCAATCTGGTAATTGTTCGGCACCCGTCGCCAAGTTTAACCCATACATGCTCTATGGGTATTAGATCTGGTGATACTGTATGCCAGGGTATGACGTTGACGTTATTCTGTGCCTTGTGCGTGCAGTTAAGATCTGCCAAGTATACGGTCTACGGGTACGGGTAGGATCGTGACATTGCTACAGACGATTCTTTATTGTCTCGGCAGTATTCCAAAACCACCGCGAAGTAACCGTTGCCGGGATGAAGCTGTTACGTCGATACGTTAACGTAAGCGTGCAGTCGTCTCTACGTGACGTCAACGATCTCGGGCGATCCTGGAACTACCCAGTAACTCTGTAACGAGTAGTCAGCATATGAGTTGTCTACCGTTTGCGTACAAAATGACGCGCAACATCAGTTACTGGTGCGTCCGCCGTAAGCATGCCAAATGGTCTGATTTCTGTGAATTTCAGAAAGCTGTGGCATCTCAGTTTTGAAACGCAGAAGTTTACAATTTTGTTTTTTCGGTGTTCGGCTTAAGCCTGCGTGCATCTATTGCATTAGATAGACTTGAAATCAACGCTGAATAGGTCAACTCGCCGTCAGTGTTAAATACCGGAAGTGGAAAGCGTGCTACGTCTTGCGCGGTACAACTTAGCGAGAATGTGGCTTTGTATGGTCTTTATCAATTTCTCCATTATGAAATATGCGTATATTCCATGAAATGTCTTTAAAACATCGCTTAATTCGGCTTTAAAGAATGTAAAGTTTCTATTTTTGCTAAGTATATTTTGCACGGTTCTTGAAACACGCGAGTGGGTGTAGCAATTTTGCAGCATTGTTTGTTTCTTAGTATAATGTCGCACTGTTACATTGTTATTGTTCCGCCTTGTCATTGCCCGAGATTCTTGCTTTTAAAAATCGACCATGGATCGTATAGGTCACTATAGTTGTCATATTATTCGCTACTTGCACTTTTCATGAGAAGTGTATCAAGTGTACATGGTGATATTTCATCCAGAAGGAATTGTTTTTTGGAGCGTGCATGCCAAGTATTAAATCTGATGAGACAAAGGTATGATAAGCAGTTTGTCTCTCTCTTTCTCTGTATCTGTCATTCTCCTCTCTTTCTCTCTATCTTCCTCTCTCTCATTCTTCTTCTTCAATGGCTACTTCTTCTTCTTCTCTTTCTTCTTTTTCTACAACAATAATAGCACCACTCACTAAAGTTTAATTATTATTATCGCCATAAGCAGGGGCTTAAAAGTTAAAACAGTAAAAGTAAAGAAGTCAAGCGATTGTGGTACACTATGGCAGTGTTTAGCCCTCGAGACTAGTCACTAACGTCCAGACTTTTGGCTCAGTGGTTAGAACGATCGCCTACCAAGTGGGAGGTCCCGGTTCGATTCCCGGTGCGGCCAATATAGGATCAAGCTACACGACCCACCGTATACTCATCATTAACATGATGCCTGTGAAAAAGTACACTTTCGCATGTTAACAGTGTAGACCCTGATGAAAGGGCTCCTATAGGAGCCCTTTGATCAGGGTTTGCACTGTTTGTGATCTTGCACTGTATTGTTAAAATCAACATATATACTCATTGAAAACTGGGATTGTCTATTTGAAGTCTGAGCAGTATATAAGTAAATAACGCTTTAAATAACGTATGTTACAAAAACGCAATTCAATGAAATGTGGAGACTGACAGTTCTTTAAACTTCTGTATATATTAACTCTTTCCCCATAAGGAGTGCCTTTCTAGTTTTGAAGACAGGTGACAACTAAAGGCAGGCTAAATGTAAGGCAAAATGAGGAGCCTTCAGCCTGCATACGTTGCCAACTTGCCATCAAAGACTGAATACAGTGCTCCCTCTCTACAACGGCCCTCCCAACAACGACCGCCTCCTTACAACGACCATTGTCGCAGTTTTCTAAACAAGACAATTATATCCTACCTATTCCACGGCTGAGTGACAATCAACTTGAATCCAGATCAGACGCCGCGTTATGCGGCGTCTGATCTGGATTCAAGCCGTTTGCAAATGTAAGCCCATTTCACTCCCTATAACGACTCCCTCTAAACAAAGTACACACAAGTTTTGTCTCCGATTGGGTGTCGTTGAAGAGAGAAAGAGTGCTGTATGTACAGTGGTGTCTATATGGAAGGGTAAAGGCGCTTTTGTATAGAGGAAGATATTAACTCATGCACCCCTGAAGTATCAAATGGAAAATACCAGTTTCTGATAAAGTCCTTATTTTACTATTTAATACTGGTTTTTGCGGTGTGTTTTGGTTTTGATTTTTATAACTTATTGAAAAATGACAAACAGTGCAGACTCTGATCATAGGGCTCCTAAGGAGCCCTCTGATCTGGGTCTACACTGTTTGCATATAACAAGTGTACCCTTCACATGTACACTGTTTGTAAACGACGATTATACTTGTCACCAGGGTTGAATGAGTTAGCCAATTTTATAATATAATCAGTGATTTTTTTACCTGCGAGTCCCGAGTCCTAGACTCATTAAAATATTATGGGAATCATAAATTTAAAATCTGTGAGTCCATTTTGGTAATAAAGATATAGCTGGGACTCATAGTTTTGAAGGCCGGCGAGTCCGAGGGACAAATAGTTTTGAATTTTTAAAAAAAAATCACTGTTATATTAGATTTGCTCCTATATACTAAACTCATGTTTTTACTAAACTCATGTTTTTCAAAGGTCTACTGTTTGACAGTATTACGTTAATTGTCCCTTTGTGTTTTGTTCATCAAGTTTGGTGAACATCAAATTTGACATAACTTGACGTGAAAAAAGCGACAGCGTGAAGGACGCTGTCTGTATTATAAACCTTTTCATCGCAAAAATTACCGTCTGATTCAACCCTTAGTCAGACAGAATATCGTCTGCTAAAATTTGTCATCTGAAATTCTATGCCAAGTTCAAATTTTGGAATTTATACTGTAAAAATATTAATATGAGTGCCGCACAGTTTGGATCCTGGTCAGACGCCGCGTTACGCGGCGTCTGATCAGGATGCAAACTGTTTGCATATAGTTGACTTCCGTCGCATAGGATGATAAAAGGGCTGTCCTTCCTTCTTGAGTTGTTGCATTATTTTTGTCCTGCATTAAGCTGCCATATGTCTTATTAACTAATATTTGGGATTGGTTATGAGATAGAATTTCACTTTGATCAGGTGTCCCTAAGGGCTGCATATAGGACTAGAGCATACTACTGTGATTTCTATCTTTATAGCAAGCAATAGGCGCGACTTGTCGCTACTGGCAAATGTTGGAGATGTCAATTGTCAGTTGTTTTATAGAGACGATCAGTATCATTGTTGATGCGAATATCATAAGGTCAAACAAATAAAAACAGAAGTGGAGTGTATACCCCTTTCCCCCATTGAAGCGACTTTTAGCGTATTTAATTTATTCATCCGCTGAAGAAAATAGTTCCAGTTTATACCCTCATGAACAATTATCATAACAAATATTTTTAATTTTTAGCTCACCTGGCACGAAGTGCCAAGGTGAACTATTGTGATCACCCTGTGTCCGTCGTCGTCCGTCAGTCCGTCGTCAAACTTTTTCTTTAAACATCTTCTTCTTGGAAACCACTGGGCCAATTTCTTCAAAACTTCTTAGGATTGTTCCTTGTAGTGTACTCTCTCAGATTTCTACAAATATAGGTGATCCAATTGAAATTGTGGTTGCCATGGAAACCAATTGAAAAAAACTTTAAAAATCTTCTTGTCAAAAACTACTGGTCCGAATTGAAAACAATTTTACCCAAATGTGCCATTGGTGACCCTCTATCAGATTTCTTAAAATAATATTCCTATCTTAAAAAACATGGCCGCTAGTGGGTGGGGCAGATTTTCCTTATATTGCTATATAGTGAAAACTTTAAAAATCTTCTTGTCTGAAACCACTTGTCCGATTTGAAAGTAATTTCGCACAAATGATCCATGGGTGACCCTCTACCAGATTTCTTAAAATAATTTGATATCTAAAAAAACATGGCCGCCAGTGGTTGGGGCATGTTTTCCTTATGATACTGTATAGTGACAACTTTAAAAATCTTCTTCTGTGAAACTACTGGTCCAAATTGAAAATAATTTCACATGAATGATCCATGGGTGACCCTCTACCAGATTTGTTAAACTAATTTTGATGTCTAAAAAAACATGACCGCCAGTGGGTGGAGCACGTTTTCCTTATGATACTGTATGGTGAAAACTTTAAAAATCTTCTTCTGTGAAACTACTGGTCCAAATTGAAAATAATTTTACACAAATGATCCGTTGGTGACCCTCTACTAGATTTCTTAAAATTATTTTGATATCTTAAAAAAACATGACCGCTAGTGGGTGGAGCACGTTTTCCTTATGATACTGTATAGTAAAAACTTAAAAAATCTTCTTCTGTGAAACAACTGGTCCAAATTGAAAATAATTTTACACAAATGATCCATTGATGACTCTCTACCAGATTTCTTAAAATAATTTTGTCATCTTTAAAACATGGCCCCCAGTGGATTGGACAAATTTTCCTTATATTTCTGTATAGAAAATCTTTAAAAATCTTTTTCTCTGAAACTATTGGTCAGTTTTAAGAATATTTTTACACAAGTAATGATGGTTACCCTTTGCCAGTTTTCTTCAAATAATCTTCCTAGTTCAAACAACATGGCTTAAAGAGGAAATTTAATCATTACTGGTCCATTACCATGACCGTAGACATGGGTACCAGGTGAGCGATTTAGGGCCGTATGCGGCTCTTGTTTATATAACCTAACAGATGGTAGTTTAAAGCAGGCTGAAAGTAAAGCAGAATGTGCCTTATGGCACATTCTGCTTTACTTTCAACCTGCTTTTAATGATCACCTGTCTTTAATATTATAAATAGGTTATTGGGTAAAGGGATACTTGAGAAGCCTTCGGCGGAGAATACGTTATTTGTCCCCAATAAATGCGGTTCCACTAAAGTTATCATTTCCGCGGCAACCAGCTAGGAACCGGATCGTTTCCGGGTTACCAGGGTATTGTTCCATAAAACGTCGTACGCCAATAACGATAGTAAGTCAAAACTTTTAAATACAAATTTACTTTCTGATTTCTCTTTCTAATCCTGTCTTGTGGCATATCTTTGGAATCGTCTTTTCGAAAAGACGATTCCAAAACGATGTCACAAAACAGGTGTAGAAGGAGAAATAAATAATTATTGAGACTTTAATAATCTGACATACGACAACATTAAATATTGTCGAACGAAGTTTTATGAAACGGGCCCCTGGCGTCTAGACGTTTGAACTTCAGGTTGAATCTTTACCCCATAGTTTGTTTCTAGTTTTGAAGACAGACCTGTGACAACTTAAAGCAGATGAAAAGTAAAGCAGAATACGGTGTTACTTTCAGCCTTCGTTCATATACCATCTGGTAGAATATAGTAAATAGTTCCTTGTCTATATAATGTGTAACTATTTTCTTCAGTAGAGATATATATAGCATCTGTCATGAGTCGATGTTTAAGACAAGCTGATCTCAAACGAGTCTAGAATTGAAATGTTATTAAGCGAGCCTTGGCGAGCTTAATAACTTTTCTATTCTAGACGAGATTGAGATCAACTTGTCTTAAACATCGACGAGTGACAGATTATTTTTCTCCGATGAATGTTTTCGTACGTTGTTGTTTCTAAGAATTATCCACGTCCACAAACTGCCATCTAGATACAGTGGAGAACACGTTATTCATTCCCAATACACGCGTTTACGCTAAAACCATAATACCTTTGCAAACAGTTTGGAACCAGATCAGACGCCGGGTAACCCGGCGTCTGATCAGGTTCCAAACTGTTTGCGACTCTCATAAAAACGAATAGTCAGAGTTGTCAAAATATTGTTATTTTGTACATTTTATAACAATGCGTTTAGCGTTTCATTTGCGTTTAAACGGGAAAGAATAACGTTTTACATTGTATCCACTGTATGCATGTACAGACGGTGGGTGAAACAATGTGTTTCTGTATTTTTCAGATAAGAACTGTTCTCCGCCACTGGTTCCGCCTATCTGTGAGGATGCTGGAAGCCAGAATGACAACGCTGGTTGACTTCGCCCGCAGCAAACCCTTCTTGTGAGTATGGTAGTATGTAGTGTTCCTCCCAACAACGGCCCTCCCAACAACCAACTCCATCTTACAACGACCCTTGCCGAAGTTCCCTTAACAGGACAATTATGTCTGACGCTTTTACTGCTGCAATATCGTCTGCTTGAAATTGTCGTCTGCTGTTTTTTCTCAAAGTTAATAATATACATTTTGACATATAAAAACTTAATGGCGAGTGACAAACAGCTTGAATCCAGATCAGACGCCGCGTAACGCGGCGTCTGATATCTCGATTTAAGCTGTTTGCAGATGTGAGCCGACCCCCCCCCCCCCCCCCCCCCCCCCCCCCCCTATAACGACTTCCTCCGAACAACATACACTTGTTTTGTCTCTCATTGGGTGTCGGTGTAGAGAGGGAGCAATGTATACATATAAAATCTCTTCTACAGTGGAGAATCTGTTATTCTTTCCCGTTTAAACGTACGCAAACGCAAAGCACTAAAACTTAGAAAAGTACAACTTTTTGACAATTCTGATAAATCAGGTTTATCTTGGTGGCAAACAGTTTGGAGCCTGATCAGACGCCGGATTACCCGGCGTCTGATCTGGCTCCAAACTGTTTGTAAATTGGAATTAATAGTTTTAGCGTAAACGCGTTTATTGGGAAAGAATAACACATTCTCCACTGTATATAGAAAATGTCATAGGCCATATTGGAATCTAGGGACCTATTGAATATACCTAGGGTATATTGGAATTCGAAAAACATTGAAAACATAGAAAACGCAAGAAATATATATAAGGTTTATACATTTTTGCATGGAACAAAACAAGTTTGGATCCGAATCGCACAAATGGGCACATATACATGTAGTTGCAGCCCTAAAACCAAATTGACGTTGATTTGCCGGGGCATACCATTTTACCTTTATCTTGAGACGTGTAAATAGCAAACATTTTGGATCCTGATGAGACAACGAATTAATCAGCGTCTGATCTAGATTCAAACTGATTACACTGAATGCCAGTGGAAATGCGATTTGCAGTGAATACCCGAGCATATCACAGGGCTCCAGATAGGGGGGGGGGGTAATTTGAACAAATCCAACATTTTCTCACTCATACAACACCAAATCCTATGGTGTTACTACTAATTAGAATCGTCTCTTCGAGACGATTCTAATGAGTAGTGACACCATATGGTTTAAAACACACAAAAAGATTTAAATTTTTGAAATACCCCCTTATCTGGAGCCCTGAATTATCATGAACCATGCCATGACATAAACAGTCATATTGCATTGCAACATTGTACAGAGAAAGCACCGTGGTACATCACAGGATCTGTATCTGAATTTAGTCCACACTAACAACTACCGTATTTAATACAGCAATAGATAATATAAAATGCTTGAGATGCATGTGAGTCTCAAACAGTGTAGACAAAGACCAGCCACCGCGTATTTGACGCGGTTGCTGGCCTTGGTCTACACTGTTTGAAATGCAATAAGGCAGGTTTGTCATGGCATTGCTAATAATATTATATTGTCTACTTAATATACACCTGGAGACGTGGATTAATATCATTTGTGTATCCGTTTCCGCATTAAATACGCCTACAACCCCTTCACTGTCGTGACGTCATGAGTTTTAAACACTTGTCGTCTGCTTTTATTTCTTAAATTTTAATTTTTGCTGTTTTGACTGAATAAATATTGAAATGAGTGTCAAACAGTTTGAATCCTGATCCCAGACGCCACACGCGGCGTCTGATCAGGATCCAAACTGTTTGCCAAAAAAACTGTTTTGTGCTCGGGGTAAGGCAGTGAAGGGGTGGATAATTTATGTTGCCATTGCAGAGCATTGTTTTACTTAATACATAAATGAATATCTACCATTAGCTTTATTTTCTATATCCTGACAGATGGTATCTAAAGCAGGCTGTCAAAGGCTAAAAAGAATGTGCCTTAGATCTAATGCTTACTCTCAACCTGCTTTAAGTTGCCACTTGTCTTAAAAGCCAGAAGCAGGATATGCGGTGGTGGCTGATTAAAGCAAGCTGCAAGCAGACTTTCAATTTACTTTAAGCAACCACGGGTGATTGGAAGTGATTACTATGGTTTTGTATCGATAGATTGGAGCATGAAAAACACATTAACTTCGCACATGACTTCATAACTGTTGATCAATACATGTAATTGCAGCGTATAGTTGGCTTTGACGTGCACATTGTTGATAGCTCGGTGTTATCAAAACATCTTGATGGGTCCCAATACTATCAATGGTATCCGGTGTGATGCCAACACTTGGTAAAACAATCGCTTTCAATGCTGGACAATTTCATTACAGATATTCAAGGGCGACGAGACATAATGCGTCTCATCAATGTCTACACTGTTTCAGGGCTCCAGATAAGGAGAGTATTTCAAAGACTAAATTCTTTATTTCTGCGTTAAACTCTATGGTGTCACTACTCATTAGAATCGTCTAAAAGACGATTCTAATGAGTAGTAACACCATAGGATTTGGCTCTGAAATGAGTGAGAAAATGCTGGATTTCTTCAGTTTACACCCTCTTATCTGGAACCCTGCTGTTTGCTGATGCTACTTTAGTAGACGCTAGGCTTTAAGGTAGACATTAGCAAACAGTGTAGACCCTGATGAGACGCGCAAATGGTATGCACTGTTTGCTTCAGCATGCACATATGAAGAGTTGATCAAATATCCAGGCATAAATGGGTAAAGTTCGCATTGAACGAAATGTCATGAGTTATGGAACCGGGAATGAGTTTTTTTCCGGAAAGAAAGGGTTCGTTAGTGCATAATTAAGTCATATTGTATGTATTGGTTCGCTGTAACAATGCGTTTTATTGATGAGCGTCAGCTCTCATAGTTAACAAGCACCATCCTTTGTCAATGAAGCCTCTCCTAAGTTGGAATCGATGGTTTGTGAGTATGGTCGATCTTTGTTAGTGGGACCGTCCTGCTTACATGTGGAGCAGACATTATTCCAATACAGTGAAACCCCTCTAAACCGGACATGTTTGGGGACAACATCAATGTCCGGTTTAGAGGGGTTTCCGTTTTGGAGGGGTTTTAAGTTTAAACCCATAGCTTGTTTCTTGTATGGAAGATAGCTGATCAGTTAAAGCAGGTTGAAAGTAAAGCAGAATGCGCCCTGAGGCGCATTCTGTTTTACTTTCAACCTGCTTTAAGCTATAATCTGATAGAATATAGAAAATATTTCTGATGATACATATTCATGAATGTATTTTCTTCAGTGTAGGAATAAATCAAAGGCGTAAAAAGGCGTATTTATTGTGTAATTGGTTAAACATAAAGAAGGGTTGGAAACGGGACCAAATTTTTTGTCCGGTTTAGAGAGAATTCCGGTATTTAGAGGTTCCAGTTTAGAGGGGTTTCACTGTAGACCCCTTTCATCGCTTAAGTCGAATAAAATCGACTTTGAAAACAGTTTGGATCCTGATCAGACGCCGCGTAACTGTTAGACACTCGTATCGACATTTCGTCAGTAATACTGCCTTAAATCTAACTTTAAACGATATTGAAGGCAAGAATCAATTTTCAAGCAATTATTTTATGGCGGTGAGAGGGTAAAAAGTCTCGATTAATTATTTGTCTTTTAATTGGTTAATGATCATGCTTCTATTTAGTTGGAATCAATGATATTTGAGAACAGTGGTCTTTTGATAGTGCGACCGTTCTGCTTTCGTGGTGAACTTTATCATGAGATGTTGACCCCCTTCACCGCCATATTGTCGTCTGCTTCAATATTGTTGTCTCCAATATCGTTTCAAAGTTCGATTTAATGCAGTATGACTCATGAACTTTCGAAATGAGCCGCAAACAGGATCAAAACTGTTTGCAAATGCGCTTTATGACATCATTGAGATTGAAATGGTTTAAATAAGCAGACGTTATTCTGATAAACTCGCTTGTGCCAAAAACTATTACAGTCGAACTTCGATATCTCGAACTCGCTTAACTCGGGTTTCCCGCGTTTCTACAGTTAAATTTCATTATTTCTGCTTCTCTCAAGCCGAGGGGATTCCAAACTGTTTGCGCTGACATCGATGTTTTTAAAAGCCAGAAACGCAGTAAAAGTTTTTACATAGATCTTTTGTTTTTTAATCAATTTGATTTGTCTGTCAACAGCTGTATCCTTGACCATAAATTTGTGATAATAGAGCACGGGGTTTATATTTGGCATTTGTAGGCTACTCCACTTTAGAAAGAATCGCTTGAGCGTATTACACCTTGAATAATATTGGACAAAGGTCAATGACATATAGAGGTCATGGTCATATCAGTGGGCAAAGGGTTTTACAAACACATCTTGCATTTCTAAAGTTAAGAAATTTAGGAAGTTTGACTTAAAAAAGTATGCATATGAGTGTCAAACAGTTTTGATGCTGATCAGACGCCGAGTTAGGCGGCGTCTGATATGGATCTAAACTTTGTTGTATATGTAGGTGTCATCTAACTTGGCACTGAACGAACTCAATATAAACATATACGACACGTTTTTAGCTCACCTGAGCTAGCTCAGGGCAGGGAGATTAAATTAAGAGCTCCTGCTCAGGGTGAGCTTTTGCAAAACTTGAATGTCCGTCGTCCGTCGTGCGTCGTCCGTCGTCAACAATTTTAGTGTTTACACTCTAAAGGCCACAATATTTATCCAATCTTTCTCAAACTTGCTCAGATTGTATAATATGTAATAAGGCACAGCCTACAACTGAGCGAAGCTGTCGAAAGCAATTAAAGAATGGAGCATTTTAACAAATTACCCCATTACCCCATAGCCTGATTCTAGTTTTCCAAACAGGTGACAACTTATTTAAAGCAAGTTGAAAGTAAAGCAGAATGCGCCTTACGGCGCATTCTGCTTTACTTGCAATCTGCTTTAAATTAATATCTGCTAGGATTGACTTTGACTTGATCCTGAGTTTATTTTTCAACTGCTGCGGGTGTCCCAGGGACAGGGGTAGGCAGCAGGTGGCTAGAGTGTCTAACACCCAGTCTCCAGGCTTCTCTGTTCTGTGGATCTATGCCTGCAGGGTATAGAAAATAATTGTTATGGTACAGATTTTGGACTGTATCAAATGGAACTATTTTCTTCAGTGGATGAATAAATTAATGCATATTTATTGGGTATATAAACCAAATGATATGATGCATTTTCATGATTAAATAACAAATGGCATTATGCATAGCAATAGATCAAATGAATACCAGCTATTTTATATGAAGCATTTAAAAAAACAACAAAACTGCTATGATGTAATTTGTTTTTATGCCCCCCACAGCTTGCCTTTGGGAGCATATAGTAATCGCACTGTGCGCGTGTGTGTGTGCATAGGGGTCTATAGCGCTTTCTAGTTTCTACACACTACATATATAATAACAAGGGGTGCAACTCTCTCACTGGACATTCGTACACCACAAGTATAAAAAAGTCTGTAACTCTATCAATTTACATGGTATACTCATAATTCGTTCGACTATTGAAAGCTAAGACATGTGTCTACTAATTTAATACACTCTTCTAAACATTTCTTATGCATTTCGCCAATTCCAAGAACAATTTTCTCTAAAGCTGACGTCTTTTTTTTAATCTCGACTGACGCTCGTACACCCGGGTCTCACTATATCACAGCGATAATCTGGTGATGTACAGTTCAAAACATGGCATGATTCAATAAAACGACCCAAGTATATCACTAACCTTCGGATTTTAAGTCCTCAGCGTCAAAGTGGTGTTGTAAAATGAGCGATATTTCCGAGTTACTTTCACTTCGTCGAGGAGTAGCCATTTTGCCTGAAGAGTTACAAGTGCGGTGGAACAAATTACCCCAAACCATAAACCCCTACAAACCACAAAACACAGAAAACCCTACATTGGGGGTATTTTACTGCCGCAACCCCCACTAGAACAATAACTGTTGTTTTTTGAAGGTGAAATATGTGCATATAATGCAAAATTATTAAGTTTCTACACTATTGTACCTATATAAAATAATTACATGATAATGGGAGATTTCAATTACCCCGCAATACCGCGGAAAAATCTGAGGGAAACAAGTTCGTTGACTGTATTAAAATAAACTGTCTATTCCAAATAGTGGACAGACTAACCAGTTGGAGGGGAACATACACTCCCAACATGCTTGAACTTTTTCTAACTGAAGATGAAAACAACATAGCAAAATACTGACTATCAAAGTCCCCTGGGCAAGAGTGACCACTGTGTACTTCTTTTTGACTTCATCTGCTGTACACAAACAAAACAAAAACCGAGAGAAACCTACTACAAAATAAATATCCACCACTGATCAAAATTAAGAATAACAAAAAACAAATACCATGCCACTGGAAAAAGACATCCTAGATGATCAAAATGAAAAACACTCTTTAAGGTGTCGGCCTGGTCTAATTTCGCCTTATATTATCTATAGTAAAATGCCTAACTTCCAGAGCCAACAGCTCCCTCAAAAACAGGATCTAAGCTATAAAAGACATACCCTTCAATTCTATAGACATTTCCCTGTTGATTGATACCAGTCAACCTATAACATCGGCAAATACATGTACAATATTTGCTATCGATGATTTTCTAAGGTCACTGTCAAAATAAAGGTAAACAACTTTCACCTTCAACACATTCACTATGTTTCAATATGCATCCGCCTGGGGAAAAAGTCCTGAAATGAGATCCCTAAAACAATGCCATTTGGTGGAAATGACCACAAATAACCAGTTTTCAGCAAGAAAACTATTCAAACTCACCCACAGGCAAAACTAAACATTGCAAATCTTGGAAATTGTATTTTACAAGGTACTACTTGCAAGACAACAACGACCCGGAAGTGATTCTTGACCAGGCCGACACCTTAAAGACGCTTCATCCGAACAAAAAAGAGAAAGACAGGAAACTATATAACAGAGCACGGAATAAAGTCACAAAACTTGTCAGACAAACTAGAAAGAGATATGAAAATTATTTAGCAGCAGAATCTAAGACCAATCCATTTTGAAGCGAGTTTGGCAATATATAAACTCGAAGAGTAAAACCAAGACTGGCATCAATGAACTGAGAAAAAAACAGCAGACCATAAGTCGACAAAGACTAATGAATAGGGGAGAAGGCGAACATCATCGCCGATTTCTCTTTAGTAGTGTTTTTATCAAAGGAAGCACCTGGTGAAATACCCAAATTGCCAAATAGAGACACAAAGACGCTATGGACAGAAATTGAAATATCACTAATGCATGTAGAGAAACTCTTGACAAGTCAACCGGTGCAGACAATTTACACCCAACTTTTCTCAAACAACTAAGCAAAGAACTGTCAAAGAACTGTCAATACCATTGAATATCATTTTCGAAGAATCCATATTAAAGAAGGACACCCCTATTGATTAGAAAAAACCAAATTCAGTGCAATTTATAAAAAGGAGACAAAATCAAATCTAGGAAACTACAGACTAGTCAGTCTCACATCGGTCATTTGCAAAGCAATGAAGAAAATAGTCAGAAACCTCATCATAGAGCACATGACAGTAATCAGATCTCTTCACGGACAAGCAGTATGGTTTAATGGCTGGGAGATCCACGGCGCTCCAACTGTTAAAAGTTATGGACAAAGGGACAGAAGCAATCAACACTGGAGACGGGATTGACTGTGTATACATGAATTTACAAAGACCTTCGACACAGTGTCCCACAATAGACTAATAAGTAAGCTAGAGTCGTATGGAATAGGAAAAAATGTGGTTGAATTGACAAGATAGTTTTTATCCTGGAGGACACAAACAGTAACAATCAACGGAATCGTGTCAAACTGGCATAAAGTCCCTCAGGAACACCACAAGGATATGTGATTGGACCCCTCATGTTCATAATATACATAAATGATCTTTCTAACAATGTTAAATCAACAATATACTTATTTGCAGACGACAAATAAATATTCAATATCATCAATTCCCCAGAAGACAAAGAAACACTACAAAATGACCTACACAAAATATCATATTGGACAGATAAATAGCTACTAAAACTACACCCACAAAAGGGCAAAAGTATGCATATTAAAAGACTGTTGTAGCTATATAAGGTCATAATCGGGGTGATCACCAAAATAAGTTTCTGTTTTGTAATTAATTTTTCTTGTGGGTATCCCTGTTGCTAACCATACACTTCATCCTAGCAACGTCTGTTCACCTTGCCATGTGTGTTAATCCTTCAACTCTTTCGCTGTCGAAAATTTTAAAACCTTACCTTCATAACAGCTTTCATTCTAATTCAGAAGCAGAGATTTTCAGCATCTGATTTGGAAGCAAATTATTCTTTTATACGCCGTCAGAGGCGAAAGAGATTTACAATCATACAAATTCACTCATTCCCAGCATGCAGTTCTATGTACACTGTACTGCTTTTTTCAACGGAACTGACATTAGTCTTTAATGTACAACTAACTTGGATCCAGATCAGACACCGAGCTGCTCGATAATTTGGAAGGGTAAAAACTATTTGTTAGAATGCAGGAAGACATTTTGCAAGGGGCATAAAAATATACCCGCATACCTTTTCCCGTTGATGGATGCAACGAAAATAGTCAAATTCAGCCCCATATGGACAGAAGCATACCGCTGCGTTTTAAAGACTGTCAAAGTGTTACCGGTGAAGAAAGTCATTCATGTTTTAGTGTGTGGTGCTTGATAAACATAAGTAAAGAGGTCTGAAGGGTTTGTTTTTGTCGAGATGTGAACATCATTGTGGTTTGTAGTGGAATAACTTCGGCCGATGCTGAACACGTTGGAAGAGGAAGGGGATTGACATATACAGTGTGTTATGAAGGTAAGGTTTTAAAGATTTAGACATTGACAGTTCCATTTTCGTGTCATTAAAATCTTTTTAAGCGTCATAGAGGAGTAAAATGATTTTTGGTTTCCAGGAAATGACATATTTCCGTGCTAAATTGTTGTCTGATTCCAAACTAATTTTGGCGATCATCCCGAATATAACCTTATACTTACTTAGCGTTACTTAGCGTTGATTTCCAGCTAAGGTTCCTCTATGCTGGACTCTTCTTTTTGTGCACTTAGTACTTTAGTATTTTTGTTTTAGATTTCGGTTCTTATATTGGCCTTATACATGAAGTTGTATTTACTATCTTGGTTTTTCCAGTAGTTATCTTATCTATTTTTGAATGAGTTGAGTGTTTTTGTATTTACCACCTCTTCTGTTAAGCTGTTCCAAATGTTTGCTGTTCTTATACCAACGCTGTATTTTCTGATATCTAACCTTGTACTTTGTGAGTATGACTTTTTATGATTTCCCCTTATTGAAGTTCTTATTGTTTGATCTTCTCTCTGTTTTAGAAAGTTTCCTGCTTTCTTAAAATGCATTCTGACTAAGGTTTGCCAAGGCGGGCTCCTATATTCACTTTGCTTTATGTTTGTCTTGCGTGTTGTTTTCTATTTAGTGTGTAGATGAGGGAGTGGGATTGCGTGTGTGTGTGTGTGTTTGTGTTTGTTATGGTGTGGCTGTGTGTGTTCTGCTTGAGAGGTGGGTGTATTGTTTGTGTTGCGTTTACTGCTTGAGTCTTTCGTATTTATTCGTATAATTGAGAGAAAATGTTCTCATCAAGATGATGGAAATTTCGCCGAATTATTGCACTCATAAGTTTTTTGTGTTTTTATTTTTACTTTTTCTGCAATGTGTTAATCAAAGTTTAATTTGTTATCTATTGTTACCCTTGTGTCATTTTCTTCTTCTGAATTCTTCTTCTGTATGTTCCAATGTGAAACCCATTAGCTCGTATGAGAAATTTATATCTGGATTTTTCTTTCCAATATGCATACTTTTGCACTTTTGTGGGTGTATTTTTAGTCCATTGTGATATTTTGTGTAGGTCATGTTGGATTGTTGCTTTGTCTTCTGGGGATTTGATAATATTGAATATGTTTGTGTCGTCTACAAATAAGTATATTGTTGATTTAACATTGTCAGAAAGATCATTTATGTATATTATGATAATGAGGAGTCCAATCACATATCCTTGCGGGATGCCTGAAGTGACGTCATGCCAGTTTGATCATATTCCATTGATTGTTACTTCTTTATAAACGATGCTTCGAATAAAGTACTCAAGTGTGTTGACTGACTTAAATCACTAAGCTCCTCACTGCTGTGAGTTCGAATCCCAGTAGGGTCGTTCGGATACTTCATGTGGGGAAGCCTTCCAGCTGGCTTGCGGAAGGTCAGTGGTTCTACCCAGTTGCCGACTTGTGTCTGAAACAGTGCATAAAGGGCTTCTGGGGTTCCTCCACCTGTAATTAGCTGGACGTCGCGATATGACTGAAATACTGTTAAAAGCGACGTAAAAAATCATAACAAATCAAATCAAGTGTGTTGACAGTTCTTTACTTAGTTGTTTGAGAAACGTTGGCTGTAAATTGTCTGGACCGGTGATTTGTCAGGTTTTAGTTCTCTCAAGAGTTTCTCTACATGTAGTGGTATTTGCAATCATTGTGTTCAAGTCTACGAGTATTGCGGGATAATTGAAATCTCCCATTATCAAGTAATTATTTTATATAGGTACAATAGTGTAGAAACTTAATAATTATGCACATATTTCACCTTCAAAAAACAACAGTTATTGTTCTAGTGGGGGTTGCGGCAGTAAAATACCCCCAATGTAGGGTTTTCTGTGCTTTGTGGTTTGTAGGGGTTTTATGGTTTGGGGTAATTTGTTCCACCGCACTTGTAGTCAGGTTCCCGGATGTTTGATTATTTCATATATCGGAGTTAATAGCAGACAGGGTACCAGACTACCGCACTTGTAACTCGTCAGGCAAAATGGCTACTCCTCGACGAAGTGAAAGTAACTCGGAAATATCGCTCATTTTACAACACCACTTTGACGCTGAGGACTTAAAACCCGAAGGTTAGTGATATACTTGGGTCGTTTTATTGAATCATGCCATGTTTTGAACTGTACATCACCAGATTATCGCTGTGATATAGTGAGACCCGGGTGTACGAGCGTCAGTCGAGATTCAAAAAAAGACGTCAGCTTTAGAGAAAATTGTTCTTGGAATTGGCGAAATGCATAAGAAATGTTTAGAAGAGTGTATTAAATTAGTAGACACATGTCTTAGCTTTCAATAGTCGAACGAATTATGAGTATACCATGTAAATTGATAGAGTTACAGACTTTTTTATACTTGTGGTGTACGAATGTCCAGTGAGAGAGTTGCACCCCTTGTTATTATATATGTAGTGTGTAGAAACTAGAAAGCGCTATAGACCCCTATGTGTGTGTGATGTGTGTACAAAAGCTTGTCCGGAGCATATATCTCCTTACCAATTAAGGATTTCCAGATTTGGTGTGTGAGTACATCTTGGGATGGCGGAGTGTCGCGTACCACTTTCAGGTCACTGTGACCTTGACCTTTGACCTCGATTAAAAATATGATCTCCTATACCATACCAGCTAGGGATTCCAAATTTGGACAGTGTGTAAGTACATCTTGGGATGGTGAAGTGTCGTGTACCACTTTCAGGTCACTGTGACCTTGACCTGGATTTAACAAAAAGTTTGTCCTGAGCATATCTCCTATACCTTACCAGCTAGGGATTCCAAATTTGGTGTGTGAGTACATCTTGGGAAGGTGGAGTGTCGTGTTCCATTTTCAGGTCAATGTGACATTGACCTTCGACCTCGATTTAACAAAAAGCTTGTCTGGAGCATATCGCCTATTCCTTACCAGCTAGGGATTCCAAATTTGGTGTGTGAGTACATCTTTGGATGGGGGAGTGTACCACTTTCAGGTCAATATGATCTTGACCTTGACCTTTGACCTCGATTTAACAAAAAGTTTGTCTGTAGCATATCTCCTATACCCTACCAGCTAGGGATTCCAAAATTGGTACATCTTGGGATGGCAAAGTGTCGCGTACCTCTTTCAGTTCACTGTGACCTTGACCTTTGACCTACATTTAACAAAAAAAATTGTCCGGAGCATATCTCCTATACCTTACCAGCTAGGGATACGAAACTTGGTTTATTAATTCATCTTGGGACAGCGGAGTGTTGCATAGCATTTTAAGGTCACCCAGACACTGACCTTTGATCTCAAATTTACAAAAAGCTTGCCCGGAGCATATCTCTATTGAGGAGTGTCGCAAACCGTTCTGTGTTTAGCTCACCTGAGCCATAGGCTCAAGGTGAGCTATTGGGATGGCCCTGTGTCCGGCGTCCGTCGTCGTCCGTCGTCCGTCGTGCGTCGTCCGTCGTCGTTAACAATTGCTTCAAATGAAATCTCCTCATATACCGCTTGACAGATTTCAACCAAACTTTACAGAAGTGTTCCTTGGGTCAAGCTCTTTCAAATTTGTTCAAAGAATTAAAAACAATGCAGAAGTGAAAAAATAAGGAAATCTTTAAAAATCTTCTTGTCAAAAACTGCAAGAGCCAGAGCTTAGATATTTGGCACACAGCATCATCTATAGGTCCTCTATCAAGTTTGTTCAAATTATATCCCTAGGGTCAAAATTGGCCCCGCCCGGGGGTCACAGTTTTACATAGAGTTATATAGTGAAATTTTCAAACGTCTTCTTCTCTGAAACTAATATGGCTATAGCATTGATACTCGGCATGGTGACACTTCTAGATGTCCTTTACATATTTTTTTCAAATGGTTCCGGTCGGTTGCATAAGTAGGTCACAGGAGCTAAAAATAATGAAAACTTAAAAAATCTTCTTGTCTGAAACTACAAGGGCCAGAGCTTAGATATTTGGCACATAGCATCATCTACAGGTCTTCTATCAAGTTTGTTCAAATTATGTCCCTGGGGTCAAAATTGGCCCCGCCCCGGGGGTCACAGTTTTACATAGAGTTATATAGTGAAATTTTCAAACGTCTTCTTCTCTGAAACTAATATGGCCAGAGCTTTGATATTCATCATGGTGACACTTCTAGATGTCCTTTACATATTTTCTTCAAATGGTTCCGGTCGGTTGCATAAGTAGGTCACAGGAGCTAAAAATATATTTTCAATGAAAACTTAAAAAATCTTCTTGTCTGAAACTACAAGGGCCAGAGCTTAGGTATTTGGCACATAGCATCATCTACAGGTCCTCTATCAAGTTTGTTCAAATTATGTCCCTGGGGTCAAAATTGGCCCCGCCCCGGGGGTCACAGTTTTACATAGAGTTACATAGTGAAATTTTCAAACGTTTTCTTCTCTGAATCTAATACGGCCAGAGCTTTGATATTCATCATGGTGACACTTCTAGATGTCCTTTACATATTTTCTTCAAATGGTTCCGGTCGGTTGCATAAGTAGGTCACAGGAGCTAAAAATAGATATTTTCAATGAAAACTTAAAAAATCTTCTCGTCTGAAACTACAAGGGCCAGAGCTTAGGTATTTGGCACATAGCATCATCTACAGGTCCTCTATCAAGTTTGTTCAAATTATGTCCCTGGGGTCAAAATTGGCCCCGCCCCGGGGGTCACAGTTTTACATAGAGTTACATAGTGAAATTTTCAAACGTTTTCTTCTCTGAATCTAATACGGCCAGAGCTTTGATATTCATCATGGTGACACTTCTAGATGTCCTTTACGTATTTTGTTCAAATGGTTACAGTCTGTTGCATAAGTAGGTCACAGGAGCTAAAAAGAAATAAAAAATTCAATGGAAACTTAAATAAAAAAATCTTTTTGTCTAAATCCCTAGTACCCTGATCTTAGATATTTGGCACATAGCATCATCTACAAGTCCTCTTTCAAGATTGTTCAAATTATGCCAATCGAGTAAAAAATGACTCTGTCCTGGACATAAATATTTTTCTCCATTTTGTCAGTTATTCTCAGGTGAGCGAAATATGCCCCATGGGGCTCTTGTTAATGTTAAGAATGGACTCCTGGGTTATTTTAACAGTATCAAAATTTTATGTTACACCTCCATTACATTGTCTGTAAAAAAAAATCACCAAAATGCATTTTGGTGTCAAACACGTTGGGGACATATGTCACACATGAGGACTGTACTTGTTTTATATATATTGCTACACACCCTTTTCAGGTATTACATGCAGGTGCACTTTTTAGTTGCACCATTGGAACTGTACCCGGCTGGTCACTTTATCCAGACACTGACGAACGAGTTGTAATGCTAACCCAAAATCCTGAGTGCCAAGGAGGGAAGCCATAACTACCAAATTTTAAGTCTTTGGTTTGAACTGGTCGGGAATTGAACCCACAACGTTCCGCACTGCAAGCAGACACTCTACAACTAAGCCACGCAACCAAACATGATTTATAATGTTTTGTTGTTGCATAGCACTAGATCAAATGGATACCAGCTATTATAACTCCCATTAAAAATCAAACAATAAAGAAAACTTGATACAAACTTTGAAAACACATGTCAACTTCGAACTACAAACTTCAACTTAACAACATCTTACTTTTCTTTTCTTGAAATCCAAGTCAAATGTAGTTGATAGAGCTTTATATCCTGGACTAAAAGTCTATGACATCATATTGGTCTTGTATTAAGTTGCAGACTGGTAGATAGCTGGCTTACTGTTTTTTTAGTGTCTGTGATTTGTTTTCTTCTTTTATTGTCTAGCTACTTTTATGTCACCCACCACTCTTTGTTAATGCTTGAATATGTGTATAATATTGATGTACGTACTGGTTAGCGACCTTAAACACCATACTTTATTAGTCGAAGACAGAAAATTATGCACTGGCACCAGAGTCATGGACTTATTGTTTCTGTGTCTGTCTGTGTGTTTACTGTATATGTGACTACACATCTAGATTTTCCTCCTTCGTCTAATATTATAGACTTTACAGACTAGAAGAGACATAGATCTACAAACAGTTAATAAAAACACACAAAACACCTTATAATAGATAGTCTACAGACAGATACGGTAGAGGCATAGGGTCTATAGATCAATTACTTTCTATCCCATATAGATCTATACCGGTAGAGGTATATATACAGTAAACACAATAGAAATAATAAGTCCATGACTTTGGCGCCAGTCACAGGCCTGCTGCCTTTTCTTTAACGTACATATGTGTATTTTTGTACTTTTAATGGGTAGCAACTTTCATGTCTTTTCTCGGTTTGGAGGTACATTTATGTAATTTCATGTGAAGGGCTTTTGAACGCACAACCCCTGTGTGTAAAGAGCGCTATATAAATTTGGTGTAATAAATAAATAAATATGAATACCGATATATACATGTAGACGGAATGTTTGAATGTTCATGACATTGTAACCCACCATACTTTATTTAATTTGTAAAAAATGATGTAAAACACTGGTGATCTGTAAGGTTTTTAAAAATTATTGTCATATAGTGAAGTAATAGTCTATTTCAATACAGTATATTTGAGACTTTGATATTATCCTTTAACCCTTTCCCCATTAATAAGTTTGTTATCAGTATTAAAGGCAGCTAGATTGTTGCTTAAACTATAAAGCTTAAAGTAAAACAGAATGCTCCTGAAGGAGGATTCTGCTTTACTTTCAACTATTTGACGATATAGGACTACTTGAAGCTATGCGTTTTGTTTTAAATGGGGATGGGGCATTTTACTGACGCTTTACGCTGACGACATAGATATCGTTGAATAATACATACCTTATCAGCCATGCGCGCAAGTGCACAGTGTGCCACAAAAGTAGCTATTGAAAAGCAATTTTATTTATTGTTTGACTGCATTAAGGTGTTAATTGATGTTTGACATGTTGTTGTGACAGTTAATCAGTTTTGATCCTTATGAGACACGTAATGCAGTTTCTGAATGGGATCCAAACTTTTTTTCTGACGTGAAAACACAAAATAAATTTTGAGCAATAGAAGCAGTCAATTCTTGCAGATGACATCTTTGTAGATCAGGAGGTGAACTTAACTTATAGATCTGTCTCCGACCTGTATCCAAAATGGTATTGTATACACGTTTGATGTGATTTGCTGTCGTGTTTAAGTCTTGGTGACTTATTTTGTTAAATTAGTTTATTACAACTTATACAATTTCTGAATAGTATTGCATTACTGTTATATAAAACAATTCACGTATACGGCATTGTTTTGGTTTGTTTTCTATTCTGCATTTTCACTTGTCACCAATATGTTTCAATATTACTCAGAGACAGTGTAGCTAATATAAGTCATTGTATAACTTAAGTAACACAAATAACACATGTAAAGATTGAAAAGTGATATACTGTAACCAAGCATAATCATTTTTTCTGCTTAGACACTAAAAATAAGTTGGCCGATTTGATCCGGTCCGATTAGGTTTAGGGCCGTTTTGACTCGGGGTCCTGACTCCATGCAATTTGGTGTTTGGCCGATTTGACCCGTTACCGTCGAAAACAGTGTTAAAAGCATATGTGTAAAATTAACACATGCAGCTAAACATAGAAACTTTTACCAGGTAAGAAACAGCATATAGAAATAAAAAGAAAGTCGAATGTGTGTGGCATTGATACTTTCCTAATCTGTGGAAATGACGTCATCAATCACAACTATTTTTGGACTGATAAACCACGGACTTAGTCCGTGGATAAACAAACGGGACGTTTTGACAGTGTTGCTAATTTCAGTAGGATGGTTTTAACGAGCGAAGTTTAATTTAAATTTGATGCGTGATTCTCGCAATAAATTATGTTCATTTGGAGATAAACGGAAACAGTAGCTAGACCACTTGTGCACTTAAAAATCTCAAATAGATTCAGAGGTCAGTCAGAATGTTCGCACGTGTTAGACAATAACATCCGGGTCAACCTTATGGGTCACCGGAAGCAAAAATTTTAACGAAACTTTATTTGTTCAACATGTTCATAAATAAAACGCGAGTAGGGTCGACCAGTTTGTGAAAAATAGCTGAGAGGTCGTAAGTGATAGACAATAACTTCCGGGTCAACGTATGGGTAACCGGAAGCAAAAATTTTAACGAAACTTTTTTTGTTCAACATGTTCGTAAATAAAACGCGAGCAGGGTCGACCAGTCTGTGAAAAATTATGTAGCAAGTAGATCCGGCGGAAGTACAAAAAACCTACGAAGAAAAATGTATTCAATGTACATACAGGTCTATAGTATCTATACAGGTCTAAAAATGTGAATTTTAACTTGAAATTTATTGTATACGTAGCTGTAGTAGCTTCGCTACGCTCAGTATTACCATAAGAGTTCGGATTAGTTCGATTATGGTTGAAATCGGACCAATAGGTTAAGAGTTATCTACCTTCGAATTGCTGAAAATGCCATATTTAAGGGTGTTTATACTCTAGAGGCCACATTATTTATCCAATCTTTCTCAAACTTGCCCAGATTGTATATTACCATAAGAGTTTGGATGAGTTCAATTATGGTTGAAATTAGTCTAATATATCAAGAGTAATCTACCTTTGAATTGCTGAAAATGCCATATGTAACAGTGTTTACACTCTAGAGGCCACAATTTTTCTCCAATCTTTCTCATACTTGCTCAGATTGTATATGACTATAAGAGTTCAGATGAGTTTGATTATGGTTGAAATCAGACCAATAGGTTGAGAGTTATCTACCTTTGAATTGCTGAAAATGCCATATTTAAGGGTGTTTACACTCTAGAGGCCACACTTTTTATCCAATCTATCTCAAACTTGCTCAGATTGTATATGACCATAAGAGTTCAGATGAGTTTGATTATGGTTGAAATCGGACCAATAGGTTGAGAGTTATCTACCTTTGAATTGCTGAAATGCCATATCTAAGTTCTAACAGCATTTACACTTTTGCAACTACAGTTTTCAATGAATTTTGATTTTTCTTGCACACAAAGTATATACCTATAAGTTCTCAAAGGAGTGCAATATTGTTGAAATCTAATCATTGTGGCAATAGTTATCTGCCCTTCATATACTTTGAAATGCTAGTAAAGGCTTCATTTCAGTATTGTTTAGGCTCTAGTTATCTGCCCTTGATGTACTCTACTATACAAGAATTATGAGGTTGTATTCCAAAATTGTTTACATGCTATACTACAAATTTGAATGGATTTAGATTAAAACGGGTAAAACAGAAAGGTAAAGCTATCAAGCTTCTGTACAACAGGTGAGCGATATCAGGGCATTCAGGCCCTCTTGTTAATTTCGCTGCCAAATTAGTCGCGAGATTTTTACCCCTTCACAGTTTCATTTTTGTCTGCTTCAATACATGTATTGTTGTCTGCAATATCGTTTCCGAGTTGAATTTAAGGCAGTATGACTGAAGAAATTTCAAAAAGCGCGCTTGCAAACAGTTTGGATCCTGCTCAGACGCCGGCAGGATCCAAACTGTTTGCAAACGCGTTGTTGGCGTCATTGAGAGTGAAAGTGTTAAGAAGACGATATACCAGCAGCGAACATGTGATGGGTACATGGAACATATTGGTCATGATAATATGTTAGCCATATGGCGCCACTTGTTGGAATACTAGTTTCTATGTATCAGCCATCTGCTTTTGGCTGTTCTTTGTATCATCGTTATCATTTAGCAGTTAGGATAGTATTGTCTAAGTGTTTTTTTTGACAATGGACATTCACTAACCTTCTCTCTGGCGCATTTTCCGTCTGTTTAAAAATGCCGTCCCTTAGATCTACGGAGAAACTTATATGGAAACTCATGGGAGTTTTGGAAAGTTCTATTCTTTGCCTGTTTCTTAACTTTTAACAATGGTTGCACCGTTTTGCTAACCCCTTCTATGCCCGAGTACAATGATTATTTGCAAACAGTTTGGATCCTGATCAGACACCGCTTCGCGCATCAACTGACCAGAATAAAAACTGATCGACACTCACAGCGATGCTTCTTAAGTCAAAATATCTAAACTTGAAATTTGAGAAATAAAAACAGACGACAATTGTTTATAATTGATGACTTCATGACAGTGTAACAAATACAGTAAAACCTCGCTATTACGACCACTTAAACGAAGGCTAATTAATTGTATAATAGAGAGGTGGCAGCTTAAAGCAAGGTTACAGTGAAACAGAAAGCTCCTATAGGAGCTTTCTGTTTCACTGTCACCTTGATTTAAGCGGTCACCTATCGTAAACATCCCAATAATTAACATAATTTAGTGGTCGTAATAGCGAGGTTTTACTGTACATGTTTAATCTAGAGTCTAAAATACTATAACGACACCCAATGGGAATCAACTACTTTTTGCGTTGTTCGGATGAAACTTGTCATATGGAGGAAAATTGGCTTACATTTGCAAACAGCTTGAATCCAGATCAGACTCCGCACTAGATTCAAGCTGTTTGTCACTCGTCATCAAGTTTTTTTCTGTCAAAATGTCCATTATGTACTTTGAGAAAGTACCGCGGACAACAACTTAAAGCAGACGATATTGCAGCAGTAAAAGTGTGTTTAGGGAACTGCGGCAATGGTCGTTGTAATGAGTGAGTCGTTGTTGGGAGGGTCGTTGAAGAGAGGGAACGCTGTAATTAGTAGTTTCGACAAAGCCGACGTCGTAGTATCGAGTTCAGATTGTATATTGTTTCATCTTTGTATACAGAGCTCCAGATATGGGGAGTATTTCAAAAACTCAAAACTTTATTTCTCCACTAAACTCTATGGTGTCACTACTCGTTAGAATCGTCTCCTTGAGACGATTCTAATGAGTAGTAACACCATAGGATTGGGGCTTGATTGAGTGATAAAATGTTGGATTTTTTCAGTTTACCTCTTATCTGGAGCTCTGCTTGTACATGTATATTGTCTCATCAGCTCAAAACTTTATTTCTGCACTAAACCCTATGGTGTCACTACTCATTGGAATCGTCTCTTTGAGACGATTCTAATGAGTAGTAACACCATAGGATTGGTGCTGGATTGAGTGATAAAATGTTGGATTTGTTTCATCTTGTGTTTCAGGTTGTTTGTCATCCTTACGCTGAGTGGGATCATCTATTTTCACCTGTCGTCTTCTGGGATGAACGTCAATTTAGTCACTCCACGTGCGGTACTTCAAACAGCCAGTGTTAGACAGACTGAAAACAAGAGACTGATTGCTGACGCCATTGAAGAAGTCGTGCTTGATGACATGTCGGAAAATAGATACATGGGTGTAGAGAATAATAAAACTGTAGATAGTAAAAATATAGACATAGGTATCGGTGTCGGTCGAAGTTGCAGAAAGAAAATCAATGTTAGTTTTTTAAAAGTGCACAAAGCCGGAAGTACTACTATTATGAATATATTTTTACGCTTTGCTATTTCGAACAAGCTCAATATAGTTCTTCCACAGAAATCCAAGGGATTTGGTTTTAACTACCTCGGGTATGGCACGACGGTGTCTGAAGACAAAATTATCCCTCTTGCAAACAACGAAACTTATAATATTTTGTGCAACCACGTTGTTTATAACAAAGAAGCATTTCATTCGATAATGCCTGATGACACCGTGTATGTTGGAATACTGCGGGAACCCATCAGTCATTTCAGGTCCGCGGCTTCTTATTACGGGTTTTATAATCATCTGAAGAACGAGGTGCGAGATAAAAGAATGTCACTGGGATCTACTGTTATTAGCACTTTTCTGAAAAGTCCAACTAGTTTCAGTGCCGGGACGTATTTTGTATATAATAGGATGTCTTTTGATCTTGGCATACCTAAAACCCAGTTCCACAACGACGTTTTTGTTGACGAGTATATACGTACACTGGACAAAGACTATTATTTAATGATGATTATGGGGCAATTTGACGAATCTCTAGTTCTATTAAAACGACGTTTGTGCTGGCACACGAAAGACATTTTGTATGTTCCTCTAAATGCTAGACGCAAAACATCTGATTTATCTCTATCTGAAGAAGATGTCAAACGATTAAAACAGTGGAATAGTGCCGACTTTAAACTTTATGACCACTTTAGTGACATATACGAACAAAAAGTATACCGCGAGGGGCCCGAATTTTTGGAAGAAGTTGAGAGCTTTCAAGAGATTCAAAAAACCGTGAAAACATTTTGTTTATCGGGACAGTATAGCTTGCACAATTTGTCCATTCCCGAAACCAAATGGGACAGCAGTTTTGATGTAACGAAAGAGGATTGCCTTTTGATGAAAGAGGACGAATTGCGCATGATGCATAGACTGATAGAAGACGCATGGAAGAAATTTGACGCCGCTAAAATGTTGGAACCGGAGGAGTTAGAGAATTGAGGAAATAAATGCGATAAGGGCATATGTTTCTGACTGCAGTAGGTGGCTTATGCCTACAATCGAAGTTCGATGTCTCGAGCTTGCTTAAGTCGAAAATATCCTTATTCCATGGCTAAGCCTTGTTTGAACTTTGAAATACGGGTTTGTTCGACTTAAACGAATCTAAAATAATGAAATTCAAATCAACTGTTAAAAAATATAAGTTATTTCGAATTAAATCTTTCACTGCCAATGACTCCATAAGGCAACTTTGCACGCATTTTGTGTCCTGATCAGACGCCGTGTAACGCGGCGTCTGATCAGGATCCAAACTGTTTGACACTCGTATGGATATTTCTTCAGTCTAATAGGTTCTAAATTTGACTTAAAAATAATGCAGACGATACAATGAACGCAGACAATAATTTAGCAATGAGAGGGTTTAAGCAGACGATAAAGTTTTGCAGTGAAAGGGTTAAGTGAGTTTGAGAAACCGAGATTCGACTGTATGTTCAAGATTGCAACACGTGGATATTGTTAGTTTAGGCCATTTTGCATGTGATTATATGTGATTACCAGGGTCCATGCTTATAAAGCGTTTGAGTTGAGTCTGAAATCGTTCTCAAGCATTTTATTGGTCACAGCCTAGATTCAAATGTGACCAATCAAATAATTTAGAGCGAAGTCAGATTCAACTCAAACGCTTTTTTTTGTTCTGGGCCTGTTCTCCAGGTACAGTAAAGAAGAATTTGTTATTTCCCGTTTAAATGAAGGTAAATACAAACGTAATTTTCAAAGGTTTGTAGAAAAAATGACTGGTTGTTGTTTATTTGTTACAATTTGAATTGAACTTTTTTTTTTGTCGATTTAATTTGACCTAAGTGGCAAAGGTGTTACCCAGTGTCTGATTCGACACAAAATAGTTGGCAAATGAAATAATTGTTTAAGCACAAACGTATTTATTGAGATTTGGTTGACATTTACGAACTTTGAAACCAGACGTCACCCTTATCTACAGTTGTGTTACCTCGAATTAAGTAAAAGCATTAAGTCAGTAAGACAGGAAAGTCAAAATGGACCAATTAGGTCGAGTCGATTTTTAAATACTTGGGTTTTATTTAACAATATAATGCAAAAGGGTAATCACTTCAGACTCTAATCAGAGAGCTCTTGTAGGCGTCCTATTTCTTGGCCTGCATTGTTTGCATAGGACAAGTGTACTATAGGTCCGGAGAAAAAAATCCGAAGATTTCGGAAAATCCGGAGAAATGGTAGTCATTCTTTACCAATAAAAGCGTTTGTGTTCAAACAACTATTTCCGACGTCTTATCAGGCTTCTAACAGTTTACTACTCAGAGTAAAATAAATCTCCTTAATTTTGTTAAAACATTGTCATTCTCTACATTTTATTACATTGTATTTCGAATCATGTAAAAGGGAAATACAGTGGAGAATCTGTTATTCTTTCCCAATAAACGCGTTTACGCTAAAACTATTATTTGCAGTGCAAACAGTTTGGAGCCAGATCAGACGCCGGGTAACCCGGCGTCTGATCAGGCTCCAAACTGTTTGCCACCAAGATAAACATGAAATATCATAATTTGTCCAAAAGTTATTCTTTTCTACGTTTTAGTGCTTTGCGTTTGCGTACGTTTGCGTTTAAACGGGAAAGAATAACAGATTCTCCACTGTAATAACGTCTTCTCCACTGTAGTTGATTGCTGTAGGGCAAATGCAATGCTTATACATGTACATTTGTATATCCTATAGATAGGAGTTGACTGTATTATTACTTTAGTTCAGTATTAAACCCATGTTCTTTCTTAAAGACTGTCTATACATAGTCACATACGAGTACTCTTTGCAGTCATCTGTGGATACAAATACAGTAAAACGTCTCTATTACGACCATTTAATTGTGTTAATTATTAAGTGTTTAAGACATATGATTGCTTAACCCTTTACCCAATAGCCTGTTTCTAGTATTGAAGAAATGTCACCACTTAAAGCAGGTTAAAAGTAAAGCAGAATGTGCCTTAAGGCACATTCTGTTTTACTTTCAACCTGCTTTAAGTTATCATCTTCTTATATACAGGAAATATTTCTAGTAATAAATATTCATAACTGTATAAATTGGAACTATTTTCTTCAGTGGAAGAATAAATTAGATGTGCTCAAAGGCGCTTCTATGGGGGAAATGGTTATGGCAATGTGACAGTTAAACAGAAAGCTCCGAAAGGAGCTTTCTGTTTCACTGTCACCTTGCTTTAAACTGTCACTTGTCTTTTATACAATCAAATAGTCTTCGTGTTAGTGTCCGCAATAGAGGGGTTTCACTTTACTAGTCTTATGAATTTTGCTGCCATTTCTCCGGATTTTTCCTAAATCTTCGGATTTTTTTCTAGTTCATGGTTGCGTCAAGCCGAGGCTGAAAGGTCAGCAGAATGCGCCTAAAGCCGCATTCTGCTTTACTTCCAGTCTGCTTTCAGCATCCACGTGTCAAAAACAACTAGAAACAGGCGACGGGGTAAAGGTACGGTTCGTAAAATCGCACTTGAAAAATGCAAATTTGGAAATCTTAGGATTTTTTATGTCAACTTATGGCAGCCCTGTATGAATTTTGCTTAACCCATTGAAGCTTAGTGTCTACTAAAGTAGAGTAGGCAAACAGTGTAGACTCTGGTGAGAGGTCGCGTAATGCGGCGTCTCATCAGGATCTGCACGTTTTGCTATAATTATCATGTGAAATCTTTTTCTGTATGGACAAAAACTGAAATGTCTTTGTCTCATCCCTGTATATCTACAATGAAATCTTCCAGCAAGCATACAGGGAGAGTTCATTGCAATATCCAGGCATAAATGGGTTAAAGTAGACCTATACTATTCACCTGCCCGGTAAGGGCTTAGTCCGTCCCAATTCACGCGTTTATTCTTAAAGCAGTAGGCCTACAGTCGAACTTCCATATTTCGAACTCGGTTATGTCGAACATAACCATCTTTCAAAGTTAAAACGTTCCAGATATCGAAGTTGGACTGAATTTAAAGTGAAGACTCACGTTCGAAACTGTTTGCCAAATACATGTTAGTTTATTATCACCATTTTCAAAATGCTGTCGTTTTCTACATTTGATTGCATTTCTTTTAATTTGAGAAATAAAAGCAGACGACAATTGTTTAAAATAAATTGATGACGTCATGGCAATGAAGGGGTTAATAGGAGGTACTCTTGTAGTAACACATTCAACCCTAGCGACGAGTATACATATCATTTACAAACCGTCTACCTTAGAGGATTACAATTGCCATATGCAAACAGTGTATACCCTGATCAGGGTCTACACTGTTTGTCATTTTTGAAATATACATTTGTATTTTTAAAATCAACCCTAAATTGTCAAAAGTGGACTTGACTTATTTTGAAACTGGAATTTTCCATTAAACGTTTCAGGGGTAAATGAGTTAATATTTATACATTGTACTAGTGGTTTATCGATGGCCAGTACACGATGCTTGCTGTGGATTCTGCCTCCAAGTTTGACATCAATGAGGGTTACTTCCATGGTCCTTCTTTATTTCTTTCACCCTCCAACCAGTCAACCAAACTGGGGACCTTTGTCATATCTCTATATACATTTGTACATGTACATTGATAACCCATACACCCGGAGATTGGGCATTTATAAATTTATTTACTTTTTACCTCAAATAGTTGTTTTACCCTTATTAACCTATTACTCTATAAATACGCCTTTTCATGCCTTTAATTTATTGATAATTAATTCCCTGAATATCGATGTTCCACTTTATACAGCGATGAATAACACTCCTATACCCATCGGCTCGCTCACATTTTAACTTCGAAGTAGTGGTTAGTGGACTTAAGCGATGATTTTGACTTATTAACCCTTTACCCAATAGCCTGTTTCTTATTTTGAAAATAGGTGACTACTTAAAGCAGGTTGAAAGTAAAGCAGAATGTGCCCTAAGGCACATTCTGCGTTACTTTCAGCCTGCTTTAAGCTTCTATCTGCTAAGATATTGAAAATATATGTTCTGGTACATGTTTATGACTGTATAAATTGGAACTATTTTCTTCAGTGGATGAATTAATTAAGTGTGCTAAAAGGCGCTTCTATGCGGGAAAGGGTTTATATTCAACTGACAAGTAAATTCGACATACCCAAGTTCGAATTATAGAGGCTCTTTAGTGTATGCACATGTACAGCGCTCCCTCTCCACAACGATACCCAATGGGAGACAAAATATGTGTTCGTTGTTGGGAGGGAGTCGTTATAGAGAGGGAAATTGACTTACATTTGCAAACAGTTTGAATCCAGATCAGACGCCGCGTGACGCGGCGTCTGATCTGGATTCAAGCTGTTTGTCACTCGTTATTAATGTTTTTGTCAATATGTCCATAATGTAACTTTGAGAAAAACAGCAGACGACAATTTTAACAGACAACATTGAAGTCGTGAATAGGTTTGACATACATGACATGTTTGGGGAACAGATGCAATGTTCGTTGTAAGGCGGGAGTCGTTGTGGGGAGGGAACACTGTATTGTTAAATGTCCTAGTCAGTTTGATTATTGTGATAAGTTTTAATGTACTGCATAAAACTAGTATCTGCCTTTAAAGCTTGACATACCTACTTAAGTTTTAATGATCATAACCCATTTGTGCTTAGCGTCCTATAAAAGGTACATAGGCAAACAGTGTAGACTCTGATCAGACGCCACATTATGCGGCGTCTGATCAGAGTCTACACTGTTTGGTGATTGGAATTTCAATAAAAACAAAACGTAAATGAGAATTTAGACCAGGTACCCCTTATATAAAAAATAGATTAATCCAGTATATACACTCAGTACAAAAAGAAACGCACATCGTGCTCAGGCGCAGATTAAGATACTTTTTTAAGATACTAAGACCATATCTCAAGATCAATTTAATTCTGCAACAAGTTCAGAAAAAACATATACTTAAAATTACTGTGCTGTCTTTTAACCCTTTCACTCTTAATGACGTCAAAAGGCGCGTTTTCAAACAGTTTGGATCCTGATCAGACGCCGCGTAACGCGGCGTCTGATCAGGATCCATACTGTTTGACACTCGTATAGATATACTTTAAGTCATACTACTTTGAATCTTACTTTGAAACGATCTTGCAAACAACAAAATTGAAGCAGACGACAACGAAACGGTGGTGGGATAAAAAGCTCACGATTAATTTGGCAGCGAAAGAGTTCCCTAGTGGCTGTTGAAAACACCGCACCGATTTGTGCAGGTTGCGTGATGATACCAATTCAATGATAAGCCTCCCATTTTCAACATTGATAGCCCAAGACGGAACTACTGACTGTAATGAAAAGATTATTTCACAAATACGTTCCTTCTACATACAGATAATATTGTAATAAAAGTGTGCGTTTCTTTTTGCACTGAGTGTATGCATGGAAGAATCCACTGGGCATAAATGGGTAAAGATTAAAATAGTCATAGATATACATTGTGTATTTGCATGATTTGTTTTACACTGTTATGTCACCTAGGCTCATCTGTATTTTGCCATATTTAATAAGGAGGCTCGTTGTTACACTTTATGGCAGATGGTAGCTAAATGCAGTACAAAGGTGATGCATAAATGTCCAGAATATGTTTTCTGCATTACCGTTTGTACTGCAGAAGACGATTATCTCCCTTTAAAGCTTGACACGCCTACTCATGCATAATGCATATACTTCCTCATGCATATACTTCCTAATGCATAATGCATTCATCTCCTCGTGCATAATGTATATTGCCAGTTTATACAGTGAAATCTCCAGTTTATGCAGTGAAATCTCTCTAATACGACCACTAAAACGAAGGCTAATTGATTGTTTAAAAAACGGTTGGCAGCTTAAAACAAGGTGACAGTGAAACAGAAAGCTCCTAAATGAGCTTTCTGTTTCACTGTCATCTTGCTTTAAAGCAGTCACCTGTCTTAAACAGCCAATAATTAACCAAATTTAGTGGTCGTAATAGAGAGGTTCTCCTGTTTTAGCAAAAAGTGCGTAATGAGTTAGCTCTCACTGTGAATCTCAGAAATATGTGATTATATGTTGTATGTAGGAGATTTTTGTGTGTAATATGATCTGAATAAACAAGGAAAGAAGCCATACATTCTTCATGCTTATTTTATGCCGAGAAGATAGTGAAAGTACTGTCAACTCTGTCTTTAACCTATTCATCCCTAGCGACGAGTATACTCATCATTTACACACAATTTACATGTGAAGAGTATCTTTGTCATAATTATGCAAATAGTGTAGATCCAGATCAGAGGGATCCTAAAAGAGCCTGTTGATCAGGGTCTGCGCTGTTTGTTTGCGATAGAAAATACACTAAAACCTCTATTACGACCACTTAATTATGTTTATTATTACAGTGTTCCCTCTCTACAACGACACCCAATGGGAGACACAGATAGTGTTCGGAGGGAGTCATTATAGAGAGGGAAAATTAAGATTACATTTGCAAACAGCTTGAATCCAGAACAGACGCCGCGTAACGCGGCGTCTGATCTGGATTCAAGCTGTTTGTCACTCGTCATTATAATTATTCTATCTAAATGTCCACTTATATGTAACTTTGAGAGAAAAAACAAACGAAAATTTTAAGCAGACGATATTGCAGCAGTTAAAGCGTTAGTCATAACTGTCCTGTTTTGGGAACTGTTACAAATGACGTTGTAAGGAGGGAGTCGTTGTGGGAGGGCCGTTGTAGGTAGGGAGCACTGTATTTGTTTCAGACAGGTTGCTGCTTTTTGAAAAGCAATGTGTCATCTTGCTTTAAGCTGTCACATGTCGTCTATACAATCAATTAATATTTATTTTAGTGGTCGTAAGAGAGAAGTCGAAAACGGTTATAAATTTTGTTTTAGATGACCTGGCACGTAGTGTCAACAGTTTGCTATTTTGATCGCCGTCCGTCCGTCGTCAAACGTTTATTTAAAAGACATCTACTATTAATAGTCAAACCCAGTTGCCAATTTGTGCTTAAAAATGTGTTTTATGGCATCTGGAATCTTCCCTCCCCCAACTGTAATTAGCTGGACATAACGATTAGACTGAAATGTTATTAAAAGCGACGTTACAACATAAACAATCAAATCAAATGATTATTAGAAAATGCCGACCACGGAGCTATTTTACGCGGGCACAATATATCGGTTTACCGTAGAGTTTTCACTAGATCGCTCGATACTAGGTTTGATCAATAAGTATGAAATTATTTACATTGAAGGGTACGAATAAACAGTATAGAGCGAACGTTGTTGATAATAAACTATTTTTATTCCATGTGTCAATAGTATACAGACAAACAGGGGCACGACGAACACCTTATTGTGTGTCATATTTTATTGACACTATTATTGCAGGGCTGTCATTTCTCCGGATTTTTCCTAAGTATTCGGATTTTTATCCTAGCAGATCGTAGCTTAAAACAGGCTGAAAGTAAAGTAGAATGCGCCTTAAGGCGCATTCTGCTTTACTTTCAAGCTGTTTTAAGCAGTCATGTGTCTTCAAAAGAAGAAACAGGCTATGGGGTAAAGGTACGATTAGTAACATTGCGTCTGAAAAATTGAACATTTGAAATCTTAGGATTTTTATTATCAACTTATGGCAGCCCTGTTTGAAACAATTAAACCCTTTTACTTCGAATGTGTGTTATGGAAAATTCTTATGTATTTGTAAGCATGCAAACTGAGAAAATAACGAGTACTTTGAATTGATCACTTCCATGACGTCATTGGCTTAACTCATTATCCCCTGGAACTTCTAATGGAAAATTCCAGTTTGCAATAAAGGCTGGTCCATTTTAGACTATTTAGGGTTGTATTTGTAATAAATTGCAAAATGACAAACAGTGAAGTCCCTGATCAGAGGGCTCCTGCAGGAGCCCTCTGATCAGGGACTTTACTGTTTGCACAGGACAAGCGTACTCTTCACAGGTACATATTTGGTAAAAGACGCATATATGCGTCACTAGGGCTCAATGAGTTAAACTCTTTCACTGCCAAATCTTTCGTAAGAATTTTACCCATTCACCGTTTCAGTGTCATCTGCTTCAGTTTTGTTGTCTGCAATGTCGTTTCAAAGTTAAAAAAAATAAAGCAGTTTTTACCCCTTCACATTTTAATTGTAGTCTGCTTCAATTCCGATGTTTGCAAGATCGTTTCAAAGTAAGATATAATGAAGTATGACTTCTATTTCTATTCTTTTGAAATATCAATACGAGTGTAAACAGTTTGGATCCAAAATATTTGCGAACGCGTTTTAGGCGTCATTGAGAGTGAAAGCGTTACGCGGCGTCTGATCTGGATCCAGACTATTTGCAAATGTAAGTCATTTCGCGCTTAGCTTGATAAGGGTTATTTTATTGAACGCTAGCGATGAGTATACTTGTCTTTTATATTCAATGTACTTGTGGAAAATAGATTCGTCCGATGCAAACAGTATTGTCCCAGCTCAGAGAGCTCATAGAAGTGCTCTCTGATCGGGGTCTGTACTTTTTGACATTTTGAACGAGAGCACTGCAAACAATACATTATACGCCCACGGGCAAACTAATATATAGTTTAATCAAAATCTATTCCAATTTTTAGACACTATCTAGAGTATAAAGTTTATTTAATTCTGAAATAAAACATTTTCTAGCATATCTTAGTACACCAAGGACAGATAACTATTGAAAAAATAAATGATCTGATTTGAATAAAAATCAAACCCTTTCATGAAGTTATACTTATGGAATAAAACTGTGGGCAAATATAATCAAAATCCATTCAAAACTGTAGTGTGTAATCACTGTTAAATAAGCTTTATATAGCATATTTAAGTATATCAAGGGCACATAACTCTGTAAGAACATATCAAATAAACCTCAAACTCATCTCAGCTTCAGATCTTGATGTTTTAACATTTATGTGAAGTTTCATTAATATCCTTGGAATAGTGTTCCAGAAAAACTCCGGACAAGCTTTTTAAGCATAGTTGAGTACATCAAATATAGATAACTCAGTAACGAAAATTCGAATGAACCTCAAACTGGATTCATATTCAAAACTTTACACATTTAACATTTGTGTGAAGTTTCATAAATATCCTTTAGACAGTTTTCCGGAAAACTCTGGACAAGCGTTTTATAGCATATTTGAGTACATCAATGGCAGATCACTGACTCTGTAACGAAAATTCGAATGAACCTTAAACTCGACTCAGCTTCAGATCGTTATGCATTAAACATTTGTGTCTAGTTTCATTTATTTCCTTTGGATAGTTACCGGGAAAACTCCGGACAAACAAAATATTGACGGACGAACGAACGGACGGACAGGGCCACGTCAATATACGACCACCCCTTTAGAGGTGAATATGCTTTGTAATTTAAGAACCCTAAATACTGTAGTCAAAAACGAACTACATGTATACCTAATTGGAAACTGGAGAGTTTCATTTAAAGTTGCAGTGGTGAATGAGTTCTGTACTATCTATAAAATATAGCAAAGTGAAAGACATATTTGATCCGAATCCAAACTGTTTGCAAATTTGCTAAAAACAACAGTTTTACAATTTCCCGATATCCAAACTGTTACGTTGTAGGAAACAACACACTAAACAATCAGGGCTGCCATTTTTCCGGATTTTTCCGAAATCTCCACGGTGGATTTTTATCAAGGCTTAGCAGATTGTAGCTTAAAGCAGATTGAAAGTGAAGCAGAATGCGCCTGAATGCGCATTCTGCTTTACTTTCAACCTGCTTAAGGAATCGCGATTGAAAAATTGAAAAAATTGAAAATCTTCGGATCTTTCAAAATCAACTTATGGAAGCCCTGACCTATACACACAGTAAGATCGCCACACCCACTCTCTTACATGTTGAGGAACGAAATATGCTTTTGTGAAAGATATTGCGCCACACCTAGTGCATTACACAACCACTTGACAATGTGGGCGGGGAGACTGCAGTACATGTATTGTTATCCCAGGGCTGCCATAAGTTGACATGAAAAATCCTAATATTTCCAAAGTTGCATTTTTCAAGTTCGATTTTACGAATCGTACCTTTACCCCATAGCCTGTTTCTTGTTTTATTGACAAGCGACTTCTTAAAGTAGGCTGTAAGTAAAGCAGAATGCGCCTTAAGGCGCATTCTGCTTTACTTTCAGCCTGCTTAAAGCAACCATGTACTGGAAAAAAATCCGGAGATTTAGGAAAAATCCGGAGAAATGGCAGCCCTGTTATCCTAAATCACTCTGTGTCCTACAGCCTCCAAAAGATACCGTCCACTTTAAAAAACGTTTTCGCCTTTGTCATTTCTTACGACCACTTAAATATGTTAATTATTAGGTGTTTAAGACAGGTGACTGCTTAAAGCAAGGGTGACAGTAAAAAAGAAAGCTCTCTCTGTTTTACTGTCACCTTGCTTTAAGCTGTCCTGTATACCAAACAATCAATTCGCCTTCTTTTTAGTGGTCGTAATAGAAAGGTTTTACACTTCACAATGTCTCATTGACTGTATAACAAATGAACTAAGTGTAAAGGTGTATAACAAATTCTAACATGACAGGTGTTTTTGTCAGTATAAAAATCACACTGGTACGGCAAAACGAACGGGCTCCGGCTTAACGCTTCGGTTCCCGTTAATCTAGCGCATCGGTTCCCGTTAAAAAATGGCATCAGTTGTCAAATCGACACATGTAAGTATGCAAATATTATGTTTGTCCTTGGATATTGCTTTAAATGTAGACCAAGACGACTGTTACGGAGTGTTTCACATACTTACATGTGTCGATTTGACAACTGACGCCATTTTTAACGGGAGCCGATGCGTTAGATTGACGGGAACCGAAGCGTTAAACGGGAGCCCGTTCGTTTTGCCGTACCAGTGTGAAAATAGAGGAAGCGCATTGTGATATATCGGAGACGTTTAACAACGCTCTTCCCTCCCGCTCCTTCCGCAGTTAACTCATTTACCCCTGACACTTTTAATGGACATTCCAATTTCAAAATAAGTCTAGTCCATTTTTTGACTTTTTAGGGTTGATTTAAAAATATATTTAACAATGACAAACAGTATAGATCCTTAAGGAGCCCTCTGATCACGTTCTTCACTGTTTGCATGGGACAAGTGTAATCTTTACAGGTGCACTGTTTGTAAATGACGAGTATACTCGTCGCTAGGGTTGAATGTGTTAAGATTATCATGAATGAATGAGGTGCTGCACCATGGAGAAATTAATTTCCCCATGGCTGCACGCACTAATTCGTTACCAATTTTTAAAATTTCAAACGTTATTCCTATAGCCCGTAAAGACAATATACATTTTAACCAGTCATGTTACTTGTCAGTTTCCCATTGTTCTGTCTCGTTTCATGTAATGCTTTTTTGTGCCAGATGGTATAGGTCGGTAAATATGCGCTGCGTGTGTGAACTTCTCTGATATACGTAAGTTTTCTGTTGGGGTGTTAGATTCTTGTAAAAGTCGCGGGAAAATCAATTCAGTCGGAAAACTGCACACGCAGAGGAAATAAGCGTGAAACATTTGATTTCCAATCTAATGGATTTTTAAAGCTGGTCATTTAAGAATAGAAATAAGATATGTTCTACATAGAATATTTCTTGATTAACCAAGAGTGAAAGTGTATAACAAATGAACTAAGTGTTAAGTGTATCAAATCCTGGGCTATTTATCAACCACGTGTGTCTGACCATTAACAAAAAGTTGTCCGCTTCAAAGTTTTCAATTTTATTAGCTTTTTACTCAGTGTGGTAATACCACGTGACTTTGACGTCATAAAAGCTACTGTGCCAAGACGTGTTTACCTTCGATTCGACTTTTAAAAAAGCTGTAAGTATTTTATTTGCCATGCAAATGTGACGAGACCCGGCCAATTCGAGCGAGAAAGTAGTAAGCTTTGATCGTGACCACCTTTATCGCGGATTAAATACGGTGTTTTTGCTAGATCGGTGGAAAACTGGCTGGAGAGAGCGCAAGACGAAGGGCTACTGTGTTCAGCGAAACCAATTTCTCGGTAAAATTCAAGGTTTGCGTATCTGTTAAGGTACATTGCCAGTAAAACGAGCAGTTAAATGGAGATATAATCGAATTGTATGCAACTGGTTCTGGAAAACGCAATAGAAATAGGGAAAAATCAAAGATTTGCGGGAAAGCTACCTCGGGAAGAGAAATCGAGCAAGGCTACTTCGGTAAGCGGATTCGAGGGGCAAATTGACGATCGTTTTATGCCTATTAAAATATTGTTTTTGTGTCTCCTAAATTAGTATTCAAATACTTAAGTACCTACCAAAAGATCTTGGACAAACACATTTTGCTTGATACACACTTGTATATATTGTACCGCAATACCTATGTGAACAATCTGGATTGGCGAAAGATGCGGGGTCTGATCCTAGATCCAAACTGTTTTAAACTCGTATAGCCTGACTGGTTACATGGCGCATATTTGAATTATCGAATGTGATATATTGGACGATTTACCACAGTAGAACATCGATTATTTCGGTTTTACCATGAACTAGTTGATATGTCACCGATCTTGACAAATTGATGGGCATAGTTCAAGAAATGTCCCAATACGTCATTTACCATTATATTTTATAACGTAACATAACAACTGTGGTATATCTTATTATATACCACGGTCAGATTGCTCTGTTTTTATGGTGACGAAATAACGTGTCAAGATAGAATTGATAATATTGTCAATTTTCCCTTTGCTCATGAAAAGTAAAAATATCTTAATTTCTACATATAACTTCATGTGTGAAATGGTGGCTTATTGAGGGACAACTATGTAATCCCTGATTAGGACCACGCGCGTAATGCGCTGCGTTTGATCAGGGTTTTAGATAGTGTCTCTCATTAGCATCTACATATCCCTGTGCAGTGTTCAACATAAATACCATCATAAACGTGCGAATATAGCTTACCCAAGATGACACTGTGTGTTCCGCAGTACGCCACCTTTTCCCAGATGATGTAAGATATTAAAAACATTATAAAAACTTAATGCATGTTTTTTTATTTTCAGAACAATGAGAGCTCTAACAATCGGCCGAAAGACACTGAAGACAGAAAAAAACGGAGAAAACAGAAACGATCCACATTTCAGGCGTCATTTATAGCCTTCAACAAATGCAAAGTAAATTACTTGAACATCTGCGATAATGATACAACCGGAAAATCACCAGACAAGCCACAAACTCCAAGATTCAAGAGCCCCCTTAAAAGAATGAAAACTGCCATGACCAAAAGAAATTTATCAACTCCTTCCAAATCGCCATCATCCAAGAAATTTCGTAGAGCCATTTTTTCATCCGGACAAGACCAGAACAAAGAAAATATCAAAAGTCTCAACAATGATGCCAGTGACAGCTGTGATGTGATCAATGACTTGCTTGGTGATGTTCCCATCACGGAAGGTGACGAATTACAAGAGGACATTGATCAAATGATTGACTTAGTTCCATCGGTCATGGAAAATCTGTCAAAAGAGGGCCATGCAAAGAACATGCTTCGATTCTTTCAACTGACAAATGAAGACAAATTTCCACTACAGAACATTTCACTCCAAGTGTGTATCAAGCAAAATGTGTTTGTCCAAGATCTTTTGGTAGGTACTTAAGTATTTGAATACTAATTTAGGAGATAAAACAATATTTTAATAGGCATAAAACGATCGTCAATTTGCCCCTCGAATCCGCTTACCAAAGTAGCCTTGCTCGATTTCTCTTCCCGAGGTAGCTTTCCCGCAAATCTTTGATTTTTCCCTATTTCTATTGCGTTTTCCAGAACCAGTTGCATACAATTCGATTATATCTCCATTTAACTGCTCATTTTACTGGCAATGTACCTTAACAGATACGCAAACCTTGAATTTTACCGGGAAATTGGTTTCGCTGAACACAGTAGCCCTTCGTCTTGCGCTCTCTCCAGCCAGTTTTCCACCGATCTAGCAAAAACACCGTATTTAATCCGCGATAAATGTGGGCACGATCAAAGCTTACTACTTTCTCGCTCGAATTGGCCGGGTCTCGTCACATTTGCATGGCAAATAAAATACTTACAGCTTTTTTAAAAGTCGAATCGAAGGTAAACACGTCTTGGCACAGTAGCTTTTATGACGTCAAAGTCACGTGGTATTACCACACTGAGCAGTGTAGAAACAATGAGTTTCTAAAGCATGTGTTACATACTGATTTAAAACATTCACACCGGACACATTGAATGGGCAATACCAGTTTCCAATTATGTGTAGTGCATTTTGACTATTAAGGGTTGCTGTATGCAATATTTCGCGAACTAACCTGAACAGTGTCTGCACTGTTTTTCATAGTGCAAGTATACTCTTCACATGTACACAGTTTGTTAATAACGTGTGAACCCGTCTCTATGGTTGAATGTGTTAACTTGCGGCGTGTTCCAAGTTTCAATAGTTTTAAACCAATATTCAATAGGTTGTTTAATCTAAATGCAAATATTATTTTAACCCTTTACCCCACAGCATGTTGCAAGTTTTAAAGAAATGTGGGTACTTAAAGCAGGTTGAAAGTAAAGCAGAATGCGCCTTTAGGCGCATTCTGCTTTACTTTCAGTCTGCTTTAAGCAAATGTTTATAACTGAATAAATTGGCACTATTTCTTCAGTGCAGGAATAAATTAAATGTGCTAAAAGGCGCTTCTATAGAGGAAAGCTCTGTTTGGTAAATGCAATGTATAGTTATATTTTGTCTATAAATCGTACGTGGGGAAAGGTTAAACAAATGTCATGGATATTACAGTAACACCCCGCCAATACGACCAGTCAAAGCACGAACAATATTCGGCGTTAAATAAATGCTGTTTCCGGGAGCGTTTAAAGGAAAGTTCTGCTTTACTTTCAGTTTGCTTTTGCCTGTTTAACCCATTTGTGTCCACGATCCAATTAATAGGACATAGGCAAACAGTGTAGACCCTGATCAGACGCCGCATTATGTAAGTGTATATAATTTCTCAGTACTTCTCATAATTGTCTAACATTTTCATTACTCTTTCCCCTGTACAATTTGGTGGCACCTGTTGTCTTTCAGACATCTGTCTCCCATAAATGCATCGTTTACATGTAATATAATGCTAGTAAGGCTGATCACCATGCATCAGTTGAACAAAGTGTTGTGTTTATGGGAGATAATGCTGCTCTCCACCTGACAAACAGTTGCCAGAATTACCTCCCCTCCATATCGTTGAAATACACGCATGATTTACAGCTCTATTTAGCTACTTATCATTACATATTTAATTATATAAATTACAAACACAATGTATAAGATTCTTAAAAATAATCTTTTATTTGTTACTATTTTAGAAATATATATTAACGTATTAATTTTTTTTAAGAAACTTGATATTTTCAAAAAGATGAATTTTATAAGACAATCGCCGATGTTGGTCCGAGGCCTTAGCTTAGCCATGGACTGGAAAACACTGGTCAATATGATACAGTGCTCCCTCTCTACAACAACACCTAATGGGATACAAAGATTTGTGTGTGTGCTGTTCGGAGTGAGTTGTTATATGGAGGGAAATTGGCTTACATTTGCAACAACCTGAATCCAGATCAGACGCCGCGTAATGTCACTCGTTTTTATGGGTTTTTTTACTGTCAAAATGTCAAACATGTGACAATTTTAAGCATACGATATTGAAGCTGTGGAAAGGTTAGACATAATTGTTTTTGGGGAACAGCGGCAAGCCTTGATGTAAGGAGGGAATTGTTGTTCAGAGGGCCATTGTAGGGAGGGAGCACAGTATTAGACACCTTACTGCGTCATGCAAGACAGAATAAATGCAGAATGTTATCTTAAGGCATTTCATCGTGTGTTTTTATTTCATTAATTAAATGTCGCCTATCTTGAAGACCGAACATGAGAAGTCGCCCTAAGAAGGGAGTACTTTTTCAGACATCTCAAACGCATTATGCTTTTTAGGCGCATACCATAACGCCATTACAATGTTTGTAATGTCCTACGTCATCAGTAATTGTTGTATTGTTTGTAATGCTTGGCTTAATTATTCAATATTAGATCAGGGATGCAGATTAAATTTAATTTACGTCCCTGATTAGATCTAGATCTACATGAAATGATTGATGTGATCATGTTTTCTATTCCAAACGCGAGAAACATTTCCCCCTGGTTCATTTCCCTACATTTTTCACAAAAAGTAATTAATGTACAACAATTCTTATAATGTTTATGATTGATATTGCCTTAACCCTTTCACTCTCAATGACGCTAAAAATCGCATTTGCAAACAGTTTGGATCCTGATCAGACACCGCGTAACGCGGCGTCTGATCAGGAACCAAACTGTTTGACACTCGTTTTGAAATTTCTTCAATCATACCAGGAACGTATATTTTTAAAGGGATTGGAGTCTCGCGGAATCTCGCAAAATAACGTGTTACCCGATATCTTGTCCGCCATCTTGTTCGGCTTCTCGCTAAAAGTCGCGCAGTAATGGCTCCAGAGTAAAGAAGAAACCAATAGTGAAAATCATGTTGACACATGATAATTAAGCGTGGAAACGATTTGGTAAGGTGTTTTGTTCATGTTTTATGTTTCTGTTAACTAAATGGTAGATCAAAACTTTAAGAAGATAATAGAAATGTGTATGATGTCCGCAACATTGAAATGATGCGGGGGGACAAAATGGCGGCACATCTCTTTGTGTTGTGTTTCATAACAATATAGACTGCTAACACGAGCTAATTTGATAGTTAATTTCACGCAGCATTTACAGATAAAACATTAAAAGGTGGCATGAGGTATATATTTATAATTCTTTTGTATGTTAAAGTATCTTTTTGTCCCTGCGAAGTTGGTCAAATTTGCAAAAATTCGTTCGTTTTTGTTCGATTTTGTAGATTTAGGTGTTTTTATTCATGTTGTAGTGACCAAACTGCAAGCGCGATTGAAATGATCACAATTAGTGTATTGTTCTATAATGGAACAAAGAGTGGCATGAACCATTTGCATTCACCGTGTACTGTGTTTAAATGAAGTTGTAGTCCTTGAAAGTTGTCCATATTTATGCTCATTCAGTGTTATCAAAATGGCGGCATTACCCGGTCCGGCTGATCAAGTACGTTTTTATTATACATGAAAAGTTGTTTAAATTAAGTTGAGAGGGTTTACCTGCACCATGTTTTGTTTGGAAATATTTAATTTTTCATAAATTAGTAATAAAATTAGGGAAACTAGATCTATCTACAGATGTTTAAATAAAAAATTTAGATCTAAATAAATTGTATCCTTTCTTACAGACCTTTTTTTTGTTGGTGTTGATCTATACTTTTTGTTTGCATTTAATATGTAGTCTAATATATAATAAATAAAAAAATCTGTATGGAAATAAAACTTTCAACAATTTTCATATTTCTCTTGTGATCAGGAGCTTGCCTGCGAGATCTTCTAGCGTCACGTAACCCGGATTGGTCTCTCTTGTGGGGTGTTGTAGTTGGTCAACTTTCTTTTTTTCTTCTCCCTTTTAACTATGTGCAGTCTTAATTGGCTGTACTTTTTCTAAACTTTACTTATTGGATTTAAATATTTTCTTTTCCTAACACACAACGTTAAATTATAGTCGATTATGACAGCTTAACGTATCCTGTAGAGGTAGATCTATATATTAACGTCCCGGAGTATATATTATAAATATTCCTGTCGAGATTCACCGATAACTGGTGTCACACTGGTTTTTTATTTAGAGATGGATGAGAATGCGATTACTGAAACTCTCTCAAAGAATTGACATTGTTAAAAGGTCTAGCTGTATCTTTTTGTTCGTGTTTGTAATACAATTTTTTTTCTTCTTTCAGAAACCTACGAAAGTGACATATAATACTCGTTAGATCTATAGACATGATATAGATCTAGAGTGTTGCTTTTTATGTCCTCTAGACGATCAGCCGGGGGTTAAGGGAGGGATTATTACTTTTTTATCCCTGTCTGCCCGTCCGTTCGTTCGATGGTTTGTCATCTTTCCCACATACAGTACAAACTTGTCCGACTAACTCCTCTTTTAAATTTTAAGCTACAAATTTATTAATTGGCCGAGTGTTTACCTATAGTATAACTGTCTCATGTATTTACATATATGTAAACTGAGATACGAAATAAAGCAATTTGAAAAGAAAAATGAATTTGAATTTGTTTGCATATATACCGTAGATATGCATGTGAACAGGATTTTGAACTGTTTTAAATTTCAACAAAATTACAATCAACTAAACTTACCGACGGGTACAGACGGGTACAGACAAAGCCGTCCCTTTAATTTTTCATTCGGACCCTGTTACGAACCAACTCTTTAGGTAATATATCAATAAACTGAGGAAACCGAAAACTGTTTGAGGAAATGACAAAAAACATATAGACCATGTTCAAAAATTGTATAAAAAACAACCTGTAAGTTTTCACTGTCTGCATAGGAAAAGTGTACTCTTCACGGGACGTGGTAATGTCGAGTATCATTTTTTTAATGTTATATAGATTGTATCTTTTATTAAGAGTATATACATCGCTAGGGTTGTGTGTGTTTTCTTCATTATTGTTTTCTTAATGTAGCCGGGTAGAGAATATGGTGAAATTGTTGATTGGCTTTTCTGGGTGACTCGGTAGCTCAGTGGTTAGAGCGTTGGCATGGTAAGCCAGAGGTCCTGGGTTCGAGTCCCAGTTGGGTCACAACTTTTTCACCATGTTACATTTGGCGCCCAACGTAAATAACCCGTAGAATAATATGTAACTCGTGGAGTGTACAGAAATAATAATAAGAAACTCGTGGAGTGTTCTTTAATAAGAATTCGGGACGAATTCTTGTGTAGAGGGGGTGTGTGTAGCCGGGTAGAGAATATGGTGAAATTGTTGATTGGCTTTTCTGGGTGACTCGGTAGCTCAGTGGTTAGAGCGTTGGCATGGTAAGCCAGAGGTCCTGGGTTCGAGTCCCAGTTGGGTCACAACTTTTTCACCATGTTACATTAATGTCAGTTTTTCTTCAATACTTTAATTCCTCCACCCCTTATTCGTCCATTAAAGGAAACATTTCAATTTCATACAGTCAGCAACATAGGAACTTTTTTCTTAATTGATGTAAGCAGAAGATAAGTAGCTAGGAGTAAACCAGGTTACTATACTTTCAATCTGCCGTACACAATTCGAAGAAGGCTAGATCATCATATTTTCCACACGTGTTATTACTTTACAATGGATCCTAATCAGATGAAAGATTAAATATGATGTTACAAACAAATTCACCGACAGGTGATAATTAGATCTACTTGATGAGAAACGTTAATTACTTAATTACTTACTAATTTCACTGATATCTAACCAAACATTGTCTTAACAAATAATCACATCAAACGAATTCCCACAAACAAACTACTGTATGCAGGTTATTAACCAAACAATCAAACAACGAGAGAATACCTATTAAAAATTATGTAATCAAAATATTTTTCGTGAATACAAAAAACAAATCTTTTCTCTATTCTAACCGATTTTGAAAGTTCTATATACGTTCCTGATCATACTGCCTTATTTGTTAATTTTGAAACGATATTGCAGACACTAAAATTGAAGCAGACGACAATGAAACGGTGAAGGGGTAACAATTTCACGAAACATTTGGCAGTGAAAGGGTTAACTGTTTCGCGGCTAAATTGTGTAGCCTGTTTTAACCTTTAATCAACAATATATAGATTGCCGTCTGTATGTTCATTTCAAGTTACATTTCAGACAGTACATGGTTGAAGAAGAATATTTCTCACATAACTATACCCCTGTTTTCTATAGCGAACAACGATAACAAAGATCCTTATCTCCAACATGTTTAAGATCACTTTGATGACATCACTATAACGTCACGGCGTTTTGACGTCACCAGTAGTATATGGGTCACTTTGCATTCAAACAAAGATGGCCGCCATGGACGTAACATTGCATAACTTGACCTACTTTCGGTGGCGTGGGTACTATGACATAACTTGACCTACTTTCGGTGGCGTGGGTACTATGACATAACTTGACCTACTTTCGGTGGCGTGGGTACTAGACATAACTTGACCTACTTTCTGTGGCGTGGGTACTATGGATGAAGTTCATTGAAGGGCGTCACAGGTATTTGTCGATGGCAGGGCGGCCATGTTGGATGTTCGCGCCATATTGGGTGTTCGCGGAGGTAGAGCGGCCATGTTGGATTTTTGCGCCATATTGGATTGAAGCGGATGTTCGCGCCATATTGGATCAGAAGCTAAACGGTAATACAGATAGGTATACACATTTCAAAATGTGAACGTAAGTCAAATGATAAAAGAGAAATCAGAAATTAAATGTGTTTTAAAATTTTGACTTACGATCCATTTTGTGGTACGAAGTTTTATGAAACGGGGCCCTGATGACCATTTGGCTGTTTCGTGTTTATTAACATCAGTGTGATCCATAAACAGTATATTCTGAAAGTAATCAATCGATTTATGCCAAGTGGATTCTTCCATGCTCATATATTGGATGAGTCCATTTTTCATGTAAGGGGTGCCTGATCAATTTCTTTACTTTCATTCTATTTTTAATTGAAGTTATGCCCAATGTTGCATGCCGTAACTCATGTAGATCTACTCAGTGCAATACTACCGTATCCTTGAATAATTGTAAATCGAAGACGCGGTGGTTTTGCACTAACTTGCAGATCTTAATGTGAGAATGATAGAGTCTAATCTGGATAAAGTCTAGTATATATGTTAAACATGCTCTGTTCATAAACGATGTCAATGCCGATCCTGATCAGAGGACTCCTGTGGTAGTCCTCTGGGGCCTGTTTCATAAAACTTCTTAAGACAAATGATGTCGTAAGTCAGATTATAAAAGTATCAATTATTATTTATTTCTCCATCTAATCCTGTCTTGTGACATCTTTTTGGAATCGTCTTGAAATCACAGATTAAATGTATTTTAAAGTTTTGACTTACGACAACATTTGTCGTAAGATGTTTTATGAAACGGGGCCCTGGTCTTGATCTGCACTATTAGTTTTCGACAAGTATACTTTCCTCCTGTACATTGATAGCAAATGACAAGTAGATATATGCTCGTAGATAGGATTGAATGTGTTAATGTAAATACCTGTACATTATTTTGAGGGCCACAAGGAAGATTAGTTGCCTGTATGTCCTAATTGTGTTACGCTAAGCACAAATGGGTTCATGTAATATAATATTTACGCTATTCAAGTACGTGTCTACCCCAAGTCGTTACATAAAACAGTTAAACCCGTTCACCGCCAAATATGTTTAAACCTCTAATTTTACACGTTCGCAGACAAAATATCATCTGCTAAAAATGTCGATTGCAATTTTATCCCAAATTCAAACGTTTGAAGTTCCGACTGAAGAAATATTAATACGAGAATCAAACGGTTTGAATGTAGAACAGACAGAGAGAAATATCAACTATGGTGTCTGATCTGGGTCTAATTTAGTCGCCTATTGCTATGAAATGGTTCAGATCAGTGTGACTCAAAAGCAAATATTTTTGAAAGGAAGTAATGTTATACGACGTTTATTCAAATGCACAACCACAACACGTTTTAACCCTTACATTATCAAATTAATCGGGAGATTTTTACCCCTCGCCGCTTTATTGTCGTCTGCTTCAGTATTGTTGTCTGCAACACATGTTTCGAAGTTAGATTTAAGGTTGTAGATCTATGACTTAATACATATCGATCTAAGAGTGTCAAACAGTTTGGGTCTTGATCAGACGCCGCGTTACGCGGCGTCTGATCAGGATCCAAACTGTTTGCAAACGTTGCCAGCTCAAAGCGAGTGTTCCTTGTTTTAGGCAAATGACTGTTTGAAGCAGAAACCATAGGAACTTTTCTCGCTACTTTCATCATGTCAGCTGTCGTGCGTGTTTAAACGTCATTTGGTTTTTTTAATGGCAGTAATACTGTGGTTTAATATACAATAAAACATCTCTTTAACCACAACTAAATTTTGTTAACTATCATGTATTTAAGACAGGTGACTGCTAGTGACAGTAAAACAGAAAGCTCCATATGTCTTTCCTTAATCATGTATCAACAGATCAACCGTGTATCATCATTTTCTCGAAACCATACACATACTAATAACTTTCAGCATAGCATTTTATCACATTTCTTTAACTATAAGCATGTAAGTCACTTTTAGCACTTGCAGAAAATATCGGGAGAAAGGTAAGCAGGGAGCCAGCTAATTCTAAGAAATATAACAAAGGCACACAACAAAGTGAGCTTGATACCAGGTAACTCAGATTCTGACTTTTAATGATTTAAGAAATAATAAATTGATACCAGTGTTTTATCGTGCAATCGAACACTGGTAGGAGTTGAGATGCGTAGTAATTTGATCACGAGGCCGCAGGCCGGTTGATTTAATTACAAGCATCTCAACGACAACCAGTGTTAGAATGCACGATAAAATACTGGTATGAATATATTATTTCGATTCTAACACTTCAATTAAAACACTTTTGCACAAAAGCAACGGCGCTACATTTCTTGGCGTACGCATTTTCGAAGCCAAATGACGTCACGTTAAGACGTTACAGCGCGTGCGTGTTTTATTGAGAATTTAAACATTGAGACGTTCCTTCTTTGTTTATATAGGGGCGTGCGCGAAGTGTGTTAGAATACAGCATATAACATGTGAGCAACAACACGTGGGCCTGTCACAAACCTAAATCTCGCCCAGCGTTTATAAAGCGTTTGAGTTGAGTCTGAGTGCGTGCTCAAGCATTTGATTGGTCAGATTTGAGCCGAGGCTCAATTCTGACCAATCAAATGCTTGAGAACGATTTCAGACTCTGCTCAAACTATTTATAAGCATGGTACCAAGCTTCTCCCAATGTAACGAGCAACCAGTCAGCGGCCTATTTGGAACGCCAAGATACTGGCATCAGCCAACTCTTAACCGATGACTCCAATGGCAGTCCAAACCAGGAGATCTAGACAGCACTGCACCACAAAAAATATTCAACAGCAGAGTCCAAGGTTATAAAATGTCTGAGTTGAGTCTAAAGCCGTTATCAAGCATTTGATTGGTCAGATTTGAGCCTAGGCTCAAATCTGACCTATCAAATGCTTGAGAACAAACTCAGACTCACCTAAAACGCTTTAACCTTCGACCTAGCAAAGATTACCACAACAAGACTACACGACATTGCACAGTCACTTCGTCCCCACAACAATAAGCCGATGTTGAAAATAGCGGCAAGAAAGGAGATTATGCATCATTACATGGTAGGGATAGAAAGTAAAATTTGCCGATCATTTTCTGTCGTTTATTTCGCTTAAACGCCGAAAACAATCAGTTCATTTTCTTATATTTACATTATGTTTGCTGTAATTACTATGCATTACATGTCTATTACATTATTCTATGTATTACTATGTATGTATGTTTACTCCATATTAGAGGTTGTTAACACGAATAATGTGTCCCCTAGCTGAAAGGAACAGCCATTACGGCATTTCTGAAACAACGCAACAAAATGATTCGCGGAGAGCAGATCAATAAGCCCCGCCTACTCAACGAAAGGTATCCACAAGTTCCGCCCCTACAGAAATCGCGTCTATACGAATTAAACGTCATTTCGTTCAATGGAGTTGGATGGGGCGAATGTAAATATTCCTACTCAGAAACAACAACAACAGCCATGGCGCACAATGGAGGAGTGACCATGGAGAACGACAAAAGCATGCAATGTTGAAGGCACGTGAACATGTGGAAGCACTGAGGCGAGCGGACCGTGGTGAGAGGTTTGTTGAGTTCGCGGTAATGAACGCAGGGCAGCATTTCGCCATACAGAACAACCAACTCACATATTATGAGATAAGTGTACATGGGGGGGTGGGGGGGGGGGCGGTGGGAGGGAAAAAATAAAATCAAGAAGGGAACGATGTTTAGTAGTCTGCTGTTTTCGATCGGAGTTTAAGCATTGCTTATTCAAGACGCTTGTTATATCGTCCCTGCGATTAAGTAGTTTGATATCGGTGTAAACGGCGATGGTGACCACATAAATTGTTTCACTCTCAATGACGCCATAAAGCGCGTTTGCAAACAGTTTGGGACATGATCAGACGCCGCGTAACGCGGCGTCGGATCAGGACCTAAACTGTTTGACACTCGTTTCGAAATTTCGTCAGTCATATTGCCTTTAAAACTCTAACTTTGAAACGATATTGCAGACAACAATATTGAAGGAGACGACACTATGGTGGTGAATGGGTAAACAACTCTCGACAAATTTGATCATGAAAGGATTAAATTTGAAGTAAGGACTGTGGACTACGACAGGTGTGTCATAAAACCCTACAGAGAACAAAGTAAATCATTCACAAACGAAGAATTAAAACAGGCGATACAGGCCATTGTAAAGACAGTACCGGTAGATCTAGTTTGAATCATTGCTGCCACATCTTGGGGATTCGGAACTATCCTGATATTTGCCGCTGTTTGGCATTCAGGCCCAGCAGAATACAAACATGGATAAACGTTATTGAAAATTGGAGAATTTACCAGAACTGAAGAATGCAACATGCATGACCCTATTGTTTCAGCGTCATGGCAAAGGTTGGGGAAGCAGACTTTCTAAAAGGAAACAAAATGGCCGCCAGTGATAGCGGATACCCTTCGGTGTTTGGCGCTATGCAATGTCAATCATTTACAAACGAAGAATTAAAGCAAGCGATGGGGAGCAGTCAGAACGGTGACACTGCAACACTTGCTGGGTTGAACTTCTTGGATGACTTCATCAAGTTCAAAGTCATTGGAAGATTTAGGGATGTTCTCCGTAATATTGGTTTCGTCTGCACGCTCATAATATAAAAGTTCGGACAGTATAAAGACAATTGGAATCGTTGCTGCCGCATCTTGGAGACTCGGGGTTATCCTGGTCTGCGCCGCTCTTGGCATTCAGGCCCAGCAGAAAACAAACATGGAACACACGGAACATTGAACAACACCTTGAAAACGAAGACTCATCGTCCCTGTGCCAGCCTTATGTCTGGTCTTTGGGCGGCATTGAGCTTGGTTGTTTCTGTGTTGCTCAATATCAGCACGTGCAACATGCACGGCCCTAACGCTTTAGCGTCATGGCAGAGGTTCGAGAAGCAGGCTTTCTAAAAGGAAACACAACGACCGCCAGTACTAGCGGATACCCTTCGGCGCTTGGCGGTATACAATGTATATCATTTAGAAACGAAGGAATAAAGCCATGGATGGGAAACGTACATGCCGATGGCACTACGACAGATGCTGGGTTGAACTTCCTGGATTATTTCAAAGTCATTGCAATGTTTCGGGATTTTTTGCATTATTGGTTTCACCTTCAAGTTCATATGAAAAATCAGGCAGTACACAAAGACAGTTGAAATCGCTCATATCGCATCTTGGGGACTCGGAGCTATCCTGGTCTTCGCCGTTATTGGCCTTCAGGCCAAGCAAAATACAAACATGGAGCACGACATCAACATTTTGAAGACTTTGTCAGAACTAACCAATGCAACATGCATGACCCAAATGCGCAGCGCCATGGCAGAGATCCGGGAAGAAGGCTATATAAAAGGAAACAAAATGGCCGCTGGTGCTAGCGATACCCTTTGGTGTTTGGCGTTTTGGCGGTACACAATGTAAATCATTCACAAACGAAGGATTAAAGCAAAGGAGGGTGGGGTGAAGGTGTTTGGAACAACAGTGACTTTTAAATCACTGTTTTTAATAATACCATCAATCTTTTATTTGACTTATTTTGAAATTGATTTTATAAACTAATAATAACAATTCTTAGGGAGGGAAAAAATAAAATCAAGAAGGGAACGATGTTTAGTAGGCTGCTGTTTTCGATCGGAGTTTAAGCATTGCTTATTCAAGACGCTTGTTATATCGTCCCTGCGATTAAGTAGTTTGATATCGGTGTAAACGGCGATGGTGACCACATAAATTGTTTCACTCTCAATGACGCCATAAAGCGCGTTTGCAAACAGTTTGGGACATGATCAGACGCCGCGTAACGCGGCGTCGGATCAGGACCTAAACTGTTTGACACTCGTTTCGAAATTTCGTCAGTCATATTGCCTTTAAAACTCTAACTTTGAAACGATATTGCAGACAACAATATTGAAGGAGACGACACTATGGTGGTGAATGGGTAAACAACTCTCGACAAATTTGATCATGAAAGGATTAAATTTGAAGTAAGGACTGTGGACTACGACAGGTGTGTCATAAAACCCTACAGAGAACAAAGTAAATCATTCACAAACGAAGAATTAAAACAGGCGATACAGGCCATTGTAAAGACAGTACCGGTAGATCTAGTTTGAATCATTGCTGCCACATCTTGGGGATTCGGAACTATCCTGATATTTGCCGCTGTTTGGCATTCAGGCCCAGCAGAATACAAACATGGATAAACGTTATTGAAAATTGGAGAATTTACCAGAACTGAAGAATGCAACATGCATGACCCTATTGTTTCAGCGTCATGGCAAAGGTTGGGGAAGCAGACTTTCTAAAAGGAAACAAAATGGCCGCCAGTGATAGCGGATACCCTTCGGTGTTTGGCGCTATGCAATGTCAATCATTTACAAACGAAGAATTAAAGCAAGCGATGGGGAGCAGTCAGAACGGTGACACTGCAACACTTGCTGGGTTGAACTTCTTGGATGACTTCATCAAGTTCAAAGTCATTGGAAGATTTAGGGATGTTCTCCGTAATATTGGTTTCGTCTGCACGCTCATAATATAAAAGTTCGGACAGTATAAAGACAATTGGAATCGTTGCTGCCGCATCTTGGAGACTCGGGGTTATCCTGGTCTGCGCCGCTCTTGGCATTCAGGCCCAGCAGAAAACAAACATGGAACACACGGAACATTGAACAACACCTTGAAAACGAAGACTCATCGTCCCTGTGCCAGCCTTATGTCTGGTCTTTGGGCGGCATTGAGCTTGGTTGTTTCTGTGTTGCTCAATATCAGCACGTGCAACATGCACGGCCCTAACGCTTTAGCGTCATGGCAGAGGTTCGAGAAGCAGGCTTTCTAAAAGGAAACACAACGACCGCCAGTACTAGCGGATACTCTTCGGCGCTTGGCGGTATACAATGTATATCATTTAGAAACGAAGGAATAAAGCCATGGATGGGAAACGTACATGCCGATGGCACTACGACAGATGCTGGGTTGAACTTCCTGGATTATTTCAAAGTCATTGCAATGTTTCGGGATTTTTTGCATTATTGGTTTCACCTTCAAGTTCATATGAAAAATCAGGCAGTACACAAAGACAGTTGAAATCGCTCATATCGCATCTTGGGGACTCGGAGCTATCCTGGTCTTCGCCGTTATTGGCCTTCAGGCCAAGCAGAATACAAACATGGAGCACGACATCAACATTTTGAAGACTTTGTCAGAACTAACCAATGCAACATGCATGACCCAAATGCGCAGCGCCATGGCAGAGATCCGGGAAGAAGGCTATATAAAAGGAAACAAAATGGCCGCTGGTGCTAGCGATACCCTTTGATGTTTGGCGTTTTGGCGGTACACAATGTAAATCATTCACAAACGAAGGATTAAAGCAAAGGAGGGTGGGGTGAAGGAGACGACACTATGGCGGTGAATGGGTAAACAACTCTCGACAAATTTGATCATGAAAGGATTAAATTTGAAGTAAGGACTGTGGACTACGACAGGTGTGTCATAAAACCCTACAGAGAACAAAGTAAATCATTCACAAACGAAGAATTAAAACAGGCGATACAGGCCATTGTAAAGACAGTACCGGTAGATCTAGTTTGAATCATTGCTGCCACATCTTGGGGATTCGGAACTATCCTGATATTTGCCGCTGTTTGGCATTCAGGCCCAGCAGAATACAAACATGGATAAACGTTATTGAAAATTGGAGAATTTACCAGAACTGAAGAATGCAACATGCATGACCCTATTGTTTCAGCGTCATGGCAAAGGTTGGGGAAGCAGACTTTCTAAAAGGAAACAAAATGGCCGCCAGTGATAGCGGATACCCTTCGGTGTTTGGCGCTATGCAATGTCAATCATTTACAAACGAAGAATTAAAGCAAGCGATGGGGAGCAGTCAGAACGGTGACACTGCAACACTTGCTGGGTTGAACTTCTTGGATGACTTCATCAAGTTCAAAGTCATTGGAAGATTTAGGGATGTTCTCCGTAATATTGGTTTCGTCTGCACGCTCATAATATAAAAGTTCGGACAGTATAAAGACAATTGGAATCGTTGCTGCCGCATCTTGGAGACTCGGGGTTATCCTGGTCTGCGCCGCTCTTGGCATTCAGGCCCAGCAGAAAACAAACATGGAACACACGGAACATTGAACAACACCTTGAAAACGAAGACTCATCGTCCCTGTGCCAGCCTTATGTCTGGTCTTTGGGCGGCATTGAGCTTGGTTGTTTCTGTGTTGCTCAATATCAGCACGTGCAACATGCACGGCCCTAACGCTTTAGCGTCATGGCAGAGGTTCGAGAAGCAGGCTTTCTAAAAGGAAACACAACGACCGCCAGTACTAGCGGATACCCTTCGGCGCTTGGCGGTATACAATGTATATCATTTAGAAACGAAGGAATAAAGCCATGGATGGGAAACGTACATGCCGATGGCACTACGACAGATGCTGGGTTGAACTTCCTGGATTATTTCAAAGTCATTGCAATGTTTCGGGATTTTTTGCATTATTGGTTTCACCTTCAAGTTCATATGAAAAATCAGGCAGTACACAAAGACAGTTGAAATCGCTCATATCGCATCTTGGGGACTCGGAGCTATCCTGGTCTTCGCCGTTATTGGCCTTCAGGCCAAGCAGAATACAAACATGGAGCACGACATCAACATTTTGAAGACTTTGTCAGAACTAACCAATGCAACATGCATGACCCAAATGCGCAGCGCCATGGCAGAGATCCGGGAAGAAGGCTATATAAAAGGAAACAAAATGGCCGCTGGTGCTAGCGATACCCTTTGATGTTTGGCGTTTTGGCGGTACACAATGTAAATCATTCACAAACGAAGGATTAAAGCAAAGGAGGGTGGGGTGAAGGTGTTTGGAACAACAGTGACTTTTAAATCACTGTTTTTAATAATACCATCAATAAAATCAAGAAGGGAACTATGTTTAGTAGTCTGCTGTTTTCGATCGGAGTTTAAGCATTGCTTATTCAAGACGCTTGTTATATCGTCCCTGCGATTAAGTAGTTTGATATCGGTGTAAACGGCGATGGTGACCACATAAATTGTTTCACTCTCAATGACGCCATAAAGCGCGTTTGCAAACAGTTTGGGACATGATCAGACGCCGCGTAACGCGGCGTCGGATCAGGACCTAAACTGTTTGACACTCGTTTCGAAATTTCGTCAGTCATATTGCCTTTAAAACTCTAACTTTGAAACGATATTGCAGACAACAATATTGAAGGAGACGACACTATGGCGGTGAATGGGTAAACAACTCTCGACAAATTTGATCATGAAAGGATTAAATTTGAAGTAAGGACTGTGGACTACGACAGGTGTGTCATAAAACCTTACAGAGAACAAAGTAAATCATTCACAAACGAAGAATTAAAACAGGCGATACAGGCCATTGTAAAGACAGTACCGGTAGATCTAGTTTGAATCATTGCTGCCACATCTTGGGGATTCGGAACTATCCTGATATTTGCCGCTGTTTGGCATTCAGGCCCAGCAGAATACAAACATGGATAAACGTTATTGAAAATTGGAGAATTTACCAGAACTGAAGAATGCAACATGCATGACCCTATTGTTTCAGCGTCATGGCAAAGGTTGGGGAAGCAGACTTTCTAAAAGGAAACAAAATGGCCGCCAGTGATAGCGGATACCCTTCGGTGTTTGGCGCTATGCAATGTCAATCATTTACAAACGAAGAATTAAAGCAAGCGATGGGGAGCAGTCAGAACGGTGACACTGCAACACTTGCTGGGTTGAACTTCTTGGATGACTTCATCAAGTTCAAAGTCATTGGAAGATTTAGGGATGTTCTCCGTAATATTGGTTTCGTCTGCACGCTCATAATATAAAAGTTCGGACAGTATAAAGACAATTGGAATCGTTGCTGCCGCATCTTGGAGACTCGGGGTTATCCTGGTCTGCGCCGCTCTTGGCATTCAGGCCCAGCAGAAAACAAACATGGAACACACGGAACATTGAACAACACCTTGAAAACGAAGACTCATCGTCCCTGTGCCAGCCTTATGTCTGGTCTTTGGGCGGCATTGAGCTTGGTTGTTTCTGTGTTGCTCAATATCAGCACGTGCAACATGCACGGCCCTAACGCTTTAGCGTCATGGCAGAGGTTCGAGAAGCAGGCTTTCTAAAAGGAAACACAACGACCGCCAGTACTAGCGGATACCCTTCGGCGCTTGGCGGTATACAATGTATATCATTTAGAAACGAAGGAATAAAGCCATGGATGGGAAACGTACATGCCGATGGCACTACGACAGATGCTGGGTTGAACTTCCTGGATTATTTCAAAGTCATTGCAATGTTTCGGGATTTTTTGCATTATTGGTTTCACCTTCAAGTTCATAGGAAAAATCAGGCAGTACACAAAGACAGTTGAAATCGCTCATATCGCATCTTGGGGACTCGGAGCTATCCTGGTCTTCGCCGTTATTGGCCTTCAGGCCAAGCAGAATACAAACATGGAGCACGACATCAACATTTTGAAGACTTTGTCAGAACTAACCAATGCAACATGCATGACCCAAATGCGCAGCGCCATGGCAGAGATCCGGGAAGAAGGCTATATAAAAGGAAACAAAATGGCCGCTGGTGCTAGCGATACCCTTTGATGTTTGGCGTTTTGGCGGTACACAATGTAAATCATTCACAAACGAAGGATTAAAGCAAAGGAGGGTGGGGTGAAGATGTTTGGAACAACAGTGACTTTTAAATCACTGTTTTTAATAATACCATCAATCTTTTATTTGACTTATTTTGAAATTGATTTTTATAAACTAATAATAACAATTCTTAGTAATTGTATTGAATGAATTAGATCTACAAGTAGGATCGCTTTTGAACGCACAACTCCTGTGTAAAAAGAGCGCTATATAAATCTGGGGCCCGTTTCATAAAACTTCGTACGAAAAATGTTGTCGTAAGTCAGATTATAAAAGTCTCAATAATTATTTATTTCTCCATCTTATCCTGTATTGTGTCATCTCTTCGGAATCGTCTTGAAAAGACAATTCCAAAGAGATGTCACAAGACAGGATTAGATAGAGAAATACGAAATTAAATTTATTTTAAAGTTATGACTTACGACCGTTTTTGTCGTACGATGTTTTATGAAACGGGACCTTCAGGGGAAGGGTCGAATCTAATGTTGTGAAAACTTGCGACCAGATCCCATTTCCTTATGTATATGGAAATAAAATATGTTTAAACTAACGGGACCCTGGTATAATAATAATAATGAGAAGCGCAGAGACCGGCGACACTGCAAGTTACTGTGTTGAAATCGGAAATTAAATTATTTTAAAGTTATGACTTACGACCGTTTTTGTCGTACGATGTTTTATGAAACGGGACCTTCAGGGGAATGGTCGAATCTAAAACTGTGAGAACTTGTGACCAGATCCCATTTCCTTATGTATATGGAAATAAAATATGTTTAAACTAACGGGACCCTGGTATAATAATAATAATAATAATAATAATGATGAGAAGCGCACAGACCGGCGACACTGCAAGTTTTGCTGTGTTGAACTTCGTGGGTGACTTCATCAATATTGAGATCATTGCAACGCTTCGGGATCTTAGTTTCGTCTGCACGTGCATATATAGAGACTATTGAAAGAGTAAATTTTCAGTATTGAAATTATTGATCGACTGGATAGGATAATAAATTTTGCATGTTTATATAAAATGTGATAAATAAAATTTCAGACAGTGCAAAGACAGTTGAAATCATTGCTGCCGCATCTTTGAGACTTCGAGTTATCCTGATCTTCGCCGGTGTTGGCCTTCAGGCCTAGCAGCGAACAAACATGGATTACGGCATCAAGATTTTGGAGATCTTGTCATAACTGACAAATACCTTGAAAATGACAACTCAATTTCCCTTGGCAACTCTTGTCTCGGTGCGATTTTGAGCTTGATTGTGTCCGTGTTACTCAATTTCAGCATGTGCAACATGTATGACTTTAAAGCTTCTACGGCAGAGGTTCTAGAACCAGGCTTTCTAAAAGGAAACAAAACGGCCACCAGTCCTAGCGGATACCCTTCGGTGTTTGACAATTTACAAACTTGGCATATAAACAAACCCTACTAATGATACTTGTAGCATGGGAGGGCGGCTGCGAGATAAGTTGATTGTAACTACATGTATACTGCATAATCCTTCAGCACTGGAAGTGGCTTTCCGCTCTTTTTTTGCGTACATTTACTAAATATTGACATGCGGTAAGTCAAAGCAGGCGAAATGGATTTACTTCGTCCAGGGACGGGATAGATTTTGCGAAGGATAAAGATCTAAATCACTTAGAATCATTGATTTCTCTTGAGGACGTTTTTATATCAATCATATTTGTCTAATGCCTTATGCATGGCAATGCCACAAGTATGCTTTAATCTGATTCTTTATTTTCCTTTTTTGCAAATAGATCTATACCATTTTTGTTTTTCGTCACTGTAAATATAGCCAGGGCCTAAGTTTTGACGTCCCAACAACTTAGGAGCTTTTTTGTTTTACTGTCACATTGCCTTAAGAATGTCAGAATGTCACAGCAATAGCAGAATGTCCAAAGAATGTCACATCGCATAAGAACGTCGCATAGCTCATACAGTAATGTCATATAGTGAAATAGATGAAGAGACATTAGAGTTACTTGTCCTTATATGACATTCCAAAGAATGTCGCATAGCAAAAGAATGTCGCATAGCAAAAGAATGTCGCATAGCTTAGACAGCAATGTGACAGTGACAGTGAAGATTTTGGATATATTTGGATATATTTTGGAGTTCTTTCTTCATTTATATATATATATATAAATAGAGTAGAGAAATAAAGTGTGACATCTACTAACGTCCTTACATGTATATATAAGATATGCAAAATGTTACATTCTGATCTGGGTCTGTACTGCGTGTCTTTTCGCAGTTTATTGTAAAAAAGCAAGCATAAATAGCAAAACGTGGAAAATACTTAATGGAAATGGCATTGTCTATTTAAAGTTTCAGGAATGAATACAGAACTAGTCATCTAATCTACCATTTATGAGTCAGGGGCCCGTTTCTTAAAACTCCGTACGACAAATTTTGTCGTAAGGCAGATTATAAAAGTATCAATTATTAATTATTTATCCATCTAATCCTGTCTTGTGACATCTCTTTGCAATCGTCTTTTCAAGACGATTCCAAAGAGATGTCACAAGAAAGGGTTCGATAGAGGAATCAGAATTTTAATGCATCTTAAAGATTTGATTTACGACCGTTTTAGTCGTACGAAGTTTTATGAAACGGGCCCCAGATTCTCTTCCCTAGCACAACCATGTATACCTGTTCAGATGAAATCTACCTCATAATTATGGCGTATAAATGCACACGTCTCATACTCTACCCTCGTGTTACTAACCCTCCCCCCACCCCACCCCAAATAGTCTAGGCTGAATACCACCTTTCTTCAGACACACGGACACATATACAGCCTCCAAGTAAAAGAACGACACACCCTTGTTTGATCCAATACATTCAAAAGCACTCATCTTGTCATTAGATAATCCGTGCCACTACACGTAGTGGGATGAAATTCTCGTAAAACACGTGACATTTAGCCGTGTCATGAGAAAACCTGACTTAATGCATGGCAAACAGTGTAGTTCAAGGCCAGCCGCCGCGTCAAAGATGCGACGACTGGCCTTGAACTACACTGGTTGACACCCACATGCATCTAAAGCATTATATCTAGCAGTATTGTATACGATATTTGGCACTGTAGACCAAACTAAGATGCGGATCCTGGGATGACATTGGTGCTTGGTCGGTACAATGTTGCAATGCATGCAAGAAGGCAGGTTTTGTCATGACATGGCTCATATCATTTTGAATAATTATCTCTGTGAGGGGAACTCGGTTTCCAGTGCTCAAAGTCGAACGAAAACGTGTAAGGTGGGTGCACCTTACAAAGACAAAAGCAACAGCTCGATATCAACATACCTATCGTCAATTATCTTCATGATGTGATTTGCTGTTTGACAATTCTCTGATGCCCTTTTAGGGATGGTTTGGTTTGTTTATTAACGTCCGTTTCTGTCATATAAGGGCTAATTGGACGCCCAAGAGAGAGGTGTGGATACGGAAAACCCAGAAATGAAGGCCTACTCTTATTATCGAAAGAGTTGTGTGGTTCTTTTGGATGCACAGTGTATAGAAACATCGCACATAGGGTCTTTTATATAAAATTATCATCATTGGCATCATTTTGTTTGGTCGTCATTTACAGAATGCCTTTCCATTGTTTTTCAAACAATGGCAGATATGTATTTCCTATGATTGTTCCAGTGCAAATGAAATGAATGAGATGGTTGGAAATGGCACGGTGACGAGTTCAGTAAGGATTGAGCTAGTAGACGACATTATGAAGAGGAAACTGTAGAAAAGCTGCAGCGTGCATCACTATGCATGGCGTCATTCAGTTTAGAAGTGCACGTGCATTCTGAAAAGAAACAAAAACAGAACTGTAAAACCTCCATACAGTGGCACTCAAATAAAGCATTATCATTTGAGACAAATGACAGCTCAATGCAAGACAAAAGTGATGCAGTCTACGGAGCTCTCTACGTTTAATATCTATAGGATACACAGATAATGGCATGTTGTGTAATTGGAGTAGACCAACAATATACTATTCTGATTTTTCGTGCGCTTTTTTGGATCGTTTTGTATGCTTATCTCTCCCAATGCCACTTTACAAACTCCCTTGAAATTCAGAATAGATTTTATTGACCTTTAAACTTATACTTTATCTTGTACGAATATATGAGCCTAGGCTCAAATCTGACCAATCAAATGCTTGAGAATGAACTCAGACTAAACGCAAACGCTTTATAAGCACTGAGCCAGATCTACGTCCACCCAACTATTAAATGATTTGGGAAAGCTTTAACACTTAACAAAGTACCGAAATTTCTCCCTTAAAGCTGTCACTGGTTTGATTTAGGTTTATTGAAAACCACAGGCTTTCTTCGATTTTATCCGTTCGAATAGCTTGTAGTTTAATTTACATGTCTACATAATTATGCTTGAAAAAGAGTAAAACGGATTATATTTGTTTTGGGCCTTTTTATATAGATATATATATTTGAAACAGTTAAAGAGTTCGCAACTTTCCTTTCTGTCACCATGACTCTAAAAACAGTTTTGTAGACAGTGTCATATGTGCACGTATCTGCTATCCATGTTCGGATATTAATTACAAATTTAGGATATTAATTACAAATTGATGACCCTGTCTCATGCTTCAACGCTAACATCGCAGATAAAGCTATAGAGGTTGTTGATTGTACTTCAAGAAGTCCAGTACATTTAATAAATTAACTGATTTTGTTCGGCGTTTAGGCGAAATAAACGACAGAAAATGATCGGGAAATGCCGATAATTTTCTGTCGATTAATTCGCTTGAACGCCTAAAAATCAGTTCATTTCTTATATTTGCATTATATTTGCTGTAACTGCTAATATTAAATGACCATTTTATTAGTATGCATGAATGTTTAATCCATATTAGAGGTTGTTTACACGAACAATGTGTACCCTGAAAGGAACAGCCATAACCGCATTACCGAAGCAACGCAACAACATTATTCGCGGATAGCAGATCCATAAGCATCGCCTCCTCTGTGAAAGATATCCACAAGTCCCGCCATCTCGAGCAGTCGCGTCTTTACGAATTAAACGTCATTTCGTTTCAATGGAATTGAATGGGGCGAATGTAAATATTCACCTTTTGAACGCTTCAGCTTTTCATTGTCATCTGCTGTCTGAAAACAAATTACTGTTCCCTTTGTTCATTTTTACAGCACTGTAAGTCAAACAATATACTCTGGATCCTGCATAAATATAGTTGTTTTTCAAGATAATAATAATAATAATAATAAAGACTTTATTTAACGAGAGAACTCATTTGGTAAGGACCAATCTTCCATGAGGCCCTCAACATATATACAAGTACATTTCATACAAAACAAATACTTAACAATATGAGATCTGTTTCAACACAGTTTGGATCTAAGTGTGATATCTAGTAACTCAACGTCGTATTTTGATCCAAAAGATGTTTTCAAATACACTTTTATAAATGTGGCATCTGCTCTTAAACAAAATGAGTGTGTTGTCCACCTCGACATTAAGTGTGGGCTTTTGTGATCAGTCAATGTCCAGAGTCGTGGAGTTGAGTCATTCTTAAGCATATGATTGGCCAACAAGACACCATGCGTTTTCAGACCTTCTTCTTTCTTCATTATTTCCCATCTCACCCAAACATCTTCTGTTAGTCGTAAACAACGCAACTGCTGCATCCGCACTTTATTTTGTTTATACTCTTAACTGATTATCATTGGTTAACCACTTCGTTTACAGAGTTGTCGTTCTTTCCATTCACGAGGTAGACTCTTTTAATTTCGCGGCATGAATAAATTAAAACAAATATATTAAAATGGGAATTTCTTAGATAAAGCCGCTTTTTGTGAAATAACCACGTCCCATGTAGTTCAAATGGGATCCCAAACAACCGTTTTATGCAGGTTTCCCAAAAACAAAATGGGGCTTTAAAGCAGACTGAAAGTAATGCAGAATGCGCCTAAGGCTCATTCTGCGTTACTTTCAATCTGCTTTAATTGCTCAACTGTCAAGCTTAAATCTAAAAACGTGCTATGTGATTGTGGGTTAACATGTTTTGATAACAAAGCACGGGCATTTATGATATTTAATAAGATTTTTTCTTTCGGTCTGTTGTGTGTTGTGACGAACCAGTGTCTGCGCTATATGATCTATCCAGTGGCTCAGTGCCGTAAACCCAACTCATCCATACGAACAAGTGAGTGAAAACCAAAACAAAACAGGGACATGAATTACATGATATTTATTTACCAATAGCACATGTGTGGCATATAAGTTCACGCCTATTTATATATATAATAAGTTCACAGCAAAAAGCTTTCGACTGAATCTACAGTGGAGATAACGTTATTCTTTCCCGTTTAAACGCAAACCAAACGCAAACGCATCGCAGTAAAATTAGAAAAATTACAACTTCTTGACCATTCTGAATGTTGATTTTAACCTGGACGGCAAACAGTTTGGAGCCTGATCAGACGACGGGTAATCCGGCGTCTGATCTGGTTCCAAACTGTTTGCAATTGAAATAATAGTTTCAGTGTAAACGCGTTTATTGGGAAAGAATAACATTTTCTCCACTGTACCAAGTGTCAGTCCACCATCTTGTTTCAATTCAGCTCTGTTTGAGTCGATTAAAACAAACAATTGTTAAATCAAAGTTCTTGAGAGCACTGATGATGGTTTCAAAATGAATTACAGATGTATGTGTGTGGAGATAAAACCAGGAGTTTACTAAAAGTAAAAAATCGGAGAGTACAATATTACTTGAAACATTGAACAATACTGTAAAGAAATGGAAAACCTGATTTGGCCTAAACACGATATTGTTAAAGATTTCATAAAACAAGAGAATATTTTTCAAGCATAATTAAACATTCATTTATATAAGTAAGACTTCTTTCAACCAAGAGTCACTCAGTTTCCAACTTCAGATCAGAAGTAGATAATTGATTTAAGTTATGGAAATGTTGCACCATAAACGACCCACCAAATGGACCGAAACGACCTACCTATTAGACTGGCTTCAGTCTCTGTAATTGTAGATTAAAATTATTATTTCCCCCTTTTTCCCATACAGACTTGTGTTTTCCTATCCTCAAATACAATAATTCCCTGTATAAATAATTGACCCCAATTAAAATACCATACTAAATTTTGGTATCATGGTATGGTTACTAAATTGATTTCAAATCTATGCATTATCTGTCTTGAGAAAATAACCTTGAGATTTTAAAGAAAAAGGTTTAAGTCCGAAATATATAAAAGTTGCATGAATTCTTGACCCAGTACCAACTTCAAGAATAGAATCAGAGCTCCAGATAAGGGGGGTATTTCAAAAACTAAAATCTTTATTTCTGCTTTAAACCCTATGGTGTCACTACTCGTTAGAATCGTCTCGAAGAGACGATTCTAATGAGTAGTAACACCATAGGATTTAATGCTAAAATAAGGGAGAAAATGCTGGATTTGTGCAGTTTACTCCTGCTTATCTGGAGCCCTGTAGAATAATGATTATCAAATCATCAACTCATTTTTAAGCCTTTACTCCATGACATGTTTCTAGTATTGAAGACAAATAAGAACTTAAAGCAGGTTGAAAGTAAAGCAGAATATGCCTTAAGGCGCATTCTGCTTTACTTTTAGCCTGCTTTAAGCTTAGATCTGCTAAAATACAGAACATATTTCTTATGATACATACTCATGACTGTTTAAATTGAAACTATTTTCTTCAGTGGAGTAAAAGATTAAATGCGTAAAGAAGTAAATGGTTAAATTAATGTTGAGCCATTAAACTTAACTAAAGGCAACATGCAATGGACAGGTGACAGATAATCATAGACTAAACCTAGAATCCTCTTATTCAACAGGATAATGAGCATGTCAGAAGATCCTATATTTACTTGCAATAAGTAACCTATCAGTTTAAAAAAAAACATGTTGCAAACAAATTGGATCTAGATCAGACTCCATTAGGTGACTTAACCCCATCACTGCCTTACCCTGTGAACAAAAGGTATTTGCAAACAGTCTGGATCCTGAAAATGTGCTATGTAACGCGGCATCAGATCAGGAGTTGGGAAATAAAAGCAGGCAACAATTCTTTAAATTTGATAACATCATGAGAGCCTAATCTGGACCCACACTTCTTGATGCAAACAGTGTTATTGTGTGCCTGATCAGGTTCTAAAAAGTTTGTCACAAGGATCATGTTTCTATATATACAATATAATATATGTATATTTATAAGGCTACTGATGCATTAACGTAACCACATAACCAGATGTTATTTTTATCTTTTGGTCTCCAACAGAAACTATGCAGTGACTTGTCATTGGAATCGTCTCATAGATACGATTCTATTGAGGAGTCAGGGCATTGGGCTGGGTGAGACATAATGATATTGATGTTTAAATGTAACCACATAACCAGATGTATTTCTGTTATTTTTATCTTTTGGTCTCCAACAGAAACTATGCAGTAGCTTGTCACTGGAATCGTTTCATAGATACGATTCTATTGAGGAGTCAAGGCATTGGGCTGGGGGAGACATAACGATATTGATGTTTGAATGTAAACACATAACCAAATGCTTTTCTCTTTTTTTTTCTTTTGGTCTCCAACAGAAACTATGCAGTGACTTGTCATTGGAATCGTCTCATAGATACGATTCTATTGAGGAGTCATGGCATGGAGCTAGGGGAGACATATTATAGGGATTTAGATGTCCTAATGCATGCAACCACATTACGTAATGTACAGTATTTCTTCTTTTTATTTTTTAATATTGGAGATTCTGTCGGATCCTTGCTGTAGATGCTTCTTTAAATGCGACATGAGGATTTTGATTCTTTTAAAAATGCAAGCTTTGAAACGGACACCTGTTGAAGCAAAGCAAACGACACTTTAGTTCATAAGAAAAACAAATTAGCTTGCTAAATCTATAAAACATAATGTCCACTCTTGTGTGCCATCAAAGTAAACTCACAGAGATTTCTCTGATGGCACATGGTGGTGGCCATTGTTAGAACGATACTCAGTAAGCTTCACGCCGTGCGCGGCTTACAAAACACAAGAAATTACGTCCATTAGACATTTATCTCCTCCATAATCCATATCTATTACTGTTTGCTTCAACAAACCATTGGTAAAAAAAACCAACAACAAAATACTATGAATGGAAACAAGGTTACTCACATTTGAGAAGTGTCAACAACCTACATTCCAGTCCTCATTCACACATATGTAGTCGGCGATTTCCACGTGAATTTCGCAGCGGACTAACCCATTTATGAAATGGGTAGCGTCGGTTCTCAGTCAAAGTATCGAAGTGAACTAAGTATGTCCTTTTGAGATGTGGACACCGTAATTAAATAAAAAGTATTAAATTGCAAACATCAGCTTTGTTTTTTCAGCAAAAATGGAGCTCTAGTTTATCATTTACATACATACAAGATAAGAATACACACCTCTAATTGTGTCGATGTGTAATATGCCTGTATCTCCAAATTAGCTGATTGGCTGAGAGATTATAACACTGCTTATTTGCGACATAAAAATATGTCCCCTTTGACGGACAGTCCTACGTTTAGTAGGTAGACTGTCAAGCTTTCCCACAATCGTACACTACTCAAAACGGTATACCTATGTATAGACCATTATTACTGATCACCTTTAAAAACACTGTGCATGACATTGATATTTATATATTTATTATGTTCATACCCATGAAATGTAAATACTGGGCTATATAGAGCCCTGTTGTTACCAAGTGTAACCGGGCATGGAAATAAAAGATTTTTCTTCTTCTTCTTCTTATGACAAAGATCAAACCAATTTCAGAGTTTTAGCAGACAACATTTTTAACAGACGACAATTACTTAGTGTTGAAAGAGTTAAAACTCTGTGTACAAGGGATCCTAAAATTTAAGATGTTTATGCATATAATTCACATTTTGAATATTAATATGAATTATGAAACTCGTGTTGTGCAAAATATGAATCTTAACACTGCTTAACATGTGTAAAGTTTGGCCATGAATTAGCCCTTTAACTATTAAATCAATGTTATCTACTCAAAATGTCTTCAGCTTAAATCCTGAATTTAACCTATTATTTGTGTATATGATTATGGTATGATGTGTAGAAACAATCTAAGTTTAATAAACAATTTGAAATCTAATAAGACTCCACATTCTAACTTGGATCCAAACTGTTTTCAAAAGTCTTAAATACTTGTCTCAGTATTCAAAGGTAAGTGCCCAATGAAGCCCCGTGGAGCTTATCAGTTCCAGACAGTGACTGACCATTACACCAATAACACATTTGACAGTGATGGATAACCTAGCAAATTCTTGCGAGGTAGAAATCGCATTTGACCAGTCTCTGTATTTGAGGATAGGAAAAGACAAAAAGGGGGAAATAATAATGTTTAATCTACAATTACAGAGACTGAAGCCAGTCTACGAAACGATCTATGTTGAAACAATCTAGGCCAAAACGAACAAGGGCGGAAATTACCCGTTGCCTTATCTCCTTCACAGAGAGTGCCCGTTACCATTCGTACACAACGAAAGTGAAAGTACATTTGTAATCATTATATTTACTTCAGAGTGTTATGTTTATTCACCTGCAGTTTATTATTTAAGATCGTTTCACTGTTTCCTTTAATACAGTTTGCAAAATTAATCTTTTTTTTTCGTTTACAAGCGATATTACTGGGTGTTGCTTTCTTGAGCGGGTGAGTAACTGAGGCAAAGTCTTGAGAAGATAGATTTGAAACCATCAAAAATTGCATACCGTTTGGATCCCGGTCGAGATTACATCAGGATCCAACCATTTACAAATGAAATGTCAGTTCTGGATAACTCATATATGTTGTAAAAAGGAGATACGACAATGTTAGTGTAAATTGAACGCCTTTAAAATGTATATTAAACGGATTCGTTGTACTCGCGAATATAGCGAAAATTAGCCATCGCGAAAATAAACCGTTATATGGTAGAACAAAATTCATAGAAGGAATAAAAAGGCGTACAAAGGAGAATATTCCTTATGAACCTTTTTCCAGTTTAAAGATCATTTATGTATTTAATACTGTTCACTAGCAAAATTGTATATCCAGCATTTGCTATCTAAACTATGATTGACCACAAACCCCTCACCCCATAGCCTGTGTGAAGTTTTGAAGAAATGTCACCACTCAAAGCATGTCGAACGTAAAAAACAAATACTTTTAGCCTATCTGCTGTCTGCTAGGATATTTTCATCACATTAAGCTACTATAGATCTGCTAGGATGTATGAAAAATGTTTCTTATTATATGTATAACTATTTATGAGTGTATACAGTCAAACTAATTTCTCAATAGGAGCAATCAATTAAAGACGCAAAAAGGAGTATATATGTAGTAATGGGTTAAACTATTTTCCGAATGAAAAATGTATATGCCCCGCCTCCTCTTCGAAACTTATCCACAAGCCCCGCCCTCTTGAGAACAATTTAAAGTTAGAGCTGTGCTGAAAGCAAGATGAGCGTTACATGTAAAGAAAACGGATTAATCCTGCTACAACGGTAAAGAAAACATTTTCCAAGTGACCGTTACATCGTTAATATACAGTATAAAGTGCCATATATATTAACCTACCTTTTTCTTGTCAAGGCATGCTACTTCCCTGTTGAAAGTTTGTCAAGAAAATAGATACATGTAACCAAACACATTGTCGAAATAAACACTTTCGACACGAGATTGAGACTAGGCCCAAAACAGTTTACATATCCATATAAGTGTGTATTATATTAATATTCCTTAATTTTAACTCGTTGGTGTCCTGTTACAAACAAAAAAATGCAAATCTGTATCTGTTTGATACTCAAGTCGATATAATTTACTATTTCAGGTTCATTACGGTTATTTACCCACATAACGGTATACTAAAACTTACAGTTTTTCCAACTGTAACCATCTCTACAACTAAGAGTAATGACCGAACGACGTTAAATGTCTATTCGGTTCAAGAAAGGACAAGTTCAACTGATTAACTCAACTCCACTACACTCAATGCAATAGGTTATTGCGCTATGTTTACGTTTAGTGTCATTTAATTGACTCTTTCCCTCATGGAAGCGCCTTTTAGCACATTTAATTTATTCATCCAATGAAGAAAATAGTTCCAATTTATACAGTCATGAATAGGTATTATAAGAAAAAACTTCTATATTCTAGCAGATACTAGCTTAAAGTAGGTTCTATCAAAACTTCCTCATAAACTCAATGTAGATTCTGACTACTGACATATTGAGAAATATATTTTGAATTGTATCACATTGATTGGCTGTATTTGGTCTAATCAAATTCAAATATAATAGTAGAATAAATAAATCGAATAGCATACTACTTTAAGCTCATGAATATGTCTTTAACACAGACCTTTAAAGTTGTTCAGCCGAGAAATGAATATCCCTGATCAGTGTAAGTGCGAACTTGCTGGTTATTTTGATCAAGATGCAATGAGAATTGAAAGAGTTATGGACCTTCAGACAAAATTACTCTCCAGAATACATGTACGAATGAATATGAAAACACGTCAATAAGATGTTGTAATTAAATTTGTCACGCTATTTTGGGACAGCCCTCGTATATTATAAACTTTACAATAAATATTTCTAGAAGTATTCATGATTTCCCATAGAAAATGATTTATTCTTCAGATTTATTTGAATTATTCTAGAACTGTTCCAGAATCTCTTGGTTTTTTTTAATGCTAAATTGGCCACTTTTACCGTTATAATTCTAGAATTGTTCTTGAAACTCCATGTTAAATGGCCATCATCAGGCAAGAGTTTCTTTTCTTTTTTTAAATATAATTATGTTCAACAACTAAAAAAATTGCAATTCTAGAAGAAACCATTTTACGTTCATGAATATTCTAGGAATTAATTATGGAATAGTTCTTGTACAGTTGTAGAAATTCTCACAGGGGTTGTTAATGACGGGTATACTCGTTGCTAGGGTTGTCATCACTTTAGAGACTGCAAATCTCATTTGATCTTATTGAAAATTGGCCAAAATGTTTGCCACAATGAAAGCAATGCAAATTTCGAATATGGGTCACCAGCCATCAAAACCTAGCTCACTAGGTCAAATCATAGAAAAACCTTGTTAACATTCTAGAGGCTACAAATCTCATTGCATTAATGAAACTTTATCAAAATATTTGCCTCTTTAAAATCTAGGTCCAGTTCGAATATGGATTATGTTGAATTAAAAACAAGAGGGCCTGAAGGCCCTGATATCGCTCACCATTTGTAATGAAGCCTGATAGCTTTACCTTTGAATTTCACCCTTTTTATTCTAAATCCATTCAAGTGTTGTCGACCTACTCTAGCATAGTAGAGTACATCAAAGGTAGATAACTAGAGCCTAAACTACTGAAATGAAGCCATTTTCTAGCATTTCAAAGTACATCAAGGGCAGGTAACTATTGCCACAATGATTAGATTTCAACAATAAGTGCACACCTTCGAGAACGTATAGCTACATCCTTTGTGTACAAGTATAATTAAAATCCATTGAAAACTGTAGTTGGAAGAGTGTAAACGCTGTAAAATATGGCATTTTCAGCAATTCAAAGGTAGATATCTCTTGATCTATTTATCCTATTCCGACCATAATCACCCTTTTTCGAACTCTTATGGTAATATACAATCTGGGCAAGTTTGAGAGAGCTTGGATAAATATTGTGGCCTCAAGAGCGTAAACACTGTTAAATATATCATTTTCAGCAATTCAAAGGTAGATAACTCTTGACCTATTGATCCGATTACAACCATAATTGATCTCATCTGAATTCTTATGGGTAATATACAATCTGAGTAAGTTTGAGAAAGATTGGATAAAATTTGTGGCCTCTAGAGTGTAAACATCGTTAAATATGGCATTTTCAGCAATTCAAAGGTAGATAACTCTCAACCTATAAATCTGATTTCAACCATAATCAAACTCGTCTGAATCCTTATAGTCATATACAATCTGAGCAAGTTTGAGATAGATTGGATAAAAATTGTGAACTCTATAATGTAAACACTATTAAATATGGCATTTTCAGCAATTCAAAGGTAGATAACTCTTGATCCATTTGTCTGATTTCAACCAGAATCGAACTCATCCCAACTCTTATGGTCATATACAATCTGGGCAAGTTTTAAAAAGATTGGATAAATAATGTGGCCTCTAGAGTGTAAACACCGTTAAATATGGCATTTTCAGCAATTCAAAGGTAGATAACTCTTGATCTATTTATCCGATTTCAAATAAAATCAAACTCTTTCGAACTCTTATGGTCATATACAATCTGGAAAAGTTTGAGAAAGATTGGATAAATACTGTGGCCTCTAGAGTGTAAACACTGTTAAATATGCATTTTCAGCAGTTCAAAGGTAGATAACTCATGACCTATTTGTCCGATTTCAACCATAATCGAACTCATCCGAGATCTTATGGCAATATACCATCTGAGCAAGTTGAAGAAAGATTGGATAAAATTTGTGGCCTCTAGAGTGTAAACACTAAAATTGTTGACGCCGCACGCCGCACGACGGACGACGGACGCGGACAATCAAGGATTGCAAAAGCTCACCCTGAGCTAGCTCAGGTGAGCTAATAATAGAAAACCTTGTTAACTCTCTTGAGACCACATCTTGCACTTAATCTGAAAATAAATGTGTATGTTGCCCTGGTTGAAAGCTAGGTCACCAGCAAGCTAAAGCTAGATCATAGTGGAGCAGATAATGAGCAAATTGGAGGACAATCTTTCACTTCCGGAAACAAGCACCAAAATTGGCACACATACTCCTTGGGGGTTGCTCTTTTGAAAAATCCCGCTGGCCACGTGAAAATCCAAAATGGCCGCCATTTTTCAAGATGGCCGCCAAGGCATATAAAGAAATATTGATTTTCGCCATAAATGTGCAAAACCTTGTCTATTTCGATGGTCTGTGTGTCAAATAATGCGTTTCGACTATATATATTTCAATTTGGAACCATGAAACTGCTCTATTGCTTCCTTTCATCCGTTAGTCACTTAAAATATCAAGATGGCCGCCATTTTCAAGATGTCCTCAACAGAAATACTGGGTTTTGCATTATATTCGCTAATACTTGTCCTATATCAATGATCTTTGTTTGAAATTATAATTTTGATCATGTATGACTCAAGTTTGGAGCAACCGATTGACTCAAAGGCTTTCTTGTACAGTTAACTACTTGAAACTTCAAGATTGCAGCCATTTTGTCAAGAGGGATATGCATTTCGAAATAAAATGGCAAATACTTGTCCAGTATCACTGGTTTTGTGACAAATATACTTTTGTAAAATTCAAGATTGGAACCATGAATTTGCTCAATGGATTCCTTGTAGCAGATAACCACTTAAAATCAAGATGGTGGCCATTTTTCAAGATGGCCGACACAAAAATATTGCATTTCCAAATAAAATGGCATATGATTGTTCTACTTCAATGATCTCTGTGTCTAATTATAATTTTCCGACTACGTAGAAATCAATTTTGGACCAATGGGATAACTCGTTGGCGTCCTTGTACCCGTAAGCTACTTTAAATTCAAGAATGTAGTCCTGTTCAAGTTAGCAACCATGGAATAAACAGAAATATTGCACTTCGCAATAAAATTGCAGACTTGTTCTATTTCAATTGTCTGTGTCAAATAAACTGAATACTTTTTGACTCTGCAGAATTCAATTCGGAATTATGGAATTGCTCAATTGCTTCCTTGCAACCGTTAGCCACTTAAAAATTCACGATGACCGCCATTTTCAAGATGGTCGCCATGGTATATACAGACTTATTGTATTTTACAATAATGTTGCAAAAACTTGTTCTTCTTCAATGATTTTTGTGTCAAATAATACGTTTTTTTGACTATGTATAATTAAAATGTGTAACTATGAAATTACTCAATGGCTTATTTGTACCTGCTAGTCGTTTACAATTTAAGATGGTTGTCATCTCTCAAGATGGCTGCCACAAAAATATTTTCAATAAAAACTTAAAGACCTGTCCTATTTCGATGATTTGATTTCAAAGAATAACCTTTTGACTATTGACTATTTAAATCAATGGAATTCATGATGCCATCAAAACATTTTGGCATATTTGCTCTCATCGTAGATTTCATGCCACTGTTTGTCTATACTGGCTTGTCATCAGCAATGGCTGGTATCCGACCGGGATTGAGAATGCCTCCATCTAATGCTTGACTGTAGCAAACGTGTGGGCCTGATATTGGAGCAGAGGCAAAATTGATGTCATGCTGATACCTCAAATGGATTTGCTCTCTTCTGTAAGGCATAGTGGGTAGACCAGGTCGTAGTCACAGGCCCATATGTCACTACAATATTATCAAGCCTTTCATAATCAATTGACAGATGTGACCAGACAGCAGACAGGACCAGGTGTCTGTGTGTTTCGAGGAAGAAATAATTCTCCTGTGAAGAAGAAAGGTCTCACATTGGTAAATGCTTTGAAAGTTTATGAACTGTATTCAGTTTAACCTCCACAAACTTCAGCCATCTTTTTGTTTTCGTTTTAAGGGTGCTGGAAAACAGAAATTTTGGTTTCATGGAAAGAAGTGGTCACTGTGGTTGCATTGGGCTTGTGGTCTTTGATATCTATAGTTGGTATGGCGAACAGCCTTTTTTCGCGTATATGATGGTCATACTAACATTTGGGAACATGGGAACGGAGTTCAACGACATATGTCTTTGTCACATATGAAACACGTTTGACCTTTGCATCTGGTTCTAAGCAGCTTGGTCTGGCATTCTACTGGCTGAGCGCTCTGTTATTCCATTTCTGTCCGTTTCCTGCACTGTGTTATTGATAATAACTGACACTATTGGTGATGTTGTGCCTTTTACCTCCTAAAAGTTTCATTCGCGCCATCACCATCATTAATTCAGGCTGGATCCCAAACAATATACATCTAATTAATTGCGAGAATGCGGGGAAGGTTAATGGCAATCATAATGTAGCCATCATGCTTGTTGTTTTGTATGTGGTAATTTGAGCTATTTATTTTGTTCTTCTGGCAAGACAAACTTTGCTTATAGTCAGGGGTTTGATCGCTCCTGATCTATATTTGCCATCTTTGTGAATGGTAAATAATTACAATATAATAATTAGATGTTCATGTATCTGCATTCAGTGAATCAATGCCAGCGGTCATGCTTTTACAACATATATCATATAGTTAGTGAGTGAGTGAGTTAGCTTTTTGGCACTTCAACACTGAACAGGTCATATATTAAAAAATAATTAACCTTGGCTCGGCTTTCTCGCGCTTGCATACCCTGTCAATTCAGTCACGACATTTAATTACACACTATGTAAAACTATATCAAAAATAAATTAGCTAACCTATGCGGGGATTATTAGATAGCATTTGGGATACTTACCAAACATGTCAACTAATACTGAAATTTATGCAGTAGTGAGTAATGTCGTGATTCCAAATTTGGACTCTATACAGTCAAAAAGGTATTATTTGACACACATAGCATTGTTTAGGACAGGTCTTTGTCGTTTTGTTCCGTAAGTTCTGTAGGCCTTTCTTAAAAGATGCCCACCATCCTGAATTTTATACAAGGCTTACAAGTACAAGAACACACGTGTGTGATTGCATGTTTCCAAAATTGAAGCATAATTAGACACAAAGGTCGTTGAAATGTGACACGTGTTTGTGATGTTATTTGGAAATGCAATATTTCTGTGGCGGCCATCTTGATTTTTAATAGGCTACCGGGTACAAGGAGGCCATTGAGCGATCACATGGTTCCAAATTTGTATTTTACAGAGTAAAAGAAGCATTATTTTATACAAACACCTATGATATAGGACAAGTAATTGGCCGTTTTGTTTCGAAAATGCAATATTTCTGTTATAGCTATCTTAAACAATTGTGGCCATCTTTAATTTTTAGATGGTCAATGGACACAATGAAGCCATGGAGTCATCCCGTGGCTCTTAATTTGAACGTTACAGTCCAAAAAGTATTATTTGACATAAATAGCAATGATACAGAAGGGGAATTTGCGATTTTATGACAATATGCAATATTTCTATTGTGGCCATCATGAAAATGGCGGTCATTATGAATTTTTAAGTGGCTAACGGTTGCAACGAAGCAATTGAGCAATTCCATAATTCCGAATTGAATTCTACATAGTCAAAAATATTCAATTTATTTGACACACAGACAATTGAAATAGAAGTAGTCTTTGGAATTTTATGGCGAAGTGCAATATTTCTGTTTATTCCATGGTGGCCAACTTGAACATAACTACCTTCTTGAATTTAAAGTAGCTTGCGGGTACAAGGACGCCAATGAGTTATTCCATTGTTCCAAATTTGATTTCTACGTATTCGGAAAAGTATAATTTGACACAGAGATAATTGAAGTAGGACAAATATATGCCATTTTATTGGGAAATGCAATATATCTGTAGCAGCCATCTTAAATAATGGCCGCCATCTTGATTTTAAGTGGTTACCAGCTACAATGAATCAATTGAGCAAATCAGGGATATTTTATGAGAAAATATCCCTGAGCAAATTCATGGATCCAATCTTGAAATTTACAAAAGTATATTTTACATAAAACCAGTGATATCATGGAGAAAGGACAAACAGTGGAGAATCTGTTATTCTTTCCCGTTTAAACGCAAACGTACGCAAACGCAAAGCACTAAAACGTAGAAACGAACAACTTTTGGACAATTCTGATAATTCTTGTTTATCTTGGTGGCAAACAGTTTGGATCCTGATCAGACGCCGGGTTACCCGGCGTCTGATCTGGCTCCAAACTGTTTGCACGGCAAATAATAGTTTTAGCGTAAACGCGTTTATTGGGAAAGAATAACAGATTCTCCACTTTCTCCATGCTGATATTGGACAAGTATTTGCCATTTTATTTCGAAATGCATATATATATGTGATGGCCATCTTGACAAAATTGCTGCAATCTTGAAGTTTCAAGTAGTTAACTGTACAAGAAATCCGTTGAGTCACTCGGTTGCTCCAAACTTGAGTTCTACATGGTCAAAAATATAATTTCAAACAAAGATCATTGATAAAGGACAAGTATTTACAAATATGATGCAAAGCCCAGTATTTCTGTTGAGGACAATTTGAAAATGGCGACCATAAGTGACTTAAGGGTTAAAGGAAGCAATAGAGCAGTTTCATGGTTCCAAATTGAATTATATATAGTCAAAACGCATTATTTGACACACAGGCCATTGAAAAAGACAAGGTTTTGCACATTTATGGCGAAAATCAATATTTCTTTATATGCCTTGGTGGCCATCTTGAAAAATGGCGGCCATTTTGGATTTTCACGTGGCCAGAGGGATTTTTCAAAAGAGCAACCCCCAAGGAGTAAGTGTGCCAATTCTGGTGCTTGTTTCCGGAAGTGAAAGATTGTTTCAGTTATCTGCTCCGCTATAGGTCAAATTATAGAAATACCTTGTTTACACTCTAGAGGCAACAAATTTCATTGATGGTAATGAAATTTATTCAAAATGTTTGCCTCAATATAATCTAGGTCTGGTTTTTAAAAATGTGGATCATAACTAGGTCACTAGAAAAACCTTGTCATCACTTTAGAGACTGCAAATCTCATTTGCTCTTATTGAAACTTGCTCAAAATGATTGCCTCAATAAAGTCTAGGTCAAATTCCAAAATGGGTCACCAGTGTTCAATCAAAGCACTGAAAGTACTGAAGTGGGTGTGTCCTTGTTAAAGGATGAAAAAAGTAGTTGATAAAGAGAGAGTGAATGGCATATTTACAGTAAGCTTTCAAAGTTTGAAAAAAAGCCCATGTGGGCCTAAATATCGCTCACCTGGGAAAACCCAGAAAACGGGCACATGACCCCTGGGATGGGATCATTATCACCCCAAGGACATAATTTAAAATAGCTTGCTGATGAACCTGCTAATGAAGTGTTCTGTCAAATATCTAAGCTCATGGCTTTGTACATGGTTTCAGACAGAAAGATTTTTAATTGAGAAAAAACAAACTATTTTTAGCTGCAAACTGTCAAAACAACAATTTAATGTAATGTATGGAATGTCATAATGACATTGTCTGATCTAAAATATGTCGAACAGTTGGGATATTGATTAGACGCAGCGTTACGCGAGATCTTGGTTCACACTGCTAACACTCTGATGTATAAAAATGTATTCCAGCGAGTTTAGTAGATATCATAATGACACCCATTGCAATCTTTACTGTCTGTAACTAATACTCGATAAGTATTTGATAATTAAAACACTTTTAAATGCAGAAGTGTTAATTTGTGATTAAGAGAGCTGGCTTATACATGATGCAATTAAAAGTTAATGTTTCTACACGAGTGATTTTTGTGCATTGTATTTCGTCATAAAATAGCATGCAGAGTGTCAAACAGTTTATCCAATTCTAATCTGGATGCAAACTATTTGCAACAGTAATAATGAATTCGTGGTATCGTGTATAAGGTTAATAATCGTCTTGATTAAAACTATTTCCAACAATAATCATACTTCCAAATTGAGTTAGCCTTCTCCTTGATCAAGTATGAAAGTCTCGTCTGCAAATTTCGTCTTAGTGGATTGTAATGCATTTCATATCAACATAGAATAGCATCCGAGTGTAAAGCAGTTGTACCAGATCTCATCTCGATCTAAAATATTTGCAAAAAAATGATTTTACAAAATAATCACTCTGGAAAATTGGGGTTTTTTTTGGCTCGGAGAGCCTATATCGAATCCTTAAGAAAAATATTGGTGCGAGTCTAGCTCCCCCAACAAACAAATCCTGTCATACGGGGTTTACATATGCTATCCAATGGAGCTTCAGTTGCTGGATACGTCACTATCAGATAAACCGTGTAGTAGCAGCACTGAGTTAAACTCAGGATCCTGAGTCTGTACCTGTGGTGATTTAAACACCGTATTTACTCCCTTGTAATAAACATTCACCTAGTAGCCATAGTATACGATGCATTATAAGACATTCACATTACAAAATTCTTTAGGGTCTTTAAGCGCTGCAGGTTACTGCATGGCAATGGTAATGCAGAAACTCCATAATTAGCTTTCTGCATTACTTTGTTCTACATTAAACTGAAAGTCCGAGCCTGCAGTACTACAGTACTTTGATTTTATATCTTTATAAATCGCACCCGATTGGTCAAACAGTACGTATCACGATTTGATCTGGATCCAAACTATTTGCAGCAATAATCATGAATTCGCTCGTAGCGTGCAGTCATTTGGATCGAAACTAAAATCGCACAGAGTGTCAAACAGTTCGTATCACGATCTGATCTGGACCCAAACTGTTTGTAGCAATAATCACGAAATCGACCGTATCTGGATCCAAACTAAAATCGCACCGAGTGCCAAACACATCGTATCACGATCTAGTCTGGGTCCAAACTATTTGCAGCCATTATCAGGAATTCGACGTAACGTGCAGAAGGAAAATATTCATCTGGATCCGAACTTTAAAATCGCACCGAGTGTCAAACAGTTCTTATCACGATCTGAACTGGATCCAAACTATTTGCAGCAACAGTCACGAAATCGCCCGTAACGTGCAGAAGGTTAATATTCATCTGAATCTAAACTGTAAAATCGCACCGAGAGTCAATTTACTGAGGCACGGAATTATTCTGTGTCTGATATTCTTAACCCTTTGCCTGCTGGTCGCGACTTTATTGATTTTCGCAAACAGTTTAGATCCAGATCAGACACCGCGTTACGAGGTGTCTGGTCTGGATCCAAATTGTTAAAAATGACACTCTTCATTAGGTTTTTTTACTTGAAAATGTATAAATCTAAATTAAAATAAACTTTGCAGACGACAATTTTGAAGCAGACGACATCATCGGAGCCTAAGCGTTGACATGTGCCTAGGTAAATGGTACCAGGTTTTATTAACAGACCCTGGGCCGATTCGGGTACCAGCGTGAAATAAACAGGTGTTGACCTCACATAATCTTGGTTGGCTTTTGTATTCCTGCGCGTAAGGAAAATATTTATATACTTTCCTTGTTTAACAACTACTTGTCAATATCCTTTTCATTGATTAAGTTAGAACGTTTAAGATCCAAATTTCAAATGAAAATCGGGTTCACCAGGTGTAAGGCCATAGTAAATAACACACAGACTCATTTACATCGCCCTTTATCTTTTAGCCGCCCAAGCTCACAAAATCGGCGTAATCCGGAAGCTGCTATTTAGCACCCTCTGCTAAATGCTTCGATGTATTGTTCAGCCCCGTCTGGAGATTTTTCCTGAACTGCACTGTGGATGTGTCCAAGGACACACCCACAAAAACTAGGCCATTAGGTCAAATCCTAGAAAAACTGGTTAACTCTTTAGAAACCACATTTTTCTTTAAAGGAATTTGTGGCTCTGTGTGAGATGAAAGTGAGATTTGAATATGGATCACCTGTGGTCAGAAACTAGGTCACTAGGCCAAATCATAAGTATTTCTTGAAAACACTCTTGAGACCATATTTTGCATTTTATCTTTTAAGAAATTGGTTTGTGTGTTGCCCTGGATGAAATCTATGTCTCATTGCACTTGTTGTCACAACAAGTGCTTTACATAGTGTACTCAGTCTCAGTTGAGTACTTAAGGGCCATCTTGGCCTTTTTTCATATACAGCACTCCCTCTCTACGACACCCAATGGGAGACAATAATGTGTGCGTTGTTCGGAGGGAGTCGTTATCGGAAGGGAAGTTGGCTACATTCGCAAACAGCTTGAATCCAGATCAGACGCTGTGTAATGCGGCGTCTGATCTGGATTCAAGCTGTTTGTCACTCGTCATTTAAGTTTTTTTCCTGTCAAAATATCCATTATGTAACTTGAGTAAAACAGCAGATGACAAATTAAAGCAGACGATATTGCAGCAGTAAAAGCGCAAGACATAATTGTCCTTTTTCAGGAACTGCGGCAAAGGTCGTTGTAAGGAGGGAGTCGTTTTTGGGAGGTCCATTGTAGGGAGGGTGCACAGTACTGGGGAAAGGAACAGAAAGGGTCAAAGATTGCAGATCTTAAAATTCATAACGGCTGCATAAACTAAAGACAATGTTATTTATGTGATAAATTTATTTCACAAAATATATTTTTCATTTCTACTGACATTTCACTTTTGACAAAATCATCATATCACAAGATTATCATGACATCAAATGACTCACTAGATCCACACCCAACTAGGCTGAACACAATGCAATAAAACAGTGAAAGTACAGTTAAAACATGTTTAACCTTGTAAACATACTTGCTGAAAATTCTCATTTAACCAGCAAGTCAAATATAAAAGTAGCCACTTATGCATCTTTCTTGACCCTTTCCTCCTTTGATAAACATTTTATTGCATTTAATCTATTCCTCCACTGAAGAAAATACAGTAGTTCCTTAAGTATACACTCATGAATATCAATATAAGAAATATTTTCTATATTCTAACAGATGGTAGCTTAACCCTTTCCTCCCTGAAACCTCAAATGGACAATTCTAATTTTCAATTTAGTCTAGTTCAATTTTGACTTTTTAGGGTTGATTTTTACAATATATGTCAATATGACAAACAGTGTAGATCCTGATCAGAGGGCTCCTTAAGGAGCCCTCTGATCAGGGTCTTCACTGTTTACATAGGACAAGTGTACTCCTCACAGGTACGCTGTTTGCAAATGATGCATATATGCATGACTAGGGTTCAAAGAGTTAAAGCAGGCTGAAAGTAAAGTAGAATGCCCCTTAAGGTGCATTCTGCTTTACTTTCATTCTTCTGTAAGTGGGCATCTGTCTTCAAAACTAGAAACAGGCTATGGAGTAAAGGGTTAAAGCAGGCTGGGAATAAAGCAAAATGCACCTTAAAGCAGGTTGAAAGTAATGCACATTCTACTTTACTTTCCACCTGCTTTAAGTAGGAACCTAATTTCAATACAAGAAACATGCCATGGAGTAAAAAGAGCATTCTGCTTTCCTTTCAACCTGGGGCTGAGGTTATAAAGCGTTTTAATTGAGTCTGAGTGTGCTCTAGGTGCCTAGGCTCAAATCTGACCAATCAAATGCTTGAGAACAACAGTTACTTTAGACTCAAGTCAATAGCTTTATAACCTCGGACCCTGCTTTAAGTGGGTATCTATCTTCAAAACAAGAAACAGGCTATAGAGTAAAGGGTTAGATATTAATCAGCCCATACTCAGATGTCTGATGTACTCATACATGCTCACACACACACACACACACACACACACAGAATGACTACACCATCTAACACACCTTTACAGATAGCTGCAAATGTAACAGGCAGTCCTATAAAGACACTAGTAACCAACTTTACTACTCCTGCCGATGATCCTACTTCTAGAACTAAGGTTAAAGATAAGACTTAGAGGGAGTAAACTGATATAAATTCAATATTTTTTCACTCATTTCAGCACTAAATCCTATGGTGTAACTACTCATTAGAATCGTCTCAAAACGATTCTAATGAGTAGTAACACCACAGGTTTTAATGCAGATGTTGTAAAACTGGAGTTGACCCGACATGCTTGAGCAGATTTCTGCTCAGATATCAAATTGCTTATTTTGATTCTTAAGACTTGTAGACCAAAATTTAATATAGTTGTGATTTTGGTCACGGTAGCTGCGAGATATGTCTCCGCAACTACCGGTGTATATATTTTAGGTTGATATTGCAGTTTTAGTGTTTTAAGAGAGATTTTCTATTTTGGCTATTTTCTCCTATATGACTATATAGAGGAAATTGGCTCAGGTGTGAAATCTTATTAAATAAACATAAATTCAGTAGAAACTCAGCCTGATTAGGCATTTATACTTTATTTCTACCTTTTCTAATAGTTTTTGGTGGATGACATTGTTTGGATCCTGAGTTACCTGCCCAAATGTAGTTCTGTTTACATTTGACAGGTGGCCCAGATCTCCCATTCAGAGCCTAATAAATGCAATATCTCCTTGTACATTGATATTTTTCACACATTTAAAAGCCTACTATGTAGACTTTATTTGTCTTAAGGTTTTTCACATGTTTGTTTGTCTGATGATTGCCAGGTAATGCTGTAATTTAGATTTATTGTGTTGAGGAGCTAGATCCTTAGTAAAGAAAGGCATGACAAAATGGCCGCCAGCTGAAAAAGCAATGATTTGCTCTTACAATTTGTATATTGTATTTGGCCACTCTGGATATAGATTTGATAGTTTTGATTTAATAGCTGTTATTTGAGCTACTTTTTAGTAATTTAGAATGTATCTTTATAATAAGTAATTATTTTGTATTTAGCCCATAACACAGGAAAGGGCTATTATTTGCCCTCAGCCAATCAGAAGGCTCGATTAGGGTCATGTGATTAAGGCTCTCCCTCTACCTATAAATTCAGAGAGAGAAGCTCTGTCACACACACTTACTCAGACGAGCAACTAGAAAGATGCATTCTACCCTGCCTTACACTGGCAGGCTAGGATTTGTTCTTCTAGGTGAAACTTATTTATTACTTAAATACACTTAGGAACATTTTCTGCTTTATTTAACTACATTTCTAAATTGAGTGTGTCACTTTTAAAGCCATTTAACTTAGCACCATTTTTGGTCTTTACTTCTTACTTTAAGCATTTTGGCTGTTTGCTATTTTAGATCCTTTTGCTAAATTATTGTTTGCATTTAAAGCAGCACATTTTAACTTTATCTGGCTTTAGTCATTTGTGTAAATAATGCTTTTATTCTTTAGATTAGATTAGAACTGTTTGATATAAAATACAAGTGATTAACACTGATTTTATTCTTTTGTTTTACTTATTTAGTTTTTTCTGACCTTTTGGTCAGTGGTGTCCATCCTGACAACTGTTTATCTCACTAATGTTATGTTACAGTTTTGCGTAACATTGGCAAGGTAAACAATCTTAGTTAAAACCCAGTTATTGGGTTGCCTTCCGCTCGTTAAAACCCCGTTTAAAAACCCAGCCATTTAACACAGAAATAAGGATTTTAATTTTGAAACACCCCCTTATCTGGAGCTCTGTATCATAATAACAGTTTAAAATCTATACAGGTAAACTGTCTTCCATTTTGGTTTCGATACTGCTCATATGGGATCTGAAAAAAAAGTATTTGTGTATGTGTGTATGTGTGTGTGTGTGTGGGGGGGGGGGAGGGGGATGGGGGGCTAGAGAGAGACAGAGAGCATGCGACAAGCACCTGTGATCGACAGGTAGCATGCCTATCTAGGTAGACAGAAATGCGTACTACTCCTATATAGGTAGATACTGTTTCTCTATCTTTACATGTAGATCATTAGCACAACTATCTAGATAGACATAGATCTGTACACATAAGTCATAATCCTATATAAGTAGACAGGAAGCACATCTATCTGGTTTGACATGTGTACTACTCTTAACCAATAACCCCATAGCCTGTTTCTAGTAATGAAGATAGGTGACCACTTAAAGCAGGTTGAAAGTAAAGCAGAATGCGCCTTAAGGCGCATTCTGCTTTACTTGCAATCTGCTTTAAGCTACAATCTTTTAGAATATAGAAATTATTTCTTAGGATATATTTTAATGACTGTATATATTAGAACTATTTTCTACAGTGGAGGAACAAATCAATGGTGTAAAAAGGTGTATTTATGGGGAAATGGGTTAAACCAGTAGATACTATTCCTAAACTAATATGGACAGATGAACTACAATTATATAAACCCTTTCAACACTGAGAATCTGTTGTCTATGAAACTGTTGTCTTCAAAATAATTTAAAATTGATCAATTTTAGATTCGCAAAATATAGGATCCAAGTGATAAAGAATTTGATCATTATTTAGTGTGGATTGATCATGGTCCCATCTGTTTGGAAATGTTTTTAGTATATGTTTACAATGTTTAGCCCTTTATCACATAGCCTGTTTCTAATACTGGTGACCACTTAGAGCAAATTGAAAGTAAAGCAGAATGTGCCATAAGGGACATTAAATGGATCAAATACAGGTTTGGCTTTATAATGATACAAACAGTAATATTAAATACCAAAGGCTTCTGCTACACTAATATAAAACTAAAACAATACAAACAATTATAAAACCCAATACAAAAACAACATGTATAGTCAAACAACTAGGTTAGATGTGTCACGGGGTCGCCGAGTCCATTTTTAAGGGAGATCAGCATTTCGGATATCCTTGTGGTAATTTTTAGTTATTTGTACAAACAATAAAGGTATTAGTTATCCGAAACATAGAATAGTGGATAAGACGTAGGGCTAAAAAAAAGCATGATCGGGAAACATTTTATCAAGCGCGGGTTCGAGTCTTGTATCAACCTAAAATATTTTTTTTGCTAAAACAATATTAAGGATTCTATAATTACATTGCATTTAAAGTAATGCGGAAAGCCCCCTGAAGAAAACAACTAAAACTAGTATTGATATTTGTATATTATCATTCCTTTGTTTTTGAAAATATGGCTAATATAGGACTCAAACTCAAACTAATGCACCCCTTCTCCAACATTGAAAAACATGTGCATAAATAGTCAGTATAATACAGTATGAAATAAGATAATGCTTTACTATTCATTCTAGATTAAAAACAAAAGACCCAGAGGGTCACATTTCGCTCACCTGAGGACACTGTACCATAGAATCTGACTGGGCAAGACAACATTTTGATATAGCTATGACCCAGGTGCCATAATTTGATCTTGGTAGAGGACAACAATGCGAAGCTACATGTCAGATATTAATGATCTGGGCCTTACGGTTTAAGAGAAGAAGATTTTTAAAGGTTTTCCTATAACAAGAGCCCCAGTGGGCATATTTCGCTCACCTGAGAAAATAGCTGAAAAAATGGAGATAATAATTTAGGTCAAGGACTGACCTAGATATGCAACAGACCGTAACAATTTGAACAAATTATGTAAAGTATATTTAAAAGTGTCACCATACCGAATATAAAAGCTCTGGCCATATTAGTGTCAGAGAAGAAGACGTTTGAAATTTTCTATATATAACTCTATGTAAAACTGTGACCCCAGGGGCGGGCCAATTTTGACCCCAGGTGCATAATTTGAACAAACTTGATAGAGGACCTGTAGGCGATGATATGTGCCAAATATCTAAGCTCTGGCCGTTGTAGTTTCAGAAAAGAAGAATTTTTTTAGTTATAATTGAAAAAAATCTATTTTTAGCTCCTGTGACCTAGTTATGCAACCGACCAGAACCATTTGAACAATTTTGGTATAGGACATCGAGAAGTGTCACTATGCCAAATATCAAAGCTCTGGCCATATTAGTTTCAGAGAAGACGACATTTGAAAATTTCACTATATAACTCTATGTAAAACTGTGACCCCCCGGGGCGGGGCCAATTTCGACCCCAGGGGCATAATTTGAACAAACTTGATAGAGGACCTGTAGGCGATTCTATGTGCCAAATATCTAAGCTCTGGCCCTTGTAGTTTCAGACAAGAAGATTTTTTAAGTTTTCAATGAAAAAAATCTATTTTTAGCTCCTGTGACCTAGTTATGCAACCGACCAGAACCATTTGAACAAGTTTGGTATAGGACATCTAGAAGTGTCACCATGCCAAATATCAATGCTCTGGCCACATTAGTTTCAGAGAAGAAGACGTTTGAAAATTTCACTATATAACTCTTTGTAAATCTGTGACCCCCGGGGCGGGGCCAATTTTGACCCCAGGGGCATAATTTGAAAAAACTTGATAGAGGACCAGTAGATGATGCTATGTGCCAAATATGTAAGCTCTGGCCCTTCCAGTTTTTGACAAGAAGATTTTTTAAGATTTCCTTATTTTTTCACTTTGGTTGCCATGGCAACCAGAGTTCTGCATTGTTTTTAATTCTTTGAACAAATTTGAAAGAGCTTGACCCAAGGAACATTTCTGTAAAGTTTGGTTGAATTCTGTCAAGCGGTATAGGAGGAGATGTCATTTGAAGCAATTGTTAACGACGACGCACGACTAACGACGGACGCCGGACACAGGGCCATCCCAATAGCTCACCTTGAGCCTTTGGCTCAGGTTAGCTAAAAAGTTTGAGGTTAACGTGGGATTCGAACCCACGCTGAACAAATCTACTGTTATCACAATGCAGTCTGCGTACCCCCACTTTACCTACTGCGTTAAAGCGCTGACAACAATTCCGCTTTCATTTGTATCTAATATACTAAACTCGTTTGATTAAAAATGGTCCAAGAACATGCGGAATGCTGTTATCCCTGAAAAATGGACTCGGCTGACCTTTGACACGTCAGACCTAGTTGTTTGACTATAGTGAAAAAATAAAAATAAAAATAAACAAGATGTGTTTGTGGAACACTATGCCCCCTGATGTTACCATGACCTGATTGACCTCTAAATAAATGACCTTGACCTTTGTCTGACATGATCCAACTTGTACTGTACTTAAGGACTTCGGAGTTGAGCACACTAGCCAAATATGAAGGCTGTGTCACATGTAGTGCTGAAATTATGGCCAAAGTAAATTTCTGCCTATAAGACCTCCAAATGGACTTGACCTTTGTCGGACATGACCCAAGTTGAATTGACCTCAAGGGTTTCTTAAGTTGAGTACACATGCCAAATATGAAGTTTCTATCAATAATGTTTTTCCAAAAGCATGGCTAAGGTTAAAGTTGTGGAGACAAACAGACCAAAAACATGCCGCTGTCTAAGTTGTGCGAGGGCAATAAAAACTACAACTTTGTCTACAGATTGTGTCAGGACTTCAGATACATTTACATACAGTCGAACTTCGATATCTCGAACTCGGTTAAATTGAACATACCCTTATTTCAAAGTTAAAATGTGGCTTAGCCACTTTTTAACTTTGAAATATGGGTATGTTCGACTTAACCGAGCATGAAATAATGCAGTTCATGTGTCAAACTATCGGGTAGTTCGAGTTAAGCGAGTTCAAGATATTGCAGTTCGACTGTATGTCTGATGTCTCATATCAAACCAAGTGCTTAAACTACTTATTAAGTCTTTCAACACTTTGGACCTGTTAAAAATTTACTTATTACATTTTCAAAGTGTAGACCCAGACCAGAGGGCTCCACTCCCACAGGAGCCCTCTGATCTAGGTCTACATTGTTTGCTAAATTAGACCAGTATTTATTAAACTACCCAGAATTCGAAGTAGACTGGTTCATGTTTTGGTAACTAAAATGAGCCACAAGGGAACCTTATAACCCACAAGAGCTACTTAGTATTGAAAGAGTTAACCTTCTGCATGCTATGGGCAAACTGCGCAAAATATTAACCTCTCACCCACAGCCATCAGTGCAAGTTTGTTAGACAAAGGCTTATTTAAAGCAGGATAAAAGTAAAGGAGTTTTCGATCAAACTTCGATATCTCTAACTGGCCTAAGTTGAACATATCTTTATTTCAAAATTAAAACGTGGCTAAGCTATGTTTGACTTAAGCGATGAAAAATAATGAATTTCAACTGTAGACATACGAGAAAATTTGCCGAGAAAAATTTTGTGTTTAGCGAGTTCAAGATATCGATGTTTGACTGTACATGGATTCTTTTTACATTTGAATATAAAAAAGCAGGGATTTACCCGATACTCAGTAAAAGTTTTTCTCATGACTAAAAAAATGTATATAGTTGTACAAATTATGAATTTTATAAACCAGTTTTACAAAATATGCCTCAAAATGGATTGAATAAAAAAGATGCACTAAATATCTTGTGTTAAAGAGGCCATTTATTTAACCCATTACCCCATAGATGTGTCTTTTTACGCCTTTTAACTTACTCTTCTACTCCAGAAAATAGGTCCAATTTAAACAATATGTATTGGAAGTCTAATAACAAGGTAGAAGCTTAATTCTTTCAACACCATGGACCTGTTTAAATAAACTTATTACATAGTTTACAAACAGTGTAGACCCAGATCAGAGGGTTCCATTAGGAGCCCTCTGATCTGGGACTACACTATTTGCTAAATTAGACCAGTATTTATAAAACTACCCAGAATTCCAGGTAGACTGGTTCATGTTTTTGTAACTAAAAAGATCCAAAAGGAAACCTAATAACCCACAAGAGTTACTTAGTGTTGAAAGAGTTAAGATATTCATTTTGAAGAATACCCCTACAAATCTAACATTCATGGTGGATCCGAAAGGTTTCCTGGTAATGGAGTTTTCTGACATGGACATAAAATTTATAGATGTAGTCCAGCTTGTATAAAGTTGCCAATTAACCCATTACCCCATAAATACGCCTTTAATTTTGTCCTCTACTGAAGGAAAAAGTTCCAATTTATACTGTTAATATAAGAATCATAAGATATAATTTATATATTCAAGCAGAAATAGCTTAAAGCAGGCTGAAAGTAAAGTAGAATGCTTATTAAGGCACATTCTGCTTTACTTTCAACCTGCTTTAAGTGGTCACATATCTTCAATACTAGAAACAGGCTATGGGGTAATGGGTTAAAAGAAAGTCATAAAAAGAAGTGGCAGCTTTATGCGGAATTAATCATGTCTTGTGATATCTCTTTGGAATAGTCTATCTCTTTGGAATTGTCTTTTCTAGACGATTCCAAAGAGATGTTACAAGACAGGATTAGATGGAGAAAAAATTTATAATTGAGAATTTTATAATCTGACTTACAGCAACATTTGTCGTACAAAGTTTTATGAAACGGGCCCCTGAACTGATTCAACATTGATAAGTTTGTCAAACAGTAGTTTCTTTGTAGAAAATAGAACAAACAATACACAAATAATACAGAGAACATTTGTTGGTTTTCAAAAACTTCTGGGGCCCCGTTTTATAAAACTTTGTACGACAAATGTTGTCATAATTACGTCAGATTATTAAAGTCTCAATAATTATTTATTTTTCCATCTTATCCTGTCTTGTGACATCTCTTTGGAATCGTCTTAAAAAGACGATTCCAAAGAGATGTCACAAGACAGGATTAGATAGAGAAATCAGAAAGTATTTTAAAATTTTGACTTACAACCGTTTTGTCGTACAAAGTTTTATGAAACAGGCCCAAGATTCCGTAAGTTTCATTTTCAGGTGGTATACTATTTTATACTTTCACAGATTAACACTTCACCCCATAAACATGATTATTAGATTTTAATTGTTCATACACAAATAAAAGAAGTTCCTAGCTAGAAAGTCCAGAATAAAAGGCATTCCCAGTACCTTTAGTTCTTAACCCTTTTCCCAATAAAAGCGACTTTTAGCGCATTCAATTTATTCAACCGCCAAAGAAAATAGTTCCAATTCATACAGTCATGAAAATGCACTATAAGAAAACTATTCTATATCCTAACCAAGGGTAGCTTAAAGCCGGCTGAATGTAAAGCAGAATGCGCCTTAAGGCGCATTCTGCTTTGCTTTCAACCTGCTTTAAAGTGGTCACTTATCTGCAAAACTAGAAACTGGCTATTTGGTTATGGGTTAAAGCAGGTTGAAAGTAAAGCAGAATTATCCTAAAGGAGAATTCTGCTTTACTTTCAACCTGCTTTAAATGGTAACCTATTTTAAAAATTAGAAACAGGTTAAAATGTAACACAAGTTATATAACACACATAATACATAGTACTCATCTTGTCCAAAAAATGAACATTTTCAAATTTGACAAATAATATTCTATATACATGTACAAATATTTCTAAATCAGTAAAATCATGAAACTCTGATATGAAGTTTTCTAAAAGCCATGTAAAAATAATGAAAAACATTCTTAAATAAAATGACTAGTGTATATGTGTATATAAGCGTTAGTACATGTATGGAACTGAACGGGCCAGCATATTTCACTTTATTAACCCATTACCACATAGCCTGTTCCTAGTGTTGAAGATTATTTTAGATAGTTTACCGTTTATAGCAGGTTGAAAGTAAAGCAGAATGTGCCTTAAGGCACATTCTGCTTTACTTTCAGCCTGCTTTAAGCTATTATCTGCTAGAATATAGAAAATATTTCTTATTATTCTTATTTGTGACAGTGTAAATTGGAACTATTTTCTACAGTAGAGGAATAGATTAAAGGTGTAAAAAGGCATATTTATGGGGTAATGGGTTAAGCGACCAATCAATACAAGATCAATTTGTTGTCTCTATTACAGGTTTCTGCTTTAACTCTTTGCATGCTAGCCACGGATACATGTGCCACGGTGATTACCTTGGCGTAACGCGGCATCTCATCAGGCCTAAAAAAAAAAATGTGTGTTTCCGGTTTCCCGACCGACCCTATTTTTTACCCCCGACCCTAAAGTTTTTAAAGAAAAATTAAAAAAAAAAAAAAAAAAAAGTGAGGGGAAAAAGATACGGGAGGGGAAGGGGGCCGTTGCCTGTTACAGAAGGGAAAAAAACCTGTATTAAAAGCAAACACACATTTTTTTGAAATATAATATTTATTTGATGCAACTTTTTTGCAATGGACTATTTCACATAATTATATTATGAAATACCTCACAATTTAAACTTGCAAATCAAGATAAATCATTTCAGACACTTTGAATGTTGAATACAACAAGAGCAAGGTCATTATTTGTCGTATATATATATATATATATATGTTTATTTCGGAAAAAGGCAATTTGCCTATCACACCACAAACAGGAAACACATATATTACATGATCAACAGCAAGTCGGCATCTACACAGTAGATAAGTACATAAACTATTTACAATCAAAACCCAAGGGAGATAACCCAGTGATTTTAAATACATTCCGTTCTAAGTGTTATCTCCCTTTAACTATAATATGCTCTTTAGACTAACTGAGAGTAAAGTAGAATACTCCTTAAGGTAGCTTTATAGTTTCGATACTGCAAGCGGATTTTTCTTATTTATCATCATGATTTATAATTTATTCCCCCATTTTATAGCTGAATGGTTTAAGTGGTACACATGTCACCACAAAATGTCTTTTTTAAAAAAATATTTTATTTTTTTACGATTTTATAAGACAAATTTAAAAAATATTCAAACAGCGATTTCAAAGCCGTCTTAATTTGTAACGCCTTTAAACTTGCCCATAATACACTTCAGTTACATATCTAGGGATCCGTGTCTCAGATTTTTAAAATTCCACTTCCAACTATTATTATGTAACATCAAAGTTATTTTACCGTTTAAAGTCGATTTCTATTACGTAATGCTTTGCTGTAAACAGCTGGAGAACCTCATCAACATTCTGAGACACAGTTCACTAGAGAAGATAATACCCTTTCATCTGCTTTAAACCGCATGAAAATCGGACCCCTACCGCGAACACAATCGTTGTCCAAAGATGCGGCGTGTTTGAAAATAAGGAGGTGCCGAAAACGTCAATTAACTGATAAGCGTGTCATTTTGACTGTCTGACACAGTGCGAATACCCGCGGGGTTCAACTATGTCCTTTTTGTTTCAACCAATAAGAAGACACATATTTCATAAGCGATTTTCCTTAGCTCCACCCTTAATAAAATATACCAATCATAATTCAATAATGATTTTAACATGCGAAACCCATAAATCACGCAACAGCAGCTGGAGAACGCCTCTAGCTGGTCACGTGGCTGGACTACGGAGTGCTTAATGAGGTGTGATTTATTGATCAGATAGCCGTGTAATGCGTTTGGTTTGGTTTTTGGAGATTTTGGTAAAATGTAGAACAGAATGTCGGCTATCAAAATCGGAAAAGAGGTTAAAAACACAATTTTTGCAGTTTTAAAGCTATAAAGACACCTTAAGAATACTCCTTAAGGCGCATTCTGCTTTACTTTAAGTCCATCTCAAGTGGTCACCTGTTTTTAAAAAGCTTAAAAGCTAGCTGAAAGTAAAGTAGAATGCACTGAAAGCTCATTCTGCTCAACTTTCAACCCACTTCAAGCCAAATTTGTTTGAAAAACCAGAAACAAGCTAAACCACTGTAGCTATTCCTTAGTATATACATCATATATAATAAAGTGTTAGAAGCAATAGAGCTGTCTGAAAGTAAAGCAGAAAGCGCACTATGCTCATTCTGCTTTACTTTTAATCCGCTTCATGTTATACCCTGTTTCAAGACTAGAAACGGGCTAAAATACAATAACTGTTCTGTAGTATATAAATCAAAGTTGATGCAGTAGTTGAAAGCTTAAGGCTGGCTGAAAGTAAAGCAGAATGCGCCTTAAGGTGATTTCCGACTTACTTTCGCCCCGCCTCAAGTGATAACCTGTTTTCAAAACTAGAGAAATGCTCTCATATTGACATTATGATAAATACTTGTAATTTAAGGAGAGAAGGACAGTCTATCAATTCAAATAGTTAGTACTGTTCCTTATTTCAAACCCTTTGTAGATAAATAAGGCTTTGTAGATAAATAAGGCTAAGTTTCTTAAGGTACTTTCATTTTCAGATTTTAAAAGTTCAATGAATTTTAACATATTTGGACGTTTCCAATAATACTGCTGAATGTACATTTTTCTCAAATCGGAATATACAGGACACTCAAGTAAAAAGTGATATTCGTCTTCTAAATAATTGCATGCCTGGCATTTTCTTTCATGATATGGTGTTTTCTCTGGCTTGTGCCATCTGCCTGCTTCTATTTCTAACCTATGCGCTGAAACGCGAAGACGAGTAAGCGCTATTCTGAATTTGTCGATTTTAATACAATTCAGGTATGGTTGAAATGAAAAATTACAGAACACTCTATATGTCCTTGCCCTAGATGAGTTATCTAAATCACTGTTCCATATCTGCAAGTAATTATCTTTAAGTCTTTGTTGGAAAATTGACAGAAATAATTTCATGTGCCCAACGCCTTGATTTAACCATACATTATAAAACCCCAAATTCTCTAATAAATTTTTAATAGATCTAACCCATGATTTTTTGTCAGGATATAGTTCCAAATCACTTACCATCATCTTATAAACATAATTTATGTATTTTCCATTTGTACAGTTAATTATTTTGAACCAATATTTTATCACTCTTATTAGTCTTTTTAATTTCAGTGGGTATCTACCAAGTTCCCCATAAATAAAACTATTCTGTGTTTGGGATCTGACCCCCAGTATTTGTTTACAAAATTGTAAATGTAGCCTTTCTATTTTATCTGACTCATTCACACCCCATACTTCACTTGCATATAAAAGAATTGGTTCAATAAGTTTATCAAACAAGTCTAATTTATGACTTACTGTCATATTAGGAAATTTTATCATATAGCATCTAAGTTTAAAAACTGCTTTCAGTGCTTGTCCATACAATGCTTCACAAGTTTTATTAAAAGAACCACCAGTTGTGAAAATAATACCAAGATATTTGAAACTATTAACTATTTCTAATTGTTCCTCTTTATAAAAGAAATTTATGTCCTTTTTAACTCTACCCCCTTTTCTAAATATCATCACTTTAGTTTTGCTTATGTTAACCTGAAGCTTCCACTTGTCACAATATTCTTCCAGTAAGTTTAATCCAGACTGTAATCCATTTTCAGTCTCAGACATTAAGACTATATCATCAGCATATAATAATAAGAATAATTTAAGCATACCAATATCAACCCCTTCAAACCCCTTTGTAATGAAAAACTCTTCAATGTCATTTAGGTACATGGAAAAAAGAAATGGAGAAAGACTCTCACCTTGTCTAACCCCCAATGTACTAATGAAGCTGTCACTTAACTGATTATTATATTTCACCTTACATGAAGTTTTAATATTTTCATACATTGACATTACAATATTCAATATATTTCCCCGTACACCTAACTTAATCAGCTTGTACCAAATAATATCTCTGACAATAAAATCAAAAGCTTTTGTATAATCTATAAATACTGCAAACAATTTTTTGTTTTTATTCAACAGATGATTAATCAACCCATGTAGTACAAAAACATTGTCAACAGTGCTCATATTTTCCCTAAAACCAGCTTGTGCTTCAATATAAACATTGTATTTTTCTGCCCACTGTGTCAGCCTAGTATTTAAAATCTTAGTGAATAATTTACCCAATGTGCTTAAAAGTGTAATTGCTCTATAATTTCCTGGCTCATTTACATCTCCCTTTTTATGCAGTGGTACAATAAAACCCTCTGACCAACTATTGGGAAAATAACCAATACTAAACAGTTTATCAAACAATGTAGTTACACACTGTGCAAAAGAATCATTCTTTGCACCATGTATAAACATTTCATTTAATACCCTATCTGGTCCACCTGACTTACCTGTTTTTAACTCCCTACAAGCTTTTAAAACCTCTTCTACCTTAATATTAACATTTAACTCATCAAACATACATTGAAATTCCCCCTTAATATATCTTTCATTAAATATAACAAATTCTTCACTAGGCTGAAAGAAAACAGAATCAGGGTCATTTATTGATTTGAAATACCTAGCAAAATTATCTGTGCTTATCTTACATGTTGTTTTATTTTGTTCACACATACCTTTAAGTAATTTCCAATATTCTTTGGCATTCTTATATCTTAAATTTTCAAGTTTTCTAGTCTGTGACTGTTCATAAATGTACTTTTTACTTCTTATCATACTTTTATACTTACTTCTTGCCCTTACCATATTTTCTCTATTTTCATCACAGTTATCTTTTCTATAACAATTTAATACATCATAAAAATCAGACTGACACAATTTGCATTCTGCATCATACCATGGCTGTTTCTCTTTACTCTTAACATTATTTTTACCTTCATTTGTTGAGATAATTTTCTTAAAAAGTGGATCACAGATATTATCTATACAAGAATAAAATTCATTTAAATTTGCATCAAGTTCTATTGTAGTACATGACACATTTATATTATTACACAAACTATCTATCTTATAACACATTTCCTCTGAGCTGAATGAGTCTAAAAATAAATCCACTTTATCATTGTCCCATTTATATATATGAGTTAAATTCTCAGCATTACATGAAATATTAGTATCAAAAGTTTCCCCTGGACCCTCTGTAGTACAAACACTATTTGCTCTAATTGAAAAACTTACAGCTACATGATCAGATATGATATTAGCTTCATGTACCTTGAAATTGTCAATAAAATCAAACATCTCTTTTCTGCATAATACCAGGTCTATAACACTACTTCCTTGTGAAGTTATACATGTATATTTTCCAATATTATCACATTCTTTTCTTCCATTAAGTATTCTAAGACCAGTAGCTTTACACATATCTAACAGCAACTTACCATTTTCATTTACACATTTATCATATGACCTTCTGGGTAGAACCTCATCCTCTATGTAATCATCAGGAAGTAAGCCTAAATTTATTAAAGTTTCATTTTCCACATAATCTGTTTTTTCTCCAACTCTAGCATTAAAATCTCCAGTTAACAAGAACTGACAACTATTATTATACTGATTTTGGTAAAAATTAATATCATCAGCTATGAGATCAAACATATTTCTGTTTACAAACATTTCCCTACTACTACCAGTTGGTATGTTGTAACATAAACAAACAAGTACATCATCATCACATCCCACCCTATCCCCACTTATTTTAAACCATATTAAACTATCCTCAACATGCTTTAAAAATTCTACATGATTTTTTAGAGTATCCTTAACATAAACTATGATCCCCCCACTATTTCTTTTTGCCCCCCTCTGTTTACAGTTTCTGTTTAAAATGAAAGTAGAAAAGCCATGCACCTCAGGATTAAATACATCACTTAGCCAGGTTTCTGTTAGTAACAAAATATCATTGTTTTTAAACATATTTATCATATAATCATCATCTAATTTTGAATATCTGTTGCCTATTAACCCCTGTACATTCAAACAACAGACTCTAATGTCATTTTTCCTTCCCTCACCCTGTCCTATTTGTTCTTCACTGATTCACTGTCACTGTCATTGTTTATTTCTGTCTCTGACTGCTCGCCATCTGATTGGCCGGTATCTGACACACCCTCCCCCAGTCTATTTATAGATTGTGACCTTGGGTCATTGTGCTGATTCCCGGATTGTGAACCGCGTGTTTGTGCTTCTTCACAGGACTGTTTATTGAGTTTGGAATTAACATTTTTGGAATTATTCCGGTTCCTAGCCCTAGATGGGGTTCTGCTACGTGCTCCTTTGCCACTGCCATTCTCAGGTATGTTTTGTTTATCGTTTGTAGTTGACCCATTCTTGTTCGACCTAGATTCACGACTTGGGTCACGTGACTGCTGGGTTTTCCCTTCATTGACAACAGCTGCATGATTAAGTGTCAGAAAAACATCTGCTTCGGATTCGTGGTCTGGGATTGTTTCATTGGAATATACGCGTTCCTCACGATTGAACTTAACTCTCTCTTGAAATATGCGACTTTTCCCCATTATCTCAAACCACTGAGGAAATTTGTCATTTACAAGTTTACCTTCAATGAAAAGTCTGGCTGGATATCTTATTTGTACAGTTTTTCTCTCATATCTGGCATTTCTAGCAACTTCACTGGTAAAAAGCTGTTTTCTTGCCTCTACTATCTCTCTGGGAAAGTCTCTATCTACTCCGAATGGTGTACTTTTCAACATATATGCCTTGTTCATAATGGTTTCTGTGTCTACATAGTCTCTGAATTTTACTATCAAAGGGCGTTTTGGATCCAATCTGTCTCTTCTTACCTCTTGTCTCACTGAACCTATTCTATGTGCTCTTTCTATGCTCATTTCATTAGTGTCTATGCCCATTTCATCTTTCATGAAACCCAGTATGAGTGACCTGTCAGATCCATGTGTTCTCTCCCTTTCTGTAATGTTGTAAAAAATGACATTGTTCCTTCTGCTTCTAGCTTCTATATCAATAGACCTGTATGATAAATTTTTCAGTGTTTTCTCGAGAGCGCGTTTTTGCGTTTTTGGCGCAGAAAATTCACGTTTGGCGCAACCAAATTTGTAACCTGCGTTTTTCTTGACGCAACAATATTTCAGCCCTAAATTGCATCTCTAACCCCGAAGAAATTGCCATCTTATAAACCGAAAGTCGGCGTCGAGAAGCAGCGATTCTGTTTACTAGTTGCTGTTATTCTGCGCATGCGTGAGCACCTTTGCTGGCCTCAATTCCGGTAGCCTGGTTCCCTGTCTTCATCACATTCGGGAACCTGACTAAAATTACGGTGCAATTTCCCGTTCAAGTTACGTATCTCGGTACGGCTTCGACGATTTCAAACCAATGAATAGTTATCAGTAAACGTTGAATATTTTATTACCTTCTATCCAATACGATTGTTTCTTATAAATAAAGACGTGCAACTCACATAATAATCTTCAATTATCAAATTGTGTGGAATTATTACTGATACAGAATATAATCCGACATACGTTCCAGTACCCGGACAATATTAAAACGTCTTCCCGCAATATGTCAAGTTGAATAAAACTTTACGAAAGCTCTGAAGCAACGGAGACAAACTGCATTTTAATAAAAAAAATAGAAAACTCTGATTACGGTGCTGATCGTAATAAATCAATGCCTTGAAGCAGAAAAGGATCAAACGAGTGAAGAAACTGCATCCAAAACAGCGTCGGCAGCGAACCCGGTAACATGGCGAAAATTCAGAGCTGCATGCATGGCTTGAGAAAAACTTTCGGCTACGGTATGAAAGTGGCAGAAAAAGACAGATATTCTTTCAGTAGATGTGAGCTTAACTATTTGTTTCAGTCAAGAAAAACACAAGTATTACTAGCTGTTTCTGACTTGGAGTTTCACTCTCATTGAACCTTTCTGTAAGTTTAAAGTGAGAGACAGGCCGAACGTTGAATTTCTGTTTAATTTTGATTATTACCTGCATTCAAAAAACTGAAATTTTCAAGTTAATTAACCCTCTCCTATACACCTTTAAAGGTCTTCTGCACCTTGCTAACAGAGCAGACCATTACCAAACAGATGTAAAAGCTACACTACTTTATCATAGATCATAATAACTTAGAACCTGTTCTGCTAACACTTCAAACCAACCGTGCATGATCAGTTGTAACACCTTATATGCATTAATTAAGATAATTCAAGTCAGAAATATATATGACCCCTGATTTTTCTAAATGACCCCCAATTTTTTAAGCAGGGGGTCAAACTTGACCCCCTAAATTTTGGCTCTAGAGAAAACACTGTGATAATGTTCTGATCTGATCTTCTTGTACCTTTACAATAGACTCTAGCGTATCTACCCTTTGATTTGTTACTCTGGTCACTTTGTTTACACTCTGTATGTCTCTCATGCACTGATCCTGTTTTGTCTCTATACTCTCTATTTTACTAAAGTTTCGATTGAGCTGATCAAATATGCACACTAGCTTTTCATCTGTGTTTAGTGTTGCAAAGGAATCATTACTTAAACTTCCACTGCTACCTTTCTTCCTTTTTTTGCCTTGTCTTTGCCATTCACCATTGTCTTTGTTCCCGTCCCGCCTTTCAAACCGGTTTGATGTAAACAAACCAAACTCTAATTCTGGCCCCGAATCGCTGTCTGCTTCATCCATTTCTCTCTCAACACTACCTTCACTCCTTTCTACACTCATGGCACTCCGATTTTTCTTCTACTTTTACATTTTTCTCTCATATTTCAAAAATTCTTGTAATGTTTACATTCTACGTCTACTGACCGCCATTGACCGGAAGTATCCTTTGATTGTAAAAAAAAATCCGCATAATACCCTATATAAAAACTTTTTAAAAAATAAAAACTTTTTCCTACCGACCTACCCATAAATTTTGAGAGGGTGAAACCAGAAACACACATATTTTTTTTTTAGGCCTCAGGATCCAAAGTCCAAACTGTTTGACACTCTGTCCCTGTCTTGAAAAGAAATTTTGAAAATTCTATTTTTAGAACAGTAGCAAACGACAATTGTTGCAGACGGAAAAAAATACCCAGCATGCAAAGCGTTAAAATAATGAAGGATATACAGTAGTATATTGCACTAAGCTCCCTTTGGACTGATTTATGAAAAGTAATTTATGAAAAGTAATTTATAATGCTCTAACAACATTTCTTTATTATTCTAATTTTACTTATTGACCACTGAAACTTAAAACGGACAATTCAGTTTCCAATTAACCCTTAGCCCGCCAAATAAATTGTTGTCTGCTATATTTCTCGTCTGCTTCAAGTTTCAAAGTGCTTCAAAGTTGCTCAAAATTGCTGAAAATGTTGTCCGAGTGTCAAACAGCTTGGATCCGGATGAGACGCCGAGTTACTCGGCGTCTCATCCGGATCCAAGCTGTTTGCATATGGAGCTATAGTCGTGAGTGGCAGGCTAAGGGTTAAGTCTAGTCCATTTTTCGCCCTGATATGGTTGTTCTTTACACAATATATTGCAATATGACAAAGAGTGCAGAGGCCTGTAAACAGAAGCTTTCTGCTCTGGTTCTCTAATTTTTACATAAAACAAGTGTACTCTTTATAGGTGCACTGTTTGTAGATGGTGAGTTCACTAAGGTTCAAAGGTTTAATGAGTCATCTGTCATTAGAGATATAGAGAATAATCCTTTGTTTCAGTGTAAGATGGGATTTTCTTTCATCGAGTGAAAAGCAAGGTTATATTTTCACGATTGGCGAAGCCACGAGTGAAAATATAACCCTTGCTTTTCACGAGATGAAAGAAATCCCCATCCTACACTGAAACAAACGATTATTCTATTTCTTTTATGCTTTTAACAGAGAAATATTAATATAAAGCCGTCGATTAATCACTTTGGCCATGCCAAATACCCCATATGGAGCCTCTCAAAATCAAAGCGCTCCAGACTAAGTATCATTTTGAAGGGGTAGTAAACTGCACTTGCGACACAAAAGTAATCGTGTATGGCATATTCAAATTAAAAAGAAGTCAAAGCAAAAAAAAAATCCCGGAAAAAAAATTATACTCTATAATTCACTGCTTAGCATAAAAGAAGACACTTTCCTTGCTGAATACTCGCTCAGCACAATTGTTATAGAATAAAGCTTTAAACCCATTACTCTAACTTTATAGTCATGAATATGCACCATAAAAAATATTTTCTATATCATAGCAGATGGTAGTTTAAATCAGGCTGAATGTAAAGCAGAATTCACCTTAACGCATTACCCCATAAATACGCCTTCAACTTATTCCTCCACTGAAGGAAATAGTTTGATTTTATGAAGTCATGAATTTGAACCATAATATTTTTATATGTATTCTAGTATAGATGGTAGCTTAAAGCAGGCTGAAAGTAAAGCAGAATGCGCCTTACGGCGCATTCTGCTTTACTTTCAGCCTGCTTTAAGTGGTCACCTGTTTTGAAAACTAGAAATAGGTTATGGGGTAATGGGTTAAGGATCATTCTGCTATACATTCAGCCTCATTTAGTAGTCACCAGTTGGTAGGCTGATACTAGTATTACAAATACTCATTAGACCATTCAAACTTCAATTAAACCCCCTTATAACGACCACTAAAGTCTGATAATTATTTGGTATTTAAGCAAGTGGTTGCTTAAAGCAAGGTCAAAAGTAAAATGGGAAGCTCCTTTATGATATTAATAGGCTTTTAATTCATTCCACTGGAAACTGAAGAAACTACAGCGTTCCCTCCTTATGACGGCCCTCCCAAGAACGACTCCCTCCTTACAACGACCATTGTCCCTGTTCCCCAAACAAGACATTTATGTCCAACTTTTTCATGGCTGCAATACCGTCTGCTTAAATTTGTCGTCTGCTTTTTTCTAAAAGTTACATATAAGTGGACATTTTGATAGAATAAATATGATGACAAGTGACAAACAGCTTGAATCCAGATCAGACGCCGCGTTACGCGGCGTCTGATCTGAATTCAAGCTGTTTGCAAATGTAAGCCAAGTCTCCCTATAACGACTCCCTCCGAACAACAAATACAATCTGTGTCGGGTGTCGTAGAGAGGGAGCACTGTAGTTCTAATTTATGGAGTCATGAATAAGCACAACAACAAATGTATTCTTTATCCTAGCAGATGGTAACTTAAAGCAGGCTGAAAGTAAAGTAGAATGCACTTTATCCAATTGCTCCATTTCTAGTTTTCAAGACAGGTGACCACATAGAGCAGGTTGAAAGTAAAGTAGTTTGTGCCTTAACGCACATTCTACTTTACTTGGACATGGAAATATTTTCTATAGGAGATTCCTGTACTATTTTCATCTTGCTTTAAGCAATTAATCCATAAATATACTTTTTACACCTTTAATTTATCGCTCAACTGAAGAAAACAGTTCCATTCTATAATTATAGTCATGAATATGCACCACAATAAATGTATTCTATATCCCAGCAAATGGCAGCTTAAAGCAGGCTAAAAGTAAATCAGAATGTGCCATTAGGCGCATTCTACTTTACTTTCAACCTGCTTTAAGTGGTCACATTTCTTCCAAACAAGAAACAAGCTATGGGGTAATGGGGCTATGGGGTAACTGCCACATAAAATTTCATAAAATCAATTAGCTTTCGTTTTAGTGGTCATAATTATAATAGAGAGGGTTTACAGTTTTACTGTACTCATAAATCAGGGCTCCAGATGAGGGGAGTATTTCAAAAACCGAAATCTTTATTTCTGCATTAAACCCTACAGTGTCACTATTCATAAGAATTGTCTCTTCAAGACAATTCAAATGAGTAGTAACACCGTAGGATTTGGTGCTGAAATGAGTGAGAAAATGTCAAAATTGTTCAGTTTACTTCCTCTTTTCTGGGGCCTCTGCTCATTAGTATCATAATAAAGAGGATAATGACTAGCTGACCTGTAGAGAATTGACTGACTTAACCCATTCCTCCCTGAAACCTCAAATGGAAAATTCTAGTTTTCAATATAGTCTAGTCCATTTTTGACTTTTTAGGGTTGATTTTTACAATATATGTCAAAATGACAAACAGTGCAGACCGTGATCAGAGGGCTCCTTAAGGAGCCCTCTGATCAGGGTCTACACTGTTTGTATATGACAAGTGTACTCCTCACAGGTACACTGTTTGCAAATGATGCATATATGCGTGACTAGGGTTTCACAGAGTTAAGTGTCAGAGTTTCTCTGCTATGATACACCAGTTAGCATGATCATAGCTACACTGAACAATATGTAGCCCTTTAACATGAGTGTTTATTAAAGTTTCTAACTCTCCTTCTCTGAAAACATGATAATATCGACACAATTTCGATGAGAATTTGGCATCATTCTCCACAGCACCTTCTTCTTCGTCTCCCTGAGATAAACTGTGAACAATACGTAATTTCTTACAGTGTTCTTCTTCCATGGAATCTTGTTTTTGCCTCCGAAATTTTTCGTCGTTCGAAATATTGCGTTCGTTGTCTGCATTGCACTGACCCGAGTTTTCAGCGTTATTTCTGAGATCACGGTTATATCCATTGCACATATCCCTTCCAGATTCGTCAAAAGTATCACAGTTACTGGTATCATCATTAGGGGCACCGTTTAATTTGGCATCATGTGTTGCATTGAAGGCACTATTGCAATACGGTGTTGATTCTCTCTTATCGTCTAAGTCTATTTTAATATAGCCATCATATATAACGCTCAGTACCTCGTTGTCATTGCTGTCTTGCTTCATGCACTTGCAACTACGTCTTCTCAAAGCACCTGGTGAATCAGTATCTTCTAAATGTTTTTGTTTTGATTTTTTGCGTCTACAACATTTACTGCAACAGGTGTTATCAATCTGAGTTACCTGTTTGTGAGCTAGCTCACAAACAGGTAACTCGGATTGACAACACCCATGGCTTGTTTGTATGGCCTGGTCGTCTTCATTCAGGCTTGGGCAACTGCTCTGGGGAAACTCTCTAACCCTGAAGTTGAGTTTGTCGGCCATCAGCTGTTGTTGCAATGTAAGTTGAGGCTTTCCTCCATTCATACAACTTGAGTCCGGTAAAATGGTAGAATCTTTTCCGTTTTGAGGTTTCTGAGGGCCGGAACTTGAAACCTCCTTCTCATCAGAAAATATCTTTAGAAACTTGGACTTTATTGAAGTCATGAGTGATCTCCCTTGGACATCCTCATTTTTCTTTTCTGGTTTAAAATTCACAAACACTTCATCGAGAGATTCCGTTTCATTTCCCATATCGTCTATTTCAACAAAACTGTCAAAATCATCTCCTGTGCTCAATGTAGCCAGCACATTATTAACAGTATAAGCATCCATAGAATTCTTCTTCATAAAGGGATTAATTTTTGTGGACTTTGCCTTTTTCTCTTCAATTTCCTCAGTGTGTTTACCTGACCCAGACTTATTTAGGCAGCATTTACATTCTTCTTCATTTCGATTTATTTCCCGAGTGTCAAATGGTACTGAATTTGAACAATCCTCATCACTCATTTTTTCACCATTTTCTTCAATAATTTGACTTGAAAACTCAGTTACAATCCCACCATCTAGGCTAGCCTTTTCTTCAAACTCAATATTGGTATCCAACTGATTAATTTCCTCTAAGCTACCAAGAGACATGGCTCTAAGTGAAGCTTCCAACTTCTGGCACTCGCTAACGACATTCTCTTTCACTATGTTACCTACATCACTAGAATTCCTCGGTAGACCTGGCTTTCCCATACGTGGACTACCTGTGAAGTCTAAGGAGTAATAACTAGGCTTGAAGTTACTCAGTTCTGTCACTGATGTAAGGTCATCAAGACTCACAGAATTCTGCCGGTTTAGGCACTGTTGAGAAGGCATATGATTTCCGTTTTCAGTGGGGTGATTTGATTGGTCTAGACTATCGTCCTCACTCAGAGAGCTGGCGCTGGAGATTCCTCCAAGGCTAGAGTGCCTGGATGATGCAGATCCTAGCAAATACAATAAAGAATGTTTTAACCCATTACCCCATAAAAACGCCTTTTTACGCCTATGATATATTTCTCTACTGATGAAAATAGTTCCAATTTATACTGTTACAAATAAGAATCATAAGATATATTTTCTTTATTCTAGCAGATAACAACTGAAAGCAGGTTGAAAGTAAAGCAGAATGGGCCTTAAGCGCATTCTGCTTTACTTTCAACCTGCTTTAAGTAATCACCTGTCTTCAAAACTAGAAATAGGCTATGGGATAATGGGTTAAAAAAACATTCAATTAATAAATAAAAGATTAAGGAGAGAAACACAATAAGCTATTTTGCTTTCATTTCAATCCTGAACTTTGTTGTATGTTTGTAAAATACAGTAAAACCACTATAATACGACCACTAAATAACGGCTAATTAATTGTATAAAAGACAGATGACAGCTTAAAGCAAGGTGACAAGAAAACAGAAAGCTCCTTGCTTTAAGCAGTCACCTGTCTTTAACAACTAATAATTAAAACAATTTAGTGGTTGTAACAGAGATGTTTTACTGTACATATGAATTATTGAAATATAATACGTTTAAACCAAATAAAAGATCTCTAAAAGAGAGGTCACTGCTTAATGCTTGTCAAACATAATGCAAAAAGCTCCATTAGGATCTTTCTGCATTACCTATGTCTTGTATTAAGCTGCTACCTGTCTTTACCCATTACTCTACAGATACACAGTTTTACGCATTTAATTTATTCCTCCACTGAGGAAAATATTTCCAATTCAAACAGTCATGGATATGTATCATTAGAAATAATTTCTATATTCTAGAAGATGGTAGCTTAAAGCAGGCTGATTATAAACAAGGACCACTATGGCCCTAAATCGCTCACCTGGTAACCATGTAACCATGTACACCGTGTGACCTAGTTTTTGACCGGGCATGACCCTCATTCTAACTTGACCTCAATTTCAATGAGACAAACATTTTGTTCAAGTTTCATGAAGATTCAATGAATTTTGTAGTCTCTAGAGTGTTAACGAGGTTTTTCGATGATTTGACCTAGTGACCTAGTTTTTGACAAGACATAAGCCACATTTGAACTTGACCTATATTTCAATGAGGCAAACCTTTTCATCAAGTTTTATGAAGATCAAATGAAATTTGTAGTCTCTAGAGTGTTAATAAGGTTTTTCGATGATTCGACCTAGTGACCTAGTTTTTGACTAGACATGACCCACATTTTAACTTGACCTAGATTTTATTGAGGCAGACATTTTGATGAAGTTTCATGAAGATCCAATGAAATTTGTAGTCTCTAGAGTGTTAACAAGGTTTTTCGAAGATTTGACCTAGTGACCTAGTTTTTGACCGGACATGACCAACATTCAAACTTGGCCTAGATTTCATTGAGGCAATCATATTGATGAAGTTTCATGAAGATCCAATGAAATTTGTAGCCTCTAGAGTGTTAACAAGGTTTTTCGATAATTTGACCTAGTGACCTAGTTTTTGACCGGACATGACCAACATTCAAACTTGGCCTAGATTTCATTAAGGCTAACATTTTGATGAAGTTTTATCAAGATCCAATGAAATTTGTAGTCTCTAGAGTGTTAACATGGTTTTTCGAAGATTTGACCTAGTGACCTAGTTTTTGACTGGACATGACCCTTATTCGAACTTGGCCTAGATTTCATTGAGGCAATCATATTGATGAAGTTTCATGAAGATCCAATGAAATTTGTAGCCTCTAGAGTGTTAACAAGGTTTTTCGATAATTTGACCTAGTGACCTAGTTTTTGACCGGACATGACCCACATTCGAACTTGACCTAGATTTCATTGAGGCAAACATTATGACCAAGTTTCATCAAGATCCAATGAGATTTGAACCCGCTAGAGTGTTAACGAACAACCTTGGCACTACGTGCCAGGTGAGCTAAAAATAAAGCAGAATGTGCCATTAGGCTCATTCTGCTTAATTTTCAACCTGCTTTAAGTGGTCACATGTCTTCAGAACTAGAAACAGGCAATGGAGTAATGGATTAATGCTTGACAAGCATAATGCAAAAAGCTCCTTTAGGATCATTCTGCATTACCTTTGTCTTGTATTAAGCTGCTACCAGTCTTTGCCACATTACGCTACAGATACAGTTTTACGCATTAAATCTATTCCTCCACTGAAGAAAATAGTTAGAAAATGACACTCTCTGTTCTTACCTGTCCTCACTCTATGTTGCTTGTGTTCATGCCAAGGTACCAAGACATCTTGACTGTCAAACTAAAATAGCAAACACAGAATACAGTAAAACTTCTAAAATTCGTCCACTAAAAACAGGCCTAATTCTGTCAATTCTCTATTTTGACTACTAAAAACAGGCCTATTGATTGTATAAAAGACAGGTGGCAGCTTAAAGCAAGGTGAAAGTAAAACAGAAAGCTCCTAATGAAGCTTTCTGTTTTACTTTCACCTTGTTTTAAGCAGTCACCTGTCTTACACACAAAATAATTAAAATAATTCAGTGGTCGTAATAGGGAGGTTTTACTATATACACAAAAGTCAAGCATTATGAGAATACTCACATTCAAAATCACTCAAACAAAATTTAATTGATAAATTCAACTGTTCTCCTGCAATTAGCATAATTATATCGACACTTTTCAAAAACAGTGTAGACACAGATCAGACAGCTCTCAAAAGAGCTGTCTGATCACAGTGATCAGGATCTTCACGGTGTTCTAATAGAATGAGTTCAGGTTCCTTCTGTTATAAAGATCAATTTGACCCACAGGGAAAGGGAGTTCAAGGCCTTTTTCAGTGGTTAAGAACTTGAGACAGGAGTTTCTCTAAACTCATTCACCCCCTTGCAACGAGTACACTCATCAGTTACAAATGGGGTACCTGTGAAAAGTACACTTGTCCTATGCAAACAGTGTAGATTCAGATCAAAGAGATCCTTTAGGAGCCCTTTGATCAGAGTCTACACAATCTCTTTTCAAACACATTATAAATAACTACTCTTTATAGCCAAACATGACTTAATTGGGAATAGGAATTGCCAATTTAATGATTCAGTGTGAAAGAGTTAAAGCAGGCTGAAAGTAAGGCAAAATGCTTCTTAACCCATTACCCTATACATATGCCTTTTTAGGCCTTTACTTTATTCCTCCACTAAAAGGAAATAGTTGAAATTCATACAGTCATAAATATGTATGTTAAAAATATTTTCTATATTTTAGCAGATGTTAGCTTAAAGCATACTGAAAGTAGAGCAGAATGCACCTTAATTTCAACCTGATTTAAGTGGTCACCTAATTTCAAAACTATAAACAGGCAATGGGGTAATGCGATAAGGAAATTTTTGTTTTGCTTTTAGCCTATTTTGTAAATTGAACTCTGTCCGGATTCAGAAATGTTTTCTTTTTTTGTCTAAGTATGGGAAGTAATGCTGGATGAGATATTAATATTTTTCCTATAGTTATGTCCCTTCAGGATTCATCTTGTCTACAAACTATCTGCGTGAAAATATGGGATTTCAGAGAATATTGATTATATAGGAAGAAAAAGTTAATTCTGAACCTGTACAAACATTGTCTACTTTAAAAAAGAAATTAACCCACTACCCCATAGCCTGTTTTTAGTTTTGAAGACATGTGGCTACTTAAAGCAGGTTGAAAGTAAAGCGGAATGCGCTTTAAGGAACTTTCTGCTTTACTTGAAGCCTGTTTTAATCTATAATCTGCTAGGATATAGAAAATTTTTCGTACAGTGCATATTAATGACTGTATAAAATGGAACTACTTTCTTAAGTGGAAGCTATTCAATGGGGTAATGGGTAACGTTACGTCAAGTCATGGAGGTTTGACTGTGCCTACCTTCCTGTGTCTCTGCTCATACGCCCAGACATACAGCATCAGTCTACCGCCTGGTCTCAGCACCCGCGCCAGTTCTTGAAGGGCTTTTAATCGTCTCTCACTTGAGCAAAAATGGTGAATGACACCAATGGATATGACCCCGTCAAACATGGCATCTCGGAAGGGAATGTTCAGGTTGTCTGCATAGGCCACCTCATAACCTACATGGGTAAAGCATTAAAATTTGTTCAATGAAAACAACATGGAAATCAAGTCAACACAGAAGCAGAAGCAATGACAGATAACTCAATGTTTGAGCTACCGTTTATTCCTGATTAAACATATGACATCTTCTAATCACACGCCTTCAAAATACAGTGCTCCCTCTCTACAACAACACCCAACGGGGGACAAAGAGTGTGTGCGTTGTTCAGAGGGAGTCGTTATAGAGAGGGAAATTGGCTTACAATTGCAAACAGCTTGACGCGGCGTCTGATCTCGATTCAAGCTGTTTGTCACTCGTCATTAATTATGGTATTTTTCTGTCAAAATGTATATGTAAATTTGAGAAAACCAGCAGACAACAATTTTAAGTAGACTTTATTGCAGCCATGACATAATTATTTGTTTTGGGAACAGGGGCAATGGTCGTTGTAAGGAGGCAGTCATTGTTCAGAGGGCCGTTGTAGAGAGGGAGTACTGTATCTGCCAAAAAAATAACATTCAAAACATGGCATGATTAAATAATAAAACAACCCAATTTTATCACCAACCGCCAAATTTTTAGTCCTCAGCATCAGAGTGGTGTTGAAAAAGAAGCTATATTTAGTATTTAGTTTTGCATCGCAGAGGAAGCAGCCATTGAGTGTGAGATCATGGATATGTAGAGTTTGTTTCGCTTATTCAATGAAACAGCTCATTTCAGTAGAGGTCACCAGAAATGGTAAAATCTGGTTAACCTTGTACACACAGACAGACAGGACAATCCCCGTATGCTTCCCCCATCTGTAGACGCTGGCCACATAAACAAACAATGAAGATAGCTCCTTTAAAATAAGTGTCCACAGGGCTACAGATAAGGGGGGTATTTCAAAAACTAAAATCTTTTTTTCTGCTTTAAACCCTATGGTGTCACTACTCATTAGAATCGTCTCAAAGAGACGATTCTAATGAGTAGTAACACCAAAGGATTTGGTGCAGTATGAGTGAAAAAATGTTGGATTTGTTCAAATTAATCCCCCTTATCTGGAGCCCTGTGTCCAGGTGGTGTGCAATTACATTGTGCAAATGAATAACCACAGGAAATGGCAGCTCATGTATTGAATAACCTCACTGGATCTGGTCTGTGAACACCTGATACTGGTTTTAATTAACACTTGCTGCCACTGTGAGAATTCAAACTATCTATAGTACACTACAGTTAATCATGTACTACAGTACTCCCTCCCTACAAAGACTCCCTCCTAACAACGACTCCTTCCTTACAACGACCCTTGCCGCAGTTCCCTAAACAAGACAAATATGTCTAACGCTTTTACTATTGCAATATCATCTGCTTAAAATTATCTTCTTTAAGCAACTACCTATATTGAAGGCTGCAAATAGGACTAGTCTATTCAGTTGAATATTCAGTTAATACAAAGTTCTGTCATGTTACAGAAATGAACAATCATAGCAGAAAGCTAATCTGGTCAGCGACATTGCTGGTTAATTAACCCTTTGAACCCTAGTCCCGCATATAGGCGTCCTTTTCAAACAGTGTACATGTGAATAGTACACTTGTCCTATGCAAACAGTGAAGACCCAGATCAGAGGGCTCCAAAAGGAGCCCTCTGATCAGGGTCTTCACTGTTTGTCATAATGCCAAACATTGACAGAAACAACCCTTAAAATTCAGAAATGGACTAAACTAAAATGAAAACTGGAATTGTTCATTTAAAGTTTTAGGGAGGAAAGAGTTTAACTCTTGGATAGATGACCCTTAGAATGCTAATTGATAGCTGGAACCTCTGACATTCTTTTAAACTTCAATATTTTCAATTCTTTTAAATTAAAGACTTGAACTTCTAGCACTCTTTCGAACTAAAAACTCATCTTAACCCAATATCCTATAGCCTGTTTCTACAGTGCTCCCTCTCTACAACGACATCCAATGGGAGACACAGATTGTGTGTGTGTTGTTCGGAGGGAGTCGTTATAGAGAGGGACACTTAAGAATTGGCTTACATTTGCAAACAGCTTGAATACAGATCAGACACCGCGTAACGCGGCGTCTGATCAGGATTCAAGATGTTTGTTACTGGTAAATATATGTATTCTATCAAAATATTCACTTATATGTTACTGTGAGAGAAAACAGCAGACGACAATCTTAAGCAGACGATATTGCAGCAGTAAAATAGCTAGGCTTAATTATCCCGTTAAGGGAATTACGGCGAGTGTCGTTGTAAGGAGGGAGTCGTTGGTGGGAGGGCCGTTGTAGAGAGGGAACGCTGTACTTGGGAAGACAAGTAACCACTTAAAGCAGGTAGAAAGAAAAGCAGAATGGGCCTTAAGGCATGCCAACGATGAAATAGTTTGGATCACAATGAGTCACCATGTATCAAAAAGTCTCATCTAGATCTAATCGTATTTACAGTGACACTCTGCTCATATTTAGCAAATTTATTTCAAAATTTCTTTAATTTCTTTTTTTCAGAACAAAAGCAGATGACAATAATTGTTGCAGTCGGCAATGTTACTTAAGAAATAATAAATTCATACCAGTGTTTTATCATGCAATCGAACACGGGTAGGAGCTGAGATGCATAGTAATTTAATCACGAGGCCGTAGGTTGAGTGATTTAGTTACAAGAATCTCAACAACTACCCGTGTTCGATTGCACAATAAAACGCTGGTATTAATTTATTATTTCGATTCTAACACTTCAATTTAACCGCAATTTGCACCAAAGCAAAGGCGCTACATTTCTTGGCGTATGCATTTTCGAAGCCACGTGACGTCACATTAAGTTGTTACAGCGCGTGGGTGTTTTGTTGAGAATTCAAACACAGATATGTCCGTTCTTTGTTTATAAAGGAGCGTGTGCGATGTGTGTTAGAATTAGAATTCAAAGAATCTAAGAGTGTGTTTACCTTTTTCTCTTGAGTTATCCACCATTGCCTGACAGACATCGATGCCGATCTTGTAGACTCCTTTGTTGATGTTCAGGTACCGCCCATTACCACAACCTGTCAAGGAAAATATTATGCACTAAACTCATGTAAACCGATTTAACCGTTTCCCCCACAGCTTGTTTTGAATACTCAGGACATACTGTTCCTTAAAGCAGGCTGAAAGCAAAGCAGAATGTGCTTTCAGCCTGCTTTAAGGCACATTCTGCTTTACTTTCAGCCTGCTATAAGCTACCATCTGCTACAAGGGAGATTATGTTGCAGTCTGAACTAACTGTGTTACCCTCTTGAAATAAAATCTTTATTAGTATTATTATTATAGCTAAGATAATAAAAAAAAAATCTTACAGTGCATATTTGTGACTGTATAAAGTGGAACTATTTTCCTTAGTGGAGGAATGAATAAAAGGCGTATTAAAAAGACGTAATTATAGAATGATGGATTAACCAAGAACCAAAGAATGACAAACTTTATATTAGTTCAGGACAAAAGTATCGCAATAAGTTCTCACAATTTTAGTGGAGAAATAACTTAGGTGTTAAAATGCATATTTATGGAGAAGTGGGTTAAATAAGTATAGAAATGAACTCCTTTCCCTTTATCCTATACTCAATAGCCTATTTCTAGTATTGAATATAGGTGACCACTGAAAGAAGGTTGAAAGTGAAGTAGAATGTGCCTTTAAGCTTCCTTCTCCTAGGATATAGGAAATATTTCTTACATTTTACATTCATTACTGTATAAAAAGGAACTATTTTGGTCAGTAGAAGAATTAATCAACTGCGTGAAAATGAGTACATAAATATTATGTAGTAATGGGTTAACCCTTTACCAATTAGTCTATTTCTAGAATTGAAGATAGGTGACTACTTAAAGCAATTTGAAAGTAAAGCAGAATGCGCCCTAAGGCATATTCTGCTATACTTTCAGCCTGCTTTAAGCTATCATGTGCTACAATATAGAAAATATTCCCTATAATATATATTCATGACTGATTGAATTATAACTATTTTCTCTAGCGGAAGAACAAATCATATTCGCTAAAAGGCGCTTCTATTGGGGAATGGGTTAAACTACCTACCTATATCTGCTATAAGTGAGCCGGGCTCAAACTTCTTAATGAAGCGTTTGACATTAGGCCAAGCCTTGTGCTGTATGTCATTCACTCGGGACGCTATCTCATCATACACGTTCTGTACATGGCACTGCTCAAACACGATGCCCTGTTTCTGTGACTTGGGCAATATGGCAATGTCTGCCATTGCAGTACCTGTGTCATACATACATCTTTATCACAGCATGATCCGGGTCATCTGAAATGATAATATGACTGAATAATGAAAGTAACTAAAAAGAGATGGGTTCCTTGGAACACGTGTGTCACCTACCAGTAAGTATCAGTGTAACCTTCTCTTTCTATACAAGAGGGCCTGAAGGCCCTGATATCGCTCACCATTTGTAATGAAGCCTGATAGCTTTACCTTTGAATTTCACCCGTTTTACTCTAAATCAATTCAAATTTGTAGTATAGCATGTCAACAACATTGGAATGCGACCTACTCAAGTATAGTAGAGTACATCAAGGGCAGATACCTAGAGCCTTAATAATACTAAAATGAAGCCTTTTTCTACCATTTCAAAGTGTATCAAGGGCAGACAACTCTTGCCACAATGATCAGATTCCAACAATAATTGCACTCCTTCTAGAACTTATAGCTATATACATTGTGTGCAAGTATAATTAAAATCCATTGAAAACTGTAGATGCAAGAGTTAGAGTGTAAACACTGTTAAATATGGCATTTTCAGCAATTCAAAGGTAGACAACTTTTGCCCTATTTTTCCGATTTCAACCAATAACTAACTCATACGAACTCTTATGGTAATATACAATCTGAGCAAGTTTGAGGAAGATTGGATAGAAATTGTAGCCTCTAGAGTGTAAACACCGTAAAATATGGCATCTTCAGCGATTCAAAGGTAGATAACTTTTGCCCTATTGGTCCGATTTCAACCATAATCAAACTCATTCAAACTCTTATGGTAAAATACAATCTGAGCAAGTTTAAGAAAGATTTGAAAAAAATTGTGGACTCTTAGAGTGTAAACACTGTTAAATATGGCATTTTCAGCAATTCAAAGGTAGGTAACTCTTGACCTATTTGTCCGATTTCAACCATAAAAGAAATCATCCGAACTCTTATGGTAATGTACGATCTGAGTAAGATTGAGACAGATTGGATAAAATCTGTGGCCTCTAGAGTGTAAACACTGTTAAATATGGCATTTTCAGCGATTCAAAGGTAGATAACTCTTGCTCTATTGGTCTGATTTCAACCATAATCAAACTCATCCGTACTCTTATGGTAATATACAACCTAAGCAAGTTTGAGAAAGATTGGAATAAAATTGTGGCCTCTAGAGTGTAAACACTAAAATTGTTGACGACGAACGACGGACATTCAAGGATTGCAAAAGCTTACCCTGAGCTAGCTCAGGTGAGCTAAAAAGAAATTTCATTTCAAAATCTTCAGTAAAACAGAAGAAATCTGCATGAAAAAAAATGCTAAAAAGGGGAATAACTCTTACAATATTGATGCAAGAGTTATGACCATTGTGCAACACTCTTCCACTTGTCAAGCTCTTTCTATATATGAAGTTTCATCTTAAAAGCTTCCGTAGAAAAGGAGTTATGAGGCTTGAGGCAAAAAGCATGACAGACAGACAGACGGATGGACCGACAGACAAATGCCGGAAAAGTGATCCCTAAGCATCACCTCTGCCTACAGCAGGTGACACAAAAATGTGTTTGCAAAACATAATGCCCCATGTTACGCTTGACCATAAATGCACAAACCTTTTTGGTCCAAGGATCTTTTTATTTATTTTTTAAATATTTCTCTCATCTCAAGCTTAGTAAATGTACTATACTTTCTCCATAAACATTGACCTTCTCCTCTGAAAAATTTCCACTCAGTGGACATCAAGTCAGACTATCAATATTTACGGCAGTTTTGCATACAATCATCATCTCATATTTCTAAGCATCTGAAAGTACATACCTAATCAATTAAGGACATTAGGAAACTAATGGGCTCAAGACATGAAACATGGCTAACCATCATTCACTGCCTCAGCACTTGTCCTGTCTAACTACCATATATAGCATCTATTGTATTGAAAATACAACAGTACAGAAAACATAACCACTTGTAAGAAAGTCTATTTATGATAATCAGGCAGAAGGATGTTTAATACATTCAACCCTGAAACTTTTAATGGACATTTCCAATTTCAAAATCATTCAAGTCCATTTTTGACTATTTAGGGTTGAATTAACAATATATTTCTAAATGACAAACAGTGTAGAACCTGATCAGAGGGCTCCTTAAGGAGCCCTCTGATCAGGGTATACACTGTTTATATAGGACAAGTGTAATCCTCACAGGTACTTTGTTTGTAAATGACCAGTATACTCACAGCTAGGATTGAATGTGTTGAAGAGGAAAGTATAAAGCAGAAAGTTCTTCGAGACCATTCTAATGAGTTGTGACACCATAGGGTTTAAAGCAGACATAAAGGTTTTAGTTTTTGAAATACCCCCCTTATCTGGAGCTCTGAATTCACATACAAATACTAATTTTGCACGTTGTCTTAAGAGTGGTTGATATATAGGTCTGAACACTGAACTACATACAGCAACTGTACAAAATCAATTGGCAAACTACCATTACATACAAATATATCACCAATTTGGACACTTTCCAGAACTGAAAACCGACAATTTGGATATTTCTGGGGCCCGTCTTACAAAACTTTGTACGACAAAAATGGTCGTAAGTGAAAACTTTATAATAATCTAGATTCTGATTATTCCGTCTAATCCTGTCTTGTGACATCTCTTTGGAATCGTCATTTCAAGACGATTCCAAAGAGATGTTACAAGACAGTATTAGATGGAGAAATAAAATAGTAATTAAAAAATTTAGAATCTAACTTACGACAATATTTGTCGTACAACGTTCCGTAAGACAGGCCCATTGTCCCTTTAACCCATTACCCCATAAATACACCTTTTAATGCCTCTAATTATTTCTAAAGTAAGAAAAGCAGTCCCAACATGAAAGGGTCAGGATATAAAACAAATAAAGCATTTCCTTTCCAGATGGTAACTAAATTAAAGCATTTTGCTTTATTTTCAACCTGCTTTAAACAGTCACCTGTTTTCTGCCTTTTAACACCTTCAATTTATTCTTCCACTGAAAACAATAGTTCCTATTTATACAGTAACAGACCTGTACCAGAAGAAATATTTTCTATTTCCTATCAGATGGTAGCTTTGTACATTCTGCTTTACTTTCAACCTGCTTTAAATGGACACTTGTTTTCAAAACTAGAAACAGGTTATGGTGTAATGGGTTAAAAATGCTATGAGAAAAATGAGATATGCCAATTGAAGCAAACTACAATGAGGAAATGAGATATGTCAAACTATTTGTGTGCACCATGCTGACTGAACTGAAGACTCTTGAGTACCATCTCTAAATCAATGACAATGTTCACTTACCTCTGAACAATTAGTGTAAAACAATTAGCCAAAACAATACCGTTAAACCATATGAGCGAATCAATAGCTGCAGTGGAACCCTAGCATGTGCCGCTGACATGTCTACACATAGAGACAGTCTCAGACACTTCTGATTGATCCATGAAAACATTTTATCTGCTTTTAACCCTTTATTCCTTAGCCTGGTTCTAGTATTGAAGATAGGTGACTAAGTAAAGTAGGTTAAAAGTAAAGCAGAATGTGCCTTCAGGCACATTCTGCTTAACTTTTAGCCTGCTTTAATCTTAGCTATCTGCTAGAATGAATGAATGAATGGTGTTTTACAGCCCATCAACACAAGATGGTCATTTAAAGCTGCAAACATATTGGATGAAAAATGAAGAATGGAATCAAACTTAAAAGCAACTCATCTATACCTAGATCTATCTGCTAGAATATAGAAAATATTTCTTATGATACATACTCATATGACTATAAATTGGAACTCTTTTTTTTTCAGTGGAGGAATAAGTTAAAGGTGTAAAAATGAGCATCTGTGGAGTAATGGGTTAACAAATAGTACAGATCAATCTGTATTAATTAGCAGACATTTTGATGAACAAAATAAGTTTCTCGAAAATCTATAACTGTTCTGAAGGAAATGAACAAACTCTGTTTCGCCACACTTTTATACCTGTCGTTTGTGATCATCTGATGTTTTGATCTACGTGTACATATCATTTGTTTTGTTTGTACACAATTTATTGTGACATAATCAAAACTTGTAATGTTGTCATGGTTATAATGATGACAACAAATGAAGCAGACCTAAGATTTTTTGAGTTGGTTTCTTGGGAAGCAAGTACTTTTGTTTAACCCAATACCCCATAGCCTGTTTCCAGTATTGAAGATAGGTGGCCACTTAAAGCAGGTTGAAAGTAATTCTGCTTTACTTTCAGCCTGTTTTAAGCTACCATCCGAGTTACAATATAGAAATTAGTTTGTGTGATCTACATTCTTGACTATAAATTTAATTTTTTTTCTTCAATGTAAGACTTAATTAAAGGCATAAAATGATGTATTTGTGGGGGTTATGGGTTAAAGAAGCAAGACATTTGGTCTTGCTTCTTTTTTGAAGCAGATCTCAATTTTTAGGTTTTGCTTCTTGGGGGGCAAGTCCTCTTAGTAAAGTATAATTATAAGCCTAAAATTTTTTGTAATTTAAGTTTGAATACTTTAACACTGTCAACTATTATTGCAGTCAAAGTCTCTGGAGACTGTATATATAATTTAAAGCTGCTGACATGTCTAAATAAAGAAGACCTAGTAACCTCCAGAACAATCGAGAAAACAATTATCTGTAAACTATAAACCAAACTGTACAGATAGACCTCTGTTAGCCCTTTCTAACTTTCCATAGACTGTTTCTAATCTTGAAGACAGGTGACCACTAAAAGCAGGTTGACAGCAAAGCGGAATGTGCCTCAAGGTACATATTTATGACTGCATCATGTGGAAATATTTTCTTCAGTGAAGGAATAATCCAAATGTGTATTTACGGAGTAATGGGTTAATTAAGCCTTTAATACAACATACATGTATTTGCATAATGATGCCTTAAATTACCTATTTCCCTGCATAAATGAAAAGATTATACCTCGACCATGCCTTTATAAAATTAACACATGCAAATGAAAGTTTGCAGATGGTGCTCCTTAAAGCAAGATATTAAAGTAAATCAGAAATTTCCTAATAAAATCATCTTGTTTCAAACAGATACCTGATTTAACCCATTACCCCATACATGCACCTTTTTACATCTTTAATCTATTCCTCCACCGAAGAAAATAGTTCCACTACATACAGTCACGAATATGAACCAATATAAGATATGGTTCCTAACCGTAGCAGAATGTAGCTTAAAGCATTCTGCTTTATTTTCAACCTGCTTTAAGTAGTCTACTGTCTTCAAAACTAGAAACAGTTTCTGGAATTAAGAAATACAAAGCAAAAGTAACTCTATATCGAGGGCTTGGTGCAAAACTATTGTAACTCCTCCACAATTGTGAAGGAGTTACAATAGTTTTGCACCAAGCCCTCGATATGCTATATCCAGGGCTGCCATTTCTCTGGATTTTTCCTAAATCTCCGGATTTTTCCGCAGTGCATGGTAGCTTAAAGCAGGCTGAAAGTAAAGCAGAATGCACCCTAAGGCGAATTCTGCTTTACTTGCAGTCTGCTTTAAGTAGTCACATGTCAACAAAACAAGAAAAAGGCTATGGGGTAAAGGTACAATTCGTAAAATCTCACTTGAAAAATCTTAGGATTTTTTATGTCAACTTTTGGCAGCCCTGTATATCAGCTGGATAATATCAGGGCTCCAGATACACGGGGGGCTAACTAGATATTACGATGAAATGTTTGTCTACGACAACCTATATGGGTATTATAAGAGATTTGTATAGCTACGAAGTCAGTGTATATAGTGAGAAATGTTTGTCTACGACAACAAAATTGCCTTCGTAGCAATACAAATTTGTTATAATACCCATATAGGTTGTCGTAGACAAACCAGGGCTCCAGATAAGAGGTAGTTATTTCAACAAATCAAACATTTTCTCACTCATTTCAGCACCAAATCCTATGGTGTTACTACTCATTAGAATTGTCTCTTCGAGACGACTCTAATGAGTAGTGACACCATAGGGTTTAATTAAGAATTAAAGATTTTAGTTTTTGAAAAACTACCCTTATATGTTGCTCTGCAAACATTTCATCGTAATACCTAGTTAGCCCCCCCGTGAGATAAAAGGATGTAAACTGAATAAATCCAACAATTTGTCACTCATTTTAGCACCAAATCCTATGATCATTAGAATCATGATCACTTTGATACAATTCTAATGAGCAGTGACACCATAGGGTTTAACCCTTTCCCACATAGCATATCTCTAGTATTGAATATAGGTGTCCACTTAAAGCAGGTTGAAAGTAAAGCAGAATGCGCTTTAAGCGCATTCTGCTTTACTTTCAGCCTGCTTTAAGCTATCATCTGCTAGAATATAGAAAATATTTTGTATTATGCATATTTATGAATGTATAAATTGGAACTATTTTCTTCAGGGCAAGAATAAACTGAATGCGCTAAAAGGCGCTTCTATGGGGGAAAGGGTTAAAGCAGAAATAAATATTTTATTTTGTTTAAAATACTTCCCTTATATATGGAGCCCATGTATATGTCACAATGCCAAACATTGACAAAAACAACCCTTAAAAGTCAGAAATGGACTAGACTAAAATGGAAGCTGGAATTGTCCATTTAAAGTTTCAGGGAGGAAAGAGTTAATGTTCTGCCTCTAGTACTGCCTTATATTTTTCATATTTTCCCTTGAATGCCCACCAAACACAGGTTTGTCTATAAATATATCTTCACTCTCTGACACATATATTACAGACAAACTCTCTAAGGCTCTCTAAGAGATTATTAAATACAGTCAAACCTCAGACTAGTAATTTAAAGCCAGTCTCAAACAAATAGTTAGTACTCATTATTAGTGTCAAATACAGACACCAGCTTAAAGCAGGATGAAAGTAACGCAGAAAGCTCCTGAAGGAGCTTTCTGCTGTACTATCATCCTGCTTTAAGCAATCACTCACATTAAACGAACACTCAAAATAAATGTTTAAAGTGATCGCTGTACACAGTGTTTTTTGTATTGATATTAAAGTATGGTTAGTAATAAACAATGTTCCCGACCACTGATTGGTTCCTTTGATATGAGAAGTTGAGAATTGCATCCAGGATTTCTGACATCACTCAATAGAAGACCGACAGTAGAAGTCCTAAATACAGAAGGTTGCTTTACCCATTACCCCATAAATACGCCTTTTTACACCCATCATTTATTCATCCACTGAAGAAAATAGGTCAAATTTATACAGTTATAAATATGTATCATAAGAATTATTTGCTTATATATCCTGGCAGATGATGGCTTAAATAAGGTTAAAGTAAAACAGAATGTGCCTTAAGGCGCATTCTGCTTTACTTTCAACCTGCTTTAAGGGATCACCTATTGTCAAAACTTGAAATAAGCTATGGGGTAATTGGTTAAGAAAGGATCAAAATAATCCAGAAAGCTCCTGTATTAAGCAGTCACCTGTCTTTAGACCATGCATCTTTAATCCATTTACCCCATTAACCCTTTCCCTTATAGAAGCGATTTTTAGCACATGAATTTTATTCATCCGCTGAAGAAAATAGTTCCAATATAAACCGAAATGAATATGAGTCATATTTAATACTTTCCATATTCTAGCTGGTAATAGCTTAAAGCAGGCTGAAAGTAAAGCAGAATGCGCCATATGGCGCATTCTGCTTTACTTTCAACCTGCTTTAAGTAGTCACCTATTTTCAAAACTATAAACAGGCTATGGGGTAATGGGTTAATTTGCCTTTTTGCACTTAGTTATATGAACTCCTTCACTGAAGAAAATAGTTCCACTTTAAAACAGTCATCATTATGAATATGACTCTTTAAAAGTTTAAGAAATAGTTTCTATATCCTAGCAGATGGATCTTATATTCAGTAGGCTGAAAGTAAAGCACCTTAACCCTTATGATGCTAAGCGTGACTTGACTAACATTTGCACAGTTTCGATCCAGAGCAGATGCCGCGTTACGCCGAGATGGGTTATAAACTTATAACACCATTTATAAATTCAATTTTGAGTGGTTTGATTACAGGGGCAACAACTCTTTTATGGTATACCTGGGGTCTATATTAACCCATTGTATGCTGGGTAATATTTGGCGGCCATTTTAAAATGTCGTCTGCAGCGGGTATTAGTTTACCCAAATATATGCAAAAGATTTTAGCAGTTTCTGATAGAATACTGAACTAGCTGCAAACAGTTTTGATCTCAGGCCTGCTCTGAGATCAAAACTGTTTGCCTAGAGGTACACCTAAAAGTGTATCCCGCATATAATGGGTTAATCAATATTGACTCTTTTGAGTTCTTAATTAGAACAGATGTTACCAAAGTCAAATAAAGAGCATCAGACTTACAAAGTGAGCAGAAAATGAGCAGCTGTCCCACTTTGAGCACCTTTTCACAGTTTTATAGTTTATCCCAAAAGCTGTTTCTAGTTTAGAAGACCTGTGACCACTTAAGACAGGTTGACCTTAAGCCTTAATGCGCATTCTGCTTTACTTTCAGCCTGCTAAAATTAAGCTATTCAGTTATGCTGCGTTTACACTCAGCCAAGATAGCTACGATGGCCGCGATTTAGAAAAAGCGCAGAGCTTCACGACTTATTATCAATTTCTACGCTATACCACGCTTTCTTACGCTCTTTGAATGCCTTGTTACCTCCTGCAGCGTTTTGTTGCGAACCGAACAAGATACTGATGAGGATCTGCCACGATTTCATTACGTTCTCTCAAGCTCTCTTACGGTAACCACGATACGCTATCACGTTTTATGACGTTCTGTTAAGATATAACACGATATAACGCTCTGTTAAGCTCTCCTGCGATTTATGGCAACGATTTCACCAAGAGTGTTGCGTTTTGAGCACGATTGGGGTATAAAAAGGAGGCATGGGCCACCCACTAATTCTCTGGATGCTGGTGTCAAACTCTGATTACATTGGGATGACGCATCTGAAAATATTTGGTGGGAATCTTAACCTGTCACTCATATTTATATTTATTCTATCAAAATGTCAATTTTAATGTTATTTTGAGGAAATGAAGTAGACGACAATTTTTATCAAACCAAATTGCAGCAAGGAAAGGGCTTGAAATACGGTTATTGTCTTGTTTAAATGAAACTTCGGTAAGTGCCGTTGTAAAGAGGGAGTCGCTGTTGGGAGGGCCGTTGTAGGGAGGGGGCACTATATTAACTTAATAATACATGAACAAACTTAAAGAATCGCCTTTCCAAGTTAACAAAGATCCCCTACGTTTGGGCTTCACGCTGTGATGCGTTCTGTTAAGTTCTGTTAAGCTGTATGACGCTCTACTAAGATTCCAAAGTTCTATTACGCTCTCTCACGATATAAAAAACAAATCGGCATAATCGTGTCAAATTTTTTGACCGTCAAAAAATCTGCCATGATCCTTGCGATTCTCCCGATTCTTCCACGCTCTCTCAAGATCACCACGATTCGTCCCACGGTCTGCAACGCTCACTGCGATTCCCTCGAATCGTGGGCATCGCAGCTATCGTGGCTGAGTGTAAACGCAGCATTAGGACAAAGAAAATATTTCTTAAGATAGATCATTCATGACTGTATAAAAGAGAATTATTTTCTTCTGTAGAGGAATAAATTAAAGGCATAAAAAGGCATATTAATGGGGGAATAGGTTAAGTTATTTCTTCAATTGAAGAAAACAGTTCCATTTTATACAATCATGAATATGCACCATAAGAAATTCATTCTCTATCCTAGCAGATTAAATTGTAGCTTATAACAGACTGAAGGTAAAGAAGAATGCATCTTGAGGCACGTTCTGCTTTACTTTCAACCTGCTTTAACCCTTTGAACCCTAGTCCCGCATATAGGCGTCTTTTCAAACAGTGTACATGTGAATAGTAATCTTGTCCTGTGCAAACAGTGAAGGCCCAGATCAGAGGGCTCCGAAAGGAGCTCTCTGATCAGGGTCTTCACTGTTTGTCAGTATTGCCAAAATTGACAAAAACAACTCTTTAAAGCCAGAAATGGACTAGACAAAAATCGAAACTGGAATTGTCCATTTAAAGTTTCAGGGAGGAAAGAGTTAAGTGGTCATTGATCTTCAATACAAGAAACAGGCTCAGCTCTAAATGACCATCTTGTGTCCATGTGATGTAAAACACCATTTGTTCATTTTAGAAACAGGCTATGGGGTGATGGGTTATCTCATTGAGCCCTAGTGAGGCATATATGCGTTCTTTACCAAATGTGTACCTGTGAAGAGTACACTTGTCACATGCAAACAGTGAAGTCCCTGATCAGAGGGCTCCTGCAGGATCCCTCTGATCAGAGACTTCACTATTTGTCATTTGGCAATTTATCACAAAATACAACCCTAAATAGTCTAAAATGGACCAACCTTTGTTGCAAACTGGAATTTTCCATTGGAAGTTTCAGGGGATAGTGGGTTAAAGCAGAATGGATGTAAAGCCTATAATGATAAAGTCCCCATATCATAAAAACACTTTTAAAACTACAGAAGGAAAGAGTGTTAAAGGTGTGTTATTATTTAACTATCAATCATTGCGCAATTATTTATGACACTTCTAAAGTGCCAGACATTGATTGTCAATTTCCTGATTGCTGCTGATACGAAATGGCTCCAGGTTAAATGCAGCTGCTCCACAATATCTCTGCCATAATAAATATCACCCACTCACAATGATTGTAACAGAACATTTTCAAATTTAATCTTTTTAATATCTTACAGGGCTCCAGATTAGAGGGAGTAAACTGAACAAATCGAACTTTTTCTCACTTATTTAAGTACCAAATCCTATGGTGTTACTACTCATTAGAATCATCTTGAAGAGACGATTCTAATGAGTAGTAACACCATAGGGTTTAATGCAGAAGTGAAGATTTTAGTTTTTGAAATAGCCCCCTTATCTGGAGCTCTGATCTTAACTCTTTCAACACCATGGACCTGTTTAAAATATACTCATTACATATGCAAAAAGTGCAGACTCAGGAGCCCTCTGATCAAGGTCTACACTGTTTGCTAATTTAGAGCTGTATTTATTAAACTAATCAGAATTTCAAGTAGACTGTTATGATTTGGTAATTAAACAAGAACCCCATGAGGCATATTTCGCTCACCTGAGAATAGCTGACGGGGTCATTTTTTACCCGAGGGGCATAATTTGAACAAACTTGATAGAAGACCTGTAGATGATGCTATGTGCCAAATATCTATGCTCTGGCCCTTGTAGTTTCAGACAAGAAGATTTTTTAAGATTTCCTTATTTTTTCTCTTTGGTTGCCAAGACAACCAGAGTTCTACATTGTTTTTAATTCTTTGAACAAATTGGAAAGAGCTTGACCCAAGGAACGTTCCTGTAAAGTTCGGTTGAAATCTGTCAATCGGTATAGGAGGAGCTGATGTCATTTGAAGCAATTGTTAACGACGACAGACGACACACAACGGTCACAGGGCCATCCCAATAGCTCACCTTGAGCGTTTGGCTCAGGTGAGCTAAAAATCGATTCTGATCAACATTTTTTTTTTCTGAAATTTTTCCTAAACACAATCCTAAAATTTAGAATAAACTGGCCATTTTTCAAAAGTGGAATAGTCCATATGAAGATTTCAGCCAGAGCTCCAGATAATGGGGAGTATTTCAAAAACTAAAATCTTTATTTCTGATTTAAACCCTATGGTGTCACTACTCATTAGAATCGTCTATGATTTGGTGCTAAAATAAGTGAGAAAATGTTGGATTTGTGCTGTTTACTCCCTCTTATCTGGAGGCCTGTTCAGCATACTAGCGAGGAATAAAAGTTTATTTCAGGTTTTATTAATTATTACCGTAAAGTGTTTGAACGTGTAATAGGTCATGACTTCGTTTCACAAACACTTTAGAACTACATTATTTAAAACCAACATACAAAAGGCGTTAAGTATTTACACAAGAGTTTGACGACTACAGTAGAATGTTAGAATTTAACATGAGAGCTTATGTCATGTCACTAGGTCTCTAGATAATAGGAAATAAACAAACAAGACTGCGTTCAATAAACGCTTATGCCCCCGGTGGCATCCTTGACAATATATTCTGAATCTTTTTCTAAGTCCAAATTAGGTCAAGGTCAAGGTCAAACTGAGCTTCGGTATTACTGGTGGGTTGGTAATGGTCCAAGGCAATAAATGTATAAGTATAGAAGCATTGTAGTAAGTAGTGTTGATGCTAGACGAAACGGTAAAATCTAGTTAACCAAGAAATAGCCCATTCAAAATATTCTAAGTCCAAATTAGGTCAAGGTCAAGGTCAAAATCAAGGTTAGGTATTATTGGTGGCTAGGGAATGGTCCAAGGCAACAACTGTATAAGTATCCAAGCATTTGAATAAGAGGTGTTGATGCTAGACGAAACGATAAAATCTACTTAACCTGGACGGACGGACGGACGTGCCACCGAATTGGGTTAGAGGGCCTTTTCTTTTGTTATTTTCTTTTGTTCGAATAACGGGCCACGGCCCCTTAGTGTATTGTTACGGAGTGAACTCCATTGTCTTCTTTTGTTATGTTTACCGTTATCTGGCCCTCTAACCCACTTTAGTGGCGCGGACGGACGGACGGACGGACGTGCCACCAAAATGGGTTAGAGGGCCTTTTCTTTTGTTATTTTCTTTTGTTTGAATAACAGGCCACGGCCCCTTATTCTATTGTTACGGAATGAACTCTATTGTCTTCTTTTGTTATGTTTACCGTTATCTGGCCAGAAAAGGCCCTCTAACCCATTTCGGTTGTGCGGAAGGACGGACGGACAGGACGATTACTATAGGCTCCCGCATCTGTCGATGCCGGGGGCATAACGAGAGCACCGCAAACGGGTGCTGGACGCTCGACTTTCATATACTTGAGACGGCTACATTTTTCAAACTTAAAGAATGTGTATGGGTGTTTAATGCCCTATTGATCATAAAAGTTTGTAAGCAACAACAACTTAAACATACTTGGACAGTCTACATTCCATTTAAAAGTAAACTATAAGTCAAAAGAAGGACAATATCTTTGCCTGCTTTACCTGCCCTGTTGTAATGAGTTGCCCTTTTGAAACTAAACAAGTATTCAAATATATTGGAAGTTTGAAATAAATAACTTTCTACAGTTACTGAATATAATTTCATATACAAATTCTTAGTCAAACAAGGGCAATAACTCTGACAAATCCGATGGTTATCTGCTTTGTTGGAAAGGTGATGCCCTTTTGAAACTGAACAAGTATTCAAAGTTTCAAGTTAATACCTATGGTAATTATTGAGAAATTTCAATTTACAAGTTTTATGCAAATAAAAACAAGGGCAATAACTCTGGAATGGCACATCCCAGATCACCTTTCTTGTTTGAATGAGCTGCCCTTTTGATATAACACAAGTATTTAAAGTTTCAAGTTAATACCTTTGACAGTTATTAAAATATTGCAATTTTCAAGTTTTAAGTAAATAAATCAAGGGCAATTATTCTGGAATTACAATCACAGAGTAACCTTGTTGTAATGAGTTGTCCTTTTAATACTTAACAAGTATTCAAAGTTTCAAGTTAATATCTTTCATACTTATTTAGATATGTTAATTTATAACTTTGAAGTCAATAAAACAAGGGCAATAAATCTGGATACACAAACCTCAGGGTTACCTGTCTTATTGTAATGAGTTGCCCTATTGATACTGAATAACTATTCAAAGTTTCAAGTTAATATCTTTCATAGTTATTTAGATATGTTAATTTACAATTTTTAAGTAAATAAAGCAAGGGCAATAACTCTGAAATGACAAATCCCAGGGTTATCTGCCTTGTTGTAATGAGTTGCCCTGTTGATACTTAACAAGTATTCCAAGTTTCAAATGGATACCTTTGATAGTTATTGAGTTATGTTAATTTTTATTTTTTAAGTAAATAAAACAAGGGCAATAACTCTGAAATGACATATCCCCGGGTTACCTGCCTTGTTGCAATGAGTTTCCCTTCTGACACTGAACAACTATTCCAAGTTTCAAATGGATACCTTTGATAGTTATTGAGATATGTTAATTTATAATTTTTAAGTAAATAAAACAAGGGCAATAACTCTGAAATGACAAATCCCAGGGTTACCTGCCTTGTTGAAATGAGTTGCCCTTTCGATACTGAACAACTATTCAAAGTTTCAAATGGATACCTTTGATAGTTATTGAGAAATCAACTCTTACAAAAACCTTAAGCAAAAAACTTAACCGACGCAGACGCTGACGCAGACGCAGACGCAGACGACAGGGTGACGACAATAGCTCGACTTTTCGAAAAAGTCGAGCTAAAAATGCCATCATTTTTTGGTTATGTTTCCACCAAAAGCTATGTGTGACGAAACACTTATAGAATTGTTATGAAAAATTGTAATAAGTGTAGGATTACATTGAGACAAAATGGTCTGTTACCTTTCAACCCTAAATATCTCATGACAAACAGTTTGAATCCAGATCAGTCGCCGCACTATGCGGCGTCTGATCTAGATTCAAGCTGTTTGCAAATGTAAGCCCATTTTTCTTCCTATAACACCTGACCCTCCGAACAACCCACACAACTTTTGTCAGCCATTGTAGAGAGGGAGCCCTGTTACATAATTGGCATCCTTAAGAAACAATGTACAAGTGAAGAGAACACAAACAGTGTAGATCTCAGGTCTCCAGATACGGGGAGTATTTCAAAAACTAAAATCTTTATTTCTGCATTAAACTCTATGGTGTCACTACTTATTAGAATCGTCTCGAAGAGACGATTCTAATGAGAAGTAACACCATAGGATTTGGTGCTGAAATGAGTAATAAATTGTTGGATTTGTTCAGTTTACTCCTTCTTATCTGGAGATCTAGATCAGAGGGCTCTTACAGGAGCCCTCTGATCATGGTCTGCACTTTTAGTCATATTTCAATACATGGTAAAACAAACTAAAATAGCTCAGATATGGATCATATTTACTTTGAGACTTGAATTGACCTTTTGAAGTATGTGGGTTGAAATAGGATATACAGTAAAACCTCTCTATTACGACGACTAAACTGTGTTGATTATTACCGGTAGGTGTCTTAGACAGATGACTGCTTAAAGCAAGGTGAAAGTAAAACAGAAAGGGAGATTTCTGTTTTAACTTCACCTTGCTTTAAGCTGTCATCTGCCTTTTATACAATCAATTTTCCATTGTTTTAGCAGTCCTTAGAATAGTGAGATTTAAGAGCTCCAGATAAGGAGAGTATTAACAAAACTAAAATCTTTATTTTTGTATTAAACCCTATGGTGCCACTACTCATTAGAATCGTCTCCAAGAGACGATTCTAATGAGTAGTAACATTATAGGTTTTAGTGCTGAAATGAGTAAGAAAATAAGGATTTGATCAGTTTGCTTTGTCTTGGGTTTTAGTGTACAAATTCTGCACTCACCTAGAGCTTACTGGTTCCTAGAGTATTCCCACATATCACTGTGCTTCTACGAAATAATTTGAAGGCGTAAAAAGGTGTATTAATGGGGTTATGGGTTAAAACCTATGGTGTCACTACTCATTAGAATCGTCTTGAATAGACGAGTCTAATGAGTAGTGACACCATAGGTTTTGGTGCTGAAATGAGTGAGAAAATAAGTTTTTGTTCGGTTTACTTTGTCTTGGGATTTAGTGTTCAAATTCTACACTCACCTAGAGCTGACGTGGTTCCTAGAGTATTCCCACATAATCTTGTTTGAGCAGGGCTCCAGATAAGGGGAGTATTCCAAAAACTAAAATCTTTATTTTTGTTTTAAACCCTATGGTGTCATTACTCATTAGAATCGTCTCCAAGAGACGATTCTAATGAGTAGTAACACCATTGGATTTGGTGCTGAAATGAGCAAGAAAATAATGATTTGTTCAGTTTACTTTGTCTTGGGTTTTAGTGTATAAATTCTGCACTCACCTAGAGCTCACTGTTTCCTAGTGTATTCCCACATATCACTGTGCCTCTACGAAATAATTTGAAGGCGTAAATAGGCGTATTTATGGGGTAATGGGTTAAAACCTATGGTGTCACTACTCATTAGAATCGTCTTGAATAGACGATTCTAATGAGTAGTGACACCATAGGATTTGGTGCTGAAATGAATGAGAAAATAGATTTGTTCAGTTTACTCCCTCTAATCCAGAGTGTTGGGTTTTATATTTATATATTATAGTGTACAATTTCTTCACTCACCTAGAGCTGACTGGTTCCTAGAGTATTCCCACATATCACTGTGCCTCTACCTGGTAATCACGGCAGCAGATGCTCATCGTCACGAATTCCAACAGTCTCTGAAATACCACTAGAATCCATAGAAAAATCAATAACAACATTTCATACATAAGCTGCTTCAGCCCTGACACAGCCGAAAGCAAAGAAGACCTATGTTTTGGTTCAGTAAAAGAGTCCTTTCCTTATTACCAAATGTCATGCTTATCTTGCAACATATTCTATATAGCCAACCTATATGAATCAGATTATGCTAAAATCAGTTAAGAATCATGCATTTTTCATAAGATATATATATATACACGGGGTTCAAGATAAGGGGGAGAACACTGAACAAATCCAACATTTTCTCACTTATTTTAGCACCAAATCCTATGATGTTACTACTTATTAGAATCGTCTCTTCGAGACGATTCTAATGAGTAGTGACACCATAGGTTTTAAAGCAGATATAAAGATTTTAGTTTTTGAAATACTCCCCTTATCTGGAGCCCTGGCTTCTTGTAACATTCTATATATCCAACCTATATGAATAATATATATTACCAGATTATGCTAAAATCAGTTAAGAATTATGCATTTTTTATAAGATATATATAGATATATGGATTTATTGACTACTGAGGAGCCGAAAGGTGAAACGATTTTACTTTTTAGATAGTGTAATAATGTTTCATTAAAGTTTACAAACCAAGGCAGACTATCTATTTTATTAATTCTATACATATTTGAACTTGTACCAGACCAACTTTTGTAGGATTTTTGTATTTTGATCCGTCTACATATATGTATAAAAGATTAAAGATTCCTTCACATGGTTTAGAACATTAAATCAAAATATTCTCGGCTGAAAACAAGAAAATCATGCTCCTAGAACGCAGGGAATCAATTCCATTAACCTTTTACAAATGATTTTGCTAGCATTTCTACAAGAATAAGAAAATGTCAAGATTTTTTATAGCAGATGACCTTTAGACCTGATGATTTATTCTACTTAACCCTTTCCCCCATAGAAGCGCCTTTTAGCGGATATGATTTATTCATCCGCTGAAGAAAATAGTTCCAATTTAATCAGTAATGAATATGTATTATAAGGAATATTTTCTATATTATAGCACATGATAGCTTAAAGCAGGCTGAAAGTAAAGCAGAATGCGCCCTTAGGCGCATTCTACTTTACTTTCAACTTGCTTTAAGTAGTCACCTATCTTTAATACTATAAATAGGCTATCAGGTAAAGGGTTAAAAAAATGAGTAATAATATTTATATCTTTCAAAACCATCATGGATCTGTTTAAGATATAACCATGACATTAATTTGCAAAAAGTGTAAACCCAGATCAGAGGGCACCTATAGGAGCCCCCTGATCTGAGTCTACACTGTTTGCTTCTTTAGACCAGTATTTATTTAACTAGCCAGAATTTCAAGTAGACTTGTTCATGTTTTGGCAAGGGAACCTTAATAACCCACAAGAGTTACTTAGTGTTGAAAGAGTTCAACCATCTAGATCTAGGATACGTTCTACTTATGGTACTACAGCGTTCCCTCCCTACAACGTCCCCCCCCCCCCCCCCCCCCACAACGACTCCCTCCTCACGACCCTTGCCCCTGTTCCCCAAACAAGACATTTATGTCAAATCTTTTCATGGCTGTAATACTGTCTGCTTAAATTTGTCGTCTGCTGTTTTTCTCCATGTTATATATAAGTTTACGTTTTGATAGAATAAATATAATGACAAGTGACAAATAACTTGAAACCAGATTAGACGCTGCGTTACCCGGCGTCTGATCTGGATTCAAGCTGTTTGCAAATGTAAGTCAAGTCTTATTTTTCCTCCCTATAACGACTCTCTTTGAACAACAACAAAATATGTGTCTCCCATTGGGTGTCGTTGTATAGAGGGACCACTGTACTTAATGTAGGACAAAACTAATGCAGAAATTAAGCTCCTTTAGGACCTTTCTGTAGTAATTGTGACCTGCATTAAGCTATATCCTTAATACAAGACTGCAAACAAATCTCTTTTGCATGGCAGCTTTACACAATTTTTGAACAACAATTCCCTCCTTACAACAACCCTTGCTGCTTTTCCCCAGATAAGACAGTTATGTCCAACCTTTTCACGGCTGCAATATTGTCTGCTTAAAATTGTCAACTGCTGTTTTTCTCCAATGACAACTCCCTCCGGACAACAAACAAAATATCTGTCTCCCATTGGGCGTTGTTGTAGAGAGGGACAGGGCTCCAGATAAGAGGGGGTAAATTGAACTAATCCAACACTTTCTCACTCATTTTACCACTAAATCCTATGGTGTTACTACTCGTTAGAATCGTCTCTTCGAGACGATTCTAATGAGTAGTGACACCATAGGGTTTAATTGAGAAATAAAAATTTTAGTTTTTGGAATACCCCCCTTATCTCGAGCCCTGGAGGGAGCACTGTAGTGTACTTTAACCATTTGAACCCTAGTCCCGCATATAGGCGTTCTTTTCAAACAGTGTACATGTGAATAGTACACTTGTCCTGTGCAAACAGTGAATACCCTGATCAGAGGGCTCCGAAAGGAGCCCTCTGATCAGGGTCTTCACTGTTTGTCATAATGCCAAACATTGACAAAAACAACCCTTAAAAGTCAGAAATGGACTAGACTAAAATGGAAACTGGAATTGTCCATTTAAAGTTTCAGGGAGGAAAGAGTTAAAGATGACTGCAAATTTAATCCCTTGAATCTTCAGACCTAATATGTCATTGTTTCCCTGTATAGAGCTCCCTCTCTACGACACCCAAAGGGAGACAAACATTGTGTGCATTGTTCAGAGGGAGGCTGAGAGGGAGGGAAATTGGCTTACATTTGCAAACAGCTTGAATCCAGATCAGACGCTGCGTAAGTAACGCGGCATCTGATCTGGATTCAAGCTGTTTGTCACTCTTAATAATATTTATTCTATCAAAATGTAACTTTGAGAAAAACAGCAGAAGATAATTCAGCAGTAAAAGCGTTAGACATACTTGTCTTGTTTAGGGAACTGCGGCAAAGGTCGTTGTAAGGAGGGAGTCGTCGTTGGGAGGGCCGATGTAGAGAGGGAACACTGTAGTATCTAACGTCGCCTAACTGACAATATGAATTTTGTTTGGGTGAACTCTGTTATCTTATTTCCTCTTACAAATGGGTAATTATTTCCGATTGTGCCATTACATCACTGACTGTCAAATTTAATAACAAACCTCCAGTTGGTTAGCAGAAAATGCTTTTTATCCATTAACCCTAATACTGTACCAAAGCACTGCTTGATTTGCATTTGCAAACAAATTGGAACGAGTTCAGATTCCAAGTCAACTCAGTATCTGATCTGAATCCAAACTGTTTGACATGGTATAGATGTTTCTTCAGTTGAAAAGATGTAGAGGGCTGTATAGACAACTTTAAAGCAGATTGTGTCTTAGCAAGACAAGGATTAGGTCTGACGCTATAACTTCTGACAATGCTCCCTGAGGCTAAAACCTTCATTATAGAAGTTCTCTTATTGTCACGAGCACAGTGAACATCGTTCCACATAGGTAAAAACAAGTAGATCCAAATCTTAACATCTATTTGCTGAGTAAATGATCAAATATCAAAATGGGTAGATCTTTAAGTACATTATATTAATTCCAAAGACAGATAATGATGAAGTCTGTTATAGGAACAAGGGAACTCAAAACTCCCACTTCAACACACAATAAAGGCTCAGAAAATAATGAGAATTTATATCGTGTCTAAGACTGTTACTTCTACAAAATAGCGTTTGCTTCAGGCCAACAGCTTATAACTTTACAATCAAACTTAATTGTGTTAACCCATTACCCCATAGTTTATTTCTAGTTTTAAAGAAAGATGATCACTAGTAAAGCAGGTTGAAAGTAAAGCAGAATAAGGCACATTCTGCTTTACTTTCAGCCTATTTTAAGCTATTATCGGCTAGAATATAGAAAACATTTCTTATGATTCTTATTTGTAACTGTATAAATTGGAACTATTTTCTTTAGTTGAGGAATAAATTGAAGGCGTAAAAAGGCGTATTTATGGGGGAACGGGTTAACCTGGCTTTCCAAACAATTTGCCTATACTTGGTAAAACAAGATTTGCATCACAGCATTAATGAATTGCAATCGTCAACAAAATCACTTATCCAAATGCCGACTAGCTGAGCCAGCATGTATTAGTGTTTTCTTCTGACCTGTCGGAGTTATTTTTAGATTGGAACATTCTAAAACTTTAAAAGGAATGAGTTTTCTCTACATCCAATTAGAGATTCGGATAGCTGTAATTTTGTGCGTAATGTACAGTAGAGGATACATTATTCTTTCCTGTTTAAACGCAAACGCAATGCACTAAACTGTGGAAATTTACAAAACTTTGTATCAAAATTGATTCGTATGCATATTTTCATTTTCAATATGTTGTTTTGATAAACTTTTTTGGAATGACCAGTTGCTTTTAACTGATCTAGCCATTGCCAACTTTTGTACATGCAACTTTTCAGTAGAAACCCTTAACCCTTTGAACCATAGTCCCGCATATAGGCGTCCTTTTCAAACAGTGTACAAATGAGTAGTCCACTTGTCCTATGCAAACAGTGAAGACCCAGATCAGAGGGCTCCGAAAGGAGCCCTCTGATCAGGGTCTTCACTGTTTGTCACAATGCCAAACATTGACAAAAACAACCCTTAAAAGTCAGAAATGGACTAGCCTTAAATGGAAACTGGAATTGTCCATTTAAAGTTTTAGGGAGGAAAGAGTTAATTTGTGCCATTGGAACTTTTAAACAAAATTTTTAATGTGTTAACAAATTGATTGAAAACTTTGCATTTTGGTATGGTTATAATAAGCTGAACTTTCTTTGTTTTCACTTTCCAAACTGAAACAAGAAACACAGCATTATGCCAAGTTTTCAGGGTTTAACTAATTAATCCCAAGTTTTATGGCTAAACATAAGCTTGCTAAATACAAAGTTTGGTCAAAATTGGCTTATCTTATCTGAAGTTATAATATATTGACCCGAAACCATTTTTTTCTATTTTCAGATACAGCAAATTTGACCTTGACCCAATGACCCCAAATACAATCCCAAGCTAGGTCTTTAAACTCGCTAAAAACAAAGTCTGAACAAAATTGGCAAGTCAAATCTGAAGTTATTGACTGAAAATCGTTTTCCTATTCTTAATAACAGCCATCTTGACCTTGACCATATGACCCCCCAATACAGTCCCAACATATAGATAGTTCTTAGTGTAAGCGAGCTACATACTAAGTTTGGTCAAAATATGTGAGTCCAAACTTATTAATTATCCATCAGAAACCCCCTGTTTGAATCCTGGTTGATGGCTATACAGAGGAAAAGGTTAACACCAATTAGGACACTTAGTAACTACAGAGTTCCCTCTCTACAACAACACCCAATGGGAGACAAAAATTGTGTGTTGTTCAGAGGAAGTCGTTACAGGGAGGGAAATTGGCTTACATCTGCAAACAGCTTGAATCCAGATCAGATGCCGCGTAATGCGGCGTCTGATCTGGATTCATGCTGTTTGTCGCCCGTCATTATATTTATTCCATCATAATATAATCCTGAGAAAAAAACAGCAGACGACAATTTGAAGCAGACGATATTGCAGCAGTAAAAACATGAACCCATTAGCCCATTAGTATGCCTTTTTACACCTTTATTTCCATCATTGAAGAAAAAAGTTTCAATTTTATGCAGTTACAAATATGCAACAGAAGAAATACTTTCTATATTCTAGCAGATGGTAGCTTAAAGCAGGCTGAAAGTAAAGCAGAATGCACGTTAAGGTGCATTCTGCTTCACTTCCAACCTGCTTTAACTGATCACCTGTCTGCAAAACTAGAAACAGGCTATGGTGTAAAGGGTTAATGTGTTTTAAAATACTGTGCAAAGAAAATAGTGATAAAAACTTACAGATATTTTGAACTGACAAATGCTGGCACTACAAAGAGAAACTATACGCGAACTCCCAGAAACAATTAACAGTCGCACTATATCCTACAAATTTCAAATCCTTAGAAACACAGAAAATATTGCTCACAGGAAACGACAAGACAAACAAATACATGTAATCCAATTTAATAAAACCATCCAGAGATATAACCGGTTGTTTTTCCAATAAAGTCAGACTCGTGCAGGGGTCTTCTGTATTCAACGGAAGATACGTGGACAGTCATTAATTAGGAAGCTGCTTAGTGCACTGATGAAAGTAATGCAAAAAGCTCCTTTAAGAGCTTTATGCATTACTTTTGCATTACTTTTGTCTTTAATTAAGCAGCTAGCTACCTCTTTGAAGAGAAATCCATTGAAATTTAGCTTAACTCTTTGCATGCTATTGTGAAGCCATGATTATACCTTCGCAATCGGTTTGGACCAGATGAGATATCATAGGGTATGCCAAGTAACTTAATTGGTGTCTCATCAGGAACCAATCTGTTTAACCCATTACCCCATACACACACCTTTTTACGCCTTTAATGCAACCGTCTATTGAAGGAAATAGTTCCAACTTATACTGTTACAAATAAGAATCATTAGAAATATTTTCTATATTCTAGCAGATAATAGCTTAAAGCAGGCTGACAGTAAAGCAGAATGTGCCTTACGGCGCATTCTGCTTTACTTTCAGCCTGCTTTAAGTGGTCAACTACAATCAAAACTAGAAACAGGCTATGGGGTAATGGGTTAACCCTTTGAGCCCTAGTCCCGCATATAGGCATCCTTTTCAAACAGTACATGTGAAAAGTGCACTTGTCCTACGGAGCCCTCTGATCTGGGTCTTCACTGTTTGTCATATAGCAAAACATTAACAAAAAACACCCTTAAAAGTCAGAAATGGACTAGACTCAAATGGAAACTGCTTTAAGTGGTCAACTACAATCAAAACTAGAAACAGGCTATGGGGTAATGGGTTAACCCTTTGAGCCCTAGTCCCGCATATAGGCATCCTTTTCAAACAGTACATGTGAAAAGTGCACTTGTCCTACGGAGCCCTCTGATCTGGGTCTTCACTGTTTGTCATATAGCAAAACATTAACAAAAAACACCCTTAAAAGTCAGAAATGGACTAGACTCAAATGGAAACTGGGATTGTCCATTTTAAGTTTCATAGAGGAAAGAGTTGCTGGTCCTATTCTACACAAAAATAAAAACAACCCCAGTGAAGTCTATTTGTAGGACATATAATTATAAGCACAGGACAATTGTTACAGGTGAAAAGAATTACTTGGCACTCCAACAGTTAAAACAAAATTGCCTATACACTAAAACCTCTCTATTTCGACCACTAGATTGTGTTAATTATTAGGTGTTTATGACAGGTGACTGCTTAAAGCAAGATGACAGCTAAACAGAAAACTCCTTTAGGAGCTTTCTGTTTTACTGTCACCTTGCTTTAAGCTGTCACCTTGTCTTTTATACAATCAATTAGCCTTTGTTTTAGTTGTCGTAATAGAGGTTTTACTGTACACAAATACTTTGAATTTTACATAAAAGCAAGGAAGAAAAAGTATGAGAACTCAAAGCCATTGAGATGCCCTAGGAAGAAAATACTGTCAATAAAGACGTGGTAACATCTGTTGAGACAAAAGTCTAAGAAGATTTAATGGTCCAGTACAATTCAACCTCATCAGACTCTTACTGTGGTACTACCTTAACATAGAAATATATGGACAGTCTCTAGTTTAACCAATTACCCCATAAAAATGCCTTTTGAAGCCTTTAATTCATTATTTCACTGAAGAAAATACTTTTAATTCATATACGGTAGTCATGAACATGTATCGATCATCACGAAGAAATATTTTCTTTATTCTAACAGATGGTAGCTTAAAGCAGACTGAAAGTAAAGCAGAATGCACCCTAAGGCGCATTCTGCTTTACTTTCAACCTGCTTTAAGTGATCACCTATCTTAAATACTAGAAATAGGCTATTGGGTAATGGGTTAACATTATCATACAGTCAAACTTGTCCATTACGCCTTCATTCATTCCTACACTAACGAAAATAGTTCCAATTTATACAGTCATGAATATACACAATAATAAACATATTCTATATCCTAGCAGATGGTGGCTTAAAGCATGCTGAAAGTTTAGATGGTCACTGCAGAATATTATAATTAATATTGATCCTTCTGATACTAGCGTACCTTTTTTAATCCAGTTCTATAGACCTAGATCAGACAGCTCCTGAAGGAGCTGTCTGATCAGGTCTTAGCTAAGGTTTGGTCTTATAAGGTTAGGCATAGACATAACAGAAAGTTTACTCCTGTTTATCTTAAGTCCAGTACATTATAACAGTTTATTTCTTGGAAAGCACCTTGTACCAAAGCCAACTCGAGAAGAGCTTATTGGTGGAAGTGTTTGGCCACCATCTGGCTTTTACAAACACAATCTCCAGACACTTATATTACCTCAATCTGTAACTGTAAGCCCAAAGACATCAACATAAGCAATTTCACACTTAATCAATCAATTATGAAACCAATGAATATTTTCCCACTTTCAGGTCTCTTTTTTCCCCACCTTTGAGGTCTAGATACATGGAAAAGTTGATGAGTTTGGTTGGTTGTTGATTAAATAACAGCACTGGGAAAAGAACGCTGCTACAGACCCATTCCCTCGATCATGGTTTGTTTTCATTTCCTTCACATAAGGAGCTTATACCGTATTAGATGCCTTTAATACCCATCCCTCACCTAAAGAGCCTTAAGGCACTTAAACCCATATGCCCTGATCAATGAACTCAAATAGTGATTCGTTCAATACAGGACTGATTAAAGCAAGCTGAAAGTAATGTGGAAAGCTCTTATAATTATGAGTCTCATCCAAAATACAGTTTACACTTGGGAGTAAACAAACCGGACTTAGAGAGGCTAGTCTCAGTTATGGAACCTTTGGTGAAAATTGCTTTACACTGATCTTGTGTATGACAAGTATATATTAATATCAGAGCTCCAGATAAGGGGGGTATTTCAAAAACTAAAATCTTAATTTCTGCATTAAACCCTATGGTGTTACTACTTATTAGAATCGTCTCTTTGAGACGATTCTAATGAGTAGTAACAACATAGGGTTTGGTACTGAAATGAGTGAGAAAATGTTGGATTTATTCAGTTTACTCTCCCTTATCTGGAGCTCTGTATCTTACAGTAAACTCTGTGGTGAGTGAACCAATTATACAAGCTAAATTGATAGTTAACCCATTAGTCCATAAATCCACCTTTTTATGCCTTCAATTTATTCCTCAACTGAAGAAAATATCATGTACATATTGTAGTTTCAATTTTAATACAGCATAAGAATTATTTTCTATATACATATTATAATTTGTATCTAGAAGATGTCTAGAACCCATTACAGCAGAAATATATGCCTTTAAACACTTTAATTTCTTCACTTAAGAAAACTTTTATACTGCAATAAATATGCTCTATAAGAAATATTTTTTACTTCCTAGCAGATGGTAGCTTAAAGCAGGCTGAAAAATAAAGCAAAGTGTGCATTCTGCTTTACTTTCAACCTTAGTAACTTTAACTGGTCAAACAGGTTATGGGTCAAAGGTGTCAGCTTGATGCAGGACAAAAGTAAGGCAGAATCTGATGGCTCCTTTAGAACACTTGATGCCTCTAAAGGGCTCCAGATAAGAGGGAGTAAAGTGAACAAATCCAACATTTTCTCACTCATTTCAACACCAAATCCAATGGTGTCACTACTCATTAGAATCGTCTCTTTGAGACAATTCTAATGAGTAGTGACACCATAGGGTTTAATGCAGAAATAAAGATTTTAGTTTTTGAAATACTCCCCTTATGAAATACTCCCCTTATCTGGAGCTCTGCTCTCACAAGATTATCAGCTTTAACCCATTACCACATAGCCTGTTTCTAGTATTGAAGATAGTTAACCATTTAAAGCAGGTTGAAAGTAAAGCAGAATGTGCCTTAAGGCACATTCTGCTTTACTTTCAGCCTGTTTTAAGCTAATATCTGCTCGGATGTAGAAAATATTTCTTAATATGATACATATCCATGACTGTATAAATTGGAACTATTTTCTTCAGTAGAGGAATAAATTAAAGACGTAAAAAGGCGTATTTATGGGGTAATGGGTTAAAGGAGTGAAAATTACCTAACATTGATCTTAGGAGAACATGAAGTGACAGAAGTATTTTTTCTCTCACCAGTACTTCCACTGAAAATGGTAAACACAGCGGTGAGCCAGCCAGGATCTGTCTGCTACTGGTAATAAACATCGCCCATCGCCATAAACCCAACCTCAGCTGTCATGTTTTTCAGAGAAAATGTCCGCACCCTCAGCTGTAATAAAACAAGAAATGACACAATTATACACTTTTCCTTATTTAGAAACAGAAATAACACTCAATCCTTTCTAGCATGAATTTGTTGTTTGCAAACTCATTCATCCTTGACACTTTTAACCCTTTCCCCCATAAATCCATGTACACCTTTTTACGCCTCTAATTTATCCCTCTACTGAAGAAATAGTTCAAATTAGTACAGTTGTGAATATTTTACTTTAGAAATAATTTCTATTTTCTAGCAGCTGGTAGCTTAAAGCAGGCTGAAAGTAAAGCAGAATGCGCCTTAAGGCGCATTCTGCCTTATTTTCAACCTGCTTTTAGTAGTCACGTATCTTCAGTGCAAGAAACAGGCTATGGGGTAATGGGTAATTTCCAAATTTAAAGTCTAGTCTGTTTAAGATTACTTTAAAGTTGTTTTAACAATATATTGCAGAATGACATACAGTTTAAACCCTATCAGAGGGCTTCTTTAGGACAGGTGTACTCTTTACGGGTACACTGTTTGTTTATGACAAGTATACTTGTTGCTAGAGTTGAAAGCTTCAAGGTCTTGATCTCATACGTATCTATGTGGGGTCCAGATAAGTGTGAGTAAACCCAACATTTCCAACATGTTCTGCTTTGCTTTCAATCTGCTTTATGTGGTAACCTGTCTTCAAAACTAGAAACAGGTTATGGAGTAATGTTTTAAGTTAAAAATCGTCTCTTTGACTGCAGATAGTCACATGCATAGAGTTTAGGTGAGATATTATTAAATGAGGTTACAGGTAGTATTGGAAATACTCACTTTTATCAGAACCTCTGGTGTTTGATCAGGTTTCAAAATGTTTGGCATTTTAATTAACATTCAATTTAAGACCATCAGCCATCTGAGTTATTGACTGTTTGCAACTTTGATCAGTAAAAAAACCCATGTTAACCCTTTCCCCAATAGAAGCATCTTTTAGTGCATTCACTTTATTCATCCGCTGAAGAAAATAGTTCCAATTTAAACAGTCGTGAATATGTTTCATAAGGAATATTTTCTTTATCCTGGCAAGTGGTAGCTTAAAGCAGGCTGAAAGTAAAGTAGAATGTGCCTCAAGGCGCATTCTGATTTACTTTCAACCTGATTTAAGAAGTCAGCTATTTTTAAAAACTAGAAACAGGCTATGAGGTAAAGGGTTAAACCCAGCTGCTCTTCCAAAGCATTGAGACATTTTAACCCATTACCACATGAATACACCTTTAACATATTCATCCACTGAAGAAAATAGTTCCAATATATATAGTCATAGATATGTATCATAAGAAATATTTTCTATATCCTAGCAGATGATAGCTTAAAGGGACTCGCAACCGGATGGTGTACTTGTCAAAATAAAATAAAATACTCAAATAAAAGCAAATTTGTGGCATTATTGGCTTCTGACATTAAAAAAATATGATCAGTCCAAAAAAAGTCTCAAGAATCGTCACCGAATCTTAGATTTTTAGATATTTTCCATCGTTTTTCTATACCGACTAGTAGACGGTATAGTTGTTGTTGTTGCTTCTCTACACGGGCTCAGACATAAACACGAGCCGAATTACGAAGTTGTATGCACTTTCGATGCTACACATTGAAATACGTTAAAATCGATCCGAGAGAAACGGAGAGTTCCGTGGTCCATTGGTCTAAGCAGTTTCCCCTATTTTGCCTTCTGTCCGCCAATGCCGGGCCCCAGGTTCAAATCCCACCAGAGACCAATATTTTTTTTTATTGAAATACATTTTTTTAAACAGAATTTCTTATCCTAAACTAATTCTTTACCATTTATATAAGCGTTTGACACATATTTACAAATTACTATTTTTAATGCACCATCTGGTTGCGAGTCGCTTTAAAGCAGGCTGAAAGTAAAACAGAATGCGCGTTAAGAGGCATACTCTGCTTTAATTACTTTCAACCTGCTTTTAGTGTCACCTATTTTCAATACTAGAAACAAGCTATGGGGTATAATGGGTTAAAGCAACCGGAAGATAATTGCTAAATGCAGAGCAAAGAATGACAGAGAGCTCTTAACCCTTAGCCTGCCACTCACGACTATAGCTCCATATGCAAACAGCTTGGATCCGGATGAGACGCCGAGTAACTCGGCGTCTCATCCGGATCCAAGCTGTTCGACACTTGGACAACATTTTCAGCAATTTTGAGCAACTTTGAAACTTGAAGCAGACGAGAAATATAGCAGACGACAATTTATTTGGCGGGCTAAGGGTTAACCCTTTATAGCTTGTTTTAAGTTTTGAAGACAGGTGACTATTTAAAGTGATGATTCTAATGAGTAGTAACTAGTTAGGGTTTGGTGGAAGCGTAAGGATTTCCATTTGGAATTATATACTCCCTGTATAAGGAGTCCTGTTGAAGGAAATGGTCAATAATGGAGCTAATAGTTACCTCTTTGCACGCTAGCCGTGAATTCGTGATTATTTGTAACAAACCTTTTGGATCCTGATGAGACGCGGCATAATGTGGCGTCTCATCACGATCCAAACTGTTTGACATTATGACCCTATTTTTAAAATGAAATTTTGAAGATTCTGCTTTTAGAGCAGTAGCAGACGACAATTATTGTTGCAGACGGAAAAAAAACCAGCATGCAAAGAGTTAAATCAAAGCCTGCATCATTGTGCCAGTTACAGTAAATAATTAAACACAGAGGCAAGAAAATGAGATTTAAATTGCAAAACAAGGCAACTGGAAAACTGTTCAATGTGGTTACTATAGAAACAAATAAAATTGGGGGAAAACCTGATTTTACTATGAGTACTTAGCATTGGTTTAATCAATACAGAACATTGCCTCCTAAACCAAAATTTAACCCTTCCCCCCCTGAAACCTCAAATGGACAATTCTAGATTTCCATTTTTCACTTTTTAGGGTTGATTTTTACAATATATGTCAAAATGACAAACAGTGTAGACCCTGATCAGAGGGCTCCTTAAGGAGCCCTCTGATTAGGGTCTACACTGTTTGCATAGGACAAGACTTAGTGTACTCGTCACAGGTACACTGTTTGCATAAGACGCATATATTCAAAGAGTTAACATGGTGACTCCTGGAACTTTTAATGGACAATTCCAGTTCTCAGTGAAGTCCAGTCTATTTTTTACTATTTAGGGTTGCCCTAGGAAAAATGTACTCTTCACAGGTACATTGTTTGTACATGATGAGTATAACTCGTTGCTAGAGTTCAATTAAGAGCTAATTGTGGAATCTTCTTGCATTAAAACACAAGTAGAAAACCATAAAAGGAAATTACAGCATTAGGAAAACCAATCCATTTGCAAAACTGCAAGTGTCAGAGCTATATAAGAGTTCATTACAATAACATCCATTTACTTCTGATTGCAACGTATGCATTGGTGTTATCTGTTCTGATACTGTGTTATTTTCTTCATCATTAGATGGTTTCAATTTCTTCAAAATAATAATGAAAATGCAACTAAAGAAATTTGAGTGTCAAACTGTTTCATTGACTTCTGATCTGGATCTAAGCTGTTAGCAAATGAGATTTAACCCATTACCCCATAAATACACCATTTTACGCCTTAATTTATTCCTCTACTGAAAGCAATAATTCCACTTTAAATAGTCTGGAATATTCTGCATAAGAATTATTTTCTAGGTCCTTGTAGATAGTAGCTTAAAGCAGGCTGAAAGTAAAGCAGCCTACTTTCAACCTGCTATAAATGGTCACATATCTTCAAACCTATAAAGCAGCTATGGGGTAATGGGTTAAGTGAAATTTGCTGATTTATTTTCTTCTCAATAACTCTTTCATTCATAGCCAACAATTTGCAAATCACCTATATCCAATCGTGTTTAAGGCAGGGTCGATACTGCTTTGTGCTTTACTTTTGTTTTGCTTTCACCCAAATTGAATATTCCGTAGTGGCACCTTTGTTGGCACAGTAGCTCTCTTGGTATAGGAAGGGGTTAATAAACAAGAAAGATCTCCAATATCTTGGGCATTCGGCCTTATCTTAAGCCAGCTTAACCCTTTACCCCATAGCCTTATATATAGCCTGTTTCTAGTATTGAAGATAGTTGACTAAAGCAGGTTGAAAGTAAAGCAGAATGCGCCTTAAGGCACATTCTGCTTTATGTTCAGCCTGCTTCAAGTTACCATCAGTGCTAGGATATAGAAAATATTTATTAAGGTTCATGTTTATAACTGTATAAACTGGAACTATTTTCTTCTGTGGAGGATTAAATTAAATGTGCTAAAAGGTGCTTCTATTGGAGTAAGGGTTAAGCAATTATTTATCAGGATACAGAAACTATTTCTTAAATTATGGTGCATATTCATGACCATATAAAGTGGAACTATCTTTTTCAGCAATGCAATAATTTAAAGGCACAAAAAGGCCTATTTATATGGGATAACTGGATAAATCCTAAATAGCCAACAGGGCAAATCTGGGTTTACAACAGCTTAATTATTATACTGCTTGAAACAATCTGAAAGTGTTTAAAGCAGAAAGTTGATAAAGAAACTAAATTAATACATGTACTTCTGTTTTACTTTAAGTTTGCTTAAAGCTATGATCTGTCATTAACACAAGCACACATTTAAGAAAAGATGTTCTAAAGTGCTTATATAAATTATGTGCAGGATCCCTGATGCACTTCTTCTCTGTTCTTCTCCTTTTGTCCTTATCCTACCTTAGTATGGTCCGATTTAAATTAATCTTACGCAAATGCTTTAAAGAGCAGTATTCGTGTCTTAATGTTCAACTAATGAGGAATTAATTCCAGTGCTTGGCTCAATATCAGTTGCATTACATTGTTACTTGACTTTACTGATCTGAATCAAAACTGTTACTGCCAAACAAATCAATGTTTGCAAGGTAAGCCATAACCCTTATGCTTCATGACTGCTTCAAATATATTGTCTACGAAAATAAATCAGAACTAGAGTCTAGTTCTTTAAACATTTCAAACTGACAAAAGATTGAATATGAGTGACAAACAGTTTGGATTCAGATAAGACGCCGCGTTACGCGGCGTCTGATCTGGATCCAAACTGTTTGCAAATGGCAGCCGAAGTCCAGCTTAGCATGATAAGGGTTAATGGAAATACAGCAGCTAGAACAACAGCTTTTAGGCGTCTAGGATTATTCCTTGGAGTAAGTGTTTCCATAAAGATTGGATGTAATTTGCCGTATTTTCGTGAGACAATTCTCTCCAATAGCTTTACAATAGCTCTGATGGTAGAGCCTGAGAGACACTATGGAGTGGGACTTTGCATGTTTAATCCAATGTTTGATCATAACTCATAATTATGTACCAAAGACTTTATACAAGGAGTAGATATTTCATCTAAATGCAGAAACTAAAGTGAAAGTACAGTTTTGATTACTGAACCTGACCAAAAATGCAACATGAATATCTTAGTTTAAACATATTTATTTCCAGGAGTACATATGAGTACATTTATACATGCTAACGTAAATTAACAATACTTAGAAAAAGGATTGAAACAAAAGAATAAACTTATTGAGTTTCTCTCCTGAACATCTTTACTCAAAGTGATACACAGTAAAACCTATCTATTACAACAACTAAAATGAAAACCAATTGATTGTAGAATAGACAGGTGACAGCTTAAAGCAAGGTGACAGAAAAACATAAAGCTCCTACAGAAGCTTTCTGTTTTACTGTCACCTTTCTTTAAGCAGTCATTGTCTCTTCGAGACAATTCTAATGAGTAGAAAAATAAATGGGCTAGGAACACGTGTGTCCCCTGCCAGCAAGCATCAGTCGAACATTCGCTTTCCATTAAAAAAAATCATTTCAAAATCTTAAGTAAAACAGAAGAAATCTGCATGAAAAGAAAATGTGGGAAGGAGGATTTGAATACATCTCACAATATTGATGCAGGAGTTATAACCCTTGTGCAGTACACTTCCACTTGTCAAGCTCTTTCCATAAATGTAAATGAAGTTAAAAAATTCATTTCAAAAGCTTTAGTAGAACAGGAGTTATGAAGTGTGATGCAAAAAGCGTGATGGACAGCCGGACAGACAGACCGACATATGCCTGAAAAGTGATCCCTAAGTGTCACCTCTGCCTACAGCAGGTGACACAAAACCATGGGATTTGGTGCTGAAATGTGTGAGAAAATGTTGGATTACTCCCTCTTATCTGGAGCCCTGTGACATTCAATTAGGCAAAACCAATTTGATGACCATTCCCTGTAACAGGATGAAGTTTCTTTATTTGTAATGGTCATGAATATTAGAACAAGACTGACACTTGCTGAAAGCCAAGTTCCTATATAATGAAGTTATGGTCTCAAACTTGGCCTTAGTTACTGAGTGACACAGATTTTGCTATGCACAAGAAAATATCCTACTAATTAACATTTTACAAAGCTAAATTTTCAAATCGACTCTTCTATTTTCTATAAAATAACAGTTTTCAGCGAGTCTTGAGGAGTTTGTCCCCAAAATTTGAAAGTGTTACAAATTACATGCCCAGATCATATGAGATCACAAAAGGCATGTAAAGTCATGGTTTTGGCATTATAATATACATTTAAAATTTCAAAACCTTCATTATAAGAAGTCATTCATAAGTTTTAAAGGCCTGAAATTTCAAAGTGAAATAAAAGTAAACTAGAAAGCTCCTTCTACTTTCTGCTATACTTTCATTTAAATCCTTTCCCCCATAGAAGCACCTGGTTCAGCGCATTCAATTTCTTCCTCCAATGAAGAAAATAGTTCCAATTTGTCATAAACATATGCCATACAAATATTTTCTTTATCCTAGCACGTGATAGCTTAAGACAGGTTGAAGGTAAAGCAGAATGCTTTACTTTCAACCTGCTTTAAGTGGTTACCTATCTTCAATACTAGAAACAGGCTATGGGGTAGGGGTTAAACTTGCCTTCATCTGTAACTTGCTTTAAAATGAGCCTCAATTGGCAGAATTATAGGCTTTTAACCCTTAGCCTGCCACTCACGACTATAGCTCCATATGCAAACAGCTTGGATCCGGATGAGACGCCAAGTAACTCGGCGTCTCATCCGGATCCAAGCTGTTTGACACTGGGACAACATTTTCAGCAATTTTGAGGAGCTTTGAAGCACTTTGAAACTTTAAGCAGACGAGAAATATAGCAGACGAAAATTTATTTGGCGGGCTAAGGGTTAACTGTAATACAATCATGTAGTAAAGATTGGGTATTCCTGTAGAAGGACATTTTGCAATAACAACAACTGCCAATTACAGAAATCTCAAACTTCAAGGAAAACATGTTATTATTATTCAAACAAGCCTGTATATTTCATCTAATGAGGTAATGCTCAATGGCCTATTTTCCTGTCCATGACAGGTTGTCAATATGTTCATTCGGAAACCAACAGAATAAAAATTATGGAACGTAATCTTTAACTGGTTATTATCAGAGCTCCAGATAAGAGAGTATTATACAATACACCGGAGAAATATATTAACTCTTTCAATACTATAAGTTAATTAAGGCACATTCTGCTTTACTTTCAACCTGCTTTACGTGTTCATCTTGGTTTAAATCAAGAAACAGGCTATGGGATAATGGGTTAAGGGGTCACCTGTCTTCAAAACTAAAAACAGGCTATATAGCTAGGGTAAAGGGTTAAGACCAGTCTGACTACTGTATATAAAATATAAGCATAGACAGAGAACTGTTTCTTTTAGAAGTGAAGTCGTGCGTGGTAGTAATTTATAACCATCATGTCACTCTTACGTACTTACAGAAAACATTCTTATCCCTGATTGTACTTTATTTCCTTTGTCCAGACAGGCTCGGCATTTATGTATTGTTGATGGTTTTCTTTGGGATTATGGTTAGAAGAAACCATTTCAAATATGAAAGTTTTATGTCTCCAACAAGCTCGATATTACAGGGCTTCTAGATAACAGGAGTATTTCCAAAACTAAAATCTTTATTTCTGCATTAAACCCTATGGTGTCACTACTCTTTGGAATCGTCTCTTCGAGGTGATTCTAATAAGTAGTAAGTTAGTAACACCATAGGATTTGGTGCTGAAATGAGTGAGAAAATGTTGGATTTGTTCAGTTTTCTCCCTCTTATCTGGAGCCCTGTATATTTTAACTTGGCAACAGTGATCTTATTGAGGAATGAGAAGTCCCATCATAGGATTTGGCCAGATGGAGACTTCAAAGAGAGAAAAAATGTTCTTATATTTCTAGACAATTAAAGATTATTTGTAGACTTAGTTGGGGGCATATTGGTTTTGGTCTATCTGTCTGTCTACGTCTGTACACAACTTTAACCCCATAGCCTGTATCTAGTTTTGAAGATAGGTGACCACTTAAAGCAGCTTGAAAGTAAAGCAGAATGTGCCATAAGGCACATTCTGCTTTACTTTCAGCCTGCTTTAAGCCACTATCTATTAAAATATAGAAAATATTTCTTATAATACATATTCATGGCTGTATAAATTTGAACTTCTTTCTTTAGCAGAGGAAAAATTAAAGGCATAAAAAGGTTTATTTATGGGGGAACTTGGGTTAACATTGACCATAACTTAAGTTAGAATTACAATGCACATGCATAGTGAAAGAGACTTCATATTTGAAATGAGCACTTAACTATTAAAGAAGATCTTGAGCTCAGTACAAAATTTAATAGAGTCATGTCAGACAAAAGTCAAGGTTATTTTGAGGTTATTTACAGGTCAACGAGACTAGATGTTACATTGGACAAAACCTTGTAGCTACATTTGATAGAGACTTTTAAGTTTATATCTGACATGTGTACTTAACTCAAGAAGCTTTTAAGCTCAGTATAAATTTTGACATGTAAAACAAAGGTCAAGGTCTTTTAGAGGTCAAATAGGCTGACTTTAACAATGGCCATATATGGCATAACTTTATTATTACATCACGCATGACATGTGATAAATTAATAAGACTTCATATTTGACATATTTTGTGTGCTAAACTCAAGGACTGAAGCTGTTTGGTACTAATTACTGAATAGACATTTTTCTGAAGAACATGATATATGCCTTCCAAATCTGATTAAAAATGATCTCATTTCCTTCTTTTCCACGGATTCCACGGAAAAGTTGGAAATTAAAAGCTACATTCAGAATCTCTTGTGGCTGAACCGTTGAAGATTTATTACTGTGAATAATACAAAAACAAGAGATTTCATCAGACAGATCAATTCTTAATTTCAGATTTAATTTGGAGAAAAAAATGTAATTGCTTTCAGCAACTTTAACTGGGTTTTTTTCATCAAAGACCTTGTCTTGGATAATTTAACTCATTCACCCCTGAAACTTTTAATGGACAATTCCAATTTCAAAATAAGTCTAGTCCATTTTTGACTATTTACGGTTGATTTTAACAATATATTTCAAAATGACAAACAGTGTTGACCCTGATCAGGGTCTACACTGTTTGCATGGGACAAGTATAATCCTTAACCCTAAGCCCGCCAAATAAATTGTCGTCTGCTATATTTCTCGTCTGCTTCAAGTTTCAAAGTGCTTCAAAGTTGCTCAAAATTGCTGAAAATGTTGTCCGAGTGTCAAACAGCTTGGATCCGGATGAGACGCCGAGTTACTCGGCGTCTCATCTGGATCTAAGCTGTTTGCATATGGAGCTATAGTCGTGAGTGACAGGCTAAGGGTTAAAGGTACATTGTTTGTAAATGACGAGTAAACTCATCACTAGGGTTGAATGTGATAAGCATCAAAATAGGATTATATACAGTAAAACCTCTCTATTAAGACCACTTAATTGTGTTAATTATTATGTGTCTTTGATAGGTGACTGCTTAAAGTAAGATGACAGTAATACAGAAAGCTCTTTCAGGAGCTTTCTAATTTACTGTCACCTTGCTTTAACCCATTACCCCATAAGTACATATTTTTACACCTTTTATTTATTCCTCCACTGAAGAAAATAGTTTTAATTTATACAGTCCAGATTATGTATCATCAGAAATATTATTGGTCCTAATAGAGAGGTTTTACTGGTATATACATTTACATCGTTTGTAAATAATAAAGACCTTGATCAGAGGATTCTTAAAGAAGCACTCTGATAAGGGTTTACTTTGATTATTATATATTTTTAACCCAGTATTCCATAGATACGCATTTTAGCGACTTGTTCCTCCACTGAAGAGAATACATTATAGTTCCATTTTATCCCATACGCTTTTTAACGCCTATAATTTATTATTCCACTAAAGAAAATAGTTCTACATTATACTGTCAGGAATATGTAGCATAAGAAATATTTTCTATATTCCAACAGATTGTAGCTTAAAGCAGGCTGGAAGTAAAGCAGAATGTGCCTTAAAGCACATTCTGCTTTACTTTCAACCTGCTTTAAGTGGTCAATTCTCTTCAAAACTAGAAATAGGCTATGGGGTAATGGGTTATACAGTCATTAATATGCACCATAAGATATTTTATAGCTTAAAGCAGGCTGAAAGTAAAGCAGAATGCACCTTTAAATTTACTGCTTTAAACGGTCAACTCAGGGGCCTCCGTGGCCTAGTGGTATAGTCACTGTGACTTACATCACTAAGCTCCTCACCGCTGTGAGTTCGAATCCCAGTAGGGTCGTTCGGATTTTTCATGTGGGGAAGCCTTCCAGCTGGCTTGCGGAAGGTCGGTGGTTCTACCCAGTTGCCGATTTGTGCCTGAAACAGTGCATAAAGGACTTATGGGGTCTTCCTCCACCTTTAATTAGCTGGACGTCGCGATATGACTGAAATACTGTTGATAAGCGATGTAAAATCAAAACAAAAAATTAAATGGTCAACTCTCTCAACAGTCAAAGCTAAGAAACAGACTTTGGGATGATGGATGAAAACCCCTAAAAAAACAACATTAACTTCAGTATTGCAAGTGATAAGATTTTGAAGGCAAAATAATGAAGTATTACATTGTAGCTTGCTTTCAAAAGAACATCTTGTTCTAATGATTTATATGTACGGTGATCAGTGTCTAATAGTTCTGTATTTTCATGTCTATATTTATTACACATAACCCATTCCCCCATAAATACATCTTTTTATGCCTTTAATTTATTATTCCACTGAAGAAAATAGTTCCACATAATATACAGTCATGAATATATAGCATAAGAAATGTTTTCTATATTCTAGCAGATTGTAGCTTAAAGCAGGCTGAAAGTAAAGCAGAATGTGCCTTAATTAAGGGCTTTTTAAGGCACATTCTGCTTTATTTTCATCTGCTTTAAGAGGTCACTTCTCTTCAAAACTAGAAACAGGCTGTTGGGTAATGGGTTAATTTAACCTATTAAATCTTAGTGCAGTGAATAAATATAGCTACAGTGGAGAATCTGTTATTCTTTCCCGTTTAAGCGCAAACGTACGCAAACGCAAAGCACGTAAACGTAGAAAAGAACAAATTTTGGACACTTCTGATAATTCCTGTTTATCTTGGTGGCAAACAGTTTGGAGCCTGATCAGACGTCGGGTTACCCGGCGTCTGATCTGGCTCCAAACTGTTTGCACTGCAAATAATAGTTTTAGCGTAAACGCCTTTATTGGGAAAGAATAACAGATTCTCCACTTTAGGTTGAGATAGTGGTGAAATAGTTGATAGGCTTCACTGTGTTGCTTGATAGCTCTCAGTCAGGTATACAGTGTTGACACAGTGAGCCAAAGGCCGTGAGTTAGGGTTCCAGTTTAGTTACAGCTTTTTAATCTTCGAGTCTGCAGATATGTACAAAATAAGTGAAAAAGTTTGAATCCAGATCAGTCACTAAAGTTAACTCAGCATTAAATATTGAATTTTGGTTGGGATCCAAACTGTTTAGTTAAGAACAAGTCTGATCCGTTCCTGTGCTAATAGAATTAAGAATGGATGAGAATGTTTTAATAGTCACAAATACAATGTTCATACATTGTGAAATCCTGAGCATTGCAATGGTATAAATTCCCATCATAAACAAGAACTGGGAGACAGTAATGATAGTGAAAAGTGAGAAACAGCCTTGCACCTTCATTGATTCAGCTGTCAAATGATTTCTTCCCATTTCATGAAACATTAGCTACATGTATTAACATCATAAACATGATTAAAATTTCTTTTTAAACAAAATTCAACAATATTCATTATTCAAACTTAAATGTCAATTGCCTTAACTCTTTGCACGCTAGCGGCGGATATAGCTGCCACAGGCATAACCTTTGCAAACAGTTTGGATCCAGATGAGACACCGCATAATGCGGCGTCTCATCAGGATCCAAACTGTTTGCCATTCTGACTCTGAATTAAAAAGAAATTTTGAAAAATTCTAATTTTAGTACAGAAGCAGACGACAATTGTTGCAGACGAAAAAATTACCCAGCATGCAAAGAGTTAAGTTACAACAGTGACTGTTCGAGAGATTTGCACAAATTGTAGTTAACGCTTTGCATGCTGGGTAATTTTGTTGTCTGCAACATTTGTTGTCTGCTACTGCTCTAAAATTAAAACTTTCAAAATTTCTTTTAAATTCAGGGTCAGAATGGCAAACAGTTTGGATCCTGATGAGATGCCGCATAAAAAAAGCCAGCATTATGCGGCGTCTCACCTGGATCCAAACTGTTTGCAAAGGTAAGAGTTAATACTGCTAAAAATACTCAAAAGAAAGCTCGTCTCCAAAATTCAAAGCATGACTGCTTACCAAACTAGAAACAAAACTAGAAACATGCTTTGGTAAAGGTTTAAAGAAGGGTGATGTTAAACTTATGTAGCAGCTTTCTACTTTACTTTTAAAGCCTTAAGGATGTTTTAAACATTCGCCTACATGTATCAGGACACAGAAAATATCATTCTATGGCTCTTTTATAATTATAAATATGAAAAGTTCTCCATGTGGAATATACAGGTAGTCAAATGTGCTACAAGGCGCTTCTATGAGGGAAAGGATGCCAGTTATTCATCAGTTTAACCATTTCCACCCAATAAGTACCTTTTAGCTCTTTTTATTTATTCCTCCACTGAAGGAAATACATGTACTATATACATGTAGGTAGTTCAGATTTATAGTCATGAATATGTTTTATCAGATTTTTTTATATATTGATATACTAGCAGATGGTAGCTCAAAGCAGGCTGAAAGTAAAGCAGAAAGTGCCTTATAAAGGCACATTCTGCTTTTATTTCAACCTTCTTTAAGTGTCACCTCAGTCTTCAAAACTAGAAACAGGCTATGGGGTAAAGGGTTAACCCTTTCAGGCGGGGACTTTATTAGTGTATACATTCTTTGATAAACAGTGTATACTGAGATCAGAGAGCTCTTAAAGGATCCCTCTGAATAGGGTCTGCACTGTTTGTAATACATTTACATAATGTGAGGAGTGTGGGGACAAAATCTTCTTTAGGATTCAAACTGTTTGACATTCTGACCCTATTTTGAAGTAAAACAAGACTGCGTTCAATAAACGCTTATGCCCCCGGTGGCATCCTTGACAATATATTCTGAATCTTTTCTAAGTCCAAATTAGGTCAAGGTCGAGGTCAAATTAAGCTTGGGTATTACTGGTGGGTTGGTAATGGTCCAAGGCAATAACTGTATAAGTATAGAAGCATTGTAGTAAGTAGTGTTGATGCTAGACGAAAAGGTAAAATCTAGTTAACCAAGAAATAGCCCATTCAAAATATTCTAAGTCCAAATTAGGTCAAGGTCAAGGTCAAAATCAAGGTTGGGTGATATTGGTGGATAGGGAATGGTCCAAGGCAACAACTGTATTTATAAGTATCAAAGCATTTGAGTAAGCGGTGTTGATGCTAGACGAAACGGATAAATCTACTTAACCTGTTACGGACGGACGGAAGGACGACGGACAGGACGATTACTATATGCTCCCGCATCTGTCGATGCCGGGGGCATAAAAAAACGTTTTAAATTTGGAAAAGTAGCAGCTGATGACAAATATTGCCGTCACAACAGTATTTCTTAGCATTCAAACAGGGCTTCAGATAAGGGGAGTATTTCAAAAACTAAAATTTTCATTTCTGCATTAAACCCTATAGTGTCACAACTCATTAGAATCTTCTCTTCAAACAATTCTAATGAGTAGTAACACCATAGGATTTGGGCAAAAATGAGTGAGAAAATGTTCGATTTGTTCACTTAACTCCCTCTTATATTGAGCCCTGATTCAAAAGGTTAAAACTGGTAATTTATCAGAAATGGAAGAGTTCAAATTTTGAATTTCAACTTTATGATGACTATAATGGGTTAACCCTTAGCCTGCCACTCACGACTATAGCTCCATATGCAAACAGCTTGGATCCGGATGAGACGCCGAGTAACTCGGCGTCTCATCCGGATCCAAGCTGTTTGACACTCGGACAACATTTTCAGCAATTTTGAGCAACTTTGAAGCACTTTGAAACTTGAAGCAGACGAGAAATATAGCAGACGACAATTTATTTGGCGGGCTAAGGGTTAATGCAGGTCTTAATGGAATATCTTGCTTCAGTATATCATCCAAACATGGTCAAAAACAATAATTAACAGTTATCAAGAGAAAGGTAAGATGAGAATTTTATTATGTTACCATGACAACGAAAATCAATACTATAGCAACAATCACAGCTCTTATTACATCACCCAAAATGGTTATAAAATTGAAGGATTACCTTGACAACTGGAAATTGTCAATTATAGTGGAAAATAAGCCTGTCACTAGCAGAGAACATTGCATACAGTCGAACTTCCCTATCTCAAACTCGCTAAAATAAAACCCTTTACTCCATAGCCTGTTTCTAGTTTTGAAGACGGGTGGCTGCTTAACTTTCAACCTGCTTTAAACTTCTATCTACTAGGATAAAGAAAATATTTCTTAAAATACATATTCATAACTGTATTATATGGAACTATTTTCTTCATTGAAGGAATAAAATAAAGGGGTAATAAGCGTATTTATGGGGAAGTGGGTTAAATCCAGATTACTTGTATTACTTGCTACAGTTGAAATCCATATATGGAATCTCATATCTGCTAAAGGCAAACGTATCCATATTTCAAAGTTCAAATGTGGCTTATAAGCCACGTTTGAACTTTAAAATACGGATACGTACGCACAACTTTAGCTAGTTTGAGATATAGAAGTTTGACTGTACTTTCTGCAGCTAGTCTTTTACCTTCCCTGACAAATTCAATACTGCTATGCAGCTTCACACATGTTCCAATATCACTCCACTTGACATTGTTTTAACCCAATACCCGATAAAATTGCCTTTCAATTATTCCTCCCCTGAAGAAAATAGTTTCCCTTTATACAGCCTTGACTTATGAACTATAAGAAATATCTTCTATATCCTAGCAGATAATCTGCTAGGATATAGAAGATATTTCTTATAGTTCATAATTCATGAGATAGTCTAGCTTAAAGCAGACTGAAAGTAAAGCAGAAAATGCACCGAAGGCCCGCCCTGCTTTAAGTGGTCACCTGTCTTCAAGCTAGAAGCAGGTTGTGGGGTATAGTATTAAATGTTAGGGTTCTGATCAGAGGCCATTAGTTAACTAAGCAACTGATCTGGATCTGGACTTTTGCAGTTTTATGCCTGCATGACAAGGCTAATAAGAGAGATTATAATGAGTTAATGGATATTTAAAATCAAAGTGCAGCCACAATAACCGATTTTCCCATAGCTTGTTTCTAGTATTGTAGATAGATGACCACTCAAAGCAGCTTGCTTTAAGCTATTGTCTGGTAGGATATAGAATACATAGGATATAGGATATAGATTAGATTCCCAAATGGATATGACACAGCACATTAACGCTGTGTGCAGGTCTGGCTACTCACAGCTGCGGCAGATAGGTCATATTAGACAGTACCTTTCTCCAGAAGCTACAAAGACCTTGATCAATTCTCTGGTCACTTCTAAAATTGACTACTGCAACTCAATGCTGTATGGGATTCCCCAAAACTCACTATGCAAACTACAGCGTGTGCAAAATACAGCAGCCCGCATCATTACCAGGACCCCTCGGTACAATCACATCACTCCAGTCTTGAAGGATCTTCACTGGCTTCCAGTTCAACTCAGAATTGAATTCAAAATTCTGACACTCACATACAAAGCCATGTGGAATGATTCTCCAAGGTACATTGTCAATATGCTTGACATGTATAAACCTTGAAGAGAGCTGCGGTCTGCGACTAAATCAGTATCGCTGGTTGTACCGAGGAGTCGTTTGGTGAGGTTTGGAGATAGAAGTTTCATGCATGCAGCCCCAAAGCTCTGGAACAGTCTACCATCAGACATCAGAGATGCGAGCTCAGTTGCAGTTTTCAAAAAGCGTCTGAAAACACATTTCTTTAATATTTGTTATTAGAACACTGCTACCTATGCGATATGTTCTTGCTGTAGATGTTGTGGGTCCAAATGGGAGTTCTGGAGTATTATCTAGTTTTTGGTCTCTTATAGAAATTTTTAGTTATTGTCGCATGCTATTTTTCCTAGTTATGTTACATTGGGTGGCTTGCATTGGGCGTTCTGCTATTATTTCTATCAGTCGGCATAAAAAAGCAATTTCCTTCATTGCTAATTGATTGATGAGGTAATGTAATCGCCGTTTTGGGGGCTGTCTTTTGTATGTTTAGTGGCCTTCATTGGGCGCTCTACTGTTATTTCTATCAGTCGGCATAAAGAAGCCATTTCCTTCGTTGCTAATTGATTGATGGGGTAACGTGATCGCCATTTCGGGGGCTGTCTTTTGTATGTTTATTCATGTTTATTTTATATCTAATTGTAGTTACATGTATTTGTCTTTTCCTGGCGGCCTGCATTTGGGCGCTCTACTATTGTTTCTATCGGTCGACAATCAGAAGCCGGTCGCTTCATTGCTGATTGATGGGAGTAATGTGATCGCCATTTTGGGGGCTGTCTTTTATATGTTTATTCATGTTTATTTTAGATCTTATTGTAGTTATTTTGTCTTTTCTTGCTTTGTAGGTACATTTGTGTAATTTCATGTGAAGCGCTTTTGAACGCACTACCCCTGTGTGAAAAGAGCGCCATATAAATCTGGTATAATAATAAATAATAATAATAATACATTTCTTACATTGCATATTCATAACTGAATAAATTGTACATAATTTCTTCAGGAGGAATATATTATAAGCGTATTTATAAGGTAATGAGTTAAATGATTTATTTGTGACCCTTTCACCTGACAATGCTGACATTTGCAAACAGTTTGGATCCTGATCAGACACCGCATAACATGGCTGTTTGACAGTCATATCAATCTTTCCTTAGTCAAAACCACAAAAATGTCCAAGAATTTAAAGTAATAGACAAAAAATATAAGGAGACGATAATATGGCAGTGAATGTGTAAGATGGTTATTTCCGTTATTATGGCAGAGAAAGGGTTAATCAAGTCATAAAATTATAATCAAATTTTACCCTTATCCTGCGGTTATATCTCCTCTGCTTTGCAATTGTCGTCTGCAAAACTTATTACATTTAGATTTATACATTGCTTAGGTAAATAAACCTAAAGATGAGTGTCAAACAGTTTGGATCCAGATCAGACGCTGCATAATGCGGCATTTGATCTGGATCTAAACTGTTTGCAACAATCAGGAATGTTGCGATCTGCAGGCAAAAGGGTTAAATCCTTACAGATCAAATCATCTTTACAGATTTTCACAAACCTTCCAATCTAATTATATTACGGGGATATGAAAGATTTATCCCAAAGGTTCCATACTTTTCAATTTCTATAAAAAAAATCTCAGTGCTTTTGGAAGTATGGCTGAAAGATAAAATATCAAAGTAAAGTCTTTATGATAGGTAGCGATTAATAGGAACTCTATGCATTGATTTGCATTAAACCATTATCCAATATCCTGTTTTAAGTTTTGAAGACAGGTGATCACTTAAAGCAGATTGAAAGTAAAGCAGAATGTGCCAGAAGGCACATTCTGCTTTACTTTCAGTCTGTTTTAAGCTACCATCAGCTAGAATATATAAAATATTTCTTATGATACACTATTACATGTTCATGACTGTATACATTGGAACTATTTTCTTCAAAGTATGAAAAGATTTAATCATTAATAAATGAGTAAATATGTGTATCTATGGAGTCAAGGGTTAAGCTAACATCTATTTCTAACCCTTCCATCACCATTCTGAGGCAACTGAAGTCAAATTTGCGAAAAAGTTTAGATCAAGATCAGACCCTGCTTTTTGCAGTGTCTGATTAGGATCTAAACTGTTTGGAACGTGTATCAATATTTTTTCAATAAGAACTTTGAAAAATTGCAATGTGCTTAAAATTGCATCCCATACAATTTTGCTGACAATATTTTGTCTGCGAAAGGGTAAAGTATCTCCCGGTTTCATTATTCAAACATTGGAGGGCAAATTCAATACCTCTCAGTCTGTGATTTTAAATAATTCATCTCTGAAATTTCTAATGGACAATTACAGCCCTGAGCCCTTTGATCTGGGTCTGCACTGTTTTATAATTTATATTATAATTAATATACATGAATATTCTGGTTCTAGCACTGTACAACTTTAAACAACTTCTTCACTTCAAATGTACAGAGAACAGCTTGCTGTTTTTGTTGAATTTGGTCAATATTTACAAAGCTAGCTATAATGGTATGATTTTATGACTAGCCCATATGCTGCAAAAGGATAATAACAAGAATATTGTTGGAAACCATGCATACACCCTAAAAAGAAATATCAAAAGTTATAGCATGTTTAGCAAAGGAACATACTCCTGTAAACACTGGGTTCAAAACATGACAATTGCATCAAATCAAATAGATTGGTTCCTCGGAACACCTGTGTCACCTGCCAGCAAGCATCAGTCAAACATTCTCTTTCCATTAAAGATATTTCATTTCAAAATCTTAAGTAAAAAAGAAGAAATCTGCATGAAAAAAAAAATGTTTAAAAGGGGAATAACTCTCACAATATTGATGCAATAGGTATGACCTTGTGCAATACACTTTCACTTGTTAAGCTCTTTCCATAAATGAAGTTTCATCTTAAAAGCTTCAGTAGAACAGGAGTTCTGAAGTGTGATGTAAAAAGTGTGACAGACAGCGCCGGAAAAGTGATCCCTAAGTGTCACCTCTGCTTACAGCAGCTCCTGGTGACACAAAAACCAATCAGTCAATCACATGCTTTTAACCCATTACCCCATAAATACGCCTTTTAATGCCTCTGATTTATTCCTTCACTGGAGAAAATAGTTCCAATTTATAAAGTCGTGAATATGTATCATAAGAAATTTATTCTATATTTTAGTAGCTAGTAGCTTAAAGCAGGCTGAAAGTAAAGCAGAATGCGCCATAAGGCGCATTCTGCTTTACTTTCAACCTGCTTTAAGTGATCACTTATCTTCAATACTAGAAACAGGCTATGGGGTAATGGGTTAAACAGTAAATCATATGCAACTAGAAATTTAAGTGAAAGGCTAACTAAAACCCACACATCACCCCAACTATCAGACTGAATGTTTGTGGGTACAAAGTTAATTATTAACCCATTACCCCATACATATGCCTTTTCATGCCTTTTATTTTTTCCTCTACTGAAAAAAACAATTCCAAACTATACAAGCATGGACATGTATCATAAGAAATAGTTGTTATAGTCTAGCAGATGGTAGCTTAAAGCAGGCTGGAAGTAAATTAGAATGCACCTTAACCCATTACCCATAGCCTGTTTCTAGTTTTGAAAATAGTTGACCAATTAAAGCAGGTTAAAAGTAAAGAAGAATGCGCCTTAGGGTGCATTCTACTTTACTTTCAGCCTGCTTTAAGGTTTTATTTATAAGAATATAGAAAATATTTCTTATGATTCTATTTTGTGACAGTATAAGTTTGAACTATTTTCTTCAGTAGAGGAATAAATTTGAGGCGTAAAAAGGCGTATTTGTGGGGTAATGGGTTAAGGTGCATTCTGCTTTACTTTCAACCTGCTTAAGTGGTCACAGTGTTTTCCAAATTATAAATTTACTATACAGTTTTTGGTTAATGCACAGTTTATAAAAATGTAGAGCATGTGTTGCAGAGGTAACACTAGAAAAGTGTGTTGTTATTAGGATGTTTTCATGAGTTGGAAAAGGAGGATAATTCAGTAACAAGCAATGCATGATAAAGTTATGGCCCTTAATAGAATGTTACTCTTATTAAGATGAATAAATGTGCAAGTTTAATGAGCAATGTCAAACAGTTTTTAAGTTATGGTCAATATTATTTTTTGTAATAACATTTTAAAAGGGCAGTAACTCCTGTATTAGTTGTTAAATATCATAATGAAACTTGCAGGTGCACATATATAAAGTAGCTGCTTATTAGATAGCTGCTCAACCTCATGCTTCAAGTGGTCACTTCTCTTTCAAACCAGAATCAGGCTATGGGGTAAAGGGTTAAAACATTGATATATTATATCCAATTTCCTTTCTCCTTTTGTGAGCTCGGCCATGTACGGATCATTATAAAAGCACAGTACTCAAACAAACAGGCACTTTATGTGTATAACTTGAAAGACAAGTAGACATCAAGGGTGCTCCACAAGAGACTAACAAGGCATGAAGTGTGTGTGTGGGGGGGGGGGGGGGGGGGGTGTTTCTAGTCCGTAACCATAGCAACCATGTTGTAAACTAGGAAAAAACGAGATTGATAAAATGTTAGTTCAAAAAGGTTTACTGCCATACAAACTCTAAACATATGAAGTTAGATCTAACCAGAGAGCACAACATCTTCAATGTTTTTAGATGTACCATGATGATAAGATGGTAGCTTAAAGAAGGCTGAAAGTAAAGTAGAATGCTCCTTCGAAGGCCCATTCTGCTTTACTTTCAACCTGCTTCAAGTGGTTACTTATCTTCAAAACTAGAAACAGGCTATAGTGTAAAGGGCTAGCCCTTTCCCTCATTTTTCACAAGTATAATAGTAACACCTTAAAATTTACATACCACAGAAATACCTTTACCTTCTTATACCATTCTAGAAAAAGAAACTGATCATGCTAAATATCTTTATATACAATGTACTACTCAAAGTTTGCTAAGCACCAAGGGTAAAATCTCCATATGACCCAATGCATTGACCCTATCACTTCTAATCACATAACTTCCAATATATCCTTGTTTGATTTCTTTCAAATTTGGAGATGTTTTGGCGAAAGGTTTACCTTACAAATTCTGATAATTTTTTCACTTGTTCAGGCCCTATAGGGGAAACCCGAGAAAATAATCAAAATGTGAAATATCTGAAAATTCACCAAAATTTTTAAATCCATTGAATTCTACATTGTAATGTTCTTAGAGATGTTATTCGTTGGTAAAAACAATGTTTTACCTTTCAATGTTCAATTGTACCCATTATAACATCTCTAAGAACATTACAATGTAGAATTCAATGGATTTGAAATACACTTGGCACACTGCCTACTTTTTGCAAGACAAAAACACTTTTTTTTGTTCAAAGAGTTTTCAAATTCTTACAAACGCAACAACTATAAATATGGTATTCATAACCATAAGATTAATGCATTAAACACTGTCCATAATGGACTCCAAAAAACTGAACCTAAGTGACAGAGATCAGGGCCATCAAACTGCAATTAACATGCTATATTCACTGAAACGCATAAATATGTGAAGATGCATGACCCCAGCTCTAGTACCTAGTCCACAACAGTTTTCTGACCTATAGGCTAAATGCCAAAACTCAAAATGTTTCAAGTTTGACTATTCAAGAAACAAAATACTATTATTCTATAATTGAGCAAAAATTACCAGTAAATCTATTAGTTCAGTTGCTTTTCACATTTACAAACTTAAATTAAGTGACACAAGTTCAGCGGCACAAACTTGTTGCAGTTCCGTTTATCAACACTTTATCGTGTTTTTAACTTCAATCTTCTTTCCTTAACCAATTAGCGTCCCATTTGAAACTGATGCTTGATTCCTTTAATGTGTCAAACACTTAAATGGTTTAGCCTTCTGATTGCTATGTAAACAGAAAGAGTGGAACAAATTGAGTGATTCTGTTGTGAACGCGGACTCGGTATCTAGTTTCCGCATGAAGCTCAGAAATTTGGACTTATTTAGCCATGCGCACTATCCCCGTCGTGTGAAAGCCATTTTTGGTGTCTACGACGTATACATTCAGATTGAGATTCAGAAAGCTTGTGCATAAATTCTCACAGAAATGAAAAAGACGTCAAAATCATAAATCTAAAAACTTATATAGAACGATTCCTGAGAAATGTGCTTATTATTGCCAATTAAAGATTTTCGGAAATCCGTTCTAAAGATAGATCTAGTAGGTATTCCCTAAATTTGTGCGACGAAAAATAATTTATGCGATGAACTAATGCCGCGCAGTGGTCATTCGTTAGTGTTCGGTACAGCTCGTAAAAGGCGGGAAAATAATTCCTTTGTCTTTGTCTTCGAAGTCTTAATTCATCAACCAATGAAACGCGGAATCTCGGACACACCCTCTAAGGGAAAGTCACATGAAATATACGTCACTATCACAGGTGATTTGTGGGTGATATCTTTCTAGGTCAAACAATCATGGCTGTTAACGCTTTATTGAACAGAAAAGCGAAACCATAAAAACAGTAGCTAGAGAAAGCCAAATATAAGTATACGAATGCACTCCTAATGTGGCAGTTCTCTGACTGTTTATTACAACGGGAAAATAGCATTGGATGTGGACATTGTTTATTTAAGATTATGTAATTGCTTATCTCCCAGCACTGGTAAATTAACAATCTTGCTAATAACACGCACGGCCGAGCACACTGTTTTGAACCGTTTCGATGGTGCGTTGATAACTTGTTTTCATGGCAACTCATTCGGACTCCCTCTATGACTTCCGTAAAATTTAGAATCAAGATGCTGTAACATACAGGTGGACTTTACGTCATCCCGTTTTGAATATGTTCGGCGTTTATCGAACACAGTTCTATATGCAAGTTTTGTTTACACACGCTCAACTGAAGTGAAAGTTAAATTGATTCCCGATGAAATTGAAAAACAATTGAGTATTAGTTTGTTTGTTACGCACTCACTTTTTTTAAATTGGGTTTTCTTTTGTTTTTGTTGCGTACTGTCACCCGTTAGTTTTGAAATAATTGCGTATTTCACCAATTTTAATTGGGTAAGTACGCAGATACGTGCCTTATCTACACCTCTGACTAATATATAAAACGAGAGTGGGATTGGGCTGATGTTGTGGTGAAGCACCGCACTTGCCAAGCCGGATGTGTACGTACAGTCCATGGTTTAGTCTACGCCTTTGCATCCGGGTACCAGCTTTTGCACACGAGACTCACCAGACGATACCTTGCTCTCTTACTGAACAGACATGCTTATCTGAAGTTGTTGTATCAACATACATCCGACCATCCCGGTCTTGTAACTACTCATGGTGAGTTTATTTATGAATATTAGTATCGTTTCACTACAATGGCGCTCCGAGCTGGGTTGCTTCCAGCAAATTTTTTCCATTTTTAATGCGCAAAAACTTGGGCAAATTCTGTCGATCACAGGGAATCTGGGCTGATTCGGGTGGTGACATTTAGCGAAGTTTAGCGGGGTTTCACTTAATCTTGCATAGTTATTTCTTAGGTCACGGGGTAAAACTGGGTTGTTTTAACCATGTAGGTAGATTAATTTTATAGTTTATTTATGAATATTAGTATCGTTTCACTACAATGTAACAGCCGATATTGGGCCGATTTAGAAAATGGTTGCACATCCGATTTAGGCCCGATGTTCAAGCCGATATCGGCCCGATTCAGAAAAAGTTATCGGCTGGCTGGGTAATTTCTTACTTCACTTTTTTCTCAATTTTCACCTTTCTTACCAATCCAAACTCGTTGCGTAATAGCCAATAGTGACTGTGTCGACGTATAAAGTAGATATAGATAAACCACAGAATTATACGGAATCGAAACCTCGCGCTATATCGTAAATCTCGTGCGGCGGATACGAGACTCGCGACACTTGATAAGAGACAGTCTATCGGTAGTCAATATGATAAATGTGTGTTTTCGAAGCATTGTTCACGGGTTTATATTCCCGTGAATTGATAGGAATGTCCACCAAGTCGTTTAAATCCTATAAAATGTCAATAAAAACACTCGAGTAGGTAAATTTCACGCCAGAAATGGCGGACAACGAGGCAAAAAGTGAAGATGCTGTCACGTGACACATAATCTCGCAAAATTCTACCGCCGCGAGAGCTCAGATACTCGCCTATTTAACTTATCTTAGTTGCTATTCCGTTTTGTATAATTCCGTGGATAAACAGACAAAAACGCACTGACAAAAACGCACTTTACCAACAACATTGAAAAAGCCTAAAAAGAACTGCAAAATCATGAAGATCAAAATCTTACTACTTACCAAAAATTACGTTTCTTGAATTGTTGAATTTAAACCAACGCTGTGGGTTTGTTTTTTTTAAATTTATAAACTTGAGGTTTATTGATCTTTTTTTCTTTTCTTTTTCGTCAGTTTTGTTCGCCGCTTTGTTTACAAATCGATTTGCCGGCGGAAGTGCCTAGCAACACTTCCGGTAAAAAGAATATCCGCCTAAGAAAAATGAGTACCAAACCAACAGTTACTCAATCTAGAGCAAACAATCAATAGTTATGAAAAAATGCAATCAGTGCATCATATAAATACGTCTGTGACGAAAAAAACACAAAAACAACTCTGTACCAAAAATTACAATCGCGTGCGCTCCGCTCAAAAATACAACAGGAACGAGAACTCTGTCTAGAAAATTGCAGGAACTACTTTCACCTAACTATTAGTCGGAATTTTTTGGGTTTTTTTAAAAAAAAAGAATCTCGGAACTTTCTGACACCAGTTAACCACATATTTATCATGAAAGATTCCTGTTAAATATCTCACAAATTCTCAACTAGTTAGTTTTCGCGTTAGTTTTCAGATAATTATCTTTAAAAGCGGCATGTGGAAACTCTTCATGACGCTAAATTAATAATGTTCTACAAAATTGCTTATCAGCTCGTAGCTATTCCTATTCCAACCTACTTTGAAAAACCCAGAAGAATGACTCGTCATTCACATCCATTAGCCTATAGACAGATCCACACAGTTGCCAATTATTACCAGTTCTCATTTCCCCCCAAGTACCATGATCCTCTGGAACAACCTTCCCTCTGAAATTGTGCTTCTGCCTACGCTTGCATGAATCCTTCAAGCAGGCAGTATGCCAAATTGCCTATAACTAGTTGCAGCAAGTCTGTTTTTAATCTGATTTTAAACTCATCTGTATATTTAACACTTTTAACTGTTTTCAGTCTTACTTTAATTCATACGTTGTGACGTCTTACTGTCAATACTTTTGCAAAACTCTTTTTTCTTGCACTGACTGCACGTCTGCTAATACCCGTAAGGGGAGTTCAGCAGTAATCGAAGATAGACCGATATATATATATACTATATTCAGACCCAGATAAATATCTGAACACAATCTTTTTCCTGATACTGCTTTAAACTGACATCACTTAACGAATTTATCGAGTTACTTAACTAGATAATTAACTAGAAGATATTCCTGCTGAAGAAGGTAGACCATTATGGCATAAGCGGTACAACTCTCAAGGGGATCTCTAATCTTTCCTTACAGAGAGGACACAGCAATTACTTGTACAGGGACAATCATCGGAGACTGTCCCAGTCATAAGCGGCGTTCCTCAGGGACCTGTATTAGGACCGTTGTTGTTCCTGATCTTAATAAACGATCTTCCTGAATGTGTCCAATCCAACACAAGACTCTTCGCCGATGATTGCATCCTCTACCGCCAGATAACAACACAAGCAATATAATGAAGCATGCCGAGTCTAACAACATCTTATACCCTCTACAACATGAATTTCGGAGTAAAAGACATGTGAAACGCAACTTTTAGAATGCATTGATGACATCTCACAAAATTTAGAAAATGGAAAACAAACAGACCTACTCAGCCTAGATTTTTCAAAAGCCTTTGATAAAGTTTCACACAACCTTCTATTACACAGACTAGACAAATACGGAATTAAAGGGAAAACATTAAACGGATAAAGGCATTTCTTACAGACAGAACTCATGTCGTTGCTGTAGAAGGGGAATAATCTGCCACGGCAAGAGTGGCCTCAGGATTGCCCCAAGGATCTGTACTAGGACCAGTAGGACCCAGCTTATTCCTCCTCTACATCAATGACCTACCAGAAAACCTGGGCTCCACAGTACGTCTGTTCGCCGACGATACAGTTGTATACCTAACTGTCAAATCAGCAAGAGATGCCAAAATCTACAAGAAGATTTGGACAAACTAGTAAAGTGGGGAGATAAGTGGAGAATGGAATTCCACCCCAAATCTCTAAGAAAAAACATCCTTTACATTTCGGCTTTACCCCTCACGGACATACTCTCCAACACGAAAAAACACGTTGGCTGCACTATCTCGGATGATTTAGACTGGGAAAATCATGTAAACAGCGTATCAAACAAAGCCAATAGAACTTTGGGGTTTCTTCAACGTAATCTACACATATCCTCAAATGAAATAAAAGAAAAAGCATATTTAACCCCTGTAAGACCACAACAGGAATACGCGATCACTGTTTGAGACCCGTACCGCAAGACACAAATCAATAAAATTGGAAAGGTCGAGAGAAGTGGAGCCAGGTAAGTCCTCGGAAGGTACAGGAACCGATCAAGTGTTGGGGACATGTTAGAGCAACTCAAATGGAAAGACCTTCAAATAAGAAGAAAAGAAGCCAGGCTCAACATGTTTTACAAAATAGTGCATAACCAAGTAAATATTATTCCAGAAAACTACCTTAACAAACCTACACGTAATTTATTTACTAGATATGCTCAGCCACATACCTACACGGTGCACACATCCATTATAGACTCCAGGAAATTGTAATTTTTCATACAAACTAGAACGTTCTACCACCTAGCACAGCAGATGCACCGTCACTAGAGACATGCACATATTTCGATACTGAGCAAATCTGACTTACTTTTCTAAAACGGGATTAGAGAGGGGATGGGGTTATAAGCGCATACCTAAAACTGGCAAAATACTCGGCAAGACGAGGGTGGCCAGATTAAAGGAAGAAGGTCGAAGAAAAAAAGAAGCTGACCGAGTGCTACTACAACAGGACCTAGGTTCTCTTTCACTGTGGAAACAGACATGGGTATGGAGTTTCATCCTCAGAAGTGTACCATACTCAGAGTTACACGTTCAAGTATCTCGGAGGGGACATGCAGTCTGATCTTGCATGGCGTCAACATATTGACAGAACATCCAAGAAGGCAAACAACATGCTGGGTTTCTTGAGAAGGCACCATAAAGCACCAAGACAAATGCCTATAAAGCTATAGTCCGCCCTCACCTAGAGTACTGCTGCTCTGTGTTGAACCCTCATCAGAAAGACCTTGTCCACCAACTGGAAATGGTACAACGCAGAGCAGCACGTTTCGTTACAAATAGGTTTAGAAATACCAGCAGTGTCACAGATATGTTGGACCATCTGCAATGGTAGTCACTTGAGGCCAGAAGAGAGAAAGTCAAACTTACTAAATTATTTTCAAGATAATCAACAACCTCAAACATACAGATATTCTAAAGTAAAGTATCCACATTTATGTCTCATTTCATCTTCACAGTGTAGAACTTCTGAAAGGACTACTGCAGCAGCAACACTACAGCCACTTCAGTTGAAAAGGGGACAACTTGACATTACAATCAGGGAAACATTCGAAAGCACACAGGAAAACATTTTTACAAACATGTTCCGATCGCTAAAACGGTCAGTGAATGGGAAAGGAATTCTGGAGCTGACAACATGTGTTCAAGAGAACAAGGATCTTCAGGAGCAACTGATAATTGAACTGGAGCCAACATATCTGTCCATATTTAACAAGGCAGCAGAATAGCAAACCAGTCGAAAATTGTGCAAGCATGTCAGCAGAACAAAGCCCCATACATTGACAGACGCAGAGCAAACAGTGATATGGTTCATAAGTGGCTATATCCTTAAACAGATTGCAAAGAAAGAAGAATACAGAGAATCGGTTCAGCACTTATCAAACAATGAAAGAAATTCTGAAAAGTATTTTGTGGACAAGTACTCTGAGTGGACCAAAGCTGTTAATCGCGAGGGACTGAAAGTGCCAGGGGATAATTTCTTCCTGCTCATCAAAGAGTGTGAAATGTGCATAAGGAACAACGTGAATGAGACCCAGCCACACGCCACAACTTATGTTGACCTTCGTGAGCTGGTCACGGAAGACAGTATGGTCAACCACTATGCAGGCAAATTGAAGCAGGCTGCTCACTTTATTGAAAAGTGCTTGACAATTTTCATCAATGTCAGAGGTCCTGCAGCAGCACATCTGAAGAAACGTGAACTGTTGAAAACTGCTGAATATGGGAAGTCCATGAGAAAGGTGTTGAAAGAAATATTCAATGTTTAGGTATATAATTGTGCGCCTACTTTGCTAAAAGGCTGTCGTTTGAGTGGTTCAAAGTATCCATGTGCATTGTAAAAATGCATATGGATGCTTCAAAATACGTATATGACGATTATATTACATGTATAGTAATTATATATAACATCGTGCTGATTTATATGTTCCGCAGAAGAATGTTTTATGAATTGACTCATATGTGTTTGTGTGGACGAATATGTGTGTATATTTTATATGTATGTATATTTGCATACATATGCATATGTTTGGATGTGATTGTGTTTTTGTATGTGTATACGGTTACCTATAATATTATGTATACCTTCAATATGTGCCTTATCGTGATTGCGCGTCTGTGCGGGTATTAATGCGAGGCACCAGTCTACCTAGAATTCTGGGTAGTTTAAAAATACTGTTCTAAATTAGAAGGTAGTGCAGATCCTGATCAGAGGGCTCCTAAAGGAGCTCTCTGATCTGGATCTATACTGTTTTCAAATATAATGGGTATTGTTTTTCCAGGGTATTGAAAGATTTATCTGCTCTATTTTTTTCTTTTCTTCTGCTGTCAATGTTTGTCACTTTATATGTATATACACGTTTGCACTGTTTGTATATTGTAATTGTATGCTCTCCTTATCCGGAGGTAATAAAGATTGTTATCACTATTATTATAATTATATTCTTAAACAACTTGTAAAGAAAGAAGAATACAGAGACTTGTCAACCAATGAAGGAAATTCTGAAAAGACTTTTGTGGACAAGTACTCTGAGTGGACCAAAGCTGTTAATCGTGGGGGACTGAAAGTGCCAGGGGATAGTTTCTTACTGCTCATCAAAGAGTGTGAAATGTGCATAAGAAACAACATGAATGAGGCCCAACCACACGCCACAACTTATGTTGACCTTCGGGAGCTGGTCACGGAAGACAGTATGGTCAACCTCTATGCAGGCCCGTTGGAACAGTCTGCTTACTTTATTGAAAAATGCTTGACAATTTTCATCAATGTCAGATGTCCTGCAGCAACGTGAACTGTTGAAAACTGCTGAATATGGGAAGTCCATGAGAAAGGTGTTGAAAGAAATATCCAATGTTTTGGTTTAAATCAGTCCTATATATAACTTTCAGTCAACAGCATAAAATACAACACTTAAGTTATATGTCTGGTCTGTAGATCTCTGAGAGAACATTTCTTCAAGTGCTTATTCCTGAACCAAACACTGTCTTGTGCTTTCTTGTTAAGTTATAACTCGCAACCAGATTTTGTATGCCAAACGCTTATATAAACAAGTAAATATAAGTTTAGGATACAAAATTCTGTTTAAAAATGCATTTCAATGAAATAAATGTTTGGCTGTGGTAGGACTTGCACCCGGGACCCTGCATGCGAGGGTGGGAAAAGACTTAACCAAATGAGCTAAGCGGGCTATTCAATATACGGCGATCAATTTAAACTTCTTCACTACTTCATGCACGACCGGTTTCAATCAAGTCAAAATGGATTAAATACGTCTTTCGACACAATTGAAAAAGTAATGGAAAATATCTAAAAAAAAACAACCGAAAAGTTGTTCAATACCAGATGCTCGATAATGCTACACATTTGCTTTTATTGGAGTATTTTCTTTTAATTTTGCAAATACATCATTTGGTTGCGAGTCCCTTTACAAATAAGTTCCAACATTATCTCCTTTATCTGCACTAAAGTCTAAACCCTATAATGTGTCTACTCGTTAGAATTGTCTTTTTGAGATGAGTCTAATAAGTAGTCACACCATAGGATTTTGTACAGATATATAGATTTAATATTTTATAGTACTCCCCTAATCTTAGGCCCTGAAGTATCCAATGCAAAATATGGATGCAAATTTAACCCATTGAAAAGTTGAGGTGCTGACCGAGGACTTGAAAGTTTTCAAGCTCCCATTCAACACGACATCTGCATGAAGAGCATTCCTCTGTACTGTTAGAGGATAAAAATAGTATTTATAAAAGTATTCCCCAGTATGAACCTGTTTGAAATACACGGTAGGTCAAAATCCTGCACAACATCCTGCACAACATCCTGCACAACTACGAAGAAGTCAACATAACGGGGAACCTTCTGCGCAGCAGTAACACCATTACACGAAGGCACGAATACAAGCTTGAGAAAACTCGCGCATTTACAAGATTTGGACAGCACAGATTTTGCAAAAGGGTTGTCAACACTTGGAACTCTATATCAAATGGTACAATGTGTGCAGGTTCTATCAACGCATTCAACTCACGTTTGAATTCTGACTGGAAACTTAGGGAAAGTAGATTAGCACTTCCATCCCATGAGGGCTACACGTCCTACACAAAAATCATAGACAAAGATCCCAGATCTAGATTGGGCCATGACGAGTAAGCGACTCACTAAAGGCTATTAAGGAAAGGTAACTAATAAACAATCTTGTAAAAGAGACATTAGTCTAGCATCCGAACGACGCGGTTCCAAGGATCTCCATCCTAGTAGTAACATCATGTCAGAGACACTTGCATGTCTGGAATACTCATTTAAAGTCCACGTCTTTAAACCATTTCAATTTTGTCTATGTTTGACTTTGTGTGACGATCCCGCACACAACAAGCATATTCTAGTTGTGGACAAACAAGGGTATATTAAGTACGCCCCCGAGTTTGGACGACTTAGACTTGATGTTTCTTCTGAGAAACCCTAGAGTACGGTTTGCCGATGTAGTAATGCGATCAACATGTGTATTCCACGACAAGCTGCTCGAGATGTGGACACCCAGATAACGAGCACTACTGACGGTCTCCAGTGTCTGTCCATGCAGTTTGTACTTGGTGGGTATTGGGACTCTAGCCTTTGTGGCTTGGACTACCTGACTACCTCGTCAATTGTAAGATAGACTACAGTGTCGTCTGCAAATAGCCCGACTTGCGAGGAGAAGTTGTCAGGCAGGTCATTAATATACACTAGGAATAATATGGGTTCCAGGACAAACCCCTGAGGGATGGATTGATGAGTTGGGGTTTACGGAACAGCGACACAAAATATGTCATATAGCGCCGATTAATGATAAGGGATGATAAAATGAGATGGAGATGATTTCGGCTAATCTCATTCGTTGCCAAGCAGCGCATGGGATCAAAACTACCGTCCTGCTTTCCTTTTAGTTTTTGACAGAGAGGATAATCTCGGTGTAATAAACAGAAAGGATTCCATATGACAATTAAGCCCCAGAACTATGGCAACGTCTCTTGGGATACCATAGAGGAACTCGATCCTGATGTCACTGGTATAATATCATATACATGTACATGTATATCCCCTTCCAGTAGTCCATTAAAAGGGCCGAGGAAATGCCTTTAAACGTATTTTTGAAAAGCACGGGAGTATGTTATTGTGGTGTTATATTGAAGAAATAAATGAAATGGCGGGATGGTAGATATGTTTTTAGTCGTTGAACCCATTTATACGACCTGCACATCCACTTATCACATTATCTTATTATCCAACTGGTAACTGGTATTTCTTATATGTGGGATTTCAGCTGTATATGTATTCCTAAAAGAATATGAGTGATGTTTGATATTTATCAAATCATATAAATGAAGAGGGAGATCTTTATAAATTACCTTAAACATCTCGATGGCCATATTTCGCATGCTTCTTATTCTAAGGGATGAGAGTATAGATTTGTCAAGCAGACCCTCGTAGCGTCTGGTCTGATCGTAATAAATAAACCTCAGAGCCCTTTCTCGAATATTTTCCATCTTAAATAAATTTGTTTCACCACAGAAATGCCAGGTTTCTGGGCAGTAGTTAACGTTGGAAAGAATAAAAGAATGGTAAATAGTTAATCTGCCTAATTTAGTTAAGTATCTTTCTATCCGCTTTATTTAGTACATTTTAGCTGTCTAGTGACCTTTTTACATAAAATGGATACATGAATGTTAAACTGTGGAAATAGATAGTTCATTCTTTGAGACATTCTTTTATGAAAGGTCTTGTATAAGAATAAATGCTTGTGTTGATCCATTTATATTCCCGAATTTTCACTCAATGTTTGCGCCAGTTTAAAAGTTATATAAAATAATTTGTTTTGACTCTGTTTCCCGGCATTACTTAATTCAGATTTAATTCATTTCACTGTTTCACTATGTACACAATGTTCTGGTAAGTTGTTCCAAAATAACACCTAAAAGCTTTACCTCTTTATCACAAGGAATGATGTTTCTTTCATAGTTTTGTCACCGAGGGCGATCATTGCATGGCATTTGTCCGGGTAAGCTGTCATTTGATTTGCTTGCAAACATGTACATGTAATTAGTTTTGAACTGTCATTTACCAAATTCTGAATAACATTGTTAAGATTTGAGTCTGCATAAGAGAAAGTGTTGTCATCTGCCTAATTGTAGATATTACTCTTATTAACAAAGTTCAAAATAACATTTACGAAAATATCAAACAATCCAGGCCCAAGTATAAATCCTTGAGGGACTCCCTTGAGGGTATTTTTCCACTCACCCGTGCATGTTCGAAGACACACTGTTTATTGTTACTAATGTAGCTGTTCGCACAGAGCTCACTGAAAGACCATATACTTCAAGTTTGCTCAATAAATAATGCGACAGGCAGTCAAACGCCTTAGACAGGTCCATTACATGATAAGTATCGCAGCGACATATTGGTTCTTATCCACTGCCATTTTCCAGTCTTCCACAATTTTTAGTAGGATGGTTTGACAACTATATCCAGGTCTAAATGCAGACAAATATACATTGTAAATTAAATATATCGTTGAAGTAATTTACTAGCTCATCATTTGAAGCTCTCTCAAATGTCCCGTTTTATTTTCACCTTCCTATAAGCTACGACCTAGTTTTCTTACAATCCTACAGAGACCTTACTACTTTGCCGCAGTTCTGGAGCTTAAATGTCAAAGGGGATCTTTTCTGTCTGTTGGACCGAGATTATTCCCTCTGCCAAGAACTGAAAGGAAGGCAGGTTGGTGGTTTTGTTCCCCATTCGCTGCTTGGCAACGAATGAGATTAGCCGAAATCATCTTCCTGTAAACATCACTATATTTTTCATCAGCCCTCATCATTCATCGGCGCTATATGACCTATTTTGTGTAGCATCTGTTAAGTAAATGACAAGTGCTTGAATTGACGCTACACTTATATATTATAAATAGCTATTCAATGGCAAGACAAAGAGCGCTGGAGGAAATCGTGCGTTACAGCGCCTGCCAACTTATGGTAGTATGAGTAACTGTATGATTGGTGGAGTTTATTGCCACAAATGCCTCGTTTGTAATGTCAGAAAATTCAACTCTGTCGACAATTCTACAGAAACACCGCTTGAATGTGTTGTACCTTGTTTAGTTTTCCATAGTCCTACTACATTGGAAGTCCCTCACTATCCTAGAAACTATATTATTTCATATTTTTACCGACACATCAGATAAGAATATCCAGCTGTCTATCAGGTCACGTGACAGTCGAATATCTATATAATATAACTCCTTGTTTCCCCCCCCCCCCCCCCACACACACACACAAGTGTAAGACAATGGATACATTTTACACAATTCAAACGAATATTCGAAAAGTTAAATAAGGTTCGAATATTCGCTTAAACACGAATATTAGAATATTCGATGACTCTCCAACTATAATCATGTTTTTTCTTAAAAAGAAGTATATTATATGTAAAAGATGATAAAACACTGCCATGCTCCCGCTCAGCAGTAATGAGTAACAATGCTGACTGCTTTCTTTAATTGTGTAACCAAGGTAGAACAAGAATATCGTTCCCAACGATGGATGCTCCCCACAGAGAAAAAGCCCAAGGTATAGCATGTTTAGTAGGTGAACACAATAACAACTTTCATCAACTTACGATGTAACATTCAGGAGATATGCTTCGGACAAAAATGAATTTATTATGAAAAAGGGAGGCAATTCAATATTTGGAGATGACAGAGTTATAATACTTGTGTACTACACTTCTTTTTGTCATCCGCTAACACAGTATCAAGGTTCAAGTAACAGTGCGGCAAAAAATTTGATTTATGTAGAAAAAGGGAGATAATTCAATATTGGGAGATGGCAGAGTTATGGTTCTTGAGTACAGCACTCTTTCTGTCATCTCGTATCACTGTATCAAGTTTCATCAACTTACAATGCAATGCTAAGGAGATATGCTCCAGAACAAATTTGATTTTTTTAAATAGAAAAGGGGAGATAATTAAATATTGGGAGATGATAGAGTCATGGTTCTTGTGAACTGCACCTCCTTATGTCATCACCTATCATTATATCAAGTTACATTAACTTACGGTGTAGCAGTCAAGAGATATACTCCGGACAATGTATTTTTTAGAAAAAGGGAGATAATTCAATATTGTGAGATGACAAAGTTACCGTTCTTGTGTACTGCACTTCCTTTAGTCATCCTCTTTCACTGTTACAAGTTTCATCAACTTTCAGTGTAACAGTCCAGAGATATGCTCCGGACAAAATTGATTTTTTATGAGAAAAAGGGAGATAATTCAAAATTGGGAGATGAGAGAGTTACGGTTCTTGTGCACAGGGTGTTAAGAAAGTTCGTTCCTATTTTTGATTATCTTAATTCCACCCCAAACCTTTCCAATTGACATAATTTTTTCCCAGTGTGGTACTATCATTTTTATACACTGAGTTCTATCATGGTCAAATACTTGAAAAAGAACTTAAACCTGCACTCATGAAATCTGCTACTGACGGTAAAATAAGCAGTGGGAAACTTGTCCCAGATTCCAATCGAGCGATTTTTCAACAAGATGGTGCCCCACCACACTCAACCACCAGCACACAGCAATGGTGTCGAGAGAATCTAGAGAACTTATTCGGCAAAGAAGAATGGCCAGCCAGGGAACTTGCCAGATTTAAATGTTATAGAATTCTCTGGAATATTCTGGACACAGGCGTACAATGGCCCACCCCCTAGAACAATGAAAGCCCTATGACGTCGTCTACGTCACGCCTGGGACAGTTTGTCTCCAGATCACCTTACTTCATTGATCCATTATATGCCTAAGCGTCCTAAAAATGTGATAACAGGCAAGGGAGGACCCTCTGGGCATTGAGTAAAAAGTTTCAGCCGTATCCGTCTTGTAGTTTTCTTTTTAGACATGTGCGCAAAAACAGGAACGAACTTTCTTAACACCCTGTACTGCACCTCCGCATGTCATTCTCTATCACTGTATCAAGTTTCATCAACCTACGGTGTACCGTTCAAGAGATATGCTCCGGACAAAAAAGCGTGACGGACGGACGGTCTACTAACTTAGGTCTAAGGGCCAGCTTGCTAAGGGGCCAACTTTAAAGGGCCATTTGTCCAAGTTAAAGGGCCACAAGTGGCCCATTGATATTATCTGAGCAACCAAAATGGCCCCCTACATGGACATTTGTGGTAAAGGGCCTTAATTTGAAAACTTATTTGTTACCTCCCTTGAGGCCATTTTGATACCATTTTTGCAATTTTTAGAACCAGTTAAGGGGCCATAGCCCTTTAACTGCCAATAGCCCTATATTTGTTCACAGTCCACTAAAAAGGCCCCTTACTTCAAGTTAGCTGCACGGACGGACAGACGGACGGACGAACGGACAAAGCGGCGACTATATGCCCCCCCCCCCCCCTAAAGGGAAGCATAAAAATCTTGGGTATGAGTTTTTGTTTAATCCGTAGCATAGGTATTAATTATAAGGTCAGCTGGTCGTATATGGATGAATGAGTTGGGTTTTACGGCACTGCGACACAAAATTGGTCATATAGTGCCGATGATTGATGAGGGGTGATGCGATGAAATGATGATGATTTCAGGAAGATGGTTTCGGCTAATCCCATTCGTTGACCAGCAGCGCACGGGATCAAAACCACCGACCTGTCTTCCTTTTAGTTCTTGGCAGAGGGAATAATCTCGGCCTAATAAACAGAAAAGATTCCCTATGACAATTAAACCCCCAGAACTTCGGCAAAGTGTAGTTCAAGAGATCTAATATTAAATTAGAGTAATACATATTTCAAGAAGTCCTTTTGTCTTAAGAGTTATTGCCAGAATGAAATGGAGGGAAAGAGGATTAGGTTCCAGTCTAGCTGCTCTTGTAAACTAAAGAATAAGTATTGCTGACCCAGTGAATAGCCATACGCCATCTCGACTTGGTGGATTTGTTCCGTGGTGTTTAGGATTCATATTGTGAGGCATACTGAAACTGGGACCTTGTCAACTTCGTGTATGCCATCTCTATTATTTTTCGATTAGTAGTCTTTATGTTGCGCGATAGGCAGCCATTGCATGCAGTTCCATTTGCTTTGATCTGGTAGTGTTTTTGTATTTGTGCCATGCGAGATCAGAACTCAGTCACTCCAAGGTACTCATTAACCGCCCCAAGGACCTGGCATGAAGTGTGTAATTGGTCTTGATTGAAAATTCAGACCTTATAATTCGCAGTACATGTACTTGGCACTTACCCGTGTTACATCGCATGCTACGCATGTGTGTCCATTCCTGGAATCGACCAATGTCAGTTGGTAGTGTAGTATTATATTCCTCGCGTACATGTAAGTAGACTGATCTATCACCCGCCAACAGTCTTACTTTTGATGTAAGGCTGTCTGGCAGATCATTTATGTACAGCAGAAAGAGGATACGACCAAGAAAACATCCCTGAGGAAAACCTGACGTTACTGGTACGGTTGTAGATGATGACCCGTGCAGAACTATAGTCTTTCAATGCATCTCACAGCTTATTCTGTATTGGAATGACCAGTGGTTGCCTTTCTTAACCCAACAATAGCTGGAATTGCCATGTTAGCACAAGTTTCTTTGTCGAACTGGAGCAGTTTTGTTGCTTTTGCAAAGAGGCTGAAGTAGTATGCACAGTTCATCAAGTACTTTTCTTTAATAAAAAGAAGGTTTATAGTCACAGTCAATTTCATTTATCCTATTCTCTGAGACATTCATGACAGAAATAACATTGTTAGTTGGGAATTCCACCGCGTTACATTAGCCGCTTGAAGCCTTTCACAATCGGCCAATATTTCTGAGGCATGGACTGATTTTGGGACGAAATTGAAAATCTTCGGATTCTTTGCTTAATGCCGTTTTTAGATTACACCGCCTTCTGTCCAGTCCATCTTTGACTATCAGGTACCCGTCTTATGTAACGTCACACAACAAATATTGTCGTGAGTCCAATTCTAAAATTCTCAACTATTATTTATTCCTCATTATCTGGTCCTGTCTTGTGACATCTCTTTGGAATTGTTTTGACAAGACAATTCTAAAGAGATGTCAAAAGACAGGACTAGGTGAAGAAATCATGAATTAATTGTATTTTAAAGTTTTGACTTACGACCGTTTTTGTTGAGCGACGCTTCGTAAGACGGGCCCAATGCAGCTGCAATGTATGTGCAAAACATCTAGAACCTATTGGCAAATAGTCAGCGCATATATAGGTTCTGGAACATTTTCCTTAGGTATCGATTGTGTCACATTCATTTTGAGATGACTCGCAGTTGTTCAAATTTTCACAGCGACGTAGAGATAATGGAATTACCGTCACTCAGGGTTGTACAACTGTAGTGATTTTGTCTCCAGTCTCAAAACAACAGGAAACAACTTCTTCAAATTCCATACAAATAGTTTCATATGTGTAGCGTTCTTTAAAACTTTTACAGCATATCATCACTGACTTAAGTGTCCAGTCAAGAAGAAAATGTCCAGATATTCCAATGTACCCTCAGATATCTCTACTTGATCATAAAAATCAATGGTCACACAAATTGTCTGTATTTTAAGCTGAGTTTTTAAACTGCCTTTAATCTCGGACGCTTTCGAATGCAACACTTAGGAGGACAACTGTTTTCTTCTAGGCTGGTGATATTTGAGATCCATTGTATGTATCTGGGTCCCGTTTCATAAAACTTCTGACGACAAATGTTGTCGTAAGTCAGATTATAAAAGTCTCAATTTGTATTTATTTCTCCATCTAATCCTGTCTTGTTATATCTCTTTGGAATTGTCTTTTCAAGACGATTCCAAAGAGATATCACAATACAGGATTCGACAGAGAAATCATAAATGAAATGTATTTTAAAGTTTTGACTTGCGACCGTTTTTGTCTTACGAAGTTTTATAAAACGGGCCCCAGAACTTTAAAATTTTCACTCTTAACAGTTGACAGTGGCATTTAATCAACAGCAATAAATATCACTTATGTGTGCGGTTGCTGTAGTTGAGGCATCAAGTACCCTTAACAATACAGGTACGGTGCTTTTTCTGAAATTGGAAAGAAAGTCTTTTTCATCAACTTGAAATTTGCTAGGCACTAAATGACTTGTTATTTACTCATGATAATATTGAAAAGATATTTACATGTTGAATTAGCAGGATATGGGTTAACTACCCCATAACCTGTCAATCACTATGAAAATAGTGTTGGAACAGATCATAATTTAGTGGGGGTTTTGTTACTTGTTTACCAGTATACTCATATATGGCAACGTCTGATGAGTCCGTGTCCATAAGAAGGATACACATTTTTTGAAGCGTATGTCAGTCTTGCTGATCGTGTATTGCCTTCACAAGGTGTGGACATTGTCTGGCTGAGGTTCTACTTGTAACTTCTTGCCATGAAAATGTCAGACTCTCATCCCCTACTGCTATCCTTTGCATTCTGTTGTCTAGAAAGGTCTCTAACCATTTATATAGTTTTCCTCTTATTCCAAAGCTCCTTTTCCGGATACATTCCTACCTCAGAAGGTATGACACTGACGTTATGTAAATGTATGGGGAAAGTGATTGACCACAATGAATCATAATGAATGAGAACATTTTACACGCGTGTATAATTTCAGTAATTTATTATTTTTGAAGTAATATATCAAAAAGTAATATAAGGTATAGATTATATATCTGTAAAAAATCTAACAAAAATAAATCAAGGTTTAAGATGTTATATGGATATATATTTTTTTATAAACGCTTGATGATTGTTTAAGCCATAAATTTAAAAAAATCAATTTAAAATTTAGAAATTAAATAAAGAAATTATTATCTTACTAAAAATATAATAGATTCTATATTTATTTATAAGTATGTATCGATAATAATTCTGTGCATTCTTCCACTCATTGGTTTTTTCTTCAGTTAACGGAAAATCGGATATTTCGTTATTCTCGAAACAGTTGAATAGATGAGTACGTAGCTTGCTTGTATCGTAAATAACATCAAAACAGAGTGATTTTCGGAAGCAATAGGAAGTTAAAAATGCTATCGCGTACAGACCAAAATCGATACTATTGTTTTGTTTCATTACTACTGGCATTTGTATAGATAGATTTATCATTCCGGCCATACATTTGCGCAAGTTGGATTTTTAATCCGTTTGGAATCAGTTTCTGTTTTCTGTTCGTAAACTATCTAAACGATATATACATTTTCATGATAAATTGAAGAAACCCAATTATCATGATGGTTATGGTGAATTTGGCTTGCGAGAGAATCAACCCTTTCGAAAGCAACTATCAATTGCCATTTTTTTATTCGATTCGTCATAAACAGGTTCAGTATCGGTGTGTTGAAAACCGTTTGTTTTTACCGAATTTGTTTCTGAGAAGTATGTTGACAGCCTCCATGTGATTGGAATTTAATTTACGGTTATTTAACAAGTCTTCTCTATCGTCTGTAGTGAGTTTTAAATTGTCCAACCAATATTGACACTCTATGTGTTTTAAATCTAGGCAAAGTTCCAAATCAATCATGTCATTAATGGAATCACTCAAGTCTAATTTCGGTTTTTTAACGTAATTATCGGCGTCGTCTTTAAATTGTAATTTCCTCTTTTTACCAGTGCCTTTAGGGGTTTTGCGCTTAATCGGCCTATCTTGTAGAATTTTCCTTGTTTTTTTGTCTCTATTTTTACAGTGTTATTAATTGAGGGTGTATCTAAAATTTCTTCTTAACATCCATTTTTTACAGCCGAATCGGGCTCCGGATTAATAGAAAAATCCCTATCCCCACGGCGTTCCTTCTTTGTACCAATTTTTTTTTGACTTTTTGTGCGACCGTTTTTCAGTAATTGAGATAAGTAAAACATTAAGTTTTATACTTTTTTACAACTACGAATCTCCATACCAATCGCTAACATTGCTGCCATTATGTGATAGCATGTCGCTGTCGAAGGACGTTGACAAGTTTCGTTTGGAAATAATGTTACCGCATATTTTTTGTCATTTGACCCTTTAACCTTAAATGAGCCCATTGCTGGCATTAATTAGACTACGGAATTATCGGCGACAGTTGTACATGCTAAAGAAATTTGTGATCTGCTCTCTAATTTTGAATTATTTGTTTAGTTTCGTTGCTTACTTTTTCTAAAACAAAATCAACGTTGTTTTCTTCGATTGACATTTCTTCGGATAAGTCACTGAGAACTTTGGCTAGTTCCCCCTTCACTTATGATACATTTTTGTCTGGACGGCATGTATTCTTTGGTAAAACAATTGTTTCTGGTTCGCGTGACGCATATGAAAGTTCTTTTAGCAGAGTAGAAACACCGTTTATTTGAAGGTAATTGAAGAACAGGATCATGTAAGCAATTGGCATTTTTTCATCTAGCCAACGTTTAATTCATGCATTCATGCTTTCAACGACATTATTAGTGATTCCACAGTATGAGTTATAAACACATTTTTTCCCAAATCCAGCGACCCGCATGGGTTTTAATAGTATCATAGAGATTAAGGTAAAAAAAAGTCAACGAAAGCTTGACACCAACTATATTTCATGCCACTCAATTGTTCTTCAAAAATGTCAACGTTTTCGCTTTTCATTAAATCGCGCACATGCATGTCATAAAGCCATTTGTCGTCAGCTTTACCCTTTTGTTCGAGACCCAGTGTTTTATGTTTGTAAAGATGTGATTCCAGCAAACAAGTAGTTGAGCATTGGGCTGTTTTTCTCTGAAAGCATTTAGTATACCGGTTTCCCTGTCACTGATAACTGAAAAATTACCTTCACAGAACTTAGGTATCTCCGAGTTTAATAAATCTACAAAATGTTCATGACACTTTTGAAATTTCCGCTCATGCAACATATAGGCCGCCGCTAAAGTAGGCTTTTCTTTCAAAAATGTATGTTGAAAACAAATTATGGACGTAAAAATCACCCAAATTGACTGTCGTGTCATAGTATATCAATCTTCATCTGTAAAATTCTATTTACTTCAGCCAAAATATCATCGTTTCCGATCATAACCTTTAGGACTGGGTGCGTTTTTATGCTCCAGATGTAATTATCTCAGTGATAGACCAGTACGTGCGTATTATATAAAGGGTCTTTAGAAATTATTTGGTTATGTAATTTTTTTTCCACGTTTCTAACTTGTTGAAAATTCCTAGGTACAGCGACACCTTGTATAACTTCTTCTGAACTTTTTTCTGTTAATAACTCGTGAATGGTCACAGGGTTGGACTTCTCGTTACATCGATTTTCTATTTTTTTTTTTTAATGACGGTAGTGTTTGTTTATGTGCTCTTGTGTTTTTCTTTATATTCCCATGAGGCATGTCCTTGAACGCAGAAGTGTCTCCTATGTACGAGATGACTGTACGACCATTGTATTCTTTCCCCTTAAATCTGAAGGCATGTTTCAAAACGTGTTTATCATTACTTTTCTCCGTTTTTACTGCAAAAAAGCTCTATTTAATTACCATAAAATGTTGTATAAGTTTTTCTACCGCGATTCAACCACCTTTAATCATCTGCGCGCCATTCTTCTTTGTTTTCGATGTTGCCAGAGTCGTCAAAAAATAAACAGTTCCACTATTTGGTTTGTGTGACGTCTAATAAGTAACACTAATATTTTGCATTAGGATATCGGCTTCCTCGTTTGGAAGCAAACTTCTCTTCTCTTCCACGAAAATTTCAGATTATTCACCGCCCCATAATGTTTTACATTGATTGAAGAAACAGACTGTCTCTGACCTGTGGCAGACTCAGTGGCAGTTTGTTTCTTGCTAGAAGTGACACGAGATAATATCTAAACATTTCCAGGGCCTATACTATAGACATAATAATTATGGCTAGATGCAACGTATTTTGCTTAAAGATATCTCCTGGCGATCATTTGGTCATAACGCCTTACCAGACAATTTACCTGCAAATATCATGATTCTTATGCTTACCTGTACTACAGTAAATCATTGAGGCGTTTCATGTGAGGCCCGCACCATATAATTGATAGTTTGGTTAGTAAAACCCATTGAAAATCCCCTTGAGTGTGATTATGTAAGGGCCTCTCTAGACAACCTGAGATTTGTGACATTGGCTGTGCACGCTTTGCTACTGTTTAACCGTTACTTTCACACCGACCGAGAACAATGGGGTGGTAGTCCATCAATTGACTGAGGAAATATCTTTAAAGCTGAAATAAAGAATTTGAATTTGATATGCACTTTCGGGTCTCCCTAATTAGCGACAAGAAGCATTATTACTGAAATAAACTATTTTTTTTCTCACTGAAACCTAATTTATGTGTTGTATAAATATTTCAGATTTATATTTCAGTATATTGATGTAAACTGAAGCGTTTTTAGATTACGCAATCGATACAGACAGAGATATGGATTTGCGTCAAGAAGCTTTTCTCTGTGTAATTAGTACAGATACAGAGATCAGCGTCAGCAAGACTTTCTCTATGTATATGTAATTACAGAGAAAGATATTAGCGTCAAGAAACTTTTCCCTATGAGTATGTATTATAGAAAAATAAATAAGCGTCAAGAAGATTTCTCTATGTGCATGTAGAACAGAGAAAAAAATCTAGCTTTTTTCTATGTACATGCAGTACAGAGAAAGAAATAAGCGTCAAGAAGATTTTCTCTATGTACATGCAGTACAATCAGCGTCAAGAAGATTTTCTCTATGTACCTGCAGTACAGAGAAAGAAATCAGCGTCAAGAAGCTTTTTTGTATGTACATGCAGTATAGAGAAAGAAATTAGCGTCAAGAAGATTTTCCCTATGTACCTGCAGTTAAGAGAAAGAAATCAGCGTCAAGAAGATTTTCTCTAAAAACATGCAGTACAGAGAAAGAAATCAGCGTCAAGAAGCTTATCCTATGTACATGCAGTACAGAGAAAGAAATTAGCGTCAAGAAGCTTTTTTGTATGTACATGCAGTACAGAGAAAGAAATCGGCGTCAAGAAGCTTTTCTCTACGTACATTCAGTACAGAGAAAGAAATTATCGTCAAGAAGATTTTCTTTATGTACATGTAGTACTCTTGAGTAGTTTTTCTTTGCATTACCATGAACACACGTATCATCTGAAGGGTAAATGCCTAAATACTCTGCCAAAGCCAAACGTAAAATTTCTGAGGAATATCCTGGCAGAGTTTCAAAGTACGATATTCTCTTTTTGAATGTTTTGTCTTTTTTCAGCGTGGCATAATACCTTTTCAAAGTAACTAGATTTTTTAGTCAGGCTGCGGGACAAATTTACGTTTTATTTCCTTGCAAAACTCTCCGTTCTTTTTGACACATGAAGTTAAACTGCCGTCTTCGTTCTTTGTAAAAACGTCGTTTTGGTTGAAGTGGGTTTTGAGTCCCAAAAACCACAGCCTTCCCAAAAGTCCATCTTTTTTATTGCGACTTGCGCTCTATGTTTTTGAATTGTCAAAAACGAAAGTAATATTTTCCTTCTTCTGCCTTGGGATGTCTGTCAAAACATTGTCCGCTTTAGAGATTTTTGAAAGAATTTCGTCAGTATCCAAAAACTTATTGTTTAATTAAAAAATACCAACTGGTGCGATCTGGCTAATATTCTCAGTATACTAGTGTAGCCGATCGCATCAGGCTCCGAGGCTATAAAGCGTTTTAGTTGCGTCTGAGTGTGTTCCTAAGCATTTGATTGGTCAGATTTGAGCCTAGGCTCAAATCTGACCAATCAAATGCTTGGGAACGAGTTTAGACTCATGTCAAAAGCTTTATAACCTCGGAGCCAGATGTTTGTGCAGATAAACAGTCGGACTCGGACAGGTCATCGCAGGTCTCAGGTTCAGAAATTTTGACGACAGACTCAGTTTCAGACTCGGACCCACAGTGCCCATCTGTGGTGTTTGCTTCCGTCTCGTTTGCCAAATCGAGTGTAGAGTCAAACATGGTTGGGTACGGATTTTTTTCAGAGTTCACTGACGTGCTGTTTAATGGAGGAAATTCCGAATCAGAATCAAGATCTAAGATAGAAATGCCCGATGTTCTGCCCATCGATGAAACAACGTCACTCGGCGTCCAGATCTTCTTGGACTCCGTTAACCTTGTTCCCATTGCTGTGCTTGTCCAGAGTTTGAATAGCTTCTGACTATAATTTTTTGGTACATGCAGGCAAAAATGTCGTGTTCAGTATGCCAATAGCTTAATCCAGAATGCCGTTGCTAGGAGGGTAAACCGACTGTATTGGACAGTCAATCACGCTCGCAGCAGCCATCATGGTCCAAGCACTTGACCATCCCCCAGGTTTTGATGCATCTCTACAGGCAGCATCAACTTCTGGGGACACCTTCTGAAAGTTGACATTCTTGTCTGAATTGTAATAGTGATAATTTGTCACCATTTCCATGCACGTTATTACTCTGATTTGAGTTGCGAGACCCTCGTTACCAACTAATCCCACAGACAAACTATTGAACAGACAGTTTCCGTCAACCGATACCTGGACCGGAAACTTCCCAGTAAACCATCTGACGTTTGCAAAACGTATTGGAAACGCCTGAATTGAAAACATACTGAATACGTTTTCAAAACCCCAAAAGCGTTACATTTTGAAAACCTGACGAACGTTTCAACGACGTTTTTTGATGTTTTTTTTGTGGTTTTGAGAGCTTCAAGAAAACGTTATAAAAACGTTTTTCAAACCGTTTTTCAACCGGAGCAGAGACGTTTTCACAACTTCACTAAAACGTTGTCATTCGCTTTTCATTCGTTTTCAAAACGTTATGGAAACGTCTCCATGAAAACCATCTGACGTTTGCAAGACGTATTGGAAACGTTTGTTTTGAAAGCATACTGAAGACGTTTTCAAAACCCCAAAAGCGTTACATTTTGCAAACCTGACGAACGTTTGAGTGACGTTTTTGAAGGTTTGCAGTGGTTTTGAGAACCCCAAGAAAACGTTATAGAAACGTTTTTCAACACTGTTTTGAAACGTTTTTTAAACAGAGACTTTAATTTCCACAACATTACTAAAACGTTTGCAATAAACTGTTAATTCGTTTGCAAAACGTAATAGAAAACGTGCTTTTTAAAAACATACTGAAGACGTAAAGCGTTACATTTTGAAAACCTGACGAACGTTTGGGTAACGTTTTTAAAGGTTTTAGTGGTTTTGAGAGCCCCAAGAAAACGTTATATAAACGTCTGTTTTCAAACAATACTGGAGACGTTTTCAAAACCCCAAAAGTATTACATTTTACAATCCAAACAAACGTTTCAGTGACGCTTTTAGGGCATTTTGGACGGTAAAAACCGGTAATTACGGTTCTTTGCATGGCTTTAAATGAACAGACCAGTCTACAAGTAACGAAACATAGTTTTGCATTTATTTCTGTATAAACTATTAGAACACTCATTTGCATATTTATTAGTTTTATGACTAATTTCATAAAACAATTCATATACTTACTTTAGGGACGAATAAATGATACTTCCACACATGTTTCTTTTTTCTTCGTACTGACAGATACGAAAAGTAGTTACATTGAAGATGAACGTAAACTTAAAATGACTTGCAAACTATTTTCTGGAGAAACATAATGGTAAGCACATTTATGAATATCTGAAGCGATCATATGAATTATTATAATCATATGGATAAGTATAAAGGTGGTGCACTAGTTAATAGGCAAATAAGGTATGCGGCAGGTGCAATCATACATAACAGTTTGAGTTTGGAAAGATCAGGAGCTTCAAATAATAGTATAATAGTACCAAGTTCAAACTAGAACTGCCGCCTAGGAGCATCTGTGTCCTCACCCTCTTGTCCGGTCTGAATGTCTCGTGCCTCAGCCAGCGAGTTAACCGGGTTGCTGCACGACATAAGTTTGAACTGGGTCCAGCCTACATGACCGGCTGGTGGAGATGTGCACATCTCTATAGCTTTTTTGTAGTTCAAAGATGCGGGTGGCCGCAACACTGCAACGACTCTTAGAAATCCAGATTTTGGGAATAACGTCACATCTGGTCTGCTTATTTTCTGCCCAAATAGCCTCCACCCACCTCTTATTCAGTGGATCTGCCTGTTTTTATGCTTGAATTTTTCTCTTCCTTACCAAAACCCTTCTTTGCTCCTCTGTAGGCCATTCTTTCTGGACTGCAAGATATGAACAAACAAGAATCTAAACTCATTCAACCCTAGTGACGAGTATGTATAGGCCTACTCGTTATTTACAAACAGCGTACCTGTGAAGAGTACATTTGTCCTATGCAAACAGTGTAGACCCAGATCATAGGGCCCCTTAAGGTGTCCTCTGATCAGGATGTAAACTGTTTTTCATTTTGGCATTACTTTGTAAAACACCCTTAAATAGCGAAAAATAGGGATTATCCAATTCAAGTTTAAGGGTTGAATGCGTTTTGAAGACGCCTTGCACACGTCTGGAAGACGTTTTCACAGCCTGATAAAATCATCACCCAATGAACGTTATAAAATGTATGAAAGCGTTTTTAAAACGTTTTCATTTTAAAGTATGGACACAAATAATTAATGCGTTTGGAAGACGTTTAGAAAACGTAAGTTTTCCCATCGTTTTAAATACGGTTCGGAAACGTCTGGAAGAGGTATTTGCTGTCTAATAAGATCCTCTCCCAGTGGAATTAAAACATTTTATAGAGGCGTTGAATTGTTGCACCATGTAGACAGACAGAAAGACAGACAGACGAACGGGCGGACAGACAGACTTACAGAAACACAGATAGACTGAACAGATTGATATTCTACTAACATCAATACAAGAAAGGTTTTTACCAAGCGTTTTAAGACGGTTTGCAAAAATTTGGAATGCGTTATCGCAGCCTGGTAATATTATTTCACAGTAGATGCAATTCATACAATGTATAAAATCGATTTAGAAACGTTTAAAACGTTTTCATTCTAACGTATGGACAAACAATTACCACGTTTGGAAGACGTTTATAAAACGTATACATGTAATCCATTGTCGCAGTACAACATATAAAATACTGCCACACTTAAATGTATCCAAGATTACTGTCCGAAATCGATTTTAAAATGTTGAGAAAACTTTATAACTGATATACATGTACATGAAAGGCATGGCTTATACCAACACTCTTTTTAAATCATTTTTGTACCGACGTTGAAACTGAAGGGTGCGGCGAGACTAACACATTTAAAAGCGTTTGCAGATCGTTTGCAAAACGCTTTCATGCCTTGCAGATATTTGTTTTATTGGATTCTTGACGAAATTCTTTAAAAACACTTTCACTAAAATGTATCAAACTGACATATTAGTATACACATCTTCAACCACAAAAACAATAACTAAAGAAAGAGAAGTAGCATGAAAACATTATGCAACGCTGACACAGCTCCACTCACATGACACTGGGCAGCTATATTATCGCTAAGGAAAAAGTACACTCACCCTCGCAGGTTCGGAACCTCACATAAAATAATAGAAAAATATATTACGGAGTGTTAAATTACATTCTTACCTACTAATTGCCTCACCAATCATTGCCTTTCTTTATTTGTCTGTTCCTGTTTAAATTTTAGCGCCACAGAAAGAAAATGGCAGATATCTCGCGAGATCGCGTGTTCGTCGAGAAAAACACCCGGACAACGTAGTGCAAACGTTGCAAAAACGTCTTTACTTCAAAGCTTCGAGAAAACTTCTGCCAAGCAACACGAAAACACAAGCATAAACGTTATGCAAACGTTTTCTAAACGACCTGGCTTTAAAACGTTTTAAAAAAAAATCCAAACCTTTTCCTCAGTTTTAAAAACGTGTCAAAAATCAACACTTTAAAACGTTACATGCTTAACTTTTTCGCGTCACAAAAAGAAAATGGACGATATCTCGCCAGATCACATGTCCATCGAGAAAAACACCCGGAGAACGCAGCGCAAACGTTGCCAAAACGTGTTTACTTCAAAGCTTCGAAAAAGCCCCTGTGAAGCGACACGAAAACATTAGGAAAAACGTAAAGCACACGTTGCAAAAACGTCTTTACTTCAAAACTTCGAAAAAGCTTCTTTGAAGCGACACGAAAACTCAATGAAAAACTTAGTGTACACGTTGCAAAAACGTTTTTATTTCAAAACTTCGAAAACACTTCTGTCAAGCGACGCGAAAACACAAGGAAAGACGTTGTGCAAACGTTTGCCAAACGACGTGGCTTTAAAACGTTTTGAAAACTTGTTCAAAACGTTTTCATCAGGTTTACCAAACGCTTTAAAAACCAAACCTGTTGAAAACGTTTCCAAAACCAAAACTTATGGTTTACTGGGTTGTCTGAGAGTTGACATCAAGACTTTTCTAAAATTTGAGTGGATATTTTGTCTTCCACGAAAGCCGAAGCAACAAATATGAGACCTGATCGGTTATCAAGAGGTTCTTTTTTCTCATTTCTCATAAGAATTTCTTCCGTTTTGACACCGTTAGCAAAATTTCCAGTTGAAGAATAGTTTTCTAATCGAAACGCCCTTGGTCGTCTTCCGTACATGCCGTACAGAAAAAGTCACAGTCCGAATCAGAAAGAAATTTGATGTGTGCCTTACTTAAATTTTGACATTTAGAATGAAACTATTTATCACAGTTATCACAGGTGATAACGCCACGGACACAATATTTGCTGCTCACGCCACGCTATTTAATTGTATTGTATTGTATATGCGCTTTCTGTATTATATCCGTTTTTCGTTATGATGGTATCCTTTTCGTACTAACACACATACCATATTTTTTCTATTTTAAAGTTAGTTTAACCCCTTCACTGCCTTACCCCGAGCACAACAGTTTTTTGCAAACAGTTTGGATCCTGATCAGACGCCGCGTTACGCGGCGTCTGATCAGGATCCAAACGGTTTGACACTCGTTTCAATATTTGTTCAGTCAAAATAGCAAAAATCAAAATTTTAGGAATAAAAGCAGACGACAATTGTTTTAAATTGATGACGTCACGGCAGTGAAGGGGTTAAATCTTGTTTAATTTTAGTGTTGAAAAATGTTATGCAGACAGCTGTTGTATTTCCTTTCTTCATTACATCTGGCATGCACTAAACTGTTGCAAAGTACACTTGTCATAAATGATTAATCTGATCAAGGTCTTCACGGTATTCACTGTTTGTTATGTCACAACACGCTGACATTGTCAAAATTTGGTTGTTCTAAATTCAAATATATACTTACAGAGAAATAAGGAATGACGTCCTGCAGAACTTCTTCCTTCATGAACTGCCTCGTGCGGTAGCCAGGACAAGGAAAAACACTGAACTCCACAGAGTCCAAGTATTCCGAAAAATACTTAACCTGGCTGTGGCCGATGACCAAAGGCATCCTCACTTCCAAAATTGAAATTTACAATAAAAAAAACAACTTATAAAGTTCCTTTGCACTGTATCACAAAGATCACTACTATCTGGATTTCAAGCATAAAGAGTAGATGTTGACTGAAGCAATGCTAAAGCAACCTAGGTTCAGTGTTAGAAGGTTCAACAATTTTGTCCATAGTACGACCTTCGAGTGCCAGTGGCTTCTGCACCCACAGCTTTAACTTCCTTTCTTATGTCACCATCAAAGATCACCTTTGGTTAAGCTGATACCATTTTATGGCTCTTACTGCATCCTGAAGCCTGGCCGGGCGTTGAGGACCACTGATGACAGTGTGACCTGCCTGTTTGTCCACTCAAACCTGACAAAACCTAGTAGTAGCCAAACCTTGACTTCTTTCAAAAGACAATTCAGGATACGCCCAGGATACACCCTAAAACCTAAGTCAAAAAAAATCCTGTCGGACCAATCTTTCAACCATTCCTCATATCTCTGTGTCTCATTCCTGAACTGAGCCATTAATTTTTCAGGTATGTCATTCTTGACCGAACCGACGTGATAAACTTGACTCAATTTCATTATACGACAAGTGAGGTTGACATTCTACTAGGTTGGCATAATAGTCACCAACATTGCCGGTTAGACACCACACGAGAGCATCCCTTTTAGTTTATTCTAGCCCTGTCCAATTTTGCCTAACACTATAGCTGTTGAATTTTTTGATAAAGGTCTCCCACTTCGAAGTTGCATCATAGATAAGTTGCTTTGGGATATTAAATAAATTTCGAGGGGAAGCTTTTTGTTCTTTTTTCTCATGCACATCTGACTTATCCCTAGCTTTGAGTAATTGTACAATATCCTTGTTTGTTTGTTGTTGAGACTCCAGAATAGTCAGAAGTGCATGCATTGAAATATCCACTTTATCTGAACGGAATTAGAGAAGTTGTGGCAGCAATCTAAAAATGGTATTATTGCACAAAAAGAGATATGTCATCATCATCGTCAGCATTACGATCATCATCATTATCATCATCATGTAATAAGTATCATCATATACTCATAAACACATCACCATCATTATCATCTTCATCAATCACTAATTATCATCACTGATACTTTTATCTTTAGTTTAGTTTAGTATTCCCCGCATATCATATCATCGTCGTCATTTATTATTATCTTTATCATCACTCATATCGTTATTTATTTAGTTGTATATCGGATGTTTACTTATCTCCGGTAAATGACTGATAGCTTCTGGAACACAGGCTTCCAAAACGGGGGGGGTCCCCGTTGCTTCCAGCACAGGGGGTCCACTATCACCAGAGATGTGCTCCACATTAGTCTCCGTTGCTTCCAGCACAGGGGGTCCACTATCACCAAAGGTGTTCATCATATCAGTCTCCGTTGCTTCCAGCACAGGGGGTCCACTATCACCAGAGATGTTCATCATATCAGTCTCCGTTGCTTCCAGGACAGAGGATCCACTATCACCAGAGGTGTTCATCATATCAGTATCCGTTGCTTCCAGCACAGGGGATCCACTATCACCAGAGGTGTTCATCATATCAGTCTCCGTTGCTTCCAGCACAGGGGGTCCACTATCACCAGAGATGTTCATCCCATCAGTCTCCGTTGCTTCCAGCACAGGGGGTCCACTATCACCAGAGATGTGCATCACATCAGTCTCCGTTGCTTCCAGCACAGGGGGTCCACTATCACCAGAGATGTTCATCACATCAGTCTCCGTTGCTTCCAGCACAGGGGGTCCACTATCACCAGAGATGTTCATCACACCAGTCTCCGTTGCTTCCAGCACAGGGGGTCCACTATCACCAGAGGTGTTCATCACATCACGGTCCTGTGAATAAAGCCAATATTTAAACAAAATAAAACACATACATGTACATATCAATTAAGCTTTATCTTATGTACCCAAAGAAGAAATTGAAGCTGGTGTCTGTTCAAAATCATCATCAACAACATCGTTATCCTCAACATCATTATCATCATCAAAATTAAATGTGGACATCGTTTTCATAAAATCACAAAAAAATAATGAACTAAACATATAACAAATATAACAGTCTATAATTGCCACCTCGTCTCTGATACTGGGACACTTGCTTCCAATACATGTAAACCATCTGGGGCCCGTTTCATAAAACTTCGTACGACAAAAACGATCGTAAGTCAAAATTTAAAATACATATAATTTCTTATTGCTCTATCAAATCCTGTCTTGTGACATCATTTTGGAATCGTCTTGAAAAGACGATTCCAAAAAGATGTCACAAGACAGGATTAGATGGAGAAATAAATAATAATTCAGACTTTTATGATCTGACTTACGACAACATTTTTCTTACGAAGTTTTATGAAACGGGCCCCAGCAGCCTCATCCTCGTCACTGTCATCCTCGTATACCATCATCAGACGCAGTGCCTGAGTATTTAAATAATGATATCAATAATAATAATATCAATAATAATAATAATTATTATACAAATACTTTGTGTGTAAATATTACGTATGCTAGAAAACTACTAATAATCATTTTCAGTGGTTGAAACCAATTCTTTAGCCTGAATATTACGTCATACTATGTTAGAAAACATCAAATAATCATTTTCAACATTAAACCCATTAAACTTAATGCTCGGATATACGTGCATGGGTGTTTAAATTACTTTTTTTTTTTTAATAATTACACTCCAATACAATCAAATTATCCTAGAGCTGCTTTTATTTTATCAAGATATTGTTGGAATTATATTAGTACTCGTAAATACTACTATTAGTACTTTATATAATATGAACTTTAACACGCCATTTGGTCACGTACCATAAACAATTTAATGTATACAATACCTCGTACTGCATGTTTGTATGCCAGAGATGTAATAAAAGATTTGTTCTGTTCTATAAAATCCATTAGTGGCAATGCACGGGGTATACGTGTATGGATGTTAAATTACTATTTTCTTTAATAATTTCACTCCAATGTAATCAGATTATCAACTGCTTTTAATTTTATCCAATTTTAAATTCTAGGTAGCTTGACTAAACTCAACCGTAACCCTTGACCCTGACCATACGCCGAGTTACTCAGCATTTGATCAGGGTCAAAACCCTTTCAGCAAATAACCATTGTATTTGGGATAAATCAGTGAATAGGTTGATACAAATTCTTTGAACTTAAATATTACGTATGATAAAAACAAAACTAATGAACATTTTCAACACTAAGCCCATTAAAGGCAATGCACGGGCTTTACGTGCGTGGCTGTTATAAATTACAATTTTCTTTAATCTTTTCAATGCAATAACGTCATATTACTGTCTGCTTTTGGTTTTTGGCCTACGGGTTGTTTACAACCCGTATGGTCAGTGTAGTTTACCAACTTCGTCCTTCACGTAGCTATCACGGCACACAACAGTTCTACTGCTAAAACCCAAAAATATTTTTTCAGAAAAGCTTGTGGCCTTTTGTTTACCTTATTCATTCAAACGCTACACAACATCATGAGATAATGGCATCTAGCTGTGGATTTAAAAGGATAAATCAAGCTGACTCCGTTTTTATACAGCAGATTGAAGGCTCCCTCGAGGTGAACAAAAACTTTACATCAAAAACACCAAAATACCTTCTTTTTGGGGAAAGATTGTGGCCGTGTTTTTGCACTATTCGTTAAAAGCCTTAACAACCATGTGTAATCGATGTATTTGGTGATGATAACGATAATGGCTGTTTATATATACGCATTAATCAAGCTTGTGGCCTTTTCGTCTTGAGAGTAAGGGCTATTAGAATTAGTACGATTGCTATTGCCAATCGCCCATTTACCGCCTACTGGCTACTGGCGGATAAAACATAGTCCATCCAGGTAGAACCGACAGCGGAGTGATTTCTACGTAAACACCCGAATGTTAAGTAGCCAATCAGAACTTCCTATAAGCAAGATGTAAACACAGTCGATAGCTAATATTACACACTGCATCCATGTGTTAATTATGTAATTGCGAATAGCCCGTATGTATAATGGGGACTAGTAGTGAATTATCTACGCCTGATTCTACCGCTGGCAGCACCCGGCGTTCCCGTTCTAAGCAGGCACATTATTTTGTTTATTACCTGTTGATGCGCTGCGTAACCGAACACATAATATTAAATATCAACATAATCTACGAATCTACATCGATACATGTAACTGACAGGATCGAAACGAAATTCGGGTGTTTAACTATTGCCGAGGTAAAAGCCGAAATCAGGAAAAGAAATGCCAGACTTTAAGAAGGAAAGGCGAGCTTTTGGAAAGGTATGTGTACAAACCGTAGCGTGTTTAGGTCGAAAATGAAAGTAGAAATACGACCCGGTGTTTAATGCAGGATAGTGTGAAGGACCGTGTGAAGCCATTAGCGAAATGATTGAAAGAAGTTGTAAATTCATGTATTTCACTCTGTATAGTGGTGGGTGGTGCTTTTGTTTTGGATCTCTGTTTCTGGCAAGCGGAGATGTAGAGACCCACGTCGGTGTTTCATTGAGCTCTTTATAATTATAATAAATTCGCCCCGGATAGCGAGCCCGTGGTAATGAAGTTTATTATCATATATTTTCAGACTTTTTACCTGACGAGAAGAACAAAAGTTGAAAACTTTCGGCCATCCTGGTGCTATGGAGCCTGATTAAATACAACGAGTCTGCGAAAACCAGTGATATACTTCGAACTACAGTTTGACGGAGTGAATCTGGACGAGGCTCAGAATAGAAGCCATCAACATAGCTACATGGAGTTCTGACATATTTGGATGTACAGTAGAACCTCTGAAAACCAAACAAAAAGTGTTAAAATACATATACATGTATCTTTGTAACAGATGGTTGCTTAATGAGGTAGTGTTGCACAAAGCCTTTATAGGATTCTGCCTTCTTATCATGCTGCATAGGTGTTCAGTTTTCAGAGGTTTCAGAGTTTAAATGAACATCATTTGAGTTATTCATTGGATTTAATCAGCAAAAAGCAGAAGTGTAAATTGATATATTTGTATTTATTGTAATTTTCTAGGAACAAACATCATTTATGTAACAGAAGACAAAAATTGAAACACGCACAACTTAACACGCACCGGGTTGTTTTGTGAAATAATTGTCACTGTCATGAAATAGCTTGGATCCAAATGAGATAATACGTATACTCAGTGTCTCATTTGGATCCAAACTGTTTGCCTATATAGCATGAATAACTCATATTTTACTGTCACAAGTGATGTGCATTACAAAGGGTAGACCTTTCCAAGTACATGTAGTAAAGAACTTTTCCATCACATGAGTTTAGATCCAGATCACACAGTTTCTATTCAATTGATCTTAGATCTACACTCGATTCATTATGGCTTGAACCCATTACTCCATAAATACACATTTTTACGCCTTTAATTAATTCATCCACTGAAGAAAATACTTTCAATTTATACAGTCTCAAATAAAAATCATAGGAAATATTTTCTATATTCTAGCAGATAATAGCTTAAAGCAGGCTGAAAGTAAAGCAGAATGCCCCTTAATGCGCATTCTGCTCAACTTTCATCCTGCTTTAAGCGGTCTTATATCTTCAAAACTAGAAACAGGCTATGGGGTAATGAGTTAACTAACCCATGTATGCGCATATAGCCCGACATTGTTGTCTTATCAGCTTTCTTGTTAGACCATGGTCTAACTTATTTAGCACTGGCTTGGGCTCGAGGAAAACAAGAAGACCCTTCGTTTCTGCTTTTTGTTTTAGACGAAAAAGTCATTTTATTTGTAATATTTTACTTAAATTGAAAGGTTATTTCAATGTGTAGTTTGAGACATTAAGCATGCTTTAACACCAACATAAATAATGCTCTATATTGAAGCTCTATATGTAAGCACAATTCATTATTAATTGCCTTTAAAGTTTAGGTCTCACTGTACATAATATGACGTCATCAAGCGAGTGCAGTTCCCCTCCGATCTTACAGCTGAAACAATGCATATATCTAGGTCCAAAAGGATGGGGTATAGATCTAGATCTATTATTGATACTGTGAAATTACCGTATTGCTTTAGTTTGAATCCTTGATCTGGTGTTTATTCCGATTATTTGTCGTTAAGCCTACAGTGCAGGCAAAAGGTTTTCGCGGTGGCCCGCTCGGAGGATTGCTAGGGTTGTGACGTCAAATTGCCTTGAGATGACGGAAGCGCGGAATAAGTGAACAGTGTGTTAGTTATTTCATGGTTTTGTAAAATAAACGATATATTCACAGGTTTTTGAGGCATCTGATTGGCCGAGAGCTCCAAGCCATGTGCTATACTTATACAGGTTGCAGCTTAATGCACCTCAAGCATAATAAAAAAGCTATACAAGACAGGAACTCAGTTCTGCACTTTGAGCTGCATTAAGCTACAACCTGTCTTCAGAGGATTTCAATCAATGGTCCCTCAAAATACAGCTACATATTCGCAATGAACATTTATCTTTCATTTCAAAGAAAGTGTATGAAACTCTCGAGATATCTGTGACATTTGATTTGGAAAGAAAGCATACAAAAACAGAGTCTTTAATTTCTGGGAGATAATGCTCCACATCTACCATAAAGGGCAATTGATATTTTTCTCTTTTAAAAAATAATCACCAGTTTGTGAACGAGTTTTAAATACTTTATAGTGTATGCAAATTAACTTTTTAATACTTTGTATTATTTGTTGTTGAGAAAATATATTGATATAATTTTCTGGCTTTCTCTTTGAAATTTCCCTCCTAGAACTATTACCAATATGGTTCTTTATCAACACTCTCACAGAGTTAATCCTCTCTATTGCAACCACTAAATTGTGTTAATTTTTTTGTGTTTAAGGCATGTGAAAGTTTAAAGCAAGATGAAAGAAAAACAGCAAGCTCATTAAAGAGATGTGTTCGATGTTCAACTTGCTGTTGTTTGCCACCCTCTTTCATACAATCAATTAGCCTTATTTATGGTGGTCATAAAAGAGAGGTTATATCTTAAATCTAAAAACATGTAGATAAACTCTTTACTCCATAGATACTTATTTTTATGCATTCAATGTATTCCTCCAAGGAAGAAAATAGTTCCGATTTATAAAGTCATGGATACGTATCATAAAAAATATGTTCTATATTCTCACAGATAATAGCCTTAAACAGGCTAAAATAAAGCATTCTGCTTTACTTTCAATCTGCTTTAAGTTATAACCTGACTTCATAACTTGAAACAGGTTATGGAGCATAGGGTTAATAGTATAAAGAACATCAACAAGAAAACCAGAAAACTATTTGCAAATAATGAAGATCCAGAGTTCTGAGCTGTTTGGTGTTCAAACTTATTATGTAACTCTAAAAGAGATTGCCAAATTGTCATTGGTTGTGATATGTTATTGAATAATTCTGCTTTATGTGATAGGGCATATTAATTTCTCAAGTTTAAATAAGATAACCCGGTCCTTAATAATCCAAATTCTTAATTATATAACTTAATATCTTTAAAATGAATGTTGCAACTCTAACATTTACATTACTTATATGGTCAATGGGAAATAACTCTTACTAACACCTTTCTTATTCAGGATTACCTAACCTTTTTATGACGTTGCACGGGTCACTTTTAGTCACAATTTCAAACAACAAAGACGTCACCATTTTTGTTCTAAACCATAAGACTTGATTAGATATTTCATTTATCCAGGTAACTGATTGTTTTTGTAATTGTATTGTTATTATTGTAATGACTGATAATATGTTCCTTGTATTTATTGTATTGGATTGTTATATAATTTGAACACTATCGGGAATTTAATAGCTAAGCTTGACCCGTATCTATTTATGTTCATTGTTTACCATTTACACGGGCTATTTGTAAAGTGTGTATTTGTTTATATTTTCAGATTGATTGATTTGATTGATTGATTTCATTATACTTCTGCATAGCACTGCCATTAAAGATAAAGTAGACCTAGAACTACAATTATTTGTTACGGACCCCTAATCGACCAGAAAGTCCCTTTCAGTCTGCTTTAAGCAACAGTTGGTCTTCAATACTGCAAACAACTATGCAATCAATGGTTAGACATGTCTAATTTTGAAATGATACGAGATCTGAAATTTCACAATATAAAGCAATCAAATATTTATATCGGATGCTTGTTTTGTTTCTGTGCTATTCAATGGGTGATTGAACATCTTTATCTCGTCATCTTTCACCACTTCTGTTGCCATTTGAACATCTCCGGCAGGCTGGTCTCTAGCACATGTTTGCATATTTCATCACATATTTTCTTTCGTTCATGCCTTGAACTCACTCATGAATTTCTTCATTGACCGGCATCTGGCTCAAGCTTTATCCAGGGAAAAGCACTTGGGATGGCTGTAGGTGTAAGCATCCTCAGTCCTGGTGCTCATCCTGGAATTAAAACAAAGGACTTATATTAGTAATATCCCAAACTCGACATGCTTAACAATTACCATCTCTCATGGGATCAGTTCAAAACAATTGCAATACTATATAGATCTCATCTATTGCACAGGACATGTAAAAATCTAAAAATAAGCTCATATTTGAGATACAGTAACACAAAACACGTTAAATTGTTTTACATATGCAATTTTACACGCAGAGTCGATAAAATATTTATAAAAATGATTAATATTTAACCAAACACCGCACAGCGAGTGTTGTCATGTCAAGTTACCCCTTCCATATGTGTATACTATCGAAGTCTCCTTAACCCTTTCCCTTATAGAAGCGACTTTTAGCGCATTCATTTTATTCATCCGCCAAAGAAAACAGTTCCATTTTATACTGTAATGAATATGTACCATAAGAAATATTTTCTATATCTTAGCAGATAGTAACTTAAAGCAGGCTGAAAGTAAAGCAGAATGCGCCCTATGGCGCATTCTGCTTTACTTTCAACCTGCTTTAAGGCCTTTCGCTACCGGAAGTCGGTCTTGCGGGCGAGCGGATATGCGTCTGGACGACACAGACTTTTTTCGTACGTGTTTATACTAGAAAATTTATATAAAGGAAATGTTGATATAAATTAGTATAATCCTTCATAGCGCAGTTAGTATAGTGGTTGACTATAGTGGTTGACTAGCAAACCAAAGGTCATAGGTTCGAGACCCATCCGATCCAAATATTGTTTTTAGTATCCGATTTATTGACTTGTCAATCCATAACGCAGTAATCAAGAAACATGTTATGTTTAGTCTTCGTTGATTAGTACTAGTGATGTTTACGGTCCAAGTATATGTCCACTTACCTGTACGTTTTAGTTTAATGACTTACAAGTCAATTAAATCTGTATGCATGTAAACGATTTGATCGAACTATAAAGCCACACATTGAAGCTTATCAATACGCTAACCTTTTCAAGATCGATATTGCCCATTATAATTATGTTCAAACAATATAATAAACCTTGTATGCAAGTCCATGAATAAATAATAATGCATTTTAATGACAAAGTTTTAATTCTAAGGTAGGTAACTGTATCTAAACAACAAATATCCCACATTTTAATAAGAAAATATGTTATTACAACAAATCCTGACTGTAATATTTTCTAATTTTTTCAGACTGACTAGTTCATCAACCATATATTTGAATAAAATGAAAACAAATATACATTGAATGAGTCAGTTTTTTGTAATTCAATTTTTTAGCATTTTGCAAAATTTAAACAGCTGATAACATCTTTCTGAACACCTTTATTCAAAATGTTTTTAGCTTTTCTTGTAATGAATGTTGTGGACTACTTATTGGGCGAGTATATAGTCATTAGCTTTATTCATTTTTTAAGAAAAATAAAATCATCAAAATTCTAGGTTTTTGTCAGAAAAAAGACCTTAAAGACAAACCACACGATAAATTTTGCCTATATTTACACACATTGTTTCTTAGGCTATTATCATTCTTCATGACAATTTTCATAACAATCGTATGGAAACTACGCGCATATGCGAAGTACCTTAAGTGATCACCTGTCTTTAATGTTATAAACATGTTTATTGGGTAAAGGGTTAAGTACTTTCACTTTCGCCACTGCACATGGATAGATGCTCATTCGGTACACGTCCGTTTCACATCCTTACAACAACTACAAGTAATGCATTCTATCAATACTAACAAAAACTAACCAAATTTCGTTTCCTGAACTGAATCCTGAGTTGTGAAATTGCCTCTACAGTCTTCATACGACGGATGATTTCGAACGCGTCCTTATTTCGTACAGCCTTCAGATGGCTAATAGATCTATACACCATTTTTCTGATCAGGGTCACTTTGAAAGTCGTCCCACCTCTCTATCGGCATCCGGATACTGAGAACAACTGCTTGGCATACTATTGTGATTTTCTTAATAGAAATTGATTTTAAAAAAAAGAATTTTTGTTTCTATATCATCACTACAATTTCTTTAGTTCATTAATCATGCCAGTCCGTAGGCCTTCAGCGCTTTCAGCGCTTTGATTAAGTTAAGATTCCATGTAGTTTTTCTGCATTTGACCAGGGTCATTTTTATGTGTACAATTAACCGTTTTATTCTGGATACATAAGGGGTTAATAGAAACAATTTGTTTTAAAATATTATTTATGTGCATGGCTGTTAAAACCTACAGTTGTTGTTAACCCTTTCACTCCAATGCCGTCATTACCGTCTGTTTTTAATTTTCAATTTTAAAATTTAGGTAAATATGATAAAATTGCAAAATACTTTTCCCAATTAAAATTAAGTTGTCTGTTTAAACCTTTCCTGTCTTAAAGCCTTGTTTTATCAGGTTTCAAACTGTTTGACACTTTTTGATACATCGGGTAAATGGCGTCATGACAGTGAATGGGTTAACAAGAGTTGTTTTTTTTAAAAAAAAAAATACTTAAAGTCAAACTAACCTGTTTTACACGTGCGATGTTGAGATCATCCACAGCTGTCACATGACACATCTTGCTGCCGGGGTCGCACCTCCTCATTGCATGCAATGCACAACGCACTCATAATAACCACAAACCACAACCACACCATAAAATTTAATTAATGTTTTTTAACGATTTCTCAGTCCGAAACTTTAATTAAGAAAGCTTAAACGTTAAAAATCCAGATTTTAAACTTTTCAACTGACACAATTCGTATTTCAAGACTACGTCGCATGTATAAGTACATGTATATCCACACTTAAAGAGTCATATATCTAGGAAACTCCAAAAATCGACTTATATCAGTATCAGTATTTCTCGTCTTCCAATCATATTTAATCTCCGCCTGTAATTAATCTAAAAAAAAAATCAAACTCGATTTACTCTTAATGTCGTCGAATCATTTTTCAATCATATTACATCTAAACCTATAATTATCTAAAATCCAATCAATTCAATTTACTCTAATATTAACGAATCATTTCTAATGATAAAACATCCATTCAAATATGCTGTTGCAAAAATCGGGTTTTGGTTTTCTTAATCATATTCCCTAATTAACCATCATAGTTCAAAGAACTCATCAAACAATACGCAAATCAAATTCAAATTTCCTTTATTACTCTCAGTTCATGAAAACATGAGGAATAGATTATGTACATAGACAATATACGAGGAACACATAATATACATAGACAAAACATACATACATGTATTCTCAAACAAATGATTCAGTCTAATATCAATGTCAGTAGATTTTTATATTATTAGTTAAGTTCCGGATTTTTTTATTTCGGGAGAGTTACGGGTAAAATCAGCAGATTGTTTCAGTTGAAGAATGTACTTAGAAAGTAAGACATATTCAATATTCAACAACAACACTTTTTTATGGTAACGTGGACATTCTTTATTGCCCTCACACGTTCGCTAATTGCTTTGGCACTTACATTGAGATAGGCAGCAAATATTACAGGTAAAAGAAGGCCTAAAACGATTCCTGTTACACCCCCTCCCCAGCTTGAAATCATTTTACTTTAAGAAAATTTCCAAACTAAACGGCAGCAGGAATTATTTTTAAACATACAAATGATAGTTAAATAAATACTAAAGAGAATCCAGATAAGAGGATTATTGATAGTTTGTGTCTACATCAAACGCTATATATATATATAGTGACAACTGACAACCCACTAGAAGACTCCAGCATGGAGAAATCACACTGTGATTTCTCAATGACTCCAGTGAGCAATTACACCATAATAATTGGTGCTGATATGAAGGATAAAATACGATTTTAACTAGTTTGTCATTTCTTTTGTTTTGTGGTTTTTGTTTGTTTCTTTTAATTAAAATGCCATTTTAAGGCAATTTGGGAATGTGTGTGACAATATTAATCGACAATGGTGAATTTAAACTATGAGCGGCGTGAGAGGGTGCCGTAAAATTTATGTGGGGCCGGAGAATGAATGTCTACTCTTGCGAATTTTACGATAAAGTATTTATTACGATGACACAAATAGAAGTCAAGCTGTGGAAAATGTAAAGGGCATAATTTAAACTGTGAAAGCACTGCGTCAAACAACTATGTCTGGACAACAACTTCGAAACTTACTTCCCAGCCATCTGAACCAGCTTTACAAGGTGTGCTCCAATAAGCCGCTATGGCATCTATTGATGCCTACTTCATGAAACCGGAATGTAAAATTACACACACTTGTCAGTGTCAAATATATTACGCAATATCATCCGAATTAGGGACGATGTGAACCACCGCCGATGTGAACCGATTTAGCAGACGATGTGAACCACCCAATAAGACGATGTGAACCTTTTTTTTTTTGTTTTATAAATGAAATATCAGATTTATTTATAACAATTGGAAATTTTGTATACTTTTTAATGTTCATTGACCGATTTGAGCTACCTTTAAGTGGACCGAAAAGTTGTAAAACATTTATGAAAGAACAAAACGCGAGAAATCTTAGGTGATTCTTTATTCATCTTTAACATAGGGCAGGTATTCATATAAAAACATATAAAAACATATACAATGAACCACAAGTGATTTTTTAAATTACAGGTGGTATAATATCACGATGACAAGAACACACATGGCTAATGCACGATATCTGGATCTAGTTCCGAGCCGGATCGAATGCCAAGAAATTTTGACGTGCAAAAATATGAGACCGTATAGATTTTGTAAAAAATAAAATAATGAATAGATAAATAACTAGAATCTACATAAAGAAGTGTATTGTAAATGTGTTCGAGTAATGGCGAAATTATAAGAAACCCCTTATAATGTACATTATCAACATACGATCAACAAAATCGACTGATATGCACTAATTGTAATTTATTTGTTTAAACTTATCTTTTTGCACTATTTATTTAAAATAGTTCCATTATATACAGTTATGAATAAAGGTCATGATTAAATTATTTAGATAAAGGGTTTCGCGAAAACGTTTTTATCAGAAAAACACCCTAATTGGATGATTGATTAACATTGCTTTTGCACGTGTCATTTTTCCCGCGCTTTTATATCATAGATACATTTAAAGACGACATATTAGGATAAGTAATACTGGACATAACTTTCGACCAACATATCTTTAAAAATTTTTTATAATTATGCATTTTGTTTAAATTGAGTTTACAACTTTAAAATGGCAAAAGTGACAAGTTTATAACACTATTGTACATAACATTTAACAGTGAAATGCAAGAAGTTTAAAAGGTAATCATATGTCGGGTTAACCGGCGTCTGATCTGGCAACAAACTATTTGCAATGGAATTATGGGTTTAGTGAAAACGTGTTTATTGGAAAGTACACCTTAATTTGGTGATTGATTTAGTTTGCCTTTGCACGTGTCACTTTCCCCGCGCTTATTTTTCAAATATGAAGCATTTCAAGATTTCGCGAAAACGTTATTATTTTCCACATATTAAACATAATACATAGCAAATGTTTATCTCTAATAACCATGTATATACAATGATTATTATAAAGTCATCTACAAAAAAATATAGGATACCAAGAAATAAATAGAGTCTTACCAGTGTTACAGTTCCTGTGTTGCCATTCGTCACATATGTCACAGGCAATTGCATGCTGCTTACCCCTCACTTCCTCACCACAAGCTATGCACAAATCGCACATCCACTTGCCACTTAATCACTTTCTTATATCACATATGTATAGGTTAGACCATGGTTGCAAGCCAATAAACGATATAGTTCGAGGGGGCGTAGCCCCCGAGAACTATGTCGTTTATTCGCGCGCAACCATGGTCTAACCTATTTAGCACTGGCTTGGGCTCGAGGAAAACAAGAAAACCATTCGTTTCTGATTTCTGTTTTAGACGAAAAAGTCATTTTGTTTGTAATATTTTACTAAAATTGAAAGGTTATTTCAAATGATAAGTTTGAGACATTAAGCATGCTTTAACACCAACATAAATAACGCTTATTGAAGCTCTGTATGTAAGCACAATTCATTAGTAATTGTCTTTAAAGTCTAGGTCTCACTGTACATAATAAAACGTCATGAAGCGTGTGCAGTTCACCTCTGACCTCAGCTGTTTTTAGAATTGTGACGTCAAATTGCCTTGGGATGACGGAAGCGAGGAATAAGTCAACAGTTTGTTAGTTATTCCATGGTTTGTTGAAATAAACGATATATTCACAGGTTTTTGAGGCATCTGATTGGCCAAGAGCTCCAAGCCATGTGCTAAACTTGAATTAACACGGCACAATAATCCTTTCAAATATCACATATATTTAATTTTAAACGGCACAACTAAAACACTTTATCACTTTCGAAATTTGGTACACAATATCACCGTGGTAACGTTTTAAGACACTCACATAAACAGATAAGCAATGTAAATGGTATTTAATCTCTGCTAAAACCAATCAGAGATCATGATACAATTACCAATCAAATTGCATTCAAACATTTATCCATCCAATTAAATAAACATAATTACTCCATCGAATAATATGCGTTCTTCAATCAGAGATCATGATACAATTTCCAATCAAATTCATTCAAACATTTATCCATCCAATTAAATGATCATACTTACTCCATCCAATAATATGCGTTCTTCCATCTTAAAGATTTTTGCCGTTCACAGTTGTGCAAACTGTCAAGTTCTTCAACCATCGCCAGGTGCGTCGTTCATAAACATCAAACGCTTGTGCCGACTTAATGACTTAATATTGTTAAAAACATGCTTGTAAATATTTCTAATTGGAGCAATTATATTCACACCTTCTTAATATAATGAACAATCAGACTAATTCATGTAATTAATTCTTTCATAATAGTATACCAAATTGGCGTATGGTTATGCAATTTAAAACTCTATAATCATGTTTGCATTTGATGGGTAGCCAATCTGTAATTTTTAGTCTGAGCATTTTTTTCATTTGTTTTTGTTAAGTTAAAATTTTCTTTTCAATATTTATATAAAATCTCCTGTATAAAAATACTAATATGATTTGGGTGAATTTGTTCCGGGTCGTTTTGACCAGGGCGGTTGGGATCTAGGGTCGTTTTATTTTGGAAAAAAATATAGGTTCACATCGTCCAATAGGGAGGTTCACATCGTCCTGAAAATCGGTTCACATCGTCCCAAAAACCGGTTCACATCGTCGTGGTTCACATCGTCCATATACCATATCGTCCGTAACATTCCAGGCTGAGCTCCCGGACTGACATTGTGAATCAATAGAATTGATTTAGCAATATGTCAAGAAGTCCAGGATTTGAGTTCACCACAGTAAATGCTCCGTCACTTAAGATGTATAGCTCAGTGGTAGAGCGTCTGCTTGCAGTGCACGAGGTTGCGGGTTCTATTTTTTACCTCTGCGCAATCAATTCTGATGATTATGAGGAGGGGCACTTTTTAAGTGCACCTTTATGACTGTACCTTGACGGTTCCTTTATCCAGACACCGATGAACCCATGGAAGTATACAAGGGTGGCACAAATTACCCAAAACCCCACAGATCTTATAAGGTTTGTGGCAGTAAACTACCCCCACAGTAGATTTTTGATGGGGTTTTGGGTAATTCCGGGGTTTTTGGGTAATTCGTGCCACCGGTATACAAGACGGAATTGCAACTCAGCGAAGTTTAATTGGCGAGCATCTAAGCTCTGGCGGTGGTTGAATTTTGAGAGATTATGTGTCATGTGACAACATCTTCACTTTTTGCCTCATTGTCTGCCATTTCTATAGGGGTGAATAAAAACCGACTCGGTGTATTTATTGACATTTCAGTCGATTTAAACGACTTGGTGGACATTCCTATCAATTCACAGGAATATAAACCTGTGAACAATGCTTTGAAACAGACATTAATCATATTGACTACCGATATACATTATCTTAACAAGTCTCGCGAAGTCTAGTTTGAGTCGCACGAGATTTGCGATATAGCGGGAGGTTGCAATTCCGTGAGTGTATAATTCCGTGGAGGAACCAGTCGTAATGCTAACCCGAAATCCTGAGCGCCAAGGAGGGAAGCCATTACTACCATTTTTAAGTCTTTGGTTTGACCTGGCCTGGGGTTGAAACCGCAACCTCCTGCACTGCATTTGCAAGCGGACACTAGATACCATTGAGCTATACAGGCTGTTCAATCCCGAGTCGACTTAAAAAATAGTAGCAATGGCTTCCCTCCTTGGCGCTCAGGATTTCAGTTTAGCATTAGGACTAGTTCGTCGGTGTCAGTATAAAGTGACTGACCCGGTACAGTCTGTGGTGCACCTCATAAGTGCCCCTTCTCATAATCAACGAAGTAATAATTAGAAGAAATAGAAAGTGGGGTATAAAAACCCCTACCACCGTGCCTGAGCCGCCAAGCCATTACGGAAATTACCGAGTCTTTTCCTAAGTTCATTTTTTGATATTTTTTTTATCTTTTCCTCATAATTATGATACATTACGAACATATCTAACTGGTGTCGGAATTTATTTTGGCTGTAATTTATATAAATATTTTCCGAGAAAATTCATTTTAAAGTTTTTAGAGGGTATTAAACCCCCTACCAATATAATTTCACAGATTATCATCTTTCTAAGCAAAATAAGTTTACATAAAATATTTTTTGGCCTGTGGCTGTTTGAATTATATTTATATACACCCATGTTGGTCTATTTAAGCTTTTATTGTTAATATTTTTGTAATTAACAAGATATAACTGATTCCGAGCCAGGCTATACTAAGCCCCGAGCCGTCCCGATTCATGTCAGTTGTTCGAAGCGGCTCGGGCTTATTATATGCCTGGCTCAGATTCTATAATATATTGTAAAATAAAAAAAAATATTAACAATATAACCATATATAACCCAAAATGGGTGTAAATAACTATGATACAAACAGCCACTGGCCAAAAAATAGTCTCAGTAAACTTGTTATGCTTAGAAAGATGATAATTTGTCAGTGGCTCAGGGCTTAGTATAGCCTGGCTCTGATTCACTTACATTATACAAAAAATATCAACAATAAAACCCTAAATAGACCAACATGGTTGTAAATAACTATTATACAAACAGCCACTGGCCAAAAAATAGTTTCTATAAACTTTTTTTGCTTATAAAGACGATAATTTGTAAAATATATTGGTAGGGGGTTTTATACCCCCTAAAAATCTAAAATTAGATTTTCTCGGAAAATACATATTACAGTCCAAAAATATTTTGGCACTTGTTAGAAATGTTCATAATGTATCATATTAGGGAAAATATCTGAAAAAAATTTAAAAAAATGAACTTGGGAAACAACTCGGTAATATCCGTAATGGCACGGGCACGGCGGTAGGTTTTTTTATACCCCACCGAAATAGAAATAAAGATATTTAAATCTCTTGTGACTAAGCAGAAGTTACTTTTCCTAAAGGGGGCTAGGGAGGGGAAGGGATATTACAAGTGCAGAACACCAAAAAAAACTCTGGCAAAATACTCTAAACAACTAGGGTGGCCAGGAAACTGGAAGAATAGGCTTCATAATTTACAGAGTCATTGCCCTTTGTTATTTTGATGTTTTAATATTAATACCATATGTTTTGTAGACCTTGGGATGTCATTACTGCATTGCCAACAGATCCTGTTCCACAGATACCACAAAAGACAAAAATAAGAAGAATATATTTGATGGTCCAGGCCTACAAGACTTTATAGAGGCAAGCCTTAATGATGAAACAATTGGTGAAAGTATACTGCAGAAAAGAGGAGAAAGGTAACAGAACATGGCATATTGCATATTAAAGGGAGGTTATCAGATAACTCATGTATGCAGTAAACCACTCTTATACAGTCCATTCCCTAATCAGTCGGATACGGCAGCAGCGCCTAGCTAAGACACACATTGCATAACAACAGACTGGTGGCTAAACAACTCAATAGAATTGCTTCACCACCAGCTATATAATATACACTGGATGTCCTAACACTCCGAACTGACCAGGGGAATTTGCATCTTTACCAATTATAGTCAATTATTATTATGTAGGCTCCCTGCTATGGGATTTGACCTAACATAATGCTATAAACATACACTACATACGAGAGTTGATGTATCTATAGGATACGCAGTGAATGGCATATTGTGTGTTAAAGGGAGGTAATCAGATAACTCATATGTATGCAGTAAACCACTCTTATACATTCCATTCCCTGATTAGGGAATGAACTGTATAAGAGTGGTTTACTGCATACATACATATGAGTTATCTGGTAACAGAACAGGTTAACAGTTATGATCACTATGTTTGATACAGAGCTCCAGATAAGGGGAGTATTTCAGAAAGTAAATTCTTTATTTCTGCTTCAAACCCTATGGTGTCGCTACTCATTAGAATCGCCTCGGAGAGATGATTCTAATGAATAGTAACACCATAGGATTTGGTGCTAAAATGAGTGAGAAAATGTTGGAATTGTTCAGTTTACTCCCTCTTATCTCGAGCCCTGTAATAGGATATCAGAGACTCAAGTAATTTACACAAAATCTTGTTTTAAGGAGACATATAAGTTAACCCGTTTAAATACTAGTACATGTAATCTCATAGCCTGTTTCTAGTTTAGAAAACAGGTGACCACTAAAATCAGGTTGAAAGTAAAGCAAAATGCATGTAAGGCATGTTTTGCTTTACTTTCAACCTACTTTAAGCTACTATTGGCTAGGATATATAAGAAATACAGTAAAACCCATGTCAAGTGGCCACTCAATGATGTCACTGAAATCTTCAAAGAGACAAAGACAATTTAGTGCTTGATGCAGGGTCCATGAAGCTCTTTTACAGAACTTTGTCATTTCAGCTGCTGGCCATGATTTTGTATATTTGTTAACCCATTACCCCATAGCCTGTTTCTAGTTTTGAAGACAGGTTCACACTAAAAGCAGGTTGAAACTAAAGCAGAATGCGCCTTAAGGTGCATTCTGCTTTACTTTCAGCCTGATTTAATTTTAAGATCCCATCTGCTAGAATATAGAAACTATTTGGTATGGTACATTAAGGTGCATTCTGCTTTACTTTCAGCCTGATTTAAGCTACCATCTGCTAGAAAAAAGAAAATATTTCTAATGGTACATATTCTTGGCTGTATAAATTGGAACTATTTTATTCAGTGGAGGAATAAACAAAAGGCATAAAAAGGTGAATTTATGGGGTAATGGGTTAAACAAAACTTTGTAGTAGACTGTTTTGTTTTTGTATAAAAATAAATTTATCATGCATGCTTAACTCTTTCCTCCCTAAAACTTTAAATGGACAATTCCAGTTTCCATTTAAGTCTAGTCCATTTCTGACTTTTAAGGGTTGTTTTTGTCAATGTTTGGCACTATGACAAACAGTGAAGACCCTGATCAGAGGGCTCCTTTCGGAGCCCTCTGGTCTGGGTCTTCACTGTTTGCATAGGACAAGTGTACTATTCACATGTACACTGTTTTAAAAGGACGCCTATATGCGGGACTAGGGTTCAAAGGGTTAATTACAGGTTTTATACATCCAACCCTACTGACGAGTTTACTCATCATTTACAAACAGCATACCTGTAAAGATTACCTTTGTCCCATGCAAATAGTGTAAACCCTGATCAGAGGGCTCCTTAGGGAGCCCTCTGATCAGGGTCTTCAGTTTTTAACTTTGAAATATATTGTGAAAATCAACCCTAAATTGTCAAAAATGGACTAGACTTAACTTGAAATTGGAATTGTTCATTAAAGTTTCAGGGGTGAATGAGTTAAGTTGTGATTGGCTTTGTAGGGTACGTCTTCCAAGATGGCTGAAGACGGATATTCCTGTAGGCAAGAACTATCACCGAATAAAACAGAATCTCAGGGATTTAAATCTACACACAGTATGTAAACATAATTTGAAATAATAAACATGTACAGTAAGAACCTCTCTATTATGAGCACTACATGAGAGAAATAATTTTTAGGCAGGTGACTGGTTAACTCTTTCCTCCCTGAAACCTGTGACTGGTTAAAGCAAGATGAGAGTGAAACAGAAAGCTCCTGCATGAGCTTTCTGCCTTATTGTCATTTTGCTTTAACTTTTTCCTCCCTGAAACTTTAAATGGACAATTCCAGTTTCCATTTAAGTCTAGTCCATTTCTGACTTTTAAGGTTTGTTTTTGTCAATGTTTGGCATTATGACAAACAGTGAAGACCCTGATCAGAGGGCTCCTTTTGGAGCCCTCTGATCTGGGTCTTCACTGTTTGCACAGGACAAGTGTACCGTTCACATGTACACTATTTGAAAAGGACGCCTATATGCGGGACTAGGGTTCAAAGGGTTAAAGCAAGATGAGAGTGAAACAGAAAGCTCCTGCATGAGCTTTCTGCCTTATTGTCATCTTGCTTTAAGCTGCCACCTGTCTTAAATGACTATCAGTAAGCTTACATTTCAGTTTTCGTATTAAAGAGGTTTTACTGTACATTCAATTAATTCCTTCACTGCCATCCCCCACCGGACCAATTCCTTCGTCTGAGACTTTATAAACCGAGGTCGGATGTATGAGTGCTTTACACTTGGCATCTAAAAGAACCAGATAACTCTTTCGATAATAAGAGTAGGACATCGCGCCCAGGTTCACTCCCCTCTCTCTGGGGCATTCAAAATGAGCTTTACACAGCATCTAATCAGGATCCAAACTGTTTTAAAATAACTGTTGTACTCGGGATAAGGCAGTGAACGGGTTAATGTGTGCATGGATTCTATCTTATTGGCATTTTGGCATCGACATTCTTTCAATCTTTATTGTCACATAATTTCATTCTATATGAATTAAATTTGCCAATTTTGACTTCAAATTGTGGTTAATTATTTGTGATATTTGTATTTGCTGCTTTTAATACAGTATGACCTGCATTAAAAAATTATCAGGTGTTTAATGCAGACGACTCCTTTAAGAGTTTTCTGTTTTACGTTCTCCTTGCTTTCACCGGATTTTTATGCAATCAATTAACATTCTCTTTAGTGGTCATAATAGAGAGGTTTTACTGTATTTTATAATATTGATACAGTTTCAAGCATTGTTTGCTTTCAAAAAAAATAAACAATCAATTTGAATGGAGATGGCATTGAAGACGGATGGAAGCTTCGAGCAAAATGAAAGAAAAAACACTAGTAACGCCGTCTTATTCATCTGTCTTAAATATTGAAAACTAGCCCTCTTTTGAGTTGTCATTGGGTATTTGAATATCATATACAGTTAAACCTCTTTATTGCAACCACTATATAAAATGCTTATAATTGATTATATGAAAGACAGGTGTTATCTTAAGGCAAGGTGATAGTAAAACAGAAAGCTCCTGAAGGAGCTTTCTGTTTTACTTTCACCTTGCTTTTAGCAGCTACCTGCTTCAAACACCTACTAATTGACGCAATTTAGTGGTCATAATAGAGAGGGTTTTTTGTATACCAGTATCCCGGTACCGGTAATCATATAAAGTGTTCATGCATTGTACCATGCTAGTGTATATGATGTTTGTTCACAGGTATGTGAGGAGGCAAAGTGTCCTAATATAGGGGAGTGTTGGGGAGGAGGAGAGCATGGAACAGCCACAGCAACCATCATGGTAGGTACTACACTGTCCTAGCCACTCTGTACACAGTAGATGAGTAATACTGCTTTATGGTAACATGTAAATACAGAATATACACCTAGAGTTTTGCTTAACACACCATATTTTATGCCCCCTCGACGATCAGCCAGGGGGCATACTGTTTTACCCCTGTCCGCCCGTACATACTTTGTCCGGCCAACTCCTCCTACAGTTTTCAAGCTGCAACCTTATATTTGGCAGAGTGTTTGCACATAAACCATAGATATGCATGTGAACAGAATTTTGATCTGCTTTGATTTTTCACAAAATTACAGACAGTTGAACTTAGTATTTTTTGCTCTCCGGGGCATCGCATTTGTCTTACAAAGTCATTCCTCTAGTTTACAAATAAAAACTCTATAACCCATCGAATCTTAGCAAGGAGTATAATCAAGCTCCTAAACAAACACTGTACTTGTGAAGAGTACACTTGTCTGATGCAAATAGTGTAGATCCAGATCAAAGTCCTTTGAAAGAAACCCTAAGATCAGGGTCTGTACTGTTTGTCATTTTGCAATAAAGTATAAAAAAGAACCATAAGTTGTCAAAAATGGATTAAACTTTATTGGAAACTGGAATTGTCAAATTGAGGTTTCATGAGTGAATGATTTCATAGAATTTTGAGGTGGAGAGTATGGATATGTTCAACTTCAAAGAGAGCTAGAGTTGTTGAAATTCAACTGTAGAAATATGGCTAACTTCAACTTAAGGTTAGGGCTTCAGATTTGGTATTTCAAAAAACGAAATCTTTATGTCTGTATTAAACCTTATGGTGTGACTACTCATTAGAATCATCTGTTGTTTGAGACTATTCTAATAAGTAGTCCCCAGAGACCTTCCTACTTTGCCGTAGTTCTGGGGCTTAATTGTCATAGGGAATGTTTTCTGTTTATTAGACCGAAATCATCCCCTCTGAAAAGAACTAAAAGGAAGGCAGGTCGGTGGTTTTGATCCCATTCACTGTTTTACAATGCATGAGATTAGCCAAAATCATCTCATCTCATCATCCCTCATTAACTCATCGGCGCTATATGACCTATTTTATGTCGCAGTGCCGTAAAACCCAACTCATCCATCCATCTAATAAGTAGTACACTGTAGGTGCTGACATGAAGGAAAATCTGCTGGGTTTGTTTAGTTTACTCCTTCTTATATGGAACCCTGACTGCTACTTTATTTGTGTTTATAATCTGTGTCAGGTTCTAGGTGATACCTGTACCAGGGGCTGTAGGTTCTGTTCTGTGAAGACAGCCAGAAACCCCCCACCCCCAGATCCCATGGAGCCCCAGAATACAGCCAAAGCCATTGTGTCCTGGAACTTAGACTATGTTGTTCTCACATCTGTAGACAGAGATGGTAAGTTTACTGGACGATTTTTTCAGATAAAAATCTAAGGAGCAAACATTTAGTCAGACATCTTTTTATACAAAAAATAAACAATGAGATTTATTCGCTGCTTGCACTGAATATAGTTATAAATATAGTTCTTACAGGTTTTGTTTGCATCATTTTATGAAACCTTTAATCAGCTTCATTTTGGAATTATCTCCCTTTTCGTAATTTAAATCTTGTGAATATGGTATTTGATTTGTCAATGTTATGGTTGGGGTGGGGGGGGGGGGACTAGTTTTACATTCACTACACAAAATGACTTAAACCCATTACTCCATAAATACACATTTTTATGCCTTTAATTTATTCCTCCACTGAAGAAAATAGTCATGATTGTGTAGCGCAGCAAAACCTCTCTATTACGACCACTGATATGAAGGCTAATTGGTTGTGTAAAAGCAGTCACCTGTCATAAATGCCTAATAATTTACACAATTAAGTGGTCTAACTTTCACTATTCATCCCTTCCAGACTTACCAGATGGTGGATCAGCTCATTTTGCTGAGACTGTTAAAGAGATTAAGAAAGGGTAAGTGTTTGTTTATTGTTGTTTTTGATGCTGTTGTTTATTTTCAAAAAGCCAAAATATACCAGTGCAAATGCCTGTAGTATAATAATTATGATAAAATATCAGTATCATAAACTGCCACTTTTTATTCCATTCCGAGCTACCTTAACTTTATCCAATATTGAAGAATATCAAATGACTTTAGTGACTGCTCTGGTATTTTACTTACGGAGAATGCCTTCAAATACTTGTAGTTGTACCCTTTATTATGTCATTATCAGAGCTCCAGAATAGGTCAGTATCTTTATGCCTCCACCTAAGCCCTCTCATTAAAATTTTCCCTTTGCTGCAGTTCTGATGAGTAGTGTTACAACCCACATACACACCTCTCTGTGAGTTCTATAAATAGTATAGCTGTGGCAAATGATATATCCAATATAGAACTCCCGGGCCAGGGAGAAGACTCTTTAGCTCAGAGGTTTTGGATTGTCACACAAGCACCCAGGATTGGATCCCCACCGGGGGTACTCATACTAACCAATGTGGATTTTTCTGCTATGCTTCTTTATGAGAGGTTCTCTTAAGAGTAGTCACAACCTAGGGTTTGTTAGAAGCGTTGGAAATAAGGGGTTTACGCAATCTTACCTGGAGTCCTGCATTATAACCAGTATCTTCTTTTATTGACAGTAAACCGTCTATGCTGGTAGAGTGTTTGACTCCAGACTTTCGTGGTGATCTCTCCTGTGTGGAGACAGTGGCTGACTCAGGACTGGATGTGTACGCTCACAATGTAGAGACCGTAGCAGAGTTACAACAGTAGGTACTCTTTGTAGCAGATTGTTCTCGACTTTAATTCTTTCTTTGAATTTATGACATTTGCAAAAGCATGTGATACTTGGTGTTTGATCTTGATCCAAACAACGGAAAGCATATATTTATAATGCCGTTGATTAGAAATACAGTAGAAACTCATTACTTGGAACTCGCTTAAATCAATCGTACCAGTATTTCTTAAGTTGTATTTAGATAATGCAATCTCGCTGAAGTCAAACCTACCCATACTTCAAAGTTAAAAAGTGGCTAAACCATGTTTAAACTTTGAAACATGGGTATGTTCGAACTAACACGAGCTGTCACATATATTTGGAACGCAATTGATTTTTATATTGAGTTTTGACTGTAATTGCACTATTTTCCAGTTTGGTACGAGACCCAAGGGCCAACTACAAGCAGTCCCTGAAGGTGTTGGAGCATGTAAAGAAGTTTCGACCAGATATGATTACAAAGACATCCATCATGCTGGGGCTGGGAGAGACAGACTCACAAATCTTGGCAGTCCTGGAAGGTAAATCATAGGACCACAATACAGTCAAACATGTTAACCCATTACCCCATAACCTGTTTCTAGTTTCGAAGACAGGTGACTACTTAACCCATTACCCAATTAATACGCCTTTTTACACCCTTAATTTAGTACTACATGGAAGAAAATAGGTCCACTATTATACAGTTATGAATATTTATCATAAGAAATATCTTCTTTTTTCCTGCAGTTTATAGCTTAAAGCAGGCTGAAAGTAAAGCAGAATGCATCTTATGGCGCATTCTGCTTACGTTCAACCTGCTTTTAGTGGTCATCTGTCTTCAAAACTGGAAACAAGTTATGGGGTAATGGGTTAAAGCAGGTTGAAAGTAAGGCAGAATGTGCCTTAAGGTGCATTCTGCTTTACTTTCAGCTTGCTTGAAGCTACCATCTGATGGAATGTAGAAAATATTTCTTATGCTGTATATTCATGACTGTATAAATTGGAACTGAAAATTCTGCAAGACTTTCAGTCTGCTGCAACTACCTGTTTAAACTCTTCTAACTTCTTGTTTTAACCAAACATCTTTTTACACTGAAATCAAAAATTGATGGAAAGTGTTAGTTTAGTCACCTAGCTTTATCATTGTCAACAGCTGATGGTCTTGATAAATGATGTTGATTTTATGTTACAGATTTACGTAGGGTGGATGTTGACTGTGTAACACTGGGACAATACATGCAGCCCACTAAGAGACATTTGAAGGTAATTGAATTGACAAGTTCATATGCTAAGAGACATTTGAAGGTAATTGACTAAGAGACATTTGAAGGTAATTGGCAAGTTCATATGCTAAGAGACATTTGAAGGTAATTGACTAAGAGACATTTGAAGGTAATTGACAAGTTCATATGCTAAGAGACATTTGAAGGTAATTGACTAAGAGACATTTGAAGGTAATTGACAAGTTCATATGCTAAGAGACATTTGAAGGTAATTGACTAAGAGACATTTGAAGGTAATTGACAAGTTCATATGCTAAGAGACATTTGAAGGTAATTGACTAAGAGACATTTGAAGGTAATTGACAAGTTCATATGCTAAGAGACATTTGAAGGTAATTGACTAAGAGACATTTGAAGGTAATTGACAAGTTCATATGCTAAGAAACATTTGAAGGTATTGATAAATTCTTATAAAGGCATGTGAGTTTGAATCCCAGTAGGGTCGTTCAGATTTTTCATGTGGGGAAGCCTTCCAGCTGGCTTGCGGAAGGTCGGTGGTTCTACCCAGTTGCCGATTTGTGCCTGAAACAGTGCATAATGGAGTTCTTGGGTCTTCCTCAACCTATAATAAGCTGGACGTCACGATATGACTGAAATACTGTTGAAAGCAACGTAAAATCAAAACAAAACAAATCAAAATATAAAGGCATTCTTATTGAATATTACTTGTTACATGTATTTCTTAACCCATACCCAATAGTTTGTTTCTAGTTTTGAAGATATGTGACTGCTTAAAGCAGGTTGAAAGTAAAGCAGAATGCGCCTTTTTTTAAGGCGCATTCTACTTTACTTTCAACCTGCTTTAAGTTACCATCGACTAGAATATAGAAAATGTTTCCTACGATACATATTCATGACTATATTATTTTGAACTAATTTCTTAAGTGAAGGAATAAATTAGAGGCGTAAAAAGGTGTACCGTATTTTTGGGTTATGGGTGAAATGAGATAAGTGTAGATTCATTTATCCTTTTGCTGCCAGATTTTACCTTCTGATTTAAACCCTATCGCATATGCAATATATTCTGCTGAAAATTCTTCTCTGCAATTTGATGCCAAATTCAGTTTTTCCTGACGTTTTGACTGACGAAACATTTATATGAGTGTCAAAAAGTTTGGATTCTGATCAGATGCTGTGTTAATGTTAAGGTTTACTTTCAAGTCTGTTCTGAACTGACAACTGCACCTACAGTCTCAAATTGTCCATTTGAGGTTTATGGTGTGATTGAGTACGCTCAAGTTTGGCTGTAATTGATGACTAGCTGAGACTGTATGTGTTTGTATAGCTGAGACTGTATGTGTTTGTTTTATCAGGTAAAGGAGTATGTGCACCCTGACAAGTACAAGGCCTGGGAGGAGGTGGGCAATAGTCTAGGGTTTGCCTACACAGCCAGCGGACCACTCGTCAGGTCCTCATATAAAGCAGGTACAGTAACTGTGTTATCAGGCATTGATGCTCAGATTGTTGGTGATCTTCACTTACTTCACTAACCTTGAATTTCTTAACCCTTTCCAATAAAATCTGTTTTTCACTGTTAAAAACATGTTGCTTTTTTAAACAGACTGAAAGTAAAGCAGACATCTCTGCTTGTTTGCATAGGACAGGTATACTCGTCACTGTTTATAAAAGATTAAAATACATGGCAGTAGGGGTCAATGAATTAATAGCAGTATTGTACAGTATACAGTTAGAGAACTTGTTGGTGATATGTAGATATTGCCTGGTTGAAGCTACAGTGTTATCTCCCTACAACGGCCCTCCCAACAATGACTCCCTCCTTACAGCGACCATTGCCGCAGTTACCTTAACAGGCCAATGATTTTACTGCTGCAATTTGTTTAGTGCTGTTTATTATCAAAAGTACATATAATGACAAGTGACAAACAGCATGAATCCAGCATGAATCCAGATCAGACGCCGCGTTACGCGGCATCTGATCTGGATTTAAGCTGTTTGCAAATGTAAGTCAAGTCATAATTTTTCCCTCCCTAAAATGAATCCTTCCGAACAACACACACAAGCTGTGTCTCCCATTGGGTGTTGTAGTAGAGAGGGAGCACTGTATATTGCTTGCTTTTTCACTTTGCAGGTGAATTTTTCCTGAAGAATTTGTTAGAGAAACGGAGGGAAGAAAAGGCTGCAGCGGGAAAATCCTGATAGGACCAAGCAGGTGGTGGTGGTGATGATGATAACCTTGTTGGATCTTACCTCAGTGATACAATGACTATGTGACAATTAGACCTATTTACCAAGGTCGAAGTGTGTGCAACTTTGGCTATTTAACCCATTACCCCATAGCCTGTTTTTATTATTGAAGATAGGTGACTACTCAAAGGTGGCTGAAGTAAAGCAGAATGCACCTTCAGGCGCATTCTGTTTTACTTTCAGCCTGCTTTAAGCTACAATCTACTAGAATACAGAACATATTTCTTAATGATACATGTACATATTCATGACTGTATAAATTTGAACTATTTTCTTCAGTGAAGGATGAAATTTAAAGTCGTAAAATGGTGTATTTATGGGGCATTGGGTTAACACATTTTAATTGTTTTCTTCTCCTGAAGAAAATAGCTGAAATTTACAGTCATGAATATGTATCATAAAAAATAGTTTCTATACTCTAGCTAGTAGCCTATGGTAGCTTAATGTAGGTTGAAATTAAAGCAGAATGCACCTTAAGGCACATTCTGCTTTACTTTCAACCTGCTTTAAAGCGACTCGCAACCGGATGGTGTACTTGTCAAAATAAAATAAAATACTCAAATAAAAGCAAATTTGTGGCATTATTTGGCTTCTGACATTAAAAAAATATGATCAGTCCAAAAAAAGTCTCAAGAATCGTCACCGAATCTTAGTTTTTTGAGATATATTCCATCGTTTTTCAATAGCGTCAGCTGACGGTTTTGCTGTTGTTGTTGCTTCTCTACAAGGGCTCTGACATAAACCGGAGCCGAATAATGTAGTATTAAGCGCTACCAGTGAAGTACGTTAATTCGCTACCATATATATATAGAGAGCGTCCGTGGTCGAGGAGGTAAAGGCGTGTACTCATTTTTCTTGTTTGTCTCCGCAATGGAGGGTCACGGGTTCGAATCCCACCAGAGCTCCCTTTTTTCTATTTTTTTTGGAAATGCAATTTTTAACAGAATTTATTATCCTAAACTAAATCTTACCCATTTATATAATCATTTGACATATATTTACAAATTACCATTTTTAATGCTAAATCCGGTTGCGAGCCTCTTTAAGTGGTCACCTATCTTCAGTACTAGAAAGAATCTATGGGTAATGGGTTAAATTGGAAAACTGTGATACATGTATAATATTGACCTGAAATTCAGTGTTACTGTGACACTTCCTTGAAGAAGCATGCCAGAATTTCCTGAAGACTGGTGGCTGTTAATGGAGGGTACAAGTAAAGCTGAAATCATAATTCCAGTATACATATCGGGATAAGAGTTATGGCAAAATAGGCAGACTGCGCATTTATAACTTTGTTTTAGTTTTGAGCAGTTACCTGTCTAAACCCTTTCCCCCATAGAAGCGCCTTTTAGCGAATATGATTTATTCCTCCGCTGAAGAAAATATTTCCAATTTATCAGTCATGAATATATAGTATAGGGAATTTTTTCTATATTCTAGCACATGACAGCTTAAAGCAGGCTGAAAGTTAAGCAGAATGCGCCTTAAGGTCACTAGGTGCATTCTTCTTCACTTTCAACCTGCTTTAAGTAGTCACATATCTTCAATACTACAGATAGGCTTTCAGGTAATTTTGAAGACATGATCACTTAGAGCAGGCTAAAAGTAAAACTTCTTCAAAGAATGTTTGGCTTTTCTCTTATCAGCAGGGCTGAACTGGTCAATTAAGCACAGAGTTTAATGAGATTTTAACTTAAAGATTGTTAAAAGTGGATGATTTGAAAAAAAAATTGTTGTTGAATAAAAAAGGTAGTCTTTAGATCAATAGAAGCTTTATGCATTACTCTCACTTTGCATTAAGCCTTCACCGGTATTTAGAGATGCCAATGTTTCTGCAATACATTATTTTTGTTCTGCATTAAACTTCCATCTGTAGTTAGCACTATCCATGCATTTTAACACATTCAACCCTAGTAATGAAAAGTGCACTTGTTTTATGCAAACAGTGAAAACCCTTATCAGAGGGCTCCTGCAGGAGCTCTCTGATCAGGGTCTGCACAGTTTGTCATTTTGTATTATATTGTTAATAACAACACTAAGTATTTAAAAATGGACTAGATGTAATTGGAAAGTGGAATTGTCCATTAAAAGTTTCAGGGGGTTAATGAAGTCATATGACACAAGTGTGACTGTATATATGTATCTGATGTGTAAGAAACAGGTGTGCTATGGAATTTGATTATGAAATGAAATTGGTTGTTACAAATAAACTGTCCACAAAACACTGTTGCATTTGTATTCATTATACCAGTTTATATACATGTACTGGCAAAATTAACTCTTTCAACACTTATAAAGTAACTCTAGTGGATTATTCGGTTCCCTTGTGGATCTATTTAGTTACAAAAACAGGAACCAGTCTACTTGGAAAGTTGGAATTCTGGAGCCCTCTGATCTGGGTCTACACTGTTTTGCAAATGTAATGAGTATATTTCAAATAGGTCCATGCTGTTGAAAGATTTTATGGTGTAATGTATTCAATTTTATGAAAACTATACTGAAATAAAGCCGTGGTTAAATATACTACTCAAAGTTTGCTAAGCATCAAGAGTAAAATCACCATAGATACTAATGCAGTGACCCTATCACATCTCATCACATAACTTCTAACATTTTTGTTCGATTTCTTTCAAATTTGGAGATTTTTAGGCAATTTTTGTTTGATTTCTTCCAAATTTGGAGATGACTTGGCCATTGGTTTACTTTACAGATTCTGATAACTTTTACACCTGTTCATGTCCTGTAGGCGAAACTCGAGGAAATTATCAAAATGTGAAATTTCTGAGATTTCACTAAAAAATTTAAATCCATTGAATTCTACATTTTAATGTTCTTAGAGATGTTATTATGGATACAATTGAACATTGAAAGGTAAAACATTGTTTTTACCAACAAGACGCATCTCTAAGAACAGTACAGTGCAAAATTCAATGGATTTGAAAATTTGGGTGAATTCTCAGAAATCTCACATTTTGATAAAAAGATTTAGAATCTGTAGAGTAAACCTTTGGCCAAAACGTCTCCAAATTTGAAAGAAATCAAACAAAAATATTGGAAGTTATGTGATGAGAAGTGATAGGGTCAATGTCTTTGCCAACATCAAAAGTCCCTAATTACAGACACTCAACGGAAGGCTTGTTGTCATAGTTTTACCCATTAACCCCTAGTAATACAGTGCTCCCTCCCTAAACTAAACACTAATGGGTTAAGGAATGAATTAAAAGCGCAAAAAATATTTATCTATGGCCGTATAGGGTAAACAGATATTCGTTTTAAAGGAAGATGATTACTTAAAGCTGGTTGAAAGTAAAGCAGATTGTGCTTTACTTTCAGCCTGCTTTAAAACTATTATCTGCTAGGATATAGAAAATATTTCTTATGATACATATTCATGACTGTAGTGGAGGAATAAATTATCGGCGTCAAAAGGCATATTTATGGGGTAATGGGTTAAAGGATTGAACCAATTAACCCATTATCCCTAGTCTATTTCTAGTATTGAAGATAACCGGTTGACCACTTAAAGCAGGTTTAAAGTAAAGCAGAATGCTTTACTTTCAGTCTTCTTAAAGCAACCATCTGCTTGGAACTTAACTCGACTTGATCCTGAGTTTATTTGTCATCTGCTGCGGGATTAGTCCCAGTAGCTGGGGTAGGCAGCAGGCGGCTAGAGCGTCTAACCCCTGATTTCCACGCTCCTCTGTTCTGTGGGTCTGTGGCTCCCATGCCACAGGTGTGCAAGTCATCCTTAACACAGTCTGACCACGATTTTCTTGGTCTCCCTCTACCTCTGGCACCAGGAATGGCCATCTTCGTGATTGAGTTGGTGCAAGAAGTGGCACGCTCAACATGCCCATACCACCTCAGACGTCTGGCTCTCAGTGATGCCATGACTTCTTGTATCCCTAGTTTACCATACAGCGTGTCAGTGTCGACTCCGTTGTCAGGTTTGACGCCGCAGATCCAGCGGGCCATTGCTCTGTCATTTCTATGTAGTTGTTGTAGGTCTGGAGTAGATGGTGCCCACGCTTCACTACCATGTAACATGGCAGAACGAACACACGCATTGAACACTTTGCCACTGGTTTTAAGGGAAACATGCTTTGACGTCAGTATTGGCAGGAGCTTTTTAAACTTTCCCCAGGCAGTGCAGCATCTGGTGATGATGGCAAGTTCGCAGCCTCCCCCTGCACATAGCATGTCTCCCAGATAGCAGAAGCTGGCCTCAACATCAAGCTGTGAGCCATCAACCACCACCAGGGTAACTGGTCTTCCATCAATTGGACGTGCCTGGTCCAGGCATCTTGGACATACATAGTGTAGGATTCTGGTGATTCTTCCGTTGATGCCACTGCACTTCTTGTGCACCCACAGTTTGCACTGGGTGCACTCAATCGAGTTTACTCCGACTCCACTCCTACATACTGCACAGGGATGTGCCCCGCAGTCACGCAGAAGATTCAGACCTGGACCGGTGATCAAGAACTTTGTCTTCTTCATATTGACCCTCAGCCCCCTGCTTTCCATACCATCCTTCCAACCTTTCAGTCTGGAGAGACACTCCTCCAGTGAGTCCGCGATCACAGCAAGGTCATCAGCGTAGAGGAGCTCCCATGGAACCCGACACAGGGATATAGAAAATACTTCTTATGGTATATATATTCTTGAATGTATAAATTGGAACTATTTGCTTCAGTGGAGGAATAAATTCTTGACGTAAAAAGGAGTAATAGGTTAAAGGTCCAAGGCACAAGTGATGCTTGTAGACAAAGATGGGTAATGGAGGTATAGTGCTAGAAAAGGTTACTGAAAACAAACCCAACTCAGTGTTATAGCTTTTACATAGTCATTTTATTAGCTTCATCAAGATACCAAATGATCATGACAAACATCAGATTTTGCGAACAGATGATGAAATATTGATGACATGATGACTGTGAGCTGATACCATGTGATTATGACATTTGATGACTTATGACACGGTATGACATGCCAATGTAATAATGATACACATCCAATGAACGTCCATTTACCATAACTCACCTAGCAAAACTCAACGGTAAACACTTCCATTGCTCAAGACTGTAATAACAAAATAAATATACTGAATTGATTTGTGTAAGGTGATTGATCAGTTCCAATTATTTTAAATAAAACATAGAGTTGAAATTCACTTGTACATGTAGTTTGGATACAATTAAGATGCATTATTATCTCAATTTTCAAGTACAGGTTTGATTTTAAAATGTATTTTGCAAAGTGACAAACAGTGCAGATCCTGACCAGAGGGCTCCTGTAGGAGCCCTCTGATCAGGCTCTACACTGTTTGCATAAGACAAGTTTACACTTCATAGATACATTGTTTGTAAATGATGAGTATACTCGTCACAAGGATTGAATATGTTAAAGGTTGTTATAGATGATCAGATCTATTCAGTATGGGTGTGGTTATAAATGCCTGAAACCATGGTTACCAGAACTGAGCAATGCAAGTCTTCACAGGTAACATTCTCCCCATTGAGTTAAAAACAAAGAAATAACAATACAATGTATAGATATATTCTCTTACAAAATATTTAACTCAAAAACAACTTTTTACATGTTTAATCAAATCAAGAAAGATATGCACATTTGTTTGAGACAATAAAAATCCAGTCTGCACTAGTCCATTAACCCATTACCCCATAGCCTGTTTCTAGAAGTTAAGATATGTGACCTATTAAAGCAGGTTGAAAGTAAAGCAGAAAGCGCCCTAGGGCACATTCTGCTTTACTTTCAACCTGCTTTAAGTTACAGAAAGCGCCCTAGGGCACATTCTGCTTTACTTTCAACCTGCTTTAAGTTACTATCTGCTCGGATATAGAAAATATTTCTTATGGTACATATTCATGACAGTATAAAATGGAACTATTTTCGTTGGCGGATGAATGAAATGAATGCGCTAAAAGTCGCTTCTATAAGGGAAAGGGTTAAAAGTCATTTATGGTAAAACTTGTATTTAGCAGTCACTCAAAGGAAAATTAATTGTGGCAGCTAAATGTAACACAAAAGTACTGTAGAATAGGAGCTTTCTGCATCACTTTTGTTATGCACTATCTTGCTACCCCATAGCCTGTTTCTAGTTTTAAAGACAGATGATCATTCAAAGCAGGTTGAAAGTAAAGCAGAATGCGCCTGAAGGCGCATTCTGCTTTACTCTCAGCCAGCTTTAGGCTACCCATCTTTTAGGAAACAGAATATATTTCTTATATAGCATATCTTCTTGTTTCTTTTAGTGACCACAATACACAGGTTTACTGTAATACATAGATGTAAAAGAAGTTCCATAAAAACTGCTTTAAAATGTTCTCATGCATGAAATGTATTATTTTATCGATTCTCATTATTATAATTATAAAATTAAAAATGATTTCGAAATATTTTAAATAGTAAAAGTACATGCATCTTTGATTGATTTCGAAATATTTTAAATGGTAAAAGTACATGCATCTTTGATTATATAGTGTAAAGTCTTGTGCTAAAATGTTTAAACGCTTCCAGATCAACTGAAGATAAAATTCCATTCTTGAAAAGTTGTGTAAAATAATAAACCACTCTCACCCCACTGTCTACCATACATCTGATGGACAATGCCAAGATATGTTAACAATGACCAATACATAATCATCATGAAGCCAGATTACATACAGGGCAGGTATAAACTGCACCATCTTTAGGGCAGGTATAAAACTGCACTATCTCTAGGGCAGGTATAAAACTCCACCATCTCTCAGGATGAAGATGGAACAATTTTGCACCGACTCCTAATAAAATATAAGAACATGTCTTTGGCACGGCCAAGTCTACAAGACTAAATAAAAGTTTCACTTGTACAATAAAAAGTGAGTACAGCTTATACAAACGATTATAGAACTTCCCTTAGAGATACATACAAACAACAACAGCTCCAAATGAGGGGAGTATCTCAAATATTAAAATCTGTATCTCTCCTCTAAACCCTATGTTGTCACTACTCATTAGAATCGTCTCTTTGAGACGATTCTAATGAGTAGTCACAACATAGGATTTGGTGAGGACATAAAGCAGAAAATGTTGGAAGTCAAGTTATAGTTTAATCCCTCTTATCTGGAGTCCTTAACAAGATACACATGTAACAAAACCATCCTTTCTATAAACAACTTGATTTAATTTAAGGTGCATGGCAATCCCTTATAACAGGCGACTCCTAATGCAGGACAGATTTAATGCAGAAAGCTCCTTCAGGATTTTTCTGCATAACCATGTTTTGCATTGAGCTGGCGCCTGTCGTTAGAGAGTGTCTATACAGCTTATATTTTGATTTTTGATACGATACCACAAATTAAAAATAACTTTATATTTCTAAAAATACAAAAGTACTTGTGTTCTGTCATTTATTCTTGGAATTTGGAAAATATTTGCAAACGGTTTCAATCTAGATTAGATGCATAGTAACTATGTGTCCCAGCTGCATCCAAACTGTCAGACAATCTAATGATTACAGTATAACCTCTCTTTTACTGCCATTTAATTGCATTAATTATTAGCCAATTATGACAGGTGACAGCTTAAAGCAAGGTGATAGTGAAACAGAAAGCTCCTTTAGGAGGTTTCTGTTTCACTGTAACCTTGCTTTAAGCTGTCTTTTATACAAGAAATTAACCTTCATTTTAGTGGTCGAAATAGAGAGGTTTTATGGTAGTTTCAAAAGAAAATGGCAAAGAAATAAAATCTTATAATTGCTGCGGATGATATATTGTGCAGATAAAACAGTTTAAAAGTTTATTTGGTTAAAAATTGTGTATGAATGAGGAACTGTTTCAAATGATCATTGACAATACAGTCAAACCTCTCTATAACTACCACTAAAACGAACGCTAATTGATCGATATAAAAGCAGGTGAGAGCTTAACCCTTTGAACCCTAGTCCCGCCTATAGGCGTCCTTTTCAAAAAGTGAACATGCAAATAGTACACTTGTCCTATGCAAACAGTGAAGACCCAGATTAGAGGGCTCCGAAAGGAGCCCTCTGATCAGGGTCTTCACTGTTTGTCATAATGTCAAACATTGACAAAAACAACCCTTAAAAGTCAGAAATGGACTAGACTAAAATGGAAACTTGAATTGTCCATTTAAAGTTTCAGGGAGGAAAGAGTTAAAGCAAGGCCACAGTAAAACAGAAAGCTCCTAAAGGAGCTTTCTGTTATACTGACTGACACCTTGCTATAGGCAGTCACCTGCCCTTAACACCTTAAAATTAACATTATTTAGTGTCCATAATAGAGAGATTTTACTGTATTACCGGCATAATCTCAGACCTTTCACATTAGATGCCCCCCTTAACAACAACATTACACAACATACTCAGATACAGTAAACCCTGGGTACAGTAGCCACTCTTTAAACAAACATGCCAATCTATAAATACACATTACTTCTTAACCCTACACCTCATAAATATGCCTTTTTATTCCTCCACTGAAGAAAATAGTTCCAATTTATACAGTTATGAACATGTACCGTAAGAAATATTTCTTATACAGTCAAGTCCGGTTAGTCTGCGCGTCCGGTAAAGCTGCGCATCAACAAACAGGTTAACTTCCGGCTGTCATATGCTCACGGAAACCACGTTTTACTTGGGAAATGACAGCCGAATTAATCGGAACTGGTAAAAAATCACCCTAGGTTAAGCTAAGTATTTCAGATATGTAAAAAAACCGAGTATTATTCGTAAAAATACCTTATATTTAGTGATCCATTGTATTTTACCTCATTAAATATTCATGAGACATTGACCTAGTTTCCACAAGCCATCTCGGCCGATTCGGCTGCCAAATGCATTTTAACAAACCAAATAAAAAGTAAATAATTACCTTTTATGGTTGTCAGATGATTTCATAAATAACTATCAGCCATAAAGATTTGTTATTACCATGCTGTCATAAGCCCTAAATCCTCGTCACATAGTTGACATGAATGCAGACGCTGCAAGATATGCTAATTGCATCCATTTTGTGACGTCATTCTAAAAGGCGCGAGACACCTGTCATGGGGAACACAAACTATTTTGAGTAAAAATACTTGATCCATTTTTTTGCATGTCTGAAATTTTTGGGATCTAAATAATGCCTAAATCTAAACCTAAATATTGATAATTTATATAAAGCAACTAACACCGGAACCCCCTTAAGTTTAATAATGCTATTAAAAACCATATCTGGACAATATAACCACTAAACCCCCCACTTGAGCCTCTTCAGTGACAAGCGTCTCTACTGCGCAGACTTACCGGACATGTAAACAGTTGCTAGATGGGTGGGATGGGTAAATGTTGCGTTCACTAGAAAGGAAATTAATACATTATTTCTTAAATCTTTCTATTTCAGTTGAAAGATAAATGTTTATTCTTTCTTCTGATATACAGGTTTCCATACGATTATCCGCTTTATAGCTGAAAACTTTAACATGAAAGCTTAAGTGCGCAGCATTACCGGACAGCACCGTATATCCTAGCAGATAGTAGCTTAAAGTAGGTTGAATGTGCTTTAAGTTGCATTCTGCTTAACTTTCAACCTGCTTTAAGTGGCTACCTGTCTTCAAAACTAAAAACAAATTATGGGGTTATGGGTTAATGCTGGATGAGAAAAAAGTGGAAAGTTCCTTTAAGAGCTTTCTACATTACTTCTGTCCTTCATTAAGCTATTAAGACTGCATATTCATTTTCCTTAGAGAGGTCACTGTACACAAGTTTAACTGTTTACTGAAATGGCACATTTTAATGATTTTGAATCAATATCAGACTGATAACAGTGCAGCATTCATACCTTTTTCAACACTGTACAATAAAAGAGTGCTTGGCCAATCAGAAATGACATTGCATAACCCATTTTAAAGATTTAACCAACCAATCAGACAAAGCCTTAAATAGATGGTGTTCAATAACTGTGTTATAAATTTGGTTCTTAAAATTTTCCCTAAAGTTGAATACAATATCCTATTGAGATATAGTATTACAGTGAGTAAAATATAAACATTATTTTACAATCCTGTATTAACCCTTTATTCAATAGATAAGCCTTTTTATGCATTTAACTAATTCTTCCACTAAAGAAAATAGTTCCATTTTAATGCAGTTATGAATGTCACATAAGTAATAGTTCTTATATCCTAGCAGATCGTAGCTTGAAACAGGCTGAAAATAACACATAATGTACCTTAAGGTGCATTCAGCTTTACTTTTAACCTGCTTTAAGTGGTCACCTATCTTCAAAACTAGAAAAAGGGTAAAGGTTTAAATGGTTATTCGAAAGAAGACAAATTAGAATTCTTTAAAACAGGTGGTAGCTAAATGCAAAACAAATGTAAAGCAGAAAGCTCCATTAGGAGCTTATGCTTTACATTTGATCTGCTTTAAGCAGTCACTTGTCTTTAGAAATGGTATTTTTCTTCAAAATATGGCCAGCCAATACATGGTGAACTGTATATCAAATAGTTAAATATTGAAATTCCTTCACAGAATGGCTGCATGACACAGTCATGTTCACCTATTTTTTTCAAATATTAACCCATTACCCCATAAATACGCTTTTAAACTATTCCTCCATTTAAGAAAAAAGTTCCAACTACAAAATGTAATAATCTTAGTAACTTACTATTGTGTACTATTAATAATATTTTCTTTATCCTAGCAGATAACTTAAAGCAGGCTGAAAGTAAAGCAGAAAGCGCCTTAGGGCGCATTCTGCTTTACTTTCAACCTGCTTTAAGTGGTCACCTATCTAACAGGCTATGGGGTAATTGGTTAAATCAACTGTTGAAATATTTATAGCACTCCTAACACACTCGCACACCATTACGAAGCCCTGATTTGCATACATGTTACATGATAAAAGCAAGAAGACAAAATTATTCTCGCATTATTAGGTCCATTATGGGAATTGAAATAATCACAGTCACTGTAGAAAGTCTGTCTACACGTATGTACACGTTTATGATTGTAAAACAAGTCCACCTGGCTTGTCGTCGCTACTACTTCTCGCTCTCTCCTAAATTCCTAAAGACGTTAACTGACTAGAGTATACATTGCTATGAATGAACAAGTATTTTTGTAGACACCTGTTTTATCCATGTAAATCAAAAATACATGGAAAGACATATAGACACATCTCTGTAACATAGACAATACATCATGGAGAGAAATTTTTTCATTTTTAAATGTTTCAATAGTGTTCATTCACTGTAACAAACATGAAAATACGCCCACTTCTGAAATAAAGCGGTCACAGTTATCTCCCTTTCTTGACAATTAATGATATGAGCAATGTCATAGAAAAGGGTTCCTGGACATTTCATACAGTCTATACATAGCTCCAGATCAAATATTTAAATACTAATATCCACATATCTCACTCAAACCCTATGTTGTGACTACTCATTAGAATCGTCTCTTTGAGACGATTCTAATGAGTAGTCACAACATAGGGTTTCATGAATATTTTTAAAATAATGTATAATATAATTATGGAAGTTGGTCTGGATCTACACATTGTGAAATGTCCCGGAGCCTTCTTTCTCTTGCTGTGGCTCATATTATTATCTGTATTCTGTCAATAACACACTGTTATTTTCTACTTTGGTTTATTATGCATACACTCTATGCCTGAATCACAAGTCCTGTCACTCTAACCTCCTCTCCAAGACAAGTCATCGGAGTAATCTCCCTTTGATTATTTAGACAGCTATATGCACATTGTCCCCCAGCCATGCATCCTGGCGTGCCTGTGGCTGAGTTTTTATTGCACAATACTACCACATATAGCTCGCTCACATGTGTTTTGTGTCACTGTGTGTTTGTGACTGGTTGTGCACTATAGTGTTCCCCCACTATCACTGAGCCACACTATTCCCCTACACTATAGCTGTGCACTATAGTGTCCCCCAACACTCTAGGAATGATACAGTGTAATTCTCAAGTATTACATTAGTATCACAATGAAAAACAAAATCAAACAATACAGTTAAACTTGCCCTAAGTGGCCAACAAAACGAAGACCAATTAGCTGGCTATAAAACAGGTTGCAGCTTAATGCAGGACAAATATAAAGCAGAAAGCTTTCTGCTTTATTTTTGTCTGCATTAAGCAATAACCTTTGTTAGAAAGAACTGTAATTCTTCAAAGAATGGCCGCTTAACACAAGTTTGACTGTAATGTGCAACTTCCCTTATCTGTTGATCTTAGTAAACTTAATATTATTGCAGTCATCAGCAAGCTCAGGATAAGTTTCTGGATCTCGTATGAACTGGACGTCAAACCCCTCCGGGTAGTGGCCAGACAGGATTTCTTGTTTCTCCTGCTCCATCCAACTATGGTACGTTGGTAAACTGTTCTGGATCAGCCACTTTTCTCTCATCCATGCACGTTTTATACCGCGTTCCTTTGCATGCCGCAGAATACGCTGTCGCTCATGGTCATATGTACTACCATAGCGGACATTTATCACAGAATTATTGCCATGGAAACGAACATCAGTTTCTTTATATGAATGCATTCTATACCCATCTGGGTGTGAAAGTCTATTTACAGTCACGTTGATACCGTTCTGGTACGCTACTGCTTTCCCATTTATACCTAACTCCCTCAACTCTTCGTCAACTTCGGAAGCATCCGGCTTCACAAAATAAAGCACATTTCTACCGTTTATTGTATATTTCAAATCTAGCACTTCAGAGTTGTTGAGGAAATGGCTAAGTTTTTGTGACCATTTCGGTGAGTCTTCTTGGAACGATAGCACAACATCATTACTCACAATGGACATGACCACGCCTTCTCCATAAATAGATTTTAGTGGATTAGGTTTGATAGGAATGAATTTAATAGTTGGTGAGACTTTAGATTTCGGTACAGTAGAAATGGAAAGCATGTTGTCCATGTCACGCTCGAATGTACACTCAAAAGCAGAAGATGTAGGTAGCAGGTTGTAGTTTTCAATATCACGAGACGGTCGAACTGTGCCGTCATAGCCGACATTGGGAGCCACGCTGTCCATGTCAAACCCAAGAAGCTTCAACCATTCTGTGGTGTCTGGAATAAGATATTACAAATGTACATAAATAGCAGGAAACAGTATATATGCAAGCAGGGCTCCAAATAAGGCGGGTATTTCAAAACTAAAATCTTTATTTCTGAATGAAACCCTATGTTGTGACTACTCATTAGAATCGTCTCTTTGAGACGATTCTAATGAGTAGTCACAACATAGGATTTGGTGCTAAAATGAGTGGGAAAATATTGGATTCTTTCAGTTTACTCCCTCTTATCTGGAGCTATGTGCAAGTAAAATACAGCATTAAATTTCATGCTGGGGCTAAAATCAGGGGAGACAATTTAAAATATCCTAGTATAGAAATGTTTCCCCCTGCTGAACATGAAATAATAGTTATGTATAAAATATTTGTTTCATTAGTGATATATATAATTTCAGTACAGGTGACAGCCTAATGTAGGACAAAAGTAAAGCAGAAGTTCTTGTATAGGAGCTTTCTGTTTAACATCTATACCACATTAACTCATTACCCAATAAATCGCCTGTTTATGCCATAAATTTATTCCTTCACTGAAGAAAGTAGTTCCAATTGATACAGTTATGAATTTGTATCACAGCTTTATTCTAGCAGATGGTAACTTAAAGCACATTCTGCTTTACGTTCAACCTGCTTTAAGTGGTAACCTATCTTCAAAACTCTTTGAACCCTCTTGAGTCACAGTGCACCTGTGAAGAATACTCATGTCCTATACAAATTGTGCAAGCCAGAGCAGAGGGTCATTCAGTACTTTTTTGTCAAAACAACCAAACCTATTCTGTACTTTTTTGTCAAAACAACCAAAAGAGGACTAGTCCTATTTGGAAACCATTTAACCTGTCTTAAGAGAGTCTATGGTTCATCAGGGAATCACTATTATTAACACAAGTTTGATTACAATAGCCACTTACCTAATGTTGGGAACTGGCGGTCCTTTAAGTGTGTGTTGACGAGGTATCTATACTGGTAGTTGTTCATCATGATTGGATCTTCCATCAGATACTGCAGATCCCGTATAATCCTCCGGTAGTCTGGATTTACAAAATGTCCCGTCATTGTGTCATATACCCTCTTACCAAACAGGACAAGCTTTGTGACTGGATTGTATAACCCTCCTTGAAAACCAAAACTGAACTCGTAATTAGGATTTGTGTCCGATGTAACCTCGCCTAATGGATTATAGCTGATCTGTTTCATTATTAGTCCGCTTTCGTCAAATATTACCATAGGAGTGCCCATAGGATCTGTGGCCACGTAGTGAAGTTTGTCCTGGCGCTCGAAGGCAATGAGAGTTCCCTTGGGATCGTAGAAATACTGAGTGAGCTCCAGGTTGGTGTGGTTGTAGGTATGGGTGACTAGGTGTTTGGCCATGACGTCAGCGTAGAAATACTGCATGATGTTACCGAGACGGTCACGCTGGACATTTACTCTACCAATATGGTCGTAGTCGTAGGAGTATTTATATAAGCCTGAGTTAGTTACAGACACCAGCTGACCAAAGGAATCAAACAACAAGTCTTCATCATGTCTCTGTATCATCAGACCATCAGCATCAAACTTGTACTGCCGCGAGCCAAATGTCTTAATCTTGTCACCTTCATCATACACCATCACCAGGTTATAGTCACCGTCATCAACACGATTAATATTCCCATTGTTGTCATAACCGTAAGTCCATTTTATTGCACCGTTTTGCATAACCTCGATTAAGTTACCATCTATGTCATATGTGTATTCAAACTCGCAATGGTCTGTCTGTCCGATTCTTCTGCTCCACTTCTCAACTCTGTTCATCTCATCATAGGTTATATCGAGAATAAATCGTACATTGTCCCTAAACATGTACTGTACATGTTCCATACGTCCGTACATATCACGCTCACGACTCATCACCACATGGCCATCATAGATCTTCTCTTTATCCACTAGGGGTCTTTGGAATTTCAGTGACTTAATATTGTTGAGAAAACCACTGGTATCATCGTAAGTAAAGTTTGTCATTGTACTTTGATTCTTGGAGAAAACACTCTTTATAGTAGACAGGCGGAAGTTCTTATCATAGGTGTATTTAAACGAGACCCCAATCAGTAGGTAGTCATCGGGAAAGTCAATTTTTCTGGTGTCAACAAGAGAAGAATCATACGTTAATAACTCCAATGACCGGAGACCACGACTGCTCATGTGTACCGAGGAAACCATAGAAATATCAGTGTCATATGTATAGTCGATCTGTGTTTGTCCATACAGCACGAGAGACGGCATTGACAGCTGGTTGTACCGGAAGATCACTTTACGATATTCACTGGGATAGATAATCTCCTGTAGCTGACCATTGCCGTTATAGTCCTCAATGTATGGCATGTCTAGGCCTGGTACATGGTACATAAAGCGTTGAGAGCCAGTGATCATCAGGCGATAGAAGTAGTGAAATCCTAAGCCAGGTGTGCGGACAGAGATCAAGTTGCCTTCCGAGTCATACTGTAGAAAGTACTGTAGACCACTAGGTAGATGAATGTCAGTAGGCTGGAAAATAATGAAAGGATGAATTAATCTAATTTGTCAATTAATTTCAGAGAGGCATCCAGATAAGGGGAGTATTTCAAAAACAAAAATCTTTATTTCTGCTTTAAACCCTATAATGTCACTACTCATTAGAATCGTCTCGAAGAGACGATTCTAATGAGTAGTAACACCATAGGATTTGGTGCTGTATGAGTGAGAACATATTAGATTTGTTCAGATTACTCCCCCCTATCTGGAGGTCTGGAGCATACACTTGAACAAAGATACAGGAATAAGAGTTAAACCTTTTCCTTAATTCCATAGAAACATCTTTTTATGCCTTTAGCTCATTTCTCCACTGAAGAAAATCAAAATGACAAACAGTGCAAACCCTCATCAGATGGCTCCTTCATAAGCCCTCTGATCTGAATCTACACTGTTTTCACACATACAATGTTTGTAAAAGATGAGTATACTCTTTGCTAAGGTTAAGTAAGTTACTCCAGGACATCAATAATGCAGTGATATCATAAAGAAACTATCCGCATTATTTTCATCTGAATTATGTGGTCACCTATTCTGAGAGATCTACATATGTTTTTGCTATACTATACAAGTCACCAAAGATATCTCACCTTTTTGCCGTATCTATAGTTGTAATTGTACTGAGCTCCATTATTGCCTCGTCTCTCCTTCAACAGACCATTCCCGTAAATCCTACTCTCCTCCAGATTTCCATACTTCCAATGGATTATCTCCCCTGCTGAATTGTAGGTGATGTTGAGAGAGTGATGGTTCCTGGCTGGCAGGAAGTGGGTGGGGAGACCAGAGTTGTCAAAGGCAGTAGTGATGATCTCATGCAGGTCCTGGTCCAGAATGGTCTCGGTGTGGGAGTCTCGGTCATACTCAATTGTCAACAAGTTCTCACCGTTTACCTGTGATAAGTAGAAACAAACAAGTTGGCTCTTGCATCAAATACATTTTTTGTTCATGTTCTCAACATTTCCTGAAATTCATTGGATACAGGGCTGCCATTTCTATGTTTTTTTCTGAAATCTTCGGATTTTTATCCTAGCAGATTGTAGCTTAAAGCAGGTTAAAAGTAAAGCAGAATGCGCCTGAAGGCGCATTCTGCTTTACTTTCAATCTACTTTAAGTACTCACGCTTGAAAAATAGAAAATTTGGCAGTCTTAGGATTTTTCATGATCAACTTATGGCAGCCCCATGGGTACAGTATAAGTAATTGCAATATAAACCTGTCAAATTGCTTGATTGAATAGTACTGCAATTCACCAAATCTTTTGAACATTCGAGTAATTGTAACAGACAAACAGTCCCTCTTCTGTTGAACGTGTTTAACTCTCAAAATAAGATATATGACATTTCCATAAAATATCTACAACTTTCATCTACAAATTATATGAATGTGCGAGAGCATTGCATATATATGTGCTTTTTCATAACATAGGAGGGGTTTAAATAAAGCCTTAGTATCAAGCAACTTGCATAAGATAAATCACCCTATAGTGGTGAAAAAGATTACCAATAAAATCTGAAAGAATATTGTCAAACTTGTGTTTCACAGGAAATCCTATCAGTATTCTTAACCCTTTACTCTATAAATACGCCTTTTTACACTTTTACTTTATTCATCCATTGAAGAAAATACATGTACTTCCAATTTATACAACCATGAATGTGTATCATAAAAAATATTTGCTATATCCTAGCAGATGGTAGCTTAAAGCAGGCTGAAAGTAAAGCAGAATGCGCCTTAAGGTGCATTCTGCCTTACTTTTAACCTGCTTTAATGGGTCATCTGTCTTCACTACTAGAATTGGGCTATGAGGTAATGAGTTAAATTTACTCGACCACTTAAGAAAATAGTTTTATTTAAACAGTAATGAATATAACTATATCATAAGAACTATTTCTATCGACACAAGTTTTACAATTACCAACGAAATAGCTCCAAAATGTGACTTGCATGTGTACAGTAGTTGCATAACGGTAGTTTTTTTACAACAGTTCTTTGTGAGCCAAAACAACTGAAGCCTGTGATATGTCAATGAAATTGAAGGCACCTCACAGCTGCATATGGCAGCTTATGTTAACAGCATCAGTAAGTTAAGATCTACATTAGTATGAACAATAGTTCATTAATTCCTTCTAGCTAACATTTAAACCAGAAAAAACAGTTAGTGATAATCTGTATTATTACAAAACTATAACTAGTCACTGAACTCAATTATTACATGGCGTTCTGCTAGTAGGAATTTTAATTAACCCTTTACTCCATAGCTTGTTTCTAGTTGTGAAGACAGGCGACTACTTAAAGCAGGTTGGAAGTAAAGCAGAATGCGTCTAGAAATACTAGAAACAGGCTATGAGATAAAGGGTTAACCCATTACCCCATAAATATGCCTTTTTACACCTTTAATTTATTCCTCTGCTGAAGAAAATAGTTCCAATTTATAAAGTCATGAGTATGTGTCATAAGAAAATTTCTATATTCTAGCAGATAATAGCTTAAAGCAGGCTGAAAGTAAAGCAGAATGCGCCTTAAGGCGCATTGTGCTTTACTTTCAACCTGCTTTAAGTGGTCACCTATCTTTAATACTCGAAACAGGCTATGGGGTAATGGGTTAAGCAGTTACCTGTCTTTATGTCTTAGTAGAATGATCACTAAACACAAATTTGATTGTACTACATTAATCTTTCACATCTACCATCACTTCTATATTAAAAACCCCTGATCAGCTTTTCCCAATAATAATCACCTAGATGAAATAGTAGATTTTGTTTTCTTTATATAAATTCTGCCATCTTAGAAAGCATAAAGTGCAATTTATTTTCAGCATCTATGTTTCAAAGATTATATGTTCAAACTCACTTCCACGCAACTAAAAATAGAAATTGGTGAACATAATTGGCTATATAGTATCTGGTACTGATGAAGCTACTATCACTACTCAAGTTTTAAATAAGAAATTCTTAAAATATGTGTATGTTCTCAACTTAAATGTAAAGGCAATAACTATATTTATTGTAGTGTAGTGCAAACAGTAAAGACCAAGATCAGGGGGACTCTTGCGCCCAGATCAGAGTCAGCACTGTTTGTCATATTTTATTACATGTTGAGAACAAACCCTCAAGTCATTTATATGAAGACAGCATCAAATATTGATCCAAACTGATTATTATTATCACCTGGGTTGAACTGATGACAGTTTCTCCTTCAGTACCATGTGTTACTGCAGCTTATAAATGATTATTTAAATAATGCACCCAAACAATGAACAAATAAGTGGTAAAAGGTAAGTAAAAAGGTCTCTTTGTTCCAAGTAGAGTATATCTGAGGAACTCGCTTTACCAACAGAAGAGGGGCCGATACAGTTTATAAATCATGCTGAGTGTCACAGGGCTCCAGATAAGAGGTAGTTATTTCAACAAATCAAACATTTTCTCACTCATTTCAGCACCAAATCCTATGGTGTTCTACTCATTAGAATCGTCTCGGAGAGACGATTCTAATGAGTAGAGACACCATAGGATTTAATTCAGAAATAAAGATTTTAAGTTTTGAAAAACTACCCTTATCTGTTGCTCTGGTGTCAGTTTACCCATCAGACTGTTCCTTAAACTCTTCAAAATCTCACAGCTTTACTTCTTTTTTAATTCTGTTCAGAAAAACCTGACACATATTTCAAATATAAAGTAAGAAAGCGGCTATGTTAAACATGGCTAGGACAGGTTGATTCTTAGATATTCATTCTACAACTAGACTTTTCTTGTTTTTATGTTATTGTAAATGTGTTAACCAGTCATATTTTGTGATGCTTAGTGCAGAACAAAAGTAAAGCGAAAAGCTCCTTTTAGAGTTTTCTGCTTTACTTTTGTTTTGCCTTATGCAGCCACTTGTCTTCAGAGATATGTTGAAGCACAATGATTACTCAATAGATACACATTTTTTATGCATTTCATTTACTCTTCCGCACTAGAAAATAGTTCCATTTTATAGGTAATAAATGTTCAACATAAGAAATATTTCCTATATCCTAGCAGAACGTAACTTAAAGTAGGCTGAAAGTAAAGCAGATAGCGCCTTTACTTTCAGCCTGCTTTAAGTAGTCACTTATTTTTCAATACTAGAAGTAGACTATGGAATAAAGCGTTAATTCAGAACAAAAGTAAGACAGAAAGCTCCTCTATAACAGATCACCATGCTTCTTGTAAGAATGATTGCGTAACACACGTTTGACTGTAAGTTCTGGAATCTAAACTGAAGCCTTTACTGAAGCCGACATCGATACAAAACTTCATGGCCAAAGATACATTAGAGTCACATGCACTGCCAGTCAAACCTATAGTTAGCTACCATTCAAATATGAAGTATGGATGTCTTTTCACTCTGTCTCTGCTATTGGAGCCCATCTAGAATGCATTTGCAGACTGTCTCAGGGCTCCAGATAAGAGGGAGAGTGAATTGAACAAACCCAACAATTTTTCACTCATTTCAGCACCAAATCTTGAAGAGACGATATTAAAGAGTAGTGACACCTTAGCTTTTAATTCAGAATTTTAGATTTTAGGTTTATAAAATATCCCCCTTATCTGGAGCCCTGTCACTGTCTAAATCCAGATCCAATGCAGAGCAAATTGGCATCTGAGTTGGGTCCAAAAATATGTTTAATTCTTCTGTCAAAATGGTAATAAAATCAAAATTTTGAAGAAAAAAATTGACAATTTTTAAGCAGACAATATGACACAACTGCAGCTGTTGTTAGCTTTCTCCATAACTTTGTCTTTTGCCTTAACCCTTTACCCCACAGCCTGTCTCTAGTTTAGAAAACAGGTGATCACTTAAAGCAGGTTGAAAGTAAAGCAGAATGCGCCTTAAGGCGCATTCTGCTTTTCTTTCAGCCAACTTTAAGCTTTCATCTGCAAGGACATAGAAAACATATTGTTTGGTGCATATATTCATGACTGTATAACATGGGGCTGTTTTCTTTTGCGGAGGAATAAATTAAAGGCATAAAAAGGCATATCTATGAGTTAATGGGTTAAGATGCCAATTGTTTCAAAGGCTAAGCATGTATGTATCCTCTTTTGAATGGCTGTATAACATAGGTTTCACTGTCTATATGTGTTTCACAAGACTTAGGCACTTAGCATGTTGTACTAAAAGAAATTTAACTTGGACACTATTCATTGAAAGAGGGAAAGGTAAGCATTAATAAAGACAAGCTCATATCTCCCAAGAAACATAGGTAAAACATTCATTTGCAAAATTTCAGAAATCAAATTTTTCAACAAAATCAATAAGTTGAGAATTAAATAATTAATTAACCAAAAAAATAATTATGCTGAACATGAATAAAGTATGCACGACATAGGGTAGTGACAAAAGCAAACTAAAATTGAACCAGGATTTCAAAACTATGAATGTTTTGGAGAAGTCCATAAATTTGTTAAATTACTACATTAGTCTATAAGGACAGGTGACTGTTTAATGCAAAGCAACAGTAACACAGAAAATCCTATGCTTTCTGTAATACTTATCTCATGTATTTAACTGCGTTCTGTCCAAAAATTACAAATTGTTTGTCTTTTCAGCAGTTGCTTTATACAAGTATGTCAAGTGCGAAATCAAAGTGCTGAAGGCACAGGAGATATGAGCCTGTATGCTAAGGTGATATGACATACCAAGAGGGCCTTTTCCTTGTAGCCGCCCGCCTCATGCGAGTCTATCATGCTTTCATGCCCTTTAAACAGCTCTCCTACCCTCATCCTACGACCAAATTTCTGGATTGTCTCTTTAGGACGACCTTTACGACGGAGGAAGAACCGCCACTCTAGTCTGTGCACCAATTTATTTGGTGCTATCACTTTCCGCTTGAAGTGCATTCTGTGTTGATTCTCATAGACTGGGTTCCCACCTGATTCCAAGGCAATAGTCAGGTTGCTAGGAAACACAACCACCACAGCGCCATCTGGGAGATAGGTAACTTTGGTTTCTGCTGAGCCTGATAAAGGGAAATAACTTATGATTAACTTTGATATAAATATATACTGAAACATAGTAAACAATTTCATGTGCTGGATTTTACAGGTTTCTGAAGATTAATAGCCCTATATTTGGATGCAAGATGAACAGAACATCTAGCAATAGAATTCTTATAACTTAAACCCAGCTGATTATAATTCTATGGTACACCTTTAATCCTGCTGTTCATAAAACTCTCTAAATTTTACATATTCTTTTGATAGTCATATTAACCCTTTCCCCCATAGAAGCGACTTTTAGCGTATTTAATTTATTCATCCGCTGAAGAAAATAGTTCCAGTTTTATACCCTCATGAACAATTACCATAACAAATATTTTATATAGCCTAGCAGATGGTAGTTTAAAGCAGGCTGAAAGTAAAGCAGAATGTGCCTTAAGGCACATTCTGCGTTACTTTCAACCTGCTTTAAGTAATCACCTATATTTAATGTAATATATGGGTTATTGGGTAAAGGGTTAAGACTCATAACTCCAGATATGAGTTGTATTTCAAATTGTTTATGCCATCATCGACCACTATGTTGTGACTAATTAGAATGCTCTCCTTGACCAATCCCCATGATTAGTCACAACATAGGGTTTGGTGAAGACTGAAGGAGGAAATTGTTTGGATGCTCCAAATAAAATTATATATGTAGCAGGATAAAGTTTACCCCTTTACTCCATAGCCTGTTTCTAGTTTTGAAGGCAGGTGACCACTTAAAGCAGGTTGAAAGTAAAGCAGAATGCGCATTAAGGCGCATTCTGCTTTATTTCATCCCGCTTTAAAGCTACCACCTGCTCAAAAACAGAAATTATTTCTTTTGATACATTTTCATAATTTTATAAATTGAACTATTTTCTGCAGAGGAAGAATAAATCAAATGTGTAAAAATGTGTATCTATGGAGTAAAGGGTTAAATTAAATACTTTTATTGTGCTTCAACCATAGCAGTAACTCATGCATATTAGTTAACACAAAAAAATTAAAGCAAAATGATAATCATGGCTCTGAGATTTGGGGGGCATGGTAATAACCATTCTTCAATGAACTTTAACAGACAAAATTAATTTCCATCTCTATTCTAGAACAGTGACTGCATGTGAAGGCAAAGCACTCAAACAAATAAAGCTGGTGCTCATGTTAGAGCAAATAACAAGAACATATTCCAGCATGCCTTAGCACAAATGTGTGTGCCCTTCGTTTAGTATGTATGCATTAGTAAACATCTTTTGCAAAAGGCATCCTCATAGAAATTCTTAATTTATGCATGCTAACATCCACAATGTTTATACAAGGCTATTATTAAGTTATGTAGAAATCTTGTAGATACTGGTTTGTATTTACCGGTAATGATTAAAAGAAGTAGTTTTGCTCACAAATATGATTCTCTTCTAATGTTAAGCATAATATACAGCCCGTAGTAGTTTAACAAAACTAAAGGAATAGGTCCATTATATAGCATGAACACAAAAAGCAGCTAAGCATTTTTATGAACAGTAGAATAACTTGGAATACATAAAACTGAATAAATAGACTAAAGCTAAGCAGCTTGATAATAAAATAGTTATATGGATAGCACGGGTATGGGGTAGGTCTTTATATATGTGTGCTATGAATTGAAAATGCATGGCTTGACACTTTGAATAGTATTTGTAGGTACCAGTTTTCTATCTAGCAAAGTTGTCAAGGAAGGATTTCAGATTGTCAGAGGACAAAATTAATGAGAAATGGATTAACAGTATTGGAAATAACCTATTGTTGTTCCTAAGTGGCTTTTCACTCAGGATATGTGGGTGTATCTACAGAAAAGAGAAGCAGTATTGAGAAAGCTAAGTGAAACAAAAAGGAAGTTTTTGAAACCAAAACTCAAAAAGAAATGTTCACAACTCAAGACAAGAGAGAGTAAACTAAAACTGCCAAACACTTTATGCTGTATGTCTCCAACACACCCTACATTGTGAATACTATTTAGGGTTTGGTGGAGAAATAAATATTTGGGGCCATGCCATAAACCCCCCAGACTTATTGCATTGCAGTGTAGATCCAGACTGGCTGTCTGTTCACACTTTGGCCTCTGATCAAGTCTACATAGGCAAGGCTCCAGATAAGAGTGAGTAAACTGAACAAATCCAACATTTTCTTACTCATTTTAGCACCAAATCCTATGGTGTTACTACTCATTAGAATTGTCTCGAAGAGACAATTCTAATGAGTAGTGACATCATAGGGTTTAATGCAGAAATAAAGATTTTAGTTTTTTAAATACTCTCCTTATCTGGAAATCTGACATTGGCAATATAGTTAAGAAAACACAATATTGTAGATGCTTGTTGGTGTTGAACAGTGAAGACTGTCAATATGCCAAGTAAATGAAATGGCAATTGGTCCGCGTCTTCACTGTTTACAATACAATAAGGCTGGTTTTCTCATGGTACAGCTCATTTGAAGCATTTGAAATATTCTCTTTATTTCCGGAGCTATGTTTCTACACAGATCTAAGTCATTCTTCTAGTAGTGGAATAATCAACTAACAAAGGAGAATCTATATAAATTTTTTCTCCATAAAAAAATCTTTTAAAATCTACAGACTGGCTATAAGGTACAGCTATCACAAAATTTAATATTCTCTATATACAAAAAGTTATAAACCTTTTCTCTATGAAGCGATCAACATTTCTACGACAGATTGTTTGACAGGTGAGAGTAGAGGGAGAGAAAGGGACTCATGGAGTGTATATGTTTATCAAGAGCAGAAGCTGGCACACAGCCGGTATTACAGAGTTATATACTTGCCACAGCAGTCACTTCCGATCATGCATTAATTATACTAACAAAACCATAACGCCACTAGTGCAATGTTGATTCATGTCACATCCAAACTTAATTTGACCCAAGACAGCCAAATATAATATTACATGTACCATTAGATACAGATTAAAAAGGGATGTCTTTAGTAAAATTAAGACCCTCTAACAATTTGGTACTCAGAGAGAGAGAGCAGGTATGGTACTGTATTAACCGTTCCCTCATAGCTTTTGTTCTCAGTGTTTAAAACAGTTGGCTGCTTAAAGCAGACTGAAAGTAAAGCAGAAAGCTTCTGAAGAAGCTTTCTGCTTTTCTTTCAACCTGCTTTAAGGCTGGAGGAAAGGTTAAGACAAACTGAATAATCCTTTTTGTCATTATTAAAAAAGCCTGTCATTATTTAAAAGCCTATCTTTAGATGTTGAATAAGTACTTTGGGTAAATATTATTAATTTGTTACTCTTACAGCACATGTTGAAGTTATAATGAAACTTGGTAGTTATTTTACCAGGGCTACCATAACTTGTTCATAAAAATCCTAAGATTTTCAAATTTTCAAGGGCGATTTAAGGAAACGTACCTTTAACCCATTAGCTGCCAGGTTCTAGAACATTATCATAATTATGCAAACAGTTTAGATCCAGAACGCGGCGTCTGATCTGGATCTAAACTATTTGACAACCAAATCCGGAGAAATTGTTTTAAAAAATCCGAAGATTCCGGAAAAATCCGGAGATATGGCAACCCTGTTTTACAACGCTTAACATCTTACAAAATTGTTTACTACAATATTTAGAAAGGTTCTTTTCATCAACAATTAGATCCTGAAAAACAACATCTTTTCACAATGCTGTTAATTTGCCTGTTCATCAGTAGAATTCAGATAAAAGTCAGATTTTCTATGTGATCTAGGTCAGATCAAGGGTCTGTTTTTTACAAACTGTTGTCATAGCAACCAAATGGTTATATTTCAGAAAGGATTTGCAGAATATACAAAATCCATTACGTGACATGGAATATGAATCTAATCTGTTTTTGACTCTTTAGGGTAGTTTTTATAACACACTGCAAAATGACAAACAGTGCAAACCGGGCAAATCAGAGAGTTTTGGCAGAAGCCCTGTGATCAGAGTCTACACTGTTTGCATAGGAGAAGACTGTACTCTTCATTAACCCTTAGCCCGCCAAATAAATTGTTGTCTGCTATATTTCTCGTCTGCTTCAAGTTTCAAAGGGCTTCAAAGTTGCTCAAAATTGCTGAAAATGTTGTCCGAGTGTCAAACAGCTTGGATCCGGATGAGACGCCGAGTTACTCGGCGTCTCATCCGGATCCAAGCTGTTTGCATATGGAGCTATAGTCGTGACTGGCAGGCTAAGGGTTAATACAATGTTTGTAAATGATGTATACAAGGTTAATGGGTTAAAGCAGGCTGAAAGTAAAGCAGCAATCTCCCTATGGGAGATGTCTACTTTACTTTCAGCCTTCTTTGCACAACCATTTGTAAGAAGGCAGGAAAACATTTTCCTATGACTCTTTCTCATGACAAATTAGTAGTAGGGGGTTTCTCTGAGGAATATGCATAAAAATCCATATAACCATAGAATCTAAAATTTGAAAGAAGTTTGTAACTAAACTCTTTTGTAACAGAGGCGAAATAATGATGACTTCTGCAAACAGTTTTGATCCAGATGAGATGCCGAGTAACTCTGCATCTCATCTGGATACAAACTGTTTGTCATTCTGACCACATTTTGAAAATAGCAGACAGCAATACAACTTTTTGATTAATTATTGCACTTAAAAACCATGCTACAAACTTTTGAAATTAAATGGCAGACAAATACATTGAGTTCTTGTTTACTATAAAAGAGTCTTAAATAATTTTCTGATTTGTATCTCCTAATTCTCAGACTACTACTATTATTTTCAATGACCTTCAGACCCTCTGACCTTGACCTAGCAGGAGAGTGAGAGTGTGTAAACTAGCGAAGACTTGCCATGCAGAGCAGACTGTACACTGCCATAGGTTGCCATAGCAACGGTATTACTGTTATCTGTGGTCACGTGCACTATTGAACCAGTCGTGTTCACATCAGTCTTCAGCTGGGTGATCTCCCCTGTTGGTTGGACAGCACTCAGCAGGCGTCCCATCTCATCGTAGGTGTACGAGTAGGTCTTGCCATCCGACAGCTGCTTACTCTGTAGAAGTCCTGATATCGGGTCGTAGGTGAAGGTCACACTCGTATTGTCAGGAGACAGGAATTTCTGTAGACGTTGCATATTGTCCATATGAAGATGGCTTTTCTCTCCAGTAGGGGAGATAATTTCTTTAGCCTGTCGATCATAATCCCTCTCTATCTGTATGCTCTTGCCGGCATTGTCTGTCACAGCCACCAGTCGCCCATAGTAAGAATTAATGCTGTATGTGAAATTGTACATGTACTGGTCAGTCATAATGTTCACTGTATGTTGGTGCTGTCCGTAACGATTGAAAATGTACAGTTCTTTAGTTTCCATGGAAACCACCTCAAACTGTGACATCCAGTTTGGAGCTGGGAGTTCAGAGATGACCGAGAACACTCTCAAGTTTCCAGAATCAGCGAAGTGAACAATTCCATCCGGTGTCACAGTAATGGCAGTCAACTCTTCAAACAGAGCTTGTGCCGCGGATGATTCTGTGGGATCATAGCACTGGCAGTTACTTCTCTGACAGTCACACTTAGACTTGGTGCCTGCAAAGTGGTGGATTCTGCCATCAGTAGTGACCAGGCGGACTCTGTTGATATGATGAGTGTCACTCTCTACAATATACAGGTCACCATTAGGTCCAAAGGAAATACTCTCGGGCTGAACTAAAGTCACATGGGCAGCAATGCTTGAAGCCTGTTCATCGTCAGTGAGGACGCCAGATGGGAGAAAGTTGACATTCTTCTGTGGACATGTGATTGGCCGACCAGCTACTACGACTACTCGGTTGTCTTTGGTTAGCTTGAGTACAATGTTGTCATCGAGGATGTGTAAAGTGTCATCTAGAGGATCAACAGCAAGAGCCGTGGGCCAGTGGAGGCGAACCTGAAAGTAAACAGGAATTGTAATATTAACTCTTCTCATGCTGACATGTTTTTTGTGTTTTGTTTTTTTATCATATCACATAAGCCCATTACTCCATAAATATCCATTTTTACTCTTCTAATTTATGCCTACATTGAAATAAATAATTTCACTTTATACAGACATGAATATTCACCATAAGAAATATTTTCTATATCCTCGCAGATGGTAGCTTAAAGCAGGCTGAAAGAAAAGCAGATCAATGCTTGGGTAGATTACTAACCTGCGAGGCATCCATGCTAACGTCACATGACATGGGTCGCCAAGCCCGGGGCTGGTCCTGAGAACCAATCACTGTGGTGATGACGCCATCTGTTCCAATCATTCTGATGTTTGCCCCGTCAGCTATATATATAATACCGTCCTTGTTGATAGCAATGCCTGAAGAAAAAAATGGTCATTGATTGAGATACTCCAACACAAGGCTTTTTACTTGGTTTTACAACTTTTTGCGTTATTTCAAAACAAAGAAATATCAAAGGTAATGCTGATTTATATTAATAACCCTTTCCCACATAGCCTGTTTCTAATATTGAATATAGGTGTCCTCTTAAAGCAGGTTGAAAGTAAAGCAGAATGCGCCTTAAGCGCATTCTGCTTTACTTTCAGCCTGCTTTAAGCTATCATCTGCTAGAATATAGAAAATATTTTGTATGATACATATTTATGACTGTATAAATTGGAACTATTTTCATCAGTGAAGGAATAAAATTAATGCGCTAAAAGGCGCTTCTATGGGGGAAAGGGTTAATGCCGACATAATATTATCAATTGTCATTCATCTTGTTAATGATGATTTTGATAAGCTAGAGACAGGGCTCCAGATACAAATTTTTGACGTCAGAGATAAAAGTACATCTAGGAAACTTCCCTTTAACCCTTTCCTCCCTGAAACCTCAAACGGACAATTCTAGTCCATTTTTTGTGTTTTTAGGGTTGATTTTTACAATATATGTCAAAATGACAAACAGTGTAGACCCTAATCAGAGGACTCTTTAAGGAACCCTCTGATCAGGGTCTGCACTGTTTGCATAGGACAAGTGTACTCTTCACAGGTACACTGTTTGCAAATGACGCATATATGCGTGAGGAGGGTTCAAAGAGTTAAAGGAGCTATTAATAGAATAATTACTGCAGACATTAGAAGTTGTCGTACCTTTAGGGTGTAGGAATCTTGCAGTAAGTGCCATCTTGCCATCTCCACACAGATCTCTCTCTCCCGGGGTACACTCATCCCCTGTACCGGCCACTACCTCAAAGTTCTCCTGTAGGTCACGGACTGGTCCCATAGTTTTTACATGGATAATTCTCCTATTCATGTAGTCAGAGATGTACAGTCTACTGTCCACAGGGCTCACGGTCATGTACGGCTTATGTGAGGTGTAGGTTCTAGAAAACAGATAGAAGAAATAGGGTTAAAGAAAAACATTTACTGAATATATGATAACATTTTAATTTATAGACCACTTTAAAGAAGGTTTGTTTTCTGTGATTAAGTTAAGTGACTGTTAAATAACGGATTAGAATAAAACATTAAGTCTATAAAGTAGCTTCTTGCTATAATTTTCATTCTGTTTGATGTAGTAATCCGCTTCAACTGCTCACAACATTAACCCATTGCTCCATAGATACACATTTTTATACATTTAATTCATTCCTCCTCTGACAAATAGTTCTAAGTATACAGTCTTGAATATGCATCAAGTAATATTTTTCATATCCTAGCAGGACTGGTGGTAGCTGAAAGAAGGCTAAATGTAAGGTGCATTAAGGCACATTCTGCTTTACTTTCAACCTGCTTTAAGTGGTTACCTATCTAAAATACTAAACTCAGGTTATGGGCTAATCAAATTCTGTATGTGACTACGTACCCAATCTGTAAGATACTGGCAATCTCCTCTCTACTTGGTGACAGTTTCCTGATGAAGTTATAATCCCACACATATAGACTACCATCCCTACTGCTGGCCAGGGACACTGGGGCTAGGAGTCGGTTATCTTTGGCCGGGCCGTTACACCCATCACAGTCTGCCCTCCTCCTCTGACCACTGCCCAGTATGCCTATCAACTTCTTAGGCTTCTCCTTCAGGTAAATGTTGGTACCATCTCCCTTGTGTAAGATACCTGGAAAACAAATTAAATCTTATTACTTAACCCTTTCTCCCATAGAAACACCTTTTAGTGCATTTAATTTATTCTTGCACTGAAGAAAATAGTTCCAATTTAAATAGTCATTAATAAACATGTATGGTAAGAAATTTTTTCTATATCCTAGCAGATGGTAGCTTAAAGCAGGATGAAAGTAAAGCAGAATGTGCCTTAAGGCACATTCTGCTTTACTTTCAACCTGCTTTTAAGTGATAACCTGTCTTCAAAATTAGAAAGAGGCTATGGGGTAAGGGGTTAAACTTCTTTTTTTTGAAAGCACTAGATCTAGTTGTATTCCTATAGGTATGTTTTGCAATAATGTTTAATCTAAAACCAGTTGTTTTCATTGTTTGAAGCAGTATACTGCTAAATGCAAAATGAAGAAAAGCACAGAGCTTCTTTTGGAACGTTCTTAACATCATCAGTCATCAGTGTGTCTTGAAGCAGAAACATCAGCCTATATTTAAAACCCATAATCTATAAAACTTTGTTTTGATTTACGTCTATTATAAAACTTTATTTTATTAAAATCATCCTGATGAAACAAACAAACACATTAGGATAATTTTGAATGGAATGTTTTGTTAGTTTGGTGAAACCAAGACAAGCTTACCTTCCTGGAAGTTATATGTGTGATGAATGTCGAGGTTCCAGCGGCCAATCTCTGATGAGGTGAGGTCAAACCCACTCATGGTCGTGCTGCGGGACTCCCAGAACACAAAGTCACAGCCGCTGTACTGATACCCAACATTGACTGGAAAATGTAAATCAAAATCATGGTAATCAAAACAGCAAACCAATTGTAGTTAACAGTATTTATAAGTATTCTTTCCAGTGGTCAAAAGTAGGAGAGTTTAATCCTTAACGCCATAGCAAATTTTGAAGATAGGTGACTGCTTAAAGCAGGCTGAAAGTAAAGCAGAATGCGCCTTGCACATTCTGCTTTACTTTCAGTCTGCTTTAAGCTACCATCTGCATGTGTATAGAAAATATTTCTCATGGTGCGAGATCATGGCTATTTAAAGTGGAACTATTTTTCTTCAGTGGAGGAATAAATCAAATGCCTTGAAATTCGTATCTATGAAATAAAGGCTGAATTACAATCAAATTTCTTACCTCTAACTGGTACAATGCCATACACCATCTGTTTGTAGGCATTCCTCCTGTCCCAGGCATAGTTGTACTTCAGCTGTGGGTCTGCCTCAAACGTCATCTCAAACTGCCTCCCCTCCACCGACACCCGAAGGTGTACAAGAGCGAGGGCAGGTGGCATGACCTTTGGCGTCATCTGGATCATGATGACCGAGCGGTAGCCTGGGGTCTCACTACTGTGGTAAACCATGTTGATACCTGTACCTGGGATGGCAATACTCTCCTGGAGCACCTGTCAGGGGAGATAACTCTATTTAACTACAGAAGACAAGGGAAGCAACTGAATATCAAAAATACAAATAAATCTAATGATTTGATTTGTTAAGATTTTGTGTCGCTTTTAAAAGTATTTCATTCATTTTGCGACGTCCAGCTTATTACAGGTGGAGGAAGACCCCAGAAGACCTTTATGCACTGTTTCAGGCGTGACATGTTTGAACCACCAACCTTCCGTAAGCCAGCTGGAAGGCTTCCCCACATGAAAATTCTGAAAGACTAAACTTGGATTCGAACTCAAAATGGTGAGGAACTTAGTGATGTAAGTCTTAGTGACTATACCACGGGCCTGAAGACCAATATATTTTAACAAAGACAACAGTACTTGTTCACTAAACGGTTGCAAGAGAGAGTTTCGATAGTACATTGCAGGCGGTCACATTTATTGGCAGACTTTTAACCTAGAATTGTTATGAGTACTGCAGACAGAATCAATAACAATGTTCACACCTTCACGCAACCAGAGACCTATAACGTCATTTCACACACAGGCCAGTTACAGCAAACCATCTCAACTACGAGTCTATGACCACTCACCTTAAAAATATATTGTAGCTTAAAGCAGGATGAAAGTGAAGCAGAAAGCTCCTTCAGGAACTTTCTGCTTCACTCTCATCCTGCTTTACCCAGTATGCTGCTTTAAAACAATTATTCCATAACTTAAAAGTATCAGTAATTTAAAATACGAAGTGTTTCTACACCTAGCCAATGTGTCCGTCACAAATTGACAGGGGATTTCGCCTCCATTCATTATATAACTAATTCTCTCAAATGGCCTAATAATGATGTCTTCAACCCACAGACTACAGTATGTTAATCCATCTCCAATGCCTAGTGTAATAACCCTTAAACAAAATATGTCAATATTTGTTTTAAACAACCAAACAAAACAATGGGTTACCTTAACTACAGGTCATTGCTTAATGCAAAGTATAAATAATATTGGAGCTTTCTGTATTATTTTTACCTTGCATTTAGCAAGCAGATGTCTTTACAGATCTCCATGCTACTTCAATTAGCTCAATAAAAGGTTGACTGCAAACAGTAGACTTGCCAGGAAAATTTATTATCCATCAAAACTTGAACTCCTAAGATTCTGTTATAGCCGAAATATCTAAATTATCTGGAAATTATTGTTTTATCTCCTGAGGCTGAAGAGACTTTGGTATGGCAAAATTAAACCCATTACTCCATAGCTTGTTTCTAGTTTTGAAGACGGGTGACTACACAACCTATTACCTTACTACCTGTTTCTAGTTTTGAAGACAGGTGACTTCTTACAGCAGGCTGAAAGAAAAGAAGAATGCACCTTGAGGCACATTCTGCTTTACTTTCTAAAGTTTCAGCCAGCTTTCAGTAACTGTTACAGAATCGTCTCTTCGAGACGATTCTAATGAGTAGTAACACCATAGGATTTGGTGCTGAAATGAGTGAGGAAATATTCAGTTTAACTTTACTCCCTCTTATCCGGAACCCTGATAGAAAACATATTAATCAAAATACAATGATTCAATTGCTTTACCTGTGACTCTGGAATGATTGTGCTTTTCTCTGGACATGACCCTAACTGTGTATGTTGCCATGTCGACAGGACCACGGGCTGTAGGCTGTAGTGCTCATGTACAATGCCACACATACTGGGGTCAACAAATACCATGTCATTCTGGGACAACACCATGATAACTGTTTCCATGGTAATGATCTGGTTCCATGGCACCAGCACACTGACAGTTCGAGGAATGAATGGCTCACGAGAAAACTGGAGAGTGACAGATCCACCGCCATTCACGAGGATGTCAAAACTGAAATGAACATGGTTATCATGACATTGTGATACCTTTGTAGTTGAAGTTTTGTTTGTTTTTTAGTTGTTTTATTCATGTTTGACTGTTTTTGAAAGCTAACTCACCTTTATCATTGAAAATAATAAAAACATGTTATACTTACAGTCCATGTTCTCTTGTGCGAGTGAATCCATACAGTGGCTGCTTGTCTATGTGGACCTTGACTCCTACCAGGGGGGTGCCATCTTTAGCCTGTACCTTGCCTCGGATCACTGATGCTTGACTGTAATATAACAAATCATATCAAATTAGAGTCCAGTGGATTCTTCCTTTCTTATATATTGGATTAGTCCATGTTGAATCTAAAGGATGCCTGGTCTTCATTTTCATTTCCCTTTTGTTTTATATGAAATTCTATCAGCAAACAGCGTAGACTCTGATTAGACGCCACATTATGCGGCCTCTGATCAAAGTCTTCACTGCTTGCCTATGTCCCATATATGAGATTGTGGACAAAAAATGGTTTAACCTAAAATTACATTTAATTGTGATATAATGTGAATGGGTAAAAGGTATATGGCTCAATATTCAAAGATAAAACATTTACCCAGTATAACATGCCGACTACAATTGTACCACAAATAAGCAAGTTACATAACAGACTGTGTTTCATCATTATTTGCCGATATGTTCTCTAGTTTCCTGTGTTTTCATTTCTAATGATATGTTCTGTCTACAGCACTATTAATCTCATCTAATCTTGAGTCCAGAATTGCGTGATATCTGATCATGTCTACATGAACTTCTGTCCCAATTAATCTAAATATCCAGCGCTAAGTAATGATGGACTAATGCCTTCAATCCTTACCCCACCCACTGTGTCCACAATGGCATTTTGCAAACAGTTTGGATCCAGATTAATTAGTAATATTTAGTAATATTTGTCCTATTCTCAAAATTACAGCTGTTGTATTTCGGACATAATTAGTAATTATTAAAAATTAATTGTCATTCTGAAACTTGAGATATCACAATCCTATTATGTAAAATTAGGGTAAGATAATTGGTTGTACAGTCGAACTTCGATATCTCGAACTCGCTTAACTCGAACTATCCGATAGTTTGACACAATCATGAACTACATTATTTCAAGCTCTGTTAAGTCAAACATACCCATATTTAAAAGTTAAAACGTGGCTAAGCCACGTTTTAACTTTGAAATACGGGTATGTTCGATTTACGGGTAAGTTTGAGATATTGAAGTTCGACTGTATTTAGTTTTGTACCAATTTCTGTTTTTCTCATTCTTTGAAAAGAATATGGTAAGGCCAATCATACATAATTATTAATATCATATTCTAATACGGTAACAATCATAAGTTCACAGTACCTTTCGTTGAAAGCACTCTTCGATGTCTCCATCTGTACACTGTTTTCCTCGACCAGAAACTTCATCTTCTCGTAGAAAGAAGCCGTCGTAGACGGGGGTTGTTTTCGTAGCAGTATATCAGCGGGGTCAGGAGAGGCCCGACAGTACATATCGTTGGCACACTCGGTACTGGAGCAACAGTCAGGGTCCATACAGTCTCGTAGGCCATCTATACAACACAAGAAACATATTAACAGTCTCATAGGCCATCTATACAACACAACAAACATGTTAAATTTAACCGTTTATATGACAGGTCTAACCCTTACAGTATATCGATCAAGTACATAAATCCCTTACAAACAGTGTAGACCTTGATCAGAGGGCTCCTGAAGGAGCCCTCTGATCAGGGTCAACACTGTTTGTCACATTTTCTAAACACTCACGAGTCACCACATACAGGTCTCATGGGACATTGATAACAAACATGCAAACTATCACATCTATTACGAGATTAAAACATTCTGTTAGTACCTAAAAGTCTACATGGTGGAGAAATATCAAATATTTAACTGTTTAGTTTAACCTTTAAGTTATGAATAAATAATCAAGCATTAAACAATATGCTCCTAAGGTACATGTGTCACCAACAAAAGCAGCATTTATAATGATTTGTAGAAATTGTGATTCCCAATAGACAAAAAGATAGCACAGATAGAAAGAGCTCTGTTTGACCCAAAAAAAATCTTAAAACTGTTTCAGGTTTGACCCAAAAAAAATCTTAAAACTGTTTCAGGTTTAAATATAGATTTTTATATTTTTTATTAACAAAGTTTTTTTCTTCTTCAAAAATAAAATTTCTTCTTAAAGCAGGCCAAAAGTAAAGCAGAATGTGCCTTAGATTTATAGTCATGATTAAGTGTCATAAGAAATATTTTCTCCTCTCTTGCAGATGGTGGCTTAAAGCAGACTTTCAACCTGCTTTAAGTAGTGACCTATTTTCAAAACTAGAAACAGGCTATTGGGTGATGGGTTCAGGTGCATTCTGCTTTTTTTTCAACCTGCTTTAAGTGGTCACCTATCATCAATAATAAAATCAGACCATGGGGTAATGGGTTAAAGGAAATACTCCAGTATTACGCAGGGTAAATCACAATGTTTATATACCTCCATCATTGTCTGTGTGGTCGTCGCACGAGGTCTCCATTGGTAGGTCACAAGCCTCGCCCTTCCAGCCACTACGACATTTACAGATCCAGCCAGCTGCCACGTTCGTACAGACACCATTACTGCTACAGTCGTTAGGACAACCATCTGAAACAAACAAGTAGAATTGGTGTAATATTTGTCTCATTTAAATCTTTCCTCATAGAAACATCAAACATATATACATGTATTGCCAATTTGGTATAATATAAGGTCTCAATTAACCCTTTACACATTTTACGCATTCTTACGCCTTTAACTTTATCATCCCCTGAAGAAAATAGTTCCACTTTTCACATATATACATGTATATCAGATACATCAACAATGTCAACATAACCCTATTTATCACATAACTTGCGGTCTGGGAGTTGCATAAAGCGATTGTATAAATATCGTAATCCAATAGTGGAATATCGGTTTTTGGGCTCCGGCCCAACTTGTTCGTCCACAAGCGCTGCATGTAGCGGGACGCCAGATGACATCATTTACTATGACGTTAACGTAAACAACGTAACGTTTGGCAGAAATTCTATATAGCGGAGGGTCTACAAACTATGGCTTCAATTTATTTTTTAGCTGCTTAAACTTGTTTTGTGATAAATAGAATATCACATTCGTGCTCATTATTTATCATTCTTAATAAACTCGTTGACTAAAATGAATATGACGCTCGCCAAGGCTCGCGTCATATTACTTTAGTCCACTCGTTTATTAAAAATGATAAATAATGAGCACTCATACAATATCCTCTATTACTCCATAGATATCATTATTATGTTTTACATTTGTTCCTCCTCTGAAGAAAATATTTCCAATTTACACATTCATGGATATGATTGTATCGCAGGTCGAACGCAAAGCAGAATGCGCCTAAAGGTGCATTCTGCTGTACTTTCAGCCTGCTTTAAGCTACTATCTGATAGGATATCGGAAACAAATTCTTTGAACTTACCCATACTACAGTGTTTGCCATTCCAGCCCTTCCTGCATTCACATGTTCCGTTGTTACAGAACCCTCGTACCCCGTCACACCGATGGTCGCACTTCAACTGGTCACAGAGGGCGCCACTCCAACCCTCGTTGCAGTTACATTTCTGGTTCCGACAGAAACCGTGGTAACACTCCAGCCTACAGATTTCTGAGGAGGAAAGATAACAACTTTAAAACAACCATAATTAGACTCTTAATTATCTCCCTTTGAGTCCATATTTTAACCTCTAGGAGCTAAAAAAAAATATTCTAATATACTGCTAAAGATTTGAATGAGAAATGACTGATGAGAAGTGAGTTAAAGATATCAAGACTCTAATGTTCTAGATTAAATTAGTATTCTAGTTTAGAACAGGTTTCTAGAAGTTAACCTATAGCTCCAGTTAAGATGAGACTACTACTAAACTTAAGTGTCAATAAACTACTGAAATCCATATGAATTCCACAAATCCTAATTCTTCGAGACAAATTCTAATGACATAAATTATCATAACATAGGATTTTGTGGAGACATGAGCAATAAAATGTTGAAAATATCAGGTTTCTCCCACCTATCTGGGCCCTTGTTTTAACCCTTATAATGCCGATGCTTTCAAAACTTTCAAGAATTATTTTTCTCTTTCAGAGATCATTTTTCTCTAATCTAGCAAGAATCTAAATAAAAACTACCATTACAAAAAGTGTCCAATAAGTATGGCTCCTGATCAGACAGTGAGTTACTCAGCATCTGATCAGGAGTCAATCTGCAGAATACAACTCAAGTTTGACTGGGCACAGTAAGGATTTAAGTATGATGAAATAACCCATATAAATGCTTATCAATTTTCAGACCTAGACTCTTTAGACATTTATCCTGGCACATTTCATCTGTAACAGACTAATATCCAATAAGTCAACAAAATTACATCGCTGAAAGCCTTAATTGATCTGTGTCAGGAAAAAGGAACCAAATACCAAGAAAATTACCAAAATGCAACATAAAGTACCCAAATGGGGGGAAATAAGACATTCAAATCTCATTCCGTAGTTGCCGATAATACTAGGTTGCCAGTATCTGAATAAGTAGCTGCCGGATCTTGTAGGTAATCATTGTTTGGTTAAATAATTAATCAAGACCGTTAGGCTGTTCCCAGACTTTAGGTAATGTGGGGGCAAAAGAAAAAATGCGACTAGATTTGTACCTAAATTGATACAGTTATATACTTGTGCTAAGCAGTCACTAATGCAATTACATCAATTAACAGGTTTCTTAATGCAGGTGGCAACATAACCCTTTACCCCTTAGCCTGTTTATAATTTTAAAGACGAGTGATCACTAAAAGCAGGTTGAAAGTAAAGCAGAATGTGCCTGAAGGCACATTCTGCTTTACTTTCAGCCTGCTTTAAGCTAATATCAGTTCTGCAAAATATAGAAAATATTTCTTAAGGTACAGGTTTATGACTGTACAAACTGGAACTATTTTTTTCAGTGGATGAATAAAATAAATGTCCTAAAGGGTGCTTCTATTGGGGGAGGGTTAATGCAAGACAAAAGTAATGTAAAAGGAGCTTTCTGCATTACTTATGTTCTAAGTTAAGTTACCATCTTTGAAAAAAAGGTCATCAATTTACTTTCTATTTAATTGACTGGTTGTACTGTAAGCAAAATAATGTCACTCAAAACTGATTTGTTCTAGTCACCGATTTCACAATGCATTTTTTCCACCAGGATAGCGAGACATTTCAGTAATTTTGTACCATGATGTTCGGCAGTAAATAATTCTATACGGACTGGAACAGACTTACTCTGTCAACGCTACAGACAGTTCTCTTAGCGCCTAACGAATGCCATGGCTATTTTATAGACATCTACTATTTTACAGTGTAATATTGAGAATAAGTTGCTGAAGAATAATGGCCGAAAAAATTTGGGTATCACTTCAGTAGTAATACTAAATCGGCAATATAATATGACTAAAAATGCTACTTGATAGTGCTTTTATGGCAACTGGGAGATTAAAGGAGATTAAAAATAAAACAGAAAGGTCCAAAAGGAGCTTTCCGTTTTACTTTCATTCTGTTTTTTCTCTGAAATTTAACACATTCAACCCTAGCGACGAGTATACTCATCATTTACAAACAGTGTATCTGTAAAGATTACACTAGTCCAATGCAAACAGATGATATCTTCAAGCAGGCTGAAAGTAAAGCAGAATGTGCCTTAAGGGTCAACCTGCTTTAACCCATTACCTCTTAACCTATTTCTAGCTTTAAAAACAGGTGACCACTTAAAGCAGGTTGAAAGTAAAGCAGAATGTGCCTTAAGGCACATTCTGCTTTACTTTCAGCCTGCTTAAGCTACCATCTTCTAGGATACGGAAAATATTTCTTCTGGTACATATTCTTGGCTGTATAAACTGGAACTTTTTTCTTCATTGGAGGAATAAATGAGAGGTGTAAAAAGGCGTTTTTAAGGGGTAATGGGTTATGTGAATACATGTCTTCAAATCTAGAAACAGGCTAAGGGGTAATGGGTTAAATTTATTGTTAAGCAGACCATGTAAAAGCCGTTTAAGGATTACCAGCTACTGTCTGCGGTGTTAACTGTGATTTAGTGTATGGTAAAGAACTAAGTTTGCAGAAGATTAAACTTCACTTTATTTTTACATCTTCTGCTTCAGGCTAACATCTTCTGTCAGGTCAGAGAAAAAAATTCAAGGCAAAGAAAATTTGATAAGCTATTTGCGTATGACCTTAACCCTTAGCCCGCCAAATAAATTGTCGTCTGCTATATTTCTCGTCTGCTTCAAGTTTCAAAGTGCTTCAAAGTTGCTCAAAATTGCTGAAAATGTTGTCTGAGTGTCAAACAGCTTGGATCCGGATGAGACGCCGAGTTACTCGGTGTCTCATCCGGATCCAAGCTGTTTGCATATGGAGCTAGTCGTGAGTGGCAGGCTAAGGGTTAACTCTTTCCTCCCTGAAACTTTAAATGGACAATTCCAGTTTCCATTTTAGTCAAGTCCATTTCTGTCTTTTAAGGGTTGTTTTTGTCAATGTTTGGCTTATGACAAACAGTGAAGACCCTGATCAGAGGGCTCCTTTTGGAGCCCTCTGATCTGGGTCTTCACTGTTTGCACAGGACAATTGTACTATCACATGTACATTGTTTGAAAAGAACGCCTATTTGCGGGACTAGGGTTCAAAGGGTTAAACACTCACTGAAATTCCAGGAAAAACTGCAGTAAAACATACTATTCTTACTAACTTATCTTAGGATTACAAACTCCTGATGATTTAATAAGTTCTAGCATTTTTATTGTGCAATAAAAAATGTGCTCAATATAGACTTATCAATGAATCCTTATAAATATTCATTACCTATCCTATCTAGGACATATGAAGGCTGCTTTAAGGCAATAAAACATAAACATTATTCCTATTTAACCCTTAAAAAATTACTGTTCAGGAATTGAGTATAAACATCCTTCCAAAACAATGTAGACCTATATCAGGGTACAAAGCAATTAAGCTTTTGAGTTGAGTGTGAGATCGTTCTCATGCATTTGACTTTTTGCTGAGCATACTCAACTCAAAAGTTTTATAATATTGGATACCTGACTTCTGCAGAAGCACTGGTTGTCATACTAGTCAATTTTTCAGACACACAATTTATTTGAACATTCTGCATTCTATATTTTATGCTGTTACAAATGGTTAAAAAAAACCATTTACTTCATTACAAATACCTGCCATATCCCACTTTCCTCGAAAAAAATAATTAACTTAAAATTGCCTATCAAACAAATGCAATTACCGTAGATGAAATAATCATATGCCATACAATTATCTATTTCCTATTTTCTATATACATGCCTTATTAACACTATGCTTGAGAACTGAAATGGCCCCTTGTTGAATAGAAACACACATGCTTGCATAGTCTTTGTCTAATTCAGTCCAATTAGTCTACCAATTATAACTAGGTAAAACAAACAGCCTAACGCATCCTGACAATGCGGCAAAACATTTCAGCATGGATTGTAATGTCTTCTATAGTGATCAATATCATACAGTCAAAAGCATTGTTAAGTCTTCATTCTTTAATCCTTTACTCCATAGATATGCATTCTAATGCACTTTATTCCTTCACTGAGGAAAATAAATCTTAACCCTTAGCCCGCCAAATAAATTGTCGTCTGCTATATTTCTCGTCTGCTTCAAGTTTCAAAGTGCTTCAAAGTTGCTTAAAATTGCTGAAAATGTTGTCCCAGTGTCAAACAGCTTGGATCCGGATGAGACGCCGAGTTACTCGGCGTCTCATCCGGATCCAAGCTGTTTGCATATGGAGCTATAGTCGTGACTGGCAGGCTAAGGGTTAATTTATACAATTTATGAATATGTATCATAATAAGTATTTTTCTTTATACTATCAGAACTGATATTTTCTATATTCTTGCAGATGGTAGCTTAAAGCAGACTGAAAGTAAAGCAGAATGCACCTTTAGTTTCAACCAACTTTAAGTGGTAACCTATCTTCAAAACCAGAAACAGACTATGGGGTAAAGGCGTAAGGTTACATTAGGAGATTTATTAAGACATGCAACTGCTTAATATGCTAAACAAAAGTAAAGCAGAAATCTGCTCTAGGAGCTTTCTGCATTCCTTTTGTGCTGCATTAATTAAGCTCTACCTGCATTAAAGAAACTTATTCATCTGTTATGAGTGGTTGCTTAAAACGACTTTGATTGTACTCCCAAATGCAAATGTACTAATTGTATGAAAGATGGAGTGTTATTATTCATAGTAATCAACATTTCCAGTATATCTTTAACTCGGAGGAAAATGCAGTCTTACTTGTGTTAAGTAGCCAATCATTGGAGACGAACAGACCTCATAAACAAATGCCTGCTTAGTGTAATTCAAAATCAATGCAGAAAGTTCCTATAGGAGCTTTCTAAGCCACTTCTGATCTACTGTTTACCCAAAAGCTTGTTTCATGTTTTGAAGATAGGTGACCACTTTATTTAAACAGGTTGAAAGCAAATCAGAATGTGCCTTAACTCTTTCCTCCCTAAAACTTCAAATGGACAAACCCAGTTTCCATTTTAGTCTAGTCCATTTCTGACTTTTAAGGGTTGTTTTTGTCAATATTTTGTATTATTACAAACAGTGAAGACCCAGATCAGAGGGCTCCGTAAGGAGCCCTCTGATCTGGGTATTCACTGTTTGCATGGGTCAATGCACTTTTCACATGTATACTGTTTGAAAAAGACGCCTAAATGCGGGACTAGGGTTCAAAGGGTTAAGGTCTGCTTTAAACTACTATCTGCTAGGATAAAGAAAGTATTTCATACGGTGCATGTTCAAGCCTATATAAAGTGGCACTATTTCTTCAGCAAAGGAATAAATTAAAGGTTTAAAAAGGCATATTTATGGAGTAAAGGATTAAGTTGCCTTTTTTTTCTACTGGCTGCTTGATACAAGTAATGTCTACTTTGAAACATTAAGATTTCTCTAGCAATACTGATCGAGATGACAAAATTCACATTTTACCAACAGATCTTAATGATGAGATGACATTGATGGTTATAATTTAGTGGATTGGGTATGGGGAAGGTGGCTAAAACTGCATGCATAGGAAAAATAACAAATACAAATGTAACAAATATGTATATATAACATGCAGGCTTAAGCACAATAAAACAACACCTATAATGCATAATACACAATGCTAGCAAAACTAACTGCTCGCAGCTTCTTGCTTATAAAACATCATCTAAAATGAAATTACCAGCATTATGGGAAATTTAACATCTCAATTTGCAATATCCAAATTATAAATTGAGATAATGCCTCACAATGAAAACTAATGACGTAATTCAAACAATCTGTATGTTTTAAGCACAACCATTTGATGAAAGATGAATATTTAATCTTTTCTTCAGGTGATGGCTTATAATCATAATGCTTGACAAAAGTAAAGCAGAAAGCTCCTTTTGTTATGCATTGATATCTTCAAACAATGGTAGCAAAAGATAATCAACTGGTTTTTTTTATCTATTAGCATGAAATCAGAAGAAAGTCTACGTATACTGATAGCAATTTTACTCCTCTAGCTGCTAGTTCTATTAACGCTGTAATCGAAAGTAGCATCTAAGTTTTGTTGTAAGCAGCCATTTCAATATTGTATACAACTATATTCTATGGTTAAGAGGCTATAACAAAACTATAATCTACATTAAACTCCCTCTATAATAACCACTCAAAGACCTATTGACATTTAAAGACAGGTTGTAGCTTAAAGCATGTTGAAAGCAAAGTAGAAAACTCCTAAAGAAGCTTTCTGTTTTACTTTCATCCTGCTTTAAGCAACTACATGAATAAACAACCAAGAAACTTTCTTTTGAGTAGTTGTGATAGTAAGAATTTAGTGTACCGCCACCATTCTGTTAGAGAGAATAATTAGTAGACTCTGACCTATTAACATGGGGATCTTTAAGCATGAAATGATATATGGATAAACATCACATCCATGATGACTTGTTAGTTAAAATGGAGCACATGTTAATGGGATTTTGTATTTTTATTGATGGATATAAATAAATTCAAAGGACTCAACAATTCCATGCTATATAATAAACATCATAGGGGCCAAACCAAAAGTATTCCAAATGCTGGATGCAGACAGAAGCCATCCAAATATTTGGCTGTTCTAGTTACCTGTCTCACAATCTACCCCTGTGAATAGCCGTTCGCATTCACATTTTCCATCCTCAACATTGTATACCCCATGATTGTTGCAATCTTTGGCACAGAGGTGAGTGATATTAATTTTATCAGGGATGCTACAATCGGTGCCTTTGTACTCTTTGTAACAAAGACACTGTCCGAGGACACAGACACCGTTACCGGAGCAGTTAGGAACTAGGCAGTCAACTGTAAAAACCCAGTGGGTAAAAAGAGATATACACAGAGTGCATGGTATATGAAATGACTATCAAAGAAAGGTTACAATAAGTTCACATCAAAAGCCAGAAGCATTACTTGAAGAAGTTCCCAAGTTGGAAGACCAATATTCAAAATTTAATGAGATACTATTACATTTATCAGCAATATTAATGTCACATTGACAATGTCTCTTAGTTACAGGCAAATTAACATAAACCCTTTTCTTGCTGAAGTATCATAAAAGTTATTATATATAATGAGTATCTATTATCTGAACTACAGTTGAAACTTTTTAATTCCAACTTGCTTTAGTTCAAACATACCCATATTTCAAAGTTGAAACTTGGCTAAGCAGATACTTTTCTTTAAAAGATGGGCATGCTTTGCTATAATTTTCTTTAAAAAAACATTAACAGTATATCAAACAGTTTGGATCCTGATAGGAAGTCAAATTACTCAACATTTCCTTTGGATCCAAACTGTTTGAAAAAGTTATCAAAATATATCCCCCATAAAGTGCAAAAAAATTTAATGCCCCAAACACCATATACTTAGCTTATTTGTAACACAGCCCTCTTTGACAACCCAGACTTAAATCATGGGATAAGTTGCCTCCTTTTTTCAAACTACTCTATATTCATTATATCTGAATTATATTTTGTCTGGTCTTCCAATTTCAGAACAAGAAAAATAGAGTTTGAAGCTAAAATTGGGAAACTTGAGTAGTGAATATAACAAGAGACGACTAACTGAAAGCTCTGAGAAAGAATGAAAAGTGATATAGGGTGAGATGAGAAACGTAACTGCAGGCAAATCTTGAGTATACCGCAAGCACACCAACTGAGCCTCATCACGGGAAATCAGGCATTGAACCATTGCTAACAGTGTAGACCAAGACCGACCTGTGCCTTAACCCATTTTATGCGTGATACACTTTTAGGTGTGCCTCTAGGCAAACAGTTTTGATCTCAAAACTGTTTGCAGCTAAGTCAATATTCTATCAGAAACTGCAAAAATCTTTTGCAAATATTTGAGTTATACCCGCTGCAAACGACATTTTAAAATGGCCGCCAAATATTACCCAGCATACAACGGGTTAATCAAGATCTACACTGATTCTCAACTGTTTGAGTCAACACTACAGTCAATCTTGTATACAGAGACCACACAATTGAAGACCGATTATTAGTCTGATATAAAGGTGGTTGCTTAATGCAGGATAAAAATAATGCAGAAAGCTCCTACAGGAGCTTTCTGCATTATTTTTCATTCTGCATTAAGCAATCACCTGCTTTTATAAACATCCACTCTACCTCAATTAGTGGTTGTTTAGTACAAGGTCAACTGTAGTTTGGAGACTATTGTTTGCAAACAGTGTAGATCCTGATCAAAGATGTCCTTTCCAATACAGAGGCACGTATTGTTCTGCACAGTTTGCAAAGTTTGAAAGCCTGTAATTTCCCATGACAAGACTCATATATTAATACCTACCCTTAGCCCACTTTAGAATTTAAGTTTTTAGTCTGATCGTTGCTTAAAGCAAGATGAAAGAAGAACAAAAAGCTCCTGTAGGAACATGATCTTTAGGCTTTTCACTTTGTTCTTGCTTTAAGCTTCGACTTGTTTTCTCTACAGAGATTGCAATAACTTTTTTTTTCTACTATAGCTTTTACAAATCATTGCATAATTAGTTTGCTCTTAATACTACTTCTGAAAACAATTGGCAATGAACAGCAGAGTAAATCCAAACTCAATATCAAATGACTTGGTATGTGATCTGAATCTATACCTTCTGTTGGTTTGTTATAGTAAGATGTCAGTAGGCTAAGGGCTGTAATATTCCCCATACACCATGAACTTGTTCCCCTTGAATATATGTCAATCCATATTGTTATAATGAGATATGTTTCTGAACATACATGTGCAAATCCTCAGTGCTCTTACAAAGTTTATTTCATTGTACTCCAGGCTAAACTTTTTTTTCAGCTGGTAAACATGTTTTATCTTATCATAATCAGAGTCTAAGGTAATAAAGCTTTTGAGTTGAGTCTGAGATCGTTCTCAAGCATCTCAAGCTATTGCTCAAATCTGACCAATCAAATGCTTGAGAACAATCTCAGACTCAACTCAAACACTTTATAACCTTGGAGCAAGGTTAATATCAAGTATAACAGTATACTATATCCTGTATATTTTGTAATGATTATAAAATGTTTTAGTATTTTAGTTGTTTTGTCCTTTTTCTAGACTGCGTCACAAAATTTCCAAAGACTGCAGACATGTTGCTGCTATGCACATGATGAAATAACCCTAGAATACATAATTGCTTTAAATTCAAAGAAACAACTCTCCTAAATACCTTAAACACATGATTCAGTTTGATCTGCTTTCTGTAAATGTCTAACAATCGTAACCACTTTGATTTTACCACATACAGCATAACCACACTTTATAGACAACTCTAAAGATGCATTTATGGCATTAAGGACAGGTATGAGCTTGAAGCTGCTTCTAAGGAGATTCCTGTTTTAATTTTCTTCCTGCTTTAACTCTTAATGTGCTTCTTTTATGTCCTGTTAAACCATAACAAATTCTGTGTGTATCTCCCCAAATGAATATTTAAAGTAGGTTGAAAGTAAAGCAGAAAGCTCCTAAAGGAGCTTTCTGCTTTACTTTCTACCTGTTTTAAATAGCAGCCTGCCACAAGGAAAGGGTTATGCAGCCATCTGCCTTGCACATGTCATTCAAACCTTTAATTGTATTGTCTATATATAAAGCATGGTTTTCCTGCATTGCGCAACATTTTCAAATTTTCCCCTCAATTTTTAACCAATCACAACAACTCACAACACAATACCGCAGATAAGCCTATACAAAATGGAGACTGGTTTCCTGTACGTCCACAATAAGCCACTAGACTGGTTCTCTAACTACACACTTACCATGACCACAGTCTACGCCATCGAATCCCGCATGACAGACGCATGTTCCATCCACACAATGCCCGTTTCCGTTGCAGTTGGGGACTTCACATTCATTCTCACGGATTTCACATTCTTTGCCTTTCCAGCCTGGGTGGCATTCGCATTCACCTCGATTGTAAATTCCGTTCCCATAACACAAAACTGGACAGAAATCTGAAACAGAACAGAATAAAGTTATTCTTTAAAGAGTTGTCAAGAGAACTCCAAGCAAAATAATGTACCATTTTTATATTCCTTCACTAAAGAAAATAACCCCATCTTTAGTAAAGCAGAATGCTCCTGCATTCTGCTTTACTTTCAGCCTACTATAAGAAATTATCTAGTCTTAAATACCGAAAACAAGCTACATCAAACACTGAAAATAATCTTTGAAGGAATATTAAAATTTAACAGAACCCAAAAGTTTATCAAATATCCAATATATACAGTGTAAAAAGAACAAAGATGCTATAAAATGCAATCAGTGTAGATCCTGATCTCCTGGGACCGAAACCATAGATCCACTCCTGGAAGCAATGAATTAAAACCTAGTACTTCTACATTGCACTTTCTACTGATAGACTATTTTATTGTTACCATGATACTAGTTGCCAAGGTGATAATATATATTATGTACCTTTATTATGACAAGAGACTTCAGTGACTACAATGTTGTCTACTAGTAATAGTTCAATGTACAGTAAAACCTCTCTATAACGACCACTAAATTGTGATAATTGTTGGGTATTTTAGGCAGTTGAGTGCTTAAAGTAAGGTGACAGTGAAACAGAAAGCTCCTTTAGGAGCTTTCTGTTTCACTGTCACCTTGCTTTAAGCTGTCACCTGTCTTTTATACAATCAATTAGCCTTTGTTTTAGTGGTCGTAATAGCGAGATTTTACTGTACTTGTAAGTTTTTTGTTTGTTTGTTTTTTAGCCTTTTTGGATATACCAAATAGTCAGCTGAGCATTTCACCTAAATGCAACTTAAAAAGCATATTGTGGTACAATGAATTCTATACTTTCTTTTATCATTTAACCTACTACATCATAAATACAATACTTTTAAGCCTCATTTCATACACAAGGAAAGTAGTCCCTGGCTAGAAAGGAACTTTAGGGAGCATTCTACTTTACTTTCAGCAAATTTTAAGCAGTAACCTGTTTTCAAAACTAGAAGCAGGCTTTTTGGGGAGAAGGGCTGTGACAGGTGGCTGCTTAACTCTTTCCTCCCTGAAACTTTAATTGGACAATTCCAGTTTCGATTTAAGTCTAGTCCATTTCTGGCTTTTAAGGGTTGTTTTTGTCCATTTTTTGCATTATGACAAACAGTGAAGACCCTGATCAGAGGGCTCCTTTCGGAGCCCTCTGATCTGGGTCTTCACTGTTTGCACAGGACAAGTGTACTATTCACATGTACACTGTTTGAAAAGGACGCCTATATGCGGGATTAGGGTTCAAAGGCTTAAAGCAAGACAAAAGTAAACCAAAAAGGTTTCTGCTTTTCACTTTCATCTTTCTATACGATACTTTTATGATACCTTAATATAATCAGGTTTAACTATATTTGGTTTAATGACATTACAATCAGCATTGCTGCTATTACCTAAATATGTTACTTTATGCAGTCAACATATAACAGAGAGCTATACAATGTAACAGAATATTTCGTATTTCGTTATGCCCTGTACATGTATCAAAATGCCTCTTGATTTGAAACAACTCACATCTTCTTCCACATTGATGACTTAATCCAGTTTTGACTGTAATTGCGAATATACTAACAAGAAAACAAATAACGGAAAAGCGCCAGACTGTTCATTTCACATTCATCACATGTTCATTACGTCGGGCCAGGCTATTTACATAAGCTCGTTGTAGTAGAGCTTCTACAATTTCAATGAAAACCTTTGCAAACAATTGGAGGCCTGAACAAAGTCAAAACTGTTTTCACTCTGGTCATATTATTGTAAATATATGGAAGAAACAGGTAAGTTTAACCCCATAAATATGCCTTTTTATGCCCCTAATTTACTGCTCCACTGAAAGAAATAGTTCCACAATGACATTATAGAGAAATAAATGTTCAAGACAAGAAACATTTCCTATATCTTACAAGATGGCAGCTTTAAGCAGGCTGAAAGTAAAGCAGAGTGCGCCTTAAGGCGCATTCTGCTTTACTTTCAACCTGTTTTAAGTGGTCCTTTGTCTTTAAAACTGGAAACAGGCTATGGGGTAATGGGTTAATTTACAATACATTCTAGACATGGCAGACTATTTTTTCAAATGTTCCATACATAGACAATTGCTAGACTGGTAGTCTAATGAATGTTCCCCTGTGGAGGGTCACTACATTTCTCTCCTTTTTTGGTCAGTTAATGGCTGCAACGTTAACACAACATTCATCAAAACACCACACTTCTGTCTATCAATTTTCTCATTTTATAGGTACAATAAAACCTTTTTACAGCCATTTGATAAAAATGTCATTCTTTGTTTATTTTAAAGTTACTGTAAAGTTCCTCTTTTTGCAGCACATTCTGTTTTGACTTTCAGCCTGCTTTAAGCTCCAATTTCTAAGATATAGAAACCATTTCTTATGTTATACATTCATGACTGTATAAATTGGAATAATATTCTTCTGTGGAGGAATAAATCAACGGCGTAAAAAGGCGTATATATGGGGTAATTGGTAAATACAGGCTAAACTTAATATAGTTTCCATCAATATCATTATCAACCAACTATCTCTCTCTCTCTCTGTAGTTATGAACTTATGATAAATGTATCTTAACCCATTATCACATAAATACACCTTTTTACGTTTCTAATTTATTCATCCACTGAAGAAAATAGTTCCAATTTATACTCTATATTCTAACATTATGATACCTTAAAGCATGCTGGAAGTAAAGCAGAATGCGCCTAAAGGCGCATTTTGCTTTACTTTCAACTTGCATTAAGTGGTCACCTATCTTCATTACCAGATACAAGTTATGTGGGTAAAGGGTTAACATGTGTCTCAACTACAGAGAGAGGAGGGAGTATTTAAAATCAAATTGTTTTGTATACAAGGTGATACAGTATATATCATTTTCTCATATAAAGCACCTATGGGTCTCATACTGAATGATATAATACTGAGTTGTTCTGATAATGCCACGATGTTGTTCCAGCTCAATAATGCAGAACATGGTTTAGCAGTCATATCTGAGAACCAATTATAGCTGTAGCCAACGTAGGTCTATTATACTTTCATCCTATGTAGGTCTATATTACAGCTTTTGTCCAATGTAGGCCTGTAATAGTTTTATCTCATGTAGTACAGTGGAGAATGTGTTATTCTTTCCCAATAAACGCGTTTACGCTAAAACTATTATTTGCAGTGCAAACAATTTGGAGCCAGATCAGACGCCGGGTAACCCGGCGTCTGATCAGGCTCCAAACTGTTTGCCACCAAGATAAACATGAAATATCAGAATTGTCCAAAAGTTGTTCTTTTCTACGTTTTAGCGCTTTGCGTTTGCGTACGTTTGCGTTTAAACGGGAAAGAATAACAGATTCTCCACTGTAGGTCTAGTAGAAACAGGGATGGATAAAACAAGTATATTCATTATTGTGTATTGTATAACTATTATTGTTTATTTAGATAATTCATTTATAAATATTTGAGAATTGTTCTGGCTTGGTTTATTCATATCTGTTTGCATTTATAATTTTAAGTCCTCAAGTGTATATTTTGATATAGTACATATATTTGCAAGAATATTTATCTCTTGGATTCCATTTTACATTTCAATTATTATTATTGCACTGTTTTTACTTAAACCATTTACAATGCTAAATTTTCAAATAGTCTGTTTTATTTTCTAATAAATAGTTAGTTTACAGGAGCTGTCCTATATTAATATAAATATTATAAAAGCATGGCAACAAAGCAAACGCTGCCAGATGGCTCCTTCAGGAACCCTCTTATCTAGATCTACACTGTTTGCAAACAGTGTATATACAGTAAAAACCCTGTAGTACGACCCCCGAGTTGTGTTAATTATTACTTGTTTTCAACAGGTGACTGCTTAAAGCAAGGTGACAGTAAAACAGAAAGCTTTAAGCTATCACCTGTCTTTTATACAACCAATTAACTTTTTTGAGTGGTTGTAATAGAGTGAGGTTACTGTACCACTATGAAGATATATAATTTTTACAATTAATTTAAACTGGAAAATCTTTTTAGAATTTAATTCAACCTACCAGTAGAAAATGTAGAACAATTTTATTACACTCTTAGGAAAGCAAACAATTTCAATAAGCAACCATTTTGAAGCAGGCAACATTTTATTTTATGTTAAAAGATTTAACTAAGCCAATTAATTAACTCAGGGAAATTTGTGCTGCTTGCATACCGCCACTGGAAACTGTGACAGCATCACAACTATTTACAGAAGAAATATTTTACTTTGAAACATACCCTGGCACACAGTTTGAAACAACGACTTCTCGGATTACAGACAATATCTTGTATTACATCCATTTAACACAACATCCATTGATGATGTGGTTGATACAAGTGAATGCTTCAAGCAATATGAAAGTAAAGCAGAAAGTTTCTGTAGGAGCTTTTAGCTTTACTTTCATATCGCTTTAACTCTTTCCTCCCTGAAACTTTAAATGGACAATTCCAGTTTCCATTTAAGTCTAGTCCATTTCTGACTTTTAAGGGTTGTTTTTGTCAATGTTTGGCATTATGACAAACAGTGATGACCCTGATCAGAGGGCTCCTTTCGGAGCCCTCTGATCTGGGTCTTCACTGTTTGCATAGGACAAGTGTACTATTCACATGTACACTGTTTGAAAAAGACGCCTATATGCGGGACTAGGGTTCAAAGGGTTAAAAGCAGTCATCTGCCTTAACCCATTACTCCATAAATATGCCTTTAATTTAAGAAAATAGTTTATAGTCATAAATATGTACTGTCGGAAATAACTTCTATATTCTAACAGATGGTATTTTAAAGCAGGCTGAAAGTAAAGCAGAATGTGCTTTAAGGCACATTCTGCTTTACTTTCAGCCTGTTTTAAGCAACCATCTGGATTTTTTTTTCAAAATTAGATACAGACTATGAGGTAGAGTTAAATACCCCAAACAAACCTTATACTGAGTGGTTCTAGGGCCCGTCTCATAAAACTTCGTACGACAAAAGTTGTCGTAAAGCGGATTATAAAAGTCTTAATTATTATTTATTTCTTTGTCTAATCCTGTCTTGTGACATCTTTTTGGAATCGTCTTTTCGTGACATCTTTTTGGAATCGTCTTTTCAAGACGATTCCAAAAAGATGTCACAAGACAGGATTAGATGGAGAAATCAGAAATTAAATTTATTTTAAAGTTTGGACTTGCGATCGATTTTGTCGTACGAAGTTTTGTGAAACGCCCCAGAGCTCCAGATAGGCTAAAACTAAATTCTTCATTTATGCATTAAACCGTATGGTGTTACTACTCATTAGAATCGTCTCTCTGAGACAATGCCAATGAGTAGTAACACCATAGGATTTGGTGCTGAAATGTGAGAAAATTGTAGATTTGTTTAGTTTAGTCCCCTCTTATCTGGAGCCCTGGTGGTTGTTATATGGCGGTGTTACTGTATTTCAAATAATTGGCAACCGTCTTAGATAAACAGTTCTTTGTTGGCTTGATACAACATCCATTACAATTATTAAAACATTACAAACACAGAGAACTGGTAAAACATCGCCTAACAAAGCACATGCCAGGATACCATCAATTTTGATGCATCTTCTAATATTTCATAGCGCATTCATTAAGGAAAGATTACGCCTTTCTCTCACCCTTAACCAAACTTACCGTTGCAAGATATGAAGGTGCCGACAGACTAGTTACTACACTGTAATTAATACTGGTATTGTATCCAAACTGTTCTGACAATTATAACTCAATTTAAGAGAAAATTGTAGAGAGAAATCATTAAAATAGCCCTTGCAGATGTTAGTTATTTTAAGCATTAGGATAGCCATAGTTACACAGGGCTCCAGATAAGAGGGAGTTAAGAGAATAAATCCAACATTTTCTCACTTATTTTTAGCACCAAATCCTATGGTGCTACTACTCATTAGAATCGTCTCAAAGAGACGATTCTAACGAGTAGTGACACCATAGGGTTTAATGCAGAAATAAAGATTTTAGTTTTTGAAATACTCCCCTTATCTCGAGCCCTGGTAACATTAGTGTTTGAAATGGAACTATATGGGCTGTAATTGCGTGAGTTTTATCACCCTTCATTTGCATTCTGCAGATGCACCTTGCACGCATGCATGCCACGAGACGTTCTGTCATAAAAACTGAAGTGCAAATTAAAAGCAAGGACTTGTCGTTCATCTTAATTTTGGCATTGTCTCTACCCTGCCCGTAACACCTTCGACAAACAAAAAATTGTTTAACTCACTTATAACCTGACAAACACTGCTCATTTGTTTTATGCATGCAGTATTGTCACAACTTAAAGTTGAGATATTATTCCACTAAAGCATCTTAATTTTTTTTAAATGCTCGAATGCACGATTCTATAAATAGCAGCGCGGTTTCACGCTATCTTGTTAAAGGTCAACATTTCTGCAAACAACTATATGAAGATGCATTTGATTGTGCATCAGAGTAATGTTTATCACTATCTTGAGATGATTTGCATGCTTGGTAATTTTCTCGTTTGCAACAATTGTTGGCTGCTACTGTTTCTAAAAATAAAATTTTCTAAATTTCTTTTTAAATGTCAAATAGTTTGGATCCAGATGTGGCGCGTTATACGGCCTCTCGTCAAAATCCAAACTTTTTGCATAGAATCTGATAGTCACGCTTCTGCCGCTAGCATGCAAAGAATTCAGCCAAAGTAGAAGCTTAAAATGTTCAAATGCAGTCATACTCTTGTTAAAATTAATGGACATTCATTGAATAAACATGGTGATCCCTAATGACAGGTGACAGCTTAATGCAGGACAAAAGTAATGCAGAAAGCTCCTGAAGGAGCTTTCTGCATTACTCTTGCCCTGCATTAAGCTGTACTCTATACTAAAGACTGCCTGTTCATCTAATTTTACTTGGTAGCTTGAGATAAAGTTGATTGCAGAGAAGAAGAAGATGCACTCAGGGCTCCAGATAAGTAGAGTTGTTCAAAAACTAAAATCTTTATTTCTGCATTAAACCCTATGGTGTCATTACTCAATAGAATCGTCTCGAAGAGACGATTCTAATGAGTAGTAACACCATAGAATTTGGTGTTGAAATGAGTGAGAAAATGTTGGATTTGATTGGAAAACTCCCTCTTATCTGGAGCTCTGGCACTAATTGAATATGTTGCATAAGTGCAGCTGAGAGAGATTCAATATTACGAGGCATATTGTCAAGTCATTTGGACAGCAAAATGCATTTAGCAAGAGAGTTATAAGCTTTTGTTGTGTTTTTTTGCGAAACAGAATTGAGTGGGCATTTCCCTATATTCAAGAGGATTGCTTGCAGAATTATATTACGAAATAACCAATGAAATTTTTTGTCATTGCAGCAGTAAAGCACTTCAGCTGATGTTATGCAAAGAAATTTCAACAAAGGTGCCATTTTGAGAAATAAGTAATTCCTATTTCAAGCATTTTTCAGTTTCTAAAACGTTCTTGAATAGATGGTTTCTAAATAAAGTTAAATGGAAATAAAGCAGAAAGCTCTTGGAGGAGCGTTCTTCTTTACTTTAACCCTTTACTCCATAGCCTGTTTTTAGTATTGAAGATAGAGGACCACTTAAAGCAGGTTTAAAGTAAAGCAGAATGCGCCTTAAGGCCCATTCTGCTTTTCTTTCAGCCTACTTAGAGATACTACCTACTCCGATAAATGAAATATTTCTTGTGCTGCATATTCATGACTGTATAAATCTATTTTCTTCAGAGGAGGAATAAATTAAATGCGCTAAAAGGCATTTCTAATGGGGGGAAAGGTTAAGACAGCTTTAGAACCCCCCAAACTGTTCCTATAGCTCTTTATCAGAACAATGAAAAGGCATCAAAAGGTATTTCTGTAAGGAAAAGATAAAGGTGTAGAAAAGGAGGGTTTTTTTTTTCTTTCTTTTTTTCTTCTCCCGAAACAGTGAAGGCATGAAGAGGCATTACAATGATGGAAAAGGATAAAATCCATTCGCTGTGAACATTTGCAAATATTTTTGGGGACAATCCTTAATTTCATACATAATATTCTGCATTTACTGCATTCAACCCATAGATGTTCCGTCTCAATCATGAACCCCCTGGGGCAGGGGGGAGCTACTAATTTGCATGTTATGTTTTTGTAAATGAATCATCTTTCATGTTAATGTACTGCACTCTTCTACAAGGCTCCAAAACCTTTATAAAGCCATCATAGAGCTTGCCTCTAAAACTATTGTCTGCATTTCAATTTTACAATTTGAAATTTTTTGGTATTTTTATTAAAGGAAAATCCTAAGATTTAAGCATGCTAGATCCTGACCGGTCATCAGATTACCTTACATCTGATCTGGATCCAACCTTTAAAATAAATTTCAAAACAAGCCAGGATTAGCTCAATAAAAGTTAACTGTTAACACTTTGCCTGCCTGACGCAACTTGACTGGTATTTTTCAAACAGTTTGACCCCAGATCAGATGCCGCGATACGCGGCATCTGATCTGGGGTCAAACTGTTTGACACTCATCTTTAGATTTCTTCAAATAAAAAATACATGAAACTGAATTTGATAAAATGTGCAGACGACAATTTCAAAGCAGACGACATCACGGCAGGATCAGGATTAAGTGTGGCACTGTTAACCCTCACAATGCTAAATAAATGTCGTCTGCTCTTAAAATGTCGTCTGCTGTAAATTTAAAATCTCTTTTTTTCTCTACATTTGTAGATATACTATCAGAGTAACAAGATATTTGGATCCTGATAAAATGTGTTGTAACTCGGCATGTGATTTGGATCCAAACTGTCTGCAATTGTCGAGCAAACTGGTTTCCTATGCTTCAAGGGTTTACACCAAATGAGTCCTCCCATTATGCAATATTTCCATGGCCTCCAATTCATCAAATTTTATTTTTCTACGAGGTATTAAAACAATAATCACATTCAGAACACAATGACAAGACCCTGGTTGGACAGTTATAAAATAGTTGGTTTTATTTTTTTTACTCTTTGCATGCTAGCAGCGGATATGGCCCTCAGCGATTACTTTTGCAAACAGTTTGGATCCAGAAGAGAAGCCGTGTAAAGCTGCGTCTAATCAGGATACAAATTGTTAAGACACTTTGACCCTGTTTTGAAAAGGAATTTAGAAAATTCTATTTTTAGAACAATAGCAGACGGCAATTTTTGCAGACGAAAAAAATTACCCAGCATGCAAAAGTGTTAAAAATTCTTCAGAGTTGACAATTTATCACTGTCATCATAATAACACCAAGTTTTTTTTTTTATCAAACCTTGTAAACCCTTCTCCTGTTATGCATAACTATAACCCCTTACTCCACAAACATGCTTTTTATGCCTTTATTCCTCCACTAAAGGAAATAGATGTCAATAAATCAAATGGGTAAGAAGGTGCATCTATGAAGTAATTGAATAATAAATCAGTTGAAAATGTCACTTGATCCCCTATAGAATGGAAAACTCCAAATAAAATACATGAATAATTCTTAACCCAATCAGTACACCTATCATTGAAATAAATATTCAAGACCACAAAATTTGTTCCACCTTTGTTTTTATTCCTGTTTAATCAATCAAGTAAACAACCACAAGTCTGTAATGACTAACATTTGCCCATGCCACTTCATTAATCATAAAATTCCAATTGGTTCTACAGATTTAATGGACTGGCATTAATAGCTCCTCTCTTCACAATAAATTGTTATCTAACCTGCATGTCTTTGCTGGAACCCAGATTGTCTGTGAGTGGAACCAGTCTGCAGTTAAACTTTGATAGGGAACCAGTCTATGTGCAGTCAAATTTGGTAAGGAACCAGTCAAAATTGTATAAAGTGACCCATGTGCATTCTTAAATACTGCAATTGCTTAAAGCAAGATAGAAATAATACAGACAGATCTTAACCCTTTACCCCATGGCCTGTTTCTAGTTTTGAAGACAGATGACCACTTAAAGCTGGTTAAAAGTAAAACAGAATGCGCCTTAAGGACCGATGGCGTTTGGGAATAGAAGACTTGTTGGTGCAAAGAATATAAACGAAAGACTGGTTTTGCATTGTTAAATTAGTTTGCTGAAAATTGAATAATTTTCATCTATTAGTTATTTTGATATTGTAACACAGTGACCTGATCATGTTTGCTGAAATACTATCTTATGACAACCAAGTTCGGTCCTCTTAGATCTTCCCCCATGTATTGGTTTGACCTGGTTTGGATCAAAACATAAGAGGAAACATTCTTAACCCTTAGCCCGCCAAATAAATTGTCGTCTGCTATATTTCTCGTCTGCTTCAAGTTTCAAAGTGCTTCAAAGTTGCTCAAAATTGCTGAAAATGTTGTTCGAGTGTCAAACAGCTTGGATCTGGATGAGACGCCGAGTTACTCGGCGTCTCATCCGGATCCAAGCTGTTTGCATATGGAGCTATAGTCGTGAGTGGCAGGCTAAGGGTTAACTCTTGTTCTGCACATTTGAAGAGTAGAGAGTATCTATATCAGTTCCAATAATATCTATTCTCCAACCTACCCTTCAGTCAGGCAATTGCATTATCTTATGAATAACTTTACACGGACGTTTATTAACATGAATCATATATAAACGGTGCCTAACACCAATGAACATAGAAGAAATTCTGATATTTCCAATTTATTTTGCCTGTCTATTACTTTTCTACTCTTACATCATTCTGTTTTGCTAGCTATTTTCCAGTTCATGCTCTATGACTACTGATATAATCTTGCAAACAACGCCAGTCTTAAAAGTTCTACAGCAAGTTTCTTATTAGCATCAGTTCTGATCAACAAAAGGGCATGCAGATATTGCTCTAGTTTTAGTCGGACCAAGCTGACTTCTATCATGATTTAGCCCTGACCTGTTTACTTACTTTGTTGACAATCCCAGCCTGTGTAACCAGGGTAACAGTCACATTCTCCGTTCACACAATCTCCGTGCCCATAACAGTCCCCTGGACAATTTGTGTCTGGTTCTGGAAGAACAAATAATACAATATAACCTTTCTAACATGATCACTCAATTCTATAAACTATTAGGTGTTTACCGCAGGTGACTGCTTAAAGCAAGGTGACAGTAAAACAGAAAGCTCCTTACGGAGCTTTCTGTTTTACCGTCACCTTGCTTTACACTGTCACCTATATTTTATACAATCAATTAGCCTTTGCTTTAGTGGTCATAATAGAGAGGTTTTAGTGTGCAATATAAGTAAATGTTTCTTGTTTTGTATTAACCAAAGCGATGATATTAAATTTGATGTGTAATAACATTAAGAATTACGTAAGAAGTGAGATTTTTGCAAAGCTGAAATGGTTTTAAGGCTCTAAGGACCTTTCTAATTTCCTACCAATAGAGAAAACAAAATAGTGTTAAGAATGGTTTTGCAACCCAATTATAATTGCAACAACCATTATTAGTAAATTTTCTACATATATTGGCTCTTGGAAAATGATGTGTTTCAATTAGCAACATCCAAATGTCTTCACTCTGTCTTATAATGTTGTCTCTTGCCCTGCCTTTAGCAGTCCCCCATAATTAACCCATTACCCCATAGTCTATTTCTATTATTGAAAATAGTAGACCACTTAAAACTGGTTGTAAGTAAAGCAGAATGCGCCTTAAGGCGCATTCTGCTTTACTTTCAACCTGCTTCGAGCTGCCATCTACTAGAAAATATTTCTTCTGATAAATATTCATAATTGTATAATTTTTAACTATTTTCTTCAGTGGAGGAATAAATTAAAGGCGTAAAAAGGCGTATTTAAGGGGTAATGGGTAAAATATTACAATGCTGCCTTCCAGAATGGACTCATCAATTTTCTAAATATTGATAGGTTTACCGTAACTACCGTAGTATTGGGCCAGACAGGCCTGAGCAAACAGTGTAGCTCCTGATCAGACTGCTCCTGAAGGAGCAGTCTGATCAGGGTCTACACTGTTTGCCATTCAGCTTGCACCTTTCGGATTAAATGGAGTTATTAAACACATTATTTTGATTGCCAATGGCTGATTGGTTTCTAAACTGTTTGACAATGTTCACAAGTAACACCCTTAACCCTTTGAGCCCTAGTCCCGCATATAGGCGTCCTTTTCAAACAGTATACAGGTGAAAATACACTTGTCCTATGCAAACAGTGAACACCCAGATCAGAGGGCTCCTCACGGAGTCCTCTGATCTGGGTCTTCACTGTTTGTCACAATGTAAAATGTTGACAAAAATAACCCTTAAAAGTCATAAATGAACTAGACTAAAATGGAAACTGGGATTGTTCATTTTAAGTTTCAGGGTGGAAAGAGTTAAATACTTGTATTAACCCTGTCCCCCATAAATATGCCTTTTTACGCCTCAAATTTATTCCTCCAGTGAAGAAAATATATATCATTAAAAATATTTTCACTATTCTACCAGATGATCGCTTAAAGCAGGTTGAAAATAAAGCAGAATGCGCCTTAAGGCACATTTTGATTTACTTTTAACCTGCTTTAAGTGGTCATCTATCTTCAGAACTATAAACAGGCTATGGGGTAATGGGTTAAAGGACAAAATCTTTGTAGACTGGTACTCTTACTAACCATAAAAGTCCATTTTCAGGGCGACAGACTGGTCCCATTCCAGGTCATTGTACACATTGATATACCACAGGCCGGACTCCAAGTACTTGGTCAAGGCTGTAGCCACCACCCGTGTTCTCTGTAATCATAGAAACAACAGACATGTTAAATATTCAACAGAATATTAATAACTCTATCACTCAAAATACCTGTTTATCAAAAAATAATAATACTGAAACTGCACTAAACAACTGTTTCTCAAAATTCCAAACTCCTTCATTAATTTGCTGCTGGAAACAGGTTTGACTATAAATAAGTTCTATTGCGATTTTTGCACAACCAAATGTAATAAATAGATGATTGGCCATCTCAGCAGTGTTACTCTTCTGATGCTGAATATTTTATTATAATCTATATATAACCCAACCCGCTATGAATATCAGATTCTGTTGGCAAATGAAATAAGTAAATGTTCTCCATGGAAAGAGTGTACATTCCTGGCAGATAGAATCCTATATGAAAACAGTGCAGACCCTGATCAGACAGCTCCTTCAGGAGCTGTCTGACCTGGGTCTACACTGTTTTCAAAAGGCATCAATATTACACTGAAAGAAGGAGAAGGGCTTAAATACTCTCTACGACAGTAAACACGATAAAACTGGATTGCAGTGGATCTTCTCTGATAGTAGAAACCATACAACTCCTCGTTTCATTACATTGAAAGCTATATCGAACGTTAATTTGCCAATTTTCACACACTTTTCAAGAAATATCAAGTCATTTGGAATCCACAGTCAAAAGGTTTCACTCAATTCATCTTTCTCTTGCTAACACCATACATGTACTACGGTATGTTGATGACTTGACCCATGCATTTTTACGCATTTAAAAAATTTCTTCAATAAAGAAAATAGTTCCAATTAATACAGTGATCAATATATATATCCTAAGTAATACTTTCTTTATTCTAGCTAACAAATGGTAGCTTAAAGCAGAAGTAAAGCAGAAGTTCTACTTTACTTTCAGCCTGCTTTAACCACAACCCCATAAATACGCCTTTTTATGTCTTCAATTTATTCCTCCATAAGAAATGTTTTCTAAATCCTAACAGATGGTAGCTTAAAGCAGGCTGAAAGTAAAGTAGTTTACTTTCAACCTACTTTAAGTAGTCAGCGATTTTCAAAACTAGAAACAGGCTATAATGGGTTAAGTGGTCACCTGTTTTCAAAACTAGAAACAGGCTATGGTTAAAATTCAGTATTGTCTGGGTTACAATGTTACTCCATGCAACATTGATCGTTCTACTGGTGATTTATGGCGCTAACTGCAGGTGCAACCAACGAACTGGGTGTGAGAAATTCACCCAAATTGGCCACTTTATGACGGAATAATTCCAACAGGAAACCTAATGTTTTTGCATGCAATTCTTTTCTGCAATGCATTTAATCTCCCTATCTTGACAAAGCCTTGAGAAATTGCAGTCCCTGGTTTGTTAGAATCATTTTTTTATTTAATTTTCTTTCACAGAAGAAGCTAACTTAACATGGCATGAACACTTTCAGTCAAATGTTGTTGTAATTTTTTAAGAGGCAGGTGGATGTTTAAAGCAGATTGGATGTAAAATCAGCTGAAAGTAAAACATAAATCTCCCATTAAGGAGACAGCTTCTTTACTTTAAACCATTACCCTAATCTTGTTTCTAGTTTTGAGGACATCTGACCACTTGAAGTGGGTTGAAAGTAAAGCAGAATGCGCCTTAAGGCGCATTCTGCTTTACTTTCAGCCTACTTCAAGCTACACTATACTAGGATATATAAAATATTTCTTAGAATTCATATTAATGGCTGTTTAAAGTGGAACTATTTACTTCAGTGGAGGAATAAATTAAAGGCATAAGGCATATTTATGGACGAATGGGTTAAGCTAGTTTATAGCAGTTGCCTGTCAGGATGTCATTTAAAATTTGCTGCTTTACTTTCAGCATTCTTAAAACAATCACATGTCCTAAACACTGAAAATACTCTCAGAAGAAAAGGTTTAACAGATAAATATGATTGTTTGGTAGTATGTTTTGTCAATAGTCAGTTATCTCCCCTGTGTGCATTTATCTTTTATTTATGACCTTGACCTTTAGTAGGTGCTTGTGGCAATGATTCTACACTGCAAGACAAGTTACGCAATTTTCATTAAATCAATGAGCGCTTAAGAGATATTGAGCATTTAGGATTTGTGGCAGATAGGCCAAAACAATCAGACTGACAGATGGATGAGAGGACAGACATACATCGAGGGCCACAAAACAATACATCTTGCCAGTGCTTAGGAGAGACATAACTATATTTTACTGTCCTTAATCCAATCTTAAGTCAATATCTATATCCTTAGTGTCCTCCACAGTTGAATTACATATGCAATACGCACATAAAAGCAGGCTGAATGTATAATATTCTCACATACTACAAGAAAACCTGCGCTAAGCAACGCCAACTATTTCAAAACAAAACATCTATAACCAATATTTAAGTCAGATTATTGCTTAATGCAGGATAAAAAATAATGCAGAAAGCTCCTTTAGGAGCTTTCTGCATTATTTTTATCCTGCATTAAGCAATCACCTGTTCTATACAGATTGTCATGTACATTAATCGAATGGTTATTTAAGACGGGTATGGCTGTAGGTATTGTTCCGACTCTTATAATTATTCACGCTCTAGGCACAACCATAGTACATCACGTCCCTAGAGAATCCTGTAGTTTTTCTTGTCAGTACAAACATGTAAATACTGAAATAACCACAGATATTAACCCTTGAAACGGTTGACATGTATATACATTTTATTGTTACAAGTTAACGCCATTTACGAAAATATGGGGGATCGTAATCATGTGTCCCCATGTTCGTGTTATAACCTTCTACTTCTTTTACCTTGCCCTAATTGAATACAATAAAACTAGAGTACAACAATACCTGTGTTATATAGACATTCAATATGAAGGAAGTATGGAGAGTTATGTACCCTTTCCTCCTTAAGTTTGCCTCTATCTACTCTTCAAATTAATATTCATCTATGGTTTTGAGTATTGGTGCCAGCTAAAAGCAATGTGAAGTACCAGTAAAGCAGAAAGCTCCTAAAGGGGCTTTCTGGGTTACATTCATATTGCTTTAATTGGGTATAGACAATTTCAATTATTGCCTTTGTAGGAAAGGGTTAAGACAGGTAACTGCTTTATAGTAGATATAGCTCCAGATCAAGGTGAGATTATTTCAAAACCTGAAATCCTTATGTCACCACCAAACCCTATGTTAGAATTGTCTCGAAACGACTCCAATGAGTGGTCCTAACAGAATTTGGTTGAAAATAAAGGAGAAAATGATGAACAACTAAAACATACCTTAAATTATCTTGAGCCCTTATGGGCTTTGAACAGATGCCACAAAATGCTGCATCTTGTCACGATCTGCACTGTTTGAAGTCATAATAATATAATTTCAGATACAGGGCTACCAGAAGTTGACATGAAAAATCCTAAGATATCCAAATTTGCATTTTTCAAGTGCAATTTAACGAATAGTACCTTTACCCCATTGCCTGTTTCAAGTTTTGTTGACATATTCTGCTTTACTTTCAGCCTGCTTTAAACTACCATGTACTAGAAAAAAATCCAGATTTAGGAAAAATCCGGAGAAATGGCAGCCCTGCAGATATGAAATAAAATTAAGGTAAAACAGTATGATTATTCCAATACATTCTGACAATTATAATGGAAACTCCCCAGGCTCATTCTAAAGTCAATCTTGCTTTCAGGGTCCTTTCAATTAAAGACTTAAAGGCAGTATTTGATACAAGTGTTTGCTAAATACATGATAAAAATAATACAGAAAGCTCCTAAAGGAGCTTTCTGTATTACTTTTATCCTGGATTAAGCTAACATCTGTCTATAAGAGATGTCCTCAATACTAGAACCAGCAGTTACATAATACAAGACTCACTGTAGTTGGAAAAAAAACCTCTTTTTCTGTTGTCTAAGCTATCTTAGAAACACCGTCTTGTGGGAAAAATTAAAAGAAATTTGAAAGGCTTCAGCTGAAATCCTCTTATTTTACTGACAGCATAATTACCTTTAATGATCGCTTAGACTTTGAAGAAAGTGTGCGGCCATCTATAACCTCGAAGAAATCAAATTGAGCAATAGTGGGCGTGGCACCTCTTCTTCCATAGACGCCAAGAACTGCATCGCTAGGGATAGAGAAGTTGAATTTGACAAAATTCGGTTCTTTTTGCGTAAACTCCGTCGGCCAATATGATTTTGATGGAACAAGCATTTTGTGGGTTTCTCCGATGTGAACCTCCTCGGGTGAATGGTCGGTGGTACTAGGTTCATATGTTAAGCCTGAAATGAAAAATAAATATTTTAATCCAATATTCAGCAACATTTTACTCAAATAGAGCTTGTTATTGTTCTATGCTGAATCTGTGGTCTCCAGGAAATTTTAACCATTTCCCCAATAGAAGTGCATTTTAGCAAATTTCATTTATTCCTCCACTGAAGAAAATAGCTCCTATTTATACAGTTATAGACATGATTGTATCAAAAGAAATATTTTCTATTATCTAGCAGATGGAAACTTAATGCTGGCTGAAAGTAAGGCAGAATGCTCCTTAACCCTTTACCCCATTGCCTATTTCCAGTTTTGAAGATAGGTGACAAATAAAGCAGGTTGAAAGTAAAGCAGAATATGCGCCTTAGGGCGCATTCTACTTTACTTTCAGCCTGCTTTAAACCATCAACTGCTAGAATATATTAAATATTTCTTGTGATATATATTTATGACTATGAATTTGAACTATATTCTTTAATTGAGGGATAAATTAAAGGCGATAAAAGGTGTATTTATAGGGTAATGTGTTAATTCGTCTGGTCTTAATTCAAACTGTTTGCAAAATTTAATGTAAGCTAATTTCCATCCCTATAACAACTCCCTCCAAACAGCAAACACAATCATCTCCCATTTGGTGCCGTGTAGAGAGGGAGCACTGCATATTATATAACAACGTATATATTACATATCTATACTCTATGGGTAAAACCATTTACAGACTTTAACCCTTTGAACCCTAGTCCTGCATATAGGCGTCCTTTTCAAACAGTATACATGTGAAAAGTGCACTTGTCCTATGCAAACAGTGAAGACCCAGATCAGAGGGCTCCTTACGGAGCCCTCTGATCTGGGTCTTCACTGTTTGTCATAATGCAAAACTTTAACAAAAACAACCCTTAAAAGTCAGAAATGGACTAGACTAAAATGGAAACTGGAATTGTCCATTTCAAGTTTTAGGGAGGAAAGAGTTAAACATTCCAGGAGAAATAAAACACTCCAAAAAGCCTGTAAAATGTCCTACTTTGTGCGTAAACCTTTTGCCTGTTACAGGCAATAGCACTCGCATTTTGGAAACAATGTAGATCTAGATCTGAGACCAAGCAATGTGATAAAAGATCAGCATCAAAACTGTATGCTATATTCTTTTTTATCATTCTTCATTCAATTATGAATAAAATTTCATAAACAGTAACCCATTTATTTTCAAAGCAGCAATTTTGGTGCCTATGTTCTAGCAGGCTAAAGAGTAATATAATACGTATCATGTAAAACTCCTTGGTGAATAGATATTTTCTCGAACCATTTAACACAGAATTTTCTAAACAGATCCTTCCCTATATAGTAAACAATTCAGCCTATCACATCACATAACAGATAGCCCATTACCCCATAAATACACCTTTTGAAGCCCATAATTTATTCCTCCACTGAAGAAAATACTTCAAATTTATATAGTCATCTACATGCTTCATAAGAAATATTTTCTATACTCTAGTAGAGGTAATTTAAAGCAGGCTGAAAGTAAAGCAGAATGTGCCTTAACCCTTTCCCACATAGCCTGTTTCTAGTATTGAATATAGGTGACCACTTAAAGCAGGTTGAAAGTAAAGCAGAATGCGCTTTAAGCGCATTCTGCTTTACTTTCAGCCTGCTTTAAGCTACCATCTGCTAGAATATAGAAAATATTTTGTATGATACATATTTATGACTGTATAAATTGGAACTATTTTCTTCAGTGAAGGAATAAACTTAATGCGCTAAAAGGCGCTTCTATGGGGGAAAGGGTTAAGGCGCATTCTGCTTTACTTTCAACCTGCTTTAAGCGGTCAAATATCTTCAAAATTAGAAACAGGCTATTGGGTAATGGGATAGCTAGAGTTTCAGGATTCAAATACGAGTTTCTCCATAAGCTTCTCTTTTTTACTGTTGAAAGACTAAAGTGCCTATTTAATGGTCGACCAGGAAAAAATCTTTCTAAGCTTTAGTGGCATAAAAGCGTCAGATTTAGTTAACAGTTTCTGTGTCTAGAAACCACGGTAAAATCTCACTAGTATGGTTTGATTTTGATGTTAAAGACAGCTAGATGGCAGCTTAAAACTTAAAGAGCCAGTAGAATATAGATCTCTCTATTCTAACAGTCTAGCTAAAATATTATATTTCTTCACATATGACAAATTTAGGGTAGAGCATATAAACCTTGTTTTGAAGATGATGTATTTAACCAATTACCCCATAAATACCCTTTTTACACCTTTAATTTATTCATCTACTTAAAAAAATAGTTCAAATTTATAGTCAGAAACATGTATCAAAAGAAATATTTTCTATATACTAGCAGATTGTAACATAAAGCAGGCTGAAAGTAAAGCAGAATGTGCCTTAAGGCACATTCTGCTTTATTTTCAACCTGCTTTACTTGTCACCGGTCTTCAAAACTAGAAACAAGCTATGGGGTAAAGGGTTAAATGTAGAATATATTATAGCAGGATAAGGGTAACTATTGACAAGATAAAGGTTATTCAATCATACAATTCATAGAAAGAAAATCACGGAATATCCTAAATTGCCTTGTGTTAGCCATATGTAGTTGGGAAGATTGTCCACGGCTGTCATTGTTCAGCGAGTTAGCTGGACAATAGTGGCTGCACATCTTCCCGAAACAAACATCTTTATCTAATAAGTAATGATGAACCAATGACAACAGAGACTAGAATTAGCCCTAACCCCATACCTCGGATCCATAGCAAGAACATACAAACCTCCTCACCACCATTAATTAATTACAGTAATACTTGTACTCAACTACAACTCATTACAGAAACGTGAAACTCTTTAAAACAGGTTAGCACTTAATGCAGGATAAAAGTAATGCAGAAAGCTCCTAAGGAGCTTTCTGCATTACTTTTGTCCTACATTAAAATGCCACCTTTATGGAAGACACTGAATTTGTGTTTTCAGTGGTTGTTTATTACATGTTTTACTGTAGTTCGACCAAGCAGGCTATATCAATGCTAATCAGCCATCACTTACTAAGAAAAATATTTGTCCACAAACTGAAAAGTCTCATTTCTTTCAATCAAATTACCCTTGCCAAGACATTTGCCAGTGGAAAGTGTATCATATATGACTGGACAATACATGTTTTAAACAATTGGCTTAGCTGTATGCGATACAAATCTGACGCCATCTACCTCCTTTCAGAGTCAAAAATACTTCCGGTCAAGTTTTAAAAATTCAAGAATATAAACTTAATACATGAATTTCAAGCAATCCCAATCAAAAGTAGCAACTTTGTGTGCTAAGGGGGAAGATTCCAATATTGGAATAGGGAAAGAATTCAGTGGACAATCACCTAATTCTGACTATGCTAGCAACGGATATGTGTCACAGTGATTACCTCAATTTCAAACAGTTTGGATCCAGATGAGACGCCGCGTAACGCGGCGTCTCATCTGGATCCAAACTGTTTGACATTCTGATTCTGTTTTGAAAAGAAATTTAGTGAAATCTATCCTTAGAACACAAGGAGACGACAATTGTTGAAGACGAAAAAATTACCCAGCATGCAAAGCGTTAAGCTTTTCTTTATATTGCATTAGTCTCCTATGACACTGTGTGTGCATAAATCTGTCAGAGTAAGCAGATTCCCCCATTATCAACATGCACAGAGAGACGGTCAGGAATTTTTATGGCATTTTTATGAAATATTAACATAACAGATTATTGATGACAAATCTGGAGCCCATCTTAACCAATCTGACCAGAGGGAGACAGGGGACCACCATCTACAAGACATGATGATAAATGGGTACCAGCATACTTTTCACTGTTTTGTAATATTTGATGCAATGTTTGTGCACAAAGTGCATGCATAAAACACAAGCTCTTCTTAATAGATTTAAATACATTTTAACTATTTAAATCTTGTAATTGCATGACAGAGGATGTTTAGACCAGGGGTGATTTGTTTGCAACAATAGCTAATCTTGTGTTGAATAGCAATTAAAAAGATGCTGGCCATTATTAATACCCGGGGAAACAAAATAAAGCTTTCTGCAGTTGTTTTGTTTTGCATTAATTGACCACCTGTCTTAATGTCTCCTCAAGAATTTTCTTTAGAAATGATGAACAGCAATTACAAGAAGCATTACCATTATAACTAGGTGGTAGCTTCATGCAGAATAAAAACAAAGCAGAAAGCCCCTTTAGGAGCTTTCTGTATTATTGTTTCTTCATAAAGCTTAATTACACACACCTTAAGAAATGGCAATTTAATCAATCTTTTGTCCACAAATTACTTTAATGAATGACAAACAGTGCAGAGCTATTTCAGAGGACTTCTTCAGGAGCCCTCTAAAATGGATCTTCACTGTTTGCAAAAGCTATATATATCCAACTTCTGTGCTGTAAGTGTAAACAAATGACAAAATGTTTTCTTTTGAAATGTCATTAAACACAGATAAGATTCAAAATACAAGAATAAATTCCACACCTAAATGCCTCTAAAACAAATCATCTACATAATTAGTTACGTTTAATATATGGACCAAAAACACTAAGTCTTTAAAACCTCAATTAACAACAATAAGTTCATTTATAAACGATAAGCAGTAAAGAACCATTAGAGAACGAGCAGTCCATAAATCTTAACTTCTTATTATCCTTATTCAATAGGAGCATTATTATGAAAAATGAGGCAAAAAGTGAACAGTCAAAACCTGTGCTATGGGGCAAAGTGGAAACATTTAGATTACAATACAATGCATAGCTTAATGCAGGACAAAAGTTATGCAGAAAGCTCCTAATGGATCTTTCTGCATAACTTTTATCCTGCATTAAGCATACACCCGCATATAAGACACCTCATAAAAGCTCAAAATTATTGCTGAAAAATGTTCGATGGTACAAGAGGTGCTCAAAATACCAGAAATCGTGACACAAGATACATCTTGAGATGTAACTACACACAATAGATGCTAAATTGTTAATGGTTCTGTCTACAAAAATAATTATGGTAGACAGAGAAAGCAAAGGGGCTGTTCATCTAGTAGTTTATTGAAGCCCCTCTAGTTATGCTAGACATATAATGCGGTAATTTTTCAGACTAAGCTGGTCTGATTTAGCTTCAGAAAGTACAGACAGATACGAGTTAAGAAATAATTCAATGAAAAAGTAAGTGATCGTCTGAAAGGCAAATCGCTACCTAATGCACAACAAAGTCTTCTACATGAGCTTTCTGCATAACTTCTAAACCCTTTGTTTCCAAAGATGATGCTTTAATCAGGTGCAGAGCCTTCGATTATAGCTGGGTTGGGTCTATCTTGTTTATAATGCAACTAACTTGTAAGCACAACAAACATTCTGCCAGATATGATTTAACTGGTGGGTATTTCAGAAATCTGCGATTAGGATGAGATGCCAAAGAAAGAAAGCAGAGTGTCCCCATCTTTTATGCACTAATCACTACATGACAGAAGGTATAAATTACTTTGTATCTCTTACAAAGCTACCGAACAAAAGACTTTCGCAGAGTGGAAACAAAGGCAGGACATTTCTTTCTTGGTCTTGTCTATCTATTGTGACTGTCAACATTTCAATATATCTCCGCTTTACATGGAGCGCGTTGCTCTGTATACTATGGAAGCATTGAATTCGGAAATTGGATTAGTGTATGAGGTATATTCGGTAATGAAAACTGGGAATTAATCTTTTATCATAATATCTAGAGAGATATCTATTAAGACCTTGAACCCAGGAAAAAGTGTATTGAAGTCTTTTGCAGTTTGGATCCAGATCAGACCAAATAAAATGTGGAGCCTGATCAGAATCCAAACTGTTTGTCATTCAGTTTTCATTCTTTTACATTTATATAGTCAATATAAGAATAATCGCAATGACATAATAGACAATGGTTGCTAAAGACTGTATGAATTTATCAAGCATTCATAAGGTTGATTTTGGAATTACCATGTTAAAAGACAAAATGTAGTCAAGTCGAAACTATACAGAGCAACAATTTGATATAAGACATCCTTGATTAACCCATTACCCCATAAATATGCCTTTTTACGCCTTTAATTTATTCCTCAACAGATGAAAATAGTTCCAATTTATACAGTCAGGAATATTCAGCATAAGAAATATTTTCTATATTCTAGCAGATGGTAGCTTAATTAAAGCAGGCTGTAAGTAAAGCAGAATGTGCCTTAAGGCCTTAAAGCACATTCTGCTTTACTTTCAACCTGCTTTAAGTTGTCATATCTTCAATACTTAAGAACCATGTTATGGGGTAATGGGTTAAGACAGCTGATAGAGCATTATAGAACAAAAGAGTTGCAGCAAACTATAAAAGAACAATTCTCTGATCAGGGCTCCAGATAACAGGGAGTAAACTGAACAAATCCAAACTTTTATCACTCATTTTAGCACCAAATCCTATTGTGTGACTACTCATTAGAATCGTCTCGAAGAGACGATTCTAATGAGTAGTGACACCATAGGGTTTAAAACAGAAATAAAGATTTTAGATTTTGAAATACTCCCTATTCTGGAGCTCTGAGTGTCTGATCCATGTACAGGGACAGTGTTTGACCAAGCCAATTTAATTATTGCTCAGCATATCATAAAACCATCTAGTTCTGAAAATGACATCCGCTACAAATCCGTGTTATCTCTTCCACTGCAGGCAATATGTAGATATTTCATTTATATAATAATATTGGGTTTTTTTCCCTGCTTGTTTGACTTTAATAAGATTGGTTTCTGTTTGCCCCGTGCCATATCTGTCCTGGAACAAACCTGTTTGCAAACGCGCCAGTCAGCTACAATTTGTGATATTCTCGATACAGTCTCAACTTGTGACAACTGACCATTCCATATAACATAGACATCTTAAAAAGGCAGGTAGATTCTGAATGCAGAATAAAAGTTATGCAGAACGCTCCTAAAGGAGCGTTCTGCATAACTTTTGTTCTGCATTCAGCATTGAATGGTTTGAGATGATAATTGTCTTTGGATGAGTCTTTCTATGTATGGTGTACTGTATTGGTATTCAGTGAAAGTGCTGCAGAACGGTCAGCATTTTCTGGACAGTATTGAATTATCGGACACCCAGGACACTAGATCTTAGAGGCTATGACAAAGGATCTGTCACTGTTGTTTGGCACCAGCGGGTGTCTCTGTGAGCATTACGTATACAGTAGAATTACACTATTATAATTATGACAACATGAAAGAAGTGTAATTTTCTATGTTTAAAGCAGGTGGTTGCTTAAAACAGGATGAAAGAAAAGCAGAAAGCTCCTTCAGGAGCTTTCTGCTTTACTTTCATCCTGCTTTAAGCTAATCCACTTTCTTTAGCTTGATCATGGAGTATTTCAGCGGTTGTATTTGAGGGACTTCACTGTATTTTATTATATGTATTTTCTTGCATCCAAAACGGAAAGTATCTGTGACAGAGTACAGGCCATAGTCTAGGACAAATTGATGGTTGTCGTTTTTGTGAGACAAAAAAGGTGACAGTAAAATCTTTGCTTCAAGTCTGATACTGTTTGGAGCACACATTCAAAAGAAAGTTCCAAGAGCTGTCTTTACAACCCGTCCAGTATAACCCTCTCTCCCATAGAAGCACCTTTTAACGCACTCACTTTATGCACAATCTGCTTTACTTTCAACCTGCTTTAAGTAGACATCTATTTTCAAAACTAGAAACAGGCTATAAGGTAAAGGGTTAACTCTTTCCTCCCTGAAATTTTAAATTGACAATTCCAGTTTCTATTTAAGTCTAGTCCATTTCTCACTTTTAAAGATTGTTTTTGTCAATGTTTGGCATGATAACAAACAGTGAAGACCCTGATCAGAGGGCTCCTTGTTTGCATAGGACAAGTGTACTATTCACATGTACACTGTTTGCAAAGGACGCCAATATGCGGGACTAGGGTTCAAAGGGTTAATGAGGTATTTTGATACAGGGTAGAACAAGCTAGATTAGGCAACTCCTGAAGAAGCTATCTGACCTAGGTTAACATTATATGCACTTGTTTCAGATGAGAACAGTTTTCCTTATTTAATTAGCCAATGTATAAATATAAGATGTTCATAGAAGGCCAAGTATTCAGCAGAAAATCTGTTAAAATAAGTCAATGGCCATGTTAAGTCAATGGCGATGTTTAAAATAGGTAACAGGAGAAAAGTAAACTAAATTCTACTTTAATTCAGCATTATTCAGCCATTTTCCATAAAAACAATCTCTTAGTCTTTAGTTTAGCCTGGTTTTATGGTACATATATTGTCCCCTGGTATATCAAACATGTTTCAACCAATGACCACTATTGATGGAAATATTTTTCAAGGACTTTCCCAACCATTGGCCCAAATAGTGGAAGCTATTTTTCATGCATACAATTCCGGCCGATTTCTTTACTGTTCTCAGTGCTAGTCAGAGCCTCTTGTTATACAAAGATGCATCTTGGATAATAATCTGCTTTATGCCCAATCTGACAAAACAGATATTTCATGATAATGAAACCACTGCAAACCTCTCCCAGGATAAGATGGTCTTAACTCTTTGCATGCTGGGTAATTTGTTTCGTCTGCAACAATTGTCGTCTGCTACTGTTCTAAAAATAGATTTGCATATATAGGGTCAGAGTGTCAAACAGTTTGGATCCTGATGAGACGCCGCATTATGTGGCGTCTCATCAGGATCCCAACTGTTTGCATAGATAACAAATATTCTGTCGCTAGAGTGCAAGGAGTTAACAAAATGAGGCGCATAGCCTTTGCGTGCAATAGGTCTTTAGTATTGTTTTGGAGTTGTTGTTGTTGTTTTGCAAACAGTGTGCACTCAACTCAGGCTTTACCCAGCCAGGCTGATACATGTGCACACAGTCACAATTCTAAATATGGCGGTTTTAGCTTCTATATCCCATGTTATGACAGTGAACTGATCCAAACCATCTACAGATTAGTCCATTATGGAAACTTGGGTAATAACAGGGTAACCTTTCTAAATTCTCATTCTGAAAACATTTTTTAGCAAACCCTTTACAATTCAGATCAGGCTCCATATTTGTTCGGCTTTAACCCGGATCTAAACTGTTGGCAACCTAGAATATATTTCTTCAAATATTTATGCAAAAATATTACATTTTAAATATGGCAGCAGACAACATTTTGAGGCAGACGACATGTATCTAGAATGGAAAGGGTTAATCCTTACAATGCTACAACTGAGTTTAATCCTTTTCAAACAGCGTAGACCCAGATCAGAGGGCTCCTGAAGGAGCCCTCTGATCTGGGTCTACACTGTTTGTCATACTTTAAAACACCCACAGTGACAAAATTCCCTTTGAGTAAAATGTAAACGTGCCATCTATCAGAAAATGGCAGAGTCCATTTGAAAAGTCAGCATCGTCAAGGTTCCAGATAAGGGGAGTATTTCAAAAATTAAAATCTTTATTTCTGCATGAAACCCTATGGTGTCACTACTCATTAGAATCGTCTCTTCGAGACAATTCTAATAAGTAGTAACACCATAGGATTGGTGCTGAAATGAGTCAGAAAACGTTGAATTTGTTCAGTTTACTCCCTCTTATCTGGAGCCCTGCATCGTCAGGGTTAAACACCAGTAAATTACATCCCCCTCTGTGATTCATTCTTCCCAGCTGCATCTCTGCACGGCCAGATCATGAAATCATTGTGAAATGCATCACCACAAATCTTGATCGAACCTGAGGGCTTCCTTTTGAAAAATTCATAACTGTTTTTAATCTTGTTTAGTCCGAATATCTGCATTTTGTATTCATAAACCAGTGTTTGAATAAAGCATTGGCATTGCTGGATGAAGCATTATTAAAACTTTGCTATTATCATCACTCTAAAGAAATTAGTTTCTTAAATTATTACCCCATAAGTGAGACTTTTTACGCCTTTACTTTATTCACCAACAGAAGAATATAGTTTCTTTCAATTTATACAGTTATGAATATGTACCATAAGAAATTGTTTCTTTATCCTAGCAAATTGTGGCTAAAGCAGGCTGAAAGTAAAGCAAAATGTGCTTTAAGGCACATTCTGCTTTACTTCCAACCAGGTTTAAGTGGTCATCTGTCTTCAAAACAAGAAACCGGCTATGGGTTAGTGGGTTGAAGCAAAACGAAAGTAAAGCAGAAAGCTCCTAAAGAAGCTTTCTGTTTTACTTCCACTTCCATCTAGATTTAAGCAATCACCTTTCCTTAAAAGTATGAATTCGTCTTACTAACGGTGGATTATATGAGAGGGGTATACTGTTTTTTTACTAGAAAATGCTGTACGCACCATCATTGTAAAATACGTAACAAACAGTAGACCATGATCACTTGCCACAGTTTCTAAACAATATGGTTAGACAAAACCATCAGTTGAGTTGCCTGTTTGGATCCGATTGGATCAGTGTCATATAGATTACATTTCAAGCAGTATACAGAACAAGTCAATTTAACAACTTCAGTGGAAGTCAATTTCAAATCAGGAGATATTTACTCGGTTTACAGAGAGTTAATTTCTTATAATACAATTCTTTGCAATTTTCTGCTCACCAGGAGATGTTGAAATGATAAGAAGAGGGATCACATTACATTCTCCTTATCACCTACAGCAATCAAAGAGCTGTTCTAAATAGAAAGTCTTGCATCATCTCAACATTAGATAGACCAAACCTGGATGCAGTGGCATTTTAACCCTTTCCCTTATAGAAGCGACTTTTAGCGCATTCATTTTATTCATCCGCCAAAGAAATAGTTCCATTTTTATACTGTCATGAATAAGTACTATAAGTAATATTTTCTATACACTAGCAGATATTAACTTAAAGTAGGCTGAAAGTAAAGCAGAATGTGCCCTAGGGCACATTCTGCTTTACTTTCAACCTGCTTTAATATGTCACATATCTTAACTACTAGAAACAGGCTATTGGTTAAAGGGTTAAAGACCAAACCTGGATTCAGAGGCATTTTAATGAAGAAATTTTGAACTCTAAAACAACTGGTGGCAGTTTTATGCAAGACAGAAGTTATGCAGAAAGCTCCTAAAGGAGCTTTCTGTATTACTTTTGTCTTGCATAAAGCTAGCACATAACTTAAAGAATGCCCATGCATTTGAATAGCTTCTTTGACAGCTGAATTATTGCTATCTGCTTAACAACTATGTTCTGCTGAAATTCAATATTTTTTAAATTTATAAAGCATTTTTTGCACATTTCCAGAAATACTCCAATTTAACAAAATTAAATGTGATAAACAGTTATAATGAAGATCCCAATCAAAACATCTGACCTGGATCCAAACTGCTTGACACAATTATAAAATCATTTGAAGGTTACATTTGCATAACAATTGAAACTTTTAAGACAAATACTTTGAGCTATATGAAATTTACGATTTAATAAAACCAGCAGAAAAATGTACTTTTTGCAATAAAACCTATAAAATTCAACTTTTCAAAACTGATTTATGATAAGCAGACGACATCTCTATCAGGCAGACAACATTTATCATCGAAGATCAAATTTTTCATCTGTAGAAGAAACAGCCCCTTTCTACCTTAGAAAGCCATTGCCCTTCAATGAATCATCATTGAGATGTAATCATGAATTTTAGCCCGTTATCCCAGTGCTTGTCAATTTCCATCTAAGATAGCATGATGTAATATCGAAATACAACGGAAATCCATTTTACGATCATTCAAACAAAACCCAATTTTTGATCTGTACAACAGATGTCTGCTTAAAGCAGGATAAAAGTAAAGCAGAAAGCTCCTTTAGGAGCTTTCTGCTTAATTTTATCCTTCTTTAAGCTAGGACCTGTATTTAATAGGATTTAAGATTATGTGTTCGAGCGGTCGTATCGGAGGAACGTAACAGTCATATCAAACTACTATCAATCCTGACAAAAACATTTCTGATAAGAGATTACTTTTTCAGCTAAGAAGACCGTAACATGTTCCCGAGTCGACCTGAAGCCATGAAGTGACACAAAAGTGGCACATTAAGTAAAAGTCATTCGGTCCCCTTAAATCAAAATCCATCACAATATTCCACAAGTTTTTTCTACGGATTCAGTGAAAATGTAATTTATTTGAAAAAAAAAAGTTTTAAGATGAAATAGAATTTGTCAGGGAAACAGATTGGCAAATGACAAGGACCTTGTTGCTATATTATTGTGGCAAAAAGATTGGTTTTGTTTTAGATGCTGAGCTACACGAATACATCCTTTAAAACATGATTCAAGATGTTTGCCCATGATTGAAAATGTAAAGAAGAAAATTTCTTCAGACAATGTTGAGATCAGTTGACATTATAATTTTTTATTAAACAACCACAGCTTCAAATTGTGTACTACTTAGTGTTAACCCATTACCCCATAAATACGCCTTTTTGTGCCTCTAATTTATTATTCTTTTGAAGAAAATGTTTCAACTTAATACAGTTATGAACATGTACTATAAGAAAAAGTTTCTATATCTCAGATTGAAGCTTAAAGCAGGCTGGAAGTAAAGCAGATTGTGCCTGAAGGCGTATTCTGCTTTACTTTCAACCTGCTTTAAGTGTCCACATGTATCCCAAGACTAGAAACAGCCGCTATGGCGTAAAGGGTTAAGATGACACTAAATATAGGATGCTTCAGTCGAGGTACCGGTAATAAATACCAATCGGAATGTATTCCAATAGAATTTACTGATGTCATATTAAAATAGGACAAAAGGATGCAGAAAAGCTTCTTTAGGAGCTGTCGGCATAGTTTCTGTGCTTGCATTTAAGTAACCAACTTTCCCTTAGAGATCCTAATGATCTTTATTGAAAAACAGTTTTAGTGTATTTCAGATGTACTAATTAGGCACAACCAGTTCGAGAACATCTACCCCTACTAGCTGCGGGTAATCAAACACAGTATAACCATCTAAACAACATACATTAAATGTTTGATACACACAGGTGGCTGCTTAAAGCAGGATGAAATTAAAAGTAGAAAGCTCCGACAGGAGCTTTCTACTTTTAATTACATTCGGCTTTAAAGCCTGCATTTGAACCCTTATAATAATCATAATGAAAACCATGCCGTTTGTTGAGATGTCGTTATAGCAAGGCAGGGCTGTTATACTGTTTTCCCTCTACACTAATAAAGCATCGTCCTCTGATCACCTCTAATTGGCTTCTGACAATGTTGGTAGCTGTAAACAATTGTTTTCTAACTTTCCATTCCTTATATACCATTTAACTCTTTCCTCCCTGAAACTTTAAATGGACAATTCCAGTTTCCATTTAAGTCTAGTCCATTTCTGACTTTTAAGGGTTGTTTTTGTCAATGTTTTGCATTATGACAAACAGTGAAGACCCAGATCAGAGGGCTCCTTACGGAGCCCTCTGATCTGGGTCTTCACTGTTTGCACAGGACAAGTGTACTATTCACATGTACACTGTTTGAAAAGCACGCCTATATGCGGGACTAGGGTTCAAAGAGTTAACCCATTACCCAACAGCCTGTTTCGAGTTTCGAAGACAGGTGAACACTTAAAGCAGGTCGAAATTAAAGCAGAATGTGACTTAACCCATTACCCCATAGGCCGTTTCTAATTTTGAAGACAGGTTACCACTAATAGCAGGTTGAAAGTAAAGCAGAATGCACCTTAAGGCATATTCTGCTTTACTATCAACCTGCTTTAAGCTACCATCTGCAGGAATATAGAAAATATTTTTTATTATATATATTCATGACTGTATAAATTGGAAGGTTAATCTTCAGTGGAGGAATTAATTAAAGGTGTAAAAAGGTGTATTTATGGGGTAGTGGGTTAAACCTTTACTGTATAAATATGCTATTTTTCATCTCTATTTGTTTTATTTTATTTTTGGTAGTAAAAATAGCAACTGCAAAGTATGACTGAATCTTGGAAACCATTAGACATAAAATTGTTTGTTATTATCTAAATATGTGAGTGAAATCGCTATAAGTGGCCTTTAAATTAATCTTGACATGCTATGGGTGAATTTATGAAAACCATTAGTTTTGAATCAGATAAGATAACCTGTAAATCCATATCCCATATGGATCAAAACTGTTTCACTCTTTCAACACCATGGACCTGTTTACAATATACTCCTTACATTTACAAACAGTGCAGACCCAGATCAGAGGGCTCCTATAGGAACCCTCTGATCAGGGTATGCACTGTTTGCTAATTCACATCAGTATTTTTTAAACTGAAGGAGTCTCTGATCAAGGTCTTCACTGTTCGTCATTCTTTTTTAATACCTACTTGGAACAAAGCCCTTGAGAACCAGTTTTAATTGATCATCTATTCGAAAATGGAAGAATTAATTTTGAAATTTCTGCACTGTTAGTAGACAACTACCGGTACCAGCATTGAAAATTTACAAATTTTGAAATAGCAAGCCTTGAGCTAGTGTTTAACCTTTTGTACAATAAATAAGAATTGTCTGTTAAAACATATTGTCTTATTTCAGCTTGAAATTGAACCATTTTTACACATTATTGCAGACAGGCAATCCAAATGACAAACAACTTATGCAGTTCCTGAACAGATGCCAAGCTATTTTGTATACGATCTAGACCCTAACTGATTCCTTGAATTTAAAACTATTAACCACATTTAAAGGGTTAAAAACAGTTTATCTTATTGAATAATGAATCTGACAATCGTAACAAATCCTACGGCATCCTTAAATGGCATTTCTTAAAGCGTTTGCCCAATCCTTTAATTGCTTAAATCTCCCGAAGGAAGATTACTTATGACCTAGTTCCGTCGTCTGAAACTGACACTAAATTAGTGACTGCATTACAGAGACAGATGAGGCTGCAGCGACACGTCCCAAAAACTTCCCCTCGGATTTGAATATGTTGGCTTTAAAGTAGTAACAACATCATTATTTTCTTTAAAACACCTGATGACTGTCTGGTTTGATATTCGTCTCCATCCATTCTGTCATAGGAAGATGATTTTTTCCCCCTTTCTCTTCTCGTTTTCAAATTAACTTGTAACCTCATTACATGAACATCACAAAAATGCAAAGAAAAATACAGCAAGAACCTGTGTGTACAGAAACCACTCAGAAGATGATATGAACTTGCAGTGTTATTATATAACATGGAAGCTTAACCCTTTACTCCATAAATACACATTTTACCGCCTTTAATTTATTCCTCTACTGAAGAAAATAGATCCAATTCACTAAGTTATGATTATGTATCATACAAAATATTTTCTAAATTTTAGCAGATGCCTATAGCTTAAAGCAGGATGAAAGTAAAACAGAATGTACCCTCATGGGCATTCTGCTTTACTTCCAACCTGCTTTGAGTGGCGACCTATCTTCAAAACTAGAAACAGCCTATTGAGTAAAGGGTTATATATATATAATGCAGAATCAAGTAATGGTTTAACCCATTACCCAGTAGATACATCTATTTACGCCTTTAACTTATTCTTCCGCTTAAAAAAATTCAACTTTATAAACAGTCATGAATATGCACCATAAGATATATTTCTTATATTCTAGCAGATTGAAGCTTACAGCAGGCTGAAAGTAAAGCAGAATGCACCTCAAGGGGCATTCTGCTTTACTTTCAACCTGCTTTAACCCATTACCTCATAAATACGCTTTTTTACAACAATAATTTATTCCTCCACTGAAGAAAATAGTTCCAATTTATACAGTCATAAATATGTAAGAAAAAAGTATTTATTTTAGAAGATATTAGCTTAAAGCAGGATGAAAGTAAAGCAGAATGCGCCTTAAGGCACATTCTGCTTTACTTTCAACCTGCTTTAAGTGGTCAGCTATTTTCAAAACTAGAAACAGGCTATGGGGTAATGGGTTAAGCAACCATTGGGTAACAATTTAAATGATTTTGATTTAGCGAAGTTCAACTGTATTCCTGTTTCAACTGTATTCCTGTTTCAACTGTATTCCTGTTTTATATCTCGAGCTATGATAAATGCTGCTGGTATAGAATTTACTTACCATCGAGAAGATTGGACGTCATCTTGTTGACAACTTCCACAGCAGCATCTCTGTCATATACTTTCTCTGAAAAATAGCAAATAACATAGGTGTAAAACTGATCACAGCAGCATCTCTGTCATATACTTTCTCTGAAAAATAGCAAATAACATAGGTGTAAAACTGACCACAGCAGCATCTCACTGAAAAATAGCAAATAACAGTAAAACCCCTTTATTAAGACCACTAAATTCTGTAAATTATTGAGTGTATTTTAAGACAGGTTAAGTTGCTTAAAGCTGGCTCAAAGTTCCTATTTTTCAATCACTTCCATTAGTCGCTTAACCCATTACCCCATAGCCTATTTCTAGATTTGAAAATAGGTGACCACTTAGAACAGGTTGAAAGTAAAGCAGAATGCGCCTTAAGGTGCATTCTGCTTTACTTTCAGCCTGCTTTAAGCTACCATCTTCTTGAAAATAGAAATTATTTCTTATGATATTCATAACTGTATAAATTAGAACTATTTTCCTCAGTGGAAAAATAAATTAAAGGCGTTAAAAGGTGTATATATGGGGTAATGGGTTAACACAAAATCTAGACAATGTTTTGTTTTCCGATGTTTTTATTGCCGTGTAAAGCAGCATCACGCTTAATTGACTTTGACCAGGCAGTGAAATATAACAGCAGTCGAACCAAACTCTCAAATGAACCTGCCAATTCTTCAATTTAATTTTCAAATCGAGCTAAAGCCACAAAATCCAATTCTTCTCAAAATCCTTTTTTTTTCAATAAAACTAGAAGAATATGAGATAGTTTTTCTGTAACACTGATTCTGTTCCAAGCCTAAACTGCTCCATTTTTATAACAAGTTGGATTTGCTCTTTTTAAACCGTGTTAAAACTGTGTTAACCCATTTCCCCATAGCCTGATTCTAGTTTTGAAGACAGGTGACCACTTAAAACAGGTTGAAAGTAAAGTAGAATGCACCCTAAGGTGCATTCTGCTTTACATTCAGCCTGCGTTAAGCTATCATCTGCTAGGATAAAGAAACTTTTCTTTTAGTACACAGTCATAGCTTTATAAATTGGAATTATTTCTTCAGTGGAGAGAAAAATTAGAGGCATAAAAAGGCATATTAATGGAGTAATGTGCTAATTAACTCTTTCCTCCCTGAAACTTTGAATGGACAATTCCAGTTTCCATTTTAGTCAAGTCCATTTCTGACTTTTAAGGGTTGTTTTTGTCAATGTTTGGCATTATGACAAACAGTGAAGACCCTGATCAGAGGGCTCCTTTTGGAGCCCTCTGATCTGGGCCTTCACTGTTTGCACAGGACAAGTGTACTTTTCATATGTACACTGTTTGAAAAGGACGCCTATATGCGGGACTAGGGTTCTAAGGGTTAAGTGACCATTCAAAAAGCCTTTCCCTCGTACTGTTTTCAGTATAAATGGCAGGTGACTACTTACAATGTACAGGCTGAAAGTAAAGCAGAAATCTCCCATAGGGAGATTTCTGCTTTCTACCCAGCCTGCTGTTTAGCATCAACTCGTAAGGATATAGAAAAGGATTTCAATGACTAAATCTGTGAGGGCAAGAAGTATGAAAATGCCTTTTATGAATTTAAAGCAAAGGTGTGAAAAGGATTTCCTTTGAAGGTAGTTTCTTTAAAGAATTGTTCAATAATAAGGAGCTTTCTTCGTGACTTTCATCCTGCAGATCCTGTCCCTTTTCTTCATGCCTGCCAATTCCTCTTAGTCACGGTGTCCGACTGACACAGGTCTAACAGTAATTGAGGATTTCCTCCCATTGTAGAAAATTTGTTGGTCCAAATGTGAGCGAAATTTCAATTTCATCGAACAAAAAGCTAATTGGGAACCCTTGTCACACATCTAACAGTTGCAATGACGTCCAATTTTCTAAGACCTCTATAAGGCCGAGTAATTATTGAACTTTATAGCCGAGTTGTGCCGTAATTTCAGACTATTTGTAACTTCTCAGTGTGACAGAGATTTTCTATAGCTGACATTAGCATCCTTAGACTATGACAACAGACTGGTGTGTGTGATTGCATAGAAGTCCAGGCTTGTTTTGACCATATACCAGACACATAATATTCAAATTCTAGTCCAGTCATCAGCCAATTTATACAATACTACATGTATTCTTTAAAAGCTCTCTATAATATTGATAAATGGAGATTTCTATCATGCATTCAGCTGTTTTAATTTTTTCAAGAGCCAATTTTGCTACACTTTTTCCCCTATTAAGCTGCAACCTGTCAAGAATTTTGACTAACAGAAAATGCCATAGAAACCTGGTTTAACCCATTCCTCTAAAGAAGCATCTTTTAGTGCATTAATTTAACTTATTCCTCCACTGAAGAAAATAGTTCTAATTTATTCAGTTATTATACCCAAAAAATGTTTTCTAAATCCTGGCTGATGGTAGCTTAAAGCAGGTTGAAAGAAAAGCAGAATGTGCTTTAAGTTGTCACTTATTTTCAATATTAGGAACAGGCTACTGGGTAATGGGTTTAAGTAACTGTTTTTATAAAGGCTGTTGCACCATTCCCAGCAAGATAAATACCAATAGCCCGGGATTTTCAACTAATTCTCTAGAATCCATTACCATGTGGTCAGTAAGACAAATATTTATTCCTCGGCCATGAAGATCTATAGCCTGCTAATGGTGATAGAAAATTACAAAATGGAAAGAATCCCCCATCTCATGACAACAGCCACCCATAAATCCTACGGTTAGCAGGGAATTGAAAACTACTGCTTAACCCTTTCCCCCATAGAAGCGCCTTTTAGCGCATTCAGTTTATTCTTGCCTTGAAGAAAATAGTTCCAATTTATACAGTCATAAATATGTATCATACGAAATAATTTTGATATTCAAGCAGATGATAACTTAAAGCAGGCTGAAAGTAAAGCAGAATGCGCTTAAGGCGCATTCTGCTTTACTTTCAACCTGCTTTAAGTGGACACCTATATTCAATACTAGAGACAGGCTATGTGGGAAAAGGTTAACTGGGAACCAGGGAATAGAAACAATTCATGGGTCAAAGGGAACCAGATTCTTGGACATTGTCAACAGTGTATACCAAGACTTATAACCACACTGGGAATATTGCATATAATCAGGATCTACAATATTTTCATTCATCTTAGAAACAAATATCGTTTGTAACATATTGGTGCAAACAATTCCGACCCTGATCAGAGCTTTAATTATTATTTCAATGACTTTGGTTCAAAAGATTCTGTAACGCTAAAATCATCACCGCCAACCCAAATTCCTCTCTGTGAAGATATTGAATGGCTCCAATAATTGACAATTCTGCTGGAAATGTATACATGTATAATACATAAAACAATATTCAGCTTCGAGTTGGATCAAATTACTTTCCCAAATAATTATAGTCCTTTGTTAAATTGATAGAATTAAATCCATCTATTATGTTAACTCAGACTAACTAAGATTCATTGACGACTTAAAAGACTGGTGGCAGCTTAAATCAAGATGAAAGTAAAGCAGAAAGCTCCTGCAGGAGCTTTCTGCTTTACTTTCATCTTGATTTAAGCAATTGTCTGCTTTAAAAACAGACTAAAGACATTCTTTTCTAAGTAGTTATTACAGCAATTGTTTTATATGCAATCATTACAGGAATTCTTACAAGGCTTCAGATAAGAAGGAGTAAACTGAACAAATCAAATACATTCTCACTTATTTCGGCACCAAATCCTATGGTGTTACTACTCATTAGAATCGTCTCGAAGAGACGATTCTAATGAGTAGTGACACCATAGGGTTTAATGCAGAAATAAAGATTTTTATTTTTGAAATACTCCCCATATCTGGAGCTCTGAAAAATCTTAGCTGTGAAATCAATCTCGGGGAGATGTGAAGTGAAGTGTTTCTAATACTCTCCTAGCCAAATAAATCGGGGAAAACAAGATAAATGTAGTATGATATATATACAGAAAACTAATCACACAGGCATTAAATTGCATGTACAGAACACTGTTTCATAAATAATATATAAAGAACTAAATTAATGGCTTCACATAAATCCAATGACATCTCCGTAGAACAGTTACCCCAGCAGCAATTATTTACATTATTCCAAACTCTGGTAATCTGGTAATGTTTATACTTGAAATGTATATATGTAACAAAACTAAACGACGGAGGGAGACATGGCTCCAAATTAAGCTAAAATGTTTCTCCTTTATTTCTTCATCAAACCCTATGTTGTGACTACTCATTAGAATCGTCTCTTTGAGGCAATTCTAATGAGTAGTCACAACAAATCCTTTATTTCTTCATCAAACCCCCAAGAGACGATTCTAATGAGTATTCACAACATAGGGTTTGATGAAGAAATAAGGATTTTAGTATTTGAGATTGTTCTCATATCTGAAGATAGATTGTCCTCATATCCTGAGATAGAGATATTCTCATATCTGGAGATAGGATGGCTGCCTGTAATTGAAATCTTGCTAGTGGCATTTAGGAATAAAGATGATCCAATACTGTAAGCAGTGTTTACCCAGATCAGTTGAAAAAGCAACCTATTATCATAATCAGTGACTATGATATTTTTCATTTATTACAGGTTAACAACATGGTGGTTCATCTTGGACTACACTATTGACACTGCCAATGCCTATACATTTTTCATACTATGGCTTATATTATACAATAGGATCTTTTTAACATTTAAAACATCAAATGCCATCAAACTGCTAGAAAGTGTTTTCTGCTGAACTTGTGATGCCAACCAAGTGCTTCCCTATACTTTCTGCTTGAAAAGTAAATATATGAACTTCTTCCCTACATTTTAAAGCAAACAGAAAGTCAAGCAGCAGTCTTACTTTGGGGATATTACTTCTTTACCTACAGCCTGCTTTAAGCATCCACTTAAACCTTTAAACACTGAAAGCAATCTATGAATGAAAGGGTTAGACCCCTCGGATTAAGTTGCGGAAATAATGGAAATGGAAAAAGTCCGGGAAAACTCCTCCTGTCTCATAATTTACCAAGTAATCCGGGAGATCAGGAAATAAGAACCCAACCTCGGTTGACCAAACATTCAAATTAGGACACACAGGCAGTCTCCCAAACAGTGGTTGCTTAATGCAGGACAAAAGTGATGCAGAAAGCTCCTATAGGAGCTTTCTGCATCACTTTTGTCCTGTATTAAGTAGTAGTTAAGTATTTAGTAATCTCAATGCTTGGATTTTGAGTGGTGTGTGATGTTGGGTTTAACTGTGTGTGAAAGGTTTGTTTTCGTTAAACAATACTAGCTGCCAGACAGTCAAGGGAATAGAGACGGGCTTTTTTCATGTTGAGGACATCTACAGGTGTTGTTTATAAGTCTACAAGGACTGACAAGCTGTCTGACCCATCTATTTCGCTGTAAATATCGCAAAACCAGTCTAGCTCAAAATGTCTTCCATCCAACATGATTCTACTTTTGTAAATTTTCAGTCAAAAATGCTTCATGCTTTTGATGGTTCCTTGTTTTGTTTTAAAAACTGCTTTCTTAACCTTTTTTTATTTCTAAATCTGGATGAAAACATTTGGATCAGCCTAACTCAGATTCTTGACAATTAATCAACCTTCATAGAAAGGTTAAGGCCAATTAATGTTTTTTGTTGCTTAGGTTTTCCAGTAAATTCTTTATGATGTCATCTTTCAGAAATGGTCACTTGTGCTGGGGTATTATCAAGCAATACTGGATCACTTAATTAAAGAACCAGCATTGCTAGATTAATTAATACCCCAGCATAAGTACAAGATAAGAAGCCTATATCTTGACTTATTCTATCTTAGTTTTTCTGTATATGGACATATTCTCAAAACAGTGGCTGCTTTTCATTTAAGTATATGGCATTTTTTATCAACCAGCATTTTGGTCAAATATTGGGAGAGTTAAATCAACGAAAAGAAATACAATAAAACCTCGCTATTACAACCACAGAATTGTGCTTATTACAAGGCGTTTAAAGCAGGTGACTGCTTAAAGCAAGGGGACAGTGAAACAGAAAGCTCCTTTAGGAGCTTTCTGCTTCACTGTCACCTTGCTTTAAGCTGTCACCTGTCTTTTATACAATCAATTAGCCTTCTTTTTAGTGGTCATAATAGAGAGGTTTCAATGTACATATACTTACTCAGTAAGAATCCAACGAAGCCTAAACAGATTAATATGAGGACAAGCAGAATGAGAGCGAAACATTTCCATGAACATTGCTGTCGTATCGTCTTCTTCCACTCGTGTTTAGCGTTACTGAACTTTGTGTAGTAGTCGGGCTGGGGCGGCTGGGTAGCAGGGTAGGCGAAGGGAACCGTCGGGCTGGCACAGAACTGGTGCGGGTGCACAAACCCTTGCCTGAAAATACAGGATATCAATAATGAAAATATAGGTAAAATATGAGAATGTACAGTAAAACTTCTCTATTATGACCACTAAAAAGAAGGTTAACTAATTGTATAAAAGACAGGTGACAGCTTAAGACAAGATGACAGTAAAACAGAAAGCTCCTAAAGGAGCTTTCTGTTTTACTGTCAACTTGCTTTTAGCAGTAATCTGCCTTAACTATATGATAATGAACACAGTTTAGAGGTCGTAATAGAGAGGTTTGCTGTACTAAAATTATAGTAGAGAGAAACTATTGTTTGGATCCAGATCTCAGAATGTTGCTCGCTCAGATCCAAAACTTAAACCATTTGCCTCATGAAACCTCTCAAAGAAGACAGTTAACCAGAATTCTATTTAATACTGAGCTCCAGATAAGGGAAGTATTTCCCCAAAAACATTTTTTCAATTTCTGCATTTAAGCTTATGGTGTCACCTCTCATTGGAATCATCTCTTCGAGATGATTCTAATGAGTAATGACACCATAGCATTTGGTGCTGAAATGAGTGACATTTGTTCAGTTAACTCCCTCTTATCTGGAGCCAAGGGACTCTATATTTCTGTACAAGACACTTTGTACAGCCAACGTTTATTCAGAACTCCAGGAGGAGCAAGTTAAAACCTGTGAAATGACACAATTAACTTCTAGCGGCTCAAGAAGTCGTAAAGCTTCACAGAACTGCACAGTACGACCTTTATTGCATTACTCCCCTGAAGGGTTTTATCATGCAAAACAAATTTTCAATTCAACTTCTCCAAATGAAACAGAAGAAAGAACATTTTTGGAAATAGTTCCATGGCAGATTTGAAATGTTCAGTATTCCGGTAGTGTAACAATAGACCTAACATTGGTTTTAATTCTTAACAGAATGTAAATACACATGCAGGACTCCATATGAGGGGGTTAACTATACAAATCCAACATTTTCTAACACATTTCAGCACTAAAACCTATGTTGTTACTACTCATTAGAATCGTCTCTAAGAGACAATTCTAATGAGTAGTGACACCATAGGGTTTAATGCAAAAATGAAGATTTTAGTTTTTGAAATACTCCTCTTATCAGGAGCCCTGAATACAGTTACATATCTATATTGTATGGGCTATACTAATGAAAGTCAGATGTGTGGCTGCTCAAATCTTCTCCTGCCAGTAGCATAATTATATTTACCCTTTCCAGAAAACAAAGTAGACCTAGATCAGACAACTCCTGAAGGAGCCGTCTGATCAGGGTCTGCACTGTTTTCTAACAGGATCTGTTTGGCATGATTCTGCACTTCTTCATGGGGAATAAATTTATTAACCAATGGAATAGTTCATATGGTATATTAAATCACAGAATTATACACTGACGGAATCGAAACCTCGCGCTATATCGTAAATCTCGTGCGGCGGATACGAGACTCGCGAGACTTGATAAGAGACTGTCTATTGGTAGTCAATATGATAAATGTGTGTTTTCAAAGCATTGTTCATGGGTTTTTATTCCCGTGAATTGATAGAAATGTCCACATAGTCGTTTTAAATCCTATAAAATGTCAATAAAAACACTAATCCTATAAAATGTCAATAAAAACACTCGAGTCGGTAAAATTTCATGCCAAAAATCGCGGACAACGAGGCAAAAAAGTGAAGATGTTGTCATGTGACACATAATCTCGCAAAATTCAACCGCCGCGAGAGCTCAGGTACTCGCCTATTCAATTTCGCTTAGTTGCTATTCCGTTTTGTATAATTCCGTGATTAAATTATGTTCCTTGTGAGCAGATCGAGTTTAGTATATGAATATTCAGCAGCAAAAAGGTTTAAAATACCAATCTAGACTAGACGTTAGTTTAAATAGCTTCTATTTTCGTTTTTTGTTTTAAAATAAACTCTGAATTTAATTGATTCCAACTAATTAAAAAAAGAAGTTTTTATTGGACACAGCGATGCCAGAAGCTCAATGCCTAAGGTAGCCCTTCAATCTAAGACTCAATTTTTGCGATGTATAATACAATAAGGCCGAGTTTTTCACAATTCGCAAGCAAAAACTTTTAACCATTGCTTGAGGTTATCGTGGTCTTTTCCCTGAAAATCTTAAAGTTAAAGTTTAGCTCTTTTTTCCTCATTGATTGTTTTAAGTATTTCAAACAGATACAGGGCTCCAGATAAGGAGTATTTCAAAAATTAAAATCTTTATTTCTGCAATAACCCCTATGGTGTCACTACTCATTAGAATTGTCTCGAAGAGACGATTCTAATGAGTAGTAACACTGTAGGATTTGGTGCTGAAATGAGTGAGAAAATGTTGGATGTGTTCAGTTTACTCCATATTTTTATCTGAAGCCCTGGATATAGATGATTTGCATACATAGCCATTACTGTTCTCACATTTTTAACTCTAATTTTAACCTTCACTCGCCTCCAAAGTACTAATGATTTCTCATAAAAATTCATGTTCATGCTCATAACTGTTCCTAAAAGAGAGTCATAGAACCTTTTTTCCTACAGTACATCCTTGCAGGTGATTATATAACCTAATTAAAGCAGCAAGACTGTTTACTTCCAGTCTGCTTTAAACCAACCGCCCATCTGTCTTAATTAATAAAGCACTGAGAAAAGGGATGAAATATCATGGTAAAACTGGAGCAATGATGTTTCCCTGCGTAATCAAATTCACCACAATCCTCATCTATCATCCATCTAGCTCATTGAAACATAACATTTTAGCAAATTGCTATATGCTACAAATCTCCAAGAATGATCAATTAAAGCTCTTAATATACAGTCAAACTTACAATAAGTGTCAACTCAAAATAAAAACTAGGAATCTCAGAAGACAAGTTGCAACTTGATGCAGGATAAAAAGGATTGCAGAAAGCTCCTTTAGGAGCTTTCTGCAATACTTTTATCCTGCATTAAGCATTAAGCAACCACCTGTTCTTTTACATTGTCCAATAATATTTTAAAAGGCAAGCAGCTTAACACATAGTGTTTTACTGTATAAGAGTATCTTCTCTGAGTAAGCAATTTCTGTAAAATAACAACTCATTTTTTATTGATGGACATTTTTAGTTTGAAATTAATCATGGGAAAAAGTACATGTAGTCACAATTGATTGGGATTCTGATTCTACACTGTTTGCAAAAGGAACCAGTTTTTTTTTTTTAGAGCTTTGAACGTTTTTTAACCTTTACCATTTAAAGGCATATTTTGACCTCTTTGTTTAGACTCTGAACATATTCACGTTTTTCTCATAAATTGGAAGACCTTTTTATATTGCTACTTGTTCTTTATAAAAGAGCCACAATACATAAGAAAAATTTGTTTTCAAAGCAGCCTAAAAGCAAACAAAATAAGCCCCTAATGTGGATCTCTGGTTCAACTTCAGCCTGCTTTAAGGCACATGATGATCTGGCTTTTGACATTGAAAGCAAGCTATGAGTTCCGGTTAGCATTAAACAATACAAATTTCAAGAAGGCTGAATGCAATCAGTTGACAAGAGAAAGGTGGGGCAAATTAAATGAAATTCACAGGCACTTGTATTAAAATGGACATTCTTTGAAACAAGCAAAATAGTCGTTTTAATTAAGATATATTAACTACTTAATGCATGGTAGAAGTAAAACAGAAAGCACCTTAAAGAGCTTTCTGCTTTACTTTAGTCCTGCATGAATATACACCTCTATTAGAAATACTACATCAACATATTTTAAGAGGGAACTTTACCCAAGTTTGACTGTAAAATGACATTGTCAAGTTGGCTAGGATCAGGTTACATTGGCAAGCAACTCCGAATCAATTTTGACATTTATCCCTTTTGTGGAAACACTTTTAACCTTATAATTGCTCCGTACACCTTGGGATGCTTTTATTCGCTTATGGTGTTTAAGAAATTTAACAGCATAAAGCAGAATTCAAGTAAAGCAGAAGGCTGCTTCAGCAGCTTTCTGCATTACTCTTATCCAGTTTAACCCATTACCCCATAAATATGCCTTTTTACGCCTTTAATATGTTCATCCACTGAAGAAAATAGTTCCAATTTATACAGTCATGAATATGTGTCATAAGAAATATTTTGTTGTATCATAGCAGATGGTAGCTTAAAGCAGGCGGAAAGTGAAACAGAGTGCGCCTTAAGGCGCATTCTGTTTCACTTTCAACCTGCTTTAAGTGGTCATCTTTCTTCAAAACTGGAAACAGGCTATGGAGCTATAATGGGTTAAAGTAATCCAATGCAGACTGATTTTGGAGTTATGCAATACCGGTCACACTACTAGACAATATAAAATAAGACAAAATAATTTCTATCCTTGTTGCCAATGGAAATATTCCCTGGCAATGGTTGCAGACAGCAGTTTCCACGGCAATATAAAAGTTAATCTTCTCCTCAGATCCTCTCTTCTAGGTTGTATCAACATCTAGGTAATAACTCAGTCTTAAAATCGCTATCAGAGACAGTAGACTTGCATGATAAGGAAATGACTTTGTCACTGCGAGATGAGAGAAACTTTTTTCCTCCCCTATATTTGGTTTGTCTCTGAAATACCTCAAGTGCTTGTCTATGTGTGTAACAACTGTGTTAACTCATTACCACATAAATAAACCTTTTTGTGCCTTTAATTTATTCCTCCATTGAAGGAAATAGTTCCATTTTATGTATCTTAAGAAATATTTGCTATACCCTAGCAGAATATAGCTTAAACCAGGCTGAGAGTAAAGCAGAATGCGCCTTAAGGCGCATTCTACTTTACTTTCAGCCTGCTTTAAGCTAGCATCTGCTAAGATATATGGTGCATATTTATGACAGTATAAAGTGATTAAGAACTATTTTCGTAAGTGAAGAAACGAATTAAAGGCGTAAAAAGGCATCTTTATGGGGGAATGGGTTATGCTTCCAAAAGGGGCAAATGAGGTAACAATTGTTTGCAAACCATGCAGACTCTCTGTCTGATCAGAATCCAACTGTTTGGCATACAGATTTTAGAATACCTAATATGGAGAGAAAGGGGCAATTTCAGACTTGATACACACAATTAAATACAAAACTAATGTATTTTACAAGTCTGCATCTCCTGTCTATTGCACTTGCGTTCAGTTTCCTAACCTCCCCTAAAGCAAAGTATTACACTTAAATTACTGTATAACTAGATATTATACAGGGGCCAGGGCTCCAGATAAGAGGGGGTAAACTGCACAAATCCAATCTTTTTTCACTTATTTCAGCATCAAATCCTTACAACTCATTTGAATCGTCTAATTCTAATGAGTAGTAACACCATAAGGTTTAAAACAGAAATAAAGATTTTATTTTTTGAAATACCCTCCCTTTTTTGGAGCCCTGAATTTATATTTTCAGTAAACACATTAATTTTACAAATTGGCAATTTCAGTCATTTTCTGGGTGAAAATATTAATATTGAGAAGCCCACTTATTTGTGCTAGGGGTATCTTGCTGGTCATTTGCAATAAAGTTGGATCCAGATTAGGTAGGAAATAATCTGGTGTCTTAAAAGGACTCAAAATGTTTTAAGAGAGCTATCCCATAACTCCATAGATACACCTTTTTATGCTTTTAAGTTTCAAGTTTTGAAGACCGGTAACCACTTCAAGCAGGTTCAAAGTAAAGCAGAATGCGCCTCAAGGCACATTCTGCTTTACCTTCAACCTGCGTTAAGCTACAATTTGCTGGAATATAGAAACTATTTCCTATTATACATATTCACGACTGTATAAATTGAAACAATTTTCTTCAGTTGAGGTATAAATTAGAGGAATAAATTATAGGCATAAAATGTTAAAACATTTTTCTGTCAAGAAATATTTAAGCAATAATGGACTAATATAAGGAAAAATAATTATAAACATACTTTTTAAGATCCTCTTTGGATTTCTTTTTAACAATAACTTTCACCATGTTTAAAGTCTGTTTTTTCCACTAAATTGAAATAAGTTTTCACACTTTTCACTGTAACGTCAGTAAAGTGACACCAGCACACTACAAACACACAGCAGTTGTCGTCTCCGCCACGAAAAACTACAATAAACCCTTCTTCAGTTTCCGCAAACGATTAAATAAAAACTTCAATTTTATTCCCAGTCAGCATGCCTCTTGGACAAATAGAAATCCAATTGTTACGATCTTCTCACTATTCTCTCTATTGTCACGTCTTGTCACAGGCACTGCTGCGGGTACAAGCTATCTGAGCTTTTTATCACCTCACGCTCTAGAAAACTTAAATCTGTTAACAATCATTTTCAGCATACTACTCCCGAGTTCAATAGATAAAATGATATATTTCCAATCATAATCCCGATACCGTGCATCGTAGTATGTAAGAGGGTGTGCGAAGCAGAATCACGATTATCTAACCCTGCGTCTTCTGTCCACTACTGCCTGATACTGCAGAGCAGTCCCTCTGATTGATTTTACGTCCTAGAACTCATTATGTGCTAGAAAACTATCCACGTCCACTCTCTCTCTCTCCCAACCACTGTCCTCTCGGTCTGTTTACCTTATTTACAGTAATGGTTTGTGTGGCCAATAAATCATTGGTCCATTCCAGTGCTAAGGTGTGCAAGAGTCAATACAAATTGGGACATACATTTTTCTTACAAGACTGTTTTGGTTCATTCATGAAGTAATGTCCTGCTAATGTGCTATCCCAAAGAATAGGGGTGATCAAAGCAATTAACCGATTACCCTATAAATACACCTTTTTACGCCTACAAATTATCACTCCAATCAAGAAAATAGTTCCAAGTTATACAGTAATAAAATATGTATCATAAGAAAAATGTTCTATATTCTAGCAGATGATAGCTTAAAGTAGGCCGAAAGTAAAGCAGAATGCGCCATATATCAAAATGTGCCATATGGCGCATTCTGCTTTACTTTCAACCTGCTTTGAGTAGTAACCTATCAACAATACTAGAAATAGGCTATGAGGTAATGGGTTAAGATATCTGATAAGTAAGAACAAGTAAATATTTAATTCAAGACAAAAAAAAAATTCAGAAAGCTGCCTACATTACTTTGGTTGTGCATTGAATCGACAGCTGTCATCTGTCTAATGTATATATTTAACTGCCACTCTCCTACATGGCCAAAAGTTCCAAACATCTATATCCAGTTGTGTTTAAGGCAGGGTACTGTTTAACCCATTATCCCATAAATACACCATTTCATGCCTTTAGTTCATTCCTCCTTTTAAAGAAAAGTGTGATACCTTTTTAAAGTCATTAGAGTGTTTTAAGTTTAACCCTTTGAACCCTAGTCCCGCATATTGGCGTTCTTTGCAAACAGTATACATGTGAATAGTACATGTGTCCTATGCAAACAGTGAAGACCCAGATCAGAGGGCTCCTAGGAGCCCTCTGATCAGGGTCTTCAGTTTGTCCTAATACCAAACATTGACAAAACAACCCTTAAAAGATAGAAATGGACTGGACTTAAAACGGAAACTGGAATTGTCCATCTAAAGTTTCAGGGAGGAAAGAGTTAAGCAGTCGTTAAAGCAGGGGTTGACTGTATCGGAGAAAACTTCACATTAAAACACCCCTGAAGGCTTTGCATGCTAGCGGTGAAACCATGACAACCTTTGCAAACAGTTTGGATCCTGATGAGACGCCGCATTATGCAGCATCTCATCAGAATCCAATCTGTTTGACACTCTGACCTTGTTATGAAAAGAAATTTAGAAAATTCTATTTTTAGAAACAGTAGCAGACAACAATAATTGTTGCAGATGAAAAATTAAAATTATCTAGCATTCAAAGAGGTAAAATTCCCTCCACCCAGGGCTCCAGGGGGTTTCTGAACAAATTCAACATTTTCTCACTCATTTCAGCACCAAACCCTATGGTGTAACTACTCATTAGAATCGTCTCTTCGAGACGATTCAAATGAGTAGTGACACCATAGGGTTTACTGCAGAAATTAAGATTTTAGTTTTTGAAATACTCCCCTTATCTGGAGCTCTGCTCCACTGCAATGAATGTTGGAGAAGATAACCGTAAATTTCTGCAATTTAGATACTCTGAGCTGCTAAATTAGATTGTAAAATTTAACTATTTAGTTGTTTAATGCTTCCCCATCACTTTATTGACAAAATTATTGTCTCTGGGTAATATTTATCCTGAAAATTTGCCTTACAGTATAGAAATTATCCAAACTCGATTAAATTCATAATATTCCCCAGTCGTCATCTCTCAAATCTTTCCAAGGTTGTCTTGACAAGTCATGACATTTGCAAACAGTTATGACCCAGACCAGACACTCATTATGTTTCTTATCAGGATCCAAACAACTGAACTATTACTTACCGATGCATTTCCTTTTTCAAAAGAAAAAGATCTATGAATAATGTTTTTATTATAAGACTATTTTGAAGCATGTAAGATTATAGCAGAATAAAGTTCCATCTATATCAAATGGTGTCATATTCTGAAACTTTAAGACTAAATTTCATTCTTGGATATAAATCTAAAAAGAATTATATGTATATAATTATGGCTCATCAATTTTGAATTATCCGTTGAGAAACTAAAATTTTGATTTTATTTCCAAATCTCAAATCCCTACATCAAAACGTAAGTTGTAACTAAATAATTTACAGGGCTGCAGATAAAAAAAGTTATTTAAACAAATCAATCATTTTCTCACTTGATTATTTCAGCACCAAATCGTATGGTGTTACTACTCATTAGAATCGTCTTGAAGAGATGATTCTAATGAGTAGTGACACCATAGGGTTTAATGCAGAAATAAAGATTTTAGTTTTTGAAATACTCCCCTTATCCTGGAGCTCTGATAAGGTAATAGTCTAGCTATACAGACAGTTCCGAGTCGGAGGGACAAGAGCTGAAGACCGGTCATAGAAATGAAAACAAGTCTGTAGAACCAAATCATATGGTGTTACTACTCATTAGAATCGTCTCGAAGAGATGCTTCTAATGAGGAGTGACACCATAGAGTTTAATACAGAAATAAAGATTTTAGTTTTTGAAATACTCCCCTTATCTGGAGCTCTGATAAGGTAACAGTCTAGCTTGTCTGGAATACAGACAGTTCGAGTCTGAGAGGACTGTGGTCATAGAAATGAAAACAAGGCTGTAGAAACGCAACGAGAACTTTAATTACAACTCTGTCAAAAAATTTGCATTTGTCAATATTCCATATTTCAAATGAGTGTTTTGTGAAAAGATGATTTTTTTTTCTTTCTTGCGCTATAGGATGGCTATTGATTTGCACCATTATTACTTGCGTTACGACTTGTATGGTATAAATCATGGTTTTGCCTTTAACAATTTAGCAGCAAATTAAGGCCTTCTCTGAGACTCTCTCTCTCTCTGAAAGCAACATGATTGGTCATAGAAATATTTGTGCATACAATCAGAATCTAAACCTGATTTAGGATTATATAAATTTGTAATATTGAAGGATGACTAAAAGTTAAATTATAAATTCCCTGTAGCTTTATAATTATTTTATATAAATAATTTTTTTTTGGAGAAAATAACATATTTCATTGATGAGTTTTATTCTGCTTTACATTAAGCCTGTTTTAAGCTAGTTTCTACGTGAATCTAGAAAATATTTCTTTTGCTAAATATTCATGACTATATAAATTGGCATTATTTTCTTCAGTTGAGGGATAAATTAGAGGCGTAAAAAGGCGTATTTATGGGGTAATGGGTTAATTTGTTGAAGCTACTCTTTCTCGGGACGATTTTTTTTAATTCATTGCCAATGTAATAGTTCAGATGGCAGATGTTAATTGTGATTAATGTTTTATACATGAACAGGGCTCCAGATAAGAGGGAGTAAACAGAACAAATCCAACATTTTCTCACTCATTTCAGCACCAAATCCTATGGTGTTACTACTCATTAGAATCGTCTCGAAGAGACGATTCTAATGAGTAGTAACATCATAGGGTTTAAAGCAGAAATAAAGATTTTAATTTTTATAAATACTCCCCTTATCTGGAGCTCTGCATGAATATTCAGTATGAGAAGGATATATAACACAGGTTTTACTGTACAGCGATCACCTTCTTGAGATCTGCTTGTTATCAATAACCCTGACATACTTTTTACTGCCATTCACTCCACGATACCATTTTTGCTTAATCAGCATCTCTGACACAATGGAACCATACTGCGCTATTCTTTGATACCCTTTGCCGACTGAAACACACAAACTAACCAACAATCAAAACACAGCCTACAAAACAATCACAAACAATGAAACTCTACCTCTTACGAAACCCAAAATTATTCAGTAACTTTTCTTGATTTTGCAGGAAATAATACTGTTTTTATTAGTTTTTAGAAATTTTGAAACGAATAATTGGCAAGTAGAAACGTGTCTTTGGTTGTTGAGGATGAACAATTACTTCCAGTTCAGTGCCTACCAACGACTTGAGTAATTATCTGCAGGCCTACCTTCCGCTATGCTGGATTTATTACTCTTTTTAAGCAATCAATTTTTTATCCATCACAATAATAACGACGGCCTCATACTGAGTCTATCTTCTTACACACTATAAGCCTAATCTGCAAATTGAAAAACCACAAAAAACACTTGTCTACAGCCCATGTCTATAAACCTTTGGATGCTGGATAAAAAAAAATCTCCTAAAAACATACCCTGCTCTAGTTCTAAAGTTGATCCTTTCTTCTTTGTATCCCATTACCCCATAGCTTGTTACTAGTATTGAAGATGGGCGACCACTTAACCCTTTGAACCCTAATCCCGCCTATAGGCGTCCTTTTCAAACAGTGTATATGTGAGTAGTACACTTGTCCTGTGCAAACAGTGAAGACCCAGATCAGAGGGCTCTGAAAGGAGCCCTCTGATCAGGGTCTTCACTGTTTGTGATAATGCCAATTATTGACAAAAACAACCCTTAAAAGTCAGAAATTGACTAGACTAAAATGGAAACTGATATTGTTCATATAAAGTTTCAGGGAGGAAAGAGTTAAGCAAGTTGAAAGTAAAGTAGAATGCGCCTCAAAGTGCATTCTGCTTTACCTTAATTCAGCCTGTTTTAAGGTAACCTTTTCCTAGGACATAGAATTTATTTCTTATGGTGCATATTTTGACTGTATTAATTGGAGGTTTTTTCTTCAGTGGAGGAATAAATAAGAGGCGTAAAAAGGAGTATTTATCTAATAACAGCTAGGTTACAGCTACAGCAAGTTCTAAGTTATCAAAGACTCAGCTGTAGATTAAGAAGATGCAAAATCACAAGTTGACACTCTGCTTTCATACATCAGGCCCGGCAAAAAATGAATATCAGAACGTTGTGACATAGAGGCCTTCTCAGCAGATGTCACTAGTGTTGCACAGAAGCACAGTGGGACAATGTCGATTGAAAATACAATGTCCCTTAACTCATCCCTCATCAAGCTAGGTGTGACTTAACCCTTTACCTCATAGCCTGTTTACAGTTTTGAATACAGGTGACCACTTAAAGCAGGCTGAAAGTAAAGAAGAATGTGCCTTAAGGCACATTCTGCTTTACTTTCAGCCTGCTTTAAGCTAAAATCTGCTAAGCTATATAAAATATGTTCATGAGGGTATAAACTGGAACTATTTTCTTCAGCGGAGGAATAAATTAAATACGCTAAAAGACGCTTCTATGGGGGAAAGGGTTAACCTTAGGCCTTGTATTGCCGGAACTGCAAGATACAGTTGGCATCAGCAAACAGTGGATGCTCAGATCAAATACAGAGTAAATTGGAACAGATCTGGGGCCCGCTTCATAAAACTTTGTACGACAAATGTTGTTGTAAGACAGATTATAAAAGTCTCAATTATTATTTATTTTTCAAAGTCTCAATTATTATTTATTTTTCAATCTAATCCTGTCTTGTGACATCTCTTTGGAATCGTCTTTTCAAGACGATTCCAAAAAGATGTCATAAGACAGGATTAGACAGAGAAATAAGAAATTAAATGTATTTTAAAGTTTTGACCTATGACCGTTTTTGTCGTACAAAGTTTTATGAAACGGGCCCCTGTTTGCAAATGGCAGTAAAGTCCCAGGACGAAGACAAATCCAACTGTTTTAACTCTTTCAACACTAAGTAACTCTTGTCGGTTAGAAGGTTCCCTTGTGGATCAGTTTAGTTACCAAAAACAGGAACCAGTCTACTTGGGAAATCTGGGTAGTTTAACACTATTGCTCTGAATTAGCAAACAGTGTAGACACAGATCAAAGAGCTCCTACACACTGTTTGCAAATGTAATGATTATATTTGAAACAGGTCCATGGTGTTGAAAGAGTTAATAAAAATTTAAACTCATGTTCTGTATATTTTTTTCTTCTAATCTTGATAATGTGTGCTTCTCAAAAAAAAATTCTCCAAGAAAACTGTGAAAATGCCAAACGGTCCTTCAAATTTAATCAAATTGAATTCTTCAAATTGGAAGCACTTACGGAAAGAAGAGGTTAGAATTGGGCTCCTGAGGCACCATTTTACATCAGGGCCGCAGATGTTACTAGAAAAGTCTAGGTTATAAAACTCACATCTTTTCTTCTGACACAGGACTATATTAACCCATCACTTACAACTATCCAGAATCCTTATATACTGTCATTTGCAAACAGTGCAGACCCATTTGAGATGCAGATGCACTGTTTGCTATATTGAAGCATTGAGATCCCTTTAGAAAGTGGACTTATTGAAGCTGGATAAAACAAGGAATGCAGAAAGCTCCAACAAGAACTTTCTGCATTATTTTGTCCCACATTAAGCAAAACTTCTTTTCAAAAAGAGAGACATTGTTTCTATACTAAGTGACTGTTGTGCAGAAGTTTAACAATAACAGGGCACTATAACTAGTTTAACTTTTCAAACGCTGAATAAAATAAATGTTGTCCGCTTAAAAATTGCTGTCTGCTGACATTTTAATCAAGACTTGTTTCTATTTTCATTTCCAGAAAAACAACATGAGTAATTAATAAATTTGGATCCAGATCAGAAGCCAAGTGATATTGTATTCAGGCTGGGTTTAAGCTGTTTGGGAATGTTTAGGAAGCTGGTGCCCAGCATTTAAAGGTTTAATATTGCCAATAAGTTACTAAGAGGAAGGCATAACGGCAGCCAACACCAATAATTTAGCTTTTAGTATAAATCAAATATTGCCCCAGTTTGCATGAAGCTTATATCTTACTGTAGGAAAGCCTTTCCATTAAATTTATACAGAAATTTCTCTCTTAACCCTTTGAGCCCTAGTCCCGCATACAGGAGTCCTTTTCAAACAGTGTACATGTAAAAAGTGCACTTGTCCTATGCAAACAGTGAATACCCAGATCAGATGGCTCCAAAAGGAGCCCTCTGATCAGGGTCTTCACTGTTTGTCATAATGTCAAACATTGACAAAAACAATCCTTAAAAGGCAGAAATGGACTAGACTAAAAGTGAAACTGGAATTGTCCATTTAAAGTTTCAGGGAGGAAAGAGTTAATCCATTACTCTATAGATACACCTTTTTACACCTTTAATCTATTCATCCACAAAATAAAATAGTTCCATTGTATACAGTCATGAATATGCACCATTAGCAATATTTTTCTACATTCTAATATATGGTAGCTTAAAGCAGGCTGAAAGTAAAGCAGAATGTGCTTTAAAGCACATTCTGCTTTACTTTCAACCTGCTTTAAGTGGTCTACTATCTTCAAAACTAGAAACAGGCTATGGGGTAATTGCCTAATTGGTTAAACTACACCCAAACCAAGTCTTGTTGTCAGTCTTTAAAACAGGTATCAGCTTAACCCATTACTCCATAAGTATGATTTTTATGCCTTTAATTTATTCCTCCACTTTATAAAGTTATGAACATGAATCCAAATAAAATATTTTTCTTGTAGATGGTAGGTTAAAACAGGCTGAAAGTAAAGCAGAATGCACCTTTAAGGTGCTTTCTGCTTTACTTCCAACCTGCTTTAACCCTTTCCCCCATAGAAGCGCCTTTTAGCGCATTCAGTTTATTCTTGCCCCGAAGAAAATAGTTCCAATTTATACATTCATAAATATGTATAATGCAAAATATTTTCTATATTCTAGCAGATGATAGCTTAAAGCAGGCTGAAAGTAAAGCAGAATGCGCTTAAAGCGCATCCTGCTTTACTTTCAACCTGCTTTAAGTGGACACCTATATTCAATACTAGAGATATGCTATGTGGGAAAGGGTTAAGTTGTCATCTGTCTTTAAAATAGAAACAATCTATGGGGGATCAAAGCATTAGACACTGCAAGGCTGTAATCAGCTGCGACCAAATTATTATCAGGTGACTAACGACTCAAACCTAATAATGGTGTGCATCATTATGCATGTGCACAAGATGTCAGTCTTCGTGCACTAATCTTATCAATTAATCAAGTGCCATCTGACAAGCTTTTCAAACTTGAAACTCTAAATTTCTCAGAACTTTCTCAGACTTGCCATACCCGTTATTATATGGCAATAAATCACAGGAAGCAACATCTTAATACAAAGGCCGGGAGATGCACGGAAACAAAAAATCTATCAACCAACCCTTTTATGTGTTAGAACAAAAACTTAGGCGTTGGAAAATAGTTTGAATTCAGATTACTCAGAATCTGGAAAAAAACAACAACAACCAGTTGACACTAATATCAGTGTTTAATTAAAATGAAGTAAAAACTAGGTTTTACTGTTTGGGCTGACATGAATTTTGAAGCAAATGAAAAACAGTGATTGTGCAGCATTTTGACCCAATTTAACCCTGTACTCCATAGCCTGTTTCTAGTTTTAAGACAGGTGACCTCTTAAAGCAGGTTGAAAGTAAAGCAGAATGCACCTAAGGCACATTCTGCCTTACTTTCAGCCTGCTTTAAGCTACCATCTGCTTCAATGTACAAAATATTTCTTAGGATACATATTTAATGACGGTATAATTGGAACTATTTTCTTCAGTGGAGGAATAATTTAAATGTGTAAAAATGTGTGTTTATTGAGTAATGGGTCAAAACCTTTTCTACACACAAGCACCTTAGAAATTATGTAACTTATAAACAGGTCTGCACCTCAGAGTCAGATGAAAATGACTTCAAGTTTTGTACTGGTATCGGAGAAATGATTAAATACTGAATGTATGTCAATGGGCACTTTGCAGACCTCGTTGACCCAGATACCCTAGGCTTCTGGTGCCCTGTAGCTCGAATATTGCACCACTCGTCATGGGACATCATTCTTCTTACAAATTGAATAAACAACAATGTGAAATATAATTGAGAAAACGCCATTTGAGACAATTGGAATTGAAAAGGTTAACCATCTGCATGTCAATTACCGCCAAGTTTGTGATAAACTTTTGCAAACAGTTTGGATCCAGATGAGACGCTGAGTTACTCGGCGTCTCATCTGGATCCAAACTGTCTGACACTCTGATGATATTTTCAAACACAAATTGCTGATGTATCAAATCTTAAATCTGAGAAATGTAGTTGACAACACTTACACAGCATGTTAAAGGCTTGAAGGCATAGCTTGCTAATGATTGCTGCACGGTGGATATCCTGCGGACAATTGCAGACTAGTGCCATAATTTGTCAATTGCGGTGACACAAGATATGGCAAAAACTTCTGGTTTCAAAGTTGAAGAAATCTAATCAAACACCTCTAAGCAGTTTCTAATTTGTAAGTAATAACTGAGTCCTCGCAAAGTGTGTGTTTACAGACAACTCAATGAAAAGCTCCAGATAAGGGGAGTATTTCAAAAACTAAAATCTTTATTTCTGTATTAAACCCTATGGTGTCACTACTCATTAGAATCGTCTCTTGATAAGTTGATTAGTTACACTATAGGAGTTAGTGCTAAAAAATTTAAATAGTGAGAAATGTTGGATTTGTTCAGTTTACTCCCTCTGGAAGATGCATGCATGGAGGTCAGTAAAGACATGACTGGCCAGGTAAACTGAACAGTTTCAATGTCTTCTCCTTAACCCATTACCCCATAAATACATATTTTTACGCCTTTAGTTTATTCCTCTACAGAAGAAAATAGTTTTCTTTATACAGTCATGAATAAGCTCCATAAGAAATATTTTCTATATCCTAGCAGACATGCAGTAGCTTAAAGCAGGATGAAAGTAAATCAGAATTGCCTTATTTGAAGCAGTCAAAAAAAATTGTTATTTTGTATACAAGTGACTACAAGGGAAAACGTTAAACAAAAGCGTATGAGAATACTGCACACAATTTCTTACTATCAGCCCGGATCCATGCACAATAAAACACCGAAATTCCAGGACATTTTTATATCAAATAATCAAGGGAAATAAAGAAAAGACAAAATTTATGATCCACAGTTTCTTTGGGTTACAATATTCAAATTTACTGACAACTTGGGTCTAGTTTTGCTATTTATGCCACAAAAATGATATTATTTATTTTGTGTCAATAAATCTTTGCTACTTCTTTATACTCAACATTAGAAGAAGAATACGCATTATGTGAATCCAGTTCATTTTAACATGTAAAGCTGGTTTTAATTAATCTCTTATAAAGCTCCACTATCATGACAATTTGAAGACTTATTTTTCATGTTTAACGCTGGTGGTATCTTTAGAATCTTTCTGCTTTACATTCTACCAGCTTTAAGCTGCTGCCTTTTATGCCAGAAATGAATTTGCTTTCAATTATTCATAATAACTGGAATTTATAGTGCAGCAAAACCCTACTTTTTGTTTCAAGTCTAATAAATAGTAAATTAACACTCAATGTTCAAGACTGTATTTTTTCCCAATCAGGTTTCCCCACCTCCCTACGGCTTTCAATTCTAAATGTCAGTAATATAATATGAACTAGAATGGAAAATATGCTTGAAGGAATTTGAATATTAAATTTCCTGAGAAGAAAAAAAAACTTTGAAGTACTTTGAGGCCCTAACTACCCCTTGTGGGTATTAAGATTTACGTATTACTACTAGCAAAATTAACTCTTAGCAAGTTAGCAGAGAAACCATAATAACCTTTGCAAATAGTTTGTATCCTAATGAGATGACACACAATGCCACATCTCATCAGGTTCCAAACTGTTTGACACTCTGACTCTATTTTGAAAAGAAATTAAGAAAATTCCATTTTTAGAAAAATAGCAGACAACAATAATTGTGGTTGCTGACGAAAAAAAATCCATCAATCAAAGAGTTTAAATTAATCTAAATACAGTTGAAACTCAATACTTTGAAATCTGATAGTTCGAACATACCCATATTTCAAAGTTAAAACGTGGCTTAGCCACGTTTTAACTTTGAAATAAGGGTAAGTTTGACTTAAGCAAAATAGAATTATGGAAATTCAACATATGAAATACTGGTGCAATCCATTTAAGCAAGTTCAAAGTATCGAGTTTGACTGCATCTCACGGTATTGTAAATGGACTCTTCTAGTGCACCTGTTGGACAAGTTTGTAATCAGGAATAGGGGATTTCTTACAGCCTTCATTAACTTTGCTTTTTAGGTCAAATTTACATAAATAACCCGATGAGATGCTGCCATCTGGATTTACACTGTTTGCAAGTGTTTGTTTGATTGGACCCAAGGCATAACTAAATTAATATAGCCCCAGGCATCACTGTGATGAGAACATGTCTTCAATCTAAGTATTCCAAATTGTTTTGTTCCTGCTAGCAAATAAGTTAGATTACTTAACCCATTACCCCATAAAAACAGCATTTTACTCCTTTGATTTATTCCTCTACTGAACAAAATAGTTCCAATTTATACAGTCATTGATTAATAAGTTTCATTAAAATATTTTCTATATTTTTAAATTAACAGATGGAATCTTGAAGCAGGCTGGAAGTAAAGCAGAATATGCCTTAAGGTGCATTCTGCTTAACTTTCAACCTGCTTTAAGTAGTCATTTATCTTTAAAACTAGAAACAGGCAATGGGGTAATTGGTAAGTCCACCAGCAAAAACTAATAGTTGGTCATGAAAAAAACAACTTTTTTATGAGTCACATAACTTCCTCTTCATTTGTTTCAGAAATATGCATTTTTAAATTGATATTTGCACAAGTAACAAATCATATTTCTGTAAAATTTAAAAATTGTGAGTGTCTCTCTTAAATATGAGTCAAATGAGAAGCCCAGGATGTCGCCTTTCCAATTATAAATCACCATTTGAAAGCCCGGGCCGGTATCGTGATTCAGTAATGAAACTTTTAATATGAAGTCAAAAAATGATGGATAATGATTGGGTGTTCTTAAAGGACAAGGGGGCATTAACCCTTTGAACCCTAGTCCCGCCTGTAGGCGTCCTTTTCAAAAAGTGTACATGTGAATAGTACACTTGTCCTATGCAAACAGTGAAGACCCAGATCAGAAGGCTCCTTTCGGAGCCCTCTGATCAGGGTCTTCTCTGTTTGTCATAATGCCAAACATTGCGAAAACAACCCTTAAAAGTCAGAAATGGCCTTGACTTAAATAGAAACTGGAATTGTCCATTTAAAGTTTCAGGGAGGAAAGAGTTAAACAGTCAACTTGCAGTCAAAACTCAGTGAGGAATGTGCAGGCATCCTGCAAGACTGCAGTAACTACATTAATTACATGCATGCTAATTTTTTCGTCTGCAACAATTATTGTCGTCTGCTATTGTTCTAAAAATACAATTTTTCAAAATTTCTTTTCAAAATAGAGTCAAAGGTGTTGAAAGTGTTAAGATGTAAACAGGATTTCTGCATTACAGTCGCACAAGTCTTCATAAAGCAACATTTGTCTAAAAAATAATTTTGCATTACAATTAGTATGCATTAAAATAGCTATATATGTCTTAAGATTTATACATGTATATTTGTTTATTGAATGGTCATGCATGGAAGACACAAGTAGAACTTTATGAACATTTTTATTTTAAAAACTTTGAAGTCTATTAGTTTTCTAGACATTTACACACTGTTTGGATCCATATCAGACACATTTTAATCTGCAATCAGGATCTAAGCTTCTGTCGCTCAAATTTCGTATATGCATATTCAAATCTCAAGAAGACAGGGTCAATATCAGAATTAACTCAACTAAATTTTTGAGCCGTTAATAATCATTCAACATTCAAAAACATACTACTATCTCTTTTATCATGTGGTGACAGTTAAGTTACAGACTCTTCTTGTTCAATTCAGAAGAGTCACAATCTTCTAAACAAAAACACTAACAACATCAGTCTTGCAGTCCGAGTGCAGCAAGCAAACCGACATGCAATAGGCATACCAGCAATTCGCATGTTTCTAGGGCTCCAGATAAGAGCTATAGGGAATAAACTGAACAAATCCAACATTTTCTCACTCATTTCAACACCAAATCCTATGGTGTGACTACTCGTTAGAATCGTCTCGAAGAGACGATTCTAATGAGTAGTGACACCATAGGGTTTAATGCAGAGATAAAGATTTTAGTTTTTGAAATACTCCCCTTATATGGAGCTCTGTTGGTCATGCATGGAAGACACAAGTAGAACTTTATGAACATTTTTATTTTAAAAACTTTGAAGTCTATTAGTTTTCTAGACATTTACACACTGTTTGGATCCATATCAGACACATTTTAATCTGCAATCAGGATCTAAGCTTCTGTCGCTCAAATTTCGTATATGCATATTCAAATCTCAAGAAGACAGGGTCAATATCAGAATTAACTCAACTAAATTTTTGAGCCGTTAAGAATCATTCAACATTCAAAAACATACTACTATCTCTTTTATCATGTGGTGACAGTAGTTACAGACTCTTCTTGTTCAATTCAGAAGAGTCACAATCTTCTAAACAAAAACACTAACAACATCAGTCTTGCAGTCCGAGTGCAGCAAGCAAACCGACATGCAATAGGCATACCAGCAATTCGCATGTTTCTAGGGCTCCAGATAAGAGCTATAGGGAATAAACTGAACAAATCCAACATTTTCTCACTCATTTCAACACCAAATCCTATGGTGTGACTACTCGTTAGAATCGTCTCGAAGAGACGATTCTAATGAGTAGTGACACCATAGGGTTTAATGCAGAGATAAAGATTTTAGTTTTTGAAATACTCCCCTTATATGGAGCGCTGTTTTTTTTAAAAATTTAAGTTCGCCCTGGTGCCGAGGTGATCACTAGATAATGCACACTACTTTCTTATTCATTGAAGTTCTGATTGATCACCATTCATTATTAAACAAGACAATAAAATTCATACAAAAAGTGCTGGGAAACAGGAAACAAAAGTACATACACCATGCAAGGGCAGAATTGGATGCAGTCAATAATGCACTGAACTAACTCTTTGCATGCTGGGCAATTTTTTCGTATGCAATAATTATTGATGTACGCTATTGTTCTAAAAATATCTTTTGAAAAATGTTTTTTTTCAAAGCAAGGTCAAAGTGTCAGATTGGATCATGTTAAGACACCACAATATGTGACATCTTATCTGGATCCAAACTGTTTGAACAGATCATCACGATTCTGATGGTAGCATGCAAAGAGTTTATTTTTTTAATTTTGCTGATGCTGCTGTTATTTAGTCTACTGTAAATTCTCTCTATGTCTTTAAATCATATAACAACTTAATGTAGGACATGAGTAATTTAGGAAGCAGGAGCTTTCTGCATTACTTTTGTCCTGCGGTCAGCTACCTTTAAAAAATCTTCTATGCTAATTGGTTGCTAAAGATAGTCCATATTGACCTATTTCAATCAAAACTATTCACATGCCAAAACTCAGTTTTTATTGTTTAAGGCAGGAAAAAACTTACAGCAATATTAGATGTGTTATATAGCGCCGCCAACTTAAAGCAAGATGAAAGCCACTGCCATGAAATTCTGCATTAAGCCAATATCTTTTAGATTGCCAATGCATTGTCTTATGATTGATGATTAACATAAAATGGATGGTTATTATTATACACAATTTTCATCACAAATTTTCCAACACTCTAGTTTGAGGCTAAAAACAGATCTTAATTACATCCAAAAATCTAACATAACAATGGAACCGAAAATTGCTTACCCAAGACAAATCAACCTTTAAAATGCTATAACCAAATCAATGAACTTTTGCAAACAGCTGACACCAAGATAGAAGCAGGGCTCCAGTTAAGAGGGGATAAACTGAACACATTTCAACACCAAATCCTATGGTGTTACTACTCATTAGAATCGTCTCTTCGAGACGATTCTAATGAGTAGTGACACCATAGGGTTTAATGCAGAAATAAAGATTTTAGTTTTTGAAATACTCCCCTTATCTGGAGCCCTGTAGAAGAGCAAAATCAAAAGTATCTTCTGATCAGGGTCTACACTGTTTGTATTGGCATATTATTTACCAGGACAGCTCCTATTCTATGATGAGTTAGATGCACTATACAGGGCTCCAGATAAGAGGTAGTTTTTTCAACAAATCCAACATTTTCTCACTCTTTTTAGCACCAAATCCTATGGTGTTACTAGTCATTAGAATCGTCTCGAAGAGACGATTCTAATGAGTAGTGACACCATAGGGTTTAATTCAGAAATAAAGATTTTAGTTTTTGAAAAACTACCCTTATCTGGTGCTCTGATAGTCTATATACAGAGCTCAAAGATTCAACTTCAATAAGATGGTCCATTCTTTGAACACTAATCTTATATTCAAACAAAAATGTTGTTTTCTCTAAGTCTGAAATTCTTTTTACTTTTATATTAGTAGATATATAAAATCCTTGAGACAAACAGATTGGATCCTTATCAGACGCCGAGTAAGATCCAAACTGTTTGCATAGGACGAGGACAAAAAAACTTGTTTCTAGCATTCCGAAGATGGAGGGAAAAAAGTTTATGCTGGTAATGCTAAATAAGCAAGTCTAGCATCTGGTGGTTGCTTAATGACCCCTGGGAGAGAAAGTAAAATCTGATTTTCAAATTAATGCTAATGAGACTGCGGGTTCTGTTAAGACAAGTATCGAATTGTTCCAGTATAAGTACACAATTTCTTTATTCAAAGAACAATATTGTTGTATAGCTGAGTATGAAAAATGATGACATTATGCAGTCAAAATTGGGTTGTCCGTTATGGATGGGCATTGAGGAATTCTTAAAAGTTTGTATTTTGTATGAACATACTTTTTTTTATATAAATAATTTATCGATTAAATTCTGCTGGGAGATGTATTTTATATGACATAGAAATGCATAATTCAGTAGCAAAGAGCTTTCTGCATTACTACCACTATTATTCTGCCCTATTAACCCTTAGCCTGCCACTCACAACTATAGCTCCATATGCGTCTCATCCAGATCCAAGCTGTTTGACACTCGGACAACATTTTCAGCAATTTTGAGCAACTTTGAAACTTGAAGCAGACGAGAAATATAGCAGACGACAATTTATTTGGCGGGCTAAGGATTAAGCAATAACCTGTCTTAAATCCTGCACATGATATGGTAAATGGTCCCTAATCATAGTTAACTCATACTTGTAACTATACTCTGTCTACATAAAGATGCTTAACCCTTTCCCCCATAGAAGCGCCTTTTAGCGCATTCAGTTTATTCTTGCCCTGAAGAAAATAGTTCCAATTTATACATTCATAAATATGTATTATACGAAATATTTTCTATATTCTAGCAGATGATAGCTTAAAGCAGGCTGAAAGTAAAGCAGAATGCGCTTAAAGCGCATTCTGCTTTACTTTCAACCTGCTTTAAGTGGACACCTATATTCAATACTAGAGATATGCTATGTGGGAAAGGGTTAAATAATTTCAACCACCTGTCTTAATCCTTCCCTCCCTCCCCCACCCCACCCCAGCCCAGCCCAGAGTGTTTTCAGTATTGAATATAGATGGTTGCTTAATAAAGCTGGTTGAAAGTAAAGCAGAATGCTTTACTTTCAGCCAGCTTTAATTAAGCTTACATCTGCAAGGAACTTTTTCATAAGGCGCACATTCACAACTGTATATATTATAAAGTAGAACTAATTTCTTCAGCGGTGGAATAAATCTAAGAGGTATCTATGGAGTAAAGGGTTAATATTGTTTGACTATATCTGCCACAATGATTTTGACCTCAATTTCAAATCAACAGCATTTCTGTCAAACAGCTATGTCGGATTAATGCCCATAAAACAATTCTATAGTTGTAACAAGTAGAAACAATGTCACCTGTACATGCATACAAGTCAACCTAATCCCTCTAGAACAATTTCAAGCCCAAGAACTTTACCCGTGAATTTCTCTACGCTAAAATGTATGATCGTTTTAATGATGAAAATCAGAATTAGCTAATGTTTCACTTTCATTTGCAGCTCATAATTCTTGATTTTTCTTCCTCCTCCCAGTTTGGATCTCTAATTATACTTTAGATTTATTCTCCCTACGCACACAAACTTTTAATTGAATACTGTTCAGATCCTTTAACATGCGTAACAAATTAAAAGATTCTTTATTTCATGCTTTAACTTTGTGCTATATTCGTATCTATAACAGAAAGCAATACATGTTCAAAGGAAATTGTACGGACCTTGTATGATGTAAAAATCATGGTCTATACTGTTTGTTAAGGTCTTATTTTACAGGTTGGTTCGGTTGAAATGAGTAAAGGTTGATTGATGTTAGAGATTCAGTGCTCATCAAACTCGATAATAACCTAACAAGACAGTCAGAGCTCCAGATAAGAGGGAGTATTGTTACTGAACAAATCCAACATTTTCTCACTCATTTCAGCACCAAATCCTATGGTGTTACTACTCAATAGAATCGTCTCGAAGAGACAATTCTAATGAGTAGTGATACCATATGGTTTAGTGCAGAAATAAAGATTTTAGTTTTTGAAATACTCCCCTTATCTGGAGCCTTGTAACAAGAGAATCAACTTTAACCAGTTTGTGACCAGATCACCTTAGATTTCATTACACATTGCTGTCAGTAAAATCCATTATACTTATAACACTCAGAAAATATTATTTCTATTTCTGCTTCTTAACAGAAGCAGAAATAGAATTAACATTTTATCATAGATAGCATATTTAAAGCAGATGTCGTTATTTTGCATGGCCTCATTTTCATGTGCTAGAGTTGAGGCCCCGCTAATATTGGTAATTATTGATCTCCAATTAAACTATCATCCTTGAACATTTCTGCCTCATATCATCTCATCACATTGATGTTCTCATTCTTAACCAGAAAATATCTCGGAACTTTTAAAATGTTACAGACTAACCTGCTTTAACCCATTACCCCATAGCCTCACAGTTTCTCATTTTGAAAATAGGTGACTACTTAAAGCAGGTTGAAAGGAAAGTAGAATGACACTGCACTAAGGCACATTCTGCTTTACTTTCAGCCAGTTTTAAGCTATTATCTGCTAGAATATAGAAAATACTTCTTATGAATCTTATTTGTAACTGTATAAATTGGAACTATTTTCTTTAGAAGAGGAATAAATTAAAGGTGTAAAAAGGCGTATTTATGGGGTATTTGGTTAAGACAGATTTGCATCCAAAATGCATGACAAAGGCAATATGTGGGAATCATTAGTGACTGTGATATTAAGACAATGATTTAAATTACTCAATATCTAATCTAGATTCTTCAGGGCTCCAGATAAGAGTAGTTTTTCAAAATCTAAAACCTTTATTTCTGCATTAAACCTTATGGTGTCACTACTCATCAGAATCGTCTCTTCGAGACGATTCTAATGAGTAGTGACACCATAAGGTTTGGTGCTGAAATGATTGAGAAAATGTTGAATTTGTTCAGAAAACTACCCCTTATCTGGAGCCCTGTTCTTACAGTTTGCAAGTGCCACTCAATGTCATCATGAGCGAGTTCTCAAGATTTTAATTCCAAACATGTAGGTCAGAGAAATCCGCCGGGAATTTTAAGTATTGGAATAACTTTCATGTTCTTTTTTTAACTTCTTTATTTTTTCTGGCTACAAAATAAAAACTGCATTCACATGTTGTTGTTTTTACTAAATAATTGAAAAACCTGTTACTTATTGCCATCGCTTAGTTGAAAAGAAAAACTAGAATGATCCAATAAACATGTTTTAAAAAAAAACAAAAAAAGTTTTTTTTCTGTAATTTAAGTTATATTTTTATCTGTTTTTGTATTCCAAAAACTGCAGTTTCAACACTAAACAGAAACTTGTATAAAAGTAGTTACCAAAACGTGGACAAATTGTGCATCCATTTATGGAATAAGCAAGGGGATTACTCTACAAACTGATAATTGCTTAATGCAAGACATAAGTAGAGTAGAAAGCTCCTTTAGGCTGTCACCCATCTTTAAAGATCTCTATGCTTCTAACAAATGATTGAGCGCTAAACACATGTTTGACTGTTAGAGTTAATAAACATCAATGTCTTCCCCCAAATATTGATAACCCTTCAACCATGTAAAATTGTCAGCTACATATATTCCACAGATACTTTCACTAAAATAACAAACGCTCTCATACATGCCCCTATTTAGCGAAAAATTGCAAGTTCACACCAAGCTGTTTGGATCCTAATCTGATATGGAATTATCACACACGGTGTAGATCTATACTGTAGGTATAATTCATTTGTTCTTCTACGCTTAAAGGTTGGATTAGAGTGAATGAAAAGACCGCGACTGTCAAACCTTGAAGACCATTCAATGAACAAACATAGCAATATTTGTAGACAAATTGGCAAATTTTTAATGCAGGATAAAAGTAATGTAGAAAGCTCCTTTGGAGCTTTCTGCATTACTTTATTCCTGCATTAAAGAACCACCTGTCTTTAAAGACCCTGTGTGCATGTTGTATTGTAAGTGTTCTATACATCAGCTGGACTGTACCCTCGGAACACCAATCTTGTTCACAGTAATAGATTTATCCCGGAAGCAAAGAAACTCTAGAATTTGATGTAATAAAAAATGACAGCAAACTAACCTAATAACTGAGATGAGCTCCAAACGGTCAGTCTATCAATCATGAGAGATTGTAATTAACATGCATCTTCAACAAATGACCTTGACCTTGATCTTAAAAGGTGACCACAGGTTAAGTTCTTCAATAGTGATACTAAAATTGTCATCCAGATGAAATGTAGGCTGCCAGCTGTTGATACATGCATTTAATAATGGCAAAAGACATACAAATGATATGAATTATGTGATAAAGGAACCATGTGAATTCTAAATGCAGAACAAAAGTCATGCAGAAAGCTCCTTTATAATGCTTGTTCTGCATTAACCTATTACCCCATACCTTTTTACACCTTTAGTTTTTGTCTCAGCTAAAGAAAATTCTTCCACTTCATACATTCAAGAATATTAAACATAAGAAATATATTCTATATCCTAGCAGATGTCAGCTTAAAGCAGGCTGAAAGAAACGCATAATGTGCCTAAACCCTTAGCCTGCCACTCACGACTATAGCTCCATATGCAAACAGCTTGGATCCGGATGAGACGCCGAGTAACTCGGCGTCTCATCCGCATCCAAGCTGTTTGACACTCGGACAACATTTTCAGCAATTTTGAGCAACTTTGAAGCACTTTGAAAATTAAAGCAGACGAGAAATATAGCAGACGACAATTTATTTGGCGGGCTAAGGGTTAAGGTGCATTCTGCTCTACATTCAACCTGTATTAAGTGGTCACCTTTCTTCCAAACTAGAAACAGGCTATGGTTAAGTCTTCACCTTATGGTAAAAAATTACTTTAATAAATGAGATCATTTGGCAAAAAAGCAGATTTTTCACCATGCATATTTCCAAACATGGCATTTTACTTTACTTTCTAAATACATTTATGGGGAAAACATACAGACATAAAGTAAGCAACAGATAGATATAGAAATGTCAATATACTGGCCAGAGGCAGCCAGCGTTGCATGCTTGTGACAGGCCAAAGTACCGCGAACTGTACAAGCTATACTTAAAGTACAATGTTGTTAGTCTGTTGTGCATCATCAGGGCTCCAGATAAGGGGAGTATTTCGAAAACTAAAATCTTTATTTCTGTATTAAACCCTATGGTGTCACTACTCATTAGAATCGTCTCTTCGAGACGATTCTAATGAGTAGTAACACCATAGGATTTAGTATTGAAATAAGCGAGAAAATGTTGGATTTGTGCAGTTTACCCTCTCTTATCTGGAGCCCTGCATGATCATTCATCATGGTCCAGACGGTTTGTTATGATGCTGCAGTCCATTTGAAAACTGTAATTTCCAGCTTACTGGCAATAAACCGTCTGAATGCACCTACGTTTTATCACTGGCATTATGAAGTGTGGAAAGTGTTCTGTTACCAAAACTAGTTATAGTCATCAAGTCCAGTGCCTATAGGCTCTGATCATAAGTACAGCATGGGCATATTCAGTACAGCTTTTTCAGTTGCTTCTCTTTTATTTTTTCGACCCATTACTATATAGCCTGTTTCCAGTTTTGTAGAAAAGTGACCACTTTAAGCAGGTTGAAAGTAGAGCAGAATGTGCCTGAAGGCACATTCTGCTTTACTTTCAGCCTGCTTTAAGCTACAATTTGGAAGGATACAGAATATACTTTTTATGACACATATACATGTGACACATAATTATACATGACTATAAAATGGAACTATTTTCTTCAAAGTAAAAATTATCACAATATGTGTGAAAAGGTATAAATGGATTCGAGTAAAGTGTTACCCCTTAAATATGCATTTTTACGCCTTTTTTTTATTTCTCCATTGAGAAAAAAAGTTCCAATTTAAACAGTCATGAATATGTACGAAAAGAAATGTTTTCTTTATCCTAGTAGATAGTAGCATAAAGCAGGCTGAAAGTAAAGCAGAATGTGCCTTATGGCTTAAGTGGTCACCTGTCCTCAAAATTAGAAACAGGCTATGGGGTAATGGATTATATATTTAAGCTCTTCAGCATTTTGTTGGGTATGAAAGGTGCAAAACATGGTGTAAAGGTGGTGAGATGAAGGTAGAAAGATGTGACTTACGTATCCCATGCTTCTTGGTATTCGTGATTCTGGTTACCACCACTGTTTGGCACTCTACATGCGAAAATAAAATACAGACTCGTAATACTATAGCTAGGCTACAGGTGTACATGGAATATCTACTGGTGTGACACAGCCATTCAAAATGGACAGGATTTTTACATAAGAAGCACCTTGATGCAAGACAAACATAATGCAGAAAGCTCCTGTAGAAGCTATCTATACATAACTTTTGTCCTACGCTGAATTGATCTTGCTTCTTTTATAATTGGTTGATAACAGGTTTGTCAAACCTCTGGATAATGACCATTTAAAGAGAAAGCAAAGAGATAGACCTTTCTGCATTGATGAGAAAGCAAAGAGATAGCGCTTTCTGCATCAAGCTTCCAGATAACATGTGTGTATCTAGCTTGCTAAGAATAGTTCAACATTGGTTTGACTGTGGACAATAGATTTATCTCTTTGCATGCTTTTGTGAGTAACAAAATATTAATATCTAATAAATGTATAAGGTATTGGAACACTGTGTAGACTACATCAGGTAATTACAGAGAAGCTTATTGACACTCTGTCTACCTTGTTGGCTTTTCAAAACACTATGAGCTATGTGCTGTAAGACTTTGAGAGTAAAGAGAACTTGATGAATGAACAGAGCTCCAGATAAGGGGAGTATTTCAAAAACTAATATTTTTATTTATGCATTAAACCCTATGGTGTCACTACTCATTAGAATCGTCTCTTCGAGACGATTCTAATCAGTAGTAACACCATAGGATTTGGTGCTGATATAAGAGAGATAATGTTGGATTTGTTCAGTTTTACTCCCTCTTATCTGGAGCCCTGAATGAAACATGCAAAGAGAGCTACATTAGGAATGTCAATACATATTGCATGAACTAGGCTGTGGTTTGTGACAGTGAAACATGCATTGAGGTCACAGTGATACTTGGAAACAATTGTTACAATAATTAATGAGTTGGCTTAACCCTACAATTGCTGAATTTCATAATAGCTCGAGTCCTGAAAATCTTTATTTCAAAGTTTGCATAAAATTTCATTTTTAATTAAACAATTGTTTTGGCAACCAATCTTGTATGGAGATCTATAATTGTAGTTTAAGTGGCTATAATGCAGGAGGAAAGAAGGAGCTTTCTGCATTGCTTTTATCCTACATTAAGCTATTGTGTACCTAAGCAGCTGACAATTACAAGCTTTAAATTGAGTCAGGAAATACTTCATCGATTGATGAAGGAAACACCTGAATACCGCAGCATGAACTATTACAATGGCTAATAAAACAATGAAAAACTTCATAAGGAAATAATGCAGACTCAAAAGAAAACAGTAATTTGGGTCTTCACTGCAAAGCATCAATATGTGCTAACAAAAGGAGAAGTGTTAAAAAGAAAGGACCAGCATACTGAATAGCAAACATCTTGATAACTATAAAACTCTCGACTTTACTTTATTCAATTACCAAATACCTAAGATTGTCAAAACAGTCAATTGACAAACCAGCTTCGAGCACTGACACAGCTCATATATATGTAGTATATATTTTCACCATTACTTACAACTGAGGCAATCTATTTGTCACTCGAGGCGCGATGCTAGTGTCACTTGAGTATACATAAATCTAACCAAATCTGTAGGAAAAAACCCATAGAATCATGCCTGCCGGGCTGGTTCTCAATCGTACCAGATCAAGAGATGTATACAGTCAAATGTGGATATCCAGGGCTTGGTGCAATACTATTGTAACTCCTTCACAATTGTGAAGGAGTTACAATAGTTTTGCAACAAGCCATCAAATTATATACTAAGCTTTTCACTGCTATTGTCTAAATTGTTGTCGGCTTTCTTTAGTCATAATATATACCATTTAACATGTTATTACTGAAGATAGGTGACCATTTAAAAGCAGGCGGACAATAAAGCAGAATGTGCCTTAAAGGCAAATTCTGCTTTATTTTGTGCATGCTTTATGCTACCATCTGATATGAAAATACTTCTTATGGTGCATAAACTGCATATTAATTATTGTATAAATTGCAACTATTTTCTTCAGTAGAGGAATAGATTAAACGCATAAAAGGGCGCATAAAAGGGCATATTTATGGTCAAATTAATGGTTAAAGATGTCATTATTTGAAAGAAGTATGAGTATTTCTAAAGACAGAAGACTGATTAACTCTTTCCTCCCTGAAACTTTAGATGGACAATTCCAGTTTCCGTTTAAGTCCAGTCCATTTCTGACTTTTAAGGGTTGTTTTGTCAATGTTTGGCATTATGACAAACAGTGAAGACCCTGATCAGAGGGCTCCTTTCGGAGCCCTCTGATCTGGGTCTTCACTGTTTGCACAGGACAATTTTACTATTCACATGAACATTGTTTGTAAATAACGCCTATATGTGGGACTAGGGTTCAAAGGGTTAATGCAGGACATAAGTAAAGCTTTCTGCTTTACTTATGTCCTGCATTAAGCTGCTGTCTGTATCAGGAATTAGTTGATATTATATACAATGAATGTACTTATCATGTGTTTGCTTGTAGTTTCCACATCTATGATAGACCTAGTGTTGTTGTTTATCATTGTTCTTGTTTATCATTGGGCGCAGGCTTCATTGATTTTCTCATCACTTACTTCTACTTTCGTCTACAACCAATCTTACACTAACAGACCATCAGCAAATGGTTCTGATCCAGATCTAATCATCAACACCTGATAAATATCAATCTGCCTAACATTCAAATAGAAATCATAAAATATTAAATCAACTCAAAGAAAAAAATTGACCAAAAAATCTGATTATTTACAAGCAGATGACGTTTTTTAGTTGCAACAAGGGCTGAACATTTTCATCACTGAAAATCAGTATTGAATATCTTTGCAACAGTCTAGATCCAGATTGAGTCCCGCAAATAGTAGAGTCTAATCTGGCTCAATAATAATTGACATCTAGACTCTATTTTTTTGTATACATGTATAAAGAATACTGATATTATTTACGAGTTTTAGCAGAGAACACTTTCAGTAGACGACAGATACTCAGTGTCGAAGGGCTCAAGTCTTCTCACTCGATGAAAATGCTATTAGATAATACTTGTAACTCAATTTTCCATCCCTTGGCCTTCTGGCTGGGAACTGAAGAAATTTCCCTCATCCTGTTTTTTCCTCTACTAACACATAAGCTCATCAGGAAATCACCCAAAGGCTTGGAGTAGTAATCAAGCTTTAAACTGCTGAAAAGCCCATCTTTAAAGGACAACACATGAGCCACGGCATAAGAAAATATATCTCCAAACATTAAAATCAATTTCAGGATACTCTTAACCCCATCCCCCCATAGCCTGTTTCTACTTTGGAAAACAAGGTACCACTTAAAGCAGGTTGAAAGTAAAGCAGAATGCGCCTTAAGCTGCATTCTGCTTTACTTTCAGCCTGCTTTAACCTGCTACAATAGAGAAAACATTCCTTATGATAAATATTCATGAATGTATAAATTGGAACTATTTTCATTTTCTGCATTTCTTTAATCCATCAATACAAGCAACAACCTGCATTAAATTAAAGATCTCGAATTTAGAATTATACTGAAATTTTCAAATTTCTTCCAGAAAATGAAAAGTTGAAGTTAATTTTCAGAGTTTTTTTTTTTTTAATATTATTTCAGAAAATAAAAGTAAAACGGTCGGTGCAAACACTGATAAGAGGGCTCCGTAAGAGGCATGCCTGTATATTACCACTACTCCTGCCTGTCAATTCCACAGACCGAGTTGTCACCAGTCGATCAATCAGCCGTTCGATAGATTTAATGTAATAATGTCAATAAGTCAACTCAGCCATGCGATTTTTTAATCTAAGATGGATTGGATTTAAGTTTAATTGTAACCAGTCAATTTTACCACTTCTCATGCTGAGTAAATTGTCTTTTTAAAAAATATATAGTTCCATTAAAAACATTACCCAATTGCCTGTTTCTAGCTTTAAAGACAGGTGGCCACTTAATTTAAGTTGAAAGTAAAGCAAAATGTGCATTGAAGCAAAATCCTCTTTATTTTCAGCCTGCTTTAACCCATTCCCCCCTATGAATACGCTTTTTACGCATTTAATTTATTCCTCCGCTGAAGAAAATAGTTCCAATTTATACAGTCATGAATTTGTATCATAAGATATATTGCTATATTCTTGAAGATGGTAGCTTAAAGCTGGTTGAAAGTAACACAGAATGCGCAGAATAAGCAGTAACATATTTGCGCAGAATAAGCAGCAACATATTTGCGCAGAATAAGCAGCAACATATTTGCGCAGAATAAGCAGCAACATATTTGCGCAGAATAAGCAGTAACATATTTGCGCAGAATAAGCAGCAACATATTTGCGCAGAATAAGCAGTAACATATTTGCGCAGAATAAGCAGTAACATATTTGCGCAGAATAAGCAGCAACATATTTGCGCAGAATAAGCAGCAACATATTTGCGCAGAATAAGCAGTAACATATTTGCGCAGAATAAGCAGCAACATATTTGAGCAGAATAAGCAGCAACATATTTGCACAGAATAAGCAGCAACATATTTGCGCAGAATAAGCAGTAACATATTTTCTAAACAAGAAACAGGCTATGGGGTAACGGGTTAAGCTGCAACATCTGTTTCTTGCTTTGAGGCACTATCTGTTTTAATTTCAGCTTGCTTTAAGCTGCCTTCTGCTAGGATATAGAAAAGATCTCATGGATGGTGCATATTCATGACTATTATAGTATAAAGTAGAACTATTTTCATCCGTGGAGGAATAAAGTACAGGCGTAAAAATGCATATTTATGCAATACATGATTGTATTGCACTTGAAAGACAATGGTTACATCCCCTCTGAAGACTATCACAAGCCAAGCACAGTTGTTTCCCTTCTCAAATCACAATCACAATTGCACAAGTTCTAAGGGGGAAAAACCATACTGGAAATGGTAATTTGAGCCGCAACTTTAAAAAGAAAATACCTTTTTTCTCTATTAAGCTGATCTTTACAGAAATGCATTCTAATGACTTCATATTTTTTCTCATAATGCCTTTTCATGCTTCTATGATGTCACAATAAAGAGCCATTATAATTTTTTCTTAAATCTTGACATATGGATACTCAAAGTAGACTAAAAGTAAAGGAAACATTTTTGCTTTACTTCTCATCTCATCTAAACAATGCTGAAAAAACCTATAAAGCAAATGCTTAAACCCTGCCCACTGATAGAGAAATATAACAGATAGTGATGTTCAACAAAAATATTGGTTGAAAGGGAGAAAACTCATCTTTCTTATTTAAAATTTACTGACACAGTTATGTCCCTTGTAAGGCTCTCTCTTGCACGGATTTCATTGGACCACATTAAAGATAGCTTGTACATTGAAAATTAATAGAAAATTTATTGTTAGAAACAATGAGCCTGCTTTAAATTGCTACCTCTGTTTAAACACAATCTATGAGCCATCATTAGCTGGTAATGACTTGATATCAGCAGGATTTTAAGTGTTACAAAAGTCAACATCATTTAGGGTCAGGATAGTCAACATCATTTAGGATTATGGAAATCAACATCATTTCGGGTAAGGAAACGCAACATCATGTGCACTTCTACCTAATCTGCAGAATTTACAGCCAAACTTGCATTAGACAACCATTGAATGAATCGTCATCTGTAGACATGGTTTTGTGATCCCTAGATGCAGGCCAAAAGTAATGAATAAAGCCAGGGTTTTAGATAAGAGGTAGTAAACTGAACAAATGCATAATATTTTCACCCATTTCAGCACCAAATCCTATGGTGTTACTATTCATTAGAATCGTCTCGAAGAGACGATTCTAATGAGTAGTGACACCATAGGGTTTTATATTGTGATAGAAGATTTTTAGTTTTTGAAATACTCCCCTTATCTGGAGCCCTGATAAAGCTCCTTATGGGCTTTCTGCATTACTTTTGTTCTGCATTCAGCCACCACCTGTCCTTATAAATAATTATATTATACAAATTTATCCACTTTTGGATGAATGTTTAATTCAAGTCTGACTGTAACATTCAACTAAAATGTGGGTACATACCTATCATTTAGCACTACATTTGGTTTTGTGTCACTGGGCTGGAATTGTCGGGGCATTGTGGCGGGGTCAATCGGGCGATTTGGACTGTGGAGATCTGTAGCCATCATGAGAGGGATCGAGCCCGATCTTGGCACCGTCCGCGGAAACCTTGGCTGACCATCTGGACCTGCCACTGTAAAATACATATAGAAATATATCAATAAATCAAAGGAGCTTTCTGCTTTACTTTCATTTTGCTTTAATATGTCATTTGCATATTTGGATATAGATGATTTCAGCTAATGGCTGTGGAGGAACTCTTTCATAGTCATACAAATCCGTATATATCCTTTTCCCACATAGTTATGTTTTTAGTATTGAAGACATATGGTTGATTAAAGCAGGTTGAAGTAAAGCAGAATTTAAGGAGCATTATGCTTTACTTTTAGCTAGCTTTAAGCTATCGTCTCATAAATCTGCTAGATTATAGGTAATATCTCTTAATGGTTCATATTCATGACTGTGTAAAGAGGAAATATTTTCTTAAATGGAGGAATAAATTAAAGGCGCAAAAAAGACTATTGGGTAATGGGTTAACCCTTTGAACCCTAGTCCCGCATATAGGCGTTCTTTTCAAACAGTGTACATGTGAATAGTACACTTGTCCTATGCAAACAGTGAAGACCCAGATCAGAGGGCTCCTTAAGGTGCCCTCTGATCAGGGTCTTCACTGTTTGTTATAATGCCAACATTGACAAAAACAACCCTTTAAAGTCAGAAATGAACTAGACTAAAATGGAAACTGGAATTGTCCATTTAAAGTTTCAGGAGAGAAAGAGTTAATGTTCACGGACTGAATCATATCATCATTACAATTACAATATACATGTCATCAAAGATAATTTCTGTTAGGATTAAACACAACATTAACCCTTAGCCCGCCAAATAAATTGTTGTCTGCTATATTTCTCGTCTGCTTCAAGTTTCAAAGTGCTTCAAAGTTGCTCAAAATTGCTGAAAATGTTGTCCGAGTGTCAAACAGCTTGGATCCGGATGAGACGCCGAGTTACTCGGCGTCTCATCTGGATCAAAGCTGTTTGCATATTGAGCTATAGTCGTGAGTGGCAGGCTAAGGGTTAACTCTTTGCACTCTAGAAATGAATTAACAAAATTGTTGCAACCTTACTTTTGCAGACGGTTTGAATCCAGATCAAGCCCCATTATATGTGGGACCTGAACTGGATCCAAACTGTTACACACACGTATTCAATTTTTGTAAAACTGAGATTGAAAATTTACAAATGCAAACTTCAAAGATCACAAAATGACAAGTGCACATTATTTACTACGCAAAAGTGAAGACTGCAAGGTCATCTAAATTTTATTTGTCTATCCAGCAAGTGACAGTTAAACCTCTCTTTTACGACCACTAAATTGTGTTACTTGACAGGTGACTGCTTAAAGCAAGGTGACAATAAAACAGAAAGCTCCGTTAGGAGTAATCTGTTTGATTGTAACCTTGCTTTTAGCTGTCACAGGAACTGTCTTTAATACAATCAATCAGCCTTTATTTTAGTCCCCCTAATAGAGAGGTTTTACTGTATCAACAAGATGTATTGAAATAGTGATTCTGTTATACAGAACCTCTCCATAATACTGAATTTTCAACATTGTTAAAATAGAAAATGACAGATCATTACTTTACTATATTAGAGAAAAGAACATTATCGGTTCTCTCTGAAGAATTCAGATGATAACTGAATTCCAAAAAGATCAACATGCCTATATATCATTTTGTTTGGAGTCCATTATAAGCATTCACTCTGAACGCTGCTAGCAGTGAATATCTGAATTTTGTAAACCGTTTGTATCCAGATCAGACGCTGCGTGACGCTACGTCTGATCAGGATCCAAACTGTTTGCCATTTAGGTTTATTTATTTAGATTTACAAATTAAATATTTGATTTCAGAATTTGAGCAGATGACAGTTTTCAGGAAGAAGCCACATATTGAGTGCTCAGAGGGTTTATGTCTGTAAAAACTATAGATCTATCCTAGTAAATGAGAACAATCAAGAATTCTGCAGAACATAACCAAAGTTTGAACGATCGTAGCCTTGAAGGTTTAATCCTATGATTGGGTTTCATATAATATATCAAGCAATAACAATCCAGACTGAAATAATGACTTGGTGAAAATATAATTGGGGAAAATTGACAAATGAAAAAATCCAGTGTAAAGGGGAATAACTCTTACAGTAAGGATGGCACAAAGAGATAACAGAGTTGCCTCCCTTGACATATGGTTTTTCCATCCAATAACTCTTACCAGACGTTCAATATTTTTATAGCCAGAAATATTAGATTTAGCAATATATCACTATTTTTACTGTCATTTGAAAGATGAAACAAATTAATTTTCCAAAATTCTACTTTCATATACTCCAGGCATATCCATTCTGAAGCAGACGTCCATTGGTTTTTAGCGGAATTACATTTTCCACCCTGCCCTTGGCTATCATGTGGTTTTGTGGCTCTGGTAAGAGACTAAAAACCCATTACCCAGTTAGCATCAGTCATTATGTTACATCCTGGGAGCCAGTCCCCATTAAAAAGACATTTCAATTCCTTACAGAGTCATTTAAACTTCTAATGTTACCCCAGAGACCAGTACCTATTTTACCCGGACCACATGACAAATAGTCCTCGACACCCAGGCCTCAAACAATCTACTGCAATTAACTTTTATCAGTAACCAATTAGCAAGTTAATGTGCCCTGTCTACAGATTGAGTGGACCAGTCTAATCTGGGCCCTGCCTTATCTACGAGCAATCAATAAAATCCATGTATAATGCAGGGCACCAGATAAGAGGGAGTATACTAAAAGTGTCAAGCATTTTAAGAATTTTCTCCTTAATTTCTAAATGAAACCTTATGTTGTGACTACTAATTAGAATCGTCTCAAAGAGACGATTCTAATGAGTTGTCACAACATAGGGTTTAATGCAGACATAAAGATTTTAGTATTTGAAATACTCCCAGTTTCTCGAGGCTATATTAGTGATATGGTTACTGATATCTGTACAAAAGTTAAGACAAGTCAGAGCCCCAGATTAGTGGAGTATTGCAAAAACTAAAATCTTTATTTTTGCATTAAAACCTATAGTGTCACTACTCATTAGAATCGTCTCTTCCAGACAATTCTAATGAAAAGTCACACCATAGGATTTGGTGCTAAAATTTTGGATTTGCTTATTTTACTCCCTCTTATCTGGGACCCTGACATGTGCTATAATAAATAGCTCTCCTGAGACTCGTGGATTTACAATTTTAATGTATTTTAGTTTTTCAATATGGATGAAAGGGAAAGGATTATGCTTTGATGAATGTTCAAAGTATGGGGGGAATTTATCTTGTTTGTTATGACCCTAAAAGACTAAACAGTCACAAAATTTGTCTATGTTCCTTTTCTTATAATATCTAATGAGCTTTCATCCCTTTTAAGAGAAAAAGTGAATCTAACACCATCATTTTCTATATTCTACTAGCAGATGGTAGCTTAAAGCAGGCTGGAAGTGAAGCAGAATGCAAGGATATAGAATTTTTTTCTTACAGTGCATATTCATGACTTTATAAAGTGGAGCTATTTTCTTTGTTGGAGGAATGAATTAAAGGAGTAAAAAGGTGTATTTATGGGGGAATGGGTTTAAGTGCTAATCTTTCTTCAACATTAGAAACAAGCTATGGGGTAATGGGTTAAATCTTGTAATCTGGAGTTCAGGTATAGTAAATTAATTATGCAGAACTCCAGATAAGGGGAGTATTTCAGAAACTAAAATCTTTATTTCTGCATTAATCCCCATGGTGTCACTACTCATTAGAATCGTCTCTTCGAGACGATTCTAATGAGTAGTGACACCATAGGGTTCAATGCAGAAATGAAGATTACATTTTTGGAAATACTCCCCTTATCTGGATCTCTGGTTCTGGTATAGTAATTATGTGACCTGCCAGTGCTAGCGGTGCATGTAGCCAGCACACACTCGGGGCTTGTTAATTTTCCACAGCAACATGGACTCACTATCCATTTGACATGACATAGATGGATTGAGTTAATTTCCTGCCACAACTCCAGCTAAACCCCAGCCATTTCTGGCCAACATTTTTGTAATTTGACGAGATTTCATTGGAATTGATCAATGTCAGAGGTGGGAACAGCAGGTCTTTGTTCAATGAGCCTCGGCAATTTACTCTATATCATTGTAAAACCTCAAGCACAATATGCTTATAATTAAATTATACCATGGTTTCACCCATGTCATAAATTCCTGTACTATATACTTTACTACTAAATAGTTGAATATATTAATCAGGAGATGTTTTTAAACTGTGAAATAACTATTTAAGAAGTTGTATAATAAGCATTCTTCTTTTAATAAGAGGTAAAATAAAACTTAAATTTCCATCAAACCATAATTATGGTGCAACTACTCATTAAAATTGTCTCTTTAAGACACAATTCTAACGAGAAGTCGCACCATATGGTTTGGTAACTGTCACATTAAAATGGAAATTATTGGACAATATTAAGTTTTAACACAAAATCCAGAATAAAAACAGTTAAAATATGATTAAAAATGTAAAGGGTTTTCAGACAAAAACATTATCTATCCTTCACCAAAGAATGGGTTAAAGATATTGTAAACTTTGCAGACCTAGATCAGTTGCTGTGTTTTCAAGATTTTATTTGATTTGGGACTTTACTTTTTGTAAAGAGCACATAGTGCTCATGGTGATTGCAAGATGCATATTCACTATTAATAGCTTTAGCCATTATCCAGAGCCCCAGATAAGGGGAATATTTCAAAATCTTAAAAAACCTTTATTACTGCATTTAACCTTATGGTGTTACTACTCATTAGAATCGTCTCGAAGAGACGATTTTAATGAGTAGTAACACCATAGGACTTTGTTCAGTTTACTCCCGCTTATTTGGAGCCCTGCATGATTGCCCATGTTTTCTTTGCCTCTATATAAACTGAGGTCATGATTAACAATTCCGAGCATGAAAACAAAGAGCCATTAGACCAAGCCAAGATCAGCTGGACAGATTATCTGATTATGCTAGAGAATAACACTTCCAGTCAAGCATTCAAATGACTTGGATTAATTTTCCCTTTACTCTGTATGATTCAGATGCTTTCATACAAAATGGCAGTCACTCAGAAAATGTCATTTTTTGCTGCTAGATTACTGTGCCCTGGGCTCTTGGTCATTACTTCCGAAGAACATACCATGGTAAAGAGAGAGATTGTCAACTACAAGATTGATTTACACAGATATGTTCCACTATAATGACCCTGCCAAAGAAGGCTCATTGATAGTGTATAAGACAGCAAGAACCAGGAAGTTTAACCCATTTCCCCATAACTACGCCCTTTTTACGCCTCTATTGTATGCCTCCAATGAAGAAAATAGTTCCATTATATTAATAATCATGAATATGCAACATAAGAAATATTTTTGATGTCCCAGTAGATGGTAGCTTAAAGCAGGATGAAAGTAAAGCAGAAAGCTCCTTCAGGAGAATTCTGCTTTACTTTCATCCTGCTTTAAGCAGCCACCTGTCTTAAACAAAGAAATAGGTCATATCTGAAGTGATTACAATATTGGGGGCTTGCAATATACTGTTTTTTACTAGTAGTCATAATAGCAACATTAAACACATTTCCTCAGTCTTTTGATGTCTTTAAATAATTTTAGTGTATTTTACCTTATGCAAGAAATTTACACCTAGTGACCTACTCATACACTAATTTCTTTAATATCATTTTCTACAAGGTTAGAAACTACCAAACATAAGAATGCTTACATTCCATCATTCAAAAGGTTAAGCAGAGCTTCAGATAACGGGGTATTTCAAAAACTAAAATCTTTAATTCTGCTTTAAACCCTATGGTGTCATTACTCATTAGAATCGTCTCAAAGAGATGATTCTATTGAGTATGACACCATAGGGTTTGGTGCTGAAATAAGAGAGAAAATGTTGGATTTGTTAAATTCACTCCCTCTTATCTGGAGCCCTGCATGGGTTTAGCATATGACAGGGTGCCAGCAGAGCTTATAAGTATAATGTTGTTCAATTTACTGTCCGCCCATTCATCTTCATTTACCACTAGTGTAATAACAGTTATATTCCTGTACAATAAGTGTTTTATTACATGGTTATGTTAAGTTTCCCTATATAATAAGTGTTTTATTGCATGGCTGTAGCTAGTGTAATTTGCATAATTGTGAAATATTACCCCTAAGATATTGACAGATTATGACAACTGCCTGTATCTAAATGACCCTTAGATTGTCAACAAGGCAATATAGGACAAACCAAGCTAATATAACATGGTTACTAGATAAACGGGAGTAAAACATAGTTCTTATGTCTCTGACAAACTCTGTGTTAGTTATGAGATCTGGCTGATGGTTCTTATGAGTTGTCACAAATATCATTTGATATTGCATGGTAAGGTTTTATGCATTTGTTTGTTAAAATACTAATATCAAAAGTACCTGAGACTTGTCTGTTAACAATTTACCCCATAGCCTGTTTCTAGTTGTGAAAATTGGAGACTACGTAAAGCAGGCTGAAAGTAAAGCAGAATGTGCCTTAAGGCACATTATGCTTTACTTTCAGTCTGCTTTAAGCTACCATCTGCTAGAATAAAGAAAATATTCCTTATGGTACATATTCATGGCTGTATAAATTGGAACTATTTTCTGATGCGAAGGAATAATCTGAATGCGCTAAAAGGCGCTTCTATGGGGAAAAGGGTTAAGTTGAAAGATAATTGTTATTCTATCATTACAACATGATATAAGTGAGGAGACAAAACGTTCATTAGCTTGCATTGATTATGTTATCTAATAGTGCCTTAGTGTACTTGATGCAGGATTACTATAAATCATGGCCTTATCATAAGTCATCTTATTCACTCATTAAACATTGGTAGTATTCTTGGATTATACCCTTTCCCACATAGAAGTGCCTTATAGCGCATTTGATTTATTCCTCCACTGAAGAAAATAGTTCCAATTTATAAAGTCATTAATATTATTATAAGAAATGTTTTCTATATTCTAGCAGATGGTAGCTTAAAGCAGTTTGAAAGTAAAGCAGAATGTGCCTTTAGGCGCATTCTGCTTTACTTTTAACCTTCTTTAAGTGGTTGCCTATCATCAATACTAGAAATAAGCTATGGGGTAAAGGGGTTAATTTAGGTTTGGGGTATCATCGTGCAATGCTGACTCTTTTAGATAGCCAGCATTGCAAGATAAAACCCCCAGCAATGTGACCAGTAGCTAAGGATGACAAAATTATACACAGGGCTCCAGATAAGAGGTATTTATTTCAACAAATCCAACAATTCTCACTCTTTTAAACACCAAATCCTATGGTGTTACTACTCATTAGATTCGTCTCTTCGAGACGATTCTAATGAGTAGTGACACCATAGGGTTTAATTCAGAAATAAAGATTTTAGGTTTTGAAAACTACCCTTATCTGGTGCTCTGTATACAGGTATTGAATCAACAGATTCAAAGCTTACCTTGGGACTGTGGAATATATACATTTCCATTTGGTGTTTGCACTATATAATGAGGTTCAAAGTCACTAATTTCTCCCTCGGAATAATGATTGATCCCACAACATGTATGAGTCTGTGGATCTGAATACTGTCTCCGTATGTGTTCATGGTCAGAGTGATTTCCCTTATACACATTATCCACATCAGAGTAATTTCCCCTGGTTTGAGGTCCAAAATATAGATGTCTCTGTTGTTGTAGCTGTTGCAGCTGCTGGTGTTTCAGCAATGCCAGCTGTTGTTGTTGTTGCTGTGAGCTGGGCGTGGCTGGGCCACGCTGTGGAATGTCTTCAATGGGGGGTGGGGGCGGAGGTGGTCCTGAGGGTGGAGGCGTTGGCATCGTACCTGAAAAATATGAGAAAATATACATTGAAAATAAGAGAAACACTACAACCATGACAATACTCACTGGAAAAAGAAGATTGGCTAAAATTAGATGCGTGGGAGCTTATCCAACGGATAAATATAACGCAAAGATCCATCAAATAGGAACTATAATTTTCTTCAGTGGAGGAATAGATTATATGTGCTAAAAGGCACTTCTAATGGGGAAAGGTATAAGTGTGTGTTGGTGTAAATTGTTTGCAGATGCCAGTCTAGTTGTAATTAGCGTTCTTCAGGTTGACCTTGCCAAGGCAAAGCATTTTTTGTCTCCAATGACGTCAACTTATTCGTTCCGCAATACGTCAAAGTCAATTGCAATTGAACAGTTTTTGTTTATAAATTTGCCTAACAGAAAACAATCTCAATGTTTATTCAGATTTCTCTATCATGAAAGAGAGTATTTAGAGAATCTGTTAACCATTAAGCTCCTGCTTTATTTTAAGCAGTGCTTGCAGTGGTCATCTCTCAGGATTAAGGAAAATTTTCTTATAATGGCATTTTCTCTGAATATGACGAAATAATAAAGAGGCATTTCTATGACTATAAGGTAACTTTTTGAAGGGAAGAGTTATGCCTTATAGGAAGAGATATAAACAGATCTATAGTTTGTTATACGAGGTATTGCTAATATACAAGTAAACGAAACATTATTATGGCATCGATGTCAGACTTGATATCACAATAAAAATAGTTTATCATCCACTCCAGCCTCCATCAGGATGTATTTTATTTACACAGCCTTTCCATTAATTCTTTGCACGCTAAATAATAATGCCGTCTGCAACAACTGCCATCTGTTATTGATGTTAAAATAAAATTTTCAAAACATTATTTTCAAAATAGGGTCAGAATGTCAAACAGTTTAGATCCTGAGAGACGTTGCGTAACGCAGCGTCTCATCAGGTTCCAAACTGTTTGCAATAGTTACGACAACCCCCGCAGCGCGCAGAGGGTTAACTGTCCAAAGTTTGACTGAAATATGAATATTCAATCCAATACTGTCATAAATGTGTTGCTTAGCTACGCTTCTGCTGAGTTATTACTTGTCTTAATGGAGATCCATGTCCGTAGCAACAGGAGCCACTAATAAATATTGTCTATTTCCCCCAAAAATATGATCGCCACGGTGAAATAGCCACATCATACTTCAGACAAGGCTACTCATAAATGGCCGATTAAAAATCCTGTTTGACAGCCAGCTATACCATAAATAAACCATAACCATTCTGAGTGTGAGAAACATATCCTTACATAACTTGTAAATAATCTAGAACCAGACCAGATGCTGGTGTCTGATCAGGATACAGATCATTTGATAGGATTTTAGTACATTGAATACTCTCCTTATCAGGAGTTCTGGAAGTCCTCAACCACCAGCCTTAACCCATTACCCCATAGCCCATTTCTTGTTTTGAAGATACATGTAGGTGACCACTTGAAGCAGGTTGAAAGTAATGCAAAATGTACCTTAGAGTGCATTTTGCTTTACTTTCAGCCTGCTTTAAGCTACAATCTGCTTGAATATTGAAAATATTTCTTATGCCACGTATTTGTGATTGTATAAACTGAAACTATTTTCTGCAATGCAGGAATAAATTTCAGGCATAAAAAGATGTCTGAGTTTATGGAGAAATGGGTTAAAAGGTTCTTAAGGCCACCTGCCTTAATCAAACATTGGGAACAAGCTTTCTTTGGAGTGGATGTAATTTCCCAGAATAACATGCATTCCAAGTACACTTCCTCCGCTAGCTGTGCATCTTGAAAATAATGTTCATCCATCTATCGAGTCCTTTTACATATCAACCATAAGTTAACGGATGCCAGCATTGATATATATATTGGTGCATTCCTTTGAATGATCCAGAAAACACATAATTCCATTTTTTTTAAATAACAAAATCCAACCTGAGTATTCATTGAATTACATAATGTCGGAAATCCCAAGAACTACCAGTTGACAATTTCATATCTTGAAGCCAAACTAAGCGCTTTCTATGTAGAGACAAAATTCTCTCATGAAGAGTATTGGCCAAAGATTAAAATCAGCTGATCAAATATTAGCAATCACATGATATGGAACTACTACCAAATGCAAATACAGTAGAACCTCTCCATTATGACCACTAAATTGTGCCAAATATTAGTCGTTTAAGACAGGTGTCTGCTTAAAGCAATGTGAAAGTGAAACAGAAAGCTCCTACAGGAGCTTTCTGTTTCACTTTCACAATGCTTTAAGCTGTCACCTGTCTTTTATACAGACAATTAGCCTTCTTTTTAGTGGTCATAATAGAGGAGTTCTACTTATTGCCATTACTTGTATTTAGAAATCACGCTAATGCCAAAGCATTATAACATTTACAGCCACAGGTTAATTGCTTAATGCAGGATAAAAGCATTGCAGAAAGCTCCTAAAGAAGCTTTCTGCAATACTTTCATCCTGCATTAAGCAGGATCCTGGCTGAAAGCAGCACTTTGATCATTTGGTAACTTGCAGCTTAATGAAGATTAAAGTGAACTAATCTTGCAGGAAGCTGAAGGGTAAACAAACATGACCTACATCAAAGCCTTCATCTTCCGCCAATCTCTGACTTCTACTGTTTACAGAGGGGAGTTCTGCAAATGACTTCAACACTTTTTCCTCCATAGAGGAGCCATATGACGCCCTTTACAATTTCCTCTAAATTAATGCATTAGTTACAGGTCTGTACTTATTGATGGTGTTCAAGACAAGAAGTTTGAAGCAGAATGGAAGTAAAGCAGAAAGCTACTACCGGTATTAAAGCTTTCTGCTTTAATTTCCTTCCACTTTACTTTCCAATTAAATGCTTGAGAACGATTTCAGACTCAACTCAAACACTTCATAAGCATGGACCCTGCTTAAGTACAAATGTACTAAACTAATTAGAAGTTTCACAATAGTGATGATAAAAGTGGTGGAAAGTGTAAATTCTTTGACCACTGAAAAATTGTGATTTTTGGCTCGGAGAGCCTATATCGAATCCTTACGAAAAATATTGGTGCGAGTCTAGCTCCCCCTACAAACAAATTCTGTCATACAGGGTTTACATATGCTAACGGAGCTTCAGTTGCTGGATACGTCACTATCAGATAAACCGTGTAGTAGCAGCACTGAGTTAAACTCAGGATCCCGAGTCTGTACCTGTGGTGATTTAAACACTGTATTTACTCCCTTGTAATAAACATTCACCTAGTAGTCATAGCAGACCATGCATTATAAGACGTGCACATTACAAAATAAGCGCTGCAGGTTTCTGCTTAATGCATGGCAATGGTAATGCAGAAACTCCATTATTAGCTTTCTGCATTACTTTATTCTACATTAAACTGAAAGTCCGAGCCTGCAGTACTACAGTACTTTGATTAATGAATATAATTATGCTAACAGTATTGATCCAGATAAAGCACAACTATATACATAATTATAAGGCTTGCATGATCAGGATCCCAACCATATATCACTGGGATGCTGTTTCTGTAAATATAGGGTACACTTAACCAATGTCATAAATCAAGCAGATGACATTTTTTGTAGATTAGTAACTTGGTGTTGAAAGAGTTAAACCTTTACTCTGCCGTTATATCATCTACTTTGAAATTGTCATCTGCAAAAAATATTCAAATAAGATTTATAATTTTTTACTAATTCAAGAAACATAAAGATGAGTTTCAAACAGTTTGGATCCAGATCAGATGCCACGTTACGCGGCATCTGATCTGGATCCAAGCTGTTTTCAAATACCAGTCAGGTCGCGATTAGCAGATTAAGGGTTAATTGCTTTTTCTTTGCTCAGCCTAATTGATCCAGTTCAAAGTCCCACAACACTTAGTGACTCTTCAAGATCCGTATTGTGAACTCAAATTACATTATGTCAAATCTCAAACCAAACATTAGACTTTTAACACTTTAATATTAAACGCTACTTCACAAGAACGAGCTAACACCCTTTTGTCTGCGAAATATATTAACTCATATCATTTTAAAACCATTAGCTCATGATCTGAGTGCTTTTATACGAAGCAGAATTCCCCGCCTGTTGTAATTGAAAAGGTAGGGGGTTGATATTAGATCAAAAAACAATGTTTAACAGTATATAAACCGCTAATAGTTTCATGTAATTTTCAACTTTCGTCAGAAGCAAATTCTCAATATTTTCAATCAATTCTTTTAGAAAATATAACTAAAAATTTAATGTAAATATATGGATACTGATTAGATTCCCATAATTTTACTGGACAAACTGCATGATTTCAGAAAATCATCATCTGACATTTTTAACAGACAAAAGTCACTAAGTGTTGAAAGAGTTTAACTCTTTGCATGCTGGGTTTTTTTTCATTTTCAACAATTGTTGCCCTCTACTGTTCTAAAAATAGAATTTTTAAATTTTGTTTTCAAAACAGGATAAGAGTGTCAAACATTTTGGATCCTGATGAGACGCCGCGTTATGCGGCGTCTCATCTGGATCCAAAATGTTTGCAAAGCTAATCACGGTTCCGGCACTAGCATGCTAAGAGTTAAAGTAAGCTAGAAGTACCATTGGGTGGATGCATTAAAAGATTCCGAGTTAAGTCACGATCTACAAACAGACATCAGTTCATCCTGAGGGTATGGAGCATTATCAACTGGTATCAATGTTTATCTCTGTAAACAACAGGCGGAACTGAGTATGCGTTTAATTAACCATGAAACCATTAAAAGCATTCATTTCTGTAATTTCTCCCAACACAATCAAAACCAAATGACACGATGATGTTTTGTTAATCCATCTGTGAATATGGATGGAAAAATTCAAAACCATGATGATAAACTTTGCTCAGATCTGTGCGAGCTAAAAGTGTTTACATAGTGGGGAAACCAAACTAAGCATTAACCCATCTTCTGCTGAATACTCATATTTAATCCACTACTCTTTAGATTATTTTTTTATACACTTTTAATTAATTCCTTCACTAAAGAAAATAGTTCCAAAATATACAGTCATGATGAATATGTTTGTATCGTAAGAAATATTTTTCTATATTCTAGGAGATTGTTGCCTAAAGGAGCTTTCTGCTTTTTCATCAGCCACCTGTCCTTCCAGATCCACCATGTTAACCCTTTATCTGATAGCCTATTTCTAGTACTAAAGATAGGTGACTACTTAAAGCAGGTTGAAAGTAAAACAGAATGCGCCTTAGGGCGCATTCTGCTTTACTTTCAGCCTGCTTTAAGCTATCATGTGCTATAATATAGAAAATATTCCCTATAATACATATTCATAACTGATTAAATTGGAACTATTTTCTTCAGCGGATGAATAAATCATATCCGCTAAAAGGCGCTTCTATTGAGGAAAGGGTTAAATATAGGAACCATTGCTTTAATAAGTTTATGCAAGGTTCCTCTGTTATTCAATATCCCTCAGATGGCTTGATATAATCCAATACAGCAATTCTAGTTTATTTTCTCTTTACTAGTAATGAAAGTATGTGGGGTTTTTTGCTGATTTGAACATCTATTTTGTTGCTGGTACAAGACATAAATGTGCATGGCATATAAAACCAGAAAATGTTTATTGCCGTCTATTTTGAGATACATAACAGTAGGCTTCAGTACAGACATAATTTTCACTTGGTCTCCGTGTGTTGTTATTGTTTTTCATGCTGATCGAATAACAGTTGTCTGATTCAGTATAATCAATCTGCTTATATTGCGAAATATAAGTTTTGACTGAAATTACATAAAATGATGATTATTATCTTTAACTCATTTGTTTTTAAGGCAAGCAGCTGCTCAAAGCAAGATGACATAACAAAAGAGTGCTCCCGCTGGTTTTTCATTTTCATCCTGTTTTAATACGATTACGAGTCTTCATTTGAATACATCGATTGTACCAGAACTTGGTATACACATCTCAAAGCGAAGATGTGGAGGAGTATAAGATAGAGTGCCCTATTCTACTATGGAAAGAAAAGTAAACCTCTATTTGATGCAGTAAAACCTCACTAAAACGAAGATTAGTCTTCTGTACTAGTATGTACTTATAATCACTTGCTCCTTTAAAGCAAGGTGAAAGTAAAGCAGAAAGCTCCTACAGGAGCTTTCTGCTTTACTTTCACCTTGTTTTCAACCTGCCAACAGTCCTTAACGCAATCACAAAGTTGACAGTTGTTATGACTTATGTTATACTAGTGGATTTAAGTATTGTAACATCCAATCACTCAGAATAACAAAAGATTAAAGTGAAAGGACTTGTCTAGACTACCGGTATATATTATAATCCTTTAAACAAGGAAAACATTCAGCAATAGCAGACAATTGTTTGGATCCAGATTTGATCAAGATTAACCTAAACCATTGACAAGAAACAATCTAAATTGAATGACATTTTGAAATGAGTACAAAGATGGGATTAAGGTTATATTTCGTACTTTAAAAAAGTTCTGTTGCTAGGATAGAAATTTTATTTCAGTATTTAAAGGTTTTGTATGGTGTTAGAAACCATGCGAAGTGTTTTTTCAACGTCTGATGAAAAAGAAGGTTGTGAAAAAGTCATAACATTTTATACAACCTGTCTGATATATGTCCAATATGATACCCGTTAGTCTACTCAACAGCGAGAAGAAGTGAAAGTCTGATACTAAACTAAACCTGCCTTCACAGATATTTCAAAGAAACCATACCATGGCTATCTGAATAACGCCTACATTCAGAAATAATTCAAAGAAGAAGCATGACTTTTACATAACACAGGTAGATATGCTTGATTCAGGACAAAAGAAATGCAAAGAGCTCCCATAGGAAGCTTTCTGCATTACTTTTGTTCTGCATTAAGCAACCGAATACATAACATACTTTCTTTATGCAAAATATTTTACATGATTGCTAAAGTAACTCTTTACTGTTCTGATGGATCTCCAAATAAGAGAGAGTATTCTGAATAAATCCAACATTTTCTCACTCATTTCAGCACCAAATCCTATGGTGTTCACTACTCATTAGAATCGTCTCAAAGAGAGGATTCTAATGAGTAGTGACACCATAGGGTTTAAAGCAGAAATAAAGATTTTAGTTTTTGAAATACTCCCCATATCTGGAGCTCTAGAACTTCAGTCCCAGAAGAAATAAGCCACACAGACAGTATAACTGTCATGTAAGCATTTTTTGTTTTTTAACGATCAAACAGTAAAGACAATGGGAAGCAAGAAGAGAACATACAGACCATCAGTCAAACTGATATCAAGCACATATCTGCCAGACACAATCAGATTCTATTACTGTTCAAATCAATGAAAAATGGCTTTGTTTTTCCAAAAAGATGCTAAACACCCTTAAAAGCAGACAAGCTATAGTTCCAGAATGAATAGAGTTTTAACAATATCTTTCACAACAAATATATAGCTTGAGATAGAGGAGATAATTTCAAATACCAAAATCCTTGATATGTCTCCGCCAATCTGTATGTTGTGACTACTCATTGGAATCACCTTGAGAAGATGACTCTAATGAGTAGTCACAACATAAGGATTGATGGAGACATAAGGATTATGTTAGGTAAATACTAAAATCTTTACGTCTCCACCAATCTCTATGTTGTGACTACTCATTTAAATTGCCTTGAATCTGTCTAGATGAGTGGATTCTAATGAGTAGTCACAACATAAGGATTGGTCCAGACTAGGGATGGGAATTCGAACCCAAATTGCTATTCGAATATTCGCTTAAAGTATTCGAATAATTCGAATAATTCGCCTGGAATAAACGCTTTGTCCGATGGGGGGTGGGGGTGTGTTATCCGATCCGAGTATAATTTCATCAAATTCAATTATTCAATGTTTGCTTCGTAGAAATACCTATCTTAAATGGACCAAACCCTGAGCAGAATGTGTATTCTGTGACAATCGTCTGATTGACTGGTAAACTTATCAACTTTTGCAACCATTTACTACAGTGAATCTTTGTAGATATGGCGGTCTCCGAATGTAAGGGATGCAACTCGTGTTTAACGCAACATCTATATCTGCATTAAAATTAGTTTCGAATTAAGTCGAGTCAGGTTTTTTTGCGTAAATATTTTGTTGGCTTTACAAATTATATTTAATCTGCTTTTAAAATTAATCTGAACACACACTAGCTCTCAAGTTTCTGCATGCAGATGTTACACTCTGAAACGAACGTATCAAACAAAACAGGTTGCTGATTTCCTGTCGGCAGAACGAGTAAATTCTTTCACACAGGCGAAGCAGTAGCCGGTGGCATAGTTGCGTTTTAGTAAGAATTTGATCGTTTATAGATCTACGTCTTGTGTAAGGTCAATATTAAGCTTTCATGACGTCTTAACTAGAATGTTTGATGATTTTTAAAAGTGTTTGCGTGATATTGGTCGTTTACGAAAAGCGTCATTTGAGCCGCTATGATTGGCGATATTAACAATTATTCGTCTTTTTTTTATTGGATGCTCTTAAATGTCCTATGCTAAACACACCTCTTTTGTTTGGCAACTAGGGTTCCCCAACATGTCAATTTATTAACTGCGAGTCCATTGATCCGATGTCAGGGAGGGCCGTCGATTACATAACACAGCGGGTAATGTTTGCAAACTGTGTACAACTTGACAGGTGCTATCAAAACACTGACCAGCCGGGGGTGATAATCACCCTACACACGAGGATTAATGGCGAACGATTAGCCTGGTTGGAGAAAATGAAACAGCTAGTCTCTCAAATAAATTGAATAATCCATATTATGATTTTAACAAAAATAAAATTTCAGAGACAACTATTCGAATACTTAAATGGGATTCGAATATTCGGCCCTTATGCGAATATTCGAATATTCGAATATTCGGTCCCGCCCCTAGTCCAGACATAAGGATTTTGTTTGTGAAATACTTATCTCCTCCAAAACTCTATGTTGTGACTACTCATTAGAATTGCCTCCAATCGTCTAGATGAGTGGATTCTAATGAGTAGTCACAACATAGGGCTTGGTCCAGACATAAGGATTTTGTTTGGTAAATATTTCCCTCGCTTATCTTGAGCCTTGAGTAACAAGTGGTAAGAAAAACATCAATCATTCGAGGAATGTCACTCAACAGCAACTTATAACCCTTACTGTTCTGGTATCTAGAATATCCATCATATGCAAACAGTGTAGACCCAGATCAGAGGGCTCCTGCAGGAGCCCTCTGATCTGGTTCTACACTGTTTGCCATAATCTAAATCATTTTTGGGACAAAACTCTCAAAAGTCAATGTAATATGGTAATTATTTAGAAAATTGAGGAGTCCATTTGTAAAGTCAACATAGTAAAGGGTTAAATCTCTTGGTCAGATTACCTAAGCTTACTCCATAGACTAGATATGTCACTGATAAGTAATCAATTAATCCAGCGATAACAAATAAATATCACGGGCTGCTTCCTAATCAGCTGATTAATCACTTGTATGTGTGCATCTACTTTTCCGCCCTGTTGACCAATTTGTCCCATAGTAAGAGGCTGATGACCTGCCTAGGTCCAGCATGGTCAACAGATGTTGTCACACCTACACCAAAACACCTGCTTCTGATCTGATCCCGCTACACAATAACATAGATCCCAATTATGTGTTAATTTGAAAGGGGACTGTCCAGGTGACCTTGGTCTTTTATGTACAAATACATATGACCTTATATACATAATACAATATGCAATAAAACCTCTGTAGAACAGAACTACAATAAACTTGTCAATGCAAGTTGCTGCTTTATGCAGCAAGAAAGTAATATGAAGAAAGCTAATAAATGAACTTCCTAACATGTTCCCTATCAAGCAAAATTTAGGACATTTATAAATATTGAAATTGTTTGCTGGCAAGTTTGATCCAGATCAGGCCCCCACAAAATGTTGGGCCTGATCTGGATCCAAACTGTTTGGCCCTCAGACGACAATATTCAAAATACTGAAAAGAATATGTAAATGACAGCAGATGACATTTCTAGAAGATAACACTTTAATTCAGCTCTCAAAGGACTATAGACTGATAGTTAGCAGTCCGGAGTCATTACAAAGGGATGTGCAGAAGTGGGTCAATAGAGTTGCACAATATTGCAACATACTATTGACCACAATGGTGGTCAGCTAATCACCTTAAATACCTCCCTATCAGTATTATGTAAAGTGATGTAGATCAATATTGGTTTATTTACATTCAAATATGTGGTTGAATGACCATTTAAATAAATAGCAACAAAGAACAGGATGTCTAGCAAACAATGTTGATTTTAACCCATTACCCCATAAATACGTCTTTTTATGCCTTAATTTATTCCTCTACTGAAGAAAATAGTTCCAATATCTACAGTTACAGATAAGAATCATAAGAAATATTTTCTATATTCTAGCAGATAATAGCTTAAAGCAGGCTGAAAGGAAAGCAGAATGCGCCTTATGGCGCATTCTGCTTTACTTTCAACCTGCTTTAAGTGGTCACATGTCTTCAAAACTAGAAACAGGCTATGGGGTAATGGGTTAATTCAAAACAGGAGTTTCCACAAAACTTGACAAGTTGTGTGAAACGCCTTTCATTTAAAATTAACATTTTCAACCCTAGCAACAAGCATATGCATACTTTACAAACAGTGTACCTGTGAAGAGTACATTTGTCCTATGCTCATTGCTAACAGTGTAGACCTTGATCACAGGGTTCCTTTAAGAAGCTCTCTGAGCAGGGTCTACAATGTTTGTCAATTTGCAAATATTGCAAAAACAACATGAAACAAGCTTGCTATTAGGTTTAATAACTATATTGGGTCTATAGATATATATTTCCCCTCTCAATTTCAAAACCTTCTACCAAAGCAGTCTTCTGCATTACTTTAGTCATGCATTCGTCTGCCATCAGTCATATAGAGCACAGGTCTATACAATTTCTTTCCATGGAGTGCTTATACTACATTTTTTTACCAGCTTCATAAACAACATGTTCAAAGAAATTAATTCTTTCATCGCCTGGAACTTTCATCACTCATCAATTGCACCAGTCAGTGTTTTTATTTGTCCCTGCCATTAGCCCATGTCGGACATGGGGCATGCCTAAATCATGGACAGGAAGTACAATCACAACACATGGGCCACCAACAACAAACAGCTACTGTTTAGTCTAGTAATTAACGATAAGTGCATCCATCTATCTGATAGCATGCCTTTAGCAGTGGGGCCTCCATGCAATAAAGCCCCTGATAGCACTGCCTGACCAGCTGTAAATAACAACCAGATGCGGTAACAAATCCTCTGAATCTTTCTGCAGCAAATTCCGCCTGCCATTATCTAAGCCTAATGATCATGTGTTCTCAAGCAGTAATTGCACAGTCTCTGCTACTAAAGTTTCAATCCTTTATGCAGTTAAAATACAAGGTTTTTGTACTGTTTATGTTGGCAGATAATTATGTTGACCAAGCATTTAAAAACATCACCGGCTATTTATGAAAGAAAAGTTAATGCTTTCTGCATTACTGTTGTTCAGCATTAAACATTCCCTGGAGCCGTTGTGCAACCACAAAGTTTATCTGCTCTTCCTTTTCTTTCATTCATCATTTTCAAAGCCAGAAGTACAAACAATTTGCAAACATATTGTGAATTGATTGATTAACCTATAGGTTTTAAGCAATTAAAATTCAGCTAAGGTTTTACACATAGCCAACAGTGTTGATCAAGAACATGCATTTAGCCTATAACCAGCATGGGGCATCTAAACTCCAGTTCAACATCCCATTGGGACTCTATATCTGTCAATTTCTGTGTGAAATGTTAGTTTTGTTTAAGCAGATAAATATCTTAGAATGATAGAGTTACAGAGAAACCTATAAACATGAAAACTGTCTTATCAAAGGTGCCTTAGGTATTTTAGTCTTCATGAAATGTGAAAAGGGATGCAGAAAGCTCCATTTATTGGAACATTCTGCACTACTTTTGCCCTGTATTAAGCAGTCACCTGCCCTTAATTATCTTCATGTTTAGACTTGTTGCTGAGCACAGGTGTTCCTGTTTAACTCTTTCCTCCCTGAAACTTTAAATGGACAATTCCAGTTTCCATTTTTGTCTAGTCCATTTTTGACTTTTAAGGGTTGTTTTTGTCAATGTTTGGCATTATAACAAACAGTGAAGACCCTGATCAGAGGGCTCCTTTCGGAGCCCTCTGTTCTGAGTCTTCACTGTTTGCATAGGACAAGTGCACTTTTCATATGTACACCGTTTGAAAAGGACGCCTATATGCGGGACTAGGGTTCAAAGGGTTAAACATTTATGTGCAAGCATATTCAAGCTGCAGTGGAGAAGTGATGTGATGGAGACATTATTACTGTAAATGTTCTGTTATCATAAAACATCATATTTCACCAGCATCTGTATGCCCTGGGATATTGGGTTTTTATGATGCTGCATGCAACAGACAATTTGCAACACCCATTTATTCTAGTAAGTTGTAAAATAAATACGCCTTTTAACGCTCCTTAGGGAGCTTTCTGCATTACTTTTATCCTGCATTAAGTTATCACAAAGTCTTGTAAAAGATAGTCTAGATGTATCGTTTGAAAGACTGTGTATCGCAAGGTTTGATTGTTACAACCGCAACTTAGAGCAGGACAAGAACACCTAGATGTGCTCATTTGTGTTGATCGACCATTTTGAACAAAGCCCTCTAAAGCATCCTTCCTGTGGGGCGGACAGGAGATTAACCAACAATTCATGACCCAATGAAAACCAATTTAATCTAGCTGTAGAGACTGAAGTGCACACAAAAAGCCCCCAATGAGACTTTCCTTCACTGGGTATGGTATAAGTTGGGTCATTATCCAAGTAATTTACCAATATTTGTTCAGTAGATGAACCAAATGTTAACATTTTTCATAGTCTTATGATTGACATTTTATGCATTTAGTACATGACAATCTAAAGAAACTTAAGCTAAAACGCATGGATTAACTATCTAGACTATTTGAACTTCAAATACCATATCACTCCACATGATGCGGTATTTGCTGGTTATGGCATTTACTCAATAAAAACGATAACATCATAACAGTTGTTACAATCTCTGGACCATGTCCATTATGCCCCTAGTATGATTTTGTGCCGACATATTATCTCTCAATGCTGGCTCTCTCAGACAATGTATACTATATAATCACACAAAGTCCTATATTATTGCACAAGAAAACTTAAGATTTCTTAGACAAAATTACTGTTAAATACAGGACAAAATAAAGCAGAAAGCTCCTTTAGGAGCTTTCTGCTTTATTTTGTCTTGTATTTAGCTTTTGCATGAACATGAGAAGTAGCTAAATCCAGGTTGCACTTATTTTTACATTTTTCATTCTCACTTTTTTACCAATACCTCAGGATATTACCTGCTATGTCGGAACCAGGCCTGTAATAAAGTCCGGAGCTAAATGAAATAATCTTGTCATCCCAGTATGGTGTCCCTAGGTTGTCCACATTACATCCACAGCTCAACATTGCAACAATCTCCTCGGAATATGATCACAACCATCAACACAAACATACGTCACAAGTCTTCAAAATGGGGCACTCTTCAAAGTTTTGTACCTTCTCCCACTGCCAACACTTATAAACTACTGCATTTTACTGCAAAAACCTCGCCTAAATATCTGTGACTGTTTCTGTATACCAATCTTCTTATCCAAACAACACAGGTAACTGTAAAACTATAACAACACTAACGCTCATTAATCCGCTAATGGTCAATTAACACTATTTCAAAGGTAAAATGCATACCACTGATATAGTGTTGTGCCAAGTCCATTCACACCTAAACTGATCCCTTTGGTCCCTAAGAACATTTGTACACATTGAATTCTATAATCCATTTACCACATTTGAATAACAGATTTAGTCAGTATGCCTTTTTCCAATCTCTCACCTTTCGTTACTTTCCAGTGTGTGCATTAGTTTACAAGGGAAGATTTTAGAATTCCAGGTAAATGTAGCACTGCGTTTAGGCTTACTGAACACCTCTAGAATACTTCTAGCATACCATCGCCGCAAAACTAGCTAGAGAAAGTGTCTACATACGGCTTGGTGGTCCTAGCCCCCTACTTTTGTTATACAGGCAATATTGTAATAGTTACAATCAACCTTGTATTAAACGACTATTTAATAACCCATTATGCATACAAGTAGTATATTCTTCGGCAATAACTTAATGCAGGATTCAAAAATTGCAGAAAGCTCCCTAAGGGAGCTTTCTGCATAATTTATATCCTGCATTAAGCAGTCACCTGTCTCGAGGGATTACATTTCATCAATGAGCAGTCGCTTAATACAAGATTGACTGTATACAAAACTGGCAAGTGTGACCTTTTGCAAGTCGGAATAAAAATGTAATTGAGCAGTTGTCACGAGATAATACCAGCGGCTAATATTTCAAACTTGTCAAACAAATGATCCCCTTCTAAAGCATGGAAATCCTGGCAGACAAGACTTTTTTCTCTACGATGACATGACGGTTTTAGAAAAACAGCCGTCTACAACTGTGCCTACGGCAGTAAGGAAAACAAACCATATAAGTGATGTTGTCTATGTTTTTACTGGAATCAGAGATCTATTGATTGCCCTGGTATGTTGTGTGCCTTGTCTGTCATGTTTTCCAACAATGTACAGTAGCTACATGTCTATGATGCATCAACTTGTACATGAATTGGCCAAAAATAAAAATTACCTGTTTCGCAATAAATTAATCTATTCATTGCAATGACAAAACAAGAATTTACACTGTAAATTATACTGTCAAACATGTGTTAAAAATGGCCAAAAAATGGCCATTCATAAAAAGCAGTGAGATCTATATATTAAATATATAATTAAAATAGTATGATGTAGAACAAAAGAAATGAAGAAAGCTCCTATAGGAGCTTTCTGCATTTCTTTAGTCCTGCATTTGGCTGTCCACTGAACACATGTTCAACTAGAAACTCAACATTCACAGACATTTAAGAAACTTTTCCTATTTCAATCTGCCTGACCTTACATCAGAAACATTCACAGAGATATTTTTTCCAAGACAAACTATGTCACACAAAATGTTTGAAATCCATTAGTAATTGCCTCAAGCTTTTAATCCACCGATTTTACACTGACAGTCCAGTCGAGACAGTCCAGACATTCTTGGTCCTCAGATCCATCACAAACCTCTCCTAGTTTCTCCACCCGTTGCCTGTGACATTGCTATACACATGTGTGGGCATTGTTTGTAAACACTACAGAACAGAGGCTGTCCCTGTCAATTACTGGTCCAGTGAATGGCCACTGGCAACTCCTCTCCCTGCTGGGAACCATTTAATCCTCTGCCCTGTCCAATTATCTTGATTCATAAACCAGTTCATTTTCCCTAGCCTCCGTAGCCTATGACCTGTCCATATCATTGAACCAGTCCATGCAGCAACTTCCTGTTTCTCTCTCAGATGCAACCTGCCATGTTTTAACCCTGTTACAGATCTATGAAAATGGAAGTGTTTCTCAGTTCCAGTTATCAGATTTCATCCAATTGGGAAATTGATGAAAAGGAGAGAGTAATTTATCCTTCACTTTGGGGAAACTCCCTTGTAAATGATACCCCACTATTGCCAATCTAGGATACAGTCAAACTTCATAAAATGGTCCATCACTAAGATGATTGAAGTCTGTATTACAGATGGCTACTTAATTTATTACAAAAGTAAAGCAGAAAGCTCATGTAGGAGCTTTCTGCTTTACTTTTGTCATAAATTAAGCAATTGCCTATATCTTTACTTCAAAAGTTTGACAGAGCAGCACAACCCCCAGAAACAACTTTGCATAGAAGCAAAAGAAATCTTTCAAGACAGGTGGCTACTTAATGCATATCAAAACTAATGCATAAAGCTCTTTTCTGAGCTTCCTTTAATACTTAAGATCTGCATTAAGCTGCCACATATCATTTAGACTGAAAACGAGACATATGAGTGTTGCCGAAGACTGCAAGAGAGGTTTGACTGTGTGACAGAAAAGTTTACAACTTTTACAAGCTTCACAGTAACAAGGTCTCTGTGGTTCTATCTGACAGGAGTTGGGCAACTGATAGCCATGGCATTTCATCAATGCATTCATTTAATACTTCTCCCACTACCAAATTTCACCATTATTTATGTAACGCCCCTCAATTAATCCCGGAAGGTTATGTATACAGGGAGGCTGTCAAAGGTTTTACCTATTCACTGAACATGCCAAATTACTACTGAACCTTGATAGATCATGCTTCTTTGAACTAAATTAACAATAATGTTTTTTATTCAAACTAATTTCGCTTATGGTATAAAAACATGAAATGAAAGCATAAATTCAAATCTTAAATCCATGTAAACAAGAATTTATCTTCTATTAAATGAGCACTTTGTGAAACACCATGGGGACTGATAAATGCATGTTATAAAATATGAAAATAATGCAGAAAGCTTCTCTAGGAGTTTCCTGCATTATTCATATTCTACTTATTTTATACTATATTAGATTCTTTGGGTATTCATATCCTGTAAAAATTCGTAATACTAGTGTCATACTGTCAGAGCACCAGATAAGGGTAGTTTTTCAAAAATTAAAATCTTTATTTCTCAATTAAACCCTATGGTGTCACTACTCATTAGAATCGTCTCGAAGAGACGATTCTAATGAGTAGTAACACCATAGGATTTGGTGCTGAAATGTGTGAGAAAATGTTTGATTTGTTGAAATAACTATCTGGAGCCCTGTACTGTAGTGAGTTTATCATCTCTCTGCATTTAACCCATTACCCCATAAATACGCCTTTTTACACCTTTGATTTATTCCTCCACTGTATAAAATAGTGCAACTGTATACAGTCATGAGTATGTTTCATAAGAAATATTTTTTATATCCTATCGGATGACAGCTTACTTATAAAGCAGGCTGAAAGTAAAGCAGAATGTGCCTTGAGGCACATTCTGCTTTACCTTCAACCTGCTTTATGTGGTCACATGTATTTAAAACTAGAAACTAGCTATGGGGTAATGGGTTAAATAGAGTCCATACTATTTGCAAATCTAAGACATTTCAATTGTCATTAGCAGACTAGATCAAATTAAGGACAACTGGATAAAGAATATGTGAAAGAGTGATCTCCCTATCTGTGAAAGGAAGTGTGTGTTCTTCCACCACCTTCATTCAATGGGCATTTATCTTTTCATCATTTTCTCCATACCACATCACCCACTAAGCCAATTTCCCCCCCATGATACCAAATAACAGCCAAGTGCAACATTACACAACCACTTGTGAGTTCACACACCATGTGTAAGACCTGTGGCTACTCTACACACCTACTGGTCAGTTTACACACACACAAGTGGTCTTGACACATACCTCATTGGATCAAACACAACTATTACACAGCTGGACCACTCTTTCTCTCTATCTATTGCAGCTGTATCCTGCTACTATAGTCATAATATATTATATGTGTTAAACTGGGCCACACTTTAGAGATATGACCCAGCATGATGACATATATCAGCAGCTAATAAAACAGGTGGTCACTGAATGCAAGACAAAGGTAATGCAGAAAAAGCTCCAGGGCTGCCATTTCTCTGGATTTTTCCTAAATCTCCGGATTTTTCCCCTGTACATGGTAGCATGGAGAAAGGACAAATGGAGAAGTATCCGGCCTGCTCGCGATTTATCGTGTCGTTCAATCAGCGGCGCTCGCTGGCGGCTAGAAAACAACGTTTTTCCGAAAGTTTGGTGTTAATAGAAATGCTTTTAATGTTATCTTTTCGTTATAAATTTTAATACAGATGTTTTATTAGACCATGATCTCACGACTAGTACAGAATTTGAGGCGATAGCTTATAATTTGTTTGTTTAGTGAGTTTGTGAAAATGAGAGAGAAAACGTACAGTACTGTATTTTCCGTTTTTCCTACGAAAGTTTGGTGTTAATAGAAATGCTTTTAATGCTATCTTTTCGTTATAAATTTTAATACAGATGTTTTATTAAACCATGATCTCACGACTAGTACAAAATTTGAGGCGATAGCTTATAAATTGTTAGTTTAGTGAGGTTTTGAAAATGAGAGAAAAACGTATTTTTTCGTTTACCTACGAAGTTTGGTGTTAATATAAATGCTTTTAATGTCATCTTATCGTTATAAATTTTAATACAGATGTTTTATTAGACCATTATCTTACGCGTAGTACAAAATTTGAGGCGATAGCTTATAAATTGATAGTTTAGTGAGGTTTTGAAAACGAGAGAAAAACGTATTTTTTCGTTTACCTACGAAGTTTGTGTGTGTCTATATTTCTCTGCCACTGTCTGTATTTATGTCTCTGTTTCTCTTTGTGACTGTCTCTCTGTCTGTCTGTTTTTCTCTTATCTCTGTCTGTCAGTCTCTCGCTTCTTCTTTTCTGTCTCCATCTTTCTGTATGAATGTCTGTCTGTCTCTCTGATGATCCTCATGCGGAGAAAAGGTCAAGTGTGTCATAAAGAGCTTAATTTGAAAAAGGGGTAAACTATATTTCAAGAGACATACTCTATGAATCCGACATTTTTGCAGCCTGGTCTGGATTACAACTGTTTGCAATTGCAATAGTCATCATGTTACTGGTATTCAGTAATGAGAGGGTTAATCCAGTCATCAACCAAACCAGGTGCATTGATGTTGGGTTTTTTTTTTTTATTTTTTTTTTTTTAATTCAATTCTATTATCTTAATTTTTTGTGATTTGTATAATATATAAACATCATGCGGTTACAGAAGTCAAGAACACATGTTCAAGTTACACGCACGGGTAGCATTGATCTTTTTCATTAAAGTAGCAACCCGCTGGTGTGACTGTCCATCTTCATAGATAATCGGCATGTTCAAGAAGCATGGACTTCATGCTGGGACAGTTTTATGACGCTGATAATTGTCCTGCTAATTTGGTGCGGGTTCTGTATACGGTTACGTAATGTGTCACATTCCTTTGTGATGTGTAATATGGTAGACATTTTGTAAGTAAATAAAGCTAAGGACGAGTGTCAAACATTCTGGATCCAGATCAGACGCCGTGTTACGCGGCATCTGATCTTGATCCAAGTTGTTTGCAAAAAAAAAAAGTAAAGTTGCGATCAGCAGGCAAAGAGTTAAGCAGTCAGTAAAATAAATTGCTTAATGCATTGGCTGCTTTATAATTTACTCTGTTATATAAGACATAAGTAAAGCAGAAAGAAACGGAGATCTCATGTTATCATGTTTGCAATTAATTTCTGAAGATAATGCAAACTGTTACCTCTTTCATAGAAATGGGACGGATAATATGTACGGTATATTTTAGTCTGGCTGTAAAACTAACCCTAAATTCATTTTTTGAAGTAATATGTTAATAATTCTAATTTTCCTTTCAATAATAATAATGATCACATACGACATAATAATACAGTTACAACTTTGGCCGTTTTGGATTTTGGCCGTTTGACGCGCACTCCTTTCAAATGTCTCATTACATACAAAATGGATTTTTATTTTTGCTTCCAAGGAAATATTTCCTCCATGTAGAACATTGTAACAATGCATGAACACATTTTTAGAAGTTTAGAAGTTTGCTTAAGTTTTTATACGGAAGGAATTCTTTTCTTACGCGAGTTGGTCTAGTCATATCATTAGCCAGCAACCTTTGTAGGTCATCATTACTTTTTTCGCTTCAAGAAAAACCCTGGTATTTTAACAACCGAAAGATAAGTGTCACGGCTTTATATCAAGACCTTTTTTTTAAAAATATATAATATATATCGGACGAAAATTATGGATTAAATTCAAGTTTTTGAAACGGGACGTAGTATATATTTCGCGATCCCCTGCTCTCGTTTATCGACTATTTCATTTGGCCATCGCTCTTTAACTCGCCATAAAATTTGTCGATTTCGAAAATAAACACTTGCATTTTTACAACTGAAAGAAAAATATCTAAGCTTTCCTTTAAGACCATTTCTTTGAAAATCGGTGGAAAATTGAGGGTTTTATGAAAGGTTTTGTAACGGGGCGTGATATATTTATGCCCGAGTGCTTGCTCCCTTTTATCGGCAAATTCATTTGGAAACCACTCTTTAACTCGCCATAAAACGGATCAATTTTAAAAAATAAAATCTGTTATTTTTACAAGTGAAAGATAAATATCTTAGCCTTCTTTTAAGACCATTATAATGAAAATCGGGTGAAAATTAAGGATTTTATGTAACTTAAACTAACAGTAGGTAACCATTCAACACGATAAAAAACGCGATAGCCCGCTATCGGCGTACCGGTGCAGTTGAATTATCGATCGATTAAGCGTTATCGCACATACAGGTAACGGACGACACCATTTTCGGGAAAATGCAGATTTGAGTATAAGATACTTCTCCATTTGTCCTTTCTCCATGATGGTAGCTTTAAGCAGGCTGAAAGTAAAGCAGAATGCGCCCTAAGGCGCATTCTGCTTTACTTACAGCCTGCTTTAAGTGGTCGGATGTCAGCAAAACAAGAAAAAGGCTATGGGGTAAAGGTACGATTCGTAAAATTGCACTTGAAAAATGCAAATTTTGAAATCTTAGGATTTTTTATGTCAACTTATGGCAGCCCTGAAGCTCTGAATGAACATCCGGTAAAATCATAGCATGAAGCAATGCCAACCATTTCAAAAGATGAATAGTTACAAAAAGTTTCTATATAAAATCGATAGTTATTGCACATGACAAAAGTAATGCAAGCAGCTCTCTCAGGACAGTTGCAGGGCTGCCATAAGTTGACATGAAAAATCCAAAGATTTCCAAATTTGCTTTTTTCAAGTGCGATTTTACGAATCGTACATTTACCCTATAGCCTTTTTCTTGTTTTTTTGACATGCGAGTACTTAAAGCAGGCTGTAAGTAAAGCAGAATGCGCCTGAGGGCGCATTCTGCTTTACTTTCAGCCTGCTTTAAGAAACCATGTAGTGAAAAAAAATCCGGAGATTTAGGAAAAATCCGGAGAAATGGCATCCCTGCAGTTGTCATGCATCAGAGTTTCAAACAAGGAGTTTTTACATTATGTTTGTCAAACACTGTAAGTAAGTTACCTGTCTTTAGAGGTATGGCAGCTTAATGCAGAACATAAGTTATACAGAAAGCTCCAAAAAGCATTACTTTAGCTTTGGAATAAATTTGACTAAGCTTTGTAAGATAAGAAAGGTTTGGCTGAACAGAATAATTCTGTACCAGGAAATTGTCACCTGTCACTATGGAAACACCTACTGGTTAAAGTTGAAAATAGCCGGCAAATAAGTAGGAAATAATTGTCATTGCCATTTGTTATATAAATGCTGGCCGTGCACAGCAGAGAAAGTAAATAATTATCAAAATGCTGGAAACTCATGGCGAAACCATGATTACCACTTGACATCTCATCAGAATCCAAACTGTTTGACACTGCGCCCCTAGTTTCAAAGTAATATTTAGAAAATTCCAATATTAGGATGGTGGCAAACAACAATAATAAGTAGTACTCAAAGAGTAAAGAAATATAAATCAGGAGAACATTACAAAATGTCCTTGCTATCTACTTTCAGGTCTGCTATTTCTTCTTCTCAGTATATCCCTTTTCCTTCCTGAAACCTCAAATTGACAATTCTAGTTTTCAAATTAGTCTGGTCCATTTTTTACTTTATAGGATTGATTTTTACAATAAATTGCAAAATAACAAAAAGTGTAGATCCTGATCAGTGGACATAAACTTGACATTTTTCAAAATTAACAGTGTATGGGTTAAAACATGATTATTTCCATTGAACACCATAAATATTAATCTAATTTAAGAAGTTCATGTTTACGTAAAATTTGCACAAGAAACTTACTGCCAGTAATGTCCCATTGCGAAAAAACAGTACGTCCCATTTTAGACAAAAAGTATGCGCGTCCAATCAACTCCAAACACGAACATCAAATTCAACAAAACTAAAATATATCCCCTTGGAATTCAACATACTCTCTGAACAATTTTATATATAATTTGATTTGACATTGACTATCTCTCTTTTTTTGTGTTGCTTTTTTTAAAAACACAAACAGTAATGAATACTTTGAAGTATTAGGATATAAGAAGATTAGGGAGATCACTGTGTTATGTTTTATTGTCTAATATAACATGAAGTAAAGGACTTTCTTAACCCTTATAATGCTGACTTTTCAAACAAACTTATCCGTTTTCTGATTCAAGGCTAGTTTACATTGCCTCTTGAAGGGTTTTGCCAAAATTATTTGAAAGCATTACCAACAGTGTAGACCCAGATCAGAGGGCTCCTTTCAGAGCCCTCTGATCTGGGTCTACACTGTTAGTAAAGGATGGATATATCTGGATCCAGGGTTAACCCTTACAATTCTGGAGACATCACATTGGCATAGAAAATAAATATATCTTCAAATAAACATAAAAATAGATTAATTATCTGAATTGTAAACAGATTTGATCCAGACCAGGCCCCACCAATGTGGAGCCTGATCTGGATCAAAATTGTTTGCAAAGGAGTCATCAGAATCAGTTTCTGGAGTTCAATATGAAAAACTTGAATAAGGTACTGGATTATCTCCCCTGAATTCTACAAACATTTTTGTGCATGACACTAGAATTGTCACCCTGTCTATAGCATACAGTCAATGTCCTATTAAGGGACCATTCATTAAATTAGCATGAGGATCTTTTAAAACAGGTGTCTTCTTAATGCAGTAGAAAAATAATGCAAAATGCTTCTATAGAAGTGTCTGCATAATTGTCACCTACATTAAGCAATCACCTCTATAAAATACTACCTATGGGTCTTATATCGAGTCTGATTGCTTCATAGAGTATTGACTGTATATTGCATTGTTTGGCTAACCCTGTTACAATCTCACAGCTTAGCTAAGTGGTGTGCCTGTTAGATGGCATTGTTACCTACCTAATGCCATTGACAAAGCATCAAAAACACTGCACAATCAGGCTTTACAGATTATACCTGTGTGATAAGCTGTTTACGCCATGTAATGACAGTATTTATACATCTAATCTAATGCTATATTAGGTAATATCAAACACAATGATGTCAGGGTTTATCTGGACTGGTCAATAAATTCCAGTCCAAAATTTACTCAATCTACAAAGTTAGTGGTGTCTGGGTGTCTGAGACAACCAAATTTCAACTTGGACAGCCATTGTTGAACCCTTTTACTCCATAGCCTGATTTTAGTTTTGAAAATAGTTGACCACTTAAAGCAGGTTAAAAGTAAAGCAGAATGCACCTTCAGGTGCATTCTGCTTTACTTTCAACCTGCTTTAAGTTGTCCCGTCTTCAAAATAAAAACAAGCTATTAAAAGCTAATGTCTGACTGTTTCCTGCATTTACTGTTTGGGGTTGAACTCCAAGCCGAAAATATCTCTACTTGAAAATCATTTACAGTTTTAAGAAATATTGAAATTTGTTTGAAGACTTCAAGCTCAGAAAAAATGCATACATGATTAATGCTTATGCAAGTTCAGCATTTTCAACCCATAAATCTTTATACCCATCAAATTCTTGCCACATAAACACACCGTGTCTGTTTAATCTAACAAATTAAACTATATTTTATCCACTTTATTTGAATCCTAGTCAATCTCTGCTTTGGAAATGTTTTGTCAAGCATTCTTCCAACATGTCTCCCATAGTCTGAGAACCAGCAAAACTTCACCGTGCAGGGCTCCAGATAAGAGGGAGTACGCTGAACAAATCCAACATTTTCTCACTTATTTTAACACCAAAACCTATGGTGTCACTACTCATAAGAATCGTCTCGAAGAGACGATTCTAATGAGTAGTAACACCATAGGATTTAATTCAGAAATAAAGATTTTAGTTTTTGAAATACTCCCCTTATCTGGAGCTCTGTTCACGAAATTACATTGAAATTTCCTCTCACTTTCAGGCAATGGTATCCATATACAACAACGTCCCCCTTATTATACCCTTTCTCAAAATTATAACAAACTTATCTAATACCAATAAAAGACGTTCTAGCTTACAGCAAGATGAAAGTAAAGCAGAAAGCTCCTTTAGGAGCTTTCTGCTTTACTTTCATCTTGCTGTAAGCATCCACTTATCTTGAACATAAAACTTTTTATATTGAGGGGTATTATTGGTGAGAATTGACTGTCACAGACAATAGTGTAAACTTTGCTATCTGATATCATAACGGGTAATAAATCTCCCATCCTAGCTCCATAGTCGCCACAAAGGTCATGCACAACACTAAATTTTATATAAAAGTTTTCTCGGAAGTTTTCTGACACCACTTTATAGATAGAAAATGTTCTCACAGATTGTTGTAAACAGATATTTTTGTAAACAAGGGCCACCATGGCCCTAAATCGCTCACCTGGTTCACCATGTAAAATTAACCTATCGTGATCTAGATTATGACTGGACATTACCCACAATCAACCTTTAGAGTGTTAACAAGATTTTTCTATAATTTGATCTAGTGACCTAGTTTTTGACCAGACACAATCCACATTCAATTTAGACCTAGATTTGATGTAGGCAAACATTCTGAAAATATTTCATTCAGATCTAACGAGATTTGTAGCCTCTAGAGGGTTAACACTGTTTGTAGTGACCTAGTTTTTTACCTAACATGACCCATATTCGAACTTGACCTAGATATCAATTGGGCAAACATTCTAACTAAGTTGCATTAGAATGAATTAGATTTGTAGCCTCTAGAGATTTGACCTAGTGACCTAGTTTTTGACCTGACATAACCCACATTTGAACTTGACCTAGATATCAATGAGGCAAACATTTTGAAAAAGTTTCATAAAGATCCATTGAGATTTGTAGCCTCTAGAGTGTTAACAAGGTTTTTCTATGATTTGAACTAGTGACCTAGTTTTTGACCGGCCATGACCCACATTCGAACTTGACCTAGATATCAATGAGGCAAACATTTTGACCAAGTTTCATAAAGATCCATTGAGATTTGTAGCCTCTAGAGTGTTAACAAGGTTTTTCTATGATTTGACCTAGTGACCAGTTTCTGACCAAACATGGCCCATATTCAAACTTGACCTAGATATCAATAAGGCAAACATTCTGACCAGGTTTCATAAAGATCCATTGAGATTTGTAGCCTCTAGAGTGTTAACAAGGTTTTTCTATGATTTGACCTAGTGACCTAGTTTTTGACCAAACATGACCCACATTCAAACTTTACCTAGATTTCATCAAGAAAAACATTGTCATGAAGTTTCATGAAGATCAGATGAAATTTGTAGGCGCTAGAGTGTTAACGAACAATTGTGGACGGACGGACAGACGACGGACGACGGACATTCAGCGATCCTAGAAGCTCACCTTGGCACTTCGTGCCAAGTGAGCTAAAAATTGAAAACAGCTTCTCTATATTTGTGAAGGAAAAAAAATACTTAAGGCGCATTCTGCTTTACGTTCAACCTGCTTTAAGTGGTCATGTGTCTTCAAAACTAGAAACAAGATATGGGGTGATAGGTTAAAGCTGGCTTAAAGTAAAGTAGAAATCTCCTTTAAACAGCCATCTTTCTTTAACAAATGAGATCAAACTATGTAAGGGAATTGGCTAATGAAGAATGAAGCCCTGTGGAGATCGGGGACCCAGAGATTTCTAAGACTCAGCTCGGGGACTGAGAGATTTCAAAGACTCGGCTCAACTAGCCAAGAATGTTTTCAATTCTGTGATGGCTGAAGTTAATCACACAGTTTAATTCATTGGCAAAATGAATTAACCATTACACTGCTGCTCCCAACTTGACTAACACTTGCGAACAGTGTAGAACCAGACCAAACCCACAGCCACTCAGCATCCTAACCAGCATCAAACTGTACCACATTATGTCTATAATTTTTCAGCTGGATAGATATATAAACGAAGTTGTCATAGTTTTTCAGGATTAAATTTTGCAGCATACACTATCAAGCTAGTAGAAGTGTTTTATGGCTGATCAGTTAGAGAAATTTCATGAATTTCCAGGCCCACTTTTCATTGGAATTCCACTTTTTATACTGATTTCTTTCATCTTTCACTCATGCAGCAAATTTCATGTCCTTGGAAAAATTTGGACAGGGAATATCACATCACGCTAAAGATTGATCTACTTCTAATCCAAGCAAACAAATCAAATCTTTACCCAGAGCTCCAGATAATAGGGGGTATTTCAAAAACTAAAATCTTTATTTCTGCTTTAAACCCTATGGTGTCACTACTCATTAGAATAGTCTTGAAGAGACGATTCTAATAAGTAGTAACACCATAGGATTTAGTGAGAAAATGTTGGGTTTGTGCAGTTTACTCCCTCTTATCTAGAGCTCTGCTTTACCCCTTTACTCCATAGACTGTTTCTGGTTTTGAAGACAAGTGATCACTCAAAGCAGGTTGAAAGTAAAGCAGAATGTGCCTAAAGGCACATTCTGCTTTACTTTCAGCCTGCTTTAAGCTACCACATATAGAAAATATTTCTTATTGTGCATTCATAAAATTATAAAATGGTAATAAATGTATTTTTTTCAGTGTTTGAATTTATTTACTGTGTAAAAACGTGCATCAATGGAGTAAAGAGTTAAAAGAACTTGCTGTTAATAAAAGCTTTTTGTAAACAGTTTGGCATCTGATGGAGCTCTCTGATCAGTGTCTACACTGTTTGCAGAGGTCAAGGGTACTCTGTAAAGGAACACTGTTGTAAAAGGACAAGTGTACTTGTTGCTATAGGGTTGAATGTGTTAATTTCTCGTGAATGCCAGTGGCCTGATTGCCAGTCCATGATTGGATGATGCCACAGCATGAGTGTCTTAGATAAGAATCTGGCCATGTCTCTGCTAATCTAATTTTAATGACTATAAAATCCTGAAACATGATCCTCTGAGATAGTAGTCATCAATGAGGACTAGATACTGGGCAACATATTCCCCTACAGTAACACCACATTTAGTCACCCTCCAGTAGAGTAATATGGAGATATCTAAAGGCGGGTGAATATTTAATACAGAAAATAATCAAGTCTTCAACCCATTATTACCCCATAGCTTGTTTCTAGTTTTGAAGACTGATGGCCACTTAAAGCAGGCTGAAACGAAAACACCCTGCTTTACTTTCAGCCTGCTTTAACCCTTTGAACCCTAGTCCCGCATATAGGCATCCTTTTCATACAGTAAACATGTGAATAGTACACTGTCTTGTCCTGTGAAAACAGTGAAGACCCAGATCAGAGGGCTCCCAAAGGAGCCCTCTGATCAGGGTCTTCACTGTTTGTCATAATGCCAAACATTTACAAAAACAACCCTTAAAGGGCCAGAAATGGACTAGACTAAAATCTAAACTGGCATTGTCCATTTAAAGTTTCAGGGAGGAAAGAGTTAAGCTACCATTTTATAGAAAATATTCCTTTCTGTGCATATTCAAAATTGTATAAAGTTACTGTTTTCTTCAATGGAGGAATAAATTAAAGGGTTAGAAAGGTGTATTTGTGGGGTAATGGGTTAAGTGGTTGCTCAATGAATGACAAAATGTATGTATTATAATAAGCGGTTGTTACCAAACTAAAGTATTGTAGAACTACAAGGGCTGATGCTGAATACACAACAGAGGCAATAGAGAAAACTTCTTGCTTTGGGAGCTTTCTACATCACTTTTGTCAAGCCCCAGGTAATAACCAAAGGTTCTGCCACCTGCCTTAAAAAGAATGTCAACCTCTTTTTGAATTTAACCAATTAATATAGTTTAGACCAAAGTAAATGATTCTCAAATTATACAACATACATGTATGTCTGTGTGCAATTTGTCTGAATCAAAGGGCAGTAACTCTTGTTAACTTGCTGAATAAATAAAAAATATCTATATAATCATAAATGCAATACATTTAGAAAGTTAAATAAATATAGAGCTTACATTTGAGTTAAGGCAGATTAGATATAAAAGAGTGTTTTGCAGGTGAATATAACAACATCAACATGCAATTGCTATTCGAAGCACATATAAGTTATAACATCTGAAATGGTGAAAAACTACTTCAAGAAGTATAGTCTACAGTGGTGTAGATATCAGCGGGCTCCTGGAAGTCAGCCCTCTGATAAGAGTCTGCACTGTTTGCCATAATTTTAAATATTGTTTGGACATTGAATTTCTCGTCACTTGCAATGTATACTGGTATTAACCCTTAGCCCGCCAAATAAATTGTCGTCTGCTATATTTCTCGTCTGCTTCAAGTTTCAAAGTGCTTCAAAGTTGCTCAAAATTGCTGAAAATGTTGTACGAGTGTCAAACAGATTGGATCCGGATGAGACGCCGAGTTACTCGGCGTCTCATCCGGATCCAAGCTGTTTGCATATGGAGCTATAGTTGTGAGTGGCAGGCTAAGGGTTAATATCCCATTACTCCATAGACTGTTTCTAGATTTGAAGGGCAAATGATAATGTAATAACTTTTAGCCCAATCCCTTTGATCATATTATTATGCAAATAAATATGTTTAAACTAAACTAAGACAAGTTACCACTTAGAGCAGGTTAAAAGTAAAGCAGAATGTGCCTTTAGGCATATTCTGCTTTACTTTCAGCCTGCATTAAACTACCATCTGCTAGGATATAGGAAATATTTCTTAAGTTGCACATTTTGTAACTATATAAAATGGAACTATTTCTTTCATTGGAGTCAATTAAGTGAGTTACAATGCATAATTTATCTGGAGTAAAGGGTTATTTAGAATATGGAATAGAACATTTAGTAATGGCCAAAGTTCTGCATTAATTCTTTTTCTGCAAAAGCTTACAACAAGATAAGACAACATGCAAAAGCTCTCAAACAAGTGTTGGGCAAGTTCCAATAGAGGTAAGCAGGCTGAAGCTCAAGCTTGGACGCAACTATTGGCATAAAACTTGGGTCAGTCACGCTCTGAGAAGCAAAGCAAACATTTTACCTGTTTGACAATATCGTGATAGAGCAATTTGCTCATTGTCCGAGTCTTCCGATAGCGACAATCTTGACACCTGATCATTCCTCCTCCTATTATTATCACTTGATGATATCGTGCTATGAGATCCCTTCCGCCAATTCCGTCTCCTATGGTTACCAGACGAGGAAGTATCATTTTCATCGTCGTCTCCATCTGACCCACTTACGTAACTATAGAGACGACCTTTCGAAATTGTCGAAGCAGTGGATGAAGATCGGCCATTTAGTTTTCGGTGTGCACGGGCATTACTAGCGGTATCCATCAAAGGGGTTAGCGGCGTTGACATATATTCGTTTCCCGTCGTCACACCTAACAACATAAACACAACACAACAGTCAAAATGCAACAATTTACAATAGTGTGTCGCAGAGCTCCAGATAAGAGTGGATAGACTGAACATTTTCTCAATTGTATTTCGCCAAATCCTATGTTGTAACCCCTCATTAGAATCGTCTCGAAGAGGCGATTTTGATGAGTGGTGACAACATAGGATTTTGAGAAGAAATTAACATTTCCAACATTTTCTCAATTATGTTTCCACCAAACCCTATGTTGTCACCACTCATTAGAATCGTCTCAAAGAGACGATTCTAATGAGTGGTGACAACATATAATTTTGTGAAGAAATTAACATTTCCAACATTTTCTCAATTATGTCTCCACTAAACCCTATATTGTCACACTCATTAGAATCGTCTCGAAGAAACGATTCTAATAAGTGGTAACAACATAGGGTTTAGTGAAGAAATAAGGAAGTAAGTATCTGAAATATGCACCTTATCTGGAGTTCTGGTGTGTGCTAAATAAAGTTACAAGGCTAGAGAGTACAGTAAGACCTGTGGTAAGCTGCCATTACTTTGAAGAAGTGTAGATATCTATAAAGACAGGTGAATGCTTAACCCATTTACCCCATTGCCTGTTTCTAGTTTTGAAGATAAGTGACAGCTTAAAGCAGGTTGTAAGTAAAGCAGAATGTGCCTTATGGCGTATTCTGCTTTACTTTCAGCCTGCTTAATATACCATTTTGCTAGTATATAGAATATGTAGTTTTATGGTGCATATTCATGACTGTGCTTATTGGAACTACATTGTACTTTCTTCAGTGGAAGAATAAATTAGAGGCATAAAAATGCATACTTATTAGGTAATGGGTTAAAGTAGGACAAAATAATAGAAGAAATTACTTTTGTTCAGCATTAAGATGTCACCTGTTCTAAAGAAAACTGATTCACATTGTTTTGATTGGCAGCTTTAACACAAGTTTCACTATACATTGCTAGTAGCATCTTATTAAGTATAGGCAGTATGTGTCATTAGCATTAAATTAATTAGTGTCATTATTGAACTGATAATCCAAAAGCTATTACTGTAAAGTCCTCGTATTATGATCACTCAAAGCAAGTGTATACCATAAACCAGGGCTCTAGATAAGAGGGGGTGAAATGAACAAATCCAAAATTTTATCACTCATTTCAGCACCAAATCCTATGGTTTTACTACTCATTAGAATCGTCTCAAAGAGACGATTCTAATGAGTAGTGACACATAGGGTTTAATGCAGAAATAAAGATTTTAGTTTTTGAAATACTCCCATTATCTGGAGCCCTGAAAGACAGGTTAATGAAGAAAATTAGGCATATTTCTGGTTTATTTTCATCTTGTTTTAAGCAGCCATTTCTGCCCAAAAAACGCCAAACAAAAGCTTTATGTTTCGAGAAGCCATAATAGGAGATGACATAAGTATTGGTATTGTATGCCCATAGTTAGATAAAGATCAAGCATGGCCTTATAACCTTAGCGTTGATCAGGATCATTATATGCATGCATGCTTATAAAATGTGTTGTACACTTTATATCTCAGAAAGAAAAGAAGTGACAGAGAAAATAGACTGAAAAGAAGTTTAGTATAACATTGTAAGCCCTTTTAACCCCATACGAATGCTAATATAGAGTCTCTTTTTTTGAAAACAGTGAAGACCCAAATGCTTCTTGAGTTGTCTGATTAGGGTCTCCATTGCTTCCTTATAAGATCTGTCTCTGACAAGACCAGGATAAATTAATGTCTCCTTTAAAATAACCAACTTTCTCTGACACAAGAAAATCTATGCATAATATCGGGGCCCCAGATAAGGAGGAATCCAACACTTTCTCACTTATTTTATCAACAAATCCTATGGTGTTACTACACATTAGAATCGTCTCGAAGAGACGATTCTAATGAGTAGTGACACCATAGGATTTAAAGCAGAAATAAAGATTTCAGTTTTTGAAATACTCCCATTATCTGGAGCCCTGCATGATATGCAGTGTTGACCCAATTATTTCCTTTTACTGCATCAAATGGTTAACGAAGACAAATCTACAAATAAATGCCTTCTATTCTCATGTAAAACTAACCCAACAAAGTTTTACATTCTTTCTGTCAATTGATAATATTGTAACAATTATATTTTCTCTGTTACAATTACCATCCATCAAAAAACAACAATAGAAATAGACGGCTTGCAGAACTTAGCCCTTGTATGATGCATGGCCTTCTGCACTTTTGAAGCAGTTTTTTTCTGCACATTTCTGTAAATTTCCTTAATATGTATTGCTGAAACTGCGTAGCAGCTACTCAAATAGGAAGCATGGTACTCTATGTTAATTGCAGGGCAAAAGTAATACAGAAAGCTCCTAATTAAGAGCTTTCTGCATGACTTTAATCCTACATTTAGCTGTTACATAACACAGGTAATTGAATTCAAATTGCAACCTTTACATGAGACTGCAAATGTTATTTGTTTTGAGTGGCTGCAATACAAGGATCAACTGTTGATTTATTGTTGGCAATCCTTTCAGAAAACATTGTCAAAAGGTCAAAACAGTTTAGATCCAGTAGCCGGTTTCTCAGTCTCTCATCTGGATCCAGACTGTATGCAATGGTTATCAAAAATGATTTGGAATTAACCCTTTACCCCATAGCCTGTTCCTAGTTTTGAAAATAGGTGACTACTTAAAGCAGGTTGAAAGTAAAGCAGAATGTGCCCTAAGGCACATTCTGCTTTACTTTCAGCCTGCTTTAAGCTACCACCTACTAGAATAAAGAAAGTATTCCTCATGAAACATATTAATGACTGTGTAAATTGGAACTACTTTCTTCAGTGGAGGAATAAACGGAATGCGCTAAAAGGCGCTTCTATGTGGGAAAGGGTTAAGGTAAGTTGTGGAACTTTTGTGCCTAAATGTATGCCATGAATGTATGTTACCTTTGTGCATATTGGGTTGGATGATATTGTAGAAAGCTTGATTTCACCATGTAAGGCAGTGAGCTGCTAGGAAGGTGAAAGTAAAGCGTGAGTTTTCTATTACATTAAATGGTTACAATTCCTGTCCGGGTCCTCTTTCTGATTTTAATTTTTTTCATCACCGCAGCTGGTATAATTGGTTAATTGGTTATAATCCCTCAATAACAGGCAGACATCAAACAGACCCCTATCACTTAGCTCAAGTGTTCAGGTGCTCTCAGGTGTTTCGCAATCACACACGATCACACACAACGGACCCATCTCTCCAGACGCTTCACAGAAGCCCACTTAGCTAAACCATACCGAAGCCCTTAAAAAAGTCACATGTTGTTAACAAAGTTTGGTAATAATTTCTTCCTGGTTTTATTTCTAGCTCACCTGAGCTTGCTAAGGGTGAGCTTTTGCCATTCTTGAAGGTCCGTTGTTGTCGTTAGTCATTCATCGTCAACAATTTTAGTGTTTACACTCTAGATGCCACAATTTTTATAATATCTTTCTCAAACTTGCTCAGATTGTATATGACCATAAGAGTTCAGATGAGTATGATTATGCTTGAAATCAGACTAATAAGTCAAGAGTCATCTGCCCTTGATGTGTTGAAAATGTCACATCTAACAGTATTTACTCATGCAACTACAGTTTTCAATGGATTTTGATTAAACTTGCACATAATGTATACAGCTATAAGTTCTCGAAGGAGTGCAATTATCGTTGAAATCTGATCATTGTGGCAAGAGTTATCTGCCCTTGATATACTGTGAAATGCTAGAAAAGGTTGAATTTCAGTATTGTTTAGGCTTTTAGTTTTCTGCCCTTGATGTACTTTACCATACTAGAATAGGTAGTATTCCAATATTGTTTACATACTTTACTACAAATTGATTTAAATGGTAGGAACCCGTGACACTCAAACGTAAAGCTATCAGGCTTCATTTCAACAGGTGAGCGATACCAGGGCCTTCAAGGCCCTCTTGTCTAAATTCATTGCAATACTTCAGAGACCTAATGATAACCTGGAAACAAATCAGCAGGTTTAGATGATGGATGAGGGCCTATGAATATTGGTGGTGATGTTGAAAGGCAATAATGTTATGGAATAGCAGCTGGCAGATTTCTATTGTAGAAAGTGTTTGGAAAACTTTAACACAATTGCTCTACCCTTTTCCTCAGAGATTTTGTTTTGTATTTAAAGCCAGTTGCTCCTTTAAGAAGACTGAAAGTAAAACAAACTGCTTAAAGGAACAACTAAGTCTGCTGAACATGAAAACAAATAGTATGGCACACTCACAATAATATTGCTTACACTTTGGAATCTTTGAATGAATATGAGCTCAATGAACGGAATTTTTGACAAGACAAAAGTGTGGCTTGATCAACAGGTAAGATGAAAGGTGAAGTGGAATCAATGGCTAATGAGCAATAGACACAGTAGTGGATCTATAGTTACAGTTCAATTCAATTCTGAACAGTAAAATGTTACAAGGCAAACTTTTGAAAAATTTTGTATAACTGCACTGCCAAAACTTGTGGTTTTCTGAAAAATTCTATTCATCTTTGAAATTTGATGTATGGTAGTGTTTGATTGGGTGGCACTATAAATATATCAAAATTATATGAGATTTTAGCTGATGCTGATATGTAGGCAAGATGTTTGTGGCAAAGCAAAGTCCTGCTAAAATGACCTATAAAATGAATGATACATACCCCACTCTTTAGACAGAACTGACTGCCTAAAGCAGGATGAAAGTAAAGAAGAAAGCTACTTTTGGAGTGTTCTTTACTATCATTCTGATTTAAGCTGCTTCCTGTCAAACATCTTCAATAGATCTTGTTTTAAGTAGGCATAATAACAGGACATGAGTGTATAATGAAAGCAACAATGACACATGCAGGGAACCAATGAGTGCAACAACATCTAAGAGCAAAGCAATGTGACATGCATGGTGAGCTGGGAACCTGCAAAATGGCATGGAATAAAAAGTGGCACCTAAAAATGAAATGACATCATGGTTGCATCTATGCTGAAAAGTTTCAATGCAATAAGCATGAAATGACAAGCGATATGTGCATTGAACGACATCTGATTTGTCCTATATGGATCATTGACGTGTTTCTATGAAATATGCATTAGATGACATTAGGTTTGCACTTAATAATGTTGAAAAGTTTCAAAATGAATGAAATAAGCATGAAATGACACCAAGTTGCTTCTATGGTGAAAAGATTCTGTAAAGTTAGCAAAGGAAGCACCAGGAATAAGTATGATGGTAATGCCATGGCTCCAAATTTTCATCTTCTTTCTGTCTCCATCAACCCTTATGTTGTGACTACTCATTAAAATTGTTTCGAAGAGATGACTAGTCACATTATAATGCTGGGGAAGCCATAAGATTTTTGCATCTAAAATATTAGAGCTCCAGATAAGGTGAGTATTTCAAACAATAAAATTCCTCTGCCTGCCCCAAACTCTATCACATCATAGGTTTTGGTGCAGGCAATAATATAAGGAGAAATCATTGGAAATAAGTAGTTTACGCTCACTTATCTGTATTCCTGAGTTAACTCCCTTTATTGGAAGCTATGGAGTCATCACCAGTAACAGAAAGCTTAGTACAGTGCTCCCTCTCTACAACAGCACCATGGGAAACAAAGATGGTGTGCTTTGTTTGGAGGGAGTTGTTATATGGAGGGATAATGGCTTACATTTGCAAACAGCTATGCAATTGAATCCAGATCAGAAGCCATGTCACATAGCTTCTGATCTGCATTCAAGCTGTTTTCATTCATCACTATGGGGGTTTTTTTCTTGTCAAAATGTCAGATATTTGACTGAGAAAAACAGCAGAAGACAATTTTAAGCAGACGATATTGCAGCAGTGCAAGCATAAAGACATAATTGTCTTAATTTGGGGAACAGCTGCAAATATCGTTGTAAGGAGGGAGTTGTTGTAGGGAGGGAGCACTGTAACACCTCCTCTGCAAGGTTTGCTCACTTATCACGTTGTATGCTGGGTAATATTTGGCGGCCATTTTAAAATGTCGTCTGCAGCGGGTATAACTCAAATATTTGCAAAATATTTTAGCAGTTTTTGATATAATACTGAACTAGCTGCAAAACTGTTTGCCTAGAGGTACACCTAAAAGTGTATCCTGCATAAAATGAGTGATATGTAGCCCTGAATTAACTCCCTTTATTGGTAACACAGAAAGCTTAGTAACACCTCCTCTGCCAGGTTGACACACTGTTCATCATACTCAAGCAAGATGACCCCATCAATGATAAATGAAAAATTCTCCCCAGGTCACTCGAGGTCAGCCAAAGGGTCCATTAATGGACGGAGTAATTTTGCACGATTCTCGGCACATTATTTTGTTAGTTTATGATTTGGTGCAAAAACATGTTTCTCATCAGCGGCTATTGACACAACAAGAGCCGCGGACAATGGTGGCACTTGGATTAGACCAACATGTCCATTCAACTGTAAACAATACATCGGCACCAATCCAACATCCTATTCTACGTGGACAATGCAAGTTCACAAGTGCCCCGTCTCTAGGACACTTATGATTTGTCGAAATGCATTAACCCTTTTAATGCTGGGAAATCAGTTGTTCGGAAATTTGCAAACAGTTTGGATCCTGATCAGATGCCGAGGAACTCAGGATCTAAACTATTTGCAATACAGGTTTCATTTCTGCAAAAAATTGGAGGAGAAACATCCGAGAAAGAAATAATTCTAAATATTAAGCAGATGACGTTTTTAGAGAGAATGATGATTATTCAGGCATTCGAGCTATCAATCAATAACAATCTGCCAGTCGCTGCAACGGAACAATTGCTTATGGGACATTTATTACTAGTTTCAATATTTATATATCAGTATACGAGCTTTGTCAATGTTCTTAGCCAGTCTATGCGGTTCCAGCAAATTATAAGACACTTATATCTAATATCACAAAGTAAGCAAAGAACACCCAATTCCATCAGCTTAATCAACATACTTCCTCCATTTGTAAATAGATCAGGTATCTATTAATCAGCTTGCAGAAAATCCTAACTATGGATAATGGGCGTTCTATATAAAACTTCAGAGCTTTATGTTTCCACCATAAATGGTTGAAAGGAGAAATAATTATGAAAATCTTGGGGATAAGGGAAGTAATACAAATACTAATATCTTGATGTCTTGAGCTTTCTGAGTAACTTTTGTGCATTTACCTTCTACCACATAGCCTGTGGGAGTGGAGGAATAAATTACTGGCCTAAAAACATGTATCCATGGAGTAATGGTTAACCCTTTACTCCATGAAATATGCTTTTTTACACCTTTAATTTAATCCTCCGCTCAAGAAAAAAGTTCCTCTTTATACATTCATGAGTATGAACCATAAGAAATATTCTATATTGTAGTAGATGGAAGCTTAAAGCAGCCTGAAGGCACATTCTGCATTACTTTCAACCTGCTTTAAGTAATCCCCTCATGATCTTCAAAACTAGAAACAAGCTATGGAGTAATGGGTTATAAAGCTGTCTTTAGAAGAGATCTCCATTATCTACAGAAATGGATGTGCTCCTGCATTCAACAATAACCTGTCCTTAGAAGTCCAATCTTCATCATATCAGGGCTCCAGATAAGGAGAGTAAGTCAAAAACTGAAATCTTTATTTTTGAATTAAACCCTATGGTGTCACTACTCATTAGAATCGTCTCGAAGAGACGATTCTAATAAGTAGCAACACCATAGGATTTGGTGCTAAAATAAGCGAGAACATGTTAGATTTGTTCAGTTTCCTCCCTCTTGTCTTGAGCTTTGTTCATACTTCAATAAATGGGCTCTAAACACAGGTTTTACTGTGCATACTTCCATCAGGATGCGTAATTTATCTTGCAACAGACAGCACGCTGAATGAAAACAGAAATCTTCCCAGATATTATTTGCATGAAAATTAACACATTTGCTACCTTACAGCTCTTTCAGGGACTTTAAGGTCATTAAATCAATTAAATCTTCAATCATTAGCATCTTTTAAAATTTCTCATAAAAGAACAAATCCCTCGACGCGGCTGCATCTTCTAGACATGCAATGCATTTTGTCACTCAGTCAGTGGCTTGAATGCATTATTTTACCAATTTCTTCTCTGCTAAATTCCATCAAAAATAAGCCCATGTTAAAACTATTATCCTCGGTGACCCTTTCAATGCTGGCAACTGGCACATGTATATTTTGCAAACAGTGTAGTCCCTGATCAAAGGGCTCCTTACGGAGTCCCTTAAACAGGGTCTAAACTGTTTATTGAACTTTTTAGTGATGAATAGAATATTACTGTTGCAATAGAATCAACATCAGTTAATTGATCTTTTTTACCCATTACTCCATAGATACACATTTTTTATGCCTTTGATTTATTCCTCCACTGAAGAAAATACTTCCAATTTATACAGTTCTAGAATATATATCATATGAAATAAAAAATAGTTTCCATACTCTTGCAGATGATAGCTTAAAGCAGGCTGAAAGTAAAGCAGAATGTGCCTTAAGGCACATTCTGCTTTACTTTCAACCTGCTTTATATGGTCAACTGTCTTCAAAACTCGAAACAGGCTAAAGGGGGGGGGGGGGGGGTTAAGGGCAAAACAATGTGATGGGAAACAGTGATTTTTTCACAGTTGGCCTCCCGGCTGTACTTTTTCCAAGGTTCAGTGTAAAATTTCCATGGAATATGAATAATTTACGTGGAATTTACATGGAATTCTAAAAGTTCCATGGTTATTCGTAACAATTTCCAAGGTTTTTGTTTAGTCACCAAAATTTCCAAGGTTTATGCATGCTTATGAACAAAAAAACCACGTAAATATCAAGAAAAAACCTTGGAAACTCTTAAAACCTTGGCAAAAGCTTGGAAAAATTGGACTTTGGCAAAAATAAACACGGAACAATCTCGGAAATAAGAACTTAACCATTTTTTAGCACGCGAAATCCTTGTAAAATAATAACTTAAACAATTTGCACCTCGTAAAAATTGTACTTAGACATTTTCCAGCACGGAAAAACCTTGGAAGTACAACTTAGTGAATTATAAACATGGAGATTTCTTCTTGACAAAAAGTGTGACAGACAGAATATAAGTAATATTTGCTACAATTGTAAGTTTCACAAAACAGTGAATATTATACACACCCAGGAGTCCAGGACACCAGCTCACAACAATCAGAGGTCAGAGATTTAAGTTGTCTGTTTATCTATACTTTAAAATGTGAATGTGGCAAAAATTAAAGACTCCAAACCAGTTCAGACTCCTGACAAAAGATTCATGGTAAGTTACATAACTTACATAAATACAATTTTATCATGATCATAATATATTTTGGATATTTACATGATACAAACAAAAAGCATGTGGTACCCCACCCACTAGAAGTTAACTATTCCTCGTATACTTTTCCATGGTATTTTGTCGAAACCATGTAAAATGGTTCTAACATTTCCGTGGTTTTTAGGAAAAAACCACGGAAATAACAGAGTAAATATTTTACAAGGATTCCTCGTAAACTTTTCCGAGGATTTTTGTTTCCGTGGTTTTTAGGAGAAAACCTTGGAAATTAAATATTTTACAAGGATTCCTCGTAAACTTTTCCGAGGTATTTTGTCAAACCATGTAAAAACCAAGGTCTTGTATTTTCTAAGGTTTTCTCCTCTTTTTTTCCAAGGTTTTTGTAATATGACCGTCCGAATACTCCGAGGTTTTTTCCATGGTTTTTTTTTTCATAAAACCTAGGAAAAAGTACAGCCGGGCTATCAGAGCTCTAAAACTTATTGCAGCCAACAAATCACACCAACAAGACAATTTAGCAGCAAAGAGCAATTTTTCCCAGATATACCTAGACATATTTACCAAGAAACTACCCGTAAACAAATCTTTGGCATGTAAAACATAATATGGTGTAATTATATGTGGTGTAGGTTTATCTGATCCAGTTTGACTGGTGGAAATGATTGATCACCCCTCAGAATCCATTGTCTGTCTGGCTTTATCACTGTAAGACAAACAACACAACTAAGCACCTTCTCCTCAGGACCTGTTACTGTTGAAACATTGCTGAGCCAAACATAGGGCTATAGATAAGAGGGAATAAACTGAACAAATCCAAAATTGTCTCACTTTTTTTAGAACCAAATCCTATGTTGTTACTACTCATTAGAATCGTCTCTTCGAGACGATTCTAATGAGTAGTGACACCATAGGGTTTAAAGCAGAAATAAAGATTTTTATTTTTGAAATACTCCCATTATCTGGAGCCCTGATAGTAACACTTTCTGCCATATTACAATACAGAAAACATCTAGGTCATATTTCAAATTGTTTCTAAGAATTCAGTGTTGTTAGCTATTTGTTTGACTTTTGTATTTTGAATATAATAATGTAATTCCCCCATAATTTATTTTGGAAGACAGATGATTGCTTAAAGCAGGCTAAAAGTAAAGCAGAATGTTCAATAAGGAGCATTCTGCTTTACTTTTAGCCTGCTTTAAGCTACCATCTGCGAGGATATAGATAATATTTAAAACGGACCAATAGTTACTTTTCTACATCTTGCTTTAAGCTACCCTTGTAATTAATAACAGCAACGAAACCTCAAGTGAGTTGTAAAAGCATCACTATACCTTATCAACGAAAAAACTAAATGTCAAGAAAACAAAGGAAACAATTCCTAGAAGTAAAACTTTCATTGTCTTACAAAAACCCTTATAGTACCATCAAACATACAACTGGAGAGCAAAACATCCACAATGCAATCACATTCTGACAACTAGGTCACCTCTCAGTGCCAAAAATATCCTACAAAACACTTGCTGAGTCTCTTCATTTCTCCTATGAACACCTATTTAACCCAATTTACCCCATAGCCTATTTCTAGTTTTGAAGACAGGTGACCACTTAAAGCAGGTGGAAAGTAAAGCAGAATGCGCCTTAAAGCACATTCTGCTTTACTTTCAACCTGCTTTAAGCTATAGCCTGCTAGGATAAAAGAGTATTTCTTATGGTACATGCTCATGACTGTATAAAAGAATAAGTATTTTCTTCGAATCAATGAAGGAAAACAATTAAGGCGCAAAAAGGCGTATTTATGGGGTAATGGGTTAAAGTCTCAAATATTTCTTCATTTCACTTACTTTACTTTTGTTTACTACATGTATACAGTTACGAGTAAAACCTCTACTTACCAATAAGGTAAGGATAGGACAGATCGCTGCTTTAATGCAGGATAATGTAATGCTATTGAGTGAAAACAAACAACAAAGTTAAAAAAAAAATAATTAAAACCTGTTTAATTATTCTCTTATTATTTTGTCAATTTTCAAGATCATTGCTCTTAAAAGTAGACACAATTGAGTTTTGAGATCCATATTTATTGACTTAACTCTTTAAATTTGTAATTATTCCAACTGGGTATTATTTTGTTCTGAATTCTTAATCCAATTATGAATGCAGTTACTATAACTATTAAATTAACTCAAAGGTTTGCATCTGCAAAACAATGGTGCTGGAAAAGACAAAATGTATGTCCTGATCTTAGCATTATAACAATATGCAAGATATTTAACCATTTATGTAGGATATGGTGAGACTGTTATTAAATTCAATAGGGGTATTCTGCTATAGTTTCCACTTTGTAGTGCAAGCATCTATCGGTTCAAAATATCTGTTTTAATTCACTATTTTCTTTAACCCTTTCCCCCATAGCATATCTCTAGTATTGAATGTAGGTGTCCACTTAAAACAGGTTGAAAGTAAAGCAGAATGCGCTTTAAGCGCATTCTGCTTTACTTTCAGCCTGCTTTAAGCTATCATCTGCTAGAATATAGAAAATATTTTGTATTATACATATTTATGAATGTATAAATTGGAACTATTTTCTTCAGAGCAAGAATAAACTGAATGCGCTAAAAGGCGCTTCTATGGGGGAAAGGGTTAAAGTTTGCAAAGTATTTGCAACACACATAAGCTTAACCCATTACATCATAGCCTGTTTCTAGTATTGAAAATAGGTAACCACTTAAAGCAGGTTGAAAGTAAAGCAGAATGCGCCTTATGGCGCATTCTGCTTTACTTTCAGCCTGCTTTAAGCTCCGATCTGCTAGAAAATAGAAAATATTTCCTGTAATACATCTTCATGACTGTATAAAATGGAACAATTTTCTTCAGTAAAGGAATAAATTAGAGGCGTAAAAAGGCATATTTATGGGTTAATGGTTTAAGGCAAGTAAAGCAGAATCTTCCTTTGGAATATGACTGTAGAGATTGTAATTTTCTCACATTACTACCCTTGTTTTCTATAGCGAACAACGATGACGAATATCCTTATCTCCAACATGTGTAAGATCACTTTGATGACGTCTCTATAACGTCACTATTTATAACGGCGTTTGACGTCACCGGGGTTCCAAAAAAATGAATATTGCTTAAAAAATAGCTAAAATCGTTGGTAATGTGAGAAAAAGAATCTGTCATGATTCGATGTTTAAGACAAGTTGATCTCAAACTCGTCTAGAATAGAAAAGTTATCAAGCTTGCCAAGGCTCGCTTAATAACATTTCAATTCTTGACTCGTTTGAGATCAGCTTGTCTTAAACATCGAATCATGACAGATGCTATATATCTGTGTGCTCTGAGCATTCAATCTTTTACAGACTTCAGATTCCAACAAGTGACCAGATACTCCGAGTGATGTTTTGCAGGAGATGAAAATTGAATAATGACAATTTTCATCCTTGTCTAGCAGGCTAATCGTGGTATATTAATGACCATAAGGAATGCACCATGTGCCAAATATAGGCCTGGATGTAATCACAGCGACCAGATGAATTACAAAAGTAATTTTCTATAATTTGTGTTTGCCCATTACCCCATAAATACTCCTTTTTACACTTTTAAATAATTTCTCCACAGAAGAAATAATTCAAGTTTATACCGTCATGAATGTGAACCATAAGAAATATACTTTCTATCTCCTAGCAGATGGTAGCTTAAAGCAGGCTGAGAGTAAAGCAGAATGTGCCTTAAGGCACATTCTGCTTTACTTTCAACCTGCTTTATTCAAGTTTATACCGTCATGAATGTGAACCATAAGACATATATTTTCTATCTCCTAGCAGATGGTAGTTTAAAATAAAGCAGAATGTGCCTGAATGCACATTCTGCTTTACTTTCAACCTGCTTTAAGTGATCACCTGTTTTCAAAACTAGAATCAGGCTATGGGGTTCCAAATGACCATAAGGACTGCACCATGTGCCAGCTATAGGCCTGGATGTAATCACAGCGACAAGACGAATTACAAAAGTAATATTTTCTATAATCTGTTTTATGTTTTATTTCGAAAAATATATTCCAGTAAGTGATGATTGCTGATTCTGTTAGAAGATAATTGGGGTGAACTTTGTAGATAGGTGGCTGCTAAACACTTTACCCCATAGCTTGTTTCTTGTTTTGAAGACAGGTGACCACTTAAAGTAGGTTGAAAGTAAAGCATAATGCACCTTTAGGTGCATTATGCTTTACTTTCAGTCTGCTTTAAGCTACCATCTGCTAGGATAAAGAAAATATTTATTATATAGCATATTCATAACTGTATAAATTGGAACTTTTTTTTTCAGTGGAGGAATAAATAAAAGGTGTAAAAAGGTGTATTTATGGAGTAATGGGTTACAGAGGCCACCTTCTGTAAACCAGATTTTTAAACACTCATTTAAACCAAAATATATGTACGGCATTTTCAATGAGTCTCGGTGACATAACATAGAAATGCAAGAAAATCCCGAAAGAGCTTTCTGCATTACTTTTGTACTAAATTAAAGCAGTCATATGTCCTTACAGATCTATTATATTTCTTCTATCAACAGAAACTGTTGCAAAACACAACTTTTGATGATATTTTATTTGATTTTGATAGGTTAATATTCTAACTGGGGCAAACTACAAACATTTATTTGAAATACAGACTTCTGAAGAAAGCGTAGAAAACCTGCTTTCTATCTTGTGTCCGCCGTTAGATGCAGTCAGTAATTTCATCAGCTTACGATTATTAGTCGCACCTGTTACTACTAACAAGCTATTTTTCCAATATTTAATTGTCATTATGACCCATTGCAGCTGTTTGGATCATCTTTTACACTTGTGGCTCATTTTCTTAATATATCAGCTGTTTGTATTCTAGAACCAGTCTGCAATCAATTCTACAGTAAAATAGCTCCTTATTTCAGACATGATATCAAAAATATAAATATTAGCAATTTCAGCAATATTTTCATGAATTAAAATCAGATAAATCGCAGCCATTTACTGATACAGGAACTATTAAGATTTCACTATGAAACACGTGTTAAGCAACCCTTCAGAGGTGGAGAATCCGTCATGATACAGGGAGAAGCTTAATGCAGGACACAAGTTAAGCAAAAAGCTCCTAAATGAGCTTTTTGCTTAACTTTTATCCTACATTAAGCTGAAAACCATTCATTTGAAAGATAAGTTTCTTACAGAATTGGGGCTGCTAATACTGCACAAGCGTGATGGTATAAGCTTCTCAAATGTTTCTAATTTTGTTGTTGAAAATATCATCAATATAAATCAACAGATAGCATTTAAATTTGCTCTGGTTTTCATTTTAACAAGTAAATTCATTCTTAATATCTTTCCCAATTATTATTTATTTGATACACCATTAAGTTTAGACACATAACTGTTTTCCATTCGAATAGCATGTTCCAAACGATAGAGAGCAAATATTTGGGAGGTTGGTTTTGTTTGTTTTATATTTTACCCAACTAAAATAATTGTTTCTAGTGGTTTAGCACAGGTACCTGAAGATATGAAAATGTGGACTCAAAACATTGCGTCACATTGCATTATATAGCTACCTTTGTAAACTGCAGTATCTACCGGTATTTTGATGTTATAGTTTATGTTTTTAGAAATCTCCACTGTTGTAGTAACTCAAAAGTTAATTTGCCATTATGCTTACTGCATGAGCAAAACTATAATCACAGCCAGATGTAGGAGCTTCATGACAGGATTATCTGATAATTAGTATTCTTATGATAATTAGAGTCTGGGAATTCCTTGATTTAGATTCCTGTTGAGTAACCAGGTAAATACATTGCCCACCAGATAACTTATACTTCTATAATAACAGTCAAGCCATTATTGAGAATCATGAATGAAGAATCATGAAGGCATTTGAAATTAGCATGCTTCTTAATGTAGGACAAAAGTAATGCAGAAAGCTCCTAAAGGAGCTTTCTGCATTAATTTTGACCTGCATTAATCTTGTTGTTTTTTTCAAACACTGCACATGTTTGTCTTAATGAATGGTTGTGGAAAGCAGGTTTGATTGTTCATTCAAGTAATGAGTCTTCCATTGAGAAATAATTCTTGCCTTGCTGAGAGTAATACGGGATGCCTAAAGTTAGGAACAGATTTGGTGGAAACAGACATTCAATAACTCATTATGATAATCCCTAACTGTTGGTGCAAGGTTATTAATTGACAATTAAGGTTCAGCTAGAATTAACCCTTTCATTGCCAGGAATAATTTAATTGGCATAAGTGAACTACTTTCCATCAAAATCTGAGTGATCCTGAAGGAGTCCCCTTTTTGGAACATTTAACCTTTTTTGCAATTTCAATTTTGTGACAGAAAATATCAAAGACCAAAACAGGACTTCCGACCGAGACAGTAGCCGATTCTAGTACTCAAATTCAGTATTACAAGACTATATATTATAAGTGCTAGTATATCTACTCAGTAGTTATTATATATCCAAGGAAACCAATTATTCTAAAGTAGGCCAAGAAATTAAGTGCTTTATGATCTATCATTATCTCTTTTTTCATAACATAATTTTACTGTAAACAGATGCTATAAGAGCATCACAGTAAACCCTGTGAACAGCAGCCACTTAATATGAAAACATGGTGAATTTCAAAGGTAGATTATTGCATAATTCGGAACAAAATTAATGCAGAAAGCTCCTATAAGAGCTTTCTGCATTACCCTTGTCCTGCATTAGGCTGCAGCCTATATATATTATAAGACTTATATTACTTTATTTTTGAGTGGTCCACATTCACATGTTTTTACTCATTTCATTGATGAGTGTTTAAAGAAGGGGAAGGATGTATAGATCTATTTTTAGACACAAGTAGAGTCAGGTTCTGTATTATAGCCTTAGGTTCGCACTTTACAAAACTTTTCTTTTTTCAGGAATAAATAACATTTCCTGCCATAGTATTCTATCAATCCAGACTCTTTTGTATCATTCACCAGTCCTGAAAAACCTTCAAGCATAGCTGTTCATCTGATACAGGTAAAGTGTTCTACCATATGGAAGACTTGAATAACACATTGGGTAAGAGTGCTCAAGACAGAATTGAATGTTTCGCTACACAACCTTTATCGTAGATTAGAAAATTAGCTTTTTTTTATCAGGTCTTGACAGACAGAAAGCAAGGTTCTAGGATTCATTTGTAATGTACATCAACAAATCTACCAGATCTGGCGCTGAGATCACTGACTCATAATCCATCATTTTGAATTTGTTCAACCATTCACATGCTAATAGTGTATTATACTGATATCTTTTGCAAACAATTTGGATTTGAAGCCATGTTGGAGAAGGAAAAAACATTTAACTCTTACCATAATAGTGGGGGATATGTGCTACAGTGGTTCCCTTTGCAAACAGTTTTGATCCAGATGAGACGCCGCGTATCGCGGCGTCTCATCAGGATCCAAACTGTTTGACACTCTAACAATGCTGTTTTGAAAAGAAATTTTGAATTCTATAAATAGAATAGTAGCAGATGACAATAATTGTTGCAGACGAAAAAATTACCCAGCATGCAAAGAGTTATATATAGACATGAAATATACAGCATTTGTTAAGAAGGTTAATTACTCAGATTGAAACATATCTTTCAAAAAACGAAAACTTTTTCAGCGTGAGAGAGGTTCAGCATTTGCTAGCAAATGTGTTTTATCCTATAACTAGTTTTGCTTAAATTGACGCATTTTCAAAAAGTTTTCATCCTGATTAGATGTTGAGTAACTCAGTATATGATCTGGATCCAAACTTTTGATACATTCGAATCAATAGTTTTTAAGATAAAACGACAAAATACCAAATTTGATCATTATTAAATTTTACAAAGAACAATTTTACATTAGATTAACCAATTACCCCATAGCTTGTTACTAAATTTGAAAATAGGTGACTACTTAAAGCAGGTTGAAAGTAAAGCAGAATGCACCTTATGGCGCATCCTGCTTTACTTTCAGCCTGCTTTAAGCTACAATCTGCTAGAATATAGAAAATATTTTTTATGATACAATTCCATAACTGTGTAAATTGGAACTATTATGCTTATTGAAGGAATAAATTTAAGGCGTAAAAAAGCGTATTTATGGGGTAAGGGGATACAGAGTATAGTATGACAAAGGATGGGAACAGCTAGTCAGGATATTCATGATCTCTAGTACTAGAAGACGATGAAGCAAAAATGACAGCAATATTGTTCATGGGTGTCAAAACAAACATAAAAACCTTATTGTTTACCGAAACAACAGACCTAATGTTTCGTCTCATTTACACACTGTAACTGACCTGTAAAAAATGAACCCGTTCCTACCTGGATATGCATCTTTTATATTGTGATTGTTGACAGCGGTAAGTACCCCATAGCTTGTTTCTAGTATTGAAAATAGGTAACTGCTTAACTCATTACCCCATAAAAACGACTTTTTACGACTTTTATTTATTCCTCCACTGAAGAAAACAGTTCCAATTGATACAATTATGAATATGTATAATAAGAAATATTTTCTATATTCTGGCTGGTGGTAGCTTAAAGCAGGCTGAAAGTAAAGAAGAATGTGCCTTAAGGCACATTCTGCTTTACTTTCAACTGCTTTAAGTGGTAACTTTTATTTAATACTTGAAACAGGCTATGGGGTAACGGGTTAAAGCAGGTTGAAAGTAAAGCAGAATGCACCCTAAGGCATATTCTGCTTTACTTTCAGCCTGCTTTAGGCTACCATCTGCTTTGAGTTGAAATGACTTACATTTTTTTTTATAATTATATTTACTCTTACAAAACACAACGAGAGTTGGATCCAGTTATGAAAGCCTTAAAGGGAGGTAGTAATCTGAACAAATCCAACATTTTCTCGCTCAATTTAGCACCAAATCCTATGATGTTACTACTCATTAGAATCGAAATAAAGTTTCAGTTTTTGAAATACTCGCCCTATCTGGAGCCCTGGATAGCAAGCAACTACCGTAGGTGTCTGATCAAGACATAGACAGCTAGTAAGGAGTTCATTGAGAATTTCCAGCAGACCTCGTTTTTAAAGCAGACAGCACTTTATTATTTAATGCTCAAAGAGTTCATACAACTGCAGTTAATATCTGTTTATAGTTTTTAACACTGATGTATTACAGACACCCTGGGTTTCTAACATATGGTACCTATGAACCTGAATAACTTTCAGTTTTCAAAATGGATTCTGCCATATTCTGATATTACCCTAAGTTTGAGAACAGTCAGGTCTGAGCAAACAGTGTTGATCCTGATCAGACTGCTCCTGAGGAGGGAGTAGTCTGATCAAGGTCTACACTGTTTGCCATTCAGTTTGCACATTTTGGACTTATTAATGCATGGTAATTAAGAGCAATTAATTCACATTTTAGGATAGCTAAGGCAGTTACACAAGGTGTCCTAAAGTTTAGGAATTTTACGGTAGTTTACATCTAATTGAATCTTGAGGGGTTTGTCCCAAAGAATATTTAAAATGATAGAAGGAGGCCTCTGATCTTGGTCAACAGTGTTTGCCATGAATCATACACTCGAGACTGTTGCATGGCAGTGAGGATTAAAGTGAAGTGGCACACATGCTGTTACTTGATTGACATTTACAAAAATCTTTTCATGAGAATCAGACACTGATTTACTTGGCATCTGATCAGACATTTTTATTGATGCAAATCCAGGTAAAAATGACAACATTCTAAATTCAAACTTTTCAGGGTTCAAATTTGAAGCAGACTTATGTTATAGATTTCAAAGCATTAACTCTTTCCTCCCTGTAACTTTAAATGGACAATTCCAGTTTCCATTTAAGTCTAGTCCATTTCTGACTTTTAAGGGTTGTTTTTGTCATTATGACAAACAGTGAAGACCCTGATCAGAGGGCTCCTAAAGGAGCCCTCTGATCTGGGTCTTCACTGTTTGCATAAGACAAGTGTATTATTTACATGTACACTGTTGCAAAGGACGCCAATATGCGGGAAAAGTATTAAGCTGTCTCATTAATGATTAAAATAACAAATAAGAAAGTCTAAATCAGATGTGTTGAACAACACGTGGAAACGCACCTTGGTGCAATTAAAACGGCAATATCCTTCAAATATCTGCAATCTCTCTGTCTGGCTGACAAATTTGGCAGCAACATTTCAAGCAAGTTTTTATTTATGATATCTATTCATGATGGTATAAATTCGAACTATTTTCTTCCGTGGAGGAATAAATTGAAGGTGTAAAAAGGTGTATCTATGGGGCAATTGGTTTACAGACAGATGAGGTTGGGATCCATTGTGCCATAAATGTGAAATGTTTAAAAATAATTGCACTTGATACAATATTAGGGTTGAAAAACAAAATGAGAAGCAAGTGAACCCGGTGCATGATGCTAACTAAAATAACTATTAATGAATAAACTTTTCTTAGTGAATGAATAATTAGAGTCATTAAAAGACCTGTGTATTAATGGAGTAATGGCTTAACTCTTTCCTCCCTGAAACTTTAAATGGACAATTCCAGTTTCCATTTTAGTCTAGTCCATTTCTGACCTTTAAGGGTTGTTTTTGTCAATGTTTGGCATTGTGACAAACAGTGAAGACCCTGATCGGAGGGCTCCTTTCGGAGCCCTCTGATCTGGGTCTTCACTGTTTGCATAGGACAAGTGTACTATTCACATGTACACTGTTTGAAAAGGACGCCTATAGGAGGGACTAGGGTTCAAAGGGTTAATGTACATGGAAAAAAATCTTAAATAAGTTCATTTAAATACTGACACACATCAACACCAGACTGTGTAGACTATCACTCTAGGGAAAGGGTGCCAGGAATATACTCTAAAACACTGAAAACAACGTTCTAAAATAGCAACACCAAAGTGTCACCTGCAGAAACAGATAGAATTAACCCTTTCCTTCAAAGAATTTCCTATGTTTAACCCATTGCTCCATAAATATGTTTTTTACACCTTTTGTTATTTCTACTCTCCATCTAGAAAGTCCTGAACATGAAACACAGAAAAAATTTCCAGCATATTTCTAGTTGGTAGCTTAAAACAGATTGAAATTAAAGCAGGATGTTCCTGAAGAATACTTTCAAACTGCTTTAAAGGGCCACCTTTCTTTAAATCTAGAAAACAGGCTACGGGGTAAAGGGTTAAGATAGGTGATTGCTTAGAGCAGACTAAAAGCAAAGCTGTGAGCTAGAGCTCCAGATAACGGGAGTATATGAAATGTTTATTTCTGCATGAAACCCTATGGTGTCACTACTTGTTAGAATCGTCTCAAAGAGACGATTCTAACGAGTCATGACACCATAGGATCTGGTGCTGAATGAGTGAGAGAATGTTGGATATATTTGGTTTACTCCCTCTTATCTGGAACCCTGTATTAGCTCCTTTGAGGAATAGGTAAAGTGTTTCTTTGAGGTAAAGAGTTCATCATTCAGAATGCTCCAAAACAAACCAAGAGATGTATAGCCCTGCCATGCAAGTGACACAAACATAATTTGCTATGGTATTAATTCTCCATAATTATCACTATATCCAATCAGAGGTGTTCATTTAAGTCAACCAATCACAATATTCTACTGTGTCATGTGACCTAGTCTACAACCAATCAGAACACAGGATGTTGTGCACGAGTTCTAACCTCTTTCACTGTACGGTATGACGAGCAGTTGCTTTGGGTACCCGTACACAGGGTCTTGCTCATTAACGAGAAACCATGACAATCGTTTACAGTTGTCACAACTGTCTGCTTCTAAAAGAACAAAATATGTTAGATATAGTTAGTAGTAGCATTTATAACTAATCCCAAAGTAATCATTCTTAACTTGTGAAAGTCGAGCCTTTGTTAAGGAACCATTCAACAAAAGAAGCATGAATAGTCTCAAAGACAATAGACAACTAATTGCAGAACAAAATAAAGCAGAAAGAGTCATATAATTATCTGCATTAAACAGTCATATGTTTTCTTGTATGGTCTCTTAACACAGACTCGAGATTTCAGATATGGGAGTAATTTAAATCAGACTCTGATTTTAACCATATGTCTCGCCCAACCTCTCTTAGACAACTTTAAAGAGTAGTTACAACATAGGGCTTGGTGGAGACATAAGTATTTTGTTCTTTGAAAATCATATACCAGGTACTCTAATTTCTGGAGCTATGAATGCTTGGCTGTTAATTGATGATGATGATGATGATGGCGATTTATTAATGTTGTTAAATTATCAAAATCAATGCACTGTTCTTGATCTTTCAGACAGGCCTACTTTGATTACAAAATAATGTCTTCATGGTTTACATCACATATAGTATGCCAGTATACAGTGTTGCCTGAGATTGTTAGCTCAGACTGTCAGACAGATGTACTGACTTTTAATATTGCTGAATGGTTGAACTCAAATAAAACTATACTCAATCAAAACTGTTTTTAAACCCTTTAGGTAAACCCTTTACTTCACAACCACCTGTGTCTTGTTTTGAAGACACTGATGACCACTTAAAGCAGCTAGGTTGAAAGTAAAGCAGAATGTGCCTTAAGGCACATTCTGCTTTACTTTCAGCCTGCTTTAACCTACCACCTGGTAGAATATAGAAAATATTTCTTATGCTACATAGTCATGACTGTATAATGTGAAACTATTTTCTTCAAAAAACGTAAAAGGGCGTATTTATGGGGTAATGGGTTAAAGAGTTGATCTGCCATTGGACACCTTCAAGACTTCATCCACCATTTTAAGAGTTGATCCAGAGCTCCAGATAAGGGGAGTATTATAATTTCTAAACCTAAAATCTTTATTTCTGTTTAAAACCCTATGGTGTCACTACTCATTAGAATCGTCTCTTCGAGACAATTCTAATGAGTAGTGACACCATAGAATTTGGTACTGAAAAGAGGGAGAAATTATTTGATTTGTTCAGTTTACTCCTCCCTCTTATCTGGAGCTCTGTTGATCTGCCATTGGACCCCTTGACTTCTGTCTGGCAACACCCAGGGACTGGCACGATTTGCCAGTTGATGATGGGAAACACCAGCCCACAACTGCAAACAGTCACTCTCAACTGCAGCCATCTCTCAACATCACATCTTGACTAACACTTATTTTTAGAAAACATTTCTTGAATCTCTTTCTTCCAAAATGAAAAAGTACTACCCTCCCTGGAGTGACACCATTCAGTAAATAATAAGTGATCTGATTAAAAGCAGGGGGATACTTAATGCAGGATGAATGTAGTGCAGAAAGACAGACATGCAGCTCCTGAATGAGTTTTCTGCATAGCTTTCATCCTGTACTGAGCTGCTGTCTGTCTCAAAACAAAAATGAAATGAGTTAAGATCGTTGTTCAAAAGAGGAAGAACTGTAATTATACAATTTTCTCCAGCACCAGCGGGAGTCTGCAGGCTTTACAACCCTTACCTATTTCAAATACAGACAAACTTCAGTATCTCACACTCAATTTAAGTCAAACATATCCGTATTTCAAAGTTAAAATGTGGCTAAGGCACGTTTTAACTTTGAAATATGGATATGTTTGACTTAGGCTATTTTTATATACATGTATTGAAATTAAACAATAGAAATGCTGGCAAGTTCTACTTAGCGAGTTCGAGATATAACATTTAATGAGTTTACTTTCAAATAGAACAAACTTTGCTTTCATCACCCCTTACAATATTGATTTTTGTCAAATGATCTTTTCCATTTTCAAAGAAGACCAGCTTATGTTTATTTTTTAAGAGTGTGCCTTGACAATATTTCAAATGAAAGCAAACAGTGAAGATTTTGATCAGAGGGCTCCTTCAGGAGCCCTCAGATCAGGGTCTGCACCTTTTGTAAAAGGGTTCATAATTTACTGGTGTACTGTACAATGAGAATTAACCAAGCTATTTAATTAGCTTATCAGAAAGTGAAAATTCAAGTAAAATAAAACAAAATTAATGTTTTTCAGAAGGCATAGATAAACGATTAAATGTTACATCTCACAAGCACTGTTTAAAGCTTGATGAGTTTTTACTTTCTAAGATAGCACCGACAGACTTACAGCATTACCAGTCATCAAAAACACATTTAACACGCCAGTCTTGAATTTAACACTGCTTAAACAGCTTAAGGCCACCCTGAATTTCAGTCTAGGAACTTTTAAGCATGAACAGTAACTGTTGGAATTGATTTTTAACTTGATATGTTATACATTACAATCTGAATCCAAATGCTTTCGATCATGGATGCAGGAATTTAAAGTATTTTTCCAAACAGAACCTTAAAGTATGCTGACAGTAAAGAAGAAAGCTCCTCGAGGAGCTATTAATTACTTTCAACCTACTTTCAGTGATAACCTGTCTTCAAAACAGGGTAAATACCTATTAGTGGGCAATATTGCTCGTAAAAAAAATCCAACATTTTCTCACTCATACAGCACCAAATCATATGGTGTTACTACTCATTAGAATCGTCTCGAAGAGACGATTCTAATGAGTAGTGACACCAAAGGGTTTAAAGCAAAAATAAAGGTTTTAGTTTTTAAATACTCTCCTTATCTGGAGCCCTGTTAACCATAGATCTGGCTCCGTGGAATTGTCTTCTCATGCCTTTGCCTATTCCTCATCAAAATACCTTTTCATGCTTCACCCAAATCATGATAAAGATCGAGTTAAAACAAGCTATTCCTTCATCCTTTTATGCAATGGAAATTGACTGATCTGGGTCCACATGCATGGCAATGTTATTCTAGGTATTTTTAATTCCAATAAGATGCACATAATTACGTCAGAGAGTGACAGAAGCTTTTGCAATATAGTCCCTGAGTAGCCATAAATTACATACATGAAAGTGTCAGCAAGCTGGTATAACGAGGCAGCAGTACTAACATTATTAGTATGTGAATCATACTGTCAATGCAGGGCTGCCATAAGTTGACATGAAAAATCCTAAGATTTCAAAATTTGCATTTTTCAAGTGCGATTTTACGAATTGTACCTTTACCACATAGCCTGTTTCTAGCTTTGTTGACATGTGACTACTTAAAGCAGGCTGAAAGTAAAGCAAAATGCGCCTGAAGGCGCATTCTGCTTTACTTTCAGCCTGCTTTAAGCTACCATGTACCAGAAAAAAAATCCAAGATTGAGGAAAAATCCGGAGAAATGGCAGCCCTGCAACTAAGTGACAATGCAATCACAAAAAAGACTAGAGCCTTAGCGACGAGTATACTTGCCCTTTACAAATGGTGCACCTGTGAAGAGTACACTTGTCATATGCAAACAGTGCATACCAAGATCAGATGGCTCCTTAAGGAGTCCTTTGATTAGGGTCTGCACCATTTGCCATTTTGCAATAAATTGTTACAACTAAGAAACAACCCATAATGGTCAAGAAAGTACTAGACTTCAATGGGAACTGGAAGTTTCAGGGTTGAATGATTAATACAGGCAGGTGGGAGCTTAAAATTAGGCAAATGTAACGGGTGTCCTTATAAAGGAACCGCTCAGACCCGGATGCCAGGTTGCAGTCAAGCACTCTACCACATTGCCACAAAAGGAGGCTTGTACAGTAAGGTTGTACAAGTGATAATAATGTTGCACACTGGGATATACTCCCCTAACTTGAATTGGAATGACTGGGAATCTATCTATATCTATCTTCCATTAATGTGAAACCCCTTGCGAGGACGTACACATGTCGCGCGTCAAACTGTGAAGAGTGTTAATAGTGAAAGTAAAAGAGAAAAGAATAAAAACTGTGAAACAAAGTTAGAAGGATAAAAGTAATCGATTTCTTCTCCAATGGAGCTCATACAGTCACAAAATCATGCGGATGTACGCGCCAAATGGGTATTCTTATAAAGAAACAATTACCCACTCGGACCCAGGGCTGAACCTGGGTTGCAAGGTTCGCAGTCAAGCACTCTACCACTTCGCTGTACAAATGATGATAAGCCTTATATAGATATAATGTAATGCAAGAGTAATACAACAAGCTTTCTGCATTACACTTGTCCTGCATTGAGCTGACATCTCTTCTTAACCCTTTCCCACATAGCATATCTCTAATATTGAATATAAGTGTCCACTTAAAGCAGGCTGAAAGTAAAGCAGAATGCGCTTTAAGCGCATTCTGCTTTACTTTCAGCCTGCTTTAAGCTATCACCTGCTAGAATATAGAAAATATTTTGTATTATACATATTTATGAATGTATAAATTGGAACTATTTTCTTCAGGGCAAGAATAAACTGAATGCGCTAAAAGGCGCTTCTATGGGGGAAAGGGTTAACCCATTACCCCATAGCCTGATTCTAGTTTTGAAAATAGGTGACCACTTAAAGCAGGTTGAAAGTAAAGCAGAATGTGCCTGAAGGCACATTCTGCTTTTCTTTCAGCCTGCTTTAAGCTACAATCTGCTAGAAATTTAGAAAATATTTCTTCTAATAAATATTTGTGACTGTATAGATTGGAACTATTTTCTTCCGCGGAGGATTAAATGGAATGCGCTAAAAGGCGATTATATAAGGTAAAGGGTTAACATTGTTAAGTCTTATTTCAAATGTGACTTTGAGGGATTTCACTATTTATTTACTGACATATATCATTGAGCTCCCTTACCTTGGTTGGCACTATCCTGTTTCATGTTTATTTCCTATCATAACACTTCCACTTTGAAATTCCTCCACTGAAGAAAATAGTTCCAAATTAAACAATTATGTTTATTTATTGGAAGAAATATTTTCTATTTTCAAGTAGATGGTTACATAAAGCAGGCTGAAAGTAAAGCAGAATGCGCCTAAAGGCGCATTCTGCTTTACTTTCAACCTGCTTTAAGTGGTCTACAATTTTCAATATTAGAAATAGTCTATGGGGTAATGGGTTAACATTGTTAAGTCTTATTTCAAATGTGACTTTGAGGGATTTCACTATTTATTTACTGACATATATCATTGAGCTCCCTTACCTTGGTTGGCACTATCCTGTTTCATGTTTATTTCCTATCATAACACTTCCACTTTGAATGTAATCCCACCATGACCATACAACCTTACTGATCTATCCTAACACTATCTGTGATGATGACAAGATAAGATCCCTCTTCACTGATCTAACACCACAACAACCTGATCCCTTGTCTCATCCCCTTGGCCCCCTGGATCAACACAAGCTGGGTCTAAGCCTGCTTAGATCTCCTCCTAATCCCATGGAAAACAAACACAAGGCTCGTTGGTATACCTGCTATCAAGATCAAGTACTGATAATTATTACCCTGACCTCACCCTCAAGGTGGTCAGAATGTATTCCCATTATTAAAACTACTCTTCAATGATTTGAAATAGTTCTCTCCTTCCCTTTGTTAGTCAACAATTCAATCAAATTGATCCCAATACAAAAATCTCTCCACATTTCAAGTGTACCATCACACACTATCTGTATTCAAACTGTGATTGCAGGTATCGTCCATGTCAAGTATCATTGGACTAAGTGACGTGATGTCCTAAGCTTTCACCTGGAGGCAGAAAACCTTCAACCAGCGAGAAAGTTCAAGTTTTTATCATCACTGACCTATAATAATTTCCTCATAATCTGTATGACAATTTTACTACAGTAAAACCTCGCTATTACGACCACTAAAACGAAGGCTAATTGATTGTTTAATAGACAGGTGACAGCTTAAAACAAGGTGACAGTGAAACAGAAAGCTCCTACAGGAGCTTTCTGTTTCACTGCCACCTTGTTTTAAGCGGTCACCTACCGTAAACACCCTAATAATTAACATAATTTAGTGGTCGTAATAGAGAGGTTTTACTGTATAGCTGACGGGCAAGGTTAGGCCTCTGGCCATGGACATAACAGAGAGATGGAGTAAAGTGGGAGGGGCAATTAACAGCATCTGGACAACCTAATGACAGCATGTGACAAAAATACTCACATACCCTTCAACTCTTTAACTAATAACTTGATAAAAGTGTTTAAGACAGGTGACTGCTTAACCCATTATTAAACAAATCTGTTTTTTTATGCCTCTAATTTATTCCTCCACTGAATAAAATAGTTCCACTTTATATATACAATCATGAATATGCACTATAAGAAATATATTCAATATCCTAGCAGTTAATTAGGTAGCTTAATGAAGGCTGAAAGTAAAGCAGAAAATACCTTAAGACACATTCTGCTGTACATCCAATCTGCTTTAAGTGATCACCTATATTCAAAATTTGAAACGAGAGCTTTTCTGTTTCAATTACTTTTTATCCTGCATTAACCAGAGAGGAACACTGAAACTGATCTGGATCTACACTGTTTGCATAGGATGAATGACTTCTGTCCCCAGACTGTTCGGGTTAAGCAATAACCTGTGTAATCTTCATACCAATTAATTAAATGACCAATGATTTGCACAGATTTTATTGCACATGTATATTACAATAACTTTTATAATTCTAAAGTCCCATTGACAATTTAGCACCAATAAATATGTCTATCATCAGATTACTTAATTGCTGACCAATGACTTCTTGACCACAGACCACACAATCTATATCACTGTATCATGTTGACTGATAAGCCTCAGTGGGTAGATACTTGGCACCTAGCTTGACTGGAATGTCAATATCCACAGGTAGTTGGCGGGACTGTGATGAGGACAGTGATCTATTGACACAAGCCTGTGATAGCTACACACTTTTCCAATAAAATCATGCTGAGCTTAAGTCATAATATTAGCTCTTACAGTGTCACAACCCTTGCAATGCTGAGGATTGTCTTGTCATAATATTTAACGCATTACATCATAAATACGTTCTTTTACGCCTTTAACTTGTTCCTGCACTAAAGAAAAAAAAGTTCTAATTTATACAGCCATGAATATGCACCATAACAAATACTTCCTATATCATAACAGATGGTAGCTTAAAGCAGGTTGAAAGTAAAGCAGAATGTGCCCTAAGCTTTACTTTAAACCTGCTTTAAGTAGTCAATTGTCTTCAAAACTAGAAACAGGCTATGGAGTAATGGGTTAAATGAATAAACAAGCAGTGTAGACCTTGTTTGCAGTGGCATTACCATTTTGATCAAACTTGAAAATGAAAAGAAGACAACTTGACTGTGCAAAAGTAATGCAGAAAGCTCCTTAGGGTAAAAGTAATGCAGAAAGGTCCTTAAACTTTCTGCATCACTTCTGCTCTTCATTCACAAGCTTTCTGTATTACTTTTATCATGTGTTAAGCAGTCCTCTTACTCTGTAGATGTCTATGATTCATCATTCAGGGGATACATCACCGGGCACCCAGATCAAGGGAGTATGTCAAAAACTAAAAATTTTATTTCTGCATTAACCCTTTCCCTTATAGAAGCGACTTTTAGCACTTGCATTTTATTCATCCGCTGAAGAAAATAGTTCCAATATATACCGTAATGAATATGTGTCATATTTAATACTTTCCTTATTCTAGCAGTTAATAGCTTAAAGCAGGCTGAAAGTAAAGCAGAATGCGCCATATGGCGCATTTTGCTTTACTTTCAACCTGCTTTAAGTAGTCACCTATTTTCAAAACAAGAAACAGGCTATTGGGTAAAGGGTTAAACCATATGGTGTTACTACTCATTAGAATCGTCTCGAAGAGACGATTCTAATGAGTAGTTACACCACAGGATTTGGTGCCGAAATTTGTTCACTCCATCTTAATATCTGGAGCCCTACATGTATATGATATCACACAAATCTGACTGTATTGAATAATTGTATGAGTTTACTTCAGATCTTGTCTGATGTTGACTAAGTGTCTTACAATACAGTCAAACCTGTATTAAGCGACATTATCAATCAGGAAATATAAGGGTAATGAAAGCCAGGTGACTGCTAAATGCAGGTTATAAATAATGCAAAAAGCTCCTGTAGGAGCTTTCTGCATTATTTTTAACCTGCATTTAGCAACAAACTACAACAGAGACAGCTGATAGGCATTGAACTGATAAGTCGCTAATAACACATGTTTGACTGTATTTACCAAAGCAAGGAAATAATGCCATGAAGTCTTATAACAAAGCTTGCCTTCCTGACAATGGAGGTTCTGACAGAGGTGACATGACCGAGCAAATAGTTAAAAGGCTAGTGTCAGGGTGAAAAATGATGCCCGTTAACAATAGAATTCATATGTCTCCATAACTGTCAATCATATTCTTCTGAAAATATTCGGTAATAAATGAAACAGAATTCAATAAGAACTTTCATCATTAACATTTAAGATATATGGAAAAGTGACTAACATGATATTTTTGTCACTTTGGTGATTCCCTAAAAGAGTTAGTGATAAACATGTAAATTTACTGAAAAATGCACACAATTTTTTTTTCATTATGATTGTATGTAAGTATTACAATTATACTATGTTCAAAAACATAACCAAAATGTTTGCAAATTTGGTAATCACTGTGGCACATGTAATTCCACTGCTAGAATGCAAATGGTTAAACACCCTCCTAAGCTTTATTGTATATTTGTGTAATATGTATGCAAATATATTTTAAATAAAATGTTAAACCCATTACCCCATTATAGTCTGATCGATTCTAGTTTTGAAGATATGTGACCATGCACTTAAAGCAGGTTGAAAGTAAAGCAGAATGCGCCTTTCAGGCGCATTCTGCTTTACTTTCAACCTCCTTAAAGATACCAGCTGCTAGAATAAAGAAAATAGTTCTTATCATACATATTAACAAAGGTACAAATTGGAACTATTTTCCTCAATGGAAAAAATTATTAAAGGCGTAAAAAGGTACATTTATGGGGTAATGGGTTAAACCAAAAGTGCAGACAATGATAAGTTGCTGCATTTGGTGGCATTTCATCTGAATCATCACAATTTGCAAGTGTCCTATTCTGAAAGCTCATCAAAATGCTTCAAGGACTATATGTCATTAAATATCCTCACTCTCATCTAGTCACTAACCTCTAATCTAACTTAACTCCATAAATTTTAACATTCAGTTTTACCGCAAATTTGTCTCCAACCCATTAACGAATCCCAAATGAATTAAGATAAAACATGTATCCCTCTAAAACTGTTCATCTCCATCACAAACATCCGTCTATACAACACAATAGGAGAATTATGAGCATCTATACTCGTTAAAATCACACATTTACTATTGTATTACATAACATAATTGATGGCTTCAATTTTTATTCTATAAATGCAACATTTATTACCAAAATCTTACATTTCACACCAAAATCATTGAGACCTTGAGACAGACTTTATTTCAAACCAATCATAAAATCTCCGGTGACCCGCCATAAATCACTGTTGACAATGACAGACCACATAGTGCCAACCTATGAAAAAGTCTTGAGGGCATTGGCTAAAACTGTAACTTAATGTAATGATTCCGTAAACATATCATCATCATCACCTCTGGGCAGTGGTTTGTCACTTTAGATCATAATCTATGACTTAGGAAAAACATTTATCTTATCTAGATAACTTCCCATGCTCATGGAAGTACTGTGTATTGATAACCCTTTATCTCATAGCCTGTTTGTAGTATTGAAGACAGGTGACCATATAACCCATTACCCCATAAATACACCTTTTTACGCCTTTAATTTATTCCTCAACTCAAGAAAACAGACCCAATTTATACAGTCATAAATTAGTATTAATAGAAATATTTACAATATTCTAACAGAAAATAGTTTAAAGCAGGCTGAAAGTAAAGCAGAATGCGCCTTAAGGCGCATTCTGCTTTACTTTCAACCTGCTTTAAGTGGTCCTTACAACAAAATATGGGGTAATGGGTTAAAGCATGTTGAAAGTTAAAAGCAGAATACACCTTAACCCATTACCCCATGGCCTGTTTTTAGTTTTAAAGACATTAATGGACTACTTAAAGCAGATTGAAAGTAAAGCAGAATGTGCCTTATGGCACATTCTGCTTTACTTTCAACATGTTTTAAGCTATCATCTGCTAGAATATATTAAATATTTCTTATGTACATATTCATGACTGTAATTAAGTTGCTTTCTGCTTTACTGTCATCCTGCCTCAATCCTTTACTAAATAGGTTGTTACTAATTTTGAAGACATTCTGCCTTACTTTCAGCCTTCTTTAAGCTACAATCTACTTTACTTTCAGCCTGCTTTGTTAGCGACCATTTGTTAGGTTAAAGAAAATATTGCTTTTGGTGCCTATTATGACTATATAAAGTGGAACTAGTTCCTCAGTGGAGGAATAAATTAAATGTGTAAATATGTGTATCTATGGAGTAAAGGGTATAATAACACAGTTTGATACAGCTGATCAGCACTTTTGGCTAGTGGGAAAATGCTTGTTTTAGTTGGTGATAAAAGAAGTTGAGATGCCAAGAAACCAATGAAGTTTTTACGTTCAAATTCAACAAATGAAAAAAACACCCTAAAAACTCCGAGAAAAAAAAGATTAAAAATCAGTTTCATCAAAGGCAGGTTTTCGAGAGACGTCAAATAATTAACACACTTGACATTCTAGCATGACTGTCACAGGAACAATTTGGCATGCGAAATTCAAAACTGACAAACAATACGCCTAATCCTTTCTTTACAAGAAACCAGCATGTTTACCCTTTGCAAACAGTGTAGACCCCGATCAGAGGGCTCTGTAAGGAGCCCTCTGATCAGGGTCTACACCGTTTGCCAAACTATTTAATATTTTTCAGATAAACCCCACAAGAGTCATAATAAACTGGTCACTTATTAGTAAATGGAAGAGTCCACTTGTAAACTTCATGGGTAAAACCTGTTACAAGTCTTCACTAGCTTTGCATGTGCAATCACAACTCATTAGCTGTGAACGAACGTGAGAGACGATTTTCCCCGGCAACATTTGAAATCCATCGCCCATACCAACAATTATTTTCTCGGTTTCTCTCCTTTCGTGCTTAACCTTTGTGTCTCGCAACAATTGGATGGCCTTGTTGATATCGCAGTAATCCTATACAATTAAAGGATTCATTTCATTGTCACACATTCAAAAATATGAAATCACTAGCCGAAAATTTGGCTGGAAATATGACATCTAATTCGTCATAGTCTCGGAAAAAGAACACCGAATTGCATCTCAGAAAGAAATTGATGAACCTGAGTCACGGAGAAGAATTGTCCTACGTGTCAAAGTTTTGGCCCTTCGCTGAGTTAATCCAACAAACTTCGGAAACCAGAGTAGCAACACATTTGTCAGACAACAAAAACAAGCTCGAGTCAATTCGTTGTTTGCTGCAATCAAAATGTCATCAAAACTATCACTTGCACACTTTTAAATCTGATTTTTTTCTCTCAAAAGATTGCAATTTTATCCTCTTCAAACTGAACCAGTGGTCTTTTTTTAAAAAACATGTTCAATTAAAATGTGGTTGTCTTCTTGAAGCAATGTGACCTGTTCTTACTGCTTGCTATTTAACAATCTGAGCATGAGTATTACACAGCTGGGATCCTGATCCCTTTAGGAGTTTTCTGCTTTACTTTCATTTTACATTAACCCTACCCCATCTAAGAAGCGTCTTTAAGCACATTCAATTTATTCCTACACTGAACAAATAGTTCCAATTTTCACAGTCATGAACATGTACCATAAGATTATATTTTCTATATTCTAGCAGATGGTAGCTTAAAACAGGCTGAAAGTAAAGCAGAATGTGCCTTAAGGCACATTCTGCTTTACGTTCAACCTGCTTTAAGTGGCCACCTGTCTTCAAAACTAGAAACAGGCTATGGGGTAATGGGTTAAGCTGCCACCTGTATTATAAATGAATGTTCAATTGAGGCACTTATGTGGATGTTTAGACAGAGATGCCATAAGGTGCTACTAAAGACATATGGTAGAAAGTAAAGAAGAAAGTTTCTTTAACTTTTTCCTCCCTGAAACTTTAAATGGACAATTCCAGTTTCCATTTTAGTCTAGTCCATTTCTGACTTTTAAGGGTTGTTTTTGTGAATGTTTGGCATTGTGACAAACAGTGAAGACCCTGATCAGAGGGCTCCTTTCGGAGCCCTCTGATCAGGGTCTTCACTGTTTGCATAGGACAAGTGTACTATTCACATGTACACTGTTTGAAAAGCACGCCTATATGCGGGACCAGGGTTCAAAGAGTTAAAAGATTTCTATATCATTTTTGAGACATCTTCATGATTCATCTATGAACGGCCCAAAACACAGGGTTTATAACACTGTACTTTGGACAGTTTTCAGTTCTCTTAATTTAACCCTTTCCCCCATAGAAGCGCCTTTTAGCGCATTAAGTTTATTCCTTCACTGAAGAAAATAGTTCCAATTTATACAGTCATAAATATGTATCATACGAAATAATTTCTATATTCAAGCAGATGATAGCTTAAAGCAGGCTGAAAGTAAAGCAGAATGCGCTTAAGGCGCATTCTGCTTTACTTTCAACCTGCTTTAAGTGGACACCTATATTCAATACTAGAGATATGCTATGTGGGAAAGTGTTAAAAAGATTTCTATATCATTTTTGAGACATCTTCATGAATCATCTATGAACGGCCCAAAACACAGGGTTTATAACACTGTACTTTGGACAGTTTTCAGTTCTCTTATTCTCTAGTCCAATGGGACCAACCACTATTTATATATGTACTGAAGTGATGACAAATTATATGCAATACTATAAAATAGAAAGTGTCTTAGTAATCCTGGGAAATATTCATCCGGAAATAATCTATAATGCAAATAAACCATGAAACTTCTGGCTTCCTTATTCATGAAGTATTTTTTGTTTTCATTTGAATTAATGACCATCGGTCACTTGATGCTTTGTAATAGCCTTGATGAACTCTAAGACAAGATACCGACAAGTTGTCGCTGAATCAGTGCACGATCTACCATATAACAGTCATAAAATGTTATTTTCTCCGAATTTTATGGCTACAAAACTTCACTACCCATTTATTAGGGTAATAAATATGGAAATCCAGATAATATTGACCAATCAGAGAGGTCCATGATCTGGGGTGTGAACCTGTAAATGGATGTAGGGAGAATTTAATCTCTCCGATGCTAAGAGATAACAGTAATTGAATGGTAAAACATAAGTTAGTGTTCTCTCATTGATTTTCCATAATGCTCGCCATATAATTAAGGCAATAATAACAAAACACTTGTTTTACCCTTTTCTACGCTGGAAACATGTTCTAATAATATGCAAACAGTGTAGACCATGATCAGAAGGGCTCCTTCAGGAGCCCTCTGATCAGGGTCTGCACTGTTTGTATTTATTTTTATATTTCTGAATTCTTTTATAAAAACAGCTCTAAAAATCAATGTGGACTGGTTATTCTTTCCAAAGCGGAGTAGCCTATTTGAAAAATTCAGCTTCCAAAAGGTTAAAGGCAATAATAACAGAACATTTCACTTGTTTAAACATTATCCATGGCGATACTATTTCTTCTACCGCCACTGTCTTATTCATGAAATAAAGAAAACACGAGCGGGAAATGAAAACAAGAAAGCAATGTCAGATTGCTTTTAGTGTAAGGAAGCTTTTACAATTGATTTCCTTTACATGTCAAGGTGGCGGAGAACATGGATACATTAAGTAGACAAGTGACTGTCGGCCAACCCATTTCCACGTATCCTTTCAATAAGTGAACATTGGTGAGAAAATGAAAGACAGGGTCTACGGAATCTTAACACTTACAGTGTATAAGGGGAGTATTTCAAAAACTAAAATCTTTATTTTTGCATTAAACCCTATGGTGTCACTACTCATTAGAATCGTCTCTTTGAGACGATTCTAATGAGTAGTGACACCATAGGATTTGGTGTTGAGATGAGTGAGAAAATGTTGGATTGGTTCAGTTGTCTTATCTGGAGTCTTGTATGACCCTTACATTATGCTGACTTTTCAAATTAATTTATCTGTTTTATGATTAATAACTAGTTTACAATGAGGGAATAGACACAAAATAATTATAATAAATGACAAACAGTGAAGCCCCTGATCAGAGGGCTCCTGATGGAGCCCTCTGATCTGGGTCTGTACTGTTTGCAAATGATGGCTTTACTTGGGTCAAGTACTACAAGAGTTAATAGTCAAAAGCTTGGTATGTTAAATTCTGGTTATAAAACTTTCAATATGAAATCCAGGCCTGTATTTCATAAATAAACAAACAATAAAATTGAGAAGCAATTACATGAAATGTTCTTTAGTTACCATTGTTTAGTCTAGTTGAGAGGGGTATGGTACAAAGTCTGCTCTCCAATCTTCTCCAGAAGATTTCTACTTACATGACATTGTACATCCTTAATGCATTTCACATTAACCCTTAGCCTGCCACTCACGACTATAGCTCCATATGCAAACAGCTTGGATCCGGATGAGACGCCGAGTAACTCGGCGTCTCATCCGGATCCAAGCTGTTTGACACTCGGACAACATTTTCAGCAATTTTGAGCAACTTTGAAGCACTTTGAAACTTGAAGCAGACGAGAAATATAGCAGACGACAATTTATTCGGCAGGCTAAGGGTTAAACTGCATTACTTTTGTGCTACATCAACCCATTACCCCATATCCTGTTCGAGTTTTGAAGACAGATGACCACTTAAAGCAGGTTGAAAGTAAAGCAAAACGTGCCTTAAGGTACATTCTGCTTTACTTACAGCCTGCTTTAATTAAGATACATATGATAGGATATATACAATATTTCTTATTGAGCATGTTCATAACTGTATGATGTGGAACTGGCTTGAACTATCTTGAGTGGAGGAATAAATTAAATGCGTAAAAAGACATATTTATGGAGTAATTGTTTAAATTGGTTGCTGGGAAACAAAGTTATGGCAAGTAGAAGGTTAATCTTAAACAAAATCTTTATCAACAGATTGTAACTACCATATAGGTGTAATTTGTAGGCGGTATTAGCATAATTCTCAGACCAGTTCTCTGGATAATTCCAGTATGTAATTATTTCCACTGAAATAGTATGATCCACTAAAATAGCAGGATCTGCTCAGACAATAAACACTATCATTATACCATCTCAGAATAAACCTGTATGGGTTATATAGCTGTCAATTGTTTCAGTCACAACTCATTTGTTTCAGCAGCAACTCTGAAGAAGATGGACAAGTCAAGTGACAGCTTGGATCCTGATCAGGCGCCACATTTAGTTTGATCTGATCTGCATCCATTGTTTGTAAAAGTCCTCATTCCCAGTATTCAAAGGATTAAAGCAGGTATCTGCTTAACCCATTACCCCATAGCCTGTTTCTAGTTTTGAAGACATTGGTGACAACTTTAAGCAGGCTGAAAGTAAAGCACATTCTGCTTTACTTTCAGCCTACTTTAAGGTACATGTACCATCTACTAGGATATACAAAATATTTGTTATGGAACATAATTATTCATGACTGTATAAAACAAAACTATTTCATTTAGCGGAGGAATACATTAAAGACCTAAAAAGGAACATAATGACAAAATTAACAATATCCCCATTTCAGAAAGATCCTATAAGAAAACAGTGCCTACCCTGATCAGAACAGCCCCTGAAGCATCTGTCTGATCTTGGTCTACACCGTTTTCAAAAAGCATTAAGATAATATTATGGTTATAGGCTAATAGCAGGAAGGATTAAGGCTCTTATGTGGGGAAATAAATTCAGATGCTGTAATGCACTTACGTGGAGTAAAAAGGTTAGTTGATGTCGGCCTCATTTTTTAAATGCATTAAAATGAACCAATGAAATGGAAGGAGGGAGAAGCAATCCATTTCAGTATTTGGTTTTTCCAAACATTTACATCTAAATTTAACCCATTTTCTGCGCAATACACTTTTAGGTCTACCTCTAGGCAAACAGTTTTGATCTCAGATCAGGCCCCACATTGTGGGGCCTGATCTGAGATCAAAACTGTTTGCAGCTAGGTCAATATTCTATCCAAACTGCTAAAATCTTTTGTAAATATTTGTGTTATACTCGCTGCAGACAACATTTTAAAATGGCCGCCAAATATTACCCAGCATGCAATGGGTTAAGCAACAACAATCTAAAACACAGGATCTGCAATTTCTATGCTCTCATTTTGTTATCTATAAATCTTTGCACAGACAAAAAACGTTTAATTAGAAAATAATACAGAACTAATGCATTAATGTTTCTTATATTGCCACCAGAATTTTACATTTGCAAGCAATTTAGATCATGATCAGATCTAAACTTAGGATGTTCATAGTTACTATAGATAATTTTTTAGACTATAAGATCTGAATTTGCAAAAAAATACGATGTAGATGACAATTTTGAAGCAGATGGAGAAAGAACAGTAAATTGTCCTAAAAGAAATATTTTCTATATTCTATCAGATGGTAGCTTAACCCTTTACCTGATAAAAGCGCCTTTTAGCACAGTTAATTTATTCCTCCGCCAAACAAAATAGTTCAAATTTATACAGTCATGAACATGTACAATAAGAAATATTACCTGTTTACTAGCAGATAGTAGCTTAAAGCAGATTGAAAGTAAAGCTTAAGGTCCATTCTGCTTTACTTTCAACTTGCTTTAAGTGGCCACCTATCTTCAAAACGAGAAACAGGCTATAGGGTTAAAGCAGGATGAAAGTCAAGGCCGGGTGTATTCTGCAGCTGCCTTATTTTCAACCTGCTTTTCAACCTGCTTTAAGTGGTCACCTGCATTCAAAACTAGAAACTGGCCATGGAGAAGAAGAAGACAATGTATGTACAGTCTTAAGTTTAGCAAGCAATGCAGATCAAGCTCAAGGGCAAGCAACCATGTGTCTAGTATGAATATAATTATCTAACTTACTGCCAGAAAATGAAACACTGCCAAATACAAATGTTAACATCGTTTCATAATTATGACAAGTATATAACCATTTGGAAAATGTCAAAGCTTATATGAATAAATAGGGTTCCACAAAGGAGTCATAAACTGCTTAATATATAATGTCAAAATTCTATGTCAAACATGACAATTTCAATTTGTTTCATGATCAGAAGAATAATCCTTCATTTGCAATTTTCTCCTACAAGCCTTCTGTGTTTTAGAATGAAATGTTTACGAGGCTATTGTTCAGAAATATTGTGTTTTTACGAGCCTATATTGTTGTACAATGCCCAGTAGAAATATTTCTATTCAGCATTTTGATTGGTTTAGTGGCTTGAATGAGTGACGGACTTGCCTGACGAGTCGGACAGGAAGTGTATTATTGCCACTTTGCATGACATAGCCACATGCACGCTGGCTATTCTCAGTCGTCAACATTTGATTTAAATCCTTGCCTTCATAGAAGCACCTACAATGTTTTTACCTATTGTTCCATATCAGTGCCTTAACCCTATAGCCTGTTTATGTGACCATTTAAAGCAGGTTGAAAGTAAAGCAGAATGTGCCTTAAGGCATATTTTGCTTTACTTTCAGCCTGCTTGAAGCTATCATCTGCTAGGATTTAGGAATATTTTCTTATGGTTCATTTTAAAGACTATGAATTGGAACTGTTTTCTTCAGTGGAGAAATAAATCAAATGTGCTAAACGTGCTTCTATAAGGGAATAGGTTAAATGAATTTTACTAGTCTTATAATATCATATTTAAATGAAGAGTTACTGGTAATGTTGAATACAGGTGGCAGCTTAAAGCAAGACGAAATGGAAGCAAAAGGTCTCTAGATGTGGAGCTTGTTGCTTTACTTTCATCTTTCTGGTTCACCTTCCGTGGAAGGTTTTAACTAACACTTAACTTGTCTGTACTAACAGAAGACAAGGATTAAACGTCACTTGTTAAGTTTGTCATTTTATGTCTGAATCTTCCATAAAAGGTATAATTTTTGAAAATGTAAATACACTTTGACACATAAGGGCTATCTTTTAACAGTTTAAGAAAATTGGGCATCTGTCAGATTCCTTAGTGTCCATAACAAAAAAGAAATATTAAACAAAATTGGATTTTTTTGTGTACTCTTGGGCTTTGGTGAGAATGTGTCCCCGACAGTCATGTGTAAAGCAACATCTTGCAAACAAGTGTGACACGTAGCCACAAGAGTCTGTCCTGTCAGATTCTACTGGCCATCATCTGTTTTCAGTGACAGTACCGAAATAATTTGCATCTTTAAAGTCTACTAGGGCAATAAAATTCCCAGACAGCCTTTCCAACGTGTGGTACCTCTCAGACGTACAACAAAACATGTACCTATAACAGCCATTTCTTGACAAAGAAATATACCCTCTTAACGCTTGATGCTTAATGCAGGATAAAAGTAATGCAGAAAGCTCCAATAGGAGCTTTCTGCATTACTTCTATCTTGCATTAAGTTGAAACCTTTCCGCAACACTGACTAACTATTTTAATAGAGTGGCTGCATAAGACAGAATTTACTGTTATGTCAATTTGTACACTTACGGAGAAAATTTTCTCTTACATGTAACAATAAATAAAATTTACATACAACTGAGCCGATCAATTTGAAAAACCTGATTCTGCGGTGATTTACAGACAAAGTAGATCATACTCTTGTAGTATTTTAGTCTATAGTTCTGACATTAAAATTATCGTCTAGAGAACTGTGTCTCAACGCAATGACACCATGGGTTAATGTAGTGGCTTTAGAGAGTTCAACGTGGAGAAAAACATGACATACAAATGTTCAGTGAAATTAATACAATAGTCTCATAGATTCTCGGAAATATTTTCTTCAAATATACAGGGAAACCTATATAAAGCCATTCAACAAAGAGACATGGACATCCCTTTGCTCCAATTATTCTCATTTTTACGCCTTTGTTTGATTCCTCCACTGAAGAAATTATATGTAGTTCAAACTTTATAGAGCCATGAATATATATCATAAGAAAGATGTTCTATCATTCTAGCAGATGGAAGCTTAAAGCAGGCTGAAAGTAAAGCAGAATGTGCCTGAGGGAAGTGGAACATTTTTTATTCTGTGCAGGAATAAATCAAAGGCATAAAATGGTGCATTTATGCGATAAATGGTTAACAACGATGCTTCTTCTACTGGACACCGGCTTCATGTAACTAATATCGTGATCATTATTATAATCCTCATCAGCACTCCAGATAAGGGGGGTATTTCAAAGACAAAAATCTTTGTTTTTGCATTAAACCCTATTGTGTCACTACTCATTAGAACCGCCTCGAAGAGGCGATTCTAATGAGTAGTAACACAATAGGATATGGTACTGTGTGAGTGAGAAAATGTTGAATTTGTTCAGTTGACTCCCTCTTATCTGTATAGCCCTGCTCATATTCATACATGAGCTAAAAGCTTAGTACTGGCAGCAATTTTGTCATAGACCACTATAAGTAGTGTTCATAATTACTTCTTTGAATACTGGGTAATACTGTGATCTGCAACAACTGTCATATGTTACTGTTCTAAAATTAGAATCATCAACGTTTTAGCTCCAAAACAAGGTCAGAATGTCAAACAGTTTGTAACCTGATGAGATGCCAAGTTACTCGATATTTCATCTGGATGAAACTAATTACAAAACAAATCGTATTTTCCCTACTAGCATGTAAAGTGTTAAGTATAATATACCCCAATTTGTTTGAGTGACAAGGGTGACCTTGACCTTGACCTTTAATGACTTAACTTTTTGCATGCTAAGCGTGATTATCTGTACAAACAGTTTTGATCCTGATGAGATGCCGCATAATGCCGCGTCTCATCAGGATCCAAACTGTTTGACACTCTGACCTTGTTTTATATAGAAAATTTGAACATTCTATTTTTAGAACAGCAGCAGACATCATTTGTTGCAGACAAAAATATTTCCCAGCATGCAAAGAGTTAATGCTTCTAAAGTGCTTTATCATAGATCTGCCATGAGGCAATCTTGTTCTACAGTGCTCCTTCCCTATAACTGCCCTCCCAACAATGACTCCCTCCTTACAATGACCCTTGTCACAGTTCCCTAAACAAGACAATTATGTATAACACTTTTTCTGTTGTAATATCGTCTGCTTAAAGTTGTCGTCTGCTGTTTTTTTCAAAGTTACAAATTGGACATTTTGACAGAAAAAACTTAATGACAAGTGACAAACAGCTTGAATCCAGATCAGACGCCGCATACCGTGGCGTCTGATCTGGATTCAAGCTATTTGCAATGTAAAATTATTTCCCCTCCTTTTAACGACTCCCTCCAAACAACACATACAATTTTTGTCTCCCAATGGGTGTCATTGTAGAGAGGGAGCGCTGTACATGACTGTGGTAAAGAAGTAGCATTGTGATATTTACACACAGTTGCCCACTTAATGCATGATAAAAGTTTAGGAGGAAATCTGTATTACTTTTGTCCTTCAAACTAGTGTCATTGACACTGTCTCATCAGAATTTAAACTGTTTGCAAAATTTTGAATGTAATAACAATTTTGCCATTAGCAAGCAAAAAAGATACAGATGGATAAGTGATATTCATCCCATTGATCTTTTTCGCTGAAATTTTTATATAATTATTATTGAAAATAATTTTCAAAATTAATTGTCTCTCAAATAGAAATTTATTTTTTCCGCTTTTTTTCTCCAGAAATTCAGTTTTCTCAATTTTTTATTAAAAAATACCTGCATAATATGATTAATATGTGGAAGAAAGTAATATTTCAAAACTAGGAAATAATACGCTGACATGCAATTTCATAATCATTGTCATCACAGGCAGATCAACCATTTATTATGTTATTTAATATTTTTGAAAGAAGAAATATTTCTCTGAAAGTGACAAGTGTCAACAGCATGATTTGCCAAATGTCACACCATGACAAGGCCCTTGGAGATGATAGAACCAATCATTTTATTTCAAAATATTGAGAATATTTCAAATACATGTACTAAAATCTCCTAAAACCCTATGAGTGACTACTCATTAAAATTGTCTCCAAAAGATTATTCTAATGAGTAGTCACATCATAGGGGTTTTCATAAAGACATGAAGGAGAAAATGTTAGAAATTCTCTAAGCTTACTTTTTCCTTTCTGGAACCCAATTTACAGCTAGTTTAACCCTTTACCTGATAGCCTTTTTCTTGTATTGAGGACAGATGACTACTTAAAGCAGGTTGAAAGTAAAGCAGAATGCGCCTTAAGGCACATTCTGCCTTACTTTCAGCCTGCTTTAAGCTATCATGTGCTAGAATATAGAAAATATTCCCTATAATATATATTCATGACTGATTAAATTAGAACTATTTTCTTCAGCGGAGGAATAAATAATATTCGCTAAAAGGTGCTTCTATGGGGGAAAGGGTTAATAGCTCTTCCAATTTGATGAGAAAAGGTACATAATTTTATACTCTTTCTTATTTCTAGAATTGTTTCCCTGTCCTTTAATTAACAAGAATGCCCCTAGCACAAGATACATCCATGAAGGTGCCTCTAGCACAAGATACATCCATGAAGGTGCCTCTAGCACAAGATACATCCATGAAGGTGCCCCTAGCACAAGATACATCCATGAAGGTGCCTCTAGCACAAGATACATCCATGAAGGTGCCTCTAGCACAAGATACATCCATGAAGGTGCCTCTAGCACAAGATACATCCATGAAGGTGCCTCTAGCACAAGATACATCTATGAAGGTGCCTCTAGCACAAGATACATCCATGAAGGTGCCTCTAGCACAAGATACATCCATGAAGGTGCCTCTAGCACAAGATACATCTATGAAGGCGCATAACTGTATAAAAATAGTCAAAATGTGGCAATTTCAGCTCTCTTCCAAATTATATAGGCAACTAAGTATTCTAACAATCATCATTAAAATCGGGCAAAAATATTAAAGTTATTGCATAAACAAACCAGACAGACAAATGGTTGTACAATTCTTGTAGAAAAGTAGAATGTGCCTAAAGGCACATGTTGCTTTACTTTCAACCTGCTTTAAGTGGTCACCTATTTTCAAAACTAGAAACAGGCTATGGGGTAATGGGTTAATGTTTGCTCAACATATGGAAGATTGTATACAGCTGAGATTCCATCTGTATCTGCTATGGTAATCTGGTGATATTGATTGAATATGAATAACATTTACACTAAGGATGTATGGTCATAATGATTTCACCCATATCAAATAAGAGAACAGTAAGAACAAGATCAACAAAGCATACCGAATGCCTTACAACATTCAATCAGTATTGCCTTTTCACAAGTTGAAACCACTAAATTCAGAGTCAATAAAAATTGATGTACTTGGATAAACCAATATGTCCATTCTATAAGTCAAAGCAGCATTTTCAGTCTTGCCAAAGTCTCACAATTATTGGAGGAAAAATGGTTTGCTGAAAAAAACATGGCATAGGAAAACAGTAAAACTTGAATTAACCCTTTGAACCCTAGTCCCGCCTATAGGCGTCCTTTTCAAAAAGTGTACATGTGAATAGTACACTTGTCCTATGCAAACAGTGAAGACCCAGATCAGAGGGCTCCGAAAGGAGCCCTCTGATCAGGGTCTTCACTGTTTGTCATAATGTCAAACATTGACAAAAACAACCCTTAAAAGTCAGAAATGAACTAGACTAAAATGGAAACTGGAATTGTCCATTTAAAGTTTCAGGGAGGAAAGAGTTAAGTGACCTATACAGTAAAGCCTTTCTATTCCGAACACTTAATTGTGTTAATCATTAGGTGTTTACGACAGGTGACTGCTTAATGCAAGGTGACAGTAAAACAGAAAGTTCCTTTACGAGCTTTCTGTTTTACTGTCACCTTGCTATAAACTGTCACCTGTCTTTTATAGAATCAATTAGCCTTTCAATTTAGTGGTGGTAAGAGAGAGGTTTTATTATAGTTCAGAGGAAAAACAACTTTATTTGCAATAATTGTGTTTTTAAAAGCATTAGCCTGAGGTATATTGTTCATGCAAGTTCTACCTACCGAGTCCATTAAGCTTCTTGTCATGGTGAGCGACCTTCACCTCTTCATACGGCCGCAGATTATCGTCAGAGTGAAAGTCCTCTTCCGAAGAGCTATAAGTCTTACTTCCATGTTTTTCACGACTTGAGGGTCGTCGGTTAACTGGTCGTTTTTGAGGTTGATAGTTAGATGTAGTTATACTCATTTCCATGTTTGCAGGGGAGACTACTCTCATGAACGTCTCTTGTGTGTTACCATGTTATCTAAGATGTCTGTCAAACAGCCTGAAATAGACAAAACAATAGCTATGAAATAAGACAAAACAATAGCTATGAAATCTATTGTGAAATAGACAAAATGATAGCTATGAAATATATTAAATAGACAAAACAATAGCTATGAAAAATATCGTGAAACAGACACAATGATAGCTATGAAAAATATCGTGAAATAGACAAAATGATAGCTGTGAAATATATTGTGAAATAGACAAAACAATAGCTATGAAATTTATTGTGAAATAGACAAAACCATAGCTAAGAAAAATATTGTGAAATAGACATTAAACGATAGCTATGAAATATTTGGTCAAACAAACAAAACAATAGCTATGAAATGTATTAATATAGTGTGAAATAGACAAAACAATAGCTATAATATATAATGTGAAGTAGACAAAACAATAGGTATGAAATATTTTGCCAAATGGACAAAACTATAGCTATGAAATCTATTGAGAAATGGAAAAACAATAGCTTTTAAATACAATATTGTGATATGTGCAAAACAACAGCTTTGACATATATCATGAAACCGACAAAAAAGTAGCTATTAAATTTTTTGTGCATTATGTCGCAGAGAGACCAACGAAAACTTGAAAATTGTGGAGGTAATTTATAAACTCTAGGAAGTACTGGTAGTTTGTGGCTCATTTTCCATGACTAATTAACTCTTTGTGAGAAAAGTAATATTGTTATCTGCAATAATTGTTGTCTTCTATTGTTCTTAAAAATATAGGCATTTCTCTCAAAGGAACATCTTTTTAAGGTTTTTCCAAATTGGTCATAGAAATTCTTTGACATATGCTTCTATAATGTCCAGGTAAAAGAGCTTTAGGAACATTTTCCATATTCTGACAGGTGCCTGCTGATCACATAATTTTATATAATAACAGGCATCTGATAATGACCATAACTGTTGGACATCTGCACTGACAATTTTAACCCTTTCTATGCTGGAAACCAGTGTAAGCATCTATTGCAAACAGTGTTGATCCTGATCAGAGGGGCTCCTCCTTCAGGAGCTCTCTGATCAGTGTCTGCACAGCTGTTTGTTTCATTTTTATTTTTCAGGAATATTTTCTAACATCAGCCCTTACAAATCAACATAAACTGATCCTTTTTCAAATGTGGAATAGTCTGTTATGTAATGTTCAGCATAACATATCTAAAGACAAAATGACAAGGCAGTATTACGGCCGAAGCATAACTTATTAGAACTCCCCCTGTCGCTGCAAATGTACATAATCGGACACAATTAATCACATTTTTAACTGAAACGGAACAAACGAAATCAAAACTGATCTTTCTTTCTTTTTTAACAAAGACTTCCGTACAACAATTACTTTCAATGAGCGCTCTAAGTATGCCAATTTTTCTATTTTTCAGGATTAGAACGTCTAAGAATTGTACAACATATAATTAACCCTTCTCCTGCTTGGCACAATTCGGAGGAATTTGCAAACAGTTTGGATCCTGATCAGACGCCGAGTAGCTCAGCGTCTGATCAGGATACAAACTGTTTGACACTGATTTTAAGGTTTCTGCAGATAAAAAATCAATAAAATTAAATTTGACCAATAAATTAATGCTAATAATTATGAAGTAAAATATATTACAACTGAAGAAGGGTGAGGGACAAAAGAAAAACGGAAAGATTGTTCATTTCTAGTAATAGTCATGATTTTCATGGTACAGGTTTCAATTTCAAACCGATCAATTAAGTCAGTAATACTGGTGCAATTCATCTCTTCTGTCCGAGGCAAACTTTTTATTAGGGAGTCACGTGTAGGACCTTAAAAAGGGCTGTTTGGGTTGACTAAAAAAACTTCATATCCTTTAACTGGCAACTTGATACAGCCAATTAAAAAGGTTTTTTGCTCCATATAAAACCACATATTTCAAAATATATCATTTTGCATATTTTTTGCTTTTTTATTTTCAATAGAATTTGCAAATTTTTGTCATTATTTGTGAATAGAAGACTAGGCTATAAAGTTCCAGTTAGTTGCAGTATTGTGTAGCTTACAGGTTTCATGGTAGAGCAAGGGGTAACGACCCTAACCACTACTATGTCATTTATCATTGAGCGAACTATTGTTAGTAATTTGCCTGCAGTAGGGGCTACTGAATGCGGAACAAACTAATTGGAAGGCTGCCACAGAGCTGGGGTATGTATGTCAGCAATGTATCACAAATAAGTCACTAATTGTGAAAACTAAACAATTTCTCAACTATCCTCTCTCTATACTACTGCAGCTTTTGCCAATGTATATTTGTAATTTCATGCAAGTTATGATTTTTTACAAAGATAGACCAAAAAACAAGACCAAATGTAACAATTCTTAGTAATGTTTAGTACAGTGACCTTTGAAATGATCGAAACAAAATTTTGCAATATTTAATACTTATGTGATTTTTTACAACTACTTACTTACAATTACTTACTACTTATTTGTAGCCGTTTCATAAAGGTTAATGCAGCTAAATGCTGGGCAGCAGTAATGCAGAAAGCTCCTAGAAGATCTTTCTGCATTACTACATGACATTGTTGTCCTGTACTAGGCAACCACCTATCCTATGAGCAGTCACGTAGTGTATAGTTCTTTGTTTTTAGACTAATGAGCATGTATAACAAATATTTGGTATGGAGATATTTGTCCAGTTTTCATAGATTTCAAGTTTGCCAGAGTCTAAATTTTGGACGTTACAATGTAGCTTCTACATGTCTGAGAATACACATGTATCTACTTTGGAAATATCACTCCACACTCGTTTGACTGTATTGAACAAAGTCTCTTGTTGAACACATCTTCACGCTTTTGTACCATAATATCTGGTTAGACAAAAAGCCAGACAGATTATCCGTCTCCAATAAGTTGTAAAGAAACTGTTTTTTACTCATCACCAGTATAAACAACAAGAAACCTTCAACTCTTTGAACACTAAGTATTTTTGTCATATTCCGTATGCGTGCAAAAAGTTAACCCATTACCTCATAGATGCACCTTTTTACATCTTTAACTTATTGCTCCACTGCTTTAACCCTTTCCCCAATAGAAGCGCCTTTTAGCGGATATGATTTATTCATCCGCTGAAGAAAATAGTTCCAATTTATACAGTCATAAATATGTATCATGCAAAATATGTTCTATATTCTAGCAGATGATAGCTTAAAGCAGGCTGAAAGTAAAGCAGAATGCGCTTAAAGCGCATTCTGCTTTACTTTCAACCTGCTTTAAGTGGACACCTATATTCAATACTAGAGATATGCTATGTGGGAAAGGGTTAAGTGGTCAACCGTCTTCAATACTAGAAACAGGCTATGAAGGAAAGGATTAAACCCTTCGGATGACAAGTATTTTTGTCATATTCTGTTAGCGTGCAAATAGTTAACCTATTACCCCTTAAAAACGCCTTTTTACGCCTCTTACTTATTCCTCCACTGAAGAAAAAAGTTCCAGTTTATACAGCAAAGAATATGTACCCAAAGAAATATTTTCCATATCCTAGGAGATGGTAGCTTAAAGCAGGCTGAAAGTAAAGCAGAATGTGCCTTAAGGCACATTCTGCTTTACTTTCAACCTGCTTTAAGTGGTCACCTGTTTTCAAAGCTAGAAATAGGCTAAGAGGTAATGGGTTAAATGCACCTAGGGAACCAATTTTAAGACATTTACAAAATTTAATACATGAAGTTGGTATCCAGATGAAACACTGTAGAACTTCGGCAGACAATTGTTTAGTCATCATAAAACTAGTTGAATGCCCTTGTAAGGGAGCTTGTTTCACATGGAATACAGTAGTTCCTGTTAAACAATGGTTCAAAGTTACAGTATAACCTATAGTAAGTTCCCACATAAAAAGTAGACTCCTGTGCCATACAAAAACTTGAAGCTGAATGCAGAACGAAAGTAATGCAGAAAGCTCCTTTAGGAGCTTTCTGCATCACTTATGTCCTGCATTAAGCATTAACTTGATCTAAAGGAAATCCTGAAACTTTTTATTGAATGGCATCTGAAATTATGTTTTGTGATTCTAAAACCATTGTTTGGTCCCGTCACTTCTATGTTGCCCCTGCGGCAATGATTCAACCTCTAGTGTGCTTCCCATAATTGAATATGATTGGTTATTGCATCAATTATGAAATTTCACACCAAATTCTGACATGGGAATATGGCTCGAGACTGATGTTGATGGATGCGCGGCCATTGTTTTAGTCCATTTGCATATGTAATTCGTAGTATCGAGTCTCGTTTGTGTTCCGGACTTCACCTTATCAAACGATTTGGTTAGATTTGACCCCGGCCAGACATTCATTAGATGGTTTAGATAGTCTATGGTTAAACTATTAAATTATACAATAGCTCACATCGATGTCTGTATAGGCTCTTCTCTGTTACTAATGTGCATCCCGCAGACAAACCAATAGGTCACAAACTATTCCCAGGTCTGTCTAAATAGCCCAAACTTGTTCTAATCCTGTTTGCATTGTTTAACCCAGTGAACCCTAGAGATAGCAATGTGTCCTGAACAAACAGTGTACATGTGAAGAGGATGTTAGTCTTTATGATGCAAACAGTGTAGACCCAGATCAGAGAGCCCATGTAGGAGCACTCTGATCATGGATTGCACTGTTTGTCATTTTTTCAATGTAACCCTAAATAGTCAATAAGTGGACTATACTTAGTTTGAAACCGGAATTGTCCATTTAAATTTCAGGGGTTAATGAGTTGACTCTTTTCCTATTTCTCCTAACCAATTACCCAAAACATACATCTTGTTTATGCCTTTAATTTATTCCTACACTGAAGAAAATTGTTCCACTTTATATAGTCATTAATATGACTGTATCATTAGAAAGATTTTCTTTATTCTAGCAGATGTTAGCTTAAAGCAGGCTGAAAGTAAAGCAGAATGCGCCTTAAGGCACATTCTGCTTTACTTTCAACCTGCTTTAAGTGGTAACCTATCTTTTATACTAGAAACAGGCTATGGGATCATGGGTCAAGAGAAGAACCAAATGGACAGAAGGACAGACAATATTATTACCTGACTCTCTATTTAAGTGAATATTAAGCATTTTTGACTGTTTTCCGAAATATTTACCAGACTGAGGCCAGCAGGCAACAGTTGACTGTTACATAGTACTGTTACATGCGCGAAAATGGTGCGCAAAACTTTTCTGCATCGCGGGACCAAATAAGGCGTCTTTATGGTACAGATTTTTGTTTAAGGATCTAGCCTTTTGCGGAGTTGATCGGGTCATTTTTTCTCTCCCGAATAATCCCCTTAAAAGGCTATATAGTTCTAGACCTAAAATTAAGAGTAACTTCGAATAAAAGCGACAACCCGCTTGCAGATCTAACGTCTTCCTTTTTTAAAACACATTTTGACGTTACAAAAATAATGACGTCATATTATACATGACGTAATTTCGACAAAGTGTCAATCAATTTCAGTCAATAAGAAACAATAATAATTCAACCTTATTGAAAATATGAATATGTTAGACATCTTTTTTACAAAACAGTGATGTTCACATTCAGTTGTTGTATTGAATTGAATTAAGATTAAATATACACGTAAGATCATCTCTAGAATTTATAAATACGTGTTGTTCAAATTTTGTATAGATAGATCTAGATCTAGCCATTCATTCAGCCTGGCTTAAATAGAGAGTCAGGTAATAAATCATTTGTTTGATAGTTACTTCGGGAACAGCCAAACCATTGTCCCTCGGTAGCAGGGAAGACCTTGAGAACTGTTGCCCTCGGCCGTTGGCCTCGGGCAACAGTTCTCAAGGTCTTCCCTGCTACCGAGGGTCAATGATTTGACTGTTCCCTCAGTACCTATGAAACAAATGTATACTATTACTATATGCTCGCCTTCGGGGCATAAAAATATTCATACAATGCCAAACATTTTAGATCCTGATCAGATACTGAATTACTCGGGCATCTAATCTGGATAAATACTGTTTAGCATGTACAAATGTGAGACAAGTCTTAATAAAGTTTAAACTTTATGTCTTTTACATCGAATACGAAACAAGCTACATTAACTTATACAAATCACTCTTGATGGCTCGAATGTTGGCGTATTTGGTCATTTCTGGGAGGAAACCGAAGTGCCCAGTGAAAGCCCACATGTTCTGACCAGCGACCAATGTACCCACTCACATAATGTCCTGAGACAAGTCTTACTTTACAGGGTAAGGGGTAAAACTTCTTCCTAGTCTTCTAACCAATATTGCGTAACTACAATCGTCTAAAACCCAAGTCAATGTTTTATGATTAAACCAGAAATAAAAACAAAACATGCAATTAATTTTATTTTTATGAAGCCATGAAAAGAGCTACCATCCCATACTTATATATAATTAAACCCAAACCTAATTACGCCATTTAGCAATAAGACAAGGGGAAATTATTCACTGCTTTAATTCCTTTGTCTATACGTTTTACGGCTTCGAGTCATAAACTTTGAGTAAAAATACCGAGAAAAGGTATATACAGTAACATCCCCCTTATATATATATTCAGAATCATACAAACACTCAATAATTAGTTTTGTTAAACACAGGTGGTAGCTAAAAGCAAGATGAAAGTAAAGCAGAAAGCTCCTATAGGAGCTTTCTGCTTTACTTTCATCATGCTTTAAGCATACATCTGCATAAAGCACCAAAACCATTAGCTATCATTGTTGTGGTTCTAGCAGGAAGACTTTACTGTTTCGGTAATTCCGAACCCTGAGGCTACAATTTTCTTTCCTAAACTTTAAAACTTTCCAGTAATCTCAAAATACATGTATCTTCATGAATAAAATAATAAGAGTTTCTGTCATGAAAATACTGAAAGCTGATCAGGATGGAAACTGAATCAAACTTGCTGGTTCAAGGGTCAACTTGCAATGAGTCTTCCAATCAAGTGCAAGGATTCACATAGTTTTCAATCAGTGTAAATTTAGTACAGCTAGTATAACATATGTTTAGCAACATTGTTTAATTGCAAGAGATCTTTAAGGAAAGGAGGTTGCTATACATGCAGGACAGATATTTCTGCAACATAGTAGCTTAGTATTATATAGAGAAGGATTTGTAGTAAATTCAGTCTGGAAGGCAGTTCTTATAATCCTTGTAGAATCAATCCTATGCAAACAGTGTAGACCTGAATCAAAGACTGGAGATCAGGGTCTGCACTGTTTATCATACATTAAAATTTTTGGGGACAAACCCCAAGCCCGATGTAAATTAGTCATTTATCAGGAAATGGGTAAGTCCATTACAATACCCAGCATGGTATAAGGGTTACAATGCTGGCGGAATAAAGGTTTGACTGTAGGCACTTAACTCTTTGCATGCTGGGTAATTTTTTCGTCTGCAACAATTGTCGTCTGTTCCTTTTAAAAAAATAAAAATTTTAAAATTTCTTTTCAAAACAGGGTCATAGTGCCAAACTGTTTGGATCCTGATGAGATGCCGCGTTACGCGGCATCTCATCAGGATCCAAACTGTTTGCAAAGGTTACTATGGTTTCATCACTAGCATGGTAAGGGCTAAAAGTTAAGGTAAATAGCAGGGTGTTTTCAAATGATGCAGGCTAAATTGCAGGTAGTTTGGACAGTAAAGTTTACTCTAAGTGACGGTTTCAGATGATAGATGGCACCGATTTAAAGTCGCCAGTGAGTTTAATAGCCGTTTTGTATGCAGTACATACAAATTGCCTGACATAACAGTTTGTTTCTAGAGAAAAACGAGCTGCTCTGAGATCAGATAGAGATCTTATATGTTTGTTTAAATTTAGACAATATTTATGAAGCAGGAGACATCTGTGTCACTAAACAATAACTATTTCTTTGCTTCATAGCCTGATTTAACCATTTCCTCCCTGAAACCTCAAATGGCCAATTTTAGTTTTCAATTTAGTCTAGTCCATTTTTGACTTTTTAGGGTTGATTTTTACAATATATGTCAAAATTACAAACAGTTTAGATCCTGATCAGAGGGCTCCTTCAGGGTCTTCACTGTTTGCATAGGACAAGTGTACTCCTCACAGGTACGCTGTTTGTTAATGACGCATATATGCGTGACTAGGGTTCAAAGAGTTAAGTGTTTCAGAGAAAAGAGAAAAAGTTCCAAATAGATGCATGTACTAATTTCTTCATAACAACCATTTACTTGATACAATTTTAAAATGCAGTGTTTCATGATGAGAAGGAAGACAACGAAATTCTTTGTTGTGACTCCTCATTAGAATTATATCAAAGAGGTGATTCTAATGAGTAGTCACAATACATGTTTTGGTCAATATATGTATAGAGATTTTGATATAATTATATTATGGAGTATTTGAAATTTCCCATTACCAAATACTATGACACTGCGAGCGAGCATTAAAAATTCCAGTTATTAATTGGTTATTACAGCTTAATGTTCTCTGCAATTAAACCTTTTTGTGCTATAATAGTCACTGGTAAATAGTTTGAATCAGTAACTGAGTTTCAAATCAGGATCTAAACCATCTGAAGGTTGTATCAATATTTCTTTTAATCAACAATTTTTTTTTTTAAAACAACTATAGATTTGTAGAAACAAGAGGCCCATGCGGGCCTAAATATCGCTCACCTGGAAAAACCAACACAAGGGTCACATAACCCCTGGTATGGGATCACTTTTCACCAAAGAGACCAAAATAGCTCACCTTGGCACTACGTGCCAGGTGAGCTAAAAATGCATTAAAAAAAATCTGAAAAGAAAATGTTACCACGACAATTTGGAACAACAAAAATACTGCATAACAAGACTTAGTGCTAACCTTTATAATGCTCCATCTTCAAAATGGACTTGTTCATATTCTGATAAATGAACAATTTACATTGAAACTTAAAGGTTTTATCCCAAAACTATAATAAAATATAACAAACAGTGTAGACCCTGATCAGAGGGCTCCGTCAGGAGCCCTCTGATCAGGGTCTACGCTGTTTGCAAATGATGGCTATATCTGGCTCCAGCACTGCAAGTATTAAATTAAAAACAAACACTATACTACAGTTACATCATGGAGCTATTAAGCAATATGTTGTTTTCAACAATAGTTTCCTCCTCTGCAATCAATTCCCACGGCGCTCATTGATATGATAGCGTAAGTTGTGCGTTCTAATTTTTCTTCGATTAAAAGACTGCAAATTATTGATTCAACTCAAATTACCAGAAATAAACTTGACATGAACGGTTTGACATCATACATTTTTATCTCAAGCTCTGCCCATAATTATCTTCTTGCATTTTTGTCTTCCATAAAAACAGCTGTAATAATATCAAAGTAAGGTCTGCCTTTACATAGATGGCAGGTAAATGCAAGATAAAAGTAAAGCAGAAAGCTCCTTTAGGAGCTTTCTGCTTTACTTTTATCCTGCATTTAGCAATAACAGTTTTTTGTAGTTTCATGCGTCTTCAAAGAATGGCAGTTTAGCATGTACAAGTTCAACAGTATTTCTGGATAGTAACAATTAATCTTTAGCTTTGCACAACATGCACACTAGTGTTTGTAAGTTTACAGAATATATATGCCATAAAGAGGCCAATGAGGCTCCATTCTCTTTATGTTATGATTTAGAGAGTGTGAATTACGAATCTAAAAATAACTATCAGCATCAATTAAACACATGTAATGGACATAATCATACATAACAACTTGCCAAGCACATGTAAAAGGTTTCTGTAACAATTAGCTTAGTGTTGATTGGGTGACATTGTACAACAAGCATCTGTATCGTATCAAACGAAGATGTGACTCAGTCGGAGTGTCCATTGCAGTCCGGGAGCCTGATGGATCCAATCAGGATCCCCGATGACAAATGACTCCGTTCAAGTCTAATTCTAACGTGTTTCTCTCGATGAATGACAGACTCTGAATGGCCACAACCCCACCTAATCAACTACAACAAAATAGTGTTGAAGAAATGTTATATCCATTTTAATTCACGAGAGACATAAAACAAGAAATAAAATAATGGACATTTTTTCCTCAAATAGATATATTGCGTAATTGCATGACATGATTTTAAATCTTTTGAATGTTCTATAAATGGTATCTGCTTCAAAACTATTAAAACTTTTTAACTTCCCAAGAAATCAGATTAAAGAAATATCCAAGTGACCAACAGTTTGGATCCTGATCAAATGTCCAATTAATCTGTGTCTGATCTGGATCTATACTGTTTGAAAATGGATGTTAATTCACCACTAGCAGTCAAAGTGTCGAAACAATTAAGACCAATTTACTCCACACAAAAATCAATAAATATGTGAAACGTTCATTAGGTTGTGACACTATTAACTGAGTTATATTTCCTGCATATCTGTAGAAACAATTGTTAAATAGATTTCCGATGCCAGAAAGTTCAACGATATTTCCACCTCAATCTAAACATTGTAATATATATGTTTAACTCTTTGCACACTAGCAGCGAATTCGTTATTATCTGTGCAAACAGTTTAGATTCTGATGAGATGTCGCTTAGTGCGGATCCAAACTGTTTGACACTCTGACCCTGTTTTAAAAAGCAATTCTGAGACTGCATTACTTTTCATTACAGTTAACCCATTTCCCCATAGCCAGTTAATTTCTAGTTTGGAAAATACTATTCTGCTTTACTTTAACCTATTATCCCATAACCATTTCTAGTTTTGAAGATATGTGACTATTTAAAGCAGGTTGAAAGTAAAGCAGAATGTGCCTGAAGGCACATTCTGCTTTATTTTCAGCCTGCTTTAAGTTACCATCTACTAGAATATAGAAAATATTTGTTATGATATATTATCATGACTGTATAAATTCGAACTATTTTCTTCAGTGGAGGAATAAATAAGAGGTGTCAAAAGGCGCATTTATGGGGTAATGGGTTAAGTCTGCTTTGAAATCTTATCTGGAAAGTTACTGGAAATGCCTTATACATTTCATGTTCAGGACTTCCCTGTTAGGGACTACTTTCCTTTGTGTAAGAATAATTAGAGGTGTAAATAGGTGTATTTATGGGGTAATGGGTTAAGTCTGCTTTGAGCTCCTATCTGGAAAGTTACTGGAAATGTCTAATACATTTCATGTTGAGGACTTCCTCGTTAAGGACTACTTTCCTTTGATTTTGAACAATTAGACGTGTAAAGGTGTATTTATGAGGTAACAGGGTTAAAATTGTGTTAAGCCGCCACTTGGAATATGATGAATATTAGATCTTGATTAAAACCCATTAACTCAAAAGCGATAAACAATTATCAATGCTTATCCCAATACAAGCTAGTGGATTAAAGCGTGTCAAAATGAGTCAGTATGTGGCTATTGCAATGAGTCAACATGAGTCAGTATGGCTTAATGGGACAACAAGACTAGTGATGGCTTTATGCAGGACAAAAGTAAAGCAGAGAGCTCCTATATGATGCATGATCAGGATTAAAACTGTGTCACAATCATGTGCCATGTAAATTTCTGCTGTTACTCTTGTTCTGCATTCACTGACCACCTGCTTTTAGAGGTTTCCATGCTTTTCGAAGATTGGTAATTCTGGATTTCTCGATTCAAATTGTGTGCAACAAATTTGTCCCCAGCGTGTAGAAGGTTAAACAATCCTATATTTATTATATTTATGTGATCATTATTCTCAAGTTAATGCTGTAAAGTTAGCTTAATTATTACTAACAAACAGAGAAACATTTTAAGCCACATTTAAAGGCACATGTGGGCCCAATATCTATTTGAGTTCTCTTTCTCCATTAATTATGTTATTATTATTACAATAATCCTACCCAATTAGAAACACAAATAGTATTATCAGGTTTATTCTCTACTCTATATTCTGTTTCCAGTTTTGAAGACAGGGAACCTGACTTAAAGCAGGTTAAAAGTAAAGCAGAATGCGCCCTAAGGCGCATTCTGCTTTACTTTCAGCCTGCTTTAAGTTACCTTCTTCTAGGATATAGGAAATAATTTCTATTTTGCACATTCTTTAATGTATAAATTGGAACTTTTTTCTTCTGTGTAGTAATTACATGACTGTAATTAAATGCTTTAAAATGTATTTTTATGGAGTAATGGGTTAAGCCTGGTCATAGAAAACCCCTCATCAACTAAAGATGTCATAACGGTTGAGGGGACTCATCTAGAATGACCCCTAGTATAGCCGAGGAGCTGACCCCTACTCATAGAGTTCAGCAATTTCGTCCAACATGGACCCTGTTGATTGAGCTGTCTGAAATAAATTGCCTCAATCAAAATAATCAAGACAAGTAAACTTGTATCAATTTGTATTGTGCGACTTTAATGCTTTGCATGCTGGGTAATATTTTTTGTCTGCTACAATTGTCGGCTGCTCACTGTTGTAAATATAGAATTTTCAAAATTTCTTTTCAAAACAGGGTCAGAGTGTCAAACAGTTTTGATCCTGACGAGACGCTGCACAATGCGGCGTCTGATCAGGATCCAAACTGTCTGCAATGGTTATCAAGGTTACACTGTTACCATATTAAGAGTCAATAGTACAGCCAATCCTGATTTAATCCTTCACTCAAAAGACAAATGAATTAGTACTCTTTCAATTCAAAACAGATCCAAGTTTAACGCAGGACCAAAGTAAAGCAGAGAGCTCCTTTAGGAGCTTTCTGCTTTACTTTTGTTCTGTGTTAAGCACTCAGTGTTATAAACAAGGTTCATGCTTGTTTTAAAGATGGGCAGATTAATACAAGTTTGACAGTAAAAGAATTTACTCTCGACAAGACTCTGGAATTCGGCCTTGTCGCCCGACTTCACCCAACTAAATTTCATTAATACCTCGAGCATGTGCTGTTGCTTTCAATGAAAATCCATTCAATAATATGAAATTACCTAAATCTATTCAAAAAGGCAGCAAAATGACATTTTGTTCGACTTCTTCGGAGCGGAAATGATAGCATCAGAATTAAATGGTAACTAAATTGTCCATACTAACGGCAATTATTTTCTATTGTCCAACCAAAGTCAGCATCTGTCAGCCTTGAAAAAGGCATTTCGTCTGAGTGTCCAAATCCATGCATTAAGTACGCTCTTAATTCTTACACTGTTCACAAGGACATGATTTGCATAATTTGCAAACAGTTTTGGATCCAGATCAGACGCCGAGTAACCCGGCATCTGATCAGGATCCAAATCTGTTTGTTATTTGACCATATGTCTTGAAATATATAACGGAAATGTTTAATTTTTAGAATTTCAGCAGCCCAGAATTTTGAAGCCAACAACATTTTACACAGCTGACAACATTTGAAGCTGACAACATTTTACACAGCGTTCCGAGGGTTAAATCAGCAGACAGAATTCCTGTGAAATTCTATCATCCCATATAAAAAATAACTGCAGTAAAATGTGATATATTGGACATTTTTCCCTACTTAAGATTTGAGTCATCCCCTACGAGTGCCATTTAGAGCTCAGTCATAACCCCATGTACTACCTCTTCACCTAAATCCTTACTCGTTTCTTAAACGAGAACAAAAAACGGCATAATTACCAATCAGCACTCGAGTCAATTCAAACAATTATTTCGTGGGTCAATTTCAAATAAATTTTACTAAAGATCATGCTGTAATCTGGGGATATTACCCGCCCCTCGCTAATGACTTACAGAGAGTCTAAGACGGCACTCATTTGCATAAACCAATTGCTTTGTTTTCTGTCTACTAGTGCGCCTGACCCATGATAACAATTCTAATCACAATTTTCTTTTAGGAATACCTACCCTAGGGCAACGTAACTCATATTATATGATAGCATGTGGAATTGTTCTAAGCCGAGCAAAATTGGTCCGCCTCTAAGGAGCACTTCACTGATCATCTGTACCAGAATTTACCACTCCAATACAACGGCTACCAAATTATGAACAGATTAATAAGATGCTAGTTTGAGGCAAAATCTCTTTTTCATGTTCTTCTAGGTTAGTTACCAACGAAATAAAATACAGTCAAACCTAATTGATGAGTCGATTTTACTTTGATGCATTACTTCATAAATTTGCCTATTTATGCCTTTATTATATTCCTCCACTGAAGAGGATAGTTCACAGTCATGAATATGCACCATAAGAAATATGTTCTATATCCTAGCAGATGGTAGCTTAAAGCAGGCTTCAGGCGCATTCTGCTTTGCTTTCAACCTGCTTTAAGTGGTCACCTATCTTCAAAACTAGAAACAGGCTATGAGGTAATGTGCTATAACAATGGTTTAGCTGTACAACCAAAAAATGGCAGATTTCAGAAACTAGGAAGCAAGAGTGTCAGGCCGGAGCTATCCAATCACAGTAAGTCTGTGCAATCAATTAAGCTGCTTTTTGTGTCTAGAAAGAACGAAAGAAATGTCACAGACTGCAGCTATAGCAACCGTTAGTTAATGAAAACTTTGTCCCTTTTTTCATGCACGAAATTGTGGCGAAACTGTGGAAGTACATTAAATTGATTAAATATTTGTTGATGGGGGAAACAAACCTAACAATTTCTATTTTCACTTCTGGATCTGTCTGACTGCAGCAAAGTGAACTCATTACTTTATAAGAAGTCTGTGTCCAGTGGGGACTGGCAAGAAGATGCAGGCTATCAGACAGTGGGGGGCTTTAATAAAGAATGAAAGTAATAATACATCTTTCTGAGCATTCCTTATTGGGTCCAGAGTATTCTGTTTGACAGCCAAACTTTGTCTTAACCCTTTACCTGATAGCATATGTCTAGTAGTAAAGATAGGTGACTACTTAAAGTAGGTTGAAAGTAAAGCAGAATGCGCCTTAAGGCGCATTCTACTTTACTTTCAGCCTACTTTAAGCTATCCAGTGCTAGAATATAGAAAATATTCCATGTAAAATGTATTCATGACTGATTAAATTGGAACTATTTTCTTCAGCGGAAGAATAAACTGAATGCGCTAAAAGGCGCTTCTATAAGGTAAAGGGTTAATCAACCACTGAATGAAGTCAGTTTTCTGCAATACTAGTAACATTGCAATATGCATGCTACCATTTGTCCATTAGACTATAATAGCCTGTTTCTAGTGTTGAAAACAGGGATCACCACATTTAAAGCTGGTTGGAAGTAAAGCAGAATGTGCCTTAACCCATAACCTCATAGTCTATTTTAGAAGACATATGGTCACTTAAAGCAGGTTGAAAGTAAAGCAGAATGCACCTTAAGGCGCATTCTGCTTAAATTTCAACCTGCTTTAAGCCATCATCTGCAAGAATTTATAAAATATCTTATTGTAAAAGTTGACACTATTTTCTTTAGTGGAGGAATAAATGAAAGGTAATGAAATTAGACAATTTCATTTTCATGTCTCTTAATTTAATTAAACATCAATTACAAAATGTGTCTTTGATAACAAAATCAACTGGGACTCCTCTGCAAAATATGTTAACTACAGTAGGACTCTATCAAAAGAAAACAGCAACGCCTCATCAGGATCCAAACTGTTTGACACTCTGACCCTGTTTTGAAAAGAATATTTTTTAAAATTTTATTTTTAGAACAATAGCAGACAACAAGACTTTGTATTGCAGACGAAAACATTACCCAGCATGCAAAGAGTAGAAAACATGTCTCCTCTAAGCAGCCATAATTGCAGGATTTGTCTTTCATTCAGATGAAAATGCTGTGGAAACTTTTTGAATATTTCACTTGTAAAACAGATTATCAGCATTAGTGAAATTCCTTCACTTTCTTGCAATTAACTCTTTGCATGCTAGCAGCGGATGTATATGCGACAGTGATTACCTTTGCAAACAGTTTGGATCCTGATGAGACGCGGCGTTACGCGGCGTCTAATCAGGGTCCAAACTGTTTGACACTCGATCTGATCCCGTTTTGAACAGAAATTTTGAAAATTCTATATTTAGAACAGTAGCAGACGACAATTGTTGCAGACCCAGCATGCAAAGAGTTGAAAAGGGGTCAATAATCTTCTCTGCACTTGGATCATCTTATAAGCCCTTTCAGATGACACGGAACATGTTAAATTGTAGTTTTACAACTTGTCGATTTATGTTTTTTAAACTCTTTGCATGCTGGGTAGTTTTTTTCGTCTGCAGCAATTGTCGTCTGCTTCTGGTCTAAAAATAGATTTTCATTTTTTTTTTTCAAAACAGGGTAAGAGTGTCAAACATTTTTTATCCAGGATCAAAACTGTTTGCGAAGGTAATCGCTGTGGCTCATGTATCCGCCACTAGCATAGTATATAATCTTTATTTAGATTCTCATCATGGTTACTTCACATAGTAAATACATAGGAATGAACTATGCCATTCATTTTGAATTATAAGAGACTATAAGCTATACAGAACAACAGCACAATCAATAAGAGTCAGCCATACAAGTCACACTCATCGGATCAACTGGAATCGTGGTTCTATAGCCGCCCTTGTCTAATCATGAGCGATCTCCCGTGATTGTTCTGGGTCTGTTATGTAACAGTCTTATGAAGTTAATCGGAAAGTTAATGATATATGGCCGCGCTTTATCCCACTCTGAGCTTGCTCTATAAATCCGGGATCGAAAATGACAAAATGATGAACTAATATCTCAAAAACGCTGGCTGCATTTCTGATTAGATCCTCGGAGTTGCCTTGGACACAAAGAATTGCAACAAATGGAAGCTGAACTAAGTGAGGAAAAACTCCATCTTACAGACATTATAGTTCTATGGAATACAGTCCTACTTATATTAACCCATTACCCCATAATTATATACATACACTTTTTTACATCTTCAGAGCACCAGATAAGGGTAGTTTTTCAAAAACTAAAATCTTTATTTCTGAATTAAACCCTATGGTGTCACTACTCATTAGAATCGTCTCTTCGAGACGATTCTAATGAGTAGTAACACCATAGGATTTGGTGCTAAAAAGAGTGAGAAAATGTTGGATTTGTTGAAAAAACTACCTCTTATCTGGAGCCCTGATCTTTATTTTATTCCTCCACTAAAGCAAACAGTTCCACTGTCTTTGTACTGCGCCAAAATTATACACCATAAGAAATATTTTCTATATCCTAGCAGATGGCAGCCTAAAAGTAAAGTAGAATGCACCTTAACCCTTTGAGCCCTAATCCCGCATATAGGTGTCCTTTTCAAACAGTGTACATGTGAATAATACACTTGTCCTGTGCAAACAGTGAAGACCCAGATCAGAGGGCTCCGAAAGGAGCCCTCTGATCAGGGTCTTCACTGTTTGTCATAATGCCAAACATTGACAAAAACAACCCTTAAAAGTCAGAAATGAGTCTGACTTAAATAGAAACTGGAGTTGTCCATTTAAAGTTTCAGGGAGGAAAGAGTTAAGGTGCATTCTGTTTTACTTTCAACCTACCTAAAGTGCATTTTGCTTTACTTTTAGTCTGTTTTAAGTTACCATCTACCAGGATACGAAATATATTTCATATGGTCCATATTCATGACTGTATAAAATGGAACTTTTTTCTAAAATGGAGGAAACAATTAAATGCGTTAAAAGGTGTATCTATGGTGTAATGGGTTAAGTCAGTATTTTAAGAGCTCATACAAGTTTAGACTGTATAGTATTTGTATGACAGTATTGGGATGTAGCTGAGATAAATAAATCTCATCTATATGGAAAAAGATTTGACATCTCATCTCCCCAGGATCAAGAATTCCCCAGACTCCAAACTGTGTTAAACAAATATCAATGGGCAATAAATCATTAGAATAAACTATACTCTTTATAAGTCATCTTATTTCTGAAATAAGTTGGTAAATTATTCCATGTTTACATCAAGCTAACAGTGAAAATTAAAGAGATAAGGACTATACAGTCTGGAACCGTCTCATACTGTATATTATACGTGGGCTGTTTGGCTTTTTTTGTGAGTATGCAACAGATAAACCCAACTTCAACTTGCAGCATATATACGTTGGTACCTTTTTTTTTTTAAAACTCTTTACCCCCAGTCTGTTTCTAATTTTGAAAACAGATGACCACTTAAAGCAGGTTGAAAGTAAAACAGAATGTGCCTTAAGGCACATTCTGCTTTAATTTCAGCCTACTTTAAGCTATCATCTACTAGGATATAGAAAATATTTTTTTGGTACATCTTGTTAGCCACTGTAATAGTTCAGATGTGTTTGTCAGAGTCTATACGGTTTTCAAAATGAGTCAATATATGTTAATAGCAGGAGAACGGTCCAGATCAACATTTATATTTTAATCTAAACCCCATTACATCCATTTTTACGCATTTAATTTATTCTTCCACTGAAGAAAATAGTTCTGATTTATACAGTCATGAAAATGAATTATGAGGAAATATCTTTTTATATTCTGGCAGATGGTAGCTTGAAGCAGGCTGAAAGTAAAGCAGAATGCGCCTTAAACCTGCTTTAAGTGGTCCCCTATCTTCAAAACTAGAAACAGGCTATGGGTAATGGGTTAAGATAAATACATTAAGAGGCAATATGTTGAAATGTTTCTCCAATCTATGAAAGTTTTTGCAAAAACATTCTTATACCTACGTCATCTACATCAATGTGTGGGAGCTGAATCTTAAACGCTTTAAATATCTGTCTTATTAATTGACAGTATTTTCTAAAATAGTTTCAGATATTTTAAACTCTGATCATTCAGTGTTAATCACTTGGAAGTTGGTGAGAATCCAAAACGTTTATGCCAACAATATGCCAAAGAAGTTGTGATTAGCAAGCGAAAAGCTAAACAAATTATCCCCCTTCCTTATGTAACAAAACATTAACAGTATATAATTCCAAAATCATATTAACAAGAAATCTAGAGATAGATTCTGTGTCGCCAATACTGAACTTTACAGTCAATATAAGTAATTAAGCTACTACTATTAATTTTGAAGAAGCAACAGAGACCTGTGAAGTGAGGTGATTTTTAGAGGTTAAAATATTGAAAACAGTTCCCACACGAGCTTTCTGCTTCTTATATTACCCTGCATTAGATACAAAAAATATGTATTTAGGATTGCCCAATGGTCTTCAATTGATTGTTAAGTGGGACCTGATTTGGATCCCAATTGTTTGCAATTTAAATGTTTTCAAGACAGGTTTTCAGTGTTGAAAGCGTATCATAAGAAATATGTTTTTTATTATATAGCAGATAGTAGCTTAAAGCAGGCTGAAATTAAAGCAGAATGCACCTTAATCGTCACCTATCTACCATACCAGAAACAGGCTATGGAGTAATGGGTTAAACATAGAGCATGGAGTTCAAATCATGATAAATAGGTACTCATGTATGGTCAGCGGTGATGAAAACTATTTCCTGAGACAAGGCCCAGAGCTGCCAAGTGAGTAAGTGGTCAGTTGACAGACGCTTCCTAACTGACCAGAATAACAAATAGGCCCAGCCTGAATATAGGACCAGTACAATGCCATTGGACACTATAATCACAAAATTCTGTGATCACTGCCACAAAATTCTGTGATCACTGCCAATGCACACCCCTAAATAAAGGTTTTTGCAAATGCAGAATAAAAGCACTGATTAAAGCTCTTGTAATTATCTGAGGTTTCCGCTTTACTTTCACCTTGCTTTTAATTACTTCACCGATTTCTGAAACATTAATCAAATGCACCTGAAGCCTGCTTTAACTCTTTTCTCCCTGAAACTCTAAATGGAAAATTCCAGTTTCCATTTTAGTCTAGTCCATTTCTGACGTTTAAGGGTTGTTTTTGTCAATGTTTGGCATTATGACAAACAGTGAAGACCCTGATCAGAGGGCTCCTTCTGGGTCTTCACTGTTTGCACAGGACAAGTGTACTATTCACATGTACACTGTTTGAAAAGAACGCCTATATGCGGGACTAGGGTTCAAAGGGTTAAGAAAGCTTGTATTTGTCAGTATTTTGTCTACCCCACAGATACAGTCATACTGGAACTGTGACACTGCTGATCAGAGGAAACACTGTTTTCAGCGAGTGCCTTTTATCCTTGAATATTGCTGTTTTTCTTTCACCAATAATATTCCCTATAAAATGTTGTAATTTCTCAACAAAACTCACTATATTATCTCGGAGCATCTGAATGCTGCATAAATGTTCTCTGCTTTACAACATTACTATTGTCTACTGAAGTTCTAAATTAAAGCCAATACTCTTCATATTTCTAGGAAATACAATCCAATTAACAAACAGTTTAGATCCTGATCAGATGCCGAGTTACTCGGCATCTGATCAGGATCAAAACTGTTTGCAAATGCCAATAACTTCATGTCTAGAACACAAGGAATTAAATACACAGACTGGGATAATTATTGTATGTACTTTGGCTCTATAAAACAATCTAGGCAAATTGCAACCAGAGGTATTAATAATCCTGCACAACTATGTTACATTCCTTGGGAAAACATAATCCTTTGTGTGGTTAACTGCAGTTTATTAATAATCTTAAGCATGCTACTGACAAATTTGTGATGACTATTGCAAACAGTTTGGATCCAGATGAGACGCCGAGTAACTCGGCGTCTCATCTGGATCCAAACTGTTTGACACTCGGATGATATTGTGTGAAAGGGAATGCAGATATAGAAGCTCGGAAAATTGCAAATGACAAAATTTGCAGATGGCAATAGCATAGTCTGTTAAAGGAAGAAGCAATTAAGCATCTATTGATAAACATTACGAAACATTATAAAGTCTATATTTGCTTCTTCGTAATTTAATTTGCACTGAAAACGTTCAGAACCGCCCAAATAGGCAAATGAGATTTTCTGTAAAATTATAGTCGAGCTGTCACTTTCCGCAAACTAATCAAAAGAAAATAGCGGAAAATAACCTTGGATCATACCCACCATCTAAAGCATATCTTGCACGAGTTTTCTTCCCCAAATACCAAGAGGCTTCCTATGTAAACAGAACAGCATCAAGCTGCAGCTTTATTTAATTTCTCTGCGATCATTTACAGAACTTAATCTAAATGTTTACTCCAATAAATTGCACCGGAATTAACACAATCCCACTGCACTGGTACTCCTGACAGGTTTTTCCTCATCAAGGCTTGCACATGTTTTTGCCTCGCTTGTCAGCTTTGCTGCAGCCTCTAACAAATGTCATAATATCTTGAACACATCAAAAAAATGCAAATTGACAATAACAACAGTTTGAATGCACATCAGAACACAATGAAGACTATCCATACTACAAATGACACGTAAAACTGTTCAAACGATGTCATTTTTTTGTCTGCAACAATTGTCGTCTGCTACTGTTCTAAACAGTTAAGATTTTCAAAAAATATTTGAAGATACAGAATCCCTCCCTACAATGGCCCTCCAATCAACCACCCTTGCCGCAGTTCCCTAAACAAGACAATTACCTCTAACCCTTTTAATGCTGCAATATTGTCTGCTTAAAATTGTTGTCTGCTGTTTGTTATCAAAGTTACATATAAGTGGACAATTTGATAGAATAAATATAATGACGAGTGACAAACAGCTTGAATCCAGATCAGACGCCGCGTTACGCGGCGTCTGATCTGGATTTAAGCTGTTTGCAAATGTGAGCAAAGTCTTTATTTTCCCTCCCTATAACGACTCCCTCTGAACAACACACACACACTGTGTCTCCCTTTGGGTGTTGTTGTAGAGCACTGTAGGATGATGGTGTCAAACAGTTTGGATTCTGGATCTAAAGTTTAGTTACTCGATGTCATGTCAGGATCCAAAGTGGTTGTAAAGGTAATCATTGTTTTGATGTAAACATACATACAGTTAAACATTGTTGTATAAAAAGCTATTGGCAAGTCAGTTGACAGCCATTTTTTGCAGATAACAATTAGCTGTTGTCAAAAGGACTTCATTTGTAAACACTCAAAACATGATCTTGGATAACAGATGTTTGAGAGCTAGAAACCATTGATAGTCTCAAGCCCATTGGTTTGGCTCCACCCCTGCCAAACTGGTCTAAGCTGAGAGTCAAATAAGAACACAATGATGCAAGTAAGACAGGAAGCTGGTATAGACGCTTTCTGCTTAAAGCAGCTATCAACAATAGACCCAAACATTCTTTGCTGCTGTTTTATTAGTGCCCTGATGACTATATGGGAAAGGCCTTTTGCATTGAGTTTACAAATATACTCATCTTTTACAAACAATTTTCTTGCAAAGAGTGCACTAACTTGTCCTATGCATACAATGTAGACCAAGATCAGAGATTTCCTAAAGAAATCCTCAGATCAGAGTCTGCACTTTTTGTCATTTTGCAATAAATTGTAACTGATACATAGTTTTTATTGGAAACTTGAATTTTCCATTTGAAGTTTCAGGGGTGAATGATCGAGTTATCATAAATTTGACTGTGATATTAAAAGTGTTTGACAAGTACTGTCTGCATGCAACCAGTCTAGCAGCAGGGCTGCCATAAATTGATAAAAACAAGAGGGCCAGAATGGCCCTTGATCGCTCACCTGACCATGGTGACACTAGGATGGGTCGCGTGATTTCAGAAAAGAAGATTTGTAAAAGGTGACCCCCAGGGCGGGGCGAATTTTGACCCCAGGGGCAAAATTTGAACAACTAAGATAGAGGACCTGTAGACGATGATATGTGCAAAATATCTAAACTCAGTGTTCTATGGTTTCAGACAAGAAGATTTTTGAAGTTTTCATTGAAAAAATCTATTTTAAGCTTCAGTGACCCAGATATGCAACAGACCAGAACCAATTCAACCATATATGTGAAGGACCTCTAAAAGTTACATCATGCCAAATATCAAAGCTCTGGCCATATTGGTTTCTGAGTAAAAGATGTTTGACCATTTCCCTATGTAACTCTATGTAAAACGGTGACCTCCGGGGCGGGGCCAATTTTGACCCCAGGGACAAAATTTGAACAAAATTGATAGAGGATCTGTAGACGATGCTATGTGCAAAATATCTAATATAAGCTTAGTGTACTATGGTTTCAGACAAGAAGATTTTTTAAGTTCTCATGGTAAAAAATCTATTTTTAGCTCCGGTGACCCAGATATTCAACGGAACGGAACCAATTCAACAGTATATGTCAAATACCTCTAGAAGTTATACCATGCCAAATATCAAAGCTCTGGTCATATTGGTTTCAGAGAAAAAGATGTTTGAACATTTCACTATATAACTCTATGTAAAATGGTGACCCCCGGGGCGGGGCCAATTTTGACCCCAGGGACAATATTTGAACAACTTTGATAGAGGACCTATAGATGATGCTATGTACCAAATATCTAAGCTCTGGCCCTTGTGGTTTCAGACAAAAAGATTTTTTAAGATTTCCTTATTTTTTCACTTTGGTTGCCATGGCAACCAGAGTTCTGCATTGTTTCATATCTTTGAACAACGTTGAAAGAGCTTGACCCAAGGAACATTCCTGTGAAGTTTGGTTGCAATCAGACCAGTAGTTTTGAAGAAGAAGATGTTTGAAGAAATTGTTGACACACGACGAACGACGACGGACGCCGGACAAAGACCGACCACAAAAGCTCACCTTGAGCACTTTGTGCTCAGGTGAGCTCAAAATCCGAAGATTTCAAAATGTTCAATTTTTCAAGCACGGTCTTCAGAATTATACCTTTTACCCTTAGTCTGTTTTTAGTTTTTTAGACACGTGATGCTTAAAGCAGGTTGAAAGAAAAGCAGAATGCGCCTTAAGGCGCATTCTGCTTTACTTTCAGCCTGCTTAAAGCTACCATGTACTGGGAAAAAAATCCGAAGATTTAGGAAAAATCCGGAGAAATGGCAGCTCTGTAGCAGGTTGAGAAGGAATGGTTTCATGTCTCCACAAGTCTGACTCCCACTGTTCAGACAATCATCAGCAGCAATATTCCCCTCTGGGAAAAACTTAGTTTTACACAATAACAAGAACAAACAGTTAATTATGCTCGGCATTGTCCTGGGAAAAATTACACCGCTGCATGTCAAAGAGAAGGCATGCACTCTGAGAAAAGTATAATTAGGAACTAAAGCCGACATTTATTGTGTGACCTGTGTTCTGTGGTATGTTAGTAATACAGAAAGCTACTGTAGCTTCAGCTTTATTATTATTCAGTTTTTCTTTAACCCATTACCCCATAGCCTATTTCTAGTATCGAAAAAAGGGGACCACTTAAAGCAGGTTGAAAGTAAAGCAGAATGCGCCTTGGGCACATTCTGCTTTACTTTTAGCCTGCTTTAAGCTAACATTTGCTAGAATATAGAAAGTATTTGTACTGATACATATCCATGACTGCTGTACAAATTGGAACTATTTTCTTCAATGCAGGAATATATTAAAGACGTAAAAAGGCGTATTTATGGGGTTATCGGTTAATAGAATCAATTAACCTTACATTGAGTGATCCTGATGGTGGAAATTAACAAAAGCGAGAGGAAAGTAGAGCAGAAACCTCTTTTTGAGTAAAGGACCTTTCTGTTTTACTTTCATCATGCTTTCAACTGTCACATGTCTTCAATACAAATTGATAAGTCTCTCTTTTAAGGCGTCCTAATGGTGGATATTCACTGTAGGAGCTTTCTGCTTTATTTCCATCATGCCTTAACCCATTATCCCATAAATATGCCTTTTTACACCTTAAATTTATTCATCTTATGAAGAACATAGTTCAATGTTATACAGTTATCAATAATTTTATGTGCCATAAGAAATATTTTCGTTATTCTAGCAGCTGGTAGCTTAAAGCAGGCTGAAAGTAAAGCAGAATACGCCTTAAGGCGCATTCTGCTTTACTTTCAACCTGCTTTAAGTGGTCACCTGAAAACAAAAGTAGAACAAGCTATGGGGTAAAGGGTTTAGCTATAGCCTCTCTTTTTACACACTCATTGAATCTTTCTCTCATTGTTCCTAAAGGCAGATAATTTATCGAGGCAACCAGCTTTCTGCTTTACTTTTAATGTGCTTTATATTGTCATTGTTCCTTAGTATAGTAAATGGGTCTTACATTGAAGGTCCTTACAATGAAACTTCACAGCAAAAACAATGAGCAGACTCATTGTAAAACAGCTGGACATTATAAGAAGGTAGTTTACCCACCAAGAGTTTTGCCCTGATGATTTGTGAGTTTTTTTATTGCTCTCATTTGTCTGGTGTTTAAGCATGTAAACCATTTGCTAAATACATTAACGGAATGTAGTTTTGATTCACCGCTAACAAACTGAAACCCCAATCTGCCCTGGTCTGCATCTGCTGTGATTTATAAACTGTTGGCTTTGTCCTTTGCCCTGTAAAAAACCTCAAACACCAATACTTTCACCTAAAATTATATCGTCTTCTTTGTAACTCAGGAATTTTAAGTTTAGGACTTCCTAAATGGACTGATTTCCTTGGTGTAGAAAAAATATAAAAGGTGCAAAACGGTCTTTTTATGGAGCAATGGGTTAAAAATAATTACCTGACAGGATGAAGAAACAGTCTTCTATGGTTCTTTGTCATAAGCTAGAACTATGAATGAGGAATATGTAAAAGTGTGATTAAGCATTTAGACTAAGAGAATGATTTAATGAATGAAGGAATATAATTAATGAAAGGAAGCATAATTATTTCATTCCTTCTGCATTCAGCAGCAACCACGCCTGAATACTAAACTATATCCACTTTAAGAATAGTTACTTAACCCTTTTCCCCATAAATATGCCTTTTTATGCCTTTATAATAATAATAATAATTTTATGTGGATAACATAATTATTTGGTGTGTAAACCAATTTTCAATATGGTCCACAATCATGCCATTGCACATATTTATATACAGAAAGTTAGCACATATATTTTTTAATTTATTCCTCCACTGAAGAAAAGGTCCAATTCACACTGTCATGAATATGTACCAGAAGAAATATGTTCTATATCATAGCAGATGGTAGCTTAAAGCGGGCTGAAAGTAAAACAGATTCTGCTTTACTTTCAACCTGCTTTAACTCTTTCCTCCCAGAAACTTTTTTGATTTTAGTCTAGTCCATTTCTGGCTTTTAATGGTTGTTTTTGTCCATTTTTGGCATTATGACAAACAGTGAAGACCCTGATCAGAGGGCTCCTTTCGGAGCCCTCTGATCTGGGTCTTCACTGTTTGTTCCAGACAAGTGTACTTTTCACATGTTCACTGTTTGAAAAGCACGCCTAAATGCGGGACTAGGGTTCAAAGTGTTAAGTGGTCTTCTGGTTTTCACAAACTAGAAACAGGCCATTGGGTAATGGGTTAATACAAGTGTGGCCATACTTTATCATATCATTGGATGGCTTTAAAATTAGGTAGCAGATGCCAAGAAATGCGTGACACAGAGTGACTGACCATCTGATCTGTGTCCAAACTTTACAAATCTATAATAAATCATTTCAAGAGTTTAACCCTCTTAACCCTTTCCCCTATAGAAGCGACTTTTAGCGCATTCATCTTATTCATCCGCCAAAGAAAATAGTTCCATTTTATACTGTCATGAAATATGTACTATAAGAAATATTTTCTATATACTAGCAGCTATTAACTTAAAGTAGGCTGAAAGTAAAGCAGAATGTGCCCTAGGGCACATTCTGCTTTACTTTAAGCCTGCTTTAAAAGGTCACATATCTTAAATACTAGAAACAGGCTATGGGTTAAAGGGTTAACACTCTACACTTAGTGTGTGCATAAAACATTGTATTGTTTTAATTCTAAATCTGACATATCTTTCTCTTTAACACTAGATTAAATCCGTGTGACAAACAGTTGTAGATACCATGTTACTTGGCATATGATCTAGATCAAAGTGTTTTCAAATGTATAAAAAATATATAAGTACTTGTTTCTGCAACAATAACAAGGTTAAGCACTTCTTTTATCAGCGTCTGATCAGTGCTGGACAGAAAACACATTTATATTCCACGATGGGTTGTTGTATTTTTTTGTTGTTTCTTGCCAAGTCCAGCTGTCCTGTTTTACAAGCCATGAAGTAGACGCTATGAGAGAAACCATTAGACTGATAGCCATCATGAAAGATGGACAAGCTATGGACCATCTCTATCATCTAGACATGTCTGAAAGTCAAACTTCCAAACTCCATATGCCACCTTTAGCCTTTCCTCCAGAGAAGCGCCTTCAGCTCATACGATTCATTTCTCCGCTGAAGAAAATGGTTCCAGTTCAATCAGTCATGAATATATATTACAGGGAATATTTTCTATGTTCTAGCACATGGTAGCTTAAAGCAGGCTGAAAATAAAGCAGATTGTGCCTTCAAGCACATTCTGCTTTACTTTCAACCTGTTTTAAGTGATCACCTATCAATAGGCTATCAGGTAAAGGGTTAAGTCTTTCCTTAACCCTTTCCCCTATAGAAACGCCTTTCAACGCAATTTATTCCTCCTGTGAAGAATATAGTTCCAATTACACGTACCAATAGAAATATTTTCACTATCTTAGCAGATTGCAGCTTAAAGCAAGCTGAAAGGAAAGCAGAATGCGCCTTCGAGCCCATTGTGCTTTACTTTCAACCTGCTTTAAGTGTTCATCTGTTTTCAAACTAGAAACAGGCTAAGGTGTTATGGGGTTAATAAATGTTAGTAAATTGTTAAATCAGGCTGAAAGTAAAACAAAAATCTCTTACTTTCAGTCTGCTTTAACCAGCCATCTTTCAGAATGCTGACAGGGTTGCAGATAAGGGGAGTATTTCAAAACCTTAAATCTTTATTTCTGCTTTAAACCCTATGGTGTCACTACTCATTAAACTCGTCTCGAAGAGATGATTCTAATGAGTAGTAACACCATAGGATTTGGTGTTAACCCTTAGCCTGCCATTCACGACTATAGCTCCATATGCAAACAGCTTGGATCCGGATGAGACGCCGAGTAACTCGGCGTCTCATCCGGATCTTAGCTGTTTGACACTCGGACAACATTTTCAGCAATTTTGAGCAACTTTGAAGCACTTTCAAACTTGAAGCAGACTAGAAATATAGCAGACGACAATTTATTTGGCGGGCTAAGGGTTAATATGAAATTGTTTGATTTATTCAGTTTACTCTCCCTTATCTGGAACCCTGATACTGAACACATTTCTGTGGCTCTATCAGGACATGGAAGAAACATGACAATATGGTTTAACCCTTTCCCCCATAGAAGCGCCTTTTAGCGAATATGATTTATTCCTCCGCTGACGAAAATAGTTCCATTTTAATCAGTCATGAATATATATTATAGGGAATATTTTTCTATTTTCTAGCACATGATAGCTTAAAGCAGGTTGAAAGTAAAGCAGAATGCGCCCTAAGGCGCATTCTGCTTTACTTTCAACCTGCTTTATGAAGTCACCTATCTTCAACACTAGATATAGACTATCAGGTAAAGGGTTAATGATGGAAAAGGGTTAACCCTTCACATGCTATTGAGCATATTGACTACTTTTGGAAAACAGTGTAGACCCAGATCACTGTTTTCTTAAAGGATCTGTTTGGCACCAGTCTGCACTCATTCCTGACAAAAGGTTTCCTTATTCTTTTAGCCAGAAATAATACTTAAGATATGATAGATGTTCATAATGGGCAGATTTTCATATACAGTCAAAACTCAATACTTTGAACTCGTGTTAGAACATACCCATATTTAAAAGTTTTATTTTTGAAATATGGGTATGTTTGTCTTAAGTGAGATCGACTTACAGATATCCAACTGATGAAATACTGATACGATTGATTTAACTCTTTGAACCCTAATCCCGCATATAGGCGTCCTTTTCAAACAGTGTACATGTGAATAGTACACATGTCCTATGCAAACAGTGAAGACCCAGATCAGAGGGCTCCGAAAGGAGCCCTCTGATCAGGGTCTTTACTGTTTGTCACAATGCTAAACATTGACAAAAACAACCCTTAAAAGTCAGAAATGGACTAGACTAAAATGGAAACTGGAATTGTCCATTTAAAGTTTCAGGGAGGAAAGGGTTAAGCAAGTTCGAAGTATCGAGGAGTTTGGACCATATTAACATTCATGGGAAGAAGGGGGTAGATCAAACTTTTGAGATCTAGAAACAAACAAGTTGCACATGTCTGCATGTCATTCCAAAGTCTGGAGGCACATTGATAAGCATCATGATTAATAGAGAAGAACCAAGAGATATGTCTGATCTATCTGTGTTCAAAGGGGCATGGTCCCCAGGATGGCCTATTATCACCACTAAAATGTCATGGCAAATCTTCTTTGATTTATACTAGAATCAAATGGAAACCAACATAAACGTCCAGACTGCATCTGATAGCTGAATGCTTGCGACTTTAACAATATATGGCACTGAATATTTTATTATCTGAATGGTGTCCCTGTTAGTTTTGAACATAGGTAATCACTTAAAGCAAGTTGAAAGTAAAGCAGAATGTACTTTCAATCTGTTTTAAGGTACCTTTTGCTAGGATATAGAAAATATTTCACACTGTGCATAAATTATGATGTTCATGACTGTTTGAAGTTGAACTATTTTTCAAGAGGAGGGATAAATAAGAGGTCTAAAAAGGGACATCTATGGAGAAACGGGCTCAGCAGCCACCAGTTTTCAGAGATATCTGAACTTCTTCATAGCAATTTCATAGAACACAATTTCAACTATACAAGTCAGGTTTTTTTTGTGAGAACTTAATTGCAGTGACACGCTTTAAAATTGAAAATTTAAATTTTGCAGAAAATTACGACCCGAAAGCAAACAAAGATGAGATGGTCCCTTCTGTGTAGTAAATATGATATTTCTCATGGCTAAAGGTACCCACAGCAACGAAACACATGCCGTTAGATTAGTTTATGCACAATCCTGCATGACTAAACATACCCTCGGAGACAATAAACCCTGATGCCGCTAATTCCAAATTGACTCGCATTACCAAACAATTTAAATCCTGATCAGATGCCAAGAAACTCGGCATCTGATCAGAATCCAAACTGTTTGGTCATCATGTTGACATTTCTTTATCTAAAATGTTGTACAATCTAATCTGAAACGAAAAATTGTAGAGGATAATTTTGAAGCGAACGATAATTCGAAATGATAAAGGTTAAGTTTGCTGTTTGATTAGCATGCACAATTAGGAAAAACATAATTGAGTGTAATTGGTATTTACCTTTTCTGTGCTGGAAACAGGTACATGTATATATTGCAAACAGTGTAGACAGGGTCTACACTGTTTGTATGACTTTGTTTTTGGGAAATATTTTCTTAAAGTGTTCTAAAAAAATCAACATAACTGGTAAAAAATTATGAAAAAATCAGCATGAAAAGAGTTTACAGAAAAAAATCAAAATAACTCAAAAAGCTGAAGGCGTTTCCTCGCTGTCTGTTTCTTACTTTACTTACTGATATTTAACAATACTCAAATCAGCACCGACTAGACAAGCCTCGCAGAAATTTAAGTACACAGACGATTGAACAAGACAATTACTGTTAGTCTATGGTCAGAATCGCATTAATATTTTCAGTTTTTAACTCATTTTCTTCAGTTCAAGGAATATTCATGCCATAAAGATAACTGTAATTGTTAAAAGAATTTTGCTGTAGGCAAAATTTGGCACATTCAGACGTTCTGATAATTAGTTTATAAATTCTTGGAGTGTTAAACCAGATTAGTTTTACGTCTTCTACAATGGCTCTGATTGCTAAAGATGTAAGATATTTCAGTGAATATAGCGCTATTACATTTGAGTTTTTATCATAAAAGTGTGTAGTCGACTAGTCATCAATTATACTTTTGATCTATTGGTTTCTAACATGGCTTAGGGCTCATCAGTCTCATTCCTTATGCTATGGCACATTCTGCCTTACTTTTTGAACACTAGTCATATGCATATATGCGTCATTTGCAAACAGCATACATGTGGAGTACACTTGCCCTATACAAACAGTGTAGACCCTGATCAGGGGGCTACTTAAGGAGATCAGGGTCTACACTGTTTGTCATGTTGACATATATTGTAAAAATCAACCCTAAAAAGTAAACAAGAGGGCCAGAATGGCCCTTGATCGCTCACCTGACCATGGTGACACTAGGATGGTTTGATTTGATTTGTTTTGATTTTATGTCGCTTTCAACAGTATTTCTGTCATATCGCGACGTCCAGCTAATCACAGGTGGAGGAAGACCCCAGAAGTCGTTTATGCACTGTAACAGGCACAAATCAGCCACTTGGTAGAACCACCGACCTTCCGCAAGCCAGCTGGAAGGCTTCCCCACATGAAAAATCTGAACGACCCTACTGGGATTCGAACTCACAGCGGTGAGGAGCTTAGTGATGTAAGTCACGGTGACTATACCACTAGGCCACGGAGGCCCCCTCACTAGGATGGGTCGCGTGATTTCAGAAAAGAAGATTTGTAAAAGGTGACCCCCAGGGCGGGGCGAATTTTGACCCCAGGGGCAAAATTTGAACAACTAAGATAGAGGACCTGTAGACGATGATATGTGCAAAATATCTAAACTCAGTGTACTATGGTTTCAGACAAGAAGATTTTTGAAGTTTTCATTGGAAAAAATCTATTTTAAGCTTCGGTGACCCAGATATGCAACAGACCAGAACCAATTCATCCATATATGTGAAGGACCTCTAAAAGTTACATCATGCCAAATATCAAAGCTCTGGCCATATTAGTTTCTGAGTAAAAGATGTTTGACCATTTCCCAATGTAACTCTATGTAAAACGGTGACCTCCAGGGCGGGGCCAATTTTGACCCCAGGGACAAAATTTGAACAACTTTGATAGAGGGCCTGTAGACTATGCTATGTGCAAAATATCTAAACTCAGTGTACTATGGTTTCAGACAAGAAGATTTTTTAAGTTTTCTTTGAAAAAATCTATTTTTAGCTCCGGTGACCCAGATATGCAACAGACCATAACCAATTCAACACTATATGTGAAGGACTTCTAGAAGTTATACCATGCCAAATATCAAAGCTCTGGTCATATTGGTTCCAGAGACAAAGATGTTTGAACATTTCACTAAATAACTCTATGTAAAACCGTGATCCCCGGGGCGGGGCCAATTTTGACCCCAGGGACAAAATTTGAGCAAATTTGATAGAGGATCTGCAGACGATGCTATGTGCAAAATATCTAAGCTAAGTGTACTATGGTTTCAGACAAGAAGATTTTTAAAGTTCTCATGGTAAAAAATCTATTTTTAGCTCCGGTGACTGAGATATGCAACGGACCGGAACCAATTCAACAATATATGTCAAATACCTCTAGAAGTTATACCATGCCAAATATCAAAGCTCTGGTCATATTGGTTTCAGAGAAAAAGATGTTTGAACATTTCACTATATAACTCTATGTAAAATGGTGACCCCAGGGGCGGGGCCTATTTTGACCCCAGGGGCAAAATTTGAACAATTTTGATAGAGGACCTATAGATGATGCTATGTGCCAAATATCTAAGCTCTGGCCCTTGTGGTTTCAGACAAGAAGATTTTTTAAGATTTCCTTATTTTTTCACTTTGGTTACCATGGCAACCAGAGTTCTGCATTGTTTCAAATTCTTTGAACAACTTTGAAAGAGCTTGACCCAAGGAACATTCCTGTGAAGTTTGGTTGCAATCAGACCAGTAGTTTTGAAGAAGATGTTTGAAGAAATTGTTGACACACGACGAACGACGCACAACGCCGGACAAAGACCGACCACAAAAGCTCACCTTGAGCACTTTGTGCTCAGGTGAGCTAAAAATGGATTAGACTAAATTGAAAGTTAGAATTTTCCAATTGAGGTTTCAGGGAGGAAAGGGTTTAGCTACAATATGCAAGGATATAGAAAATATATTTCTTCATGACTGTAAATTGAACTATTTTCTTTAGTGGAGGAATAAATTAATGGCGTAAAAATGTGTATCTTTTGAATATAGTGTTAATCCCTGTGAATTAATATTTCATTCACAGCAACAACAGCTCAGCAATGGCAACAACAACAATGACAACAACAACAACATTTCCTACTATGGTGAATCAACAAAACAAGCAGCGCTAGTACATGACAAGACTTCGAAAATGACAGAAATTAATAAACTTCTTTTTCATCCAGTGGACAGAATCTTCAATTTCTCACAAATTTTCGGAAGAGGTTTAAAATCGCCCCAGAATTGTTTCATGATTGTGATCAGTGATTTTTATCCAAAATTTGCATTTTTTTAGTATTAACATGACAGCGAGAAACAGGCTACAAAATAGCTGCCATTAAACGAGTGAAACAATTTGTGAAACAGAATCAAACCAATGTCAATGGACAATTCTAAGCCAGATCCATGAGAAGTCTTTAACGCAGGTGACAATAAAATACAATGGAGAAAGCTCCTTATGAATAGTTCTAAAATTCCTTAATTAAAATGACCACAAACAAATAACTAAAGGTATTATTAATCTGACAGACAACAATTTTGCAGCATTCAAATGTTTTAAAGTGTTTTGAGATGCAAGAGAAAAGGACTTTGAATTCAAACGTTGCAAACACTGCAGATCCAATTCAACCACATAATGAAGGCACAGGTTCACAGAGGAGACGTCTTCATTACTTTTGCCATGCATTTGACAAACACTGTTCTTCCTTATATACATGTTCTATGTCACATGCCCATATTGGGCTTATTGACATATCTGAATAAACTTGTAAACTTATAAACTTGATGTCCACCTGTCTTAATAACAACCAGAATTCATCTCCTTTTGAATGTGTGATTATCACAAGTTTAACAGTATTGACTTTTTCTTTATCTAATTTTCCGGTGGCGACATGGCTCATTTGTCTTATAAAAGCCGGGTATCAATGGGCATGGACCAACCTTATCAGATCAAATATAGCTAAACTTGTCTAAAACTGCCATTATTTGAATATCCGTGGACACTTCTAAAAACATGTTTAACTGCTTAATGCAGAACAAAAGTAAAGCAGAAAGCTCCTTTAGGAGCTTTCTGCTTTATTTTTGTCCTGCATTAAGCTACCCTCTGTATAGTATTAATACCTGCTTGTTCATTTCCCGTTTGAGTGACAGCTAAGCACAAGACTAACTGTGTGGCTAAATAGCTCTAATTTCCATAAAACAACCATTCAAATCTGAAGAACAATCTGCCACCAGAAAACAAAATCTTCAGTCCAAATTTTAAATGTTTCAAACGAAAGTTAAAACATATTTTAACTGATATTATCGCCACCTTTGTTCACGCTTTTCGGACAAATTTGCATAAATATGACATTTGTGGAGACAGGCGGCAGACCATATAGTCTTCGTCAAGCTTTCAATTCCTCCCATATTTAGCACATGAGTTATTACCTCAATATCAGCTATTTATTTCATTGATTGATCTATTAACTCTTTGCATGCTAGCGGCGGATATATCTGTCACAGTGATTGGCTTTGCAAACAGTTTGGATCCAGATGAGACGCCGCATCACGCGGCGTCTCATCAGGATCAAAACTGTTTGACACTCTGATCATGTTTTGAAAAGAAATTTAGAAAATTCTATTTTTAGAATAAAAGCAGACGACAAAATATTGCAGAAGAAAAAAATTTACCCAGCATGCGAAGAGTTAATCCCGACTCTGCGTTATGCTTCAGATGTAGGCAGAGTTTTTACCAAGTCTATATATCATCTTTATAATTGTCACAGCCTTGTGGAACTGGTATTTGGCAAGAACTCCGGGGGGGGGGGGGGGGGGGGGGGGGGGGGGGGGGGGAGAGCTCTAGATAAGAGGGAGTAAACTCGACAAATCTAACATTTTCTCACATATCCTATGCTGTTACAACTCATTAGAATCGTCTTGAAGAGACGATTCTAATGAGTAGTAACACCATAGGGTTTAATGCAGAAATAAAGATTTTAGCTTTTTACAATATTCCCCTTATCTGAAGCTTTAGGTATATGCCTACTTTACCTAGAAACAAAATACCAAGACTTACTGACATATGAATCATTCCCATCTCGCACAGCCCCAACATTTAGGACAATAAAAACTGCATCATGCCTAAATGAATTCATTACTATGATGATAAAGTAATAGTTCAGATATCTTACCTCATCTAAAACAGCTTAACCATAAACCTATGTGAGCAACAGTATCTACCATTCTCCTGCTTGTAGTATATATTTACAGTTTTAGGAAACAGTGTAGACCCAGATCAGACAGCTCCTTCAGGAGCTGTCTGATCAGGGTCTTCACTATTTTCTTATACAATATAATTATGTCCAACATGGGTCTGTACTCTTTCCTGGTGAATTTTTTTCTGTATTTTATTGGCTGGTGTAGTTGTTCTGATGATATATTATATATATATATATATATATATATAGATAGACATATTCATAGTGGGCAGACTTTTATAAATGATTAGGTAATACCAGAGATTCAGGTAATTTAATGATTTTTTTTCCAAATCTGATGTTGTGACTATTCATTTGAATCAACTCTTTGAGGTGATTCTAATGAGTAGTCACAACATGGACTTTACTGTTGAGACATAAGAGAAAATATTTAAACATTAAACTCCCTTCTAACTGTAGCCTTGAAATATGTATCTCTAAGAATTAAGAACTATTATAATTATTAATCTAGCTAACTTACCCAATATATTCCAAATCAATTAAATACACAGAAACATTCACTTGCTTTCACCAAGCCCAATCAAGTTTTCAAAACATTCCGAACATATCTTGTGTAGAATGACGAGTAAAAACCGGAGATAACACTTCTTATTAAACACTGATAGATAACAACACCACCTCCAAACCATTTCAACTTTCCCTATAAAGCCTCAACTGTAATTCACCAGAATCATGTCATACATAAAAATATCATTACACCCCTCCCCCAATATCTCCACTTTCCGCTCCAATCCTTTTAAAAATGCTCGCATTCAAAAGAGCAAATCGGAAAAATCTCAAAATTGAGAAATCAATGTGATTGAAAAATCCCTTCAACTGTTGCTCTGGTAACTGCTGGGGATCTTAATGCCAATTTAGTCCTGAGAAACAAGCTACAAGTGCTTTGAGAACTAGAAATACAGTCAAACCTCTCTATTACAACCACTTAAAAGAAGGCTAATTGTTTGTTTAAAAGATCTATCTATCAATCAGGAAACAGCTTAAAGCAAGGTGACAGTGAAACAGAAAGCTCCTAAAAGAGCTTTCTGTTTTACTGTCACCTTGCTTTAAGCAGTCACCTGTCTTAAAACACTTAATAATTAACACAATTTAATAGTTGAAATAAAAAGGTTTTACTGTAGAAGAATCTGAAGGAGTTTTTAACCCTTCTTATACCAAAGTTTCAAAATGGACTCAACCGTTTTCTGATAAAAGACTGGTTTACATTAAATTTTGAGGGTCTGTCCCCAAAATATTATAATATGCATGCATGACAAACAATGAAGATCCTTATAAGAGGGCTCCTTCAGACGACCTCTGATCTTGGTTTACATTATTTGCAAATTATAGATATATCCTATTCCATGGTAGCACGTCAAGGGTCACAACCCTTTTAACACGGAGTAAATGTCTTTTAATTTCAAAACCTCCTTAAAATTATCAAATTCATCTGAACATTTTCAAGGAATACAATCCAAGCGCCAAATAGTTTAGATCCTGATCAGATGCCGAGTTACTTGGCATCTGATCAGGATCTAAACTATTAGTTGTAAACTTAACCGTTTTGTGTTGAGAGTATACTATGAGAGTTGCGCAATCAGTGTTTGCATGTCTTTTACCCCTATCAGGTGAAGTGCAATTTGACTGGCACTCAGAAAACACTATAACTCCAGGCTTGATACGGATCCTAATTGGTTGACGCTTGTATTGATTTTATTTCAGTTAAAAACACGTAAAAAACCTAAATTTGAAATTCTTAAAATAATTTTTTTTGTAGACAACAATTTACAAGCAATATACAATAATTATGTAACTGTCAAACATGTATTAATTTAAGGGACCGCAGTGAATTAAGAAATTTAACATGTGGACTTTTAAAGATATGCGACCCCTTTAATGCAGGATAAAAGTAATGCAGAAAGCTCCAGTAGGAGCTTTCTACATTACTTTTTTCATGCATTAAGCTGTCGCCTGTCTTCAAAATTATTTTTATATCTTCTCTTGAGCTTATAGTGCTGAGTATAAACTTTAATAGCATTTGCAAACAATTTGGATCTTGATCAAATGCGTAGTTAACTTTTAATCTGATCACGATTTAAACTAATTAGACACTTATCTTAATGTTTCTTAAGTTAAAACGCATATAAAATCTACTAACTTTAAGCAATTAAAGCAGACAATTCTTTTTAAAACAGACAATATTTAAGCAGCTCAAGGGTTAATACGAGTTTTACTGCATTGTTATAGCAGGATAAGGGCGAGCACAATGCCGTGCGGGCTTATTAGCAAATCTCTCAAGCTCTTATCAACTGGTATCGTAACTACCTCCCACTTAGAGGCGAAAAACCAAATAAAATATTTTACGACCTTTTCTATTTCGCTACAAATCTCTCCACCAACTTTCCATGGTTAACCCAAGAAACATGCAAATTTGCAAATGTACGTCTAACGACTAAATGTACTCTTCTTACCAGTAAGAGAAGTGCGGAAGTCGCCACAAGAGATCCCCGAAATTCTCATTTAGGCTTAAGGGTTATTAGATAGAACTAAAGGGCCTGAAATAAATAATACTTATACAGCAATTAAAACACTGCCAGATTAAATTGCAGGGTATGATAGAGTAAACTAATTGTCAATAAATGTCTAACTAGATAATATACACCATGTACCTTATAATCACATCCATGTGACTCAACTTTTCATAGGCACTTTAAACTATAGACAAGCCTGTGTTCAGAATAAGTATTGAATGAATATGCATGAAAATCTCTGAACTTTTTCCTCTAGACTAAAGTGCAAATATCTATAGCCAACTGTCTTTTAGAGAGGTTCCTTTTTCAAGCAAGCTCAAACATTAGCTCTCTAGTAATTATATGCTTTTCCCTCTGTTATATTTGTATTTTAAATTAAATGTCATACTTGAAAATATTTCATTAACCCTTTACCTCATAGCCTGTTTCTAGTTTTGAAGACAGGTGACCACTTAAAGCAGGTTGAAAGTAAAGCAGAATGTGCCTTAAGGCAAATTCTGCTTTACTTTCAGCCTGCTTTAAGCTAAAATCTGCTAGGCTATATAAAATATGTGTAATGGTAATTGTTCATGAGGGTATGAACTGGAACTATTTTCTTCGGCGGAGGAATAAATTAAATACGCTAAATTAAATACGCTAAAAGTCGCTTCTATGGGGGAAAGGGTTAAAGTATGCTACATGAATATACACAATCATATATTGCAATGAAATATTATGTATAACCCTTTACTTCATAGATACACATTTTTACGCATTTAACTTATTCCTCCACTGATGAAAATAAATTTTGAAAATCATTAATCTGAAATATGTAAGGAAAAGGAATGCAGGAAGATCCTAAAGGAGCTTTCTTCATTAACAGTTAACCTATTACCATATAGCATGTTTCTGGTTTTGAAAACAGGTGACTACTTAAAGCAGGTTGAAAGTAAAGCAGATGCGCCTCAGTGCGCATTCTGCTTTACTTTAAGCCTGCTTTTAGCTATTATCTTCTAAAATATAAAAAAATATTTCTTATGATTTTAATTTGTGACAGTATAAATTGGAACTATTTTCTTCAGTAGAGAAATGAATTAAAGGCGTAAAGAAGCGTATTTATGGGGTAATGGGTTAAATTTGACTGTATCTGTGAAGGACAGTTGTGAAATCACTTACAGCATGAACAGGTAAGTACATACCCTCACAGTGGAAAACCATTAGTATTAATTATTATGAGGAAAAAATCTGTCTAAAGACCAATAAAGAGTATTGAGGAGATACTATCATCTCAGACAGCAAGGGCGTATCTATGAGCCACATCACCAGTGAGAACACCTGGAAATAACATGGTTTTGACCAGGGTCTCCATTGTTTGCCACTTGCAGACTTTTTTGTTGCAGTGTTGTTCACTATTGATTAGATGCTGAGACTGTTACAAAAGCAGAATTAATCTTAGTTTACACTGTTTAGACTGTGTGCTTATATGTCCGTGACACAATTCATTTAGTGTTTATGTAAAGATATATACTGTAAATGCCAGAGACAAGTTGCTTGGTTGGTTGAGGGTTTAACCCTTTACTCGATTGTCTGCTTCTAGTATCGAAGACAAGAGATCACTTAAAGCAGGTTGAAAGTAAAGCAGAATGCACATTCTGCTTTAATTTAAGCCTGCTTTAAGGATATAGTAAGTATTTATGTTGCATATTCATGACTGTATACAGTGGAACTTTTTTTATCTTGTGGAAGAATGAATAAGAGGCGTTAAAATGCATACAGGCGGGGTTAATAATTAACAGGTTACATCCCTTTCACAATAAGGTCATAATTATCCTGGCACGACTTTGTTTTTGCCTCATAAAAAACTTTAGGATGGTCGAGGAATCAAACCTGCCACCTCTGTGTTACAAAGGCAAGTACCTAACCACTGCACCAATTAGGCTCCTGTCAGAGACTAGAACAGAGAGCTTGGCATTCAATTACAAGATATGACAAGTCTGGCCACCTCAGGTCTGTAAGTGATTTGTAAATACCTGCAACTGTTAACCCTCTTGTTGCTGAAATTTTCATACTTTTTTTTTGTACAGATTATTCCACCTTTTGAAAAGAGACAGTTTATGTCTATTTTAGCCATGTTTTTTTTAAGAAAATATTTCATAAATGTATAAGTGAAACAAACAGTGCATACCCTGATCAGAGGGCTCCTTACAGAGCCCTCTGATCAGGGTCTACACTGTTTGAACAATATACATTTACTATTTTCCGCGCATAGAAATGGTTAATTAGAACTCTGGCGTATGTCCCAACTTTACCTAACAAATCCATTGCAACAGCCTTGGAGCAGCAGCACTTTTAGCTGGAAATAATCTCATCTAGCAATTAGTACCCCAAATAAACATCCCACCCTCAGCTAGGATAACACCCATTTCAATGGTATTTTGATTTCTGTTTACATTCCGCCTTTAAATTAGTTCCTGTTAGTTATTTAGAACTAAGCAACTTTAATGCAACTTACAGTCATGCTTGTGCTGGATCACCATTTAATTAAGAAGCAAGAATATCTTTTAAGACATTTGGCCCTCTGATCAGGGTCTTCACTGTTTGTCATAATGCCAAACATTGACAAAAACAACCCTTAAAAGTCAGAAATGGATTAGACTAAAATGGACACTGGAATTGTCCATTTAAAGTTTCAGGGAGGAAAGAGTTAAAGAAAAGTAATGCAGAAAGGTCTAAACAGAATCCCAGAACAAAGGTTGACATTTTTTTTTTTTTTTTTAAGACTTTATATTTCAGAATGTTAGATCTGTACCATTCTATGGGCAACCTTTTTTATTATTATTAAATTTCAGATAATTCTAGTACTCTGGATCCAGTTGACACCCTGAGTAATATGGCATCTCACTAGAATCTTATATATTTCCTTTATATTACACTTAAACAAATTTTTGTTGAAAGTAGAGCTCTAGATCGAGAGTATACTAAAGTTTCTAGGTGGTTTCCCTATTTCTCAACAAACCCTATGCTGTGACTACTTAAGTAATCTCAAAGAGACGATTCTAATGAGTTGTCACAACATAAAGTTTGGTATAGGGACATACATATTTTTGCATTCTAAAATACTCCCCTTAATCCTTTACCCCATAGCCTGTTTCTAGTTTTGAATAGAGGTAAGCACTTAAAGCAGGTTGAAAGTAAAGCAAAATGTGCCTTAAGGCACATTTTGCTTTACTTTCAGCCTGCTTTAAGTTACCATCTGCTACAATATAGAAAATATTTCTTTTCGTACATTTTATGACTGTATAAATTGGAAGTATTTTCTTCAGCCAAAGGAATATTTTAAATGTGTTAAAAGGCATGTCTATGGGGTAGTGTGATAAGGCAAATCTGCTTTACTTTCAGCCTGCTTTAAGTTACCATCTACTACAATATAGAAAATGTTTCTACATTTTATGACTGTATAAATTGGAACTATTCTCTTCAGTGAATGAATAAATTAAATGCGCAAAAAACGTGTTTCTATGGGGTATAGGGTTAACTGGTGTATGTATATTGCTAGAGACAATATTTTAGTTGCAGACAAACTGAGGCGTGAAATCGTAAAGGTTAATACTGTTAGCCAAAGTTATTACTTGCTTATCATTAGTATGGCAAAGTGAATCAGGAAAGCTTACTTCACAACTGTCCTGATTTAGGCAAACAGTGAAGGAGCGGATTCAGGAGAGGACATTAGGGTGGGTGTAGGCCAGTGTAACAGGAACCGGAATTGTTGCAGACTTTTGGTTCACTGCTAGAAATCTGTACTGATATTATATATAATGTCGAGCTACATCACAAGAAATGTGAACTCTCCACATTGCAAATAGTGTGGACTTGGATTTGTTATTATTTTATGTCACTTTAAAGTATTTCAGTTATATCCCAATGTCCCGCTAATTACAGGTGGAGGAATACCCCAGAAGTCCTTTATGTACTGTTTCAGGCAAAAATCAGCAACTGGGTAGAACCACTGACCTTCTACAAGCAAGCTGGAATGCTTCCCCACATGCAAAATCTGAAGTGCCCAGACCGGGATTCCAACCCACAGTGGTAAGGAGTCAAGTGATTATCAGTCACAGGGACTCTAACCAATACTATTTCAACAGTGGATTTTTATTACTTTGAATTCTGTCGAACATATCCTTATTTAAATTCCATGCTTACACTATGAAATGATATGTTTGGATTCAGCGTTTTTTTTCCTTCTTTGAACGGGTCCGGGGAACGGACCCGTTCCCAATTGGAGACGGACCCGTCCCAATTTGACGACCGGACCCGTCCCAATCAAAAGAAATCAAATATCGGACCCGTTCCCAATCAAAATAAACATATTTCCCAATTGTCAAATTACTTTTTCCCTTTAAATCATAGCAAACCATCCATATTTCAACTTATCTTTTGCTACAATGAATGTCTCGTCAAGGAAATATACAGAAGTTTATAATTCCGTGGTCTCATGAAATGTAAACAAAGTTACGCAACTCCATTGACATTTTTGGGAGTATGTATAAAACAATACCAGTGATTACGGCCGAATATCGGAAACGGTCCGGGCGAAGATTTATACATGCCCCTTAATCGAGACTGGTTAATGTTGCGTGATCGCAAAATCCGCTGAAATTGATAAGAGTTTACAAACCCAGTCTGACTCTGTTTACCATCATTTATAAAATAGAAAACCTACAATTAAAACAATCATGAGCCATAATTCAAAGTATTACAGAATTGTTTTGAGAAAGACGATAATGAAGAACTTGAATCTAGATCACTGCCTTAACACTCGCGAGCTTGATTGGCAGTATTCAGAGATAGATAAGATAAGATTTTGGATTTTACCAAGTCACCAACTCTGTCTCGGCCGCAACAGCGTCTACTGTGAGTAACACACCCAGCGTAGATTTAGTTTTTACACCATGTTTACCATCATAAACAGTTCTAACGGTTTAGTAACTTAAATTCCCAATTTCTGCGTTGTCATCATTTCAAAACTTGTTTTTCCCAATTTGACTTGAAAAATTCCCAATCTGAGGGGTACCGGACCCGTTCCCAATTGGGTGAAAAAAAACGCTGGGATTGAAGCGTCTTCAAGATATCGAAGTTAGCTTGTATTATGTATATTTAGTTGGATATAGATGATTTTCACTGATGGCTATAATATGGAGAGAAAGTGTTTAACCCATTACCCCATAAATACGCCTTTTGACGCCTCTAATTGATTCCTCCACCAAAGAAAATAGTTCAAATTTAAACATTCATAAGTATGTACTATCAGAAATACTTTCTATATTCTATAAGATTTTGGCTTAAAGCAGGCTGAAAGTAAAGCAGAATGTGCCTGAAGGCACATTCTGCTTTACTTTCAACCTGCTTTAAGTGGTCACCTAACTTTAAAACTAGAAACAGGCTATGGGGTAATGGGTTAAGAGTAGATCTGACCATGTAGTGGTACTCTACTGGATTTCCAGACGTAATCCTCTATCGTAGACTTAATCCAGTGCGGACACGTCATGTCCAAATGTCATTCATTATGGGCCACATTACCAGTGTCCAGTGAAAAGTTGATGCTGTCCAAATACAGTTACATTACGTATACAGTCCAAACTGTGAAAGGGTGCCAGTCAAAATTTCATAATGTTTAACCCTTTCACCGCCAGAATCGCCTAAAGTCGAATTTGCAAACAGTTTTGATCCTGATCAGACGCCGCGTTACGCGGCGTCTGATCAGGATAAAAACTGTTTGACACCCGTTTCGATATTTTTTATGTCATACTGTCTGAATTCTAACTTTGAAATGATATTGCAGACAATGATATTGAAGCAGACAACACAATTACGGTGCAGGGGTAAACAATTCAAAAATAATTTGGCGGTGAAAGGGTTAATCTTTTTCCAGCAGCTATTAGCATAATTTATAATATCTACGCTTTTTGCAACTCTGATCAGAGACAGTTAAACTAAAGTACAAATATCTGCTATTGAGATTTCTAATTTACTTTCAAACTATTTTAAGTAGCTATCTGTCAGCATGTGGGAAAGGTATGGGAAAAAATAGAGGCCTAAAAAGGCTTGTTTATGGAGTAGTGGGTTTTATAAGGCAAAGGAGTAAAAAGTTGATTCTTTGAGGTAACAGCAAAGTCATGAAATAACAATTTCTATAAGGGACAGGGTTTAACCTAAATTACTCTATAGATACTAATTTCTACGCATTTAATTTATTCCTCCACTGAAGAAAAACGTTCAAATTTAGTACAGTTATGAGTATGTACCATAAGTACTATTTTCTATATTTAAGCAGATCGATGATAGCTTAAAGCAGGCTAAAAGAAAAGCAGAATGTGCCTTAAGGCACATTCTGCTTTTACTTTCAACCTGTTCGAAGAGACAATTTTTAACTTATCTTCAATACTAGAAACATTAGCTACGGAGTATTAAAGTGTGTAAGAAACAGTAAGGTTATCTCCTGTTTATGTCCCGAGAACTTATTTCTCAGATTAATTCCTACTTAGAGAGAGACTGTTACTGCTTATGGATCAGCTGACTAACCATAGTAATTAGGCAAAAAGCCTGGTTATAAAATTGTTATGCGTCTGAGCTAAAATGCCAAACAGAAGCACAGTCAAAACTCAATACTTCGAACTCGCTTAAATACATCTTACCAGTATTTCATAAGTTTAATGCCGAAAACTAGTTCTGGGTTTAGAAGAACAACCCCATATTTCAAAGTTAAAACGTGGCTAAGCCACGTTTTAACTTTGAAATATGGGTATGTTCGAACGAACGCGAGTTTGAATTATCGAGTTTCAAACTGTATATTCAGGGCTCCACATAAGGGGGGTATTTCAAAAACTAAAATCTTTATTTTTGCTTGAAACCCTATGATGTCACCACTCATTAGAATCGTCTCTTCGAGACGAATCTAATGAGTAGTAACACCATAGGATTTGGTGCTAAAATGAGTGAAAAAATGTTGGAATAGATCAGTTTACCCCCTCTTATCTGGAGCCCTGTAATATCTATTGACAATAATACAGTCATCATCTCTGTTGGCAACACTTCAAGTAACCATGCAAAGTATGCTTCAAGTCAGGGTGAAGCTTCATGCAGTACAAAAGTAATACAGAAAGCTCCTAAAGGAGCTTTCTGCATTACTTCTGCACTGCATGAAACAATCACCTGTCTTTATCAGATATCCATGTTTCTTCACTAACTGGTCACAAAAACAGGGACTGACTGTGCATTAGTACAACCGGTAAATAATAATGTACTTTAAAACTCTTTTCCTATTACAGTGGAGAAGATGTTATTCTTTCCCAATAAACGCGTTTACGCTAAAACTATTACGGTATTTTCATCGCAAACAGTTTAAAGCCAGATCAGACGCAGGATAACCTGGTGTTTGATCTGGTTCCAAACTGTCACTTAGATTAAATAAATATTTAGAAATTTCAAAAAGTTGTGGTTTTCTACATTTTAGTACATATTGCATTAATTGCATTTCAATTATGTTTAAACGGGAAAGAATAACTTTTTCTCCACTGTAGATTGTTACAGTATTATCAGCAGCTTAATTATAGCTTAACCCTTAGCCTGCCACTCACGACTATAGCTCCATATGCAAACAGCTTGGATCCGGATGAGACGCCGAGTAACTCGGCGTCTCATCCGGATCCAAGCTGTTTGACACTCGGACAACATTTTCAGCAATTTTGAGCAACTTTGAAGCACTTTGAAACTTGAAGCAGACGAGAAATATAGCAGACGACAATTTATTTGGCGGGCTAAGGGTTAAACACAGGCTGGAGGTCAAAGCAGAAATCTCCCTTTAGGATGATGACTAAACCGTTTCCTATTGGCTCCTTATCAGAACAGGGTAGAAGGAATATCTGTGAGGAAGAAGTAATGGCTTGGAAAGGCTTTTCTGGTCAAATGGTAACAAACCCCTTCCAGTTAAATTTTGAGCTGTGACACGAGAAAACCTGACTTTTGGCCATTGCAAACAGTGTATCAGTGTCATGAGAAAACCTGACATTGCATTGTAAACAGTGTAGATCAAGGTCAGTTACTGCGTCAAAGACGCAGCGGCTGGTCTTGATCTACACTGTTTGACACCCATATGCATCTAAAGCATTTTATGTAGCTGTATTATATACGGTATTTGACAGTGTAGACCAAACTAAGATACAGAGCCTGGGATGACAACGGCGCTTGGTATGTACAACGTTGCAATGCAATATGGCTGGTTTTTGTCATTATATACAAGATTGTGCCCACTATGAACAACTATCAACAGTTACTGCACTTCTATATTGTCTATTTAAATAAGGTAACTTTTCTCCAGGGAAGAGTGCAGGCTCATGTCTGACAGATCCTAGAAGGCAATAGTGTAGACCCTGATCAGACAGCTCCTTCAGGATCTGGGTCTACACTGTTTTCATAAAGCTTCAATATTAGCAAATAACAGGAAGAGGGTTGAAAGACAGTCTGGCATTCTAAGGATTAGCATTCTAGATTCTTTGCCTGGGGGCTGTAATTTGATTTCATTTTTTCCCTATTTTTTGTTAATTGGTGGTTTTAAAACTTTCATATGGTCCTTTTGGGAGTAATTTCTTTGGATCTTGGTAGATTAGAGTTTTTTGTCATTAATAGTGATAACAGTGCTGCGTATAATTAGGCTCTTTCTGACTGAGACAGGGATAAACTATAGTATTTATTTTGTCTGGGGGAAACTGAACACTGTGTTTACAATTAACCCATTACTCCCATAGCCTGTTTCTAGTTTTGAAGACAGGTGAGCACTTAAAGCAGGTTGAAAGTAAAGCAGAATGTGCCTTAACCCATTACCCCATAACTACGCATTTTTACGCCTTTAATTTATTTCTCCGATGAGGAAAATAGTTCCAATTTATACAGTTTAAAAAATGTATGATAAGAACTATTTTTAGTATTCTAGCAGATGGTAGTTTAAAGCAGGCTGAAAGAAATTCAAAGTGTGCTTTATTTTCAACCTGCTTTAAGTGGTCACTTATTTTCAAAACTAGAAAACATATATGCTATGGGGTAATGGGTTAAGCTATTACTATCATCTGCTGGAATACAGAAAACATTTCTTATGATACGTATTCATGACTGTATTAATTAGAATTTCTTTAGTGAAGGAACAAGTAAAATGGGTAACAAATATGGAGTAATATAATATACCAAGTTATAGTCTACTTTCAGTCCGAATGACCGCTCAGCCGACTGTACAATATACTCCCCTGATCATTGAGCCATCTTGCTTACAATATTGAGCACTGCTAACATATGGCGCAGTCAAATGCAGCCGCAGTACCGACTCAGACCCTTCACAGCTACCCATTTTAACCCCTGGGTGGAGAGGAGCAATTCGCGGTACATGTCTTGCTCAAGGACATTCCTGTACATCATCGGGGATTCAGAAAAAATCCCCTAGTCAGACCGCTGGTCCGGCAGGGGATCGAATTCACTACCCCTGGTACCGTAGTCCAATGGTGTTACCATGGAGTAAAATGGGTTAACATTGTCTTGCCTACTGTGATTTTTGCCAGATACCCCAATAAGTGGTGTCTGATCTGATTCCAAACTGTTAGATACTCATCCTAATAAGTCTTCATTTTAAAAATGCTCAAATAATTTCAAAGCAAACAATATTAGGGCAGAACAAATGAATGGGCTTTAATAATATCCATTGTCGACACAAGAAGGTCAACTGCTGAAAAATGATTTCTTCTCTTAATTCCCAGAAATATAATCCTAGTGAAAAACTGTTTTGGTCCTGATCAGATGCTACTAAACTTGTGCCCGATCCGAATCAGGAACTAAACTGAAATGACACAGGAGCTGTTTTCCAGCACTCAAATCGTCAAACAGACTGGGAACCACGGTTTCCATGAATCAGACAAAAGATATTTCCATACAGCCCTGAGAATTGTGATAAAAAATCCAATATAACTCCAAGGTGACAAAATTAATAAAACGCCACAATAAATCTGATTTTCATGACAATGTTATTTGCAAAACACAGTAATAGTAAATTTAAAAGCAGAATAGAGAATAATGAAATATTTTCTAGTCATTATTTTTTCCAAATATTTGCATTATTTGTCATAAAAGTGTTGTGCTTTTCCTTATCATAAGACAGAATGGTTGAATTGTTTTCATAAAAGTTGGAATGAATTGCTTTCTGGTTTTAACACTGTGCATGCGGGTAATTTTTTTTTGTCTGCAACAATAATTGTCGTCTGCTATTGTTCTCAAAATTGTTTTTTCTACATTTCTATTCAAAACAGGATCAGAGTGTCAAACATTTTGGATCCTGATGAGATGCCGCATTACGCGGCATCTCATCTGGATCCAAACTGTTTGCAATGGTTGTCAGGGTTACTACTATGGATCATATCTGCGACTAGCATGAAAAAGGTTATCCCATACCCATTTAGCAATGAATAAAAGATGTCTGCTGAAAATATTGTCCATTACAATTTTAAAACTGACTCCTATTTCTCTGTATCTAAAACTGTATACATTCTCTGCGACAAACAGTTTGGATCCTTATCAGTCTCTTCATTTTGTGGGGTCTGATTATAACCCAAACTGTTGCAATACTATACACTGTTCTCTCTCTACAACAACAGCCAATGGGAGACAAAGATTATGTGTGTTGTTCGGAGGGAGCTGTTATAGGGAGGGAAAATGAAGACTTGGCTTACATTTGCAAACAGCTTGAATCCAGATCAGACACTGCATTATAAACAGCTTGAATCCAGATCAGACACTGCATTATAAACAGCTTGAATTGTGTTATTGTTAACAGCTTGAATCCAGATCAGACACTGCATAATGTGGTGTCTGATCTGGATTCAATGTGTGTCACTCGTCATTGTATTTCTTCTATCAAAATGTCCACTAATCTGTAACTTTGAGAAAAGGGCCACCATGGCCCTTAATCGCTCACCTGGTAAACTATGTAAAACTTGACCTAAAGTGACCTATATTACGACTGGACATGACCCACAAACAACATTTAGAGTGTTAAAAAGATTTTTCTATAATTTGACCTAGTGACCTAGTTTTTTACCAGACACAATCCATGTTTGATTTTGACCTAGAGTAGATGTAGGCAAATATTGACAATATTTCATTCAGATCTAATGAAATTTGAAGCCTCTAGAGAGTTAACACTGTTTTTCTTTGATTTGACCTAGTGACCTAGTTTTTAACCTGCCATGTTTCATATTCAAACTTGACCTAGATATGAATTAGGCAAACATTCTGACCAAGTTGCATTAAAATCCAAAGAGATTTGTAGCCTCTAGAGTGTTAACAAGGTTTTTCTATGGTTTGACCTAGTGACCTAGTTTTTGAACGGACATGACCCACATTCAAACTTGAACTAGATATCAATGAGGCAAACATTTTGACAAAGTTTCATGAAGATTGGGTGAGATTTGTAGCCAATAGAGTGATAACAAGGTTTTCCTATGATTTGACCTAGTGACCTTGTTTTTCACCCAACATGACCCATATCCAAACTTGACCTAGATATCAATTAGGCAAACATTCTGACCAAGTTGCATTAAAATCCAATGAGATTTGTAGCCTCTACAGTTGTTTGCAAGGTTTTTCTATGATTTGACCTAGTGACCTAGTTTTTGACCGGACATGACCCACATCCAAATTTGACCTAGATATTAATGACACAAACATTTTGATCAAGTTTCATTAAGATTAAATGAGATTTGTAGCCTCTAGAGTGTTAACAAGATTTTTTATGATTTGACCTAGTGACCTAGTTTTTGACCCGACATGACCTACATTCAAACTTGACATAGATTTTTTCAAGACAAACATTGTCATCAAGTTTGATGAAGATCGGTTGAAATTTGTAGCTGCTAGAGTGTTAACGAACCAATTGTGAACAGACAGACGTACGGACGACGGACATCCAGCGATCCTAAAAGCTCGATCACCTTGGCACTTCGTGCCAGGTGAGCTAAAAACCCAGCAGACTCCAATTTTAAGCAGATGATATTGCAGAAGTGCAAGAGTTAGACATAATGGTCTTGTTTGGAGAACAACAGCAAGGGTCGTTGTAAAGAGGGGGTCGTTGTTCGGAGGGCTGTTGTAGGGAGGGAGCACTGTATATTTATATGTTTATTGCACTTCAAATCATACTTAATGACTTTTCATTTCTCAAGCATTGAGTAGTCATAATGTTTATCGTAAGAACAGAATGGAATCTAGAAATAATTCCTGTCGTTTTAACTCTTTACCTCATAGACTGTTTCTAGTCTTGAAGACAGGTTTTTAACCCTTTCCCACATAGCATACCTCTAGTATTGAATATAGGTGTCCACTTAAAGCAGGTTGAAAGTAAAGCAGAATGCGCTTTAAGCGCATTCTGCTTTACTTTCAGCCTGCTTTAAGCTATCATCTGCTAGAATATAGAAAATACTTTGTATTATACATATTTATGAATGTATAAATTGGAACTATTTTCTTCAGGGCAAGAATAAACGGAATGCGCTAAAAGGCGCTTCTATGGGGGAAAGGGTTAAGGAATTTTTGCTTTCAGCCCTGTTCAAGCTACCATTTGCCTGGATCTAGAAAATGTTTTTTATGGTGCATAAGTGTATAAAGAGAAACTATTTTCTTCAATAGAGGAATAAACTTAAAGGCATTAAATGTGAACTTATGGAGTGGGTAAAACAAAAAGCCTAATCATTCTCACTTTTTAATTTAATTAACCCTTTACTCAATAGCTTGTTTCTAGTTTTGAGAACGAGTGACCACTTAAAGCAGGTTAAAAGTAAAGCAGAAAGTGCCTTAAGGCACATTCTGCTTTACTTTCAGCCTGCTTTAAGCTAATATGCTACAATATAGGAAATATTTCTTATTTTGTTGCACAGTTATTTTTGTATAATATGGAACTATTTTCTTCAGTGGAGAAATTCATTGAATGCGTAAAAAGGTGTATACTTATGGAGTAATGGGTTAAAGCGTGGACTTTTCTTGAAAAGTAAACTACACCATGTCCAGGAGACGAAACCAATGTAACCCTGAAAACCTCCAACAAATAAACAAGGGAAAAGAAAATCCTTGATCGATGTCAACGGAATTGAATTTTTCAAAACCTGTTCAGTGTTTGATGCTGGAGCCAAAACAAGGAGTACAATTTGATTTCAGATCATGACGCTCTCAACAGATGAGACTTGGGCAACGGTGAAGTGAGAAAAATTAGGTTAATTTAACCTTTAACACGCTGTTGTGGAATTTATGATCACTCTTGCAACAGATTAGATCCAGATGAGATGCCGAGTAACTCGGCATCTCATCTGGATTCAAACTGTTTGACAATCTGAATTGCATTTTCTTTAAAGAAATGGCAGATGAACCTAAAATGGAATTGGCATGGGATGACAAATGTTATAGAAAGAATACATTTCCTCTTTGCATGCTAGCGGCGGACATATCTGCCACAGTGGCTGCCTTTACAAACAGTTTGGATCCAGATGAGATGCCCCGTAACGCGGCGTCTCATCAGGATCCAAACTGTTAGACATTCTGACCATGTTTTGAAAAGAAATGGAGAAAAAAATCTATTTTTAGAACAATAGCAGACGACAAAAGTTGCAGACGAAAAAAATTACCCAGCATGCAAAGAGAGCTAATTGTTAACAAACAAGGTTTTCATGATACCTTCTCCTTGAGTCATGGCAACTCACAATTCCCAACAGGTTAACCGCGGGAGAACATATTTTTTAAAATTTCTGGTTTGATGTCATTCAATTAATTTCCATGCTATACATGGGGATTTTCATTAGGGGAGTCTCCGCTCAAGTTACAAGAGTCACATTAGGCATGGGGAGGGTGTGATGAAAATGATAAGATTGTTGTTTCCTCAGCTCGAGGGAGGACATTGACTGTATGCCAAGCATGTATTATCGTATCAGTATATTAATCTATAGACTGGTACAAGTACTTACAAAGTCAGAAAGTCAGAAATGAACATAGAATGATGCAGATAATGTGCATATTTCAAATAATATGTCACATTTCTAAAATGATTTAATTTAATAAATCTTTTGTCACTTAAGTCTTTGGAGGTTTAATAGAGGACGAAATTGTGATTACTTGTGCAAACAGTTTGGATCCTGATGAGACGCCGCATTATGCGGCGTCTCATCAGGATCCAAACTGTTTGAAACTCTAACCTTACTTTGAAATACTTTTCTAAAAAAATGTTTTTATTTCAAACAGTAGCAGATGACAATGTTTGTAAATGACAATATTAGTTAACCCTTTACACAGTGTGTTTCTAGTTTTGAAAATACCCTAAAACTTTAAATGAACAATTCAAGTTTCCATTTTAGTTTAGTCCATTTTTGACTTTTAAGGGTTGTTTTTGTCAATGTTTGGCATTATCACAAACAGTGAAGACCCTGATCAGAGGGCTCCTTTCGGAGCCCTCTGATCTGGGTCTTCACTGTTTGCACAGGACAAGTGTACTATTTACATGTACACTGGTTGAAATGACGCCTATATGCGGGACTAGGGTTCAAAGGGTTAAAGCAGGTTGAAAGAAAAGCAGAATGCGACTACGGTGCATTCTGCTTTACTTTCAGCCTGCTTTAAGCTATCATCTACTGTGACATAAAAAGATATTTCTTATGGTATTATTTTGTTAATTACTGTATAAATTGGGACTATATTCTTCAGTGGAGAAATACATTAAAGGCGTTAAAAGGCATATTTAAGGGGGGAATGGGTTAAAATCCAAGAGTCAAAAAACCCTTTTAAAAAAGCTCCCAGCAGATTTCTCAAAGACATTCCCTAGAGTTGTTCCAGCAGTCCACTGACCATACAATGAATTCCCTGGTCTCACTGAGGCGTCCAGCTGTCAGTCATGCAGCAAGTTGTCAGGTGATATGATCAGCTGACCATGGCCAGCCGCTGAAGCACAATGTTTGTTTACTGTCAACACGTGCTGATGGCTCCCAGCTGGGAAACAAAGGGGCTCTTGAAACACCCCTCTCAACCTTTCACCCTAACACTTTTCATCATGAAACTTTCATATAGACAGTGCATGATTGTTGTCTTTCAGGGCTGATTTAAGACAAATATTACAGGACTCAAGATATAGTTGGGGGATAGGGGTTGCTTGTTTAAAAAAAACCCTGAAAATCTTTGTTTCTGCATTAAACCCTATGGTCTTTGAGACGATTCTAATGAGTAGTGACACCATAGGATTTGGTGCTGAAATTAGTGAGAAAATGTTGAATTTGTGCAATTTACTCCGTCTTATGGAGCCCTGGTGAAATAAAAGTCATACAAACAGTATTGTTGAGGATCCCCCTGATCAAGGTCTACATTGTTTGCAACATATAAATAGACTGGTTTCCAGCCAAGAAAAGGCTAAGAAAGATGTGGTCAGCCCAACAAACAAACATGGCAAGACAATATCCGCTGGATCTTGTAGGTTCATTAAAATTTACAAAATGAACACTCCCAATAAGGGGAGATTTGGAATCCTAAATCTCCACCTAACCTAATGTTGTGACATCTCATTAGAATCATCTTGAAGAGAACTTTCTACTTAGTACCAGTGCAACATAGTCAGGGCTGCAATTTTTCCGAATTTTTTCAAAAATCCTGGATTTAGCTTAATTTCTCCGTACCTACTGAATTTTTCCGAAATCTTTGGAATTTATTGAATTGTTGATCCTGTTATTTTGTCTATGTTTTATAAACATCTTGTTTGTAATGGTGCAATAATTAGATGATTGTTTTGAACATAAAAACACAATGAATAGGGAATTTTTAAAATGTATGATTCCAAAAATTGTGCTTGGAAAATTGAAAAATTTAGAAATCTTAGGATTTTTAAGCAGTTTACGGTAGCCCTGCATAGGGTTTAATGAATAAGAAGAAGATTCAAGAAATCTTTACTTTACTTCCAAATATCTGGAATGCTGTTAAATCTGCTACACTTCTTGATAATATGAAATAATGGTCTTGTCAAAATGTTGCAAGTGCAAAGAATAACAAGTATAATTAGCCTTGAGAATTTACATACTCACATAGACTCTGCATTTATCACTATTCCACCCATTAATCATACTTGCATCGTTAGTTCTTTGTTTAAACATTCTCTAAACAGTCAAACCAGTATTGCGCAATAATTCAGTAACAAAACATACATATCTTTATACAGGTTTCTGCTTAATGGATAACAAAAAGTAATGCAAAAAGCTCTTTTAGGAGCTTTTTGCATTACTTTTTGTTTAGCATTAAACTGAAATGCTTAAATACTGACCATGCGTTAACTAAAATTGTTGCTTTAATATAGGTTTGGTTTGTTTTTGCTGCAGAACATTCTATTCTGCCAAAATGTTCAAGACATAAATATTTTGACATTTATCATATTTATCATATATCAGCACCCCCTACCTCTTCAACAGGGTAGATAACTGTGAACCTACAGCTCTAACAAACAGTAACCACGGGAACATCATTCAAGACATTACAACCAATTTCTCATCTCAAATTTCCAAGAGTTCTGCGATTCCTTTGATTAGGATAATTTTTCAAACATCTGCATCTTGTAGCCAAGGTTAGAGTTTCATTGCTTTTGTAAGCATACGTGAAAACCAACCAACCATGCCTCACTGTTTCTCTGAGAACAAAGATGCCTCCGCCCTGATCATCTTGAAAAAATATATCAATGGCACACAAAGTTGCCACATATGTCTTTGATTTCATCTTCACAGAGAATCTAGATTACACCAATTCCAAGAAAGTAAAAACCAGTATTGTTGTAGGTTGGTTTTCAAAGGTCAACTAAAATTCCAACAGTTCCCAATTCACTTCTATTAATCCCTCTCCTGCTGAGCCTTAACATATAAAACTCCACCCGCCTATGAACATTAATAGCAGATTAAGGATTAAAATGTTGCATTTCTTGTGTTTTTCCGAATGTCTTGAAAAACATATACAATGTACTTTGAAAACAAAATTTTGCTGCTGCAAAAATAATCATATAAAGTACAACTGGTTGACATTTGACATGTTAATTTCAACTGCAGTGCATTTTTGCTGGAATATTTTAGGAAACAGATTAAGAACATATAAAAACTTTAACAAGACAGTTTCCAAGGGACTTGTAAACTTTAAGCACTATGTACAGTTCAGTTGTGCTTTCTATGTACAGCAAATAAATAAATAATCTATTGGGAATTTTCCAGAAATTGGCCCTTCCTTCCCAATCGCTTTGGAAATGCTCTTCTTAATGCCAAAGATTTTGGATCTTTTGATCTGGATAAGATGCTGAGTTACTTGGCATATGAACAAATGCAATATTTTCTCACTCATTTCAGCACCAAATCCTATAGTGTTATTACTCATTAGAATCGTCTCAAAGAGACGATTCTAACGAGTAGTGATACCATAGGGTTTAAGGCAGAGATAAAGATTTCAGTTTTTGAAATACTCCCCTTATCTGGAGCTTTAGTTGCAGATCATTGCATATGAAATAGCAAACAGTGCATACCCTCTTGAGATGCCGCAATGGTCTACACTGTTTTCCGATGTCTATGTTTTGTTGACAATAAGCATTAACCCATTTCCCCATAGCCTGTTTCTAGTTTTAAAGAAAGATGATCGCTTAAAGCAGGTTGAAAGTAAAGCAAAATGCGCCTTAACCCATTACCCCATAAATACGCTTTTTTACGGCTCTGATTTATTCCTCCACTAAAGAAAACAGTTTCAATTTATACAGCCATGAATGTGTATTGTAAGAAATTATTTTCTATATTTTGCAGATTATAGCTTAAAGCAGGCTGAAAGCAAAGCAGAATGCGCCTCAATGCGCATTCTGCTTTACTTTCAACCTCAGCTTTAACTCTTTCCTCCCTGAAACTTTAAATGGACAATTCCAGTTTCCATATTTGTCTAGTCCATTTCTGACTTTTAAGGGTTGTTTTTGTCAATGTTTGGCATTATGACAAACAGTGAAGACCCTGATCAGAGGGCTCCTTTCGGTGCCCTCTGATCTGGGTATTCACTGTTTGCACAGGACAAGTGTACTATTCACATGTACGCTGTTTGAAAAGGACGCCTATATGGGGGACTAGGGTTCAAAGGGTTAAGGTCACCTATTTTCAATACTAGAAATATGCTATTGGGTAATGGGTTAAGGTGCATTCTGCTTTACTTTAAGCCTGTTTTAAGCTATTATATGGTAGGATATGGAACATTTTTCTTATGATACATATTCATGTCTGTTATAAAAGGGTACTATTTTCTTAAGTGAAGGAATAAATTATAGGCGTAAAAAAGGGTATTTATGGGATAATGGGGTACTGGACCAATATAACAATATAGCTTACCTTTACATTAACTCTCTGACACTTCAGGCCAAGCTATGGTTAAATCCAATGCTAATCTGCCATTTCCAAACCTGAAAATAGAATGCAATTCATTGCTTATTTATATTGTACTCTGACATCATGACATGGAATAACATGACATGCAATAATATAGACCAGCATAATCTGCAAACCACATGCAGGTCTCAAAACAAGAATATTCGTTACCACGCTACAGGTGAAGAGAAAGCAAACAAACATATTCCAACATTTTCCCTTCCATCTGTGCAACAAGCCCTATGGTGTGACTACTCATTAGAATCGTCTCAAAGAGTCGATTCTAATGAGTAGTCATACCATAGGGTTTGGTACAGACATTAAAATTTTAGCTTTGAAAATATTCCCCTTATCTATAAAGCCCTGGAATCAGTAAAGGAAACTATTTTGCAATATTTTTTTTCTTATTTCTATACCCAACTCTACGTTGTGACTATACTCATTACTCATTAACTACTTACAAACATATGCCTTTTTATCATCAAGTCTAAGCTTTCATACCTAGTCTAGTCATTTTTTTGAGGAATAAATAAAATTATCCGCTCTTACAATAGCTCTTAAGCGGTCAAATACAAGATTCCACTATTAAATCTAGCTCTCAAATGGTCAAATACATAGTCCAATCTTACATAATGTTCTCAAATCAACAACAAGAGTCCAATCTTACATATTGTTCTCAAATGGTCAACAACAAGAGTCCAATCTTACATTTTGTTCTCAAATTGTCAACAACAAGAGTCCAATCTTACATTTTGTTCTCAAATGGTCAACAACAAGAGTCCAATCTTACATATTGTTCTCAAATGGTCAACAACAAGAGTCCAATCTTAAATCTTGTTCTCAAATGGTCAACAACAAGAGTCCAATCTTACATCTTGTTCTCAAATGGTCAACAACAAGAGTCCAATCTTACATCTTGTTCTCAAATGGTCAACTACAGGAGTCCAATCTTACATCTTGTTCTCAAATGGTCAAATGCTCTATAAACTAGGTCTCAAATGGTCAAATACAGGAGTTCATTCTTACATCTTATTCTCAAATGGTCAAATACTCTGTAAACTAGGTCTCAAATGTCCATTCTTACATCTTGTTCTCAAATGGTCAAATGCTCTGTAAACTGGGTCTCAAATGGTCAAATACAGGAGTTCATTCTTACATCTTGTGCTCTACAAACTTAAAAGTCTCAAATGGTCAAATACTTGAGTTCCAACTCAAATTTAGCTTTCAAATAGTCAAATACATTAATAGTCTACTCTCAAATATAGCTTCCAAATAGTCAAATACATAACTCTACACTCAAATCTAGTTTTAAAATGGTCAAATACTTGAGTTCCCCCTCAAATCTAGTTTTGGAAGTGTTACATAGCTCCTATGGTACAAAGTGGCATTTCATTGTCATGGAAACAACTGATTCAGACAAGATACGGCCCTAAAGCTGGAATAGTTTCTCACTAAAGTTGGAGCTCAAATGACAGGAGGTTTAGCTGGATACCTATCTTTGATCTAAGAAACATTTCATCAGTCTTATCTGGCGGCACATCTCTCAAGTTTTCTATGTCTAGTCTTGTCATTGCATGCTAGTTTCTGACATTTACTTTTGACCTTTAACAGGGCTTCAGATAAGAGGGAGTAAACTGATAAAGTCTATTATTTTCTGGCTCATTTCAGCACCAAATTCTATGGTATCACTACTCATAAGAATCGTCTCGAAGAGACGATGCTAATGACTCAGTAATGAGTAGTGACACCATAGGGTTTAATGCAGAAATAGAGATTTTAGTTTTTGAAATACTCCCCTTTTCTGGAGCTCTGCCTTTAACCATATCACTGCTCCTCATAGCCAAAAGTTCAAATCACATAATTATATCAAATTGTGTCTAAAATAGGATACAGCTTATAAAGCAAGATTATATTAAAGCAGAGAGCTCCTGAAGGAGCTCTCTGCTTTACTTTCAAGTGCCACCTCACGGTATTCAATATTATAAATAAATATTTAGTTTTGGGATTGTAGCTCTGATTTGGACAAGTACATAGTGGCACTTTTATAGGGCTTCTGTAGAGGAATTTAGGTAACATTAATTAATCTTTCTTCAATATAAGTACTTTCAAGTTTAGCAGAATAAGGATAAGAATAGCAATGGCTTGGCCAAAATTGTAAACAAATGAAATCCATATTAGATAATCTTGTTGGAGAATATACCATGTTGAAGTTGGTGATAATGAAGCATTTTATAGGATATTATCTTAAACCATTACCCCATAGAGATGCTGTTTTAAGCCTTGGATTTATTGCTCCACTGAAGAAATAGTTTCACTAAATACAGTCATGAATATGCATCATAAGAACTATTTTCTATCTCCAAGCAAAAAACATTACTATGCCGATATGGCTCAAGCCTCATCTCATGATCTCCCCAGGAACTCTCTAAGTTCACACTGAACCCTCTAAGTTTACACTGACCTCCCACTTCACTATTCTAAACCTTTAACAATAATGAAAATTCAAATCAACTATTCCATTTTCTCACCAAAGCAGTTCAAATTGACATTCACACATGTTTCTACCTAAAACTTTCCAAGTATGACAAACAGTGTAAAAGGAGCGCTCTGATCAGGGTCTACACTGTTTATAAGGTATGCTTATACTACTAGCTGGCACTGTAGGGTTTAAATTATAATGCACTGAACACTACTGGTCTGGTAGGAAAAACAGACCTTGTACCAATTTTCTTGCCATTTCTGTCTACCAAAACAACCACAAGTAAGAGTCTTCAACTCCTGTCCAGACAGATTCTACCATGTTAAAAGTTACCAGGTTAATAACTTTTCCTCCTTGTATTTAAACAGATAAATACACATTACCAGTTGACTGTCCGATACAGAGTGATGTATTTAGCTCGAGACATTTTTGGCGGAAATAGCCGATCTGATGAGCGCCTTGGCGCGAGTCTGATCGGTTGTTTCCGCTAAAAACGCCGAGAGCTAAATGCAACACTCTGTATCGGACTGTCAACTGGTAATGTGTTTATTATATGCCTTGAATACACTCCAGAAACAACTACAAAGTTGTTTAAATAATTTTATATCCAGAACCATTAGTTATTTGAAGCAGAAAAAAGAATTATTGTAGGCCACAAAGAATAACGCGGGACTTGTACCTGAACGTAAACGACGTCACGCTAAATCGAAAACGAGGTTGGAGTAAAATACAAGGTGGCTGATACAAGGTGGCTGATACAGACTCTTGTATTTTACTCTGCAGATACACGCGAAAAAGCTCGATATCATACGAAGGCATATAATAATAATATTTACTTGTTATGAAATTGTTGCAGTTAAGAAATCCTTGTCTTAGAGTTAAAGCCAAATTATAGTCAACCATGGTACAAATAAATAATTTCATAGTGAGTGTTTAGACTATTGCCTTTTCCATTCTTTGAAGACAAGTGACCACTTAAAACAGGTTGAAAGTAAAGCTTCTTTACTTCAGCCTGCTTTAAGCTACCATCTGCTAGGATAAAGAAAATATTTCTTACTGTATAAAATTCAACTATTTTAAAGTTGATGAATAAGTTAAAGGTGTAGCTCTATATATGGGACAAAGGTTTAATGTCATAGAAAAGTACTGGTAATGCCAAAAGCTTCTTTGTAAGCTTTATGCATCACAGTTGTCCTGTTTCAATCCACTGCCAGTCTTCTTCACAATGTTTCTTCATTAATAGAGGTATAACTGTAGTTTAGCTAAGAAATGAGTGGGTGGCACAAGCAGACATTCAAAGGTCAAGAAAGGGCAAGTAACAAGTGTGTTTTCTCAATGGAACAGCCTACAAGCTGCTGTGATGCAAGCTTCCAGTGTGCTTCCAGTCACACTGATAAAGGCCAGATAACACTAATACTTTCTTAAAGGATGAAGTGAATTGAAGAGATAGCAGATTAAGCAGGAAGAAAATGAATGAATGCTGGAGAAAACAAGTGTGCAAGATAAACAAATTCAATCATGAACCCAGTACCCCATAAATGCACCTTGCACCTTTAATTTTTTCCTATTTCCACTTTAAAGTATACAGTCAAGAATATGCACAACAAGAAATATTTTCTTTATTCTAGCAAAATATAATTTATTTTAAAGCAGATTGGAAGTAAAGCAGAATGTGCCTTAAGGCACATTCTGCTTTACTTTCAACCTGCTTTAAGTGCTCACCTTCATCAAAACTAGAAATAGGCTATTTGGTAAAGGGTTATGACTGCTTCAAATCCTTGTTACCGGATGTCTGAGCTTGATCTAAACAATTTGAAAATGCATTTAAAGTTGCTTTAAGTGATCCAACAGTTGAAGATTCCTTCCATAAATAATACTTGCGTAACTCATAATTTCTTAGGGGGGAAAAAAATAACATCCAAAACAGGCCAAAGCACATCGTTCCAAAATTGAGGGCATTTAATCCTTAAATTGCTGAATTTTCAAGTGGACTAGTCCATTTTCTGATAATAGTCAGTTCATAATTATTGACTGAAGTGTTTAAAATATCACAAAACTATTTGAAAGAATAGCAAACAGTGAAATCCATGATAAGGGGGGACCTTCTAGAGCCCTCTGATCTTGGTCGACACTGTTTCAAACTTTGCAATAGATTTAGTATACTCAGACCCAGCACCGTAAGGGTTGAAGAGATAAAATGCCTGACATAAAAACACCAACAAAACTGAACCCCAATCAGCCTCTAAGGTATTGCCTACCATTAAACCACAATTTCTAAAACTATTATAGATTTTAAGCATTTAACCAATGGTAACGGACAAAAAATATCGTTTCTCCAAATTTCTGAAAATCTATTCTTTCTTCTCGGCTTTTTTTGCATAAGTACTTTTAAAGTTGCAAACATTTTGGATCAAGATCAGGCCCCACTAACGTGGGGCCTGATCTTGATCCAAAATGCTTGCAAAAATCTTCAATACAGCTAAGCCTACAGTTGCATGGTTAAGACAAATTTACATGCTAGCACCAGAACTGTTGCATGTTGCAGTACCATAAGAAACTTTGAAAACCAGCGAGTTATGAAAATCTGCAAATTGCATTAGCACTGTTTAGACGTTTGCAACAAGTGTGCAGTTCTAGGTTATTTGTTGCAGCTTGCCGCTTCATTAAAAGGCAGCTTTAACCCACTTGCGAGTTCTGAAATGGATGTGGTTTTTTCCCCAGCGAACTTGTTGGAAGGGGTTATTAGCAATACTTGGAGGGGTTGCGCTATATTGGCAATGCATATTTCAGAGCACCAGATCAGGGGAGTATTTCAAAAACTTAAATCTTAATTTTTGCATTAAAACATATGGTGTCACTACTCATCAGAATCGTCTCAAAGAGACGATTCTAATGAGTAGTGACACCAAAGGTTTCTGTGCTGGCATGGGTGAGAAAATGTTGGATTTGTTCAGTTTACGCCCTTTTATCTTGAGCCCTGATTGGAGGGGGTGCGTCATATTGGCATTGCATATTTGTGCATTTATAATTGAAGACCATGAAAAGTCATTTAGAAGCATCTCATTGTATATCTAAAGAGGTCTCTCTGCTCTGGATCAGGCATGAGTATTTGGCCTTTTTTTTTTTTTAAATGTTTGTCCTCCGAGTACCCCAAATACTCACATCTTATTATAGGCTTACAGTATTTGCCAGTTCATATGGGAAATCTATTTGGTCACTTTCCTAGAAAACAAAAACTCTATACTTAGTGCATGCTAACAGTAAACTAACTTACAAAGTAATTTTGCATCTGATCAGGATCTAGTCTATTTGCTACTTGCAGGTGTCACCTTTACTTTTACAGAAAAGCGGTCCTACGCTATGAAGTCTTGAACATTAAATATTAAAGACATTTCCAGTACGTTTCCAGATGGGAACTTAAATCAGGCTGAAGGTAAAGAAAAATGCTCCTTTAGGAGCATTTTGCTTTACTTTCAACCTGATTTAAGTGATAACTAGTTATCAAAACTTGAAATTGGCTCTGGGGTAACAGGTCACAGGTTAAATGTACATTATGTGGCCACATGTCTAAAACACTTAACTCTTTCCTCCCTGAAACTTAAAATGGACAATCTCAGTTTCCATTTTAGTCTAGTCTATTTCTGACTTTTACGGGTTGTTTTTTGTCAATGCTTTGCATTATGACAAACAGTGAAGACCCAGATCAGAGGGCTCCGTAAGGAGCCCTCTGTTCTGGGTATTCACTGTTTGCATAGGACAAGTGCACTTTTCACATGTATACTTTTGAAAACAACGCCTATTTGCGGGACTAGGGTTCAAAGGGTTAAAGCAATTTTGTCAATGTAGGTGGCTTTATTGAAAAGTTCTAAAACTTTATTTACTATAAAGAGTATAACTAACATGGTTTATTAAAATGGAAAACAAAACAAAAATAATAATTTACTGTGAAATTTGAATGATCGTCCATAATAAAAAGATTTCTTGGCAGGCGGTTTAAAGGTGTTACTCTGTCTGTACAATAATCATAAGTTTTCACATTGGCATTTATTTCAGTTGTCTATTTGTTTTACCGATAATAAGACAGTGAACCTGTTAATTAGTGCGTAGTTTTTACACGGTTAATCAACCTGTGAGGGTGTTAATGTGCACTTGTACGCTAAGAAATATTTCCATCTGCAACAACTGTCGTCTGCTTCAATTCTAAAGTTAAAATTTAACTAAAACTTGTTGTAAAAGTAATATCAGAGTGACAAACAGTTTGGATCCTGATGAGACGCCGAGTTACTCGGCGTCTCATCAGGATCCAAACTGTTTGCAAAAGTAATCAGGATTTCGCTGTCGGTGTGCAAAGTGTTAATTGTGCACTTGTTTAGACAGTTGGATACCGACGGCTGTCATGTGCTGCCAACTCGTTACTTTTGAAGCAATTTGCACATAGTTTTTACAGAAATACAAAATAGTTTGCTAAAGCCTTTGTCTCAAGTGTTTTTACTCTTTCGACATACCAAACGCTGTGAAATGGTTAACAATTATTCATTTTCATCTTTACCTGTACAGTCAAACAAAAAATACAATAGCAATTAAATAAAACAATGTTTAAATAATGTTTAACAGATACTTAAATAGATGCTTATAATGCATGACAAAAGTAAAACAGAAAGCTCCCTAAGGGAGCTTTCTGCATGCATTAAGTTATTTATGTAAGACTGCAAATTTATATTTTAACGACATGATTGTATTACTATTTTTCTCTGTAAAATGTAAATTATTGGTTCCCCCATTCTTCAAGACAGCTTATACAGAAAGGATGCTGAACACATATTTAAACAGTACAGGTATTGCAAGCTTTCACTTTATAGTAGATCTATACATTTTTTGTTCTGTGTTAAGTTGCTACCTGTCTTAAAAGACTATCCATGCATCTTTTATGCCCTAATGGTTGAGCATGACTGTGTTTGACTGTGAACCAAGTTTTGCCTGAAAAGTGTGCTGCAGTGTTTTTGTTTCCTCCTCATTACTTGTACCTACTCGTTGTGATGAGAGAAAGTCACTGACTGTGTTTGACTGTGTACCAAGTTTGTCCTGCAAAGTGTGCTGCAGCGTTTTCGTTTCCTTCTCATTACCTGTACCTACTCGTTGTGATGAGAGAAAGTCACTGTCATCTGCACCTGCTGCAGTAACCCTTTGAACATTGGAAATGAGAAATACAGACTTTTACACTGTACAGATTACACATGTGACTTCTGTAAACACCCCTGAAACTTCAAATCAACAGTAACAGTTCCCAAATAAAGTTTACCCATTTCCCCGTAAATATGCCTTTTTAAGCCTTTAATTTATTCCTCCACTAAAGAAAATAGTTCCATTTAATACAGCCATGAATATGTATCATAAGAAATATTTTCTATATTCTATCAGATAATATAGCTTAAAGCAGGTTGGAAGTAAAGCAGAATGCGCCTTTGAATGCGCCTGAAGGCGCATTCTGCTTTACTTTCAATCTGCTTTAAGTGCATGGTCACCTATCTTTAAAACTAGAAACAATCTATGGGGTAATGGGTTAAATAAAGCACCCTAAAAGTACATATTGAATATTTGAATCACTGTGCAGATTTCTCTTATCAAAGCATATTTACTCAGGATAAAGTACTATCAACAGTACATACTTGTATAAAGCACTATATGGTTGGTTTAGTTTCATTATTGTTTGTACTCTGACAGAAATGAGAACCAGGCAACCAGCAACCATCTGCAAGGAACAACAAGTGCGGCCACATCTGTATTAAACTACCGGTACAACTCTAAACAATTGTGTAGCATGAAAGACAAATAATACGCTTAATGCAGGACAAACGTAATGCAGAAAGCTCCTTTAGTAGCTTTCTGCATTACTTTTATCCTGCATTAAGCTACCTCCGGAATACTTAAAATTCCATTATTTCGTTGAATTATTTGTTTGTCGCTGAAAACAGGTTTGACTGTGTCTGCGGTTCCCTGTTTACTATAAACAAAGTACTTGAGATGCGGTAAGAGTGGGCCCGATTATCTCCGTTTTTCAAATTACACACCCTCCTTTGTTTATTGATGTAAAGCACCGAGTTAATTTCACCGTAATCATTTTAATACTTAACCGAAAACCCCAAACACTCAAGTTATTACACCCAAAGTCATAATAATAGACAAAAAATGAAAATTTGATTAAACCGCGATAAACTGAACTCCCTGAATAATAATCGGAGGAAGAGTGAGTTTTATAGCTCCCTAGGTTTGCATGACAAGCGTTATATAAATATTTACCGAAATGATAAAGAATATAGGCATTCTTCAGGTATAACATAGATCGCATGCCAAATATTAATGACTGATTACCTGATTATATGTAATACCTTTAGATCATACAGTCACAATGCAGCAAACATATTCTAAAGAAACATGGATATATCTTTAAAGTTAGCTGACAGTTTAGTGCAGGACAAAAGTAAAGCAGAAAGCTCCTAAAGGAGCCTTCTGCTTTACTTTTGTCCTGCATTAAGCTGCAACCTGTCTTAAAGACTGATAACTTATGTTGTTTAAGAATAGACACTTAATACAAGTCTGACTGTCTCATTATATGAACACACCTCTCATAACGCCCAATTCTCTAAGATTCTTCTCGATTCAAATGAACATGATGTAAATATATAGATAGCACCGATTCAAATGAACATGATGTAAATATATAGATAGCACCGCTAGCTAGGTGAAATGTGAATGTATTTCTGAAGCAGCATTACAGATTATACTTTATTTAACCCTTTACTATTTAATAGTCTGATTCTAGTATTGAAGATAGGAGACCACTTAAAGCAGGTTGAAAGTAATGCAGAATGCGGCAAAAGGCAAATTCTGTTTTACTTTCAACTTGCTTAAAGCTATAATCTGCCAGGATATAGAAAATATAATATTGCTCTTCAAGTGAAGAAAAATCCATACATTGAGTGTCTAGCAGTTTTGATCCTGATCTGAAACAAATCTTTACAAGTTTATGCAATTCAATGTTCAAAATGCGAGAATACCAGACAACAACAGACAGCACTGCACGCCTGCTCTGAATTTCTGCATCAGTTTCGTATATGAATTTTATTTCTTAGTACATCAATTCTACTTTTCTAAAACTGTTTGAATCTTGACTTCCGTACCAGAGACATGTCTCTTCCCTAACGATGAAATAAATGATCGCAGCAGCACTGGTGCTAAATTGCTTTGTTGAATCATAACAAACTGACATTTTTATCTAATGTTCCTGCAGTTTGTCACAATTAACTTTGAAATCCTGAAAAATTCATGGCAGCCTCTATGATTCACTATCTGCAAATCAGAATTTACCCTTAAAAGGCGGGTAGAAACATGTATTGAGGTTATTTGCAAACAGTTTGGATCCAGATCAGGCCCCACAAATGTGGGGCCTGATCAGGGTCCAAACTGTTTGACATTCGAAACGTCTTGTAGCGCCAAAATGTCAAAGAGAGGTGCAATGTCAGAATTTGAGTCAAGGCTATCCTATGCATGTATCGTTTATATAGCGTTAGAAAATGTTAAACCTTTTTTGCAGTACTGTCTGTTATATAGTCTAGATTCACTACAAAATTGAGAAACTTTGAAATTAGAAAATACCTTTCAATTCTCCATGCTGAAATCCTAGTAAAAAACACTTTTTGTTGCAGTTTTTATCATTCTGCAATATTTGTGAATTCATAGAGAACCATGCAAGGTTCCAGATAAGGGGAGTATTTCAAAAACTAAAATCTTAATTTCTGCATTAAACCCTATGGTGTTACCACTCATTAGAATCGTCTCGAAGAGACGATTCTAATGAGTAGTAACACCATAGGATTTGGTGCTGAAATAAGTACGAAAATGTTGGTTTTGTTCAGTTTACTCCCTCTTATCTGGATGTAAGAGCCTTCCATAGAACCAAGGTTCCAGCAGTCCAAGGGTCGCCCAAAAAATGACAATTGTATAAAGCCGGCTTCTGTGTTTGTGGTAAATTCATAAAATGCACAATAAACGGGCACATAAAAATGCAGATGAAGACGCTTCCTAGAGGATGCCTGGGGCGCAAATGAATATTTCAATTTTCTTAAAGTAGTTATAAACCCTGAGCCAATAAAAATTTCAAAGGTAAAAAAATGTGGCTACAAAAAAGGGCCATATCTCCCATCACTTTTTAAAAAGCAATTCGGTATTGTAGACCAAATTAGCTGGTCCATACTAAACCTCTAGGGGTACCAGTATGTTGAGGGTCCAAACTGTTTTATTAAATTTTGTTAACTCTGATGTCCACAGTGTAAGGTGAACATGCCCTTCACAAATTTTCAGGGCACAGACTTTTTATATTTAGTTCTACCCTGTAGAAGTTTTGTCACGGAATATGGCAGTAAACAGGTTAAAATGTTTGTATTATTCTGAATGATGAAAAACTAAACTGTTTGAAATTGGCAACAATTACAGATGAGTAGTTCAATGGAATGTTTATTACGGTGATTTTTTAACTCTTTCCTCCCTGAAACTTTAAATGGACAATGCCAGTTTCCATTTTAGACTAGTCCATTTCTGACTTTTAAGGGTTGTTTTTGTCAATGTTTGGCATTGTGACAAACAGTGAAGACCCTGATCAGAGGGCTCCTTTCGGAGCCCTCTGATCTGGGTCTTCACTGTTTGCATAGGACACGTGTACTATTCACATGTACACTGTTTGAAAAGCACGCATATATGCGGGACTAGGGTTCAAAGAGTTAATACATATTTTGACACTTTTTTTTCTTTTAAAACAGATTACCCAGATCAGAGAGATCAAGGTCTGCACTCCTTGGGGAAATATTTCTTAATTTTATTTGTCAATGTGATACTTCTGAAAATGTTTGTTAAAAATGTTTGTTATCATTATAACTATTGTTGGGGAAACAGCTCTCAAAATCAACATTTAGAAACAGTTTATAATCTTAACAAGTGGATTTGTCCAATTGAAAATATTCCAGTATTTTTAGAGGTTTTAAAACAAATCAAATTGTTAAATGGCTCACCAACCAGTCTCAAGCCGAAGACAACATCTGCGAAAATGATGATGTTCTAACAACATTACGAGTGAAGAATGGCAAAAACCAAAATACTTTTCAAACCCAGATCTTCCTGGTACTTGAAGATGTTGCTCAAATATTACAACCAATTTGAGCACGGCCAAAAGTTCAAGGGCTGGATAATTAGTTATGACAGAACACAACAGAGCGGACATGTTTTGATTTCTGATAAGGCTGGTTCCCCTAAAACTAGTGTCAGTCATCCTACTCTATCCTACACTCTAATGCATTAAACTTGTTAAAACACTTCAAGATTGTGTACATAGTGACTTATAAGAAGATTCAAGCAATTTATTGGTCCAAAGAACTAGTCACCTTCAAGCCAGTCAAATTCAAACAGACAACACAGATAGATCTGAGAAAACTTTATTTCCCGTTTTAACTCATGACTCCATAAATACGCCCTTTTATGCCTTTAATTCATTCACTTACTGAATAGACTTAGTTCCAATTCATACAGACATGTTACAACATCAGAAATATGTTATATATCCTAGCAGATGGTAGATTAACCCAAAAACCAAAATAAAATGCCTTTCTACGCCTTTAATTCATTCCTCTACTGAAGAATATAGTTCAACTTTATACTGTCGTGAATATGCACATATGCGGCGTCTGATCTGGATTCAAGCTGTTTGCAAATGAAAGTCATTTTCCCTCCCCATAACGACTCCCTCCAAACAACACACACATTTTGTGTCTCCCATTGGATGTTGTTGTAGAGAGGGAGCACTGTACAACCAATCAAAGGAACACTAGTTCATGGTCTTCAAGACAAGTGGAAGCATAAAACAGGGCGAAGGAGCTTTCTGCTTTACTTTCATCCTGTTTAAATGATCATGATGCAGACACAGACAAAAATACAAATCTTTCATCTTGAAAAAACATTGAAAAGCATTCTTGAAATTGCATGGCCAATTTATAGCAACATTATTTGCTTTAATCTCTTAGACTCCAGATAAAACCTAATGTTGATTTTGTTTTAGATTAGCAAAATATTCCTCCAATTCCAACTGTTGATAACCAGTGCGTTTCTTTACTTTTTTACAATAGAGAGGCGAGATAACAATGTTAACCAGATGCGCCATAAGGTGCCGTCAGCTGTTAGGGAATGTTAGCAGTTATAATCTCCAGATATCACACAGCCACAACCTACAGATCCACAGACATCTGCAACAAGTACTAGCTGTCATGCCTGTATAATGCAACCATTAACCCATTACCCCATAAATACGCCTCTTATGTATTCATCCATTGAAGAAAATAATTCTGTTTTACACAGATATGAATATGTATCATAAGAAATATTTTCTGTAGAATATTGTAGGTTAAAGCAGATTGAAAGTAAAGCATAATGCGCCTTAAGGCACATTCTGCTTTACTTTCAACCTGCTTAAAGTGGTCATATGACTGTCTCCAAAACGAGAAACTGGCTATGGGGTAATGTGTCAATTATTAGGTGTTTATGACAGGTGACTGTACTGTCATGCCTGTATAAAGCAGCCATTTAGAAGCTTTCTGTTTTACTGTCAGTTTGCTTTCAGTCATCACTGAGATCTCAAGATAAGAGGAGTAGTTCAAAAACTAAAATCTTTATTTCTGCATAAAAACCTATAGTGTTACTACTCATTAGAATTGTCTCAATGAGACGATTCTAACGAGTAGTGACACCATAGGATTTGGTGTTGAAATGAGTGGGAAAATGTTGGATTTGTTCAGTTTACTCCCTCTTTAATAATCTCAGTAGCCCAATGATGAATTACCATCAATGAATAAACAGTTTTGGTGTTTATTTAAAATAAAATGTAAATGTGTCCTATGACGATGTTAAGAGTTTTCTGCATTACTTTTGTCCTGCACTAAGCCTGTAGTAGATAATTGAAACTGCCAATAAATGCATCACCTTAAACTCTTTCCCCTTTAGAAGAGCGCATTTTAGCACATAAAATTTATTTATTCTTCCACTAAAGAAAATAGTTCCAATTTATTCACTTCCACTAAAGAAAATAATTCTAATTTATTCAGTCATAAACACGTACCAAAAGAAATATTTTCTATATCCTAGCATATGATAGCTTAAAGCAGGCTGAAAATAGAACAGAATGCGCCTTCAGGTGCATTTTGCTTTACTTTCAACCTGCTTTTTTCAACCTGCTTTTAGTAGTCACCTGTCTTCAAAACTAATAACAAGCTATAAGGAGTAAAGGGTTAAACCCAGCAGCTTTATAAGTCAATTATAGGTCAACCCTGGCCTTAGAGACCATCCTCTTTATAACTGATGGCTTTACCAGCATTTACTATAGAACCACTGTTCAACAGACAAAATCTTTACAATATTTACAGAGGAACCCATGGACGAAAAAAAATAAAGATAAGACTGATTACATTGTCTCTAGCCGAAATAATTTCCTCACAGATTTCTACGATAACTCCGATAACTCCATCACATTACCAACACCTGATTAATGCTGGAAAAAATCACGGCCTGACACTCGGATTATTTCTTGATCATATAAATATTTCCCATAATAACTGTCGTAAAGCTGTCATAAAGAGCGCAGTAAATAGCACTCTTCTTTCAAATCCGATTACTCAGCATTAATTGGCTCAGTCAATCAAACTCTCATGTTTGTTCATCTTTTGTCTGCCAATCCTAAGACATTGGACTACTTAGATACAGTAAAAGTTCCCTATTACGACCAGGGCTCCAGATAAGGGGGAGTTAACTGAACAAATCCAACATTTTTTCACTTATTTCAGCACCAAATCCTATGGTGTTACTACTCATTAGAATTGTCTCTTTGAGACGATTCTAATGAGTAGTGACACCATAGGGTTTAATGCAGAAAAAAAGATTTCATTTTCTGAAATACCCCCCTCATCTGGAGCCCTGACAATTAACCACTAAATAGAAGAGTCAATGATAGTGTTAATGAAATGTACTGGTCAGCTTAAAGGAAGATGACAGTAAAATAGAAAGCTCCTAGGAGTTTCTCTGCTTTATTGTCTTTTTCAATTAAACAGTCACCTGTCTAAAACACCAAAAATATGCCTTTTTTGAGTTGTGGAAACTACAAATTTAATTCTTTTAATATCTACATTGTCCTTATGGATTTTTCCAATGATATGCCTATTTGTATGGTTCATTAAGAATCAATGGGTCACTGTTAATCAAAGCTACTGAGCCAGTTATTTGCCAATAAACAGATTAAATGTAAATGCCAATAAATAGATGCAAATTAAATAATACAAAAATATGAACAATTAATTATATCAAAGCAAGTTTTATTTACAGTCAAGGTCCTAAACACTTACAGCCAACAGTGTAGACCCTGATGAGATGCTGCATACATTTCTTCAAAAAGACTAATTTCTGTATTACATTCTGACAATCTTTTTTAACTTAATTAAAATTACTATTGCAAAAAATTTCTTTTGATGATAGGAAGCAAGTCATTTATTTTTTCAGGTACGGTAATAAAACGGCAATTTCAAAGGGGTCAGCCATTGGCAAAAAACAATCGGCGCCCAGCTGGAAGTTGTATGGGCCGCGATAACAGAACCTGCAGGAATCTTCCCCTCCCAGATAGGAGCCATACTAACAACATCATTATAGTCAAGTTTTGCAAATTCTTGCCACTGAATCTTGATGTAAATATCTACAGATGTCAGACATTATAAATGAAGAGAAATTTCTGCCTTTCCTCGTATCAACACGCCAATTCTTCAACACCATTACACTGCTCAGTCTTCAAATGGACTTTTCTGTTTTCTAATAAATGACCAGTCCAGGTAGAAACTTAAGGGATTTGTCTCCAAAAATGTTAAAATATCGCACACAGTGCAGACCCTGATCAGAGGGCTCCTAAAGGAGCCCTCTGATCTGGGTCTACACTGTTTGCAAAGGATGTATATATCCAGTATCTAGCACTATTAGAATTAACCCTATTCTTGCTGTGCGAGACTCTACTGGAATTCGCACACAGTTCAGATCCTTATCAGAGACTAAGTAACCCAGTATCTGATCAGGATTCAAACTGTTTAACAGTCATATTTTGATTTATTCAGGTAAAAAGACATTAAAACTTAAACTTTGAAAATCTATGAAGGCAATATTATTGCAGCAAACATCAATTATATAGCAAAAGGGAAATCTTTGAAACAGCAATTGGCAGCTAGTTTTGATTTCTGTAAATAGTTTTTATCCAGACCAGTCTTGGAATAACATTAAATATGGTCCAGATCAAAATTAAGGGACATAAAATCAAAGTTTCTTCCAATTGAAAACTTTAAAAAGATCATTATAAATCAATTAGTTGGTATCAGTTTTGAAGCCTACAATGTTTTATCATAGTTAAGCGTTACGATTTTTTTGTTTTTTCGCTACTACCGGTCCTCAAATAGCATGCGCTGGAATTGAGCACAGTGGGAAAATGTTAAGCGACGACAGATTTGTCTAATTCTGCACCTGCTGCTACGGTTACAGATTAGACGATTAGCTAAGACAGAAACCACGGCCAAAAAACAAGCAACAGCCTACACAACAAACACATGACAGTGAAATAAAATGCCTTTATCCTAGGAAAACATCTTTCATGAAATCATGTTCAAACGTAAAGAAATCACAAATGCAATATGCACTTAAATGTAGAAAATAATGATAACTTTTTGAAATTTCTATCTATCTTTATCTGAGTGGCAAACAGTTTGGAGCCTGATCAGACGCCAGGTTACCCGGCGTCTGATCTGGCTCCAAACTGTTTGCATTGGAAATAATAATTTTCACATAAGCAAGTCTGTTGGGAAAGAATAATATCTTCTCCAATTTGTACCTACTATTCATGTTAATTCTATTATCAGATTTTACATCTTAACAGGTTTATTTCGGATTTTATAATTATTCTAGATTTTGCTTCAAATTTAGTTCACACTTCATGTTCCTTAAACTTTATCATAAATAGTCACCAGTCAAACTTAAAGAGGAATTTTATTCTTTAATTGCTTTCAATCTGCTTTAAACTGTAAAATTATTTTCTGGTTTAAAAAAGGTTATTTGCAATTTAACTCAAAAACAGTTTATGCCCTTTTTCATGTAATAAACGAGGTACAAACAGTTTGAACCCTGATCAATCCATGACTGTATATATAGGTTTGACAGGAATCAATATGTTAAGTTTCTATTTATGTTCATTCCCTGGGGTTATTTAGTAATAACATCTTTACTTTTAACAGTCAAACCTGTGTCAAGTGGCTATTTTTTCCAGAATTGTTGAACACTCCAAAGACAGTGGACTCCTAAATGCAAAACAAAAGTAAAGCAAAACGCTCTTTAAGAAGTATAAGAAGCATTCTGTTTTAGTTTTGTCTTTGGATTAATCTGCCATCTGCATACTTGACTGATACCTTGACTTTTTCAATATTCAATAAAAAAAATTTATGGGCTATTCTACTTTTGGAAAATGACAAGTTCATGTCGATTTCTAGGGTTGTTTTTAGAAACTACCCTTGAAATATACAAGTCAAATGAACAGAAACTCTGTTAAGAGGATTCCTGAAGGAACCCAGGGTTCCAGAAAAGAGGAAGTAAACTGAACAAACTTGTCACTGATTTCAGCACCAAATCCTAGGGTGTTAATACTCATAAGAATCGTCTCGAAGAGAGGATTCTAATGAGTAGTGACACCATAGGGTTTAAGGCAGAGATACAGATTTTAGTTTTTGAAATACTCCTCTTATCAAAGGAGCTCTGACCTAGAGCCAAGTCTTATCAAGGTCTACACTGTTTGGAAAGTATATATACACATTTGCAGAATATAAAATCATTTATTTAGAGCAGCCACTTCACATTAAGTTAGACTGTAACTCAATACACCATAAAACCTACATAGATCATTGATTTTCATGACAATTTTATTACGAGCACCGCCCTATCTCTGTATGAAGTTTAATGAGATTTTCTATTAATTAACTGTTAAACGTGCAAGGAATTTATTATAACTTTACTACACCACTGGTATATTAAATTTTAAAATCTGTAAACCCCATCACCTAAATGTCAACTCAGATTTAACTAAACAGAATCCTTAACCCTTAGCATGGTGGAGAAGAAAAAATGGAAACCTTTGCAAACAGTTTGGATCCTGATGAGACGCCGTGCAACGCGGCGTCTCATCAGGATCAAAACTGTTTGACACTCGCACCCTGTTTTAGAAATAAATGTTGAAAATTCTATTTTTAGAACTGCAGCAGACGACAATTGTTGCAGACGAAAAAAAATTACCCAGCATTCAAAGGGTCAACAAAATCCAATGACAAGTAGCTAGGACACAAGGGAGATAATTCTGACTACCGAACCGTATAAATGCTCCTCTCTATTAGGAGAGTCAGCATTGAACCATACCGTATTTATTGCGTAACTGTTCATTTTTATCGTCGGCCAATTAGATTTGAACAAAGCCTTGAATAATCACCATGTCATTATCTTGCTAATTAATTCTGCGTGATTGACATGTACATAATCACGGCACATTTCCTACACTTTCTTTCACCGACTTTTTCAATTTTCTTTTCTAGTTTTATTACAAAATTTTATGGTTGGTTGATCTGGAAATTTGCACGTTATGACATCTGTAACAAAAACGTGACGTAAAATCAACGAGGCGAGCGGATTGTGAAGAATGTTTAGGTGCTTCGCACCATATGCTACTGTGAAAATAAGGCGTAGTAGTTTAATTACCTCCAAGAACAATGACTAATCCCAGTCTACAAGAAAACCCAATAATGTCCACTAAATATTGACTGGGAGGATGAGTTTTCTGTCCCTTTTAATATGTCCACTAAATATTGACTTTAGGATAAGTTTTCTGTTCCTTTAACTCTTTCCTCCCTGAAACTTTAAATGGACAATTCCAGTTTCCATTTTAGTCTAGTCCATTTTAGACTTTTAAGGGTTGTTTTTGTCAATGTTAGGCATTATGACAAACAGTGAAGACCCTGATCAGAGGGCTCCTTTCGGAGCCCTCTGATCTGGGTCTTCACTGTTTGCATAGGACATGTGTTCTATTCACATATAAACTGTTTGAAAACCACGCCTATATACGGGACTAGGGTTCAAAGAGTTAAACCTTTTCCAGTTATCAATAAATATTGACACTTTTATGAAAACAATTTGTAGACACCCACATCAAACGGATACTGAAGACTTAGTGACTAATTGGGGTCTGCACAGTTTTCATATGGGATCTGTCTGACATTATTCCATAGTCTTTCCTGAGGAAATTTTCCTTATTTTTTAGCCAATGAAATATATGAAATGATAGAATCTGATGTTCATAATAAGCAAGCAGGGAGAGAAAGGTTAAAAACAAGATTATATAGCAACAGGACATTGGTTATGTGTCTCATAGTTCTTATTTTCTAAAAGTAGAATTGTCTATGGGTTAGAACATTCAGCATTGAAATGGTTAGACAACAGACATTTTACCGATGTTTTCAATCCTTTATTTGTCTCTTTGTAGGCCAACATAACCATCAATCAGAGCACCAGATAAGGGTAGTTTTTCAAAAACTAAAATCTTTATTTCTGAATTAAACCCTATGGTGTCACTACTCATTAGAATCGTCTCGAAGAGACGATTCTAATGAGTAGTAACACCATAGGATTTGGTGCTAAAAATAGTGAGAAAATGTGGGATTTGGTGAAAAAACTACCTCTTATCTGGAGCCCTGCATCAATGTGATAACTTTCTAACATTTTACAACAGGAACACATATCTAGGATTTCAGTAATGTGTCATACAGACTTTGAAGACGGATTTCCTGATTAAACCTTTTTTCTCAAAGTAAATCCTGTTCAATCCCTAAAATTATCTTTTTCTTATAGAAATAATGCCTTGTCATGCCTTAATGTATTCCTCATAGAAGTGTCTTTTAATGTTTCCTATTTAACCTTTTACCCATAGACTGTTTCTAGAATAGAAAATAGGTGACCACTTAATTAAAGCAGGTTGAAAGTAAAGTAGAATGCACCTTAAGGCGCATCCTGCTTTACTTTCAGTCTGCTTTAAGCTACCATCTGCTAGAAATATTTCCAATGATGCATATTTATAACTGTAAATATTGGAACTATTTTCTTCAGTGGAGTAATAAATTAAATGTGTTAAAATGTGAATCTATGGACTTATGGGTTAAAGCTGACTCAATTTAGTACTGCAGCCAAAGTCATGATGCAATAAAAAGCATTTGTAATGGTATTTCTATGAAGAAATATGATATGCACAGGGCTCCAGATAAGAGGGAGTAAACTGAACAAATCCAACATTTTCTCACTTATTTCAGAACCAAATCCTATGGTGTTACTACTCATTAGAATCGTCTCTTTGAGACGATTCTAATGAGTAGTGACACCATAGGGTTTAATGCAGAGATAAAGATTTTAGTTTTTGAAATACTCCCCTAATCTGGAGCTCTGTATGCATGAAAAAGGAGTTCAAGTATTGAGAAGAGTTGAAATTTGGTTCGATACTCTTCTAATTCACCAATGGCAAAGCTTGTCCAAGAGACCAATGACATGGTTAACATTTTGCATGCTCTCCGCCAAACTAGGATAATCTTGGCAAACAGTTTATAGATCCTGTAACCAAGCGTCTCATCACAATCCTATTAAACAATCCCATCACTGACCCTATTTTGAAAGAAGAATAAAGAAATTTCTATTCCTAGAACAGTAGCAGACGACAATTGTTGCAGACTACAAATTGGCATTCAAAGAGTTAATCTGCACTGTCTGATAAACCAAGTCATCAAAACCTTCCACACCTAAAGGGTTGTTAGCATAAAGAATAAAATTCAACTGCGTAAGAGCTGTCTGTAATTAACTCTTGTGCATGCTGGGTAATTTTTCATATCAAACAATTTTCACCTGCTATTGTTCTTAAATTGCAAGTTTCAAAATTTCTTTTCAAAACTGGGTCAGAGTGTCAAACAGTTTGTATCCTGATGAGACGCCGCGTTTCGCGGCGTCTCATCTGGATCCAAACTGTTTGCACAGATAATCACGATTCCACCACTAGCATGCAAAGTTAATACATTCTGAAATTCAGAGTCATAAACTCTACCATTCCCAGTCATAAACTCTGCTGTTTCCGACCAAAATCCCAGTCCACGAAAAAAAATTTGAGACAAGAAGCAGACAAGTTCTTTCAAGAAACTAAAACACAACTGCCTTTGTAGATGAATTTGCAATAAAGTAATTGAAATTTCTGAAAATTAGTATTTGTTGGTGTCTTTTCTGCATGGAAATAAGAATTATCTTTATCTTTCCAAACACCATAATGTTTGACAAAAAGACTTCAGCAGAGCCTAATATAAGGCCAGTTTTTCGAAAATTATACGGCCAGATTTTCAAATACTTATTCCGATATAATTAAAGCCAGTATTTCAAATAGTAAACTCTTTTAAGGTCTCTTCCAAACCATATTTTGTGACACATTAACTCATAAGCTATAAACAATTATTAATGCTTATCTCAATACATGCTAGTGGATTACAGTGTGACAAAATGAGTCAGTATGAGAATATTGCACAATGCGTCAATATGAGTCAGTATGGCTTAATGGGTTATTGAGTAGTCACTATTATAAGGTTTGCTGCAGACATAGGAGATAAAGCTAGAAACCTTTCAGAGAATTTTGCATTACTTTTATCCTACATTTAAGCTGCAACCTGCCCTAAATATACTAAAAATATATTTTCCTCTCAGTGGTTTGTCAATACACTTTCGGATGTTCATCTACTATATAAGCTACCTACTGCTAAATCACAGTTTCGGAAATTAGCCTTGCTTCAAGTATAGCACTTCAATCACTTTGTGTTCAAACATTCAATATTGTTTTCTTAATTTACGTTGTGTGTCTTCCGGAGTAAATAAATGAGCGTATGCAACTTTTGCAAACAACTTAAAGCTTTTGTAATTTGTGATGGCAGAGTAATTACGCCGCGAAAATTGAAGATGGAACAAACCTCCTTGTAATAACTTACGTTTTATGGAACTGGCAGAATATTGCTCGTAGTGCTAAAATCTAATGAAATCACACTTTTAACTTAATACCTACAGCCTGCTCTGTGAATTCTTCAATTTTGCTGTAACAAACCGAACATAATGTGCAGTCAAATCCGTGTTACAGGAGCGTTTGATTTCTGATGAGACAGCAGCTTTATAGGTTGATGCTTAATGCAGGATAAGTGTAATGCAGAAAGCTCCTAAAGGAGCTTTCTGCATTACTTTTACCTGCATTAAGCAGTACCCTGTCTCTGGTTAATGCAATGCTTCTTAATTAAATTGTTGTAAAATACAGGTTTTATTTTAACGATCCCCGGAGCATTACATCAAATATCCTTACAATGATTAAAATTGCGGGCTCGTTTAAATGTACAATCAACTTGTAGCTTTTAAATCTATTTAATTCATTTACTTTTTTTTTCTTCTATGCTCGTTCATTTGTTTTCTGTGAATTGAAGAGTTGCGCAATAATCCTTGGCTCATATCAGATGCAGAATCTATTTATATTCGATCAAACCTCTAACTGACATTACCTTTAGTTTAATATTTAAATTCTTAAATCTACTGATCACCTCGAACTTGTGTTAATCAGTTCACTCAAACGAAGATGAAATTCACGTCTCTAAGACACATGCAGCTTCTGCATTTAGCAGTCACCTGCATTTACAAACCTCTATTCTTCTTCAATGAAAGACCGCTTAACACAAGTTTGACAGTTATACTGGAATTCAACAGCATTTTCTGGCGTTTTTAACAGCGATGACGTTTTAACAGTGATGAGTCTTTCGTCTGAGGTTTTGGTGGAGTGTTTAAAATATCAGTTTCATCTTTATGGAAACTGTAATGTTCTCGTTTGTGAAATGCAAAGTTTTCAGTCGGCCAGGATAAGAAATACTTGGAACTCTGCCTCATGGTTTAGCAGTGTGAGAAATGGTGAAAAGGTGGATTTCAGAACTTTCATGGTTTTTTGCAGTCAAGAATGGTTTCTCAGGCTAGCATTGTCATCACTATAATAACCTTCAATCTGCTGTAAGTCGGGTTAACCCTTACCCACATAGAAACATCTTTTCTTGCCTCTACAGTGCTCCCTCCCGGCAACAGCCCTCTGAACAATGATTCCCTCCTTACAACAATGCTTGACGCTTATCCCCAAACAAGACTATTATGTTTAACCCTTTCACTGCTCCAATATTGTCTGCTTTTTTTTCCTCAAAGTTACATATTTTGACAGAAATAATATATTGACTTGTGACAAACAGTTTGAATTCAGATGAGACGCCGCATAAAGCGGCGTCTGATCTGGATTCAAGTTGTTTGCAAATTAATGCATGTCAAGTCTTAATTTTCCCTCCCTATAACAATTCCCTCAGAATAACTCACTCAATCTTTGCCTCCCATTTGAGATGGAACACTGTATATACCTATTCCACAAAGACATCTAACCCTTCCTTGATCAAGAACAGTATTCATACCAGTCTGTAACTAATTGTTACTATGCCAGGCAAGTGGCTCCTTTACCTATTACTCATTAACCCATTACCCCATAAATACGCCTTTTTACGCCTTTAATATATTCCTCCACTGAAGAAAATAGTTCCATTTCATACAATCACAAATATGCTGCATAAAAAATATTTTCTATATCCAAGCAGATGGTAGTTTAAAGCAGGCTGAAAGTAAAGCAGAATGTGCCTTAAGGCACATTCTGCTTTACTTTCAACCTGCTATAAGTTGTAAGTCACATGTCTTCAAAAGTGAAAACAGGCTATGGGGTAATGGGTTAAATACACCTATAATTTAATTATCCACTGAAGAAATTAGCTTAACTTTTAGTAGGCTGAAACTAAAGCAGCCAATGGGGTAATGGGTTAAAAAGTATAAACAAGATATTGGGGGGAAAAATACCACAGTATTGGCCAAAGTCGGTGTTTTTTCATCACCCCACTAAATCAACTTCCTATAATACTATAAAAAAATATTTTATTGGGCATAGCTGGATCGGCTGCACATTCCTGCCACAGTGCGACTGCACAATCAATTACAGAGATTTACAAAACAGCACTGCCAGTGCATGTTGACAAGAAAATTGCACGCTTGCAATCATACGCCACCAGCATGTTGGGGTGGGGGGATAAAATGCATGCAACAATTGGTCTGCAGACAAGCAAAAGGTGGAACATACTGATGCTGGAACAAAATAAAATTATCATTTGAAGTCAAATATTAAAATTGCCAATTAAGTGCCCTACATAAAGGACTTAATTGGCAATTTTAATTTAAACTGGGTCATTCCTGATATAACTCTTTCCTCCCTGAAACTTTAAATGGACAATTCCAGTTTCCATTTTAGTCTAGTGAATTTCTGACTTTTAAGGGTTGTTTTTGTCAATGTTTGACATTATGACAAACAGTGAAGACCCTGATCAGAGGGCTCCTTTCGGAGCCCTCTGATCTGGGTCTTCACTGTTTGCAAAGGACAAGTGTACTATTCGCATGTTCACTTTTTGAAAAGGACGCATATAGGCGGGACTAGGGTTCAAAGGGATAAGCAGTCAGCAAATAAGTAAAATGAAAACCCTGTTAACCCAGATGAATTGCTGTAGAATAAATAATAATAATAATAGTAATAACGACTTATTGTACGTGGATAACATATTTGGGGTGTAAACCAAATTTCAATATGGTCCACAAAACCATCAAAGGAGAAAACTTGGGCTTGATATAAGACTGGGTGAGAATGAACAATGTCTTCTTTATGACTCAACAAACCCAGGCGCCCGTTTCATAATCCTTCGTACTACAAAAACGGGAGTAAGTCAAAACTTTAATACATTTAATTTCTGATTTATCTATCTAATCCTGTCTTGTGACATCTCTTTGGAATCCTTTCTTCCAAGACAATTCCAAAGAGATGTCACAAGACAGGAGTAGATGGAGAAATAAATAATAATTGAGACTTTTATAATCTGACTTACGACCGTTTTTGTCGTACATTTTATGAAACGGGCCCCTGGGGCCTAGTCCACTCTGTGTACCGTTAGAGACAGCGAGCTATTTTTAGACTCAGGCGCTGTCCTCACAGGGCGGCACCCATCAAAAATTAACTTGTCGTCACAGGGGTTCATTGATGAGACTACCTTGGGCCCATCTTACGAAACGTTGTACAACAATATTCTAGTCAGATTCTAAAGTTCTCAATTTCTATTTATTTCTTCATTTAATCCTGCCTTGTGACATAGTTTTGGAATGGTCTTATAGAGATGTCACAAGACAGGATTAGATGGAGAAATCAGAAAATAAAAGTATTTTAAAGTTTTGATCGACTTGTGACCATTTTTGTCGTACGTTTCCTCCTAAGACGGGTCCCACAATCATATGGAAGAGATGATTGTAATGAGTGGCATGGGGTTGGGAGAAGAAATAAGAACTCAAGTATTTAGAATCCTCCCCTAAATCTCTTCAGCTACATAAAACTCATGATCTTATCAAGGCATTTCAGATATCACATTTCTGGGTGTAAAGTATACATTTTCAAACTGCTTTAACAGTTTTTAAATGAGGGAAATTTCACAAGGGTATGGGATAAGGATAAGGGCTTGTGGTGTTATTTGTTTTTAAAGATGACATTTAAATTGTGCGTCCTCTAACTAATGAACACTTTAATTTTAGCCTGAAGCGTGATCAGCATTACTCAAGGTCAGAGCCAATTAATGACAGAATGCGAATCTGAGGGTCACAGCGTGTTTTATAAACGTTGTTTTAACTCAAATCTCCCATAGCCTGTTTCTGGTTTTGGAGACATCGTGACCAATTTAAGCATATTGATATGTATTAACCCTTAGCCTGCCAAATAAATTGTCGTCTGCTATATTTTTCGTCTGCTTCAAGTTTCAAAGTGCTTCAAAGTTGCTCAAAATTGCTGAAAATGTTGTCCGAGTGTCAAACAGCTTGGATCCGGATGAGACGCCGAGTTACTCGGCGTCTCATCCGGATCCAAGCTGTTTGCATATGGAGCTATAGTCGTGAGTGGCAGGCTAAGGTTTAAAACCCCGACCCTTATATTCAAGACAATTCTAGGTACAGTCTAGGATACATATTTATATCTATCAACACCATGTACAGTACAACCTCTCTATTACAACCACAGAAAAGAAGGTCAATTGATGTATGAAATATATAGGTGACAGCTTAAAGCAAGGAGCTTTCTGTTTCACGGTCACCTTGCTTTAAGCAGTCACCTGTTTTAAGCATAATTAACACACTTCAGTGGTTGTAACAGAGGGGTTTAATTTACTGTATACTCATAAAATTTACAAACAGTGTAGACCCAGTGTATACTCATTACATTTGCAAACAGTGTAAACCCAGATCAGAGGGCTCTTAACTCATTTTGCAAAACTGAGAAAATTGTTCCACTTTATAGAATTGTGAATAATGCACCATCAGAAATATTTTCCATATCCTAGCAGATTGAAGCCTAAAGCAGGCTGAAAGTAAAGCAGAATGCATCTTAAACAGAATTAGTTTAAAAGGTGAAATACACACCATTAAGGTAACCCATTCTAAAACGAATTAACACAGTTAGAATGTTAATTCCAGGGTCAATTCTCTGATAGTTTTATCTGTAACCCATGCCAGTAGACAAATTAGTTAAATAATTATGTAATTCTCCTTGTATTCAAACATCAATGGGAGGTTTGTTTAATGTGAATCACAGAGGTTAAAGGTCAATTTGACTGGTATGTGTGTGTTGATGGGATGAGAAGTGGTTTAACCCTTTACTATACCCCATAAATACACCTTTTTACACCTTTAATATATTCTTCCACTGAAGAAAATACTTCCTTTTTATACAGTCATGAATATATTTGTACAATTTTTTACAGTCACGAATATATTAATTTTGAACCATAAGAAATAGTTTCTATATCCTAGCAGATAATAGCTTAAAGCAGGCTGAAAGTAATACAGAATGTGCCAAGCCGCATTCTGCTTAACTTTCAACCTGCTTTAACTCGCTGTTGATCATCTTTCTTTAAAACTAGAAACAGGCCTATATGGAGTACTGTATAAACCCTTTACCCCAATTGACTTGTTTCTAGTTTTGAAGACAGGGTATTCACTCTAACCCATTACATCATTGATACTCATTTTTTACACATTTGATAATTCCTCTACTGCAGAAAATAGTTCCAATAATATGCAATATAAAAATAGCAGATGGTAGCTTAAAGCATGTTGAAAGTAAAGCAGAATGTATTAAAGGCACATTCTGCTTTACTTTCAACATGCTTTAAGTGGTCAACTGTCTTTAAACCTAGAAACAGGCTGTTGGAGTAAAGGGTTAAAGCAGGTTGAAAGTAAAGCAGAAAGTGCTTCAAGCTACCCGCTGGTTGGATGTACAAAATATTCTTGATGCTGCAAACTCATAACTGTATAAATTGGGATTATTTTCTTCAGTGGATGAATACATTAGGTGTAAATAGGCGTATTTATGGAGTAATGGATTAAACCCTTTCTGACTAAACTTGTGTAAATGGATCAACCAAGTTTTCAAACACCACAAAAAGTACTGAATGATGAATAGGAAAGACAACACATATTTCATATGTGGAATTCTATTATATACTTGGCGCTAATTTACTTTCTATGAGTGGAAAAAGGAATCTTGGCAGTCATCAACTTGTACAGTGAAGAACTGCCTTTTCAACTACTCAAATAAATAGTCTTTGACAGTAATAAACAACAGGTGAAAACTTAAAGCAGGATGAAAGTAAAGCAGAAAGCTCTTGTAGGAGCTTTCTGTCTAACTTTCATCCTGCTTGAAACTGCAACTGGCTTATATGCAGAAGACAAGCTAATGTTTTGGTTGATGGTAAAAGTGGGATACATATGTACCTTAATGATCAAGCTGGGTATTAGATTTAATTCTGTTAATAACTTATTCATTGTTTGTGATGATAACTAATGAGGTTTGTAAACACTGTAGACCTGTAGATCAGACAGCAGATAAACATACATTAATTTCAAGAAACAACAAATACAAAGTTATAGTTTTGAAGTCAAACCTGTGTTTGGCAGTCATTCACCAGAAGATGAAAACTATCTTTAAAGGCAGGCGGTTACAGTTTATTATGTATCAATTAAAAGAAACACAGAGAGTGCTTTACATAATGGTTAAGGAAATATTGCAGTAAGTCACAAATGGAATCAAAATTTTGGGAGCTTTCTGAATTAGAATACAAATGTAGTTGACTGTGTGATATAGGATAACAATTAATGCAGAAAGCTCTGATATGAGCTTTCTGCATTGCTTTATACCTGCAAAAAGCACACACCTGTAAATGACTGCTTGTATGTTTTCTAATGAATGTTCTATCTTATCCCATTACCCTATAGCCAGTTTCTAGTTTTGTAGACAGGTGACTACTTAAAGCAGATTGAAAGTAAAGCAGAATGCGCCTTAAGGCGCATTCTGCTTTACTTTCAGCCTGCTTTAAGCTATAATCTGCTAGAATATTGAAAAATATTTCTTATGCTTCATATTCATGATTTTATAAATTAAAACTATTTTCTTTAGTGGATGAATAAAATAGAGGCGTAAAAAGGTATATTTATGGGGTAATGGGTTATACCAGTTTGACATTATACAGCATATTAAGGGATAGAAATAGAGAACCAATTACTTCTTGGCTTTGGCACCACTACTGATAATGTGACGCCTTGAGCCTCGCAGACACCGGGACAATAAAAAAACATTCTACCACTCACGCCCTCTTGTCATAATAGCCACAGTTGCTAATGAGTCTACTTAACTGATACCAACTGATAAGCCTAAATATCTGTTAAGTTCTGTTTAGGTACTGTTACACCTTTTACGACATAATTATCAACCGCCATATTTTCTACAGCACTGCCAGCTTCATTGTTATGTTTTAGCCATTAGTCCATGTACAAACACAATACCATTCACTTGAATATAGGCAAACAGTGTAGAGCCAGATCAGATGGCTCCTTAGTTGCTTTACAAATTAAATCTCTTAAGCCTTAAACCTTTACCTCAGAGCCTGTTTCTAGTTTTGAAGGCATTTGACCACTTAAAGCAGGTTAAAAGTAAAGCAGAATGCGCCCGCCACAAGGCGCATTCTGCTTTACTTTTCACCTGCTTTAAGGTATCATCTGCTAAGATATAGAGATTTTTTCGTATGATACAGTCATGTTCATGGATGTAGAAATAAAATCTATTTTCTGTAGTGGATGAATAAATTAAATGCGCAAAAAGGTGCTTCTATGAGGGAAAGGGTTAATGTCTACTAAAGTGGATGTTGGCAAACACCCCAAAGAGTGTAAACCCTAATGAAACGTTGTCTAAAGCAATGTCTCATCAAGGTCTGCACTGTTTGCTTTTTCATATGAAACATTTAGCTGTATGGACAAACACTGCAGTGCCTTGAGATCACCATTGTATATCTGAAATGATATCTTCCAGCAATGATCCCCTGTGACGGCATGCTGATTTTGTGACAGGTGCCGTCCTCAGTAAAATCACCTGCACACAAAATCATGGATTCCAAAATAGCAAGAATGACAAATAGAGCCTGCCATTAAACATTTAGTAGCTGATAATAGTTTTATGTATGCAAAGTAAGGCAGACTTTTTACATTATTAAGTTGATAGTTTTAATCTGATGTTTGCCTTCCATCAATCATACAGACATGTGCAAACTAACCAGTTGATATTTGAACCAATAAAAAGTCCCTAATCACACACGCTTCCCATTTCTGTTTGCTTTAGCAATTTTTTCAGCTCCTGTTCTAAATCTTTTAATAACAGAGTATTACGGCAAGCTCTATTATAAAACATGGAATCATATTGATTAGCGGGCTGAAATTTCATTGTTTTTTCACAGTCTTACTTCTGTTCAGATATTAACATCAAACGATCTGTTAGTACCCTTTAAGACAGGTACCAGCTTAATGCAGGACATAAGTAATGCAGAAAGCTCCTAAAGGAGCTTTCTGCATTACTTTTGTCCTGCATTAAGGAGTCATGTGTTTTAAAGGATATCATTGCCGATTCAATGAAATTGGGCTGAACAAACAGTTTCTCTGTACTATGAAAGAACAGAAAATGTCACTCATGATCATGTCATTTAACTCTTTCCTCCCTGAAACTTTAAATAAACAATTCCAGTTTCCATTTTAGTCTAGTCCATTTCTGACTTTTAAGGGTTGTTTTTGTCAATGTTTGGCATTGTGACAAACAGTGAAGACCCTGATCAGAGGGCTCCTTTCGGAGCCCTCTGATCAGGGTCTTCACTGTTTGCATAGAACAAGTGTACTATTCACATGTACACTGTTTGAAAAGCACGCCTATATGCGGGACTAGGGTTCAAAGAGTTAAATAACACGTACAGTAATATATGGGTCAACCAAGAGGTCTGCGAGGGAAGACATGTCGGTACCAGTGGTTATAGCAATTTGAACAATGGTATTGCAATGTCAATCAGATTGGATCCAGATCAGATTGCAAGTAAATTTGCATCTGATCATGACGTTTGTTAATCCTTTACTCCATCTATATATATATGCCTTTTTTGACATTTATTTAATTCTTCTACTAGAGAAAATAGTTCTCATTTATGTTCAACATGAATATTTCTTCTATCCTAGCAGATGGTAGCTTAAAGCAGACTGAAAGAAAAGCAGAAAGCGCCTTAGGGCACATTCTGCTTTACTTTCAACCTGCTTTAAGTAGTCACCTCTCTTCAAAACTAGAAACAGGCTATGGATTAAAGAATTAATTAAATATTTTTAGTATTTCAGCAGATGGCGGCGCTATTGTAGCTAGTGGCATTTATTCAGAATTAAGATGGTTTTATGATCTACAGAAAGTCACAAAGAAACATGCTAGTCTGTATGAAAAGTGTCACAATAAAGAGAAAGTGTGACTCCAGACAGATGGGCACAGAGACAGACAGGGAGCATGGTGATTATCATTTCTACAATGCTCAAGGCAATTGGAATATTTCAAAATTAATATTATTTTTTTTCTTATTTATAATCTTCACCAAATCCTGTGTTGTTATTACTCCTTGGAATTGTCTAAAAATAATACAGAGCTCCAGATAAGGGGAATATTTCAAAAACAAAAATCTTTATTTTTGAATTAAACCCATTGGTGTCACTACTCATTAGAATCGTCTCTTCTTCGAGACGATTCTAATGAGTAGTAACACCATAGGATTTGGTGCTGAAATGATTGAGAAAATGTTGGATTTGTTCAATTTACACTCCTCTAATCTGGAGCCCTGACAATATATTCCAAATAAAAAGTTCCGACAACCAGTCTCCTGCTGCTAATAACTAATGCAATATGTGATATTTTCATAAACTATGTGATATTGAAAACTTGCTAAATATTTTCATATCATTAAATTATTATTTTGTTTATGTAACCAATGCATGACTTTCATGGATCTGCCACTAGTATCCGGGACCACAATGGAAATAAGGGAACTATATTTTCCCTTTTTTGTGCAATCCTTGGTATTGGTGAGCATATCATGTGCATTTTCATGTATATGCATTATTTGTTATAGTTTTCATTATATGTGTATGCATTTGTATTGCCATGTTATGCCACTATTGCCAAAATGAAATCAAGCAATCAATCAATCAATGCTAAGTAGTACCTGAGTATACAAAACTCTGCCCACTATATCGTTCATCTGAACTATTACATTGGCTAATAAAATAAGGAAAACCTGTTCTAGGAAAGAGTGCAGATTCATGTCAAACATGAGATCCAATAAGAAAACAGTGCAGACCCTGATCAGACAGCTCCTTCAGGAGCTGTCTGATCTGGGTCTACACTGTTTACTAAAATTCAATATATGTAAAATAGCAGAAGGGTAAGCAAGAGTATGACTATGGAACTATTTTACAAATGTGAGTAAAATGTAGTTATGGGTGTGCAAAGGGTAAGTGACTGTTATCGCAACATGCATCAGATAACGCATTTCAGGTGGTATCAAGGGAGATAACCCTGATGAAAGCATTCTTTCATCTTACGTCTACAAGCACATGCCCGTCAATGCCAAATCACGTTACATGTTAGGTGGAGGGGAAACATCTGCCAAGACCTCGACTTACAATCACGACTTTCATGCTTCACACAGAGTGAAGAGAATGCAAGAGGAATAGAGATACAGATCTCATAGGAAGTGAGAAAATTCCAGGAAATGCATTTTAATCTTACAATTCGCCAAAATAGAAATACCAATTACACAGTGGTATGGGTACTTTCAATGAATACTACAATAAGTGTTCTCCCTGGATTGGCATTACAGAAAGTAAAGGCATTATACGGAATAAACTGAACATTTCCAACATTTTTGCTGTTTCTCCCTTCAACAAATACAATGTTTGACAACAATAGATTTGTTGTAAAATAAGGATTTTTGCTTTTATAATACATTAGAGCAAAAGCTCAAATCTGATCAACATTACAGCAAAAGCTCAAATCTGACCAATCAAACACTTAAGAATTATCTCAAGACTAAACTCAAATGTATAACATGTATAACCTTGGAACTTGATCTGGAACTTGAATCATTTTGCATAGTGTATGGGCTTCTCCTTATTTCTAATGGTATAAAATGGACAATGCAGCATTATGGCAGCATTTTACCAAAGTCGACACTATTTGCCTATATGTCCTGTCACAGGACTGGGAAATTTGGCACATATGGCTTATCATGCGCTCATTATCCACCGTTTTTTGCCCACCCAAGTGTTGCAAGTCTCGTATTTCACAATTCCATCAGAGCTGAGCAAAAAAGGGGCGGATAAATCTAAACAGAGACCTTTAATCTGATCATTCTAATTTGTAAATTAAAAAACAATCGTTCTCAATTCTCAGGCTAATAATCAAGAGAGAATTGCATCTGGGCTCTAGATCAGGGGAGTATTTAAAAAACTAAAATCTTTATTTTTGCATTAAACCCTATGGTGTCACTACTCGTTAGAATCGTCTCGAAGATAGGATTTGGTGCTGAAATAAGTGAGAAAATGTTGGATTTGTTCAGTTTACTCCCTCTTATCTGGAGCCCTGCTGCATCATTTAGAAAGCATTGGTTCAATGGGGGCTTGGGACTAATATAGTCACATTATACTGACACCATAAATTCTCATTGAATGACTTGGATGCTCCTATGAGAGCTCTCTGCTTTACTTTCAGATCACAAAAAGCAGCAACCTAGCTGTCTTGGCCACGTAATCCGGCCTTCAAAAGAAATTCTGCCCACTATGAACATCTATTATATTAACTATTGCATTGGCAAATAAAAAAGGATTCTCCCCCAAAGGAAAGAGAGTCAGACAGATACTTATTGTCTTATAAGAAAACAGGGCCAATCCTAATCAGACAGTTCCTTCGGGAGTTGTCTGACCTGGATCTCAACTGTTTTGAAAAAACATCAATGTATTACTCAATATTTCAAAGCTATTCCAATGGGACTGTTAAAACCACAATAACAACAGTTCCTGATGTGTTTTTCAGTATGTACATATCTACAAACAATTATAGAAACAGTCCAAAAATAACTGATTACAAATGTTAGTTCAAGAACCTTGGGTATATATACTTGGCCAGGCATTCTCCCCAATGATTTATGAAGCTTTAACAATGATCTATCTCTATAGTTTTCTTAGTCTAACTCCATGTCAGCTTCAATGTCTTGTATTTTTTATCAATCTCACCTTTACACAAATTTTATCTGAGCATCAAACAGCTTGGATCCAGATCAGGCCCCACATATGTGGGGCCTGATCTTGATCCAAGCTGTTTGCAAAAGTTTTCAATAATTTCAAATTTTCATCACCAGCGTACAAATAGAATGGTCTATGTCATTAGTCTTGAGAGTCAAACTTCAGTAATGTTGCATTTCAGTGCCAGAGTTTCCAGAATGGTTTTGGCACATACTCAATACCATGAACAGTTCACCCATTTGTGCCTTGCAGTGGATTCGTCAATGCTTATATATTCGATGTATTAGTCCAGTTTTGATATAGATGGTGCCTGGTCTAAATTTTCATATAATTGAAATTCTTATCAGCAAACAGTGTAGACTCTGATCAGATGCGGCATTAAGTGGCGTCCGATCAGAGTCTACCCTGTTTCCTTATACAGACTGATATTTGCTCAGAATGAATATAGGTGGTATCTTCAAACATGTCAAAAGTAAAGCAGAATGATCCTATAGGAGCTTTCTTCTTCATTCTTGTTCAACACCATTGACCTGTTTAAAACATACTCATTACATTTGCAAACAGTGTAAACCCAGATCAGAGGGCTCCTATAGGAGCCCTCTGATCAGGGTATACAATGTTTGCTAATCTGCAGCAGTATTTATTAAACTACCCAGAATTCCAAGTAGACTTGTTTACATTTTGGTAATTAAAAAGATCCACAAGGGAACTTAATAACCCACAAGGGTTACTTAGTGAAAGAGTTATGGTGCCTGGGTGGATCTATTTTCCTCAGTGGATGAATAAATTAAAGGTGTAAGGCCTAAGAAGGTATATTTATGGAGTAATAGGTTAAAACATAACACTAAGTTATATCATACAATGAATGACCTTATTGTTGATCAAAGCCCTGTTGAAATGTACAATGTGATGAGCAAGCAGGGATACTAATAGACTGTGGCACTGTTCCTGGAGGCTGATCACTAATTAGGCTACCTCTATATCACCTTCCAGTGAACTCACAGACAACCTGTTATCACTAATTGGACAACCAGTGTTCTCCCATTTAATTGGGATTAAACACCTCTTTAACCATTTCAACACTAGAAAATCTTTGCAAAGCAGCAGTCTCTTTAACCATTTCAACAGTCACTAGAAAATTTTTACTTCATCTAATGCTATTATTGTATATGTATGTATGTATGTATATTGGATGTGCAATGATGAGATGTAAATAAAGATTCTATCTCTTTGCAAAGCAGTTTAGATCCCTAGGCAGCCCTCACATTTAACCCTTTACCCATAGTTTTTTTTTCTAGTATTGAAAATAGGTGACTACTTAAAACAGGTTGAAAGTAAAGCAGAATGTGCCTTAAGGCACATTCTGCATTACTTTCAGCCTGCTTTAAGCTACCACCTGCTAGACAGAAAGGAATAACATTTTATTGGCTCATCATATTTGCATAAATATACTCTGAGCAACTTGGATATTGATCAGGTCCCACATTTTGTACCCCTGTTCTCAATCAAAAATGTCTTCAATGTCTTCCATATTGGTTTACCCACATTCTGAGTTTTATTTACAGGTACATAATGATAGATCGGTTTGGACCAAGTAATTAAAGTCAAACTCAGAGACTAACTGTTCTTGAAAACACATAATACAGAGTGGTAAACATATTAGACCACTTGACTCATTTTGAGCTAATATCCAGAAAGAGAACCACTATAACTGCGAGTCCTTTAAATATTCTCTTAATGCTCCCATCAGCATGTTATGCATATACGTTTCATGGCAATTTCACTTGTTCCTCTACCGATTGGCATTTCAACACTTTCCTCTACATAACATTTACTAATGGGGCCGAATATAAGTCGAACGTAAAGCAAATTTTGTCCGTGCTCACCTGCCTTACAAACTAATGGGTTTAGTTGATTCCAATAATGTAAAATAAAACATTTCCAAAATATGTTCTCCAGTTTCTAATGAATAATCACACCATAGGGATTGGCGGAGATATAAGTACTTAAGTATTTGAAATAACACTCTTCTTTTGAAATACTATTATATCTCATATCAAAAAAATTATAGTAAGAGTCTACGTTATAATTAGTTAAATAAGGGCCACTATGGCCCTAAATCGCTCACCTGGTAACCATGTAACTATGTACACCTTGTCACCTAGTTTTTGACCGGGCATGACCCTCATTCTAACTTGACCTTGATTTCAATGAGACAAACATTTTTTTCAAGTTTCATGAAGATTCAATGAATTTTGTAGTCTCTAGAGTGTTAACGAGGTTTTTGGATGATTTGACCTAGTGACCTAGTTTTTGACAAGACATAAGCCACATTTGAACTTGACCTATATTTCATTGAGGCAAACCTTTTCATCAAGTTTTATGAAGATCCAATGAAATTTGTAGTCTCTAGAGTGTTAATAAGGTTTTTCGATGATTCAACCTAGTGACCTAGTTTTTTACTTGGGCATGACCCACATTTTAACTTGACCTAGATTTCATTGAGGCAAACATTTTGATGAAGTTTCATGAAGATCCAATGAAATTTGTAGTCTCTAGAGTGTTAACAAGGTTTTTCGAAGATTTGACCTAGTGACCTAGTTTTTGATGAGACATGACCCACATTTTAACTTGGCCTAGATTTCATTGAGGCAATCATATTGATGAAGTTTCATGAAGATCCAATGAAATTTGTAGTCTCTAGAGTGTTAACAAGGTTTTTCAATAATTTGACCTAGTGACCTAGTTTTTGACCGGACATGACCCACATTCGAACTTGGCCTAGATTTCATTGAGGCAATCATATTGATGAAGTTTCATGAAGATCCAATGAAATTTGTAGCCTCTAGAGTGTTAACAAGGTTTTTCGATAATTTGACCTAGTGACCTAGTTTTTGACCGGACATGACCCACATTCAAACTTGACCTAGATTTCATTGAGGCAAACATTGTGAAACATTGACCAAGTTTCATTAAGATCCAATGAGATTTGAACCTGCTAGAGTGTTAACGAACAATTGTGAACGGACGGACGGACGGACGACGGACATCCAGCGATCCTAAAAGCTCACCTTGGCACTATGTGCCAGGTGAGCTAAAAAATACCAGCTATTAGTGGCAATATTTAACCTGCTTAACCCTTTACTCTACACAAACCCATTTTCATAATTTTCCCTATTCCTCCACAAAAGTGCCAAGCAATAATTCATTTATGTTGTTTAAGGCAGATGGCAATTGAAAGCAAGGTCAAAGTCAAGCAGAAATTCTGCTTTACTTTAATCCTGCTTGAAGCAGTCATTTTATTTATATTTTGACTCAGTCTGGTGTTTGATGGGGGAAGGAATAAATCAGTAAGCAGCATGAAATCTGGACACACTTAGAGGGTGTAGCTGGTTTAACTTTAGTTTTGGCAAAGCAAATATGTAATTTATAATATAAAGTTATAATCTTGTCCATTAGTTGTACATAATGATGTCTATAACTGTCCAGATCAAAGTTGAGAGGCTCAAACATTTAATGGAGATTGAAGTGTCTACCCTACAATTTCAATGACCACTGGCTTTGACCTTAGATCATGGCACTCATGATTTCAAGGAGACTCACATTTAAACCAAGAGCTTTCTCCATCATACTTTCATCTTGCTTTTAACAGACACCTGCTTTAAATAATGAAAAATTAATAATCTCTTTAGAGTGGTTATTAGTTCTATACCCCTAATTAAAACATGGCTTAAGCATAAATTCTGTGACAAATTTTGTGCCAAATCATATGCAATTTAATTACTCGCTTAGAAGGTACTGCTTTATTTTTTTCACAAAGGACTTTAAGTCTGGTCAAAAGGAGTTTTCTGTTTCACTGTCATCTTGCTTTAAGCTGTCACCTGTCTTAAACACATAATAATTCACAAAATTTAGTGGTTGTAATGGATTTTTTTAGAGGTTATACTGTAGCTGAGCATTCTGAGCCTGTTTTGAAAAGAAATTTTGAAAGTTCTACTTTAACTCTTTGAACCCTAGTCCCGCATATAGGCGTGCTTTTCAAACAGTGTACATGTGAATAGTACACTTGTCCTATGCAAACAGTGAAGACCCTGATCAGAGGGCTCCGAAAGGAGCCCTCTGATCAGGTTCTTCACTGTTTGTCACAATGCCAAACATTGACAAAAACAACCCTTAAAGGTCAGAAATGGACTAGACTAAAATGGAAACTGGAATTTTCCATTTAAAGTTTCAGGGAAGAAAGAGTTAAGAACAGTAATGTAGCAGATGACAACTTTTGCAGACAAAAAAACAATATCCAGCAGACAATATTTAATCCCCATTCTATGGGTTTAAGACAACATGTCAGACATGCAAACATGCCAATGCCTGCACATGCATGCACGTCAGGTGTTTAGATATCAGTTATTAGTGGCATCACCTGATAGGCCTGCAGTATCACCAACATAATTCACAGGCAATGATAAACATGCATTTCTGTACTGATATACAAAATATACACCCCTCCCCCTCCTCCCTACAAATAACAGGCAGCTTAACCCATTTCCCCATCAATATGCATTTTACGCCTTAACCCTTAGCCTGCCACTCACGACTATAGCTCCATATGCAAACAGCTTGGATCCGGATGAGACGCCGAGTAACTCGGCGTCTCATCCGGATCCAAGCTGTTTGACACTCGGACAACATTTTCAGCAATTTTGAGCAACTTTGAAACTTGAAGCAGACGAGAAATAAAGCAGACGACAATTTATTTGGCGGGCTAAGGGTTAAATTTATTCCTTAACTTAAGAAAATAGTTCCACTTTATACTGTTGTGAAAATGCTCCATAAGAAATATTTTCTATATGTTAGCAGATTGTAACTTAAAGCAGGCAGAAAGTAAAGCAGAATGCGCCTTAAGGCGCATTTTGCTTTACTTTCAACCTGCTTTAAGTAGTCACCTGTCTTCAAAACTGGAAACTAGCTATGGGGTAATCAGGTAAAAGCAATATGAAAGTAAAGCAGAAAGCTGCTTTACTTTCATATTGCTTGATGTTCTATGAGGAATAGGTAATGGCGTGAAATCGTGTTTGTATATGAAGGAAAAAAATAATATATTGAATTCAGGATAGTGAACCATAAGACTTTAGCAAACAATATGGATCCAGATAAATAACAAATAACATGACATTGTGATCTATGATTATGGAATTTTTGCTTTACTTTTAGCTTGCTTTATTCTGCTACCTATTTTGAAACACTAGAAACCATCTATAAGGGCAAAGTATTAACACAGAGAAAGCACCTCATCATAAACTGGCTGTTAATCCTGATCGACAGAAGCTTTATTAGGAGGTCCTTTAATGCATATCACCACAGGCAAGCTTTCAAGTGTCTATGATTAGTTCTTATTATCTCTAACTACACTTGCAGCATGTCGGAGAGATTGACACGAGACCTGCATGGGCTCCGTACCACCGAGACACCTCACTGCTCATTTTAGACAGCCAATTAGGTCTGGATTTAACCCTTTCTTCCACATATATGTCTTAGAACGCCTCTACAATATATGTGTCCACATAAACATCACAAATGAATATTTATTGATGGTGTTAGATACTGATGGAAGATGAAAAGCAAGATAAAAGTAAAGCAGAATGCTCCTAAAGGATCATTCTGCTTTACTTTCATATTGCTTTAAGTAGCTTTAATTTCCTTCACAGAAGCACATAAGAGTAGCCTCCAGGTAAGTTCCACAACTGAAGACCGGTATTCAATATAGCTGGCCACTGTAAACAAGAGGAATGGAGCTTTCTGCTTTACTTTCATCTTGCTTTAACTACATAACTTGCTTTACTGGTTTAAGGGGTGTGGCAACACATTGTCTTGTTTATAAAGCTAAAACTAACATCACTGAAGATAGTGACAAGATGTCATAGTTGGTCTACATTGTTTGCCTATGTCTCCTTTAAGTTAACCCATTACTCCATAAATACGCTTTTTTATGCCTTTACTTTATCCCTCCACTGAAGAAAATAGTTCCAATTTATACAGTTGTGAATATTTAACATTAGAAATAATTTCTATATTCTAGCAGCTGGTAGATTAAAGCAGGCCTTAAGGCAGATTCTGCTTTACTTTCAACCTGCTTAAGTGGTCACCCATTTTCAAAACTGGAATCAGGCTATGGGGTAATTGATTAATCTAAACTGTTTGCTAGACAAGGGCAAAAATAGAGCTTAGTATTATGCTGATCCAAAACATTAATATTTGTTAAAACAACCTCACCTCCAATTTCAGAGTTGTAAAACCATCAGTCTTCAAACCGACAGTACAGATTCATATTTCTGCACAGCAGCTATCCTGACATATGTTAATTGAACTGACAATTTCAAATGGAATATGAAGTATTGAAATCTGGGGGAAATTAGTCAAATTTTTGTCTTCACTGTATGCATAATTGACCCCAGATCTCAGAAACGTGTCAACAGTCATGTCTAATTTAGTGGGGCATCAAACAACAGGATTTATTTGTTTGTTGCATCGGCAAATAAATGTTCAAGCAATAATTCATGAATTTGTTAACAATGTACAGCTTCGGATAAGATGGTCCTTAAGTAAACCAAAGTTTTCAAATATATTCTCCTTCATGTTTGTACATGTACTAAACCCTATGGTGTGACTACTCATTAGAATTGTCTCTTCAAGACAATTCTAATGAGTAGTCAAACCATAGGGTTTGGTGCAGACACAAAGCTTTTAGTTTTTGAAATACTCCCCCTATCTGGCGCCCTGCAAGTTGCGAAAATTTGGATCCAAATGCAAATGCGATTCCCTGTAATACTTTGTACCTCATCTAGATCAAAATTATGCCACTTTGATGATATTGACCCTTTACTCCCTTTAACACATAACTGAAGAAAATAGTTTCACTTTATACAATCATCAATATGAAACATAAGAAAAACTTTCTATATCATAGCAGATGGTTTTTTGATTGATCTGTGACACAATACTGGTAATAAAGCGCCGATCCTAGCAGATGGAAACATAAAGCAGGCTGAAAGTAAAGCAGCATGTGCCTCTAATTTATTCCTTCACTGAAGAAAATGGTTCAACTGTATACAGTTATGATTATGTATCGTAAGAATTATTTTCTTTATCCTAGCAGATGGTCACTTAAAGCAGGCTGAAAGTAAAGAAGAATGTGCCTTAAGGCACATTCTGCTTTACTTTTCAACCTGCTTCAAGTGGTCACCTATCTTCAATATTAGAAACAGGCTATGGGGTAAAGGGTTAAAGTAAACTTGTTAACAACTTAGCCAAATTGTTAAGGTCAGTGTTGTTATCAGTTTATAAATTACTTCAATCCATCCCAAAATTTATTCAGTAACTGAAAGTACGGTACATTTGAAACTAGAACGATGACATCATATCCATGACTATATTCAGTAGTCATCAATCTACCTACCTAATTATGAATCAGAAATCCAATGTAAAATTATCCAGATAATATCACAAATATCTTACAATTACCGTCACTACTAACATCTTATACAGATCAGTCATGTAATATTTCACCCAGTTCAGGTGTATATGAATTTTATTACACTGTACATATCCATATCAGATAATGGGACGTTATATGGCGATATTACACCCCTATTGGTATGCCGCATTTATTCATAAAATTTTAACATGAAAGTGCCGTAAAATTTTGTTAGCTTAAAGATGTTTGCATAAGTAAAGGCAAAGGCCAATTGTGTCAATATACTTTCAGACCCACTGAGTGTCAACAAAGTAAACAGTGTTGACATTTATCGTAATGGTCTTTTACAGTTCAAACAGTCGTTGAGCAAGTCGTGGTCTTTCACGCTATTCATATTGGAAAATGAGATACAGAAAGGATTCAAATAAACCTAGGCCCTCGATAAAAGGGCTTGTTCAATGAATCCCTCCAATATTGGCCCGTGCTGTATAAAATATCAACTTATACAACACAAACTGTATCCCTTTACCCCATAGCGTGTTTCTAGTTTTGAAGACATGTGATGACTTAACTCTTTCCTCCCTAAAACTTTAAATGGACAATTCCAGTTTTCAGGTAAGTGTAGTCCATTTCTGACTTTTAAGGGTTGTTTTTGTCAATGTTTGGTATTATGACAAACAGTGAAAACCCTGATCAGAGGGCTCCTAGGAGCCCTCTGATCTGGGTCTTCACTGTTTGCATAGGATAAGGGTACTATTCACATGTACACTTTTTACAAAGGACGCCAATATGCGGGACTAGGGTTCAAAGGGTTAAAGCAGATTAAAAGTAAAGCAGAATGCGCCATACAGATAACTAATTACTGGTCTAAATTAGCAAACAGTGCATACCCTGATCAGAGGGCTCCTATAGAAGCCCTCTGATCAGGGTCTACACTGTTTGCAAATGTACTAGGTACATTTTAAACAGGTCCATGGTGTTGAAAGAGTTAAAGAGCCCTCTGATCTTGGTCTACATTGTGTGCAAAAAAACATGTTTACATGGTTCCCGTACTGTAAAGGTTTGAAGACCATATTTCGTTTTCAAATGGTTGCGTAAACACAAGATTTGTCTATATATCTAGTTGTAATTCAGACAATATAAGACCCGGTCATATGCAAAATCTGTTTACATTAGAATTATACATATGTAAAATATGTTGGCAATACCTACAGGCATTATTTGGGTTTCAATTATCTACCGTTGGGTATTAATACACAGGAACTATTTTTCTTGGCCGTCTGTAGGTGCTTAGGCTTGAAGCCAACATCTCTGATGCTTTTCTCGGGGATATTATGAGCTATTCGCCATGTATGATTGACAGTCTAGCTGTTTTTCACCCTATCTCTGACATTATATCATAGTATATATCATTTCTCCACGAATAAGCTTTCAACTTGTTCTAACCCCTTCTCCTGACAAGTGTGATGTGTTTTGCCATTTCAAACCATTTGGATCTGGATCAGATGCAAAGTAACTCATCGTCTAATCAGGATCTTAATCTAACTGTCTGACACTGATTTAGATTTCCTAAATTAAAATCAAAATTAAACTTTTTTTCTTTTTTTGAAATATAATTCTAAGATGACAGTTATAGCTACCGGTAGATAATGGTTTTACTCTTTGAACCTAGTAGGGAAGCAGCAGTAGACCTAAAAAGGTTGTATTTTAAGGCACATTCTAATTTACTTTCAGATTACTTTATATTGCCATCCTAGAATATAGAAAATATTTCATACAATGCACTGTATAAAGTGGAACTATTTTCTTTAGAGGGGGAACATTTTTAAGGTATTTACAAACACACCTATGGAGTAGTGGGTTAATAAAAGAGGACATTAGACTGAGATGATGTAAACTCTATCATTAAAAGTAACAAAACATGGTACAGGTGTGTTGGGAATATAGCAACCTTTACATCTGCAATCAAACAGCTGACAAGTGTTTTATAACCATATTAATATCACCCCTTAATGCATTTAACCCATTTACGTACTCCATAGATACTCATTTTTATGTATCTAATTTATTCCTCCACTGAAGAAAATAGTTTTACTTTATACAGTACATAAATATGTACAATACAAAATAATTACACCATCTTAGTAGATAACAGGTTAATGCAAGCTGAAAGTAAAGAATTCTGCTATACTTTCAGCATGCTTTAACCCTTAACCTCATAGCCTGTTTCTAGTTTTGAAGACAGGTGACTACTAAAAGCAGGTTGAAATTAAAGCAGAATGTGCCTTAAGGCACATTCTACTTTACTTTCAACCTGCTTTAAGCTAAAATCTGCCAGGCTTTATAACATATTTGTAATGGTAATTGTTCATGAGGGTATAAACTGAAACTATTTTCTTCAGCGAAGAAATAAATTAAATACGCTAAAAGTCGCTTCTATGGGGGAAAGGGTTAAGTGCTCACGTGTCTTCAAAACTAGAAACAGGCTATGAGGTAAAAGGTTAATGCACAAAACAATACTACAACAAGTAAGAATTATTAGTTTTTTCAGCTATGCCCAACTTTAATGATTATGATACATTTGCAACTGCTTTGGTTTATGATCAGATGCTGTAAAACTTGGTCTTTGATCAGGATCTAAACTGTACAATTCTTGGATTTTGTTCATTAATAAATCAAAATATTGTAGACGACACTTTTAATGTAGACAATTAAAATCAATGCAGGTTATGGGCAAAACAGCATATAGACATGGGACAACAGTAGCTGAGTATCAACTCCTGCTGGAGCTTTCTGCTTTACACTTTTTTCTGCATAAAGCAGTAACCAGTCTTTAGTGAGTTTCATGCTTCTTTAAAGACTGGGTGGTTGATTGAAGCAGGATAAACGTAAAGCAGATAGCCCTCAATGGGTTTTTTTCTGCTTTACTTCTGTCCTGAATTAAGGAGTCTATTTTTTACGACAAGGAAAACAAGCATTCCTTTTAGTGTTGGTAATATGCATACATCAAGGTTTATTGAATTTGCAGACACTTCCACTTTAACAAAGTGTGAAACAGGTGGAAACTGATTGCATGTCAAATTGGTATTAGTTGCTGACTGCTAAGTGCTGGCAAATCCTCGATGCCATATAGTGTATGGTCAGCATGTATACATAGAGAATGCAGTAAAACAGGGCTCTGGATAAGCAGGAATAAACTATTTATTTTCTACATTTTCTCCTTCATGTTTTACCCATTACCCCATATACACACCTTTTTACACCTTTAATTTATTCCTCCTCTGAAGAATATTGTTCCAATTTATACAGTCTTGAATAAGTATTGTAAGAAATATTTTCTATATTCTAGCAGATGGTAGCTTAAAGCAGGTTGAAAGTGAAGCAGAATGTGCCTTCAGGCGCATTCTGCTTTACTTTCAGCCTGCTTTAAGTGGCCACCTGTCTTCAAATTAAGAACAGACCTATGGGATAATGGGTTAAGCTACTATCTGTAAGAATAAAAAAAAAATTCATTATGGTACACATATGCCTAAATATCAATGTATAAAATGGAGGTATTTTCTATAGTGGAGAAATAAATTAAATTAAAGGTGTAAAAAATGTGTATTTATGGGGTAATGGGTTAACTGAACTATACACTTTTATAAACCTAAACTTGTTAATCATGAGAATTGTTAGGCACTTGCTACATGGCACGTCTTCAAAAGAGTTGTTAAATGCTGTGAGCTGGGCCTAAAATTTATTTGTCTGGAGTCTGGGTTAAATTCATAATGTCTTAGCTGATAACTACAGAAGAGTTAGACATGTCTGCACAATACAGAACCTTCACTAATATTTGGAAACATATCCCTTCTCCTGCCTTTAGCTTATACAGTAAACAACCCCCAAATCAGAAAACGGCCCTCTGCGAACAAAGATTCCCCCCTAACAACAATGCTTGCCGCCATTTTACGGAACAAGATAATTATGTCTTACGCTTTCACCACTGCAATATCCTCCGCTTAAAATTGTCATTTGCTTTTTTTTCTCAAATTTACGTATTAGAGATTTTGACAGAAAAACAAAAAGACGTAAGACGAACAGTTTGAACCCAGATCAGACGCCACGTTATGCAGTGTCTGATCTGGGTTCAAACTGTTTGCAAAAGTAAGCACTCTAAGGGTATTAATTTTCCCTCCTTATAACAACTCCCTACAAACAACACACTCAATATTGTCTCCCACTGGGTGTTGTTGTAGAGAGGGAACACTGTATAGACAATTTATTGGAACAGAGTAAACCCAGATCAGACAGATTTACTTTCAGTGTACTTTATAAGCAGTCACCTGTCAGATTGTAAGATTGTTGTCTATCTACATGTCTATTTAGGAGCGGGTACAGCTAGGGCTCCAGATACCGGGGTAAACTGAACAAATCCAACATTTTCTCGCTATCCTATGGTGTAACTACTCATAAGAATCGTCTCTTCGAGACAATTCTAATGAGTAGTGACACCATAGAGTTTAAAGCGACTCGCAACCAGATGGTGCATTAAAAATAGTAATTTGTAAATATGTGTCAAACGCTTATATAAATGGTAAAGAATTAGTTTAGGATAAGAAATTCTGTTTAAAAAAATGTATTTCAATAAAAAAAAATATTGGTCTCTGGTGGGATTCGAACCCGGGGCCCGGCATTGGCGGACAGAAGGCAAAATAAGGGAAACCGCTTAGACCAATGGACCACGGAACTATCTGTTTATCTCGGATCGATTTAACGTATTTCAATGTGTATGGATCGAAAGTGCATACAACTTCGTAATTCGGCTCGTGTTTATGTCTGAGCCCGTGTAGAGAAGCAACAACAACAACTATACCGTCTACTAGTCGGTATAGAAAAACGATGGAAAATATCTAAAAATCTAAGATTCGGTGACGATTCTTGAGACTTTTTTTGGACTGATCATATTTTTTTAATGTCAGAAGCCAAATAATGCCACAAATTTGCTTTTATTTGAGTATTTTATTTTATTTTGACAAGTACACCATCCGGTTGCGAGTCCCTTTAATGCATAAATAAAGATTGAAGATTTTGAAATACTCTTCCAAAGCCCTGGGATAATTTCCAAGTGGAATAGGTAAAGGGGTGACAATTATGTTCCTATGAGGTTAACCCTTTGAGCCCTAGTCCCGCATATAGGCGTCATTTTCAACAGTGTACAGTCATGTGAATAGTCACTTGTCCTGTGCAAACAGTGAAGACCCAGATCAGAGGGCTCCGAAAGGAGCCCTCTGATCAGGGTCTTCACTGTTTGTCATAATGCCAAACATTGACAAAACAACCCTTATAAGTCAGAAATGGACTAGACTAAAATGGAAACTGGAATTGTCCATTTAAAGTTTTAGGGAGGAAAGAGTTATGGGTTTCCCAAATCAATATTGGTCAGAATATGCCTTATTTATTACTAAGTTTCAGCTTAGTCTATATGACACCCATATATAATTGAGAAGAAAGATGATTTCAAACTAAAGCACAACAGCACATTCCTTCACTATAGTCAGTGGCAACAAATTGGTTCAATCAAATCATCCACAGAAGCAAAGACCAATCTTTATTTATGCTTTTCGGTGGATTACCGGAAAACAGCAGTGGATTATCACTTGGTAATCCACTGCAGTGGATTATCACCAAACGCCGTTTTCCCCGTAGGGCTCCCCAAAAATCGTAGTCAATCGTGTCTTATCGTTAAATTCCGGCAGTCCGATTTGTCGCGAACCACTCAACGGAAGAACACGAATCCAAAATCGGGAGCAACGACGTTATTCGGATGACGTCAAATCAATAAATAAGTGACGTCATCGTATGGGAAACTGTTTCGTTAATGTGTTCGATTTAAACTTGGGGCTCAACACGGGGTAAATCATGTACTTTCGCTTTCACAGTTGTCGAACAATTTCGTTTAAAAAGTGGCTTAAAAGCATAAATAAATAGAATAATTGTATTTTTTCAGTATAAGATCGAATTTAATCCATTTCGTGAACATCAGACTGTTATATTTTCACTCGTGGCTTCGCCACTCGTGAAAATATAACGTCTGATGTTCACTCAATGGATTAAATTTCTATCTTATACTGAAAAAAACCATTATCCTCTATTTAAACCAGGTACTAGTTTAATGCAGGACAAAAGTAATACAGAAACCTCTAGTCAGACTTTTCTGTATTACTTTTGTCATATATTAATTAAGCAACCTGAATGTTTTTCTTCGTCCTGCATTGCAAGCAGTCACCTGATGTACATTTTTCATGCATTAAGCAATCGCCTCTCTTAATGATCACCGCATTTCTTATTGAAGCAGTCAGAAGCAGAAAATATTTGTCTGTAGATGTGATCAGAGATTTGCACCTTTGTCGATTTCTTCTAAAACCATAACGAATGAAAATACTTGCCAACCCTTTACTACAGATACACATTTTACGCATTTAATTTATTCCTAGACTGAAGAAAATAGTTCCAATTTATACAGTTATATGAATATGTAATATATAAGACATATTTTCTATACTCTAGCAGATGGTATCTGAAAGCAGGTTGAAAGTAAAGCAGAATGCACCGTTAGGCACATTCTGCTTTACTTTCAACCTGCTTTAAGCGTCGACCTATTTTCAAAACTAGAAGCAGGCAATGGGGTAAAAGGTTAAAGTGCCAAAAAATAATTCCCACAGCTGCCATGCATATTTTACCTACCTAAGTTACGGTAGTCCCAGAACAGTAATCACAATAACTTATAATTCCTCCTTGTACTAAACAAGTCTATTTCCAATACAAACTCGTGATTTCTTCATCCCACAAGTGTGATTCTCTAAGAAAAACCAGATGGCCGCGGGTGTGTATACCGTTTTAACTCAAAATATACAATGCTGAAAACTGCTCAATATATCACTTTATGTTTAATTCTCACAGAAAACTAAAATCCCCACTCTATTAATCACTGAATATAAATTTCTCCCTCTCCCCTCACTTGAATTCGGAACACAAACTAAGTCACTGGTTTATTGTCGTTTAATTGTTTTTGATAATCCCCCCTGGAACAGAATCTCAATAAATATGCAAAATTCAACTCACTGGAATTCATGAATTCACGTTTATTGTTTTGGCTTTTCGGTAATTCCTGTTGTACAATATAGTCGGGAATAGCACTTTTCACAGTAAATCAGTGAGTGAGTTTACAAGACCGAGGTATCTCTCTACCACAGTACCTAGATACAGACACTGTTCCACCCGGCTTGGCTGTCATACGATGCATGCACGGGTTGTAAACCAACCACCAACCATCGCTGTCCTTTTTACAACATCTGCTAGAATTGTCTTCTGCTTATATACTGAAAATGGTTTGGTTCTTCTCAATATTTACAGAAACAGGATCCAAGCAACACACAGCTTGGATCATGATCAGGCCCCACATTTAGTTGGGCCTGATCTGGATCCAAGCTGTTTGCAAAGGTCTTCAATACAAGTATTCTGGGTTAATTTTAATCCTTTGAACCCTAGTCCCGCATAATCTTCTCAAACAGTATACATGTGAAAAGTGCACTTGTCCTATGCAAACTATTGACAAAAACATCCCTTAAAAGTCAGAAATGGACTAGATTAAAATGGAAACTGGCATTGTCCATTTGAAGTTTCAGGGAGGAAAGGGTTAAAAGGGTTACAAGTAGTGTTGTGGTAGAGGCACACGCTCTACTGACATTAGTCATAAAAAGTTCATAAAAATTTAACCCCTTCTCTGCCATGATATCGTTGGCTGAAAATTTGTTGTCTGCTTTAAATACTCAAAATTAGAATTTGGGCATTTTAACCAATTTAAACATTGACATGATTGTCAAACAGTTTGGCTCCTGATCAGATGCCAGGTTATTCAGCGTGTGATGAGAAACCAAACTGTGTGGAAAATACAAGTGCATTCTGGGTAAAGCAATGAAGGGGTTAAATGACCAATAAAATCAACTGGAATCCCATCACCCCTTATACTATCAATTTTATCTCCTTTTCAGAGAGTAGCCAAATAAAAACAAAATTAACATAACTTCTCGAAATTACTCACAAAAGCTAGTGTACGGTCTATATTACCATTGAGTTGAAGTAGCATGCATATTTCTAAAGACAGGAGTGCTTATAATAATGCGTAATAACATTCATGTAGGAGCCCTTCTGCATTAACCCTTAGCCTGCCAGTCACGACTATAGCTCCATATGCAAACAGCTTGGATCCGGATGAGACGCCGAGTAACTCGGCGTCTCATCCGGATCCAAGCTGTTTGACACTCGGACAACATTTTCAGCAATTTTGAGCCACTTTGAAGCACTTTGAAACTTGAAGCAGACGAGAAATATAGCAGACGACAATTTATTTGGCGGGCTAAGGGTTAATTGTATCATGTTATAATCATTACTATGAAGTGTGTATGGGTCTTCTGTTGTATGGTTGCTTAGTGATATTACAAGAGTGACTGTAAATTCAAAATATTCTTACAGTGACCCAGTTGATCAAGATCATTGTTGTGAGTATACAATGTTTTCTAAAGATTTATAATTCTTGACTATTATCAACTACAGTCCTGAAATATATATGCTCTTTGTGATTGCTTAATGAAGAACAAAGTGCATTACTTATGTCCTGCATTAAGCTTCCAACTTACAATCTTTAAGGGCCTCCATTCTATGTTTTTTAAGGTTCTTTCACCACAGCTCTCACTGCATATCAGCCAACATGAAAAACCAGATAAAATGTTTTATTTTAGATTCTTGTCGTTGCCCAAATGTTGTCAGCATCAATTTTTTCAACATATTTGTTTTTATGTCCTACTTCCATCAATTTTCTAAGAAACAGAATCTAAGTTCCAAATCTAAGTTCCAAATAAACTGGATCCAGATCAGGCCCCACTAAACGTGGGGCCTGATCTGCATCCAAACTGTTTGCAAATGTTCTCAGAACGCTGTATCCCCCAACATTATGTGACCATGCAGCTATAAAAATTGTTTCATTTGTGTTCCATCAACCACTGAAGGGTGATTCTGACAAGATTATACAATTTATGACACTGTACTAAATTAATTACAAACCTCACTTTTAGGAATCCAGATAATTAAATTTCATTGGCTGGGTTTTGTAGAGGTTTTATCAGCATTTCAGAATAATTGAGTTGTTGATTTTTTTTTACAGGTATTTGAATTTTCAGTGGCGGATGGGGGAGGAGTGTGTGAATAAATGTCCAATATTATGCTAAATCCTTATTGTGCTAGCGAAGTCCCAAAACCAGAGGGTTAGCAACCCCTTTATCAGGGTCTATACTGTTTGTCATATTTTTGGGACAATGCCCTCAAGTGACATTGTAAATTAACTGGTTGTTTAACCCATTACCCCATAAAATTTAATACACCTTTTATGCCTCTTATTCCTCAACTGAAGAAAATAGTTCCAATTCGAATTATAATGAATATGCAACATCAGAAATATATTCTATATTCTAGTAGGTGATAGCTTAAAGCAGACTCAAAGTAAAGCCTTAAGGCACATTCTGCTTTACTTTCAATTTTCTTTAAGTGGTCACCTGGTTTCAAAACTAGAAACAGACTATGGGATATTCAGGGTTAACAGAAACAGTCAAGCTTACTTCATTTGAAAACTCAGCACTGTTATAGTTATAACACATTACTCCACAGCTTGTTTCTAGTTTTGACGATAGATGACCACTTAAAGCAGATTGAAAGTAAAGCAGAATGCATCTTATGGTGCATTCTGCTTTACTTTCAGACTGCTTCATGACTGTATAAATTGAAACTATTTTCCTCAGTGTACGAATAAATTAACCCTTTACCTGATAGCATTGTTTCTATTATTGAAGATATGTGACTATTTAAAGCAGGTTGAAAGTAAAGCAGAATGCGCCCTAAGGCGCATTCTGCTTTACTTTCAGCCTGCTTTAATCTAAAATCTGCTAGGCTATATAAAATATTTGTAATGGTAATTGTTCATGAGGGTATAAACTGGAACTATTTCTTCAGCGGAAGAATTAATTAAATACGCTAAAAGTCGCTTCTATGGGGGAAAGAGTTAAAAGCATTAAAATGGATATCTATGGAGTAATGGGTTAACCCATTACCCCATAGCTTGTTTCTAGTTTTGAAGATAGGTGACCACTTTTTATGAGGATATTATTTGGAACTATTTTCTTCAGTGGAGGAATAAATTAAGAAAATTAAAATGGCTATCTATGGAGTAATGGGTTAACATTGGTTAGCATGTATGTAAATGCAACAAACTCTACAGGGGCTTTGGGGCTATAAAACTCCCATAAAGATAGCTTTTATCATAGTGGACATGGATAGATCAGTGCCAACACGGCTGTTCCTCTGAGCACACGCCTGTGATAGCCCCGCTCAGCTGGTCAAGCAAACATCGTAAAACTGGCATGACCATCTAATTACCCTCCCTCAGCGACCCTATCTATTCCCTCAGGAGTCCCAGTAAACCATGACCTTGGGCTTGGACTCACTCAGGGCAACAGAAGTCCATGTTCTTGTCCTAATGAGTTCTGACATACAGATATATGAAATAAAATTTGAAACCCACTCCAATAATTATGGAACATGAAGCAAGGACATTGATGTCGGTCAAGATGTTAGATTTTTGTACATTGTATCAAGCAACCATCTGCATTTAAACATTGTATACATCGTTTAACCCATAGCCTGTTTATAGTTTTAAAGATAGGTGGCCATTTAAAGCAGGTTGAAAGGAAAGCAGAATGCGCCTAAACGCATTCTGCTTTACTTTCAGCCTGCTTTAAGCTAGAACCTGCTAGGATATATAAGATTTTTCTTGTGGTACATAGTCATGACTGTATCAATTGGAACTAATTTTCTTCAGTGGAGGAATAAATAAAATATGCTAAAAGACGCTTCTATGGGGGAAGGGGTTAAAAAGACACTCCACACATGTTCAACTGTATTGCGATTTAATTCAATAGTATCATACTGTGTAACTCACAAATCCAATTAACTTTTCAATATTATTCCCAAACAATTAAGCTCATAATAAATGGATACACTTTGTTATATTGTTATTTTTCTATTTTCAGTACACATTTCTTTATTTGACAAGACCAAATGAACTTGTGGAACGAAGTGGTACACTGTCTGAAAGTTTGGAGTTACACCCAAGGGCATCCAATTAATTTCACATGTACCAACCGCCTCCTGGAAGTTCCCATACTACGAGTGTTTACACTGCAAACCTCGCTGCAATTGTTCTGTGGTTATGAGATGAACGATATCCCTTTACTTGTTATATTCTGCAAATAATCTCCTCAAAAACAAACCATTTACCTCATAATTACGTCTTTAACTATTGTTATAGAAATGCCTTCTACAAACTTTTACCCTTTCCTCAAACAAATGCCTTATGGTACATTTACCTACTCATTAGATTAGAAATACTCATAGAATATGCGTTACTATACTGTTCTTATAAATGAGCAGGACTCCAGATAAGAGGGTGTAAACTGAACAAATCCAACATTTTCTCGAAGAGACCATTCTAATGAGAAGTGACACCATAGGGTTAAATGCAGAAATAAAGATTTTAGTTTTTGAAATACTCCCCTAATATCTGCAGCCCTGGTTAACCCTAGCGCCTTTTAGCGCATTCAGTTTATTCTTGCCCTGAAGAAAATAGTTCCAATTTATACATTCATAAATATGTATATTACAAAATATTTTCTATATTATAGCAGATGATAGCTTATGGCAGGCTGAAAGTAAAGCAGAATGCGCTTAAAGCGCATTCTGCTTTACTTTCAACCTGCTTTAAGAGGACACCTATATTCAGTACTAGAAATATGCTATGTGGGAAAGGGTAAATAGTAATGACTTAGTTTACATTGATGTTGAGGGTATTGTCTCTACAATTATCAAATGTCATCAGACAGTGCAGGCCATGCACAGTCCTCTGATCTGGTTCTATGCAGTTTGCAAAGGATGAATATACAATAAAACCTCTCTATTATGACCACTAAATTGTGTTAATTAATTGGTGTTTACGACAGGTGGCTGCTTAAAGCAAGGTTACAGTAAAGCAGAAAGCTCCTTAACCCTTTCCCTCATAGAAGCGACTTTTAGCGTATTTAATTTATTCCTCCGCTGAAGAAAATAGTTCCAGTTTATATTTTCTAAACAATTACCATTACAAATATTTTATATAGCCTAGCACATTTTAGCTTAAAGCAGGCTGAAAGTAAAGCAGAATGTGCCTTAAGGCACATTCTGCTTTACTTTCAACCTGCTTTAAGTGGTCACCTGTTTTTCAAAACTAGAAACAGGCTATGAGGTAAAGGGTTAAGGAGCTTTCTGCTTTACTGTCACCTTGCTTTAAGCTGTCACCTGTCTTTTATACAATCAATTAACTTTCGTTTTAGTGGTTGAAATAGAGAGGTTTTAGTGTATCTGGTTCCAGCACTACAAGTATTAAGACAGAGTCAATATTTAAAATGAAACAAGACTTAACTAATGAAACTGATCCAATTCACCAATTCCCTCAACAGAAGCATGTTTGGAACTTGCTTAAATGGAATATTTTGCATCTCTCATATTATATTACTGGTATCTACCAGTTCTGCACCTTCAGTACCCTCAATATTCAAAGCCAGCAGGCAAACAATAAATATTTACTCTTACATATTTAACAGGAAATAAATCAATGACAGCCAATTCCCATCTATTTACAAAGGTCTCAGTATTAGTTAATACTGAAGTCAGAAGCAACAAGCGCTAAAATGTTCCATTTCCCCTTGTTTACTGTGTAAACCAAGTATTCCATTAAATCTTACCATTTTTTTGCCAATGGCAATAAATTCACTGATAATAACGGTGTGAAAAAGCAATTGGAACAAGTGTTTTTCAGTTTGAGAATGTGAAAACTTCTCCAAGTATTTTGGTCATAAACTGGAGAGTATCGCTGATGAAGACATGATTACCTCCCTTTAACACCTCTGGTAGATTCCAACCTTTAACTCTTTGCATGCTGGGTAATTTTTTGTTCTATATAAATTGTCCTCTGTAACTGTTCTAATTTTTTCTAAATTTCGCTTCAAAACAGGGTCAGAGTGTCAAATAGTTTGGATCTTAATGAGATGTTGCACTATGCGACGTCTCAACAGGATCCAAACTGTTTGCAAAGGTTAATATGGCTCCTCCACTAGCATGCTAAGAGTTGACTCTCTGTCAATGTGTTTTGCTATAATTCTGAAATTGATTCCATCTTCTATTTATATATGGAATCAGATTCTGAGCGACTAACAATTTGGATCCCAACCAATAAATGTGGAGCCTGATCTGGATCCAAAAATAACGCAGCGTCTCATCAGGGTCAAACTGTTTGCCAATGTCCCCTTTCATAGACACTTAGGCTTAAATGGGCTAAGCCTATGAGTAAATAAGTTTTCTGACTTTTGGAAGAACATTGGACCTGAGTATCCATACATATCGTAATTAATCTTAAGTACTATGTACATACGCTGTAGCATTTCATTTAAAATGTATTTTTTAAGATTAAATTTATTCTGGGTTTCTCAAAATAGTAAACCATTTTACCTCCTGAAGTGCATGGGTTATCTACACAATTTTATGGGCCAGTTACTTGGCTTTAGGCAGGTAATTGCAAATGATATTAAACTTTTACAGCAACTTGCCAAAAATCCTGGTGCTCTAGCAACCAGTCTACTCCTTTTCAACTCTCTAAAATCTGATGTTGTATGGATGAGTTGAGTTTTACGGCACTGTGACACAAAATAGATCATAAGGCGCCGATGAATGATGAGATGAGATGAGATGAGGCCATGATTTCAGGAAAATTACTATGGCTAATCTCATTTGTTGCCAATCAGCGTATGGGATCAAATCCACCAACCTGCCTTCCTTTTAGCTCTTTGCAGAGGGGATACTCTCGGTCTGATAAGCAGAAAAGATTCACTATGACAATCAAGCCCCAGAACTGCCTCAAAGTAGGAAGGTCTCTGGGGTCTCTAAAATCTGAGCATAACTCTCAATACACTAACCCATTACTCAATAGCTACTCCAGTGTACACCTTTAATTTATTCCTCCACTTTATGCAGTTATGAATATGTGCCACAATCCTAGCTGATAGTTACGCTTAACCCTTAGCCTGCCAGTCACGACTATAGCTCCATATGCAAACAGCTTGGATCCGGATGAGACGCCGAGTAACTCGGCGTCTCATCCGGATCCAAGCTGTTTGACACTCGGACAACATTTTCAGCAATTTTGAGCAACTTTGAAGCACTTTGAAACTTGAAGCAGACGAGAAATATAGCAGACGACAATTTATTTGGCGGGCTAAGGGTTAATGTAGACAGAAATGTTCAGCCTGCTTTAAGCAACCATCTGTCTTCAATGCTGAAAACAAGCAATGGGAGAACGGGTTAAGCAGACTGAATGTAAATTTAGCAATCCTCCTTTACAAGATATCTGGTTTATTTTCAGCCTGCTTTAAGAAATTACCTGCCTTTAACACTTAACCAATAACCCCATAAATACGCCTTTTTACGCCTTTCAGTTATTCTTACACTGCAGAAAATAATTCCAGTTTATACAGTCATCAATATGCAGTGTAAGAAATACTTTCTATATTCTACAAGATGGAAACTTAAAGCTGGTTGAAAGTAAAGCAGAATGTGCCTTAAGGCACATTCTGCTTTACTTTCAGCCTGCTTTAAGTGATCACCTATTTTCAAACAAGCTATAGGGTAATAGGTTAAAACAGGAGCTCTCAAAACAGGTTATGAGAGAAAGAAATGATGCAGGAAAGGAGGACACAGAGACATGAAGTGAAGTCCCAGATGACGGTGACATATCATGGGTGTATAGCAGGGATAGTGGTTATGCTGGTTGTTGAGACAATTTTTATACCATACAAGTTTTACATTTTATTTTTTCTTTCTTTCGAACAGATAAATTATATTCAATTTGAAAATGATGATTTTTTTTTTTTGTTCAATGTCCATTTAAATAATATCCAATATGGTTGTTGAGACAATTTTTATTCACTAAAATTTTCACATTTTATTTTTTCTTTCTTTATAAAACAGGTCAGTTCTATTTTAACCCATTACCCTATAGCTTGTTTCCAGTATTGATGCTAAGTGGCCACTTAAAGCAGGTTGAAAGTAAAGCAGAATGCACATGAAGGCGCATTCTGCTTTACTTTCAACCTGCTTTAAGCTACCAGCTGCTAGAATATGGAAATTATTCCTAATGTTAAATATTCACAACCGTATAAATCGGAACTATTTTCTTCAGTGGAGGGATAAATTAGAGGCATTAAAATGCGTATTTATGGGGAAATGGGTTAAATTGAAGTCGAAAATAACGATTTTTTTGTTTCATGTCAAAACCCTCATCTGTCAATACTGAAAACTAGTAACCAGTACATGTATATTTTGCACACAATGTAAACCATGGTCAGGGGCCGTCTGATCAAGATCTTTACTGTTTGTTCACATCTTTTGAAACATTTTCTTAAAACACCTGTAAAAGACATCACCATTTGTTCAGTAGTGAATTGTGGAATGGTCTATGAAAAATTCTGCATAAAAATTGAAAATGACCATGACAGCACTTTCAGATGTTCCCACACTGAATTGGCTTGCTTTGGCAGCTTGTCAATTGTCTCCAAATATTGACATAGCACCTCAATACTGGCCCAGAAATTCAAACTATTCACAAACAGTGTGATAATTTTGATGAAATTAGCTAAATATATCTGCAATATCATGTTTAAATGAGGGAATAGTTTGGGTGCTAGGCAACAACAAAGAGATTTGTTTGAGCGCAAGCAAACCTCTTCTACCATTCTAGACATATTCTGGGAGCATTTAAAGAGATCCACAGAAGTGCTTTTTAGTGCATTCAGTTTATTCCTCCACTGAAGAAAATAGTTTCCATTTATATACAGTCATGAGAAGTTATTTCTTATATCCAAGCAGATGGTAGCTTAAAACAGGCTGAAGGTAGAGCAGAATGTGACTTAAGGTGCATTCTGCTTTGTTTTCAACCTGCTTAATGTGGTCTTCAAAACTAGAAACAAGCCAATGGAGCAAAGCAAAAACCTGCTTAACCCACTAACCCATAAATACGCCTTTTTACGTCTCTAAGTTATTCTTTCACTGAAGAAAATAATTCCACTTTATAATTATAGTCATGAATATTCAGCATAAGAAATATTTTCTAGATCCATGTACATAGTAGCTTAAAGCAGGCTGAAAGTAAAGCAGAATGTGCCTTTAGGCACATTCTGCTTTTCTTTAAACCTGCTTTAAGTGGTCACCTATTTTCAAAACTAGAAACAGGCTATGAGGTAACGGGTTGAACACTGAAAACATACTTCTGTGTACGAAAAAGTTTATATAGATAGGGAAGCTATATGTCAGTGCTCGCTGTCAATCTATCCCTGGCTTCCCTCTTATTTATGACCTCCATTACTTCTATTACTTTACACAATGTAAACAAAAACCAAACTTGCACGTGCCATGTTTGGAATCCCAATCCAGTACCCATTGACGTTCTCCAGACTCCGAATGCCACAATGACATATCTTAACACAATCAGTGTCTACCATCCTAAATTAGCTGCACAAAGCCGCAGTTACTACAACAAACAAACTTTTGCAACGGACCAACTTTTTGTAGCTGATGACGTTTACAGCTGTATGAAGGGTATTGATTTTGCGATCGGGTAACGACAATAGATTGACACAGGAATTGTAGGCATTCGAATCAGTATGAAATCTGCCTCCCTCTAACATCAATTCATTTTTTTGTCGTGGAATAGTCATAGCCCAGTTCTGCGATAAATCTTAATCTGCTCATATAAATATTTGTCTGTAGCCGTGTTGTCGGGACGTAATACACCGCTAATGAATAATAGAACTAACTATTAAACCTGTTTCAAGCAATGAAAATGAATGGCTGCAATGACATGTCATTTAGACAGATAATTTGCTTAATTTGCTTAACGCTGAATGAAAGTAATGCAGAAAGCTCCTGAAGGAGCTTTCTGCAGTACTTTTGTTCTGCATTAATAATTATGACTTTATTTACTCCATCGATACCCCATAAAGACATCTTTTTACGCCTGTATTTATTTCTCCACTGAAGAAAATAGTTCCACTTTATACAGTCATGAATATGCACCATTAGAAATATTTTTTACATTCTAACAGATGATAGCTTAAAGCAGGCTGAAAGTAAAGCATAGTGTGCCTTATGGCACATTCTGCTTTACATTCAACCTGCTCTAAGAGGTTACCTGTCTTCAAAACTGAAAACAACCATTGGGGTAAAGGATTAATTAACACAGTTCTAATAAATGTGTTCATATAAAGATTCACTGAAAGTAATAAAATACCATGACCTATCATAAATTGAGGATATTGTTGGATTCTTTTTTATCAGTACAATAATCTTAAGAAATAAGTAAAAGTCAACTTACCTTGTGAATAGAACTGGTATTCCTCTTTCAAAACACTATCCCTTCACTACAATCACTGAATTATTCCCCTGAAATGAGAAAAGATTCAAAATTATAACGCTACCCCAGCAGGCACACAACGTTGTTTCAACGTTGAATCAACGTTGATTTTCCGTCGTAACGTTGATCAACCTGATTTCAACCATAGACGACCATCCATCGGTAGCCAATTTACAGCCAACGTTGAATCAACGTTGAATCAACGTTTATAATGGTTGTAGATAAAAAATTAAAAAATACTGAAATTGAAATTTCTGATTAATTATATCGCAGTGTTTAATGTCTAACCACGTCGACTATGATTTATCGTTAAAATTAATTCAATTTAGAAAATCTAATGACAACGTTGAATCAACGTTGAATCAACGTTGATAATGGTCGCCCAGCAGTTGATTTTCCGTCGCAACGTTGATCAACCCTTTTTCACCCTTGGACGACCATGGGTCGGTACCGAATTTATTGCCAACGTTGAATCAACGTTGAAAATGGTCGTGGGAAAAAACAAATCGATGAAAATGAAAATTCTGATAAATCATATTGCAGTGGTTATGTCTCATCACGTCAACTATGATTTATCGTAAAAAAATAAATTCAATTTAAAAATCTAATGCCAAAGTTGAATCAACGTTGAATCAACGTTGAATCAACATTGTCAGATAATGGACGTAGGTAAAAATTATTATTTTTTAATAAATAATCATAACAACTTCAACTTAAATATTAATTTGATACTTCATAGTTTAGATGCAAAAGAAATAAGTTCTAAGTTCTTAATAGTAAGCACTGAACTTTACATTCAAGTTTACAATTAAAATGAATAAAATACAAAAAGCAAGAAAAGCAAACCAATTCAATGTAAAAATGTTTAATTATAATTATTATAGATACTCAGCTTACTAATAAATGAAGCAACAATATTTGATAAGCTGTAATCAAATATCTTCCAACGCCCATGCGTTGTCTACTCTACTATTAGTAGAGTAGAGCTCCTAAAACCTAAGTTGAAGGGAGCATTTGAATATAAAACAATATCTGGAGAAAACAACGCACACAAAAACGGACAGCCCACTCGAAACAATGTTGTTTTGACGTTGAATCAACGTCATTTCAACGTTGAAACTTCAACCATTATCAACGTTGAATCAACGTTGAGGTTCAACGTCAACACAACTTTCAAAATCAAATATAAATCGTACGTTGTTTCAACGTTGAAGTTCAACGTTGATTCAACGTTGATTCAACGTTGGTGTGCCTGCTGGGGTACCCATCTATCCATACAATACTATAAATATCACATGTGTTAACTAGCCATGCAATAAACCATGTATGATGAATATCTATATATAAGGGTTGCAAACTTAATGCTGGACTAAAGCAATGCAGAAAGCTCCTATAGGAGCTCTCTGCATTATTTTAGGTCAGCAAACTGAGGTTGTACTGTTATCATGGTAACCATGTAATAATATCTGATATCTCATTTACTCCTTTCAGCACTCAAATAAATATTGCCTGTCTTCGAAATGTCATCTGCTTAAATTGTAGCAATTAAAATTTTCTTCTTACTTGCAGACACACCATTCTGACTAAAATTTATAGCTTGGATCCAGATCAGGTCTGGAGTTATTGGATCTGGATCGAAAATGTTATTAAAGGTCAAGTTAACATATTATATATCTCCTATGCCCAGAGGGTTATATTAATTATAATTTTAATATTGTCTCGAAGATCAAAATTGTTGATAACAAGGAAATCTTTGTTTATAAATTCATGGTTTACACTTTAACCCTTTCAGCACCAATGTCGTATAAAGGTGACCTTGCAAACAGTTTGGATCCAGATCAGACGCCGTGTAACAGGGCGTCTGATCTGGATCCAAACTGTTTGACACTAGTATCGATATTTCTTAAGTCATATCACATTAAATCTAACTTTAACACGTTCCTGCAGACAACAATTAAGCGGTATAGGGGTAAAAAAAAACTCAGATTAATTTGGCACCGAAAGAGTTAAAAAGACAGGTTGCAGCTTTCTGCATAACATTTATCCTGCATCAATCTTTCAGCATTATTTTGAAGAAAATACTCTCCAAGTCAAGTCACAACAATCTTCATTTTGATAGATAAACATCCAGTGTTACTCCTGGAATCCAAACTCATTACAGAGTAATGTGATACAGTTACACCTATCTTCAACGGCCATTCATTAAAGAGGCATCATGGACACTTCTTAAGATAGGGTATTGTTTAATTCAGGACATAAGTAATGCAGAAAGCTCCTACAGGAGCTTTCTGCATTACTTATGTCCTGTATTAAAGCAGCTTTATTAATGTTATAACTACATTACATTTTCAAACAATTAGTTGCTTTATACAGATGTTACAGTAATCATTCTCCCGCCATTCAACAAGATAAGGATAAATAGAAAGCAATCTGCATTTTGCAGGATTTTACAGGGCCGCTTTTGTTTAATTTTAACTGCAGTATTTCAGTCATCTCCCTAGATATATCCGTTAAATTTAACCCCGAAGTTGCTAACGGCAACTTTGATCCCCAATTTTAAACAGTTTAGAACCAGACCCGAATATACATAATTCTGTTTCTGATCAGTTTTTAAGTCATTTTATGACTTAGATGATCGTTTTTGAAAATTTTATGAGGGAAAAGTGATTTAAAAGGGAACAAACAGATGAAGTTTTTGGCGATCGACATTCATTCAGCGCTAAAATAGAGGAAATTTATCTTTCTATTCTCCGGTGCAGAGCGCTGCCTCATTCTGAAGAAAGTATCATCAGTTATTACCATGTCAAATAAAAGACATAATTTGTAAAAGTGAAGAAGAGATATAGGGAAAAGATTTACTGTATTGAAAGAAATGTGGCCATTTCAGCAAATATGCAAATAACCTGGAAAACAGAGTTTTAAGGAAAAACAATTCAATTTCCAAGGAAACAGCATTTTCTCCTACAATGCCACTAAGCATCATGAAAACTCTGAAGATATTACAGCAGGGCTCCAGATAAGTGGGAGTAAACTGAATAAATCCAGCATTTTCTCACTCATCTAAGAACCAAATCCTATGGTGTTACTACTCATTAGAATCGTCTCTTCGAGACGATTCTAATGAGTAGTGACACCATAGGGTTTAATGCAGAAATAATTTATCTGGAGCCCTGATTACAGTCAACCTTGTATTAACCATTTACCCCCATAGCCTGGTTCTAATTAGGAAGACAGGTGACAGTTTAAAGCAGGATGAAAGTAAAGCAGAATGTGCATTAACCCATTACCCCACAGCCTGTTTCTAGTATAGAGAAAGAAGAACACTTAAAGCTGCATGGTTGAAGATAAAGCAGAATATAGAAACTATTTCTTATGGTACATATTCATATCTGTATAAGAAGGAACTATTTTCTTTAGTAGATGAATAAATTTAAAGGCGTAAAATGGTGTATTGGGTTAAGGCACATTCTGCGTTATTTTCAGCCTGCTTCAAGCTACCATCTGCTAGAATATAGAAAATGTTTCTTTTGGTACATGTTTATAACTGTATAAATTGATTGGAACTATTTTCTTCATAGGAGGAATAAATTGAATGCACTAAAAGGCACTTCTATGGGGGGAAAGGGTTAAGATATAAAATACAGACTAGGATAAGGATATAGTATTTCTACTACTAACATCCTTTGGTTTCTACAAATTGTTATGCTGTGAATACTCATTAGAATCATCTTGAATAGAGATCAGAATGATATGGTCTTCACCAAAGCCTATATTATAACTACTCATCAGATCCATCTTAGATATAAGTAGGGTGTGAGGTTACTTGGAATACTTGAAAGATTCACAGACTAATTTATATAACCCAGTTTACCATATGAAAGCATATTACACAGGGCTCCAGATAAGAGGGAGTAATCTGAACAAATCCAACATCATCTCACTAATTTCAGCACCAAATCCTATGGTGTTACTACTCATTAGAATCGTCTCGAAGAAACAATTCTGATGAGTAGTGACACCATAGGGTTAAATGCAAAAATGAAGATTTTAGTTTTTTGAAATACTCCCTTTATCTTGGAGCCCTGTTTCAATAAAACCTCTCCATTATGACCACAACACGAGATACCTATCTTAAATGCTATCCATAAGCCTACATTTCAGTGGTCGTATTGGAGAACTTTTACTGTATATGTTGTCTGCTCAACACGATGTCTGCTTTATTTTCTATGTTGACACTCTCTTCAGTATATTTACTGATTCTACACAATCTTGTTGACAAACAGTTTGGATCTTAATCAGATTCTGAGTAACTTCATAATTATGCACTGAATCAACTGCTCACAAAGGTTTACAAGATCTATTCTCCAATATTCAAAGAGTTTGAGAGTTAGAATCTTGTCACTCAAGAACGTCACTTCAATATTTTTCCGAGGAACTCTTTGGCCATTCCATGTCAGCGGATTGGTCATACTAGATTAATTTTATGGAAATTCGTTCTGGAGCAAATTAAAGTCATGTCAATTTCATTCCAAACATGACATAACAGATCAAACATAATTTGATAGACTTTTCACACACTAAACTCACAGTTGACAAAAACAGGTTTCTTCACTCTAACGAAAATCTCTACAGACTGGTTTGTAACTGCATTACCAATTACCTCATAAATTCACCTTTTTATGCCTTTGATTTATTCATCCACAGAACAAAATAGTTCTACTTTTTGCAGTCATGAATGTGCACCATAAGAAATACTTTCTTTACCCTAGCGATTATATAGCTTAAAGCAGGTTTACAGTAAAGCATTCTGCTTTACTGTAAACCTGCTTTAAGTTGTCACCTGTTAAAAAACCCAGAAACAGGTTACGGGGAATTGGGTTAATCAAAGCAGGAAATGGTAATGCAGAAATCCCTAAAAGTGTTTTCTGCATAGGATATGCCTATTATTAAAATATACTTTGTACTGTGTAATTACAATAACTCCTGTGATTTACAACTACAATTACAAAACCTATTTTCTGTACTGTGAATACAATACCTGTATTAAGAATGACTGTCACTGTCTGCATTGTGTATTGCAAACCAGCCTTGTCTGTACTGTGCTGTATTGTCTACACTGTGACTGTATACCTGTATTGTGAATAGCTGTAAACTGTCTGCATTGTATATTGCAACCATTATTGTTTGAACTGTGACTATTGCAACCACTATTGTTTGTACAGTGACTATTGAAACCAATATTGTTTGTGCTGTGACTATTGTAGTTTTATGTTATTATATATATGTGTTATGATGATGAGCTTGTATGCTTAAGTCAAATAAAACATCTGTTCTGGTCTGTTCTGTAACCACTATTGTTTGTGCTGTGACTATTGCAACCACTATTGTTTGTACTGTGACTTTGTGTGGTGACTATTGCAACCACTATTGTTTGTACTGTGACAATTGCAACCACTATTGTTTGTTGTGTGACTGAAATACCTGTATTTTGATTGTGTAATGCAACCACTATTGTTTGTGCTGTGATTATTGCAACCACTATTGTTTGTGCTGTGACTATTGCAACCACTATTGTTTGTACATGCAACCACTGTAATGCAACCACTTTTGTTTGTGCTGTGACTATTGCAACCACTAGTGTTTGTACTGTGACTATTGCAACCACTATTGTTTGTTCTGTGACTATTGCAACCACTAGTGTTTGTACTGTGACTATTGCAACCACAAGTGTTTGTACTGTGACTATTGCAACCACTATTGTTTGTTCTGTGACTATTGCAACCACTATTGTTTGTTCTGTGACTATTGCAACCACTAGTGTTTGTACTGTGACTATTGCAACCACAAGTGTTTGTACTGTGACTATTGCAACCACTATTGTTTGTTCTGTGACTATTGCAACCACAAGTGTTTGTACTGTGACTATTGCAACCACTATTGTTTGTTCTGTGACTATTGCAACCACTATTGTTTGTACTGTGATTGAAATACCTGTATTGTGATTTTATATTGCAACCACTATCCAGTGTACTGTCAATAAAATACCTGCAAACACTTTCAATTTGAATCTTCTCCAATATAGGTTCTGCATTTCTTTACTGAGAGGTGGCAGAACACAGTTTTGACTGTATATAATCTATCACACAATTTGCAATGTCTTCAAACACAAGAACAAGAACAAATCGCAGGCTTTCAATGATTTAATTACAGCAGGTCTGTAGCAGACACCACACTGTATGGCTTACATGTGTTAGGGGTGTGCCAGTCAGGAGAAAAAGGATGTATTATGAATGGATGCCTGTTTCCCTGCAACTTTCTCCATAACGCAACAGAGCCAGGAAACAGAATTAGCCGCCTTGTTTCCCAGCGTAATTGATACCCTGTCTGTTTTCTGCAACAGGTCTCTGACAAAGAGAACCAAATAAATCTGGTATCACCAATGTTTATTTTACGTGACCCATTGTATAAACCCTGGCAGAGCTTTCTAGCCACAGAATGGCCATAAGCAAAAAGTGTGTTTATAAACAAGTTTGATCAAGATAGGGTCACACTTAATCTGCTGGTAATAAAACAAATGCTCTATGTAATATATATTACAAAGATCCAAAAATAATATTTACTGACTCTCCGTATAATTCATAGGTAATTTTATCACAGCGACTGTCTATATATCTAACTAGAAATCTGACATACAGTCAAACCTTGGGTGCAGTAGCTGTGCTGCCATTTCTCTGGATTTTTGCCGAAATCTTCAGATTTTTATCCTAACAGATGGTAGTTTAAAGCAGGTTGAAAGTAAAGCAGAATGTGCCCTAAGGCACATTCTGCTTTACTTTCAACCTGCTTTAAGTGGTCATGTGTCTTTGGGCTACATTGTACAGATGTTTGATGATTCTAAAAAGAATAGCAATGCACTTAACAATGGTTTGACAGTAGATTCAAACTGTTTTTTTGTCCAATAAGTTTCAGTTCCTTGTTTCAACAAAAACATTTGATGTGGTCCAGAAATGGCTGGTCTGGAGAGTGTTGGAATTCCTAAACCTTTAAGAAACACTCTCTAAGCATTTTTCTTCTACCAAAATCTTCATCTACAGCAATTTTCAGAATTCTGCAAACATTTCTCTTCTTCTTTTACAAATACAATGACTGCCAAAACATCTTAAAATCTAATGCCATGTGAATCACTTAGAGTCTGATCAGGGTCCAGACTGTTTGTAAAGGTTTAATTACCTCAGAATGTGTCCTAATGAGTAATAAGCCTGACAGGGCTTATCAGACTTGTAGAATTTATGGAACACCCCTCAGGTCATGTATAGATTAGGTTTACAAAGAAACACTTTGTCATTCAACACTTGAAGAAAACAAAAGTGGTCTGTTAAATATCACTATTAGGTCTCTGACACATTTCTAGAGTAGCACTTTCGGTGTGTATATTTTGCAAACAGTGTAGACACTGACCAGAGGGCTCCTTAACCCTTAACTCTAATGTCTGTTTCTAGTTTTGAAGATAAGCGATCACTTAAAGCAGGTTGAAATTTTTATATTAAAGTAAAGCAGAATGTGCCTTAACCCTTTACCCAATAACCAGTTTATAACATTAAATACAGGTGCTCACTTAAAGCAGGTTGAAAGTAAAGCAGAATGTGCCTTTAAAGGCACATTCTGCTTTACTTTCAGCCTACTTTAAACTACCATCTGCAAGGGTAAAGGAAATATTTCTTATGGTACATATTCATGGCTGCATAAAATGGGATTACATGTATTTTCGTCAGTGAACGAATAAATTAAATACGTAAAACTGAGTATCTATGGCGTAGAGGGTTAAAGAGCTCTCTGATCAGGGTCTGCAATGTTTGTTTCATTTTAATTTTCTGAAATATTTATTAAAACAGCCTTATAAAAGTAAAATAAACTAGTCATTTTTTCAAAGGTGGAATAGTCCATAATGAAAACACCTGTCTCAGGGCTCCAGATAAGAGGTAGTTATTTCAACAAATCCAACATTTTCTCACTTTTTTAGCACCAAATCCTATGGTGTTACTACTCATTAGAATCGTCTCGAAGAGACGATTCTAATGAGTAGTGACACCATAGGGTTTAATTCAGAAATAAAGATTTTAGTTTTTGAAAAACTACCCTTATCTGGTGCTCTGCTGTCTAACATTATAAATGAGTTTTCTGTAAGTGGTCCTTATAGGAGACACTATGCTAGAACTTCAAGAAAAGTCAGACAAAAATTCGATTTCAGAAAAAAACTCCAAACACTTAGGGCTCTAAAGGTGAGCTATAAAAACTTATGTTATTTGTGTAAAAAACATTCTTTACCATTAACTTGTTAAGTCAAACTTGGCTTGCAATTGCAAACGGTTTGTATTATTGCATGCAAACTCTGCATCTAGTATATGGATCCAACCTGATCGAGACTCGCATCGTGGTTAATCAGAAAACAATACAAAACCTGAATTTTAAACAAACAATAATCTTAAAGCAAATGCTAAATTTAGTAGAGAAAGTGTTAACATTTTGCATGCTAATCGTGACTTTACTAGAATTTGCGGTTTTGATCCAGATCAAACACTATAAAATGAGGCCTCTTTCAACCTTGTGATTAGGTTTGTTCATCTAAAACGGCATTTAAAATTAATTTTTAAAACACATGTGTAGATGACAACTGTGAAACAAACAAAAGTATAGCAGATGAATGGTTGAGTCTAGTCATAATGACCCGTTTACGGCACCATCTCTTATGTAAGGATTACAAAACACTGTACTCAGGAGAAATGATGTAACAGTTAAACTCATTAGTTTTTCACTAAAACAAGTATAAAAACGTCAAAACAAATTATCGTAAAAAAAATTGCCTATAGAAACTAATTCTGTTTTCATGGCAACGTGGTGTTTATGTCGAATATTTCATATGTTTTTACATCTCTTACACTTTTATGTCTGGCACACTTCATTTATTATCTGAATTACATCCTGTGAGACTAAATTACATAATGCTGCATTTCCTTAAAGCAGGCTGAAAGTAAAGCAGAAAGCTGTAGGAGCTTTCTGCTTTACTTTCAGCCTGTTTTAAGTAGCCACTTGTCCGGATGTAAGAAATATTTCTTATGTTTTTATTATGGCAAGGTTAAAGCATTTAAAACCATTTCTTTGCGGAAATGGTTGATGTGGGGAAAGAGAATTCATTATGAAGGAAAGGGTTAAACATTGTTGTCCTACTTCAAATATTGCGGGGACACACCACTCAAGAGTCAACATAAAGTGCTCATATTTGCAATATTTTAAAAATTTATTAATTTTCAAAATTCACCAAAAAAATACCAAACTGTGTGATTCCTGGTTAGATACTCTGCATTTACTTTGCAAATGCCAGCCACGTTGGGGTAAGTAGAACAAGGTTGTCACTGAATAAAATTCAATCAAATTTGCATTAGGCAATCTCTCTACGGATCCGGATCTTAATATCAATAAGTATTTGTGAAACACTGTGACCCCTGATATGACCATGACCTCTAAACATGTAAATGTCATTGACAATTGTCTGGCATGACCCAAGTTATTCTTAGCTCAACAACTTCCTAGCTGAGTGGAAAGCAAATGCCCAAAACTTAACTCTTTCCTCCCTGAAACTTTAAATAGACAATTCCAGTTTCCATTTTAGTCTAGTCCATTTTTGACTTTTAAGGGTTGTTTTTGTCAATGTTTGACATTATGACAAACAGTGAAGACCCTGATCAGAGGGCTCCTTTCGGAGCCCTCTGATCTGGGTCTTCACTGTTTGCATAGGACAAGTGTACTATTCACATGTACACTTTTTGGAAAGGACGCCTACAGGCGGGACTAGGGTTCAAAGGGTTAATTAAGTAGTCTCTATCACAATATTTCATGTGGTTCAAAAGTTATGGCCAATGTTAAATTCAGCCATTTGACCTTAAAATGACCTTGACCTTTGTCTGACATGAACAAAGTTGTACCGAGAGATGTAATTCGTTGGTAAAAACGCTGTTTTACCTTTAAATGGTCAATTGTACCAATTATAACATCTCTCTCTCGACCCGCCTAGACGTGCACGTCGTGGGAGAGGCACAGGGATCTAGTCCATGGCTAAGCGTGGCAGGCTTAGCCAATGGCTGGATCCCTGACCTGAACATCGGCGGGTGTGGCCCTAAGAAGCGCCGTTTTTGGAAGACAGCTACCTCATGGAGTCGACTTTGTCTTTTTTCCTCTTCGCCACTGGATCCATCAACAACTTAGAAATTCTACAGATGGATGCCAGCCACCAACCAAATTCAACTTTGAAGATCCATCATCTGATGTCGAAAACAGCCACTTCGGGAAACCAACTTTAGACCACTCCGCCGGCTGAGGAGACGTCCAGACGATAATGGCGCAAGCTGCGGGATCCTAGAACGTTGGGATGCGGCAGCTATTAGACGCACGTGGGATGCTAAACCTTAGCAGAACAACAACAACATTATAACATCTCTAAGAACATTACAATGTAAATTTTGGTGAATTCTCAGAAATTTCACATGTTGATAATTTCCTTGGGTTTCGCCAACTGGACCTGGACGAGTGTAAAAGTTATCAGAATCCGTGGAGTAAGCCATTGTCAATAATATCTCCAAATTTGGAAGGAATTCTGCAAGAATGTTGGAAGTTATGCGGTGAGAAAGTGATAGGTTCAATGCATTGGAACCTAGGTTTTACCCTAGGTGCTTAGCAAACTTTGAGTAGTATAACCCACTACCCCTTAAAAACACCTTTTTACGCCTCTATTTATTCCTCCACTGAAGAAAATAGTTCCAATTTATACAGCCAAGAATATGTACCAGAATAAATATTTTCTATATCTTAGCAGATGGTAGCTTAAAGCAGGCTGAAAGTAAAGCAGAATGTGCCTTAAGGCACATTCTGCTTTACTTTCAACCTGCTTTAAGTGGTCACCTGTTTTCAAAGCTAGAAAGTAGGCTAAGAGGTAATGGGATAAATTATGTAGTCTCGATCACATACAGTTATGACCAAGGTTACAGTTGTGGACAGACACTGGACAGACCATAAACAAAATGTCCAAGACTATGCCATGCAGGGTGCATATAAATATCAAAAATCTACAGAAAAGCCAAGTTGATTCAGGAATCATACACTAAGGGTCAGATATTTATATAATCAGACAAAAGATAATTGAGTGAAGCATGAAGGATAAGAGATTATTTTTGTGTCAAAGACTTTGTTGGTAAATTGCTGTCTTGATGCCACCCATGTTCTAGTGTACCAAAACAGTACAATCGAACTTCGATATCTCGATCTCGGTTAAGTCGAACATATCTGTATTTCAAAGTTGAAAAGTGGCTAAGCCACGTTTTAACTTTGAAATATGGGTATGTTGGACTTAACCGAACATGAAATAATGCAGATCATGTGTCGAGATATCGGATATATAGTTCGAGTTAAGTGAGTTTGAGATATCGAAGCTCGTCTGTACCATCTATTAGTGAGGTCCATTAGACTTTTCACAACACATCATAGAAATGTATAAACAAACAAACAGACTAATTAACCCACACACTAATGGTAAACTGACAATTATAATCATAACATTTCCTTCACCTAAATGTTCACTTGATGACTGACAGACTTGTTAAAACATGGCACCTCCTTTCAAATGTATATTTCTTATAAATTATGTCTTTAGAAATATTTACCATTACATACATTCTCTCATGAGGTCATAGTAATACAAGAGCCTTTTAACCCTTTACTTTCTAAAATTGAAGATAGGTGACCACTTAAAGCAGGTTGAAAGTAAAGCAGAATGCGCCTTAAGGCGCATTCTGCTTTACTTTCAGCCTGCTTTAAGCTACCATCTGCTAGAATATAGAAAATATTTCTAATGATACATAATATATCCATATATGTATAAATAGGAACCATTTTCTTCAGTGGAGGAATAAATTAAATGAGTAAAAATGAGTATCTAAGGAGTAAAGGGTTAACTAGTTAATGCCTAGACTGTCTATGAAAGTAGAATGTAGCAAACAGTGAACACACTAAAATGTTCTTTAGGCCTCTGCAAAATCCTATCTTGTGACTACTCATTAGAATCCTGTAAAAGGTGCATGTTTCTGATGAGTAAGGTCACAACTTAGGGTTCTGGCGAGATATGAGGATTTTAGTACTTGATATAATCCCCTAATAATCCCCTTATCTGGAGCTTATGATAATGATGTCATGTTGGTTTTGACAAACATATCAGGTGGCAGATAACATTGCTCTTAAAACCAAGACAGCTTGACAGCTTCAAAGGAAAGGGACAAAATAATGATCTCAGAAAAATTATTCATTTTAACCTGCTTTAACCCTTTGACCACTGTCATCAGGGCTCCAGATAAGAGGTAGTTTTTTCAACAAATCCCACATTTTCTCACTATTTTTAGCACCAAATCCTATGGTGTTACTACTTATTAGAATCGTCTCGAAGAGACGATTCTAATGAGTAGTGACACCATAGGGTTTAATTCAGAAATAAAGTTTTTAATTTTGAAAAACTACCCTTATCTGGTGCTCTGCTGTCATGCACCTTTTGCAAACATTGAACCTGTTAAGAGGACACTTGTCCTATCCAAATAGTGAAGACCAAGATAAGAGGGTTTCTAAAGGAGCCCTTTGATAATCAGGGTCTGCACTGTTTGTAACATTGCAATACATGAAAGTTTATAGTTTTGAAGACAGCTGATCACTTAAAGCAGGTTGAAAGTAAAGCAGAATGTGCCTTAATGTACATTCTGCTTTACTTTCAGTCTGCTTTGAGCTACTATCTGCTAGAATATTGAAAATATTTCTTCTGGTGTATATTCATTACTGTAATTATAAAATGAAAATATTTTCTTCTGTGGAGGAACAACTTAAAGGTGTAAAAAGGCGTATTATGGGACAATGGGTTTATACACTTCTGTGGAAGAATAGACCACATGTACATATCAAGCACATAAACATTTAACAAAACTATCAACTTTGTGGCAAAAAATCTGAGAAACTCTCGCTGCACAAGTATTCCCCCATCATCCCTACAAAGACAAGAATTTATCCAGAACTTAGATCTGTCGTATAATCTGACAATGTATCACGAGCCCCATGCGACATCTACAGTCCAAGACACTGTCATCACAATTAATCACCTCTCAATTTGCATGAATTTCTACTTTCCACTACCAGCATATTTTTTCTTCATGTAAAAACCTTGTTGAGGAAGATGCATCAAGAGCGAGTAATTCATCGGGAGTTAAGGGCCCTTTGACATTGTTTTTAACTCTTTGCATGCTGGGTAATATTATGCGGCCATTTTAAAATGTCGTCTGCAGCAGGTATAACTAAAATATTTGCAAAATATTTTAGCAGTTTCTGATAGAATATTGACTTATTTGCAAACAGTTTTGATCTCAGATCAGGCCCCACAATGTGGGGCCTGATCTGAGATCAAAACTGTACATAGAGGTACACCTAAAAGTGTATCATGCATAAAATGGGTTAAATTTTTAAATGCAAGGCATGCTCCACTGCAATAAATTTTCCTATGCAACCATGATAGTATGTGCTTGGCATAAGATTTAAAACTATGGTAAAATATGTGTTCAGTTGTCACTCAAGAGAAAATGAATCTGTGTCAAGCAGTGAAAGCTTAATACAGGGCAAAATGTGGAAAGCTGCACTTGGAGATTTCTGCATTACTCTTGCTCTGCTTAAAGATGCCTTTAACCCTTTCCCAAATAGAAGCGACTTTTAGAGTATTTAATTTATTCCTCCGCTGAAGAAAATAGCTCCAGTTTATACCATTATGAACAATTACCATGACAAATATTTTATTTAGCCTAGAAGATGTTAGTTTAAAGCAGGTTGAACGTAAAGCGGAATATGCCTTAAGGCACATTCTGCTTTTCTTTCAACCTGCTTTAAGTGGTTAGGTGTATTTAATGTCATATACGTGTTATTGGGTAAAGGGTTAAAGTTCTCCATGAGTTTTCAGTGATTGTAGACTGTAAGCAAAGTTTTTACAGTACAATCAAACTAGCTAGCTAAGGCACCATTCTTTCAAGAAAGGAGGCAGTCTTTATAATCCATCGTCTTTTTCATGGAGATAGTTACATTTTCATGCTTAACTCTTTGCATGCTGCATATTTTTTTTATCTGCAACGATTGTCCTCTGCTATTGTTCTAATAATAGAATTTTTACATTTCTTTTCCAACAGGGTCAGAGTGTCGAACAGTTTGGATCCTGATGAAACGCCCATTACGCAGCCCCTCATCAGGTTCCAAACTGTTTGCAAAGGTAATCACTGTGGTACATTCCGCTGCTAGCATGGTAAGAGTTAAAACCATGTCTTGTTATGTCTTAGACTAATAGAAATTGTTTCCACTATTCTGTCAAGTATGACAAATAATGTAAATCCTGATCTCAGTCAGGGCTTCTTCGGGAGCTATCTGAACTTGGTCTACACTGCAATGAAATATCTAAATAATCCCCATAATGTAAAAGTTCAGAAAGAAAACTTGCATGACATTGTATATTACATTATAAACAGGGTTCCAGATAAGCGGGGGTAAACTGAACAAATCCAACAGTTTCTCAATCATTTCAGCACTAAATCCTTTGGTGTTACTACTCATTAGAATCGTCTCGAAGAGACGATTCTAATGAGTAGTGACACCATAGGGTTTAATGCAGAAATAAAGATGTTAGATTTTGAAATACTCCCCTTATCTGGAGCTCTGATAAATATGAAATGTTTATAAATGAACATATTAGAAACCCATTACTTAATAGTAAGCGCTATATATGATAATAAACTCTCTATCTATAAGAACAACTGAAGCATTAATTGTCATAGATAGTCAAAACAAACACTTATCCGGAACAACGTTAGTATGAAGTGTTGGACAGTTTAAGATTGCTCATGCGAAAGAGATTAATCATAACTTCGATTTCCCATATCCCATTATGAACTGTTCAATTTGTGATATCCCTTAATCCCATTTTCGGGCAGATCGTTGTACAGAACAATTCCCTTTGGAGGTCAAAGGTCTTGAAGGTCTGACATTGTTAGAAAAAAAACAGCACGTACAGCAGTATTTACACAATAACGGTATCGCGGCATAACATGATTGATGATAATTGGTTTTGCTCATCAATCAAATTTCTTTGTAGATAGTATCTAGTTATTTAAAGAGATATTGAACCATAGTCCACAGGCAGAAAAAAAATCATGAATCATTTCTATAAAATGATTCTACACTTAAATTTTTAGCGACCGTTTAAAAGACAATTCAATGCGAATTCTAAAACAGGTTATAGCTTATTGCAGGACAATGTAATGCAGAAAGCTCCTACAGGAGCTTTCTGCATTACGTTGTCCTGCATTAAGCTTACACTCATTTGCATTATCTCCTTGCTTGATCAAGTGGTTAACTGATCAAGTCAAATGCTGCTGAATATAGACTTAACTGTATCTCTAATGCTCATGGCCTTGGCAGCGTAAATTCCTCAACATTTTGTAGTAAAGTTCGTTATTCGGTGTTCAAGAATTTCACTTCAAAACTATAAATGCACCGAGTTAGGTCAAAGCCTTGACTTCATTGATGCCCTTATTGAGCAAAATATTGCTTTAAATTTATTTTTTCCTCAGGAATGAAATGAGTAACCTTTAGAGTGTAGGATATGTGTGATACAGTACCTTATAAAGGTTGGAACCTGATCACATGACCGTAACTGTTTAATCAGGGTCCACACTGTTTGTCACTTGGCCATTATTTTGAAAACGGTGGAGGAACATCATTTCTTCTTAAAAGAAGAAAAGAGTCAATATAGGATTCATTATTTATAAATGATTCTGCTTTCAGTTAATTTGTATTGGACCTTAAGATTATAACCCTTAGCCTGCCACTCACGACTATAGCTCCATATGCAAACAGCTTGGATCCATATGAGACGCCGAGTAACTCGGCGTCTCATCCGGATCCAAGCTGTTTGACACTCGGACAACATTTTCAGCAATTTTGAGCATCTTTGAAGCACTTTGAAACTTGAAGCAGACGAGAAATATAGCAGACGACAATTTATTTGGCGGGCTAAGGGTTAAAGGAAACTGGTTATTCGGCGGAGCTGTCTGTTATCTATTTAGTCACACATTTCTATTTAGACAAACATTTGAACCAATCATATTTGATCAGAAATTTAGAATTAAGAGCACCTGTTGAAACTGACTTGTCTGATTGGATAGTAGCCAGGGCTCCAGATAAGAGAATTATTTCAAAACTTAAAAACTTTATTTGTGCATTAAACCCTATGGTGTCCAACTCATATGAATTGTCTCTTCGAGACGATAAAAATGAGTGGTAACACCATAGGGTTTGGTGCTGAAATGAGTGAGAAAATGTTAGATTTGTTCAATTTACTCCCCTCTTATCTGGAGCCCTGAAACAGTAGCCTAGCTGTTTATGCACTGATGTGAGTGTAAAATTAGACACAGCCAGTGTGTAATACTGAGCTTCTATTTTAAGATATGCTAGCAGAATCTGATGTGTATTTATAGATAGACAGTGGCAGCTAGGTATTTTGTTTAATAATGGTTTACTTCCAATTTATTTTAATTGTTAACTATTAATTTTGTACAAATTTACCATACATTGATAGCAATATAATAAATGGCCTCAAGTGAGTTAAACACAATTGTGTTGTTTCATCATTTATTTACAAGAGTGAGGTGTTATAGACCTTGTAAAGCAGGGCAGACTGTTCTGTATGGGCCTGCACAGTTTATCTAGTTATAGTTTGTTTCAAGAAACTCCCCATGAATGAAGTTTGATATACAGAACAATATAATTTATACGCAGATACCCCCCGCAAAGCTATTCAAAAAGTGTCCTCTTACGTCTGATACCGGACACTTTTTTCTGTTACCGGACAGTAATACTTTCTGTTACCGGATACTTTTTACGGGCGTGGTGCACGTGGTGAGCATGCGGTCACCGGTTTAACTCTTGCACTCCCCGGGAATTGACAAGGTAACCCTTGTTATGCTACAGTGGAGAAAACATAATTATTTCCCGTTTAAACGCAAACGAAACGCAAACGCAAAACACAAAATGTAGAAAATAATAACTTTTTTTTTACATTTTTCATCATCTATTTTCATCTGAGTGGCACACAATTTGGATCCTGATCAGACGCCGGGTTACCCGGCGTCTGATCTGGTTCCAAAATGTTTGCAATGGAAAATATAGTTTAAGCGTCAAACGCGTTTATTGGGAAAGAATAACGTTTTTCCACTGTGAATACCGCTTGTCTAACATTTGGAAACAGTTTAGATCCATAATAGACGCCATGTAACGCGGCATCTGATCTGGATCCAAATGTTTGGCACTGATTTTCATCTTTGATTCAATTTGAAAAGCATAAGAAAGATTTTGAGATTCTCCGCAGACGATAAGTTTGATGCAGACGGCAATTCACCACGATGAGGGATAACGAACTTTTGCAAATAATTTGGATCAATATCAAACACACAGTAACTCAGCGTTTGAATAGGATCCAAACTGATAGACACTTGATTCGTGCAATCAAATCCCGAAACTTTGCGTTGGAAAATAAGTGCATTCAGCAATTTCAAAGCAGACGACAATATGACAGTGCAAGAGTAAACAACGCTATTTAATAGTGTGCCAGTTCAGGAGAAAAATATCTGGTCCTTGGTTTGGTTATAAGGAGTGGAAAAGGAATTATATCGGGCTAAAATGATAAAATATTTTAACCTTAAAACTAAATGCTTAAAAAAAGATGTCATCTAAATTGTTAAATACAGCGCTTACCTTATACTAGCTGAATACTCATTCTGAGCGCAGATAAATAAATACGTAGTTATTTTACGGCATGACCCAGCACACAGGCTGCACTGAATGCTCGTGCAAAGTATAAAAAGGACCAATGAAAATAATAGTTGGTTTACGTGAATTTCAATACTTTAGAAATAGATATATTAATTTGCTATATTACATTGACCGCAATCATTATTGACTCGGTGTAAGATATTTATTAAAATCTACGTATAAGTCAGATACAGCGACTTGTTCGCCTTAAAAGTGTACGGTATGAATCGTAATAAGACTGTTTCGCTCGGACGAACAACAAATATGTCCTCAGCTTCGCCTCGGACAATTTGTTGTCGTCCTTGCAAAACAGTATTATTACGATTCATACCGTACTCTTTTAAGGCGAAACCCGTCGTGTATCTATTACTTAATCTGAGGATCTCCTACCAGTAGCTAGGATATGTTTTGCATTTCTGTACATTTATAGTTTTTTAGTCAGAGTTGTGCTATATCGTTGAATGTGTATTTTTTGCTTTTCAATCCAAGATATTACAATTCTTTGAAAACCTCCAATTTCGTACAATTTTGCACACCCATCAACAGCATGAATTTCACCAACCATTCCGCCGAATATCTTTTTTAAAGATATTTCTTGTTTCTAAATGATTATAACTTCTGCAAGACAAAAGGTAAAGCAGAAAGATGCTGTTATACAGTGCTCCCTCCTTACAACACCCAATTGGAGACAAAGATTGTGTGTGTTGTTCGGAGGCAGTTGTTCCTCATCTGGATTCAAGCTGTTTGTTGCTCATCATTATGTTTTTTTTCTGTCAAAATGTACATTATGTGACTTTGAAGAAAAACAGCGGACTAAAATTTTAAGCAGAAGATATTGCCACAGTGGAAAGGATGAACAGAACTCTTATTTGTGGAACAGCTGCAAGCTTCGTTGTAAGGAGGATATCATTGTTCAGAGGGACGTCGTGAGGAGGGAGCACTGAATATATATGCATAACCTTTGTCCTAGATTATGGGTATTTGCTTCTTTGATAAAAGTTCTAAAAATTTACCTTTGCACAAGGCTGCTGTTAACCCTTTACCTTATAGCCTGTTTCTGGTTTTGAAGACATGTGACCACTTAAAGCAGGTTGAAAGTAAAGCAGAATGTGCCTTAAGGCACATTCTGCTTTACTTTCAGCCTGCTTTAAGCTATCATCTTATAGGATTTAGAATTTTTTTCTTATGGTTCATTTTCAAGACTGCAAAAATTGGAACTATTTTCTTCAGTGGATGAATAAATCAAAAGTGCTAAAAGGCGCTTCTATGAGGGAAAGGGTTAACAGGTTTTACTGTACAAAATTGACTTTTCAGAAGTTGCAGATGATAAACACGAAGCAGAAGACAATATTTTCAGCAGACAACATTTTCATCACGGAAGATAAGAATGGAATATTCAGAATGTCTTTATAATGAGCTGGATGAGCATTTGACATCCTACATGATTTTGTAATTACACATGATGCCACAGACTGGTACCCAATTCTTTTAATTACAAATTAGACTGTGATTACTTGAAATGGGAGGAATGGTTGAAAGGTTTTTACCCTTTCTTCTCAATAATCATATTTGCTTAAAAGTTGAGGTCTGCAATTTCCATTTCAAATTAAGATTTCTGGCAATACGACTCAAGAAACCAAGATTGGAGTGTCAAACAGTTTGGAATCTGATCAGATGCTGAGTTACCTTGTGTCTCAAACTGTCTAGAAAGCGAATGAAGTCACCTTGGGCGTTGTAAGGGTCAAACAAAGTGACGGTCTGAAATTTCTCTTACTGAGTCTAATCAAGATTCTCAATTCAATGAAAATACAATAAAATATTCTAGATTTAGAGCTCTGGTGAAAAAACCTGATGGCCTGATGAATCAGAGGTGTCAATATACAGAGTCTGGATCGTCCTTTAACCCTTTGCATGCTGGGTCATTTTTCGTCTGCAACAAATTGTCGTCTGCTACTGTTCTAAAAATAGAAAGTTCTAAATTTCTTTTCAAAATGGAGTCAGAGCGTCAAACAGTTTGGATCCTGATGAGAGTACGCCACGTGACGCGGCGTCTCATCAAGATCCAAACTGTTGGCAAAGGTTATCACGGTTTCATCAGTAGTGTTGTAAGAATTAACCCTGTCACTACTAAATTAATGTCGTCTGCTGCATGATTGTCGTCTGCTTATATCTTGTCATACAATTTTCATTTCTATTTGTAGAAAATAACAACCATACAGTCCACAGCATTGAATTCTAAACAGGCCCCAATTTTCTTGGCATCTAGTCAGGATCTAATCTGTTTACGGACGTCAAAAAAACTGTTGCGCTTGTCTACGTAAGGAATAATCCCGAATCATGGATAGTGACTAGACGTTTTATCATGGCATTGACTATAAAGCTTGAATTTATTGGATATAACAGCTTTTCAGGCGAGACAGACGAGCCATTTATTGTGGAATATCTATTAGTACAATACAACCTTTATTTAGCAACCATTCCCCGATAAGACACTGATATTTCTTGAAATATGTGACCGCTTAATGCAGCACAACAGATGTGCAGAAAGCTCCCTTTGGGGGCTTTCTGCATTTCTGTTGAGCTGCATTAAAGATGTAACAGGTATAATCTTAAAGACGGCAAATACATCTTCCGAATCCACACTTAATGGTTGGCATTATCTGGACAATATTCCTCCATTCACACTACGTTCATTTGCAATTCAATATGCCATAATTCTGTCTGTTTTCGGATTTAGTCTGTTAAGTTTTCTTTCCATCAATCAGTTATATAAACCAAATTTGGTAACAATGAATTTATCTGAACACAGCTAGGGCAAGATGAAATGATAAATAATGTTTCATAACGAATTGATAAATAACAAACAAGATAGTATTATATTTGCTACATTAACTCTTTGAATGCTGGGTAATGTTTTCATCTTCAACAATTGTCACCTGCTACTGTTCTAAAAATAGAATTTTCAAAATTTTCTAGTTTGGATGAAATTGAGAAGCTGCAATTAATGTGCATTCTTTAACCCTTTATGTCATAGATAATCATTACACATTTAATTTATTCCTCCACTGAAGAAAATAGTTCCAATTTATACAGTCAGGAATATGTTATCATAAGAAATAGTTTCTAAATGCTAGTAGATGGTAGCTTAACCCATTACCCCATAAATACGCCTTTTTACACCTTTGATTTATTCCTCCACTAAAGAAAATAGTTCCAATTTATACAATCATTAATATGTTTCATATGAAATATTTTCTATATTCTAGCAGATGGTAGCTTAAAACAGGCTGAAAGTAAAGCAGAATGTGCCTTTAGGTCAGTTCTGCTTTACTTTCAACCTGCTTTAAGTGGTCACCTATCTTTAAAACTAGAAACATACTATATGGGGTAATGGGTTAAAGCAGGTTGCAAGTAAAACAGAATGTGCCTTAAGGTGCATTCTGCTTTACTTTACAGGCGCGTAGCTACCTGTACGCAAAAAACGCAAGTGCGTACACATTGTCCTTAGAAAGTGAAAATTTAAAAAGCCCAAAAATGCAATAAAAACCGGAGGCAGAGGGGGGTCAATGTCCAACTAAATTACCAAGAACAGATAGGTCTCATCTGTGATACTTAAACAGAGTCTGCCAGACTTTTAAGTATCCTAGATTTAACGGAGTCCTGTGCAACTTTACAATTTGAATTGTCTTCGTAAGAAAGACAACTCCGACAGGTATTTGCGAACGTTGTTCAAAGCGTAACTAAGTATCGGAGATTTGTCTCCCGTGCTGAAGTTTGTGTATTGGGAAAATTTGAAATGGCTGAAGGACCACCTTATCCCGATATTTTAAACCAGTCATTTGCTAGTCAAGATGTCACAGACGACGTGAAGTACAATGTATTGACAAAGCGATGGAGCGGAGAGGATCTTCACACGTTTAAATTTCCAACAAGGTAAATATTTTTTTTTACAAAATTTTGTTCAGAGTTCTAGATGTAAACTAGATCTAGATCTATAATTTCTCGAATCAAATTGTTACACTCTATATCACAATTTCAAATTCGCACATATCAGCATGCAGAATTTCAAGGCGTTATGTACATAAAGTGTCACTGACTGTCATTGCGATTTATACAAGATGAAAAAAAAACAGCATGGCAATGCGTTTCGTGTATGTAGAGATGTACAGCTTATATATATCACAACTTTGACTTATAGAACTATGTTGGCTGCGTGGTGTAGTGGTAAGTATATTTGACTCTCATGCGGGCAACTCGAGTTCGATTCTTCCCAGAGTCAATTTTTTTTCTTTAGTTCTAAATATATTTTTATGACAACACAGTGCTCAGTCAGGGGCGTGTGTGGCTTTTGTCCCGTCTGTCCAGCGACCATGTATATCATGATAGTTAATATAAATCATTGGTATGTCTGTCTGTTAATCGATCTGTCAGTCCAACCCTTTAACCTTTGTCATAACTTAAGTACTATATGCGATAGAGATTTCATAGATGGTATGTGTATTCAACTTGAGAGGGTGACATTTAATTCGCTTTCTGCTTTACTTTCACCTTGCTTTGGGCAGTCGCCTTCTTTTGGTATAGATATTTTGTGTATTTCGGTGACTGTTGTAGAGAGGTTTTACTGTATATGACGTTTTGACGTTAACGCGCGAAAACGTCTACAGTATTTCTTTATCGTTACGTCATCAAATTATATAAATATTAATTCCTTGAAAAAGCCTAACGGCGAAACGTTGGAAGATAATTTATTTCGTGTTGGTGTTGTTATTTTTCTTATATTCAACTTTAGAAACTCTTGAGCTCGGTACAATTTGGTTAATGATGTCACTTAGAGGTCAAAAAGGCTGACTTTAGCCGTAGCCATAATTCATATTTACATGCGTTATCAACTCAAGAAGCTCATACAAGTTGGGTAATGTCAGACAAAGGCCAAGGTCATTTACAGGTCATGACCACATCGGGGGTTAAATCGTATTTCACAAACACAACTGATTTTCTTGAGACAATTTTATTTAGATAAACAGTAATACAGAACACACATATAACAGCCCTTTCCTTATTTCGTTTTCACTTTTTCCTTCAGGTACATAGGATCAAGTAGGCGAAAGTTACAGCCGCACTGGTTTGTTCAGAACTCCTGGTTAAGGTACTCAAAGGCCACGGACAGTGTTTACTGCGGACCATGTCGCTTTTTCGGTCCACAAAGCTCAGATTCTCGGGACAAGGCGTTTGGAACAACACCGATAACGGATTGGAGCAACATTACAAAGCTAATTGCTAGACATGGCCTTACTAAAGCTCATCAATCTGCATTGTTGTCAGCTGATGATTTTCTGAAAATAACAGAAGGAAAGTCACATGATGTTATGACAAAAATGCATGATAGTCATCAATCTACGGTTGCAAACAACAGAGAAATACTTAAATGTATCATAGACACAATAGTTCTCTGTGGAAATCAGGGATTAGCACTAAGGGGTCACGATGATGAGAGTGGCAATTTTGTTAAACTTCTGCAATACCGCAGCAAAGACAATTCCTTGTTACGAGAACATTTGTTAAAGAAAGATGCCAAATACAAATACACATCACCAGACATACAAAATGAAATCATTGAAATATGTGGTGACATGATTGTTGGGGACATTGTGAAAGAGTGTAACAAAAGTCCATGTTTCGGCTTTATTGCAGACGAGGCAACAGATTGTTCAACCATGGAACAAATGGCGTTGTGCGTTCGCTTCTATGATATCAACACAAAAATTGTGAGGGAAGAGTTTCTGGGTTTTGCCGAATGCAACTCCACAACGGGAGAAGCTCTTACAAACAGTTTTTTAGCAAAACTCCAAGAAAAGGGAATAAATATTCAGAAGATGAGGGGTCAGGGGTATGACGGAGCTGCAAATATGAGCGGAAAATATCGTGGTGTCCAGGCTCGTGTGCGGGAAGTCGTTCCTGGTGCTTTGTACACACATTGCAAGGCACACAATTTGAATCTGTGTATAATCCATGCTTGTAAAGAACCACTTGTACGCAACGCCATGGACACCATCCAAACCATAGCGTTTGCATTTGACTATTCTGCTAAACGATTGCTGGAGTACACTGACACACTTGAAACAGATGATAGAGCCAAGGATCAGATGGACGGACGCAACAAATTAAAGACTCTGTGTGAGACAAGATGGGCCTCGCGAGCAGAAGCTCTTTACACCTTTAAGGCTGCATTTACCACAGTACATTCAGCTCTGACAACACTAGCAGGTGATGGCGACGGAAAGGCCAGTATGTACCAAAGTGCAATTTCCCGATTCGGCTTTATAGTTACACTTGTAGCAATAGAACACGTTTTGTCTGGTCTGGTCAATTTGTCAAATTTTCTACAAAAGAAGGAATGTGACTTGTTGGCAGCTGTTCAGCATGCTAAGGAGGTGAAACGAGTGATAAATGTCGAGAGAAATGATCCGATGGTTTGGGAGACTCTATACGACTCTGCATGCGACTTGGCTCAATTAATTAACGTCCAGCCATCCATGCCCAGGGTTGCACAGGTACAGTGCCACAGACCCAACATTGCGGCTCCTGACATAACAACGTACTGGAGACAAAACTTATACTTACCCTTCGTCGACCACATGTTGTCGGAAATTGACCTTCGCATACTACAAGCAGAACCCCGCTACTGTGCACAAACTCTCCTGCCTACGCTCGTGCATAATATCACAGATGTGGAAGTTGATGCTATGTACGATGTATTCTCCGCAGACCTTACAGCAAGTCGCATCACATTCCATAGAGAGGTTCAGCGCTGGCGAATGAGGTAATCGCTCTGGGTTTTTTAAACTTCTAGACTGTTTGATTAGGTTTTTACTTTGTTTCACATGCATCTGTGGAATATTTAGTTATTACGGCGATGCCTACGTACGCCAGAGAATATCCGTTCATTTGTTCTGTTAAAGACATTTCCTTAATAAGTCCATTGGTGTTTATTGCTTTCAGGTAGCTACGCGCCTAATTGGAAATAAATATAAAAGCATGCAGTATAAGCTATACCAATCTCAGTTTACCTAGTGAGGTCCAGATATACTCATACTTCAGAGTTTTTTCAATGATTATTTCTAACCAAACTATCAAATATATCGAGCCTAACATGCACGACGCTTCAATGATTCACAGTAATACAGGTATGCATGAACCGCATGAATTTTGCAAGGGGACTGCCTGACTAGGCGTTATCACCGAAAGAGGAAATACCTTTAACCATCTATATAACTTGCTTAGTGCAGCTAGAGTATTAAGGTGGAGAAGACAGTTAATTATAATGCCAAACAGGTTTGATTCTGATTATGTCCCACGTTACGCATCTGGGGCCCGTTTTACTAAACTACTTACGTACAATTTTTTCGTAAGTCAAAATGTTAAATTTTAATTTATATGTTTTATCATCACTTGCTACAAACAGCAAATAGCCAGATTAGAGGACGCGCTTGTAGCGCGTCCTCTGATCTGGCTATTTGCTGTTTGCAAACGTTTATAATCGAAAAAATAAGAGTTAAACGATTTTGACTTACGCAAATTTTTTGCGTAAGTCGTTTAGTAAAACGGGCCCCTGGTCAGGATCAGAAATATTTGAATGGCAGTGAATGGGGGTATTGAGTAAAACATTATTACACTAGCTGCTGTTTATTGAGAAAAAGGACTAATCATATAGAGCGAATGGTGTTAATGTTATTATCCGATTTCTGACTTGGTTGAGTTATTTTAATAGCAGATCAGTTTATAATGGTAAATATAGGTAACAGGGTAACATCGCATATATATTCGTACATTTTCCTTCGTGAGATAAGCATGATCCTCGTGCAGCAAGAGACCGCTGCACTAATTTTTATGAAATGTTGTTTTTTCCCAATAAAAACATATACGCTAAAACTATGATTTACATTATAAAACAGATTGGAGACAGATCAGACCCGTTTGCCCCTCAGGTGGAAAAGATAGAAATTTCTAAAAGTAATTGTCTCCCGTTTAGTGCATTGCGTTTGCGGTTTTTTAACGGGAACGAATAATGCCTTCTCTACTGTACATTACGCACAATAAATACAGCTATCCATATCCCTATATATGGCTGACAGTAGACGAATCAGCCAGCACGGTACTCATCCCTTTTAAACTTTTAGAATGTTCCAATCTAAAAACTCTGCCAAGTCAGAAGAAAAAACTAATAATTCAATGTTCACTTCAGGTGGCATGGTGTCGACAATGAGGACGCTCCATCCAACATTCAAGATGCACTCGGCAGCATTCATCCAGACCTGTATCCTTCGATATACATGGTGCTGTGCATACTGATTAGCATGCCAGTATCTACAGCTACAGCAGAGCGCTCGTTTAGCGTAATGCGACGGGTGAAAACCTATCTGCGCAATACTATGACGACCAATAGGTTGTCGGGGCTTGGACTGCTTAACGTCTACAGAGAAACAGAGTTGAACAGTGGTGCGGTACTGGATATTTTTATGCGACGGAAAAACAGAAAACTTGCATTAAATTTGGATTGAATGGCCAGATCTTGCAGTTGAAGTTAGAAATATATGGCGATATGTTTCTGAAAAGCTCACGTTGTTATTCTTTTAAATACAAATAAACATATGTTTCCTCTTTGTGGATTTGTCGTTCACGTCTTTTCTTTCATTTTCAATTGTTTTTTGCATAAATTTATACTATAATATCACTTATTTTGAAGGTGCGAAACGTCTCCAAAACGCACCAGAGACCATCTAGAAAAAAAAATTTCCCGGGGGAGCATGCCCCCGGACCCCCCTAGGAGGTTTGCGTACACTTCCTATTTGGTCTAGCTACGCCCCTGCTTTAAACCTGCTTTAAGATGTCTCCTGTCTTCAAGACTAAAAACAGTCTGTGGAGTTATGAGTTAACGCATTACTCCATAGATACACATTTTATGACTTTAATTTTCACCCTGCATTCAAACTGCTAAAACATCAGTGAATTACAAGTATCAGGAACATTAAGGCAATTGAGTAAAGCACCCTGAAAACATGGTGAATCACTGGGAAACGAATTTGATGTTTAATTTACAAAATGATCTGAAAGTACTATCATCTGCAACAATCAATCAAAAACCTTTTCCCCTACCACCTTTATCCTGTACCTCCAAATACAATCCGGGGTCTGGATAAGACAAGAAGTTCAAAAAAAAACTATTTCATCATGTTTCGCCAAACCCTATCTTGTCACTACTCATTAGAATCTTCTCTTCCAGACATTGGGTTTAGAGGAGAAATAAGTATTTTAGATTTTGAGATACTCTCTTTATCAAGAGCTCTCATAACAATGTATTGCTAATAGGTTTAAATCCAGAAAAAAAACCTTCTCTAAATGTCAAATGAAACCATATCTGTAATACACCTGGATTAAAATCTCTCCGATAAAACAATTTATATAATATGAGGAGATATTGCCGAGAGTGGTTCTGAGAATACGTCAACCGCAGATGAAGGTTAAAATGAATAAATTGCAAACTATTTCTTTATCTGCCACAATTTGTCAATAATTCAACAGAGTTCAGGTCTTTTAAAAAATAATCATTCACTGCACGGAACTACCAGCATTGGCTGCTATGAAGTCATATCAGATGGCAAAATCCATTTCTTCGTAATTGTTCGACGATCCAGAGGGTTAAATTAAAAGCTGAAGAAGTCTGCAAAGCGCTAAAAAAAGTTTAGACAGGGATACAGATTTACTAGCAGCAAAGAAGTTTCTGGTTACTGAAAGTCACGTGACCTTTAGGGTCCTTAAAAGGGTTGCCCTCAACACATTAACCCATATAAACGCCTTTTTACACCTTTTATTTTTTCAACTTCTTTTTCCTTTTAATTTTGCTTCCATTTGAGTTTACAAGTCATACAGTAGAACCTCTCTATTACGACCACTAAGTTGTGTCAAATATCAGTCATTTAAGATAGGTGACTGCTTAAAGCAATGTGAAAGGGAAACAGAAAGCTCCTACAGGAGCTTTCTGTTTCACTTTCACATTGCTTTAAGCTGTCACCTGTCTTTTATAAAGACAATTAGTCTTTGTTTTAGTGGTCGTAATAGAGAGATTCTACTGTATATCAAAACTTCTAAGCAGTAAAACAGTGTAGATCCTGATCAGTGTAACCTTATGGGAAATCTCATGACTATTTGCATGCTGGGTAATTTTTTTTCATTCTATAACAATTGTCGTCTGCTACTGTTCTAAAATTAGAAGCTTCAAAATTTCTTTTCAAAGCAGGATCAAAGTGTAAAACAGTTTGGATCTTGACGAGACATCGGGTTACCCAGCACCTCATCAGAACATTAACTGTTTGCATCTATAATCTGCCGCAAGTGCATATACATGTAGTTAAAATATGTTGTAACCCTGTAGAGATACTGTAACTCATAACCTGCTATATTAAATAGACAGCTCCAGAGGCCAAACAGGAACAGTTCAAAAGGAAAATTCATAGTTTACAGGGTAAACAAAACATGAACAGCTCCATGAAGCTGAACAAATATTCATTACCTGGACAAAGTCACCACGATTGTATTATTCAAAGGCCATCACTTATTTAAACATTCCTATACTGAACAGCAGCTGTCCTCTGTCCCTAATGTTGTATGCTAAAAATTAAAAAAAAAAATCTCTTAAATTTTGTGGGGCCTGATCTGGATACAAACTGTTTGCAAATGTCTTCCGGTTCCCTGCATTCATACGATGAAAAGCTTCACTCCTCCTGTAACGGTCTGCAATCCGAGACTATAATTCAAGCGGATATTTCATTGAAATTTATAGGTAAAAACTTACAACTGATTAAGCTAACTCTTTGCATGCTGGGTAATTTTTTTTGTCAGCTACAATTTTCATCTGCAACTGTTCTAAAAATATACTTTTTAAATTTTCTTTTCAAAAACAGGGTCAGAGTGTCAAACAGTTTGGAATCCTGATGAGACGCTGTGTTACGCAGCTTCTCATCAGGATCCGAACTGTTTGCAGCGGTTATCATGGTTCCAGTCTACGAGCATGCTAAGAGTTAATCAATTGACTCCATTTATAGTGTGAGAAAGACGCTTCATTTCTCATTCAATATAAACTGGTGCATTAAATATGAGCAAAAAGATATTTGAATACCTGCATTAACTTCTAGAATACTGATGACGATCACGGTGACTTGCAATTGCAAACAGCTTTAAATCTTACCATCATAATAACCTTAGCATGCTTGCAGTGAAACCATGATAACCTTTGCAAACAGTTTGGATCCTGATGAGACGCCGCATAACGCGGCGTCTCATCAGGATTCAAACTGTTTGACACTCTGACGTTGTTTTGAAAAGATATTTAGAAAATTCTATTTTAAGAACAGTAGCAGATGACAATAATTGTTGCAGACGAAATTTTTTTATCAAGTATGCAAACAGTCAAGACCAAGAATATGTATCGATATAATAACTCATTATATGATCAGGATTAAAAAAAAATCATCTAATGGTAAATGTTGTTCCGAGAATTTAGAAAACAAGGAATTCAACTTTAAGCAGACGCCATCTATTCAACATTTATGGTTTAATCCCTTTACAGCCGTAAAATCGTCCGCATAAATTTTCATCTATTTTTTCTGCTTGTAAATTTTCATAATCCGAAATTAATGCACTACTATAAATATCTTTATGCAGGGCTCCAAACAGAAATAAATTTGAAAATGAGTAATATTTAAATGTTATCCATGTTTATGTATCCACCAAAGACTATAATTATGTGTTGTGACAATTCATTAGAATCACTACAAAGTGACAATTATTATGTCTTTGCACAATACTGGCAACACCATGATTGACCCATTTATGCCCGGATAATGCAATGAACTCTCCCATGTGCTTGCTGGAATATTTCCAGGGCTGCCATAAATTGACATGAAAAATCCTAAGATTTCAAAATTTGCATTTTTCAAGTGCGCTTTAACGAATCGTACCTTTACCTCATAGCCTTTTTCTTGTTTTGTTGACCTGCGACCACTTAAAGCAGGCTGTAAGTTAAGCAGAATGCGCCTTAGGGCGCATTCTGCTTTACTTTCAGCATGCTTTAAGCTACCATGAACTGGGGAAAAATCCGGAGATTTAGGAAAAATCCGGAGAAAATGGCAGCCCTGTATTTCATTACAGAATTACAAGGGTAATCTAAAGACACTAACAATATTTTTCCATACAGCAGATCATTTTATATATGCAATAGTAAACAGTGCATACCTTGATGAGATGCAGCGTAACGTGGGGTCTCATGGTCTGCACTGTTTGCCAATGTCCCCTATATAATAGACACTAGGCTTAAATGAGTCAACTTTGCGAAATGTCTGGATCTAGATCCTTATCCATCATTATGCAAAGACCTTGCTGTAGGTATCACACCTTGATACAAAAAGATACAAACCTTGAAAAACGAGATAAAAAATTAATCCAAAATATATTACTCAATTGATACACATTTCAAACTACTGTGTTTATGTTTTTTCAACCACTAAGTACATCTGCATGCCTCGGACACTAAGAACCCCAAACACAGGCGATGTTTAGCAGATTCTAACTGTGACAACCGTCAGACACGAGACCCCACACACAAACACTTCCCCCAATCCATCACAGCCCGAACAGTTGAAGGGATTAAGATAGCCCATACTACCCGTTATCTTGTCTTATCAACCCACCTTGCCATCTTTTTGTGCAGCTCGGATAAAAGTTTCAGCGCCTAGACACCTCTGATAACACTACAAGTCTTGGCAACTTTTTTCACTGCACATAAATACAAAATCTGTAATCCTTTTGGTCAGGTGCAAAGAGATGCATGTTGACAGATATTTGAAAGCAATGTACACCCAGATCAGAGCACTTAGTCTTGTATTTGTTTGAGTGACATATTTTCCCTTAACCCATTGACCCATAAATATGCCTTTTAACGCCTCTAACTCATTCCTCCATTGAAGAAAGTAGTTACCTTTTATTTAGTGATGAGTATAATATATCATAAGAAATATTTTCTATATCCAAGCAGATAATAGCTTAAAGCAGGCTGAAAGTAAAGCAGAATGCGCCTTAAGGCGCATTCTGCTTTACTTTCAACTTGCTTTAAGTGGTCACCTATTTTCAAAACTAGAACAGGCTATGGGGTAATGGGTTAAAGCGTATATTCATGCCTTTTGAAAACATTGGAGACACAGATCAGTGGGAGATGTTGACTAACAATTAATCTGTTTTTATTGTGTTTTGACTTTATCTGCATATTTTTCAATTAATTTTTTATACTTTTTAAATTGAATGAATATCAATATTGGATTAAAGTTCGGCTATGATTCCAATCAGTAACTTGAATACATAATTCACTGAACCCTAGAGAGGAGTATACTCACCGATAACAGTGTATGGGTGAAGAGTAGACTTGTCCCATACAAACAATGTAGACCTACAGGAGCCCTGTGATCTTAATATTGTTAAACACCCCTAAAAAGTCAAAATTGGACTAGACCTTAATTGGAAACTTGAGTTGCCCATATAGTTTCAGGGAAGAAATATGAGTTAACAGGATTGGGTTCAAAATCAAACCAGTTCCTAAGCTTTTCAATGTTATAATTCTCTGTAATCAACTATATTTTTTTCCAGTCAGAGTTTCTATTCTTGATTTTATAAACCTACCTATAAACAGTCAAATTTGTAACTAATTTGTGAAAAGTTTGGATAACTCTTTTTAATGTAAGATAAAACAATATAACAGCTAGGAAGCCCCTGAATAGCCGTTGTCCTCCATTAACCCATTCCCCCATAAATACACCTTTTTACGCCTTTAACCCTTTAAACCCTAGTCCCGCCTATAGGCGTCCTTTTCAAACAGTGTACATGTGAATAGTACACTTGTCCTATGCAAACAGTGAAGACCCAGATCAGAGGGCTCCGAAAGGAGCCCTCTGATCAGGGTCTTCACTGTTTGTCAAAATGCCAAACATTGACAAAAACAACCCTTAAAAGTCAGAAATGGACTAAACTAAAATGGAAACTGGAATTGTCCATTTAAAGTTTCAGGGAGAAAAGAGTTAACTAATTCCTCTACTGAAGAAAATAGTTCAAATTTATACCGTTACAAATAAGATTCATTAGAAAATTTTTCTATATTCTAAAAGATAATAGCTTAAAGCAGGCTGAAAGTAAAGCAGAATGCGCCTTAAAGGGACTCGCAACTGGATGGTGTACTTGTCAAAATAAAATAAAATACTCAAATAAAAGCAAATTTGTGGCATTATTTGGCTTCTGACATTAAAAAAATATGATCAGTCCAAAAAAAGTCTCAAGAATCGTCACCGAATCTTAGATTTTTAGATATTTTCCATCGTTTTTCTATACCGACTAGTAGACGGTATAGTTGTTGTTGTTGCTTCTCTACACGGGCTTAGACATAAACACGAGCCGAATTACGAAGTTGTATGCACTTTCGATAGCTACACATTGAAATACGTTAAATCGATCCGAGATAAACGGATAGTTCCGTGGTCCATTGGTCTAAGTGGTTTCCCCTATTTTGCCTTCTGTCCGCCAATGCCGGGGCCCCGGGTTCGAATCCCACCAGAGACCAATATTTTTTTTTATAGAAATACATTTTTTTAAACAGAATTTCTTATCCTAAACTAATTCTTTACCATTTATATAAGCGTTTGACACATATTTACAAATTACTATTTTTAATGCACCATCTGGTTGCGAGTCGCTTTAAGGTGAATTCTGATTTACTTTCAACCTGCTTTGAGTGGTCACATATCTTCAAAACTAGAAACAGGCTATGGGGTAATGGGTATATCACATGCTACTGTTACTGTTACAGTATATAGTTTGTCTGCTTTAAAACAACTGCTTAACACAAGTTTCACTGTAATTAATTTAAAGACACTGCACTAATAACAGCATTATATTGTTAATCTATCTTACCCAAAATGGAAACAAGCAAAAAGTGCTCATCTAGATGAGAATTTAAAAACTTGTGTATCTCATTAGTGTAAGCACAATCTGCAATAAATTTCTCCTACAGTCAGACATGTGTTAAACTATTACCCCATAAATATATATGCCTTTTTATGCCTTTAACCTATTACCCCATAAATACGCCTTTTAACGCATTTAATTAATTCCCCATCTGAAGAAAAATAGTTCCAATTTATACTGTCACAAATAAAAATCGTAAGAAATATTTCTAAATTCTTGCAGATAAAAGCTTAAAGCAGGCTGAAAGTAAAGCAGAATGGGCCTTAGGGCGCTTTCTGCTTTACTTTCAACCTGCTTTAAGTTCTAACATGTCTTTAAAACTAGAAACAGGCTATGGGGTAATGGGTTAATTTATTCCTCCTCTGAAGAAAATAGTTTTTATCTATACAACATTGAATATGTACCATAAGAAATATTTTCTATATCCTAACAGATGGTAGCTTAAAGAAGGCTAAAAGTAAAGCGCATTCTGCTTTGCTTTCAACCTACTTTAAGTGGTCACCTGTCTTAAAAACTAAATAACAGTCAGATTTATGTTAAGCATCCATTCAAAAAGCAATGAATAAATATGCTTCAAGACAGAAATGAAGTACAATGTATAATATAAGAGCTTTCTATAATATTTGTTTCTGTATTAAGCAGTCACATGTCTTAACCAATTACGCAATAGATGTGTTTTTGTTCACCTTGAATTTACTCCTCCCTTAACCTTTACCTGATAGCCTATTTTTAGTACTTAAGAGGTGACTATACTTAAAGCAGGTTGAAAGTAAAGCAGAATGCGCCTTAGGGCGCATTCTGCTTTACTTTCAACCTGCTTTAAGCTATCATGTGCTATAACATAGAAAATATTCCCTATAAACATATTCATTGCTGATTAAATTGGAACTATTTTCTTCAGCGGATGAATAAATCATATCCGCTAAAAGGCGCTTCTATTGGGTAAAGGGTTAAGAAAATAGTTCACTTTATACAGTCATGAATGTGCACGAAAATATCCTGACAGATGGTATCTTAAAATCATGTTGAAAGTAAAGCAGTCTGCCTTTAGGAATATTCTGCTTTACTTTCAGCCTTTAAGCAACCATATTTGTCTACAATACTGAACACAAACTAGATGGTAGTGGGTTTAAGGATCTCAATGCTTCTCTAATGAAATAGTTAAAGAAGATAAGAGGGAGTAAATTTACTTTGTTCAAATAATCTCTTCCATTTTCTGTAACAAACCCTAATGTTCTGACTAGATTTGAATCATCTCAGACAAAAGATTTCAATGAAATTTAAGTCACATGCTTCTGTTTGGTATACACATAAGGATCTTAAGTACAACATAAATACTCCCCTTAATCGGACATATGGTCTTAGAACAAACTATATTTGGACAAACAAGGAATTTTCTATAAATGGTACAATATCTCTATAATTAACAAATTCAACTTTCTAACAAGCATTCATTGAAAATATTCCAAGCATAAATTGGTTAAATTTTTTATCGCTCTCTTGTGGATGTGCATGGTTTCGAAATTCAAATATGGTATGGGGGTCATAATTTTCACTGAAACAATAACTATTTAAATACTGGCAACATCTCAAAGATCTTTTGCACACTATTTGAATCCAGATCAGGTCCATCAAAATGGGATAAAAAAAAAAAAAGATCCTATAGAACATTTATTTGCGCGTATATCCCCTTAACCCATTACCCCATAAATATGCCTTTTTACGCCTCTAATTTATTCCTCTACTGAAGAAAATAGTTCCAATTTATACAGTCATAAATATGTACCATATGAAATATTTTCTTTATTCTAGCAGAGGGTAGCTTTAGCAGGCTGAAAGTAAAGTAGAATGCGCCTTAAGGCGCATTCTGCTTTACTTTCAACCTCCTTTAAGTGGTCAACGGTCTTTAATACTAGAAATTAGGATATGGCATAAAGGGTTAAAAAGTTAAATCTCTTGTATGGCATAGTTTATTGTCTGGATGTTACACAAGGAATTGTCTTGATAAAAAAGTTGTGCAGGGTCTTCCCCCTGTTTGCCTGGTGTCCCATGTGACTGTCAGTAATTGTAACCATGGCTGGACCCATGCTGTCTGCGAAAAAATGTAAATTCCATCGAACAAACTGTCCCGCTGGAATCACCCACAGCTCACCATAATTAGCTAACTTATGTTTTATCCCTTAGTCATTCATTATCCAAGACCAAAAACACATTCTTCCACCACCAATGGCGCATTAAACCAATTAGCTGATGCGACTTTTGACATGGATGCAGCCATGTTCGCAGGATGGCTGCATTTTGGACATGGTTTTGATAAATGCTCTTACACAAGGTGTTGATGTTTTTCACGAGGTTGCAAATTCGGAGTTGTAAATTCAGCATGGCCCGTAGCAGCACAGGGGCCACATTCAAACATGAGGAATTCATAAAAAACATCAACGAGAATTCCCTAATGAAATCTAGGGACTCATTAACAAAACATACTCTTAAGATATCAATAATTTGTATAAATTGTTTGCAGAAAATGTCACCTTGGAAATTGATGTTGGTGATCTAGTGTAGTATGGTATCATCATAGATCAATGAGCTTATGTTAACCCATTACCCCATAAATAAGCCTTTTTACACATTCAATTTATTCATCCACTGAAGGAAATAGTTCTGCTGTATACAGTCATGAATATGCACCATAACAATGTTTCTTTTATTCTAGTAGATGGTAGCTGAAAGCAGGCATAAAGTAAAGCAAAATGCACCTGCTTTAACTCTTTCCTCCCTAAAACTTTAAATGGACAATTCCAGTTTCCATTTTAGTCTAGTCAATTTCTGACTTTTAAGGGTTGATTTTGTCAATGTTTGGCATTATGACAAATAGTGAAGACCCTGATCAGAGGGCTCCTTTCGGAGCCCTCTGATCTGGGTCTTCACTGTTTGCACAGGACAAGTGTACTGTTCCTATGTTCACTGTTTGAAAAGGACGCCTATATGCGGGACTAGGGTTCAAAGGGTTAACCCATAACCCCATAAACACACCTTTTTACGCCTCTTATTTATTCCTCCACTGAAGAAAATAGTTCCTCTTTATACAGTCATGAATAAGTACGATAAGAAATATTTTCTATATCCAAGCAGTTTGTAGCTCAAAACAGGCTGAAAAGTAAAGCAGAATGCGCCTCAAGGGGCATTAATTCTGTTAGACTTTCAACGTGTTTTAAGTGGTATTATAGGTCGTTTGCAGTTCAAAAAAACACGATAATTTTCAAATATCTCATTTTTTTCTCTTCGTAATAAAAAAGTTTTATTCATAACTTCTATATAAAGTTTACACTTCTAAGGGACAGTTTTCCGAAGGGTGATTTCAAGTTATTCAACAGCCTATCTTTCACGACCCGGCAACGCCTCACCGTTAAGCCATCGCATACCATAGCAGTTTACAACTAACCGAACGAGGCCCTGACTGGGGTACGTTAAACGTATTAACCGACCATACTGTCATTGATGTTAGATCCTAATCGGACACCGGAGCCATTTCGTATCCTAATCGGACACCGGAGCCATTTCGTATCTGAATAGTATCCGAACCATGTGCCACTCATACGAAAGCGAAAGTTTTATCAACAAAACGCAAAATAACTAAATGTGATAAATAGCAGAAGAGACATGTTCATACCAGACGATCTACACCAACTTACCATTATCAAATTTTCAACAGAATGTTTCCAGATCAGTTCGAAAACCTTTATTATTTTATTAAGGAAACGTAATGTAAACGTAAGTGCAATACAACTCGAACATTAATACATATTAAGCTCCAGATAAGGGGAGTATTTCCAAAACTAAATCTTTATTTCTGAATTAAGCCCTATGATGCGACTTCTCATTAGAACGTCTTTCTTCGAGTAATAACACTATAGAATTTGGTGCTGAACTGGGTGAGAAAATGTTGGACTTGTTCAAGTTTCTCTCTCTTATCTGGAGCTCTGTAATTATGTAGAACTATTAGAGCTTCGGGTTGAAAAGTAATTGCAATTCTCTTTATTCCTGGTGAAGAGTTCGTGGATTTAGGCATAGTAAAAATGTAATGGATTATGGGGCCTCACAATTAATTTTGTACAACTAAACAACCAATATCAGCACGGGATTCACCTTTCAGACAGAAGCAACTTGCACAGGATTTTACCTGAGGATATTCTCCAATATAAACAAACATGATCAAGGTAAAAGCCAATAACACCCCACGTAATTGACCATTTTCAGCGACACAAAATTTATATAAAACAAAGAAGAAAAGTTTTTAGTTAGACTTTCAAAAATTCTGAATTTCTTTGTCAGAGTTGGTATAGACACATCATAAGTGTATGCAAAATTCAATTTAAATACGTCCAATAGTTTTTAAATTATCTAAGATTTATCGTGTTTTTTTGAACTGCAAACGACCTATACATGCATTCAAAACTAGAAACAGGCTATGGGGTAATGGGTTAAGTGGTCAACTGTGTTCAAAACTAGAAGCACTGGCTATGGGGTAAAGGGTTAAAAGTTGTTACATTGCTCCCTCTCTACAACGACACCCACTGGGAGACACAGATTGAGTGTGTTGTTTGGAGGGAGTTGTTATAGGAAGGGAAATTGGCTTACATTTGCAAACAGCTTGAATCCAGATCAGACGGTGCCTTACTCGGCGTCTGATCTGGATTCAAGCTGTTTGTCACTCACCATTATTTTTATTCTATCAAAATGTCCACTTATATGTAACTTTGAGAAAAACAGCAGATGATAAAATTAAGCAGACGGTAGCGCAGCCATGAAAAGGTTGGACATAAAGGTCTTGTTTGGGGAAGAGCGGCAAGGGTCGTTGTAAGGAGGGAGTTGTTGTTGGGAGGGCCGTTGATGGGTGGGAGCACTTTATTTCTAAACAGTGAGCAACAAAGTTGAAGGAATCTGACTATCAACCAATTTGAGAGAGAGAGAATCAATGTTGGCTCTGTCACAGCAGATCTTCAATAAATCATGTCTATGTTATTGGTACATGTAGAAAGCTGCAGGGCCTCGTGCCAACATTTCATTACTGTAATGGACTAGCTGGCCACATGATGACCAGGCCAACCAGTTCACTGTGGAGGAGGTTACTTACCCAGGGCTCCAACATTTTCTCTCTCATTACAGCCCTAAATCCTATGGTGTCACTGCTCATTAGAATCATCTCGAAGAGATGATTCTAATGAGTAGTGACACCATAGGGTTTAATTCAGAAATAAAGATTTTAGATTTTGAAATATTCCCCTTATCTGGAGCTCTGCTTACCACTAAATTATGTCATTTCATTCCATATAGGATACTGTAAAGGAGGTTAATGTCCACTAAATTATAAATCATTTCATTCCACATAGCAAACTGAAGAGGAGGTTACTGTCCACTAAATTATCAGTCATTATATTCCATAATAGCAAACTGTAGAATAGTTTACTGTCCACTAAATAATCAGTCATTTCTCATTCCACATAGCAAACTGTAGAGGAGGTTACTGTCCACTAAATTACCATTCATTTCATTCCATCCAGCAAACTGAAGAGGAGGTTACTGTCCACTAAATTCTCAGTGATTTCATCCCACACAGCAAACTACAGAGGAGGTTACTGTCCACTAAATTGTCAGTGATTTCATTCCATATAGCAAAATGTAGAGCAGTTTACTGTCTACTCAATTATCATTCATTTCATTCCATATAGCAAACTGTAGAGTAGGTTACTGTCCACAAAATGTTCAGTCATTTCATTCCACATAGCAAACTGTAGTGGAGGTTACTGTACACTAAATTATCAGTCATTTTATTCCATGTAGCAAACTGTAGAGGAGGTTACTGTCCACTAAATTATCATTCATTTCATTCCACCCAGCAAACTGAAGAGGAGGTTACTGTCCACTAAATTCTCAGTGATTTCATCCCACACAGCAAACTACAGAGGAGGTTACTGTCCACTAAATTGTCAGTGATTTCATTCCATATAGCAAAATGTAGAGCAGTTTACTGTCTACTCAATTATCATTCATTTCATTCCATATAGCAAACTGTAGAGTAGGTTACTGTCCACAAAATTTTCAGTCATTTCATTCCACATAGCAAACTGTAGTGGAGGTTACTGTACACTAAATTATCAGTCATTTCATTCCATGTAGCAAACTGTAGAGGAGGTTACTGTCCACTAAATTATCATTCAAATCATTCCACACAGCAAACTGTAGAGGAGGTTACTGTCCACTACATTTTCAGTCCTTTCATTCCACATAGTAAACTGTAGAGGAGGTTACTGTGCACTAAATTATCAGTTATTTCATTCCACCCGGCAAACTGTAGAGGAGCTGTTTGCCATTTTGCAATATATATACATTGTACTTGTCCATATTGAATTTTAGGGTATGATGACTTGATGTAATTTTTGTGTGTGTGGAGAACATCCCTTGTTGTTTTATTTTCTCTCAGCATTTAAATAATTTGAATAGCTCCAAGTATTTAAAATACTACAATCTATTTAATTTAATTTACTCTCTCTTATCTGGTGTCCTTATTTATTAATGTAGCAAAACCTCTCTATTACGACCAGTTAAATGAAGGCTTTTTGATTGTATAAAATACAGGTGACAGCTTAAAGCAAGGTAACAGTAAAACAAAAAGTTTTAAGCAGTCACCTGTTGTAAACACCTAATAATTGATACAATTTAGTGGTCATAATAGAGAGGTTTTACTGTTTGTTTCAAGTAAAGATGAAAATGAAGTACCTAAGCTGTATAGGGAATTTCCGGGGTACCATATTTCATAGAGAAAAGATGAGACATTGCCGCGGTAACGAACACTGCCTGCCACCCGCTACTGCTATTATTCAATTAACTCAGAACATTGTCTTTGATGGGCACAACTATTTATCTTACCATGATTAAAACAATGACTCACAACAGTTTAATCTCGTGGAACATTATTGCTTACAACACCATTAATTACAAAACACACTTCGCTGGATTGTCAGCGCGAATGAAATGTCACTCACGATTCCATTTTCAATCATGTTTGCCTGTAGTGCTTACAAAACGATGCTGCTCGTATCGTGTAAAAAAAATAGCTGAAACTTGTAAAAGACATTGGGTTTTGTACATTTTCTCTGGATTAATCTTACAACAGGCATTTTTGTCTGCTTGGATCGGAAAAAAATTAAAGCGATCACACAGTAGGCTGATGGCAGCATACTTCTGCAATTGGAAACTCAGTGAAGCGTGAAACTTGACATTCACGCCCTGGTTGGTACCTTTAACCTCTTACTCCTTTGCCTTACTCCACTTGTATGTGCAAAACAGTTTGGGTCCTGATTAGACGCCGAGTTACTCGGCGTCTGATCCGGATCCAAGCTGTTTGATACCAATACAATTTTTTCTTTAATAGTCAAATTGCCTAAAAACTAATTTGAGAAATAAATTTTAAGTCAGCATTATCCTGGGAGAGAAGGGGTTAACCCTTTAATTTTCAAATATATCTTTTTAAGCCTTAACCCTTTCCCCCATAGAAGTGCCTTTTAGTGCATTAAGTTTATTCCTTCACTGAAAAAAATAGTTCCAATTTATACAGTCACAAATATGTATCATACAAAATATTTTCTATATTCTAGCAGATGATAGCTTAAAGCAGGCTGAAAGTAAAGCAGAATGCGCTTAAGGCGCATTCTGCTTTACTTTCAACCTGCTTTAAGTAGACACCTATATTCAGTACTAGAGACAGGGTTAACCCTTGATTGATCTGGCAGCCATGTTGCAAGCCAATTTGTGACAACTGTTAAACTATTTCTCTATTTTTGTGCATACACAATCTGAATGACTATAACAGCCTAAATCCTGACTCCAACTTACTTAGAACCTGATCTGGATCCAAACTATTTAACCCTTTACCCCATAGCCTGTTTCTAGTTTTGAACACAACAAAGGTTGAGAGTAAAGCAGAATGCGCCTTAAAGCATTTTCTGCTTTACTTTCTACTGGCTTTGAGTGATAACCTGTCTCCGAAACTTAAGAAACAGGCCATGGGGTAATCCAGAGAATAAAGATTTTGTTCTTATAATGCATAATTGAAGATTATATAAATTGGAACTACATTTCTTGAATGGAGGAATAAATTACAGGTGCAAAAAGGCGTATTTATGGGGTAATGGTTTAAAACACATATTCTAAGACATGCTTTGAGTGATAACTTGTCTCCAAAATTTAAGAAACAGGCAAATAGGGTAATGGGTTAAGTAAAGTGTTAATACCCGTGTGACTGTACAAAATTTTCAATGAAAAATCCAACTACGGGCTTGATGGAGATTGGACATTATTGTTTCTTATTCAATACAAACAGCCAAATGTGATGGAATTATGATATTGTCGATGGCAACTTCTGAAAGAATAATTGATGGGAGTTGCATACACAGGGGTCGAGACACAATGTAGGGACTAACTGTGTAACATCTGGGCCCCTATTGTCCCTAACAATTGACAGTCAAGAGACACTCAGCTTGTAATATTAGGTTTAATCCTGATAAAAAGCGCAAAAAGCGCATCTACTTGTCGTCAAGATTGATGACATTTCCCCCGTAAAATTTGGCGCTATGTTTATTGAAGACCTTTGCAAACAGTTTGGATCCAGATCAGGACCCACAAAATGTGGGGCCTGATCAGGATCCAAACTGTTTGCCACTGGAATTTCATGTCATGTTAACAATAACGGATACATAATTTTGTATTTCCAGGATTAATAGAGCTATAATAATTATGTCTGATATATCAAACAATTCAGATCACAGGTTATATCTCCAATGTCAACAATTTGATTCCTTTATGGACAAGGAGTGTGATAGTTATCATATAGCTTAATATATTACCCTATAACCTGTTACTAGTTTTGAAGACATGTGACCACTTAAAGCAGGTTGAGAATAATGCTTTACTTTCAGCCTGCCTTAAGCTATCATCTGCTAGGATTTAGAAAACATTACTTATGATACATTTTTAATGACTGTATAAATTGGAACTATTTTCTATAGTGAGGGAATAAATTAAATGCTCTAAAAGACACTTCTATGGAGGAAAGGGTTTGTCCTTCTCTTGCCAATAGCATATAGCAAAGTTTTTTTTAAAACAGTGTAGATCCAGATCAAACAGCTCCTGGAGGAACTCTTCACTATTTTCAAAAGAGGACCAATATATGCTAATAACAGGAAAATGGTTAACCATGAAAACATGCTTTCTTTTGATTAAATGTTGGTCAAACGACTTTTCTGATATTGAATGCCGAATTCACTTTTCTTCAAATGGTTTGAAGTATGAAACAGGCAGTTTACAGTGCTCCAGATAAGGGGGGTATTTCAAAAAATAAAATCTTTATTTGTGCATTAAACCCTATGGTGTCACTACTCATTAGAATCGTCTCGAAGAGACGATTCTAATGAGTAGTAACACCATAGGATTTGGTGCTGAAATAGTGAGAAAATGCTTGATGTGTTCAGTTTACTCCCTCTTATCTGGAGCCCTGTTTATGAATTTGAATGTCGGAGTACATGGCTGATCTCATTCATTTGCGATTCCTTTGTAGATGTAAAGTTACAAATCTTTAAATATTTCATGACCTTGACCTTCATTGACTTGAATTGATGATGCCTCTATTCAACTGAAAGCCATGCAATCCATTCAGAAGCTTGTTTCTGTAATTGCTATTACGCTGAAAACCAACGACAAATCCAAGTGAAACCAATAATTCTCGAACCACCCTTGGGGCATATGGCCATGGTAAATATGCAAATTAACATGAAAAATAATAATGAACGCTTCCGAAGGAAGATAGAATTTGTGCTTTTCCAAATTGTTTACGACTTGTTGCCAAGCAGAAGCGCTTTCTGTGATAACTCAAAAGTTAATTTCAAATCTGTTTAAGAAAGAGAAGATAAATTATTTCCAATCTTTCGGTGAGTTTTAACGAATCAATCGAGAAACTGCTGTATCAAACCTTATTTTAATTTCAATTGTGATCTGCTTGAAAAATATATTTTGTATTTTTTTTCGAATCTACTCTTTCCCCTCATTTGTTTCTTCAGAAAGTTTAAGCTATGATAACATATTTCAAGAATCAAACTAAGCTTCTATCCTTATAATTATGGTCACTAAACAATCTCCTACTGCCTGAGATGAAATAAAGTTTTGTTCTGTTCTGTTCTGTAAGCATAATTATATTAAGGTGCTTTCTGATCAGGATCTGCAGTTTTCTTGTAGGACCTGTGAATATTTCCTTGTTTTATAAGTCAATGTAATATTTTCTGATGACATATTATTCATAGATTGTGGATTTTTATATATAAATAGTCAGTTGAGACAGATTGAATACTAAACTATACAAGCATTCATATTATATACATGATCGTTAAGACAAGTGGAAGCTTAATCCTTTGAACCCTAGTCCCGCATATAGGCGTCATTTTCAAACGACGTACATGTGAATATTAAATTGTTCTGTGCTAACAGTGAAGACCCAGATCAGAGGGCTCCGAAAGGAGCCCTATGATCAAGGTCGTCACTGTTTGTCATAATGCGAAACATTGACAAAAACAACCCTTAAAAGACAGAAATGGACTGGACTAAGATGGAAACAGGGATTGTCCATTTAAAGTTTCAGGGAGGAAAGAGTTAACCCATTTTTCTTTTAAAAAAAGTATTTTTTTTTCACCTTTAATATATTACTCAACTGAAGAAAATAATTCCCCTGCATCTCAATGTTTTACTGAACCCAAGAGTTTTCCTCTACCTCATTGCAAACATTTAGGAGGTCTCTTTGCAAACTCTCCGAAAGACAAACAATAGATTACTGGGCAGTTGGACATCTTTATATCTAATATCCCCTTTCCTATACAGCAATTCGTCGTTATGTCAACCACTCAATAAAACGCTTGTTTTCAATATCTCAGGAAAAGTATTTCTTCAAGCAGGCTTAAAGTAAAGCAGAAAGCTCCTTTAGGAGCTTTCTGCTTTACTTTCATCCTGCTTTAAGTATCAATGTATCTGACGCATCATTAACAGTCATGGTTTCATATTGAGTGGACCTTCTAGCCTGGGTATTACAGTATTTCCAATTTGTGACCTGTTCACCTTATATAGAATGGCTCTGCTATTTTATCATAGGCAGGCAGAAACAGACAGATACAGACACGGCCAAACTTAATTAATTTTTTTTCTTCCCATCCACCGAGCTTGCAACAATATTGCTTCCATTTATTGTTTCTGGCCGAATTGGTCGTAGGTCCGTAAAATATATTAGATGTAGTGTCAAGAACAGATGCGACAAGTAATGGTCAGCTTGACTTTCATCACTGGTTTGATAGGGTCTAATATTACATATACTGTGATTCTGACATATAATAATAGTGGCTATTTCATATTCTCTTATTGCAGAATTTGTGCCGACACTTTATAACCAGACACGTTTTCTCGGCTTAACTTTGTTGTTGAATAAATGACTTCAGCTGAAAACGTTATGAACAAAATTCTGATTTTCTCCATATTTGTAGAAACAGTTTAGATCCTAGTCAAAATCCATGAAAACTTTTTGTATGATTAAGCGATATTATAGTATTCCCTCCCTACAACAACTCCCTCCTTACAACGACCCTTGCCGCAGTTCCCTAAACAGGACAATTATGTCCAACGCTTTTACTGCTGCAAAACATTGTTGCGCTGTTTTTTCTCAGAGTTACATAATTATATAAGTGGACATTTTAAAAGAAGAAATATAATGACAAGTGACAAGCAGTTTGAATCCAGATCAGACGCTGCCTTCCGCAGCATCTGATCTGGATTCAAGCTGTTTGCAAATGTAAGCCATTTTTCCTCCATATGATGACTCCCTCCGAACAACACACAACTCTTTGTCTCCCAATGGGTGTTGTTGTAGAGAGGGAGCACTATACTGAACCCATTACCCCATAAATACACCTTTTTACGCCTCTAATTTATACCTCCACTATAAAAAATAGTTCCAATTAATACAGTTATGAATTATGTATCACAAGATATTTTTTCTTTATTCTAGCTGATGGTGGCTTAAAGCAGGCTGAAAGTAAAGCAGAATGTGCCTTAAGGCACATTCTGCTTTACTTTCAACCTGCTTTAAGTGGTTACCTGTTTTCAAAACTAGAAACAGGCTATGGGGTAATGGGTTAAATTGGATATAGACAATTATTACTGATAGGTATGGAGGAAATAGTATTTTCAAGAAGACAAAAGTGAACAAATATTTTTTAACCCATTACCCCATAAATACTCCTTTTTACACCTTTTATTTATTCTTCCACTGACGAAAATAGTTCCACTTTATACAATCATGACTATATATTATATCATAAGAAATATTTTCTATACTCTGAAAGATGGTAGCTTAATTAAAACAGGCTGAAAGTAAAGCAGAATGCGCCTTAAGGCCTTAATTGGTCACCTTTCTTCAAAACTAGAAACAGACTATGAGGTAATGGGTTAAAAGACAGACATGTTCCAAGTCACATTAATTTAAAGAAGACAATTTTTAACTTGTTTAAAGTTGAAAATTACATTTTTTTTAAAAGACTTATTCAGCAGGCGAGAGGTTAGCCAAGTCGCTGTATAAAGGACATGATTCCCCTGCAGCAAGGAATTTACCAATGATTGATTTTTTATTAAAGTTTTCACTGCATCATCAAAGTGGCATAGTTACTGGAGAATATCGAGTGAACATAAATATAGCTCCGTAATATAGAAGAAGGGTAGTGCTTCATGGTAAATTCTCAGACTGATGTTAATCTTTAAAATGTTGCAGTTTTAAAATGGACAATTCCACTTTAAAAATTATGATTATATATATATATTATATATATAAAGTATAAATTATATTGATTTTAACCCGTTACCTCATAAATACGCCTTTATACACCTCTAATTTATTTCTCCATGGAAGAAAATATTTCCAGTTTATTAAGTTATGATTGTGTATTATTAGAAATTTTTTTTTAATCCTAGCAGATGATAGCTTAAAGCAGGCTGAAAGTAACGCAGAATTAATGCACCTTAAGGTGCATTCTGCTTTACTTTCAACCTGCTTTAAGTGGTCACCTGTTTTCAAAACTAGAAATAGGATATGGGTGTTCGGTAAAGGGCAGTTTTAAAGGGAATGTTTTAAAGTCAAATAGTATAAAGGGCTCCTTCAACAGCTCTATGATCATCAAGGGTCTACACTAATTGCAATGGGTATTATATATAATAGTGGTTTTTGTGATAATAGCTTGTATTCGCTACTCATGGCTCTGTTACATTATAAGTCATCTGCATTACGAGTTGTTATATGCATTTTTAGCACTATATTATAGTCCTTAACCCATTACCCCATAAATGCACCTTTTTACGCCTTTAATTACTTTCTCTACTGAAGAAAATAGTTCTAATTTATACTGTCACAAGTTAAAATCATAAGAAATATTTTCCATATTTTAGCAGATAATAGCTTAAAGCAGGCTGAAAGTAAAGCAGAATGTGCCCTAAGGCACATTCTGCTTTACTTTCAGCCTGCTTTAAGCTACCATCTGCTAGGATATAGAATTTGTTTTTTATATACATATTCAACCTGCTTAAGTGGTCACATGTCTTTAAAACTTGAAACCGCTATGGGGTAATGGGGTTAATCTAAAGCCATCAATTATGTTTGGCCCCTGGTCTGTGATATAGCTTAATTCAGATTTAAATTGTCTGCTGCAATTTCACTGAAATTGCAATAAACATTTTAAGATTTCAAGTGTTACCCTTCTACTTATCGCACTTTTATAGCTACTGGCAACCAGATTTTGATCCAGATTAGATGCTGAATAGCTTAAAATGGCATCTGATCTGAATCAATTTTATTCTTTTAAATCTTTAAATGTCTTAAAAATACTGGTTCTCAGTGTTGTTAGGGATTAATCTTTGATAGCGCTGCTGGTTGCCGGCTGGAGCCCCAGTCAGGCTGTGACACAGAACATGCTTATTCCATTAGGGGAGTACCAGCCTCTCTAGGTTAATACATCCCCAGCATCACTGGAAGATGTCCCAGCTGCCAGAGTCCAAGTCTTAGCCCTAACCCGGAAAATATTCACGTCTGCTGCAAAATATCTCATCTGCTTCTAATTAAAAATTAAATAATATGCCGTAATATTTGAAGAAACTTATAAATGAAACCCTAAAATATTGAGACCAGATTAGAATCTGAGTTACTTGTTGTCTGATCAGGATCCAGACTGTTTAGGAAAGCGGGATACATCGAGTGTAACAGCGAGAGGGATAATGAAAACTATCGGAAATCATTGCCTCCATATTGTATTGACAGTCTATGTTCCACGAGTTGTATAAATTCTTTTCATTAATACCAAATTTTTGTCCAAGAATCTTTCGCTTTCATTGCCTTTGTTCCCACGGCAATACATTTTAAAATTGTAAATTTTTCACATGACAAACGCTGAAGATTGCAAGTGGTAAATCTATAGGCCTTTTGCATACAGTCTGAATACAGATCAGATGCCAAGTAACTTGGCACCTGATCTGGATCCAAACTGTTTGACATTTCAAAAAGTATATATGAGGGGAAAAAAGATACAATTAATTTTGGAATTTCAGAAAATAGCAACTTTGAAACAGACATTTATTTAGCGTTCAAGGGATGAACATGCTCGAGTTGATGTGGTGTCATTTTGAGAGAAAAAAACATCGGACAATACTTCGAGACAATTAAGCTTAGTGTCAGGTCAAGGTCTGATATTAATTTGAAATATAAATATTCCTAAATGAAAGAAAATGAAAAAAAATCTTCGGAGAAAAAATGTGGTCATGCTAGCTTGCTCGGAAGCTAAGCAAAGAAAATTCTGCATTCCAAGGGTAAATTAACTCTTCGCATGCTAACGGCAAAGCACATGATTTCCTTTGCAAACAGTTTGGATCCTGATGAGACGCCGCATTAAGCGGCGTCTCATCAGGATCCAAATTGTTTGTCACACTGACCTTATATTGAAAAGAAAATTTTGAATTTTCTATTTTAAGAACAGTAGCAGACGTCAATTGTTGCAGACGACAATATTATATAGCATTCCAAGAGTTAAAGAGAATGAAGTATTGATTTCACATTCAGACAAATCAAGGAAGAAAATCTATAACATTGAAACCCAACTCCGCCATCATGCAAATCATTGGGTTGTAGTAATGTGTTGATTGGTTCCCCACCTACATGCTTCAGGATCCTGTCAGAGTTTATGGCAGGGTATGGATTGGTGCCCCGCATCACTTGACATTCATGACACTGCAGAATCATAATGCTTTTGTAATCAATCCAGACTTGTCATCCAACTGTAGAGATACTACTCCATCGATACGTACACTTTTTTACGCATTTTTTTCACTCTTCCACTGTAGAAAATAGTTCCATTTTATACATTAAAGAATGTGAAACGTAAGAAATATTTCCTATTACTTAGCAGATGGTGACTTAAAGCAGGCTGAAAGTAAAGCAGAATGCGCCTTAAGGCGCTTTCTGCTTTACTTTTAACTTGCTTTAAGTGGTCACATGTCGAAACTTGCTATGGAATAAAGGGTTAACTGAACAAAGCACAGTAGTAATATTTAGTTTAGATATGCGCTAAACAGCCACTTTAACCCATTACCCCATAAATACACCTTTTACGTCTTATTTCTTCACTGAAGAAACTTAAGTTCCTATTTATACAGTCATGGATATGTACACTAAGAAACATTTTCTATATGCTAGCAGATGGCAACTTAATGCACTTTATGGCACATTCTGCTTTACTTTCAACCTGCTTTAAGTGGTCACCCGTCTTTTAAACTAGAAACAGTCTATATGGGTAATGGGTTAAGAGAGCTTCATGATATTTCAAGGAGTGTTTGTTAAACTGAGGTTTGACTGTAATATTAACTTTCCTATTAACTAAGTATTGTATGACAATTTATCTGCATAATTATCTATGTGCAATGTTCAAAGTTCAGTTATTCATTCAATCATTTAATGAATCTTTTATTTAAACCCTTCTCCTGCTCACAGCAAATGTTGACACTTGTTTGAAAACACTGTAGACCCAGATCAGAGGGCACCAGAAGGAGCTGCCTGGTCAGGATCTGCATGGTTTTCTTACAGAATCTGTCTGGAACGAATCCTGGGGAAACATTTACTTAGTTTCTAGCCAGAGCTCCAGATAAGGGGGTATTTCAAAACCTAAAATCTTTATTTTTGCTTTAAACCCTATGGTGTCACTACTCATTAGAATCGTCTCGAAGAGACGATTCTAATGAGTAGTAGCACCATAGGATTTGATGCTTAAATAAGTGAGAAAATGTTGGATTTGTGCAGTTTACTCCCTCTTATCTGGAGCCCTATCTAGCAGATGCCAAGACTCTAAATAAGAAGAAGTTAGCTAAAACAGATTCTGAATGTCTCCTTTGAACCCTATGTTGTGACCGCTCATTTCCAATGAGTAGTCACTACAGAAGAATATAGCCAAGGTATGAGGATTACTTTATTTGGAGCAAATAATGCGACAATGGATCGGAAGAAATTATTCTCACTTTCCCCATTTCCTTTGACACATCAAGAACCCCAAACCGTGATTTTGCCTCATCATCAAACAGGCTCGCACCAACACATGCAACCAGTCAATTTCATAACTTTATATTCAAATTTTGAACAAATCATGCTTATTTACGAGTTTCAAATTGGCCAGGTTTTGCTAATTTCGCTTAAACACCGAGATTCAATTATTAAAAAAAACATATTTTACAACAACTGCAAGTACTTAATCAACTACTGGGGCATTATCATAACACCGTTAAACAAGCAAAACACCCTCAATTCTCCTATTTTCAAACTCACATTTTCGAAAAATGAATTCATAACATGCAGATATAATGCGTTTTTTCTCTTGAAAACAATTACACAACGACCCTAAGCAATAAATTCCAACATGCAAAGGAGCGCAGCCTGAATTTTAATTATCTTATTCCTGCTGAGTGGCCAGTAAAATTTGAAATTCATGAATTACCTCCTATAAAATGCCACGCATCCATCTTCCGCTATGGCTTTTGTGTCAAACTCAGTTACTGAGCAACAGAAATTTTTCATATGCATAATTCGTTAATCCTTTAACCAAAAAAAATTTGCCTTTTTAAGCCTTTAATTAATTCCTCCAATGAAGAAAATAGTTTTATATCCTAGCAGATGGTAACTGAAAGCAGACTGAAAGTAAAGCAGAATGCGCCTAAAGGCACATTCTGCTTTACTTTCAACCTGCTTTAAGCAGAAACCTGTCTTCAAAACTGAAAACAGACATTAGGGTAAGGGTTAAATACTTAGCTTTTTTTCCATCTGCAACTAATGCTCTAAAATGAGAATTTTCTCAAATTTCTTATGAATACAATAGCATCAGTGTATCAGAAGTTTGAACCAATTTTTAGACTCCGACATACTCGGGATCTCATCTGGATCAGAACGATTTCCAAAGGTAATCACTGTTTCACCATTGGCATGCTCAGGATTAATCTCAAGCTGTGTCGATATAAATTAGACCATAAATTGGGAGATATTACTTGCTATTTGTGTCACTTTCCATGCTGATATTGAGTTCCGAGCCTCAGCACTATTTAATTTACATAATACGCTCCTCCGCGTGCTTCGTTACGATGTTTATAACTCTGAGCTCAACATTTAAATGATATAGATTGTTGCAAACTGTCTTAAAAAGAAAACTTTAAAAAATAAAATAAAATTGGGAACTCCTTTTGAATACTAATATAACTGAATATTGTCTGTTCTAAACGCATTCTGATCAAGTTCTGAAAATGACTCTTTCTTCTGTAACATCCCCCCTATCTAATATAGTACCAAAATTATATTGAAGCTTTTTGCAAACTGTGAAGACCAAGATCAGAAAGCTCCTTCAGGTCAGAGTCTGATCTTAGTCGGCACTGTTTTCTTATAAGATCTAGAAGGAAAAAAATGAACTTTTTCCTGGCAAAACAAATTCCTAATTTTTATAACCACTGTTACAGTTTAGATGAAAGATATTCATAATGATTTTTAGTGGCATCTGATCTGGATCCAAACTCATTTGGATCAACAACAGGTGACAGCAAGGTAACAGCTAGTAACACAAAAAGCTCACCTTCCTTAAACACCTAAATATTAAAACCACTTAGTATCAAACAGTGTCAAACAGGATTAATTAATAAGGAAAGTGTTTCAAAAGCCCTCAATATAGAAGCCTATCAATGAATGAGCAAGGACACCTTTGAATACAAGTAGATATGCAATGCAGAACAAATGTAAAGCAGATAGCTTCTTTATCAGCTTTCTGTATTACTTTAATTCTGAATTAAAAGTTTTAAAGGCTTATCTGTGTTGTACATGACCTCAAAACATCTTTTGAATGGCAGCTAAGATCAAGTGTAGATTGTCGGCTTTATTACCATTTATTTTAGAGGGGTATCGATAACTTCCGTGACAATTAAAAAACCTTCACCATGACTAATGCTACATGGTCAGCCAACGAAATACAGTCAATCGTGTACAAAACAGCCAATCAAAACGTGACGAATTGCCAGTCGTAGATAAAAGTGGCAGCTTATTGCAGGACAAAAGTAATGCAGAAAGCTCCTGTAGGAGCTTTCTGCATTACTTTTATCCTGCATTAAGCAATTTTTCTTTCAGATATCATCATGCTCAAGCAGGTTCAACGAACGACTGGTCAACGTTAAGATTTATTGTACATAAAATGAATAATGACCTAACTGTCAAAAACCTGTATCGGGATTCTAACCAGTGAAGTGAAAAGGGTAGATGAAATAAAATGGGAAAAAGTTTGTCTGCCGCGGGATGTTAATAATTAATGTAATTAACACTAATACTTCCCAGCATGCGAAAGTGTCATTGAAACCTGATCGGGGTTATGCTATACGGAATGATTAAACGGTGTCTTCATGCGATTCCCTCTTTCTCTCGCTTTCAACTCGCCTGTTCAGGTTGCTCCACGATGACGCCTCTATCTACTCAGTACCTGTTTATTTTTGTTGACATCAATACAATGTCATATACATAATACAAAATTGGATCTCTTTTCAAAATAATAAAGAAATAGATATTTCAAATATTTTTTTTTGTTACGTCTCAACCGAATCCTATGTTGTGACTTCTCATTAGAATCGTCTCTTCGAGACGGTTCTAATGAGTAGTCACAGCATAGGGTTTGGTTGAGATATAAGCATTTCAGTATTTGAAATACTCCCCCTTATCTGTAGCTATGTTGAACATTTACGTGACGAGAGAAATTAATAGGTATACCTTCACAAGGGAATTTCATTGATGCTAAGAAAAGAAATCACAATTAATAATTCAGAAAGTGTTAATATCCTAATTGTGCTTTGTAAACAGTTTGGAACCAGATCAGATGCAGCGTAGATTGGTGTTTGATTAAACTCCCATGCAGGCACAAATCAATTCTGGCTTATTTCTTGTGAAGAGTTCTGATTGGGAATATACTGCTGCCTTGTACCTATCTGCCCATGTATCCACCAACTTTGAATTGTGATAATTCGCTTTTCAAGTCAAAGTGCAAACAAAATAAAGTATAATTGATATCCACTTGAATAAGCATTGAAGAATACATGTACATTTAACTCTTATTTGATTAATATGTTTTACCATGTTAACCCTTAGCCTGCCACGCACGACTATAGCTCATATGCAAACAGCTTGGATCTGGATGAGACGCCGAGTAACTCGGCGTCTCATCCAGATCCAAGCTGTTTGACACTCGGACAACATTTTCAGCAATTTTGAGCAACTTTGAAGCACTTTGAAACTTGAAGCAGACGAGAAATATAGCAGACGGGAATTTATTTGGCGGGCTAAGGGTTAAGGCCTTATATTCTTGTAAGAATGGGAATATAAACTATTTTAGTTTAACCCTAAAACAACTCCATAACCTAGCTGTTTCTAGTATTGAAGCTAATTGTGACAACTTAAAGCAGGTTGAAAGGCACATTCTGCTTTACTTTCAGCCTGCTTTAAGCTACCATATGCTAGAATATCGAAAATATTTCTTATGATACATATTCATGACTGTATAATATTGGAACTATTTTCTCCAATGGAGGAATAAATTAATGGCGTAAAATGTGTATCTATGGAGAAATAGTGTAACTTTCCACAAAGCTAACAAAACACATTACTTCCATTGTCATGATAACCTTTCAAACAAGAAAGGTGTACTGAAGTGGACAGCATCTACGGCCAAGCAGATTTGCAGAAATTGTTGAGGTATTCTTATTGCCCACTCTTGATGCTCATTTTGATTTTCTGCACTTATTCAGATTATTAAGTAAAAGTGTCCTTAGATGCTTGTGCAATTGAAAGGGTAAGAAATGACTCACGACTGCATGCAATCTCTTAAATTTCATGTGTTGGACGGAACAACAATATACATGTTATACATGATAAATCTCCGTGAAATCAAGCAGTATGCAATCTTAGAAAACATGCACGTGAGTCACGTCAAAAGGAGACACAAGTCTGTAATATGAGGCAAACTGGACTATAATTACTGAAAATGTCAGCCGGGAAATATCCTTTTCTCATCTTTCAATTTCTCATATTTTGTTTAATCTAATATCCAACTCCTGGAAATAAATATGAAAAGTTTAAATAAGAAATAAAATCGGAAATTCATTGCAAGAATTCAAAGAACAAATAACTTTGCTTTCGAAAAATAAATAAATATTCCTCAATCATTCAGTCACAGCTTTTAATATATTGGAGACAAATTGCTCGTAAATAAGTAAATTCAGTCAATTATCTGAAAATGGATGTTTCCCTTTGAAAATCTAGCATTGTATTAAAGGCTTTAAAACACTTTAAGCAGAAAATATTTATTCTTTGCTTAAAATACCTAAACAGATTATCCAGTAGCTTTAAACATAGAGTAGCCATTTTGATGTGCTGTGAACTAGGGTCAGAGTTCACCATAATGATCCGATCAGCCATGTTTCCTTATCTGTGCTCTGTTAACTTTCTGACTACTCAATAAATGGCTTCTGCTATAAATGCCATCTGATTTATTCTTACACTGAAACGTATTTTTTGTGAACATTGTATTTTCAGAAATTACATGTATATTAAATCAATAAACACTTTGGATCCTGATCAGGCCCAAGATTTTGTGGGATCTGCTCTGGATCCAAAACTGTTTGCAAAGATCATTAATAAATGTTTCCTTGGTTAAAAGGTTCAACCCTTTAATGCAAGGAGAAACCAGCATACCGTCTTTAGCTATGTATTGTGCGCACTTTTATCATAAAATCTTTTTTCTGCAATTTGGGGGTGCGTACAATACAGTGGAACAAGACTCTAAAGCCTACCTTGACAGACGGTTAGCGCCCGTAGGCTGATGTGTTAAGATTGCGCAATACGCTGCAGGGCTTTAATTGACACCTCCCGGGGATTAGGGCTGTTAATTGGAGATGACACGCTAGTGACCCCAATTATAATCAGTTATGATTGTCCGGGTGTAAACTGTTGATGTTATGACACATGATTGCTTATAAGTTATTAAAATTAGTCTCCGATCTGAGAATGCAAGCCCTCGATTATTTGAAGCTTCTTTCGAGGGAGCACGTTAGTCGCTACGTACAGTATCTAATACAATCTAAATCGGTAAGGCATTTTGAACTGAGAGAGAAATAAAGTAAATAAACAAGTTGTTATTCATAATTATTGCGTGAAATCGCTCAAAAGGAAGTAAACTTAGCTATGGTTGCATCGTAGAAACAAAGCGTCACTGTATAAACACCCGCCATTTCCGGGCCCGAACTGCGCATAATCGAATTTACTATTTCCGGATTATTCTTTTGATTGGCGGCACTCGATTTTCAGAGCGAAACTTTTTGTAACTTTTTCGGAACATTCGTATTCTACCGTATTTTTTCATAATTCAATAAATGCTAGTGATGAAATAATTCGATACAATAAATGTTTAGTATTTATATATTTTAATCCTAATAAACGCATCTACAAACGTACACGGAATAATATGGGGTGATTCTAATCAGGAACATATTCCGTTCCTGTTCTAATGTGACGCTAGAAATGAAAATTAAGTATGCCCATAAAAATATGTCTGGTTTCGTTTCCAGCATTTGAAACACAGTCGCAGCTCATTTTTTGACACTTCGAAGGGCGGATTTCACCCCCTGACTATCAGAATACTTGTAATTATCACATATTTAACGGATTTTCTTGGTCCTAAAATATGCCTACGGAACTCTCTTCATTTAAAAACAACTGGGTTCAGCAGGAGAAATCGTGCGTACGACGGCTGACCAAAACCTTGGGAAAAGTTTTTTTCAAGACATTTAACCCTGAAAACAAGGGTGCGTGTTATACACGGATGCGCACAATACTCGGGAAATGACGGTATGTGTATTTTGCAAACAGTGTAGACCTTGATCAGAGGGCTCCTAAAGGAGCCCTCTGATCAGGGTCTACACTGGTCGTTCTCAGTTTAAAATTTGTCTGCAAACAACCCCATAAATCAACATATACTGGTCATTTTTTCAAAATTGGAATAGTCCAGATGAAAAGCTTGGCATAGTAAAGGTTAATGGCATGTGCCACAGTGATACCTATAGCTGAAGCACTTTATTGGTAGACAAACTTGGAACGCTTGATAAAGCACGTCCATAAATCTTCCTCCGCAACCTGGAACATGGATCTTGTCACCCACTGCCCTTTGCGTAACCGAACACATCTTGACAATCTCAAACGGTTTTGATTCAAATCAATAACCAAGTCTATTTCACTTTCTGATTAGAATTCAAGTTGTTTGACACTTTTCTCTTATTTTGTTATTTTCAAGCATTGAACTTATTAAAATAAAGAATTAAAGACATTAACGATGTCAGAGATATATGGCATTCTTGATCATTAAAAGGATATCAGGCGTTGATGTGTAGGCTGAAAGCAGGTTCAAAGATAGGCACGCTTCCTTGCTAATTGGTTTCTAATTGATATTTAAATCTTTGCATGCTAGCGTGGATATATATGCCACAAATATTGCCTTTGCAAACAGATTGGATCCAGATGAGACGGCGCATTACGCGGCGTCTCATCAGGATCCAAACTGTTTGACACTCTGACCCCAATTTGAAAAGAAAATTAGAAAATTCTATTTTTAGAACGTCAGCAGACGACAATTGTTGCTGATGAAAAATATTACCCAGCATGCAAAGTGTCAAATCTGACAGCGCTTTTGCTTTATCCTAGTGACCTTGTTGCAAAAATAGCTATTGCAAAATATATTCCCAAACTGCAGTTGATGTTTTCAAGCACAGATTTCTTGTATATAGTCAAACATAAATTCTCTGTATATAATAAAACATAATCACTGCAATTATATATTTGCTTTTATCTTGTTTCTTCCACAATCATTCTTTATATCTACTAGAACAATTTACTCCTTTTAAAGTCAAGGTTGGTTGCAGGCTTGCTGCAGCTGTCTGCATTATTGATGTTCTGTATTAAGTTCAACCTGTCTTTAAAAGACTGCTCTTAAACTAATTATTGCATGAATGGTCACTTAACTCTTTCCTCCCTAAAACTTTCAATGGACAATTCCAGTTTCCATTTAAGTATAGCCCATTTCTGACTTTTAATGGTTGTTTTTGTCAATGTTTGGCATTATGACAAACAGTAAAGACCCTGATCAGAGGGCTCCTAGGAGCCCTCTGATCTGGGTCTTCACTGTTTGCATAGGACAAGTGTACTATTCACGTGTACATTTTTTACAAAGGACGCCAATATGCGGGACTAGGGTCCAAAGGGTTAACATATTAATGTTCCACTGCACGTAGCAAAAGTGACATAATATTCACAGTATGTACTGGTACTGAGTGACGGAAATGAAAAGATAATATTACTGGTTACTTTACAGAAATGTGCCAGTTTAAGGCAGGACAAAAGAAATGCGTAAAGCTCCATTGTTTTCAGTATTGAAGACAAGAAAGCAAGCTGACAGTGCTTCTTAAAGAGCAATTCTGCTTTACTTGCAATCTGCTTCAAGCTATCATCTGCTAAATATAGAAAATAATTATATTCGTGACTATAAATTGGAACTATTTCTGCTTCAACCTACCATTATGCTAGAATATGGAAAACATTTCTAATGGTGCTTATTCATGACTATATAAAATTGAACTCTTTTCTTTAGTGAAGGGATAAATTAAAAGCGTAAAATGGTGAATTAATTAGGTAATAAGTTAAAGCAAATATTAAGTAACCATCAGTCTGTATAGACTGCCATGCATCTACATTGATTGGGCACAAATATCTGCTACACATACTATATGTGAGTGTCATGCATAAATCATGAGCTATTTGTCTTCAGGGATATCAACATACTGTTAATAGAAACTCATCAAAGGCAGTTGACTCGTGTAAACCAAGACTCTGCAATGATGAAAAGAATTGCTTTATATTGGTTTTCATACAGAGATAAGGAGATTTCTTCAGCAACATTTTTTTTTTTAAATCATTACTCCAATGATACAGATTCACATTCTTACGCATTGAATTTATTACTTCACTGAAAAGAATACTTCCAATTTATGCAGTCATGAATATGCACCATAGGACATATTCTATGCTCTATATCCTAGCAGATGGTGGCTTAACGCAGGTTGAAAGTAAAGCAGAATGTGCATTATGGCACATTCTGCTTTACTTTCAACCTGCTTTAAGTGGTCCCCTGTCTTCAAAACTAGAACAAGACGTGTCCTACTTTATAAGCACACAGCTGCCACCTGTCTTTGGACATCTCTAAGTATCTTCAATAAATTGTTGCTTGACACAAAATTAACTATACATTTTTCGTTTCTGAACAAAGAGTAAGTTTAAAATTGTCATTTTTATGTGAATTCTGCTAGATGGATCTATAAAATTCTACAGAGTCGACGCCACTGTCTGATGTGATAGACTGAAATAGTAATTCTTACCCTTTACAATACTGAATGTTTTAAATTGACTATTCCAATGTCAATAAATGACTGGTCCACAATTATTGAATATTGAGGTACGTCCCAATAATAGCTGAAAGTATAACAAGAAGTGCAGACCCTGATCAAAGGGCTTCATAATTAAAAGGAGCCCTCTGATCAGGACCTGCACTGTTTGCAAACAGTGCACACACTCGGAACCAGCAAAGGAATAGTTAAATATGAACACAACAGACAGAATATATTGCATGCTTATTTTCATGGGTCAAATATGTTTTTCGTTTTGTATCTGAAACATTTTCTTAAAAGAAGTATATTTACACTGATTTATAGTACAGGCTTAAAATATTGTACAGTTCACCTTTGAATAGGAAAAAATATTTTATTTGGCAAACAATGTAGACACTGATCAGAGGGCTCCTTTAGGAGCCCTCTGATCAGTGTCTACATTGTTTGTTTTCATCTTAAACATGTCTAGAAACATCCCTCGTACATCAAAATAAACTGGTTTTTAATGATAAGTGGATTAGTCCATTTCAAACTGCAGCATTTCAAGGGTTTAAGTGAATACATAGTTGTGCAATTTCACAATTTCACTAAAAGCCATGGAGTCACATGCATACAGTTTAGTTTCTCTCTGTACAATTACCAAGCAACAGGTTACTTTATTGGGAATCCAGTATTGAGGATTTATTCAAACACTTTGGATCCAGATCATGCCCCAAGAAACATGCAAATCAGGATCAGAACTGTTTCAAATTCATATTTCATTAACACTTAATATGTAATCCTAAATTAATCAATTTAAGAACTAATCAAATTTGAGCAGACAAAATGTTTTAGCATTTAAAGGTCTAACCTGGTAGTTGTTAGCTGTGTGTCAACTTTGAATGGAAAAGTTCCAATTAATAACCAACAATCCTCTTAGAAATTGTGTAAATGTTCAGATTTTTATCTGACATTGACCTGACATCATTTAATGTACCTACAGTAAAATCACTACTAAACAGTCTCTAAAACAAAGATTCTTTTATTGTGATAAAACAGGATGGAGCTTAGAGCAGGATGAAGTAAAGCAGAAAGCTCCTATAGGAGCTTTCTGCTTAACTTTCATCCTGCTTTAAGCAACCACCTGCCTGGCTAAACCAACCTCCTCCTGTTTCACATGTTCATTGTGATGGGGCTTCTTGTAGGTATGTTTTAAGAGCAATGTATTAACTTATATGTGATCTTTATATGAAAATCATGTCAATTAAATTTTGATAAAAGAGAAATGTTTCATTCATTATTTTTCCAGCAAATATGTAAATACTTTCAAACTGTCCATCAGCACATCATACCTCGACATTGCCATGACAACTTACTTGAATAAACAGTTTCGACATTTACTGATGTCTTTCACAAGAATAGCACTGCGACGATCGGCTATCTTTGGCCTTGTCCATCAGTTTCCGGTATGGAAACGACGAACACAGGGTCGTAGATTCCAGATAGTCTGTATTTCTATATAAATGGATTTGACCTACTAAATGAACAAATTCAAGGATTGTCATTGAACATGTTTCTGCATTGAATAGTCATTGAAGTGTTTCGTCAGTTTTCTATGAGCTGGCATAAGTCGAACACACCAGTCTGTAGTTCAAACTTTTAATTTTGAAATATTGTTATTTTACATGACTGTTGCGAGCTCAAATTATTGAATGTCATCTGAAGAACTATGGGCTAGTTAACCCTTTACCTGATAGCCTAGTTATAATATTGAAGATAGGTGACTACTTAAAGCAGGTTGAAAGTAAAGCAGAATGCGCCCTAAGGCGCATTCTGCTTTACTTTCAGCCTGCTTTAAGCTATTACCATCTAGAATAAGGAAATTATTAAATATGACACATATTCAGTACGGTTTACATTGGAACTATTTTCTTCAGCGGATGAATAAAATGCATGTGCTAAAAGTCGCTTCTATCAGGGAAAGGGTTAAACTTGAGCAAGTTGAAGTCATTGAGGCTGGACTGTAGCTGTATTGGTTTGATTGACTGAGATTGCATTGTAAATGCTTTTATTTTAAAATGTCTGATTTCTTGGTATAGCAGTCTTTTAGTCTGTGTTTCCATTAATAGGTTTTCTCATGTGACCTACTGTATCTATTGCTGTATGTATATGGTACGTCTTGACTGTATGTTGAGATTTCTGGTACGTTTTTAGTCATTATTTCCCCGTAAAGCCTTTGGCTTTCACATGTATACTGAGCATATAAAGTTACAGTTTTGATAGTTCTTGCGTGTGCCCAATGACACAGACTCTAGTGTCACTAAGATTGGATTTTATAAAGCATTTGCATTGAGCCTAAAGATCATTCTCAAGCACTTGATTGGTCAGATTTGAGCTTTTGCTCAAATCTGACCAATCAAATGCTTGAGAATAATATCAGAAAACTGTTCAAGAAGAGCTTCTAGAACTTCAAGAATATCTTTTAAAATTCTAGAAAAGGAGTTCAAGAAGTTATGTAATTCTAGAACAATGGTTCTAAAACCACCAAATTTCTAGAATTTTTTAAGAACATTTGCAGAAAGTTCATGAATGTTAAATGGCCACTTCTAGAATTGTTCATGAATATTCAAGAAATTATTCTGGAATAGATCTATAATAATTCAATACTTTAATTTACCTAAGGGGCTCCCATCTGTTTTGAAATTTAGAAACAGGTAATTGGATATAATGGTAAAAGCTTTACCCTAATTTGACTTTGCTAAGTTTGCATTTAAGTCCAAACATCATTCATCTCTATTAAAATCAGTTTTATTTATAGTTTTGATTTATTAAATACTGTCTTATAAGATTTGTTTTATTTCTCTCGTGATTTCCACTCCTTCAGTACCGACTAAAGTCACTTTGAAATGTATAAATAATTGAGAGTCTTTACCCTAAGGTCTACTTAAATTAAATTTGGCAGAAACATGTGCAGGAGGTTCTGGAGTTTTGTAAAATGTCGAAAACATTTTTCTCTTCATATAACAATGTTATCTCTACAAGCCTATAATTGATGACCTTTTAAAGTGTTATCCAAAAACACATTTATTTCATAATCGTTTCAAATATTCTTAATCATATACATTGACACATTCAACCCTAGCGACGAGTATACTCGTCATTTACAAACAGTGTACATGTAAGGTTTACATGTGTCCCATGCAAACAGTGTAGGCCCTGATCAGAGGGCTCCTTAAGGAGCCCTCTGATCAGGGTCTACACTGTTTTTCATTTTAAATATATTGTTAAAATCAACCCTAAATAGTCATAAATGGGCAAGACTTATTTTGAAATTGAAATTGTCCATTATAGAAAGTTTCAGGGGTGAATGAGTTAAAATCAGTGAATTTCCAAAATCGAAATGGGACTTTAAGCCAGACTTTAATTGTGCAGTTTCTTAACCCTATGAATTCTAACTACCCATCATCCAGGGCTCCAGATAAGAGGGAGTAAACTGAACAAATTCAACATTTTCTCACTCATGTCATCACCAAATCCTATGGTGTTACTACTCATAAGAATCGTCTCGAAGAGACGATTATAATCAGTATTGACACAATAGGGTTTAATTCAGAAATAAAGATTTTGGTTTTTGAAATACTCCCCTTATCTAGAGCTCTGTCATCTATTCAAAGGTCCTCTGCTTAACAACCGAAATTAACTCTTCCTTTTACAAATGTGGTAGATAATACTATCAAGAGTTACAAACAGTTTGGATCCAGATCAGGCCCCACATGTTGTGGGGCCTGATCTGGATCCAAACTGTTTGCAAAAGTGTTCAGTACTGGTCTCCAATATTCGCAGGATTAACTTAAGATTCAGGCATCTCTCTGAAGAGATCAGAAGAGAGCAGCTATCTAATGTTCTGACCAGACATCGAATCACTTGACATCCACCAGACAAAAATTACATCTGATCGGAATACGGGTTACTTGTTACTCTTCAGTCTATAGAAACCTTCGGTCCTGGCAAGATATCAAACAATCGCTGATTGCATCTGTGCCATTTAATCTTTACTGCCGAATCTGCGAGACCATAATTCTGAACAATGGGTCCCGTTTTCATTATATGGAACATAAAGTTGCGCAATAAATCAATTTTTTCAAATTAAAAAAAATGCTATCGCAACGGGGTATGTTTTTCTCACAAATTGGCTGTATGATGCTACGGGTTGTGTTTTGGGAACTAACAATCAAGATAACAAGGGAAAAAGTATTTTGAGGTTACAGTCGTTACTATGACAACAATAATTTCCGAAAAAATATGAGGATATAGTAGCAGCTTAATACAGAACTAAAGTAATGCAGAAAGCTCCTAAGGGAGCTTTCTGCATTACTTTAGTTCTGTATTAAGCAAACAAACTATCTTTGAAGAGATATGCATATATATTTATTAATGGAATTGTTATTGTTGCAAGCGTCACTGTATGACAAATGTGATTTAAAGTCCTACGAGAAAACAATGTGACTAGCATCGCGCGTAAAAAATAGCAACGTTGTAATTCCAGTAGAAATGAGGGAAAGTAAACGAGGTAGTTTCCAATTAGAGAATACATAAAAACAGAGAGTTTGTGAATCTGCAAGTTTTCAGTCTCATCAATAATGAAAGGTTACGTTCAAAGTATGCATTGTTTAACCCGTGAATATAGGATATCTATAATTATAGGCCTAAATAAGGAGAGTAATCCAAATTCTAAAATCTAAGTCTCAATTAACCTTAATAATTTATTGTGACTATTAATTAGCATAGTCTTTTCAAGACAATATACTCAGAATGAGTAGTAGCAACATTGGGTTAAGAGGTGAATTAACCCTTTACCCAATAACCTGCTTCTAATTTTGAAGACAGGTGACCACTTAAAGCAGGTTGAAAGTAAATCAGAATGTGCCTACTCTCAGACTGCTTTAAGCTACCATATGCAAGGATATACAAATATTTCTTACGATGCATTATATTCATAACTTTATAAAGGGGAACTGTTTTCTTCAGTGGAGGAATAAATCAAAGATATGAAAAGATGCATTTATTCAGTAATGGGTTTAAATGAGACGCAGATGCTTAGTGCACGACAAAGTAAATTCAGACAAGCCCTTTCAATTACTTCTGCATCCAGCTGGCAACTGTTTCAAGCCTTTGAATGCCTTTACAAAATTACTGAGTTTGGATCCAGATCGGCAACCCACTTGAAACCAGATATCCAGGGCTGCCATAAGTTGACATGAAAAATCCTAAGATTTCCAAATTTGCATTTTTCAAGTGCGATTTTACGAATTGTACCTTTACCCCATAGCCTTTTTCTTGTTTTGTTGACATGCGACCACTTAAAACAGGCTGTAAGTAAAGCAGAATGTGCCTTATGGCGCATTCTGCTTTACTTTCAGCCTGCTTTAAGCTACCATGTACTGGGAAAAAGTCCGGAGATTTAGGAAAAATCCGGAGAAATGGCAGCCCTGGATATCTGATCAGCATCCAATTTCTTCGTTCATTAAATAATTTGCAAATATATTGAAGAGTCAAGTTCATAATTGAAGCATGCAGCATATTTATTTATCATTCAAATGACTGTAGCAAGCTCACTAATGCAATGTTTCTAATACTGCTCACTAAATACAACTACCCCAACTTGCAGCTCACTAAATTAATACTCTCATGTAAACCATAGATCAATAATACAGTTTATTGTACCCAACAGAGCTCACTTATGCACGCCCAAACTGCAGCTCACTAATACACTCACCCAAACAAAGCTCACTAATATACATAGCTCACTAATACACCCACCCACCACATATATGTATGTACAGAGAAATAGGAACCATAGTTGGAAACTCTATCCCTTACTGCAAGGCTTTAAATGGTCATCAATCAATATTGTTCATCCAAGCTGAATAAATTATGAAGACAATTCAATATCCTTGGCTCCAGTAGACCTAACTAGTCCTGGCACTTCCGTCTGAGTCCTGATCCAGATCTGGATACCTCAGTATCTGATAATGAATATAATATCTGTTTCCACACATTGATTAGAATTTTACTTGGTAATCAATTGTCTTTTACAGTAATTGTCTAATTCTCCCATGGCAGCAGTTGTGTAACCAATCAACAGTTTCTACCAATTAAAGGATAGCAATTGTCAGAAATGTCTGATAGTTGCTCTTGTCTTAAACAACCATTCTTTGAAGAATATTGAATCATTTTAGCACAGATTACTGCTTAATGCAGGACAAAAGTAAAGCAGAAAGCTCCTGTACGAGCTACAGGAGCTTTCTGCTTTTCTTTTGTCCTGCATTGAGCTGAAATCTATATTATAGACAACATATATATCCTATTTGGAGGTGTTGTCCTTATAAGTACAACTGTACTATTTGGGCAAATCTAGTGGGTATTCAATCCATGTTTGGCTTGGAACTTCTGCATGTTATTTTGCACTAAGAGCAGACAGAAAACGGAAATACAGACAAAATCGTTGGCCCAAGTCTGAAAAATAATACAGTAAATCTTGTGATAAGCGGCCAATCAAATGAAGGCAAAATAATGGTCTTTAATACAGAAGTTTAGCAAATGCAGGACAAAAGTAAAGCAGAAAGCTCCTGAAGGAGCTTTCTGCTTTACTTTTGTCCTACATTGAAGATTTATTTGTCTTAAGAGAGAGTCATGTATCTTAACTCTTTACCATTGCCTTTTTCTAGTTTTAAAAACATGAAACTACTTAAAGCAGGATGAAACTACTTAAAGCAGGTTGAAAGAAAAGCAGCTAAGCTATCATCTGCTAGGATATAGGAAATATTTCTTATTTTACACATTCTTTCATATTATACAAATTGGAAACATTTCCTTCAGTTTAAGCTACCATCTGCTAGGATACAGGAAATATTTCTTATGTTACACATTTTTTAATATGTATAATGGAACTATTCTTTTCAGTGGAGTAATTATTAAAATGTGTAAAATGGCGTATCTATGAAGTAAAAGGACCTAAAGAGTGGCTACTAGCGTAAGCTTAACTGCAACATTTTGTCGCGTTTTGACCTAAGTTTCTGAGCAAGACTCCAAACCACTTCAAAGACAACATGAAAACTGCCACCTAACCAAATTTTCTGTCAAATTACTGCTATCGGAACAATGCCTTGTAAAAATGTAACCAAGCAACCAATCCCATTTGGAAAAACACATCCCCTGTTGAAACTTTCAATCCGACAGAAAATGCAGGACCTCAATAGTTTCACTCTGAGCAAGCAAGCGGCAGATATACATACGCCACAGTGATACCATTTGCAAACAGTTTAGATCCAGATGAGACGCCGCATAATGCGGCGTCTCATTTGGATCTAAACTGTTTGCCACTCTGACCCTGTTTAGAAAAGATTTTCATAATATTCTATTTTTAGAACATTAGCAGACGACAATTGTTGCAGACAAAAAAATTACCCAGCATTCAAAGATTTAAATCTTTTACCACCAAGGTCTCAATATATAACATTTGACAATAGTCTGGATCCAGATGAGAATCTCTGATTAGGATAAAAACTGTTTGACACTCGTATCAATAATTCTTCAGTCAAAATTCAAAATATTGAAATTGACATAACATTGCAGACAACATTTTTCAAGAAAATGATAATTTAGCTGTGAAAAAGTTACCTCTTACCATGCTAGCGGTGAAATCTGTGATAACCTTTGCAAACAGTTTGGACCCTGATGAGACGCCGCCTAACGCGGCGTCTCATCAGAATCCAAAGTGTTTGACATTCTGACTCTGTTTTGAAAAGAAATTTTGAAAGTTCTATTTTTAGAACATTAGCAGACGTCATGTGTTGCAGACATTTTTTTTTACCCAGAATGCAAAGAGTTTAAAGATTAGAATTGTGATTGTGTTTTGTGATGGAAGATTTGGTGATTTAGTTTATATTCCAAGTTTTTTTGTGTGTTTTTCTTGGTAAAAGTTTACCATATTGTTGTTTGTAAAGGAGCTCTAACAATGTAATGTATTGGTCATGTCATTAGAACATGAGGTGTTTGGAGGGATGCATCACCCACCTGTAATAGAATGTAGAATGGATCATTTTTAACATCGTGCAATAGGGGTCAACTACGTATTATCATCAAAATGTTTTGCTATGACAACTTATATGGGTATTATAATAGATTTGTATTCCTACCAAGTCAGTGTATAATACTGGGAAATGTTTTGCTACAAAAACAAAGTTGCGCAATGAATTGTTATAGCAAAACATTTTATGATAATACCTTAAGTTGGCCCCCAGTGTTCACTACCATGACATTTTCTGCTATAAAACTTAATTGTTGTCTGCATTTATTGTTCAAATTTAAAATTTAAGTAAATTGACTAATGTAACAACATTATGAGTTTTTGGCCGCTGTTACACCCAGCATATCCCTTGTGGGAAGGTATTAAATTATTCTAGAACTATTCCAGAATAATTTCTTGAATATTCATGAACAATTCTAGAAGCGACCATTTAACATTCATGAATATTCTGCAAAAAATCTTGAAATTTGATGGCTTTAAAACCATTGTTTTAGAATTACAAAAGTTCTTGAACTTCTTTTGTAGAATGTATAAAGTAATTCTTGAAGCTCTAGAACAATATTAAAAGTGGCCCTTTAACGTTCATGAATACATGACTGTATTCTAAAATTCTTGAACACGTTTCACAGGGGTTCTCCAGTTTACTATGGGTGCTATAAACAGGTCATAGATCTGTATTTATATGCAGCACATTCTTCTACAATATATTTTTAGGCCAATGGAGACACTCTTCTGCCAATGTCATAAAATGGAATCAGAGCAAATTGAATTTTAGCAGGGAAATTTTCTCCAATCATCGTTAATTGCAGAGACAATAACAATTTGCAAATGAACTGATTGTCCCAGGTCTCAACCACTTGGTGAGTTTTCCTCCAATCTGGCTACTTCATTGTGAAGAAAGTGTTAATAATGATAAAGATAGTCTAATCTTTTCTCCCATAGCATGTTTCTAGTATTGAAGATAGGTAATTAAGCACTTAATGCAGGTTGAAAGTAAAGCAGAATGAGCCATAAGGCGCATTCTGCTTTACTTTCAACCTGCTTTAAGCTACCATTATGCTAGGATCTAGAAATAATTTCTTTTGGTAAGTTTGTGACTATATAAATTTGAACTATTTTCTAAACATGTAAAAGTGGCTCGCTTCTATGGGGTTACATTTTCAGTTTTCAGACAGAACTAGTGTGAAGAAACTTTGACACTTTGAAAACAATTTGGATCCTGAAACGATGATGAGTTTAATCAGGATCCAAATTGTTGGCACTACCCTAGCTGACCCTATTTTGTCGGGGGGGGGGGGGGGGGGGGGGGGGGGGGTTTGTTGTTGTTTTTTTAACTGATTGTCCCAGGTCTCATCCACTTGGTGAGTTTTCCTCCAATCTGGCTACTGCACTGTGAAGAATGTGCTAATAATGATAAAGATCGTTTTAATATTTGTCTCCCATAGCATGTGATGATGTTTCTAATTATTGAAGATAGGTATAAGCACTTAAAGCAGGTTGAAAGTAAAGAAGAATGAGCCATAAGAACGGATGATAACAGTTACTGTTGCAGAGGAATTAAATTGTCATCGAGTTAAGGATAAATTTTCAGATGCAAATGAAACATTATTAAGTCCAATAAAATGAGTATTCCTGGTAGATGATAGCATATGTGGAAAGGCTGAAAGCAAAGCAGAATGCACCTTAAGACACATTCTGCTTTCAACCTGCTTTAAGTGGTCATCTGTCTTCAAAACTAGAAACAGGCTATGGAGTAATGGGTTAAATTAGTCAAGTTTGTTTGAAGTTTTTGCTTCCCTATATAACAGTGAGGTCATATCAGGATGAGACATCATTTAAATGTCTCAATTGAAATATAACTAGACGATCCTAGGAAAGCTCAATATAGAAATGGTAAAGACATAAAATTAAAAGCTTAAAGCAGGATAAAAGTAAAATGTAAAGCTCTGGGTCCTTCTGGAGCTTTCTGTTGCTCTGGATCCTTCAGGAGCTTTCTGTCTTACTTTTATCCTGTTTTAAGCTGTAGTGGCCTTTACATACCAAACACCAGCTGGTTTTTGAGTTTTCATCCTATCAGAGTTGTACTGTATAACATCACAAGGATGTTTTAAATATATTAGGTTACTTCATGAGCATCTTTTTAATACATTTGATATACTGTGATGTATTTTAAAATGTGCATAATGGAAAAGCCAAACAATAAGATTTAGGTTTGCTTAAGTGTTTTGAATTCTTTTACAAATTTAACCTTGTTTAGCACTTTATCCCATAACCCTTTCCTAATTTTGAAGACAGGTGATCATTAAAGCAGGTTGACAGTAAAGCCCAAGGTACCTATAGGCACATTCTGCTTTACTTTCAACTGGCCCTAAGCTACCATCTGCTAGGATATAGAAAATATCTTACAGGATGCATATTCATTGCCTTGAAACAGTGAAGGAATAAATTAAAGACGATCTTAAAGGTGTATTGATGGAGTAATTTGTTAAATATCAAATCTAAAAGTCAGGAGGATTTTACAAGACAAAAAGTTTGGCTCACCAGCAGTGTTAAAGGTGCATTCTGCTTTACTTTCAGCCTGCTTTAAGTGACCATCTGCTAGAATATTAAAAATATTTTTATGATATATATTTTCTTCAGCGGAGGAATAAATTAAATGTGTTAAAATGTGTGCTATGGAGTATTAGGTTAACCCATTATCCCATAGCTTGTTTCTAGTGTTGAAGATATATGTGACTACTTAAAGCAGGTTGAAAGTAAAGCAGAATGCACCTTAAGGTGCATTCTGCTTTACTTTCAGCCTGTTTTAAGCTATTATCTATTCAGGTATAGAAAATGTTTCTTACGGTACATATTCATTGCTGTATAAACTGGAACTATTTTCTTCAGTGGTGGAATAAATTAAAGGCATAAAAAGGTGTATTTATGGAGTAATGGGTAAACTCAAAGTTCTTTCAACCTTCAGCACTCTACGTAATTATCTTCTTCAAAATTTGGCCATGTCTGCAAAATATGTCGTCTTTAAAATTCCTCAGAGTTGATCTTTCTACACTATTGCTCAGAAAACAAGGCAAGAGTGTCAAATGGTCTGGATAGATATGAGATAACGAATTACTTGGCATCTCATCTGGATGCAGACTTAATTGGCATCTCATCTGGATGCAAACTGTTCGTATCAGGTATAATAAATTTGACCATAGTGTACATTCAAGGTTTAGGATAAGGTTACAGTTTAAGCGTTTATCTAATATATTTGATATACTGCGATGTATTTTAAATGCACATGCTGGAAAAGCCAAACATATTACCTATAGCATTTTTGGAGGCTCACGAAAATTGATATACTGGTATCTACTTTAAGCTGCAACGGAGCGTTGTCTAAAGTTGGACTAGAAATAGACGTTGAAAAGATAGCCTTCGGTAATAAGTTACAGTTTATGGATTTTTTTATGGAAATTTGAACCCTATGCAATATTAAAGGAACTTATTAAGAGCATTTATCTTCTTCTTGTAAATTTATTTGCCAAGTTATTGACAGAGTAATTTTTCTCGCATGGTACGACCTTCTTCTTCAACCTTTAGCGTGATAAATGGATGAATTTGTGACCTCCGTTGCAAACAGTTTGGATCCAAATGAGACGCTGAGTTATTCGGCGTCTCATCTGGAACCAAACTGTTTTACACTCTGATAATGTTTTATGAAAGAAATTATAGTGAAAGGAACCAACTCTCAGGGAATCGCTGAAAATGACAGAACTTAGTGGCAGAAAAATGCCTAGCATCCTAAAAGTTTTAACTCTTACTGGGTCAGAAACAAATATATACATCATTTACAAACGGTGTAGACCCAGATCAGATGAATTCCTGAAGCCTTCTGATCAAGATGTGCACTACATATTATACTTTAAAATATTTTGGGGACAAACTGCTCAAAAGTCAATGTAAACTTGTTTATAAGTAGACACGTACAGGAAGAGTCTGTTTGAAAAGTCAGAAGTGTAAGGGTAAATCACGATCACACCAAAATTAAGGCCATTTTGGACTGATTTCTTTCAAGGTATATATAAAGAACATCTAATATTCACGTAGATATAATTACAAAATTTGTATTAACCTTTTTAACCCATTACCCCATAGCCTGTTTCTACTTTTGAAGACAGATGACCACTTAAAGCTGATTAAAAATAAAGCAGTATGCTTTACTTCTAGTCTGCTTTAATTTACCATTTCCTAGAATATAAAATATATTTCATGTGATGCATTTTCAAAACTTTGTAAAGTTGAACTGTTTTTATTCAGTGGAGGTATAAATTAAAGGCATAAAAAGGTGTATATATGGAGTAAAAGGCATTCTCAGGTTCATCTACTTCAAAAACATAAATTCTCCATGGAGCCCAAAATATTTCAAAATAACAAACCTTCAAAGTTAAATCCTTTTTTTGATATATATCCCGCTTTATCAAAACAAATGCTGGTAGTACAAAGATACGAAAAAGTTCAACTGAGGGTACAGTAGTTTTAATATAGAGTATATTTTAGTGTTGAGGTCATCCTTGATTCGTTATCAAAACAGGATACGGAGGTTTTAAAATCTGACACTGTCTGGACACAAGAGTGTCTGGTTACTGCTATGACAATTTCATAAGGTATTTAATCCTTTGTATGCTGGGTACTTTTTACGTCTGCAACATTTGTCGTCTGCTATTGTTCTAAAAATAGAATTTTCAAAATTTCTTTTCAAAACGGGGTCAGAGTGTCAAATATTTCGTATCCTGATGAGACGCCGCGTTACGTGGCGTGTCATCAGGATCCAAACTGTTTGCAAAGTATCACAATGTAAAGAATTAAACCCTTTCAATACCAAGTAACTTTTTTGTCTGCAACAATTGATGTCTGCTAATGTTCTAAAATAAAATTTTCCCAAATTTTCTTTCAAAATAAGTTCAGAGTGTCAAATATTTTTTATCCTGATGAGATGCTGAAATACAGTAAAACCTCGCTATTACGACCACTAAAACGAAGGTTAATTGATTGTATAATAGAGAGGTGGCAGCTTAAAGCAAGGTGACATTGAAACAGAAAGCTCCTAAAGGAGCTTTCTGTTTCACTGTCACCTTGCTTTAACGGTCATCTATCGCTAACACCCAAATAATTAACAAAATTTAGTGATCGTAATAGAGAGGTTTTACTGTACTTGGAGTTTTATCAGGATCAAACCTGTTTGCAAACGTAATCACAGTGTCGCAGTTAGCGTTCAAAACATTTAAGTTTTTAACACAATTATTGCATACCATTGCAAACAGTTTTTATCCAAATTAGAAACCAAGAAACTCAAATTCTGATCTTGATCCAATCTGTGTGTAAATTTAAACTTATTTCTGCTATAAAATCATCAAAAACTGATTTTTTTCGGAATGTTAGCAGACGCCATTCAAAGCAGACAACATTGTAAAAGCGTTTGAAGGGGGTAAGGTGAAATTAGATGTACCCACGTAAGTTTCTCCACATGCCATAGTGATAAATTTCTAAAGCTTGGATCTGTGACAGATGCAATTATTGTAATATTTAATTACACTGTTCGAGTTTCCCTAGTGTGTAATTAAACCCTTATTCGGGGCTACAGATAAGAAACAGGGTGTGTATTAAACATTTACAAGGTTATCTCCCTTACATCCACACCAAACCCTATGACACAGCTCCAGATAAGAGGAGTATTTCAAAAACTAAAATCTTTATTTTTGCATTAAACCCTATGGTGTTACTACTCATTAGAATCGTCTATTCCAGACGATTCTAATGAGTAGTAACACCTTACAATTTGGTGTTAAAATTAGTGAGTAAATGTTGGTTTTGTTCGGTTTACTCCCTCTTATCTGGAGCCCTGTTCTTATGAGTAGTTACAACATAGGCTTTAGTGAGGGCATAGAGAGTTTACTTTTTGTAAAAATCTCCGATTTCTATATAAACGTTCCTGCTATAATAATTTTCATTGTTGTTGTTGTTATCATCCATAAATTCTGTTTAATACATAATTTGCAATAATCAGGATCCAGATCAAATACCTATCCTTGAAGTCGTCATGTTCTATATCGGCATAGAGAATGACAAAGCGTTGCCAGACTTTCAGCAGACATAGTCTCAGAGGAAGGTGAAATTCAAGGGGTGAAAACTTTAAGAATGTGCAATTGACTCATTTAGCTTGCATGACAAGACTTATAACTTGTTTGCCAAAAATTTAATCTTTTAATTGATAGTTTTAAACAATATTTATGATTTCTAGGACCGTAACCTTAACTCTTTGCATGCTGGGTAATTTTTTCGTCTGCAACAATTTGCCGTCTGCTATCATTCTAAAAATAGAATTTTCAAAATTTCTTTTCAAAACAGGGTCAGAGTGTCAAACAGTTTGGATCTTTAATGAGACGCCGCTTTACGTGGCGTCTCGTCTGGATCCAATCTGTTTGCAGATGTAATCACTCTGGCAGGTATATCCGCTGCTAGCGTGCAAAGACTTAAGAGTTAATTTACCTTCATGGACAAAATTCTATCTATATCTAACTGCATGCAAGGTAGATGACTATATGTGAGCTTTCTTCTTTACTTCATTATGCTGAAACCATTTCTTTAATAGAAGCACCTTTCAGCACATTTAATTTATTCCTCCACTGAAGAAAATAATTCAAATTTATACTGTCATAAACAAGTATCATAAGTAGTATTTCCTATATTCTAGCAGATTGCAGCTTAAAGCAGGTTGAAAGAAAAGCAGAATGTACATTAACCCATTGTATGCTGGGTAATATTTGGCGGCCATTTTAAAATGTTGTCTGCAGCGGGTATAACTTAAATATTTGCAAAAGATTTAAGCAGTTTCTGATAGAATACTGAACTAGCTGCAAACAGTTTTGATCTCAGATCAGGCCCCACAATGTGGGGCCTGATCTGAGATCAAAACTGTTTGCCTAGAGGTACACCTAAAAGTGTATCCCGTATAAAAATGGGTTAAGGTACACTCTGCTTTACTTTCTGCCTGCTTTAAGGTTTTTCTGTGGTACATACTCGCGACTGTTTAAAGTGGAGATATTTTCCTCAGTGGAGGCGTAAAAAGGTGTATCTTTGGAGTAATCTATGGGTTAAATTAATAATTTCAATAACATAGAATAATTTCGCCTAGGTTTATTAAAACTTGTTTTATTAAAAATTCTTAAGTGAATGAATGAATGGGGAAATAATTAACATTAGTAAATGAATAGAGGGTTGGAAGAAAATTATTGTAATTAAAATTTTCTAACAACTACGAAGCATGATCAGATTAACGCTGCAAAACCTGACTTTTGCAGAAAATGCTGTTAGCTGAAACTCTGACACTCGCTTTTTTTCCAGTTCTTTCTCATTAAATTTTGAAGACAATTGGACACTTAAAGCAGATTGAAAGTAAAGCAGAATGCGCCTTAAGGTACATTTTGCCTTACTTTCAGCCCGCTTTAATTAGTTAAGCTACAATTTGCTAGAAAATATTTCTTATGGTTCATATCCATGACTATATCAGGTGGAACTATTTTCTTGAGTGTTTGAATAAATTAAAGGTGTCAAAACGCATATTTATGGGGTAATGGGTTGAGCACTATATTTACAGAAACCAGACATGTCAGAAACAAACAGTTTGTGTCCTGATAATGCCACCTGATCTTGGTCTACACAATTTGAAATGTTTCAGATTTATTTTTCTCATCATCTGATTAAATTTGTATTTCTATGCTGTCCAACTCCTAACATGCTCCCTACTTCTAAAACCTTGGATCTGCAGCTGCATAATAAATTTCTGCTTGAACATAGCGAGATTAAAAATATGTTTGTTTCCTATGACGACCTTGAATATCAATACAAAATATAGCTTTAAAGCACAGGGTCGCAGTTTGCGATACATCATTTAACCCTTTCCCCCATAGAAGCGCCTTTTAGCTAATATGATTCATTCCTCCGCTGAAGAAAATAGTTCCAATTTAATCAGTCATGAATATTATATTATAAAGAATATTTTCTATATTCTAGCACATATTAGCTTAAAGCAGGCTGAAAGTAAAGCAGAATGCGCCTTGAGGCGCATTCTGCTTTACTTTCAACCTGCTTTAAGTAGTCACCTATCTTCAATACAAGAAATAGGATATCAGGTAAAGGGTTAAAACCTCAAACAGTAAATTCTGCTAGATTTGAAAGTCAAAATCCAATGAAATTGCAGACAGGAAATGACCCTCGCCACACGATCTCACAACACTATTAATATAAAACATCTAAATATCTCACTAAACAATTGTTATGAAGCATTAAAACCATGCAGTTGGAGTCAAATTTCCTACTTTCAAAGATTTACAAAGAGTCTTAATGTGTTTCGCAGCAAGTCACATTGCCATTCCCACACAATACAACTTATATTACACAACCTCTAATTGAATAAAAACAAATCTCTTATAAAATATTTGATTGCTTAATGCAGAACAAAAGCAAAGCAGAAAGCTCCTATAGGAGCTTTCTGCTTTGCTTTTGTCCTACATTAAGCTGCTACGTATATAAAAGACTGATTCTCGTCTTACTTTGAGTTTTCGCTTAACACAAGCACGGCAGTACATCAATTGTCTTCGTTATTTAATTCCTACGTCACCACGGCAATATCTTCAAATCATGTTACAGTTTATCATTATTACAAACTAGGTTTTTGATATTTGAACCCCCAGGTTTCTTTGTTTCTTAGTCTAAAAGCATAAAATGGCTTTTACCGGCTGCAGTATTACATCATAAAAAGGACCTAGGCTTCAGACTACTAGGAGACGCAGGGTCGGATCTTTAAGGATCTCAATGGCGGGGTGGGCATAAAGGGACATTTTCTTCACCAAGTATGAGACACAAGAGGCTAATATAGAAGGATGATCTAATGTCACTTCAGGGTTTGTCCATCCAGCTGATCATTGCATATAACAAAGCAAACAGGGCAGACCCTGATGAGACGCTGTGTAAGATTGCATCTCATCAGGGTTAGTAGACACTAAAACTAAAATGGCTTAGAAAGCACCACAAATGAACATTTATTGATAGTATTTGATACATGTAACAACTTAATTAAAGTAAGATGAAAATTTAAGCAGAAAACTCCAAAATGCTTTTTTTTTTTACTTTTATTTGACTTTTATTTAAACAGTCACCTACATAAAACATAATTTTATATAAGTGATTTGCATTTTGGGCTACCCCGGAACGTGTTAACTCTTTGAACCCTAGTCCCGCCTATAGGCGTCCTTTTCAAACAGTGTACATGTGAATAGTACACTTGTCCGATGCAAACAGTGAAGACCCAGATCAGAGGGCTCCGAAAGGAGCCCTCTGATCAGGGTCTTCACTGTTTGTCACAATGCCAAACATTGACAAAAACAACCCTTAAAAGTTAGAAATGGACTAGACTAAAATGGAAACTGGAATTGTCCATTTAAAGTTTCAGGGAGGAAAGAGTTAAACATACAAAAAGATACTGCCCCATTTTACAGACATACTAACCCTACATCTCAAAGCAAACAAGCCTCTGACAATTTAACAAGGACAACATTGTCAAGACTAAAGGATAAATAAACCAAATGTAGCAGACATTTAATCACAATATAGCCAATTCAATCTACAAAATAACAGTTTTTCCTTGCCCCTGTCTGCAACTATGAATAATCATTTGCCTTAAAATGACCCAAAAATATGAGCTGAAGCCATCACCTCATACAATAAATTTCAGTATCAAAGCACAGTCATACAATAAATTTCAGTATCAGAGCACACTGTCCCTTTGATTCTTTGAGCGCTAGCAGCGGAATAGTGATTATCTTTGCAAACAGTTTTAATCCAGATGAGACGCCGCATAATGCGGCGTCTCATCAAAATCCAAACTGTTTGACACTCTGACCCTGTTTTAAAAAGGATTTTTAAAAATTCTATTTTTAGAACAATAGCAGATGACAATTGTTACAGAGAAAAAGTTACCAAGCATGCAAAGAGTAAACGCTTTAAATGCTGCATAAACGCTGTCTAATAAAAATATTGTTGGTATAACTCCTTAAAATTACCATTTCTCTCCTACATTTGTAGAAATACTATCCAACTAACAAATATTTTGGATCCTGATCAGACGCGAAGTTACTCGGCGTCTGATCAGGCTCCAAAATATTTGCAAATATCATTAATACTATTTCACTATTTTACCCAATTTAAAGGGTAACCAATAGCGATAGCACACAAGTAAATTGAATTCCGTCACATCTAGTTCTAAAAATTGCCATTATAAAGGAGTCTAATCAATCATATAATATTGTATCTTCTCGGGGAATCCGAGGAAACCGCTCTGTGACATATTGCTCCACTGGTCGGGATTGTCCAGACAAAAATCTGAATGATCAAATAACCGTATTTATAAAACGGAATCAGGCTGATTGAATATCAACCATTTTCTTACGCCATTCTATCAAACACACAATAGAATCGCCATATAACTTTACAGTTTCTCATTTACAGGAAAAAACAACTTGATAAGGCAACAGAAAAACTCGGCTTATATCTTACATTAACCCAGTACAGCATTTTCACGTCTTTAACCCTTTCCCACATAGCATATCTCTATTATTGAATATAGGTGTTCACTTAAAGCAGGTTGAAAGTAAAGCAGAATGCGCTTTAAGCACATTCTGCTTTACTTTCAGCCTGGTTTAAGCCATCATCTGCTAGAATATAGAAAATATTCCGTATGATACATATTTATGACTGTATAAATTGAAACTATTTTCTTCAGTGAAGGAATAAACTTAATGCGCTAAAAGGCGCTTCTATGGGGGAAAGGGTTAATTCATTTCTCCATTCGATGAAAATATTTTCACTTTATACACTCGTGAATATACACCATAAGAAATATTTTCTAGATCATAGCAGACGGTAGCTTAAAGCAGGCTGAAAGTAAAGAATATACTTCAAGTCACATTCTGCTTTACTTTCAACCTAATATATTTGTGGTCATCTTTCTTCAAAACAGAGAAATACGCTGTTCAGGCACTTTCTATTCATGGCTAAAGAAAATACATATTAGATTATCAAGCAGTTTGAGTCCTGATCAGAAGCAATGAAGCACTATTCATTCATAGGGATAAAAGTGAGTAATTACTGTTTAAATAAGTACAGAAAATACAGCTCAGAATAGTACATAAATTCTTAGTTCAGGCTTAGGCCAATACTACGATTTTTTTTGTAAACAAAGTGGATCCAGAAGAGATACTGAGTAACTCGGCATCTGATCTGGATCCATACTGTTTATAACTCTTGACTGATTTCAGAATCTGCCTAAAACAACTGTTGAAAATGAAAGCATTACTTACAAGTAGCTGCGTCCCAAAATTTAGCAGCTTTACTGTGAGCTGTGAAGGCAAGTTACATTGCAGTGGCTCCAGAGATCTTGACATTCAATAAATAAATAAAAGCAAATAAATAGTACGGAGTCATTTTCCTCTTCTGATATCTGATTTAAATATCCAGAAGGACTTCTGTGACACAGTTAGGAACTTTTAATCCTTTTGTTGCTTTAATCATGTAGATTGAAGTATATTGCAAACATTGGATCTGAATGAGATCTAGAGTAACTCAGCATATCATTCAAATCTGAACTACAGTCGAACTTCGATATCTCGAACTCACTTACCTCGAACTACCCGATATTTCGATACATGAATTACATTACTTCATGCTCGGTTAAGTCGAACATACCCGTGTTTCAAAGTTAAAACGTGGCTAACCACGTTTTAACTTTGAAATATGGGTTTGTTCGACATAACCGAGTTCGACTGTATTAGCATATGAGCTGTGCCATGACAAAACCAGCCTTTTTGCATGGCAGCATTGTACAGACCAAACATCATTGTCATCCCAGGCTCTGTATCTGAGTTTGGTCTACACTGCCAAAATGCTGTATAGTATACAGCTACATAAAATGTTTTAGATACATGTGGTTGTCAAACAGGCTGGACTTGATCTACACTGTTAGAAATGCAAAAAAGCAGGTTTTCTCATGGCACGGCTCATTATGTATACTGATGCTTTTTGAAAATAGTGTAGACCCAGACCAGACAGCTCCTATAGATATTTAGAATTATGACAGGAAATCCTGAAAATGAATCATGGATGGCATTGCAAGTATTTATCCAGATAGTCTTCAAGCTTAACCCCTACCCCATAAATATGCCTTTTTATGCCTTTTATAATGTTCCTCTACTGAAGAAAATAGTTCCAATTTCTACAGTTACAAATAAGAATCATAAGAAATATTTTCTATATTCTAGCAGATAATAGCTTAAAGCAGACTTTACTTTCAACCTGCTTTAAGTGGTCACCTATCTTCAAAACTAGAAACAGGCTATGGGGTAATGGGTTAAAGCAGGCTGAAAATAAAGCAGAATGTTTTTTTAGGTGCATTCTGTTTTACTTTCAACTTGCTTGAAGTGATACCTATCTTCAAAACTAGAAACATGTTATTAGGTAATTGTTTAAAACAAGAATTATTGACCATAGTATCTCATCAAGTCTGATTGTGCACACAAATACTACTAAAATTCAAACAAAATGAACTCATAATCTCAAAAGATATTTATCAAACTGTAGAGATTATAACCTGTTCTGGCAGGTTGGCTCAACTTTTCAAGCAAATCATGCATTTTAATGTCCAAGATTTTGTGATTCTTGTGAAAATTAGCAAATTGCAATCCATCATAACCGAAGCAACAGCAGAATTATCAATAGCTCTGTCAGGAAACTTGTGTTTCGTACACGCTGTTCGGAATTTCTGAATTTCAATGCGCTCATTCATCAATGTATAAAGCCCCCTAAAAGGCCTTTTCTATGCAGCAATCAAAACTGCATTCTTCTAGATTGACTGCATTTTGATTTGAATTCATCTGCGGAAGTAACAGTTCAAAATAATTATTTCAAAAACAGTGAAACAGGTGTTAAGTGATTACTGAATTGTGACTAGCATTGCAATCTTCAAAGACAAGTGATCGCTTAATGAAGGATAAAGGTAAAGCAGAAAGCTCCTACAGGAGCTTTCTCCATTGCTTTTATCCTGCATTAAAATGTGACCTGTTTTAAAAGACTATATTTGTTTTGTTTTATGAGTGGGTATCTTAATATAAGTTTGACTGTTTCGTTATAAAACCAATGATGTCACATGGCGAGACTGGCAGATTGACTCTTTGCATGCTAGCGGCGGATATATCCGCCACAGTGATTGCCTTTGCAAACAGTTAGGATCCAGATGAGACGCTGCGTAACGCGGCGTCTCATCAGGATCCAAACTGTTTGACTATGTTTTGAAAAGAAATTTAGAAAATTATATTTTTAGAACAATTGCAGACGACAAAATTAATGTTGCAGACGAAAAATATTACCCAGCATGCAAAGAGTTAACAGATGGAAATTGGTAGACACACACCTGGTGATTTCTGGTAGACTATGACAGGTAACGCAATACAGGAAATTATTAATAAAGATTTTAATGTACATATCAATGTGTATTGTGCTGAACTTCATAACAAATCCAATGACTTTAACAGGAATCATTGACTCAAGTTAGGAACCCATTTTATGCTCATTTTTTCATAGTTTCGAAAAAAGATCAGTTTAATTATGTTGAATTAAAGTACTGTTTTAAGCAACTACTTCAGAAAATTAAAATTAAAACAAACAGTGAAGACCCTGATCATTGTCCTTTTCAATTGGCTTGCAGGAGTCCTCTGATCAGGGTCTATCCTGTTTGTGAATTACACAAAATATTATATTGGTTTTCAGCATGAAAAACATAAATAAAGATCATTAAATAGACATGTAAATGTCTATTGTACTAAACATCATCTAAAATTGAAATAACTCTGACAGCAATCAATGGGGTTTTAATCTGTAATTTAAAAGGGTGTTATGAGACAAATAGGAATTCAATCGCTATGCATGATGTGAATAGTTTGGGATTCCTAATGAATATGAATTACAGTCACAACTAAATACTTCAAACACGCTTTAGTTGAACTGACCCATGTTTCAAGGCTTAGCCACATTCCTTCTCTTCAACAACACCTAATGGGAGACAAAGATTTTGTGTTGATTGGAGGGAGTTGTTATAGGGAGGGAAATTGGCTTACATTTGCAAACAACTTGAATCCAGACCAGCGCCGAATAACGCGACCTCTGATCTGGATTCAATCTATTTGTTACTCATCATTATATTTTTCTGTCAAAATGTGTAGAAAAACAGCAAACAACATGAAAAGGTTGGGCATAATTGTCTTGTTTGGAAAACAGAGACAAGCATTGTTGTGAGGAGGGAATCGTTCTTCATCATTGTAGAGAGGGAGCCCTGTATACTTGTTAGACTCTTCAGAGTGCATTAAAACATTGCCATAACATTCTATATACCACAGCCTGGTGCTGCCAAATAAGGCATCGCGCCAAGTATTCCAAACTGGCTGGCCTGATACCATTGCTTGATTTCATAGTACCTCAAGGGGGGCCTCCGTGGCCTAGTGGTATAGTCACTGTGACTTACATCACTAAGCTCCTCACCGCTGTGAGTTCGAATCCCAGTAGGGTCGTTCAGATTTTTCATGTGGGGAAGCCTTCCAGCTGGCTTGCGGAAGGTCAGTGGTTCTACCCAGTTGTCGATTTGTGCCTGAAACAGTGCATAAATGACTTCTGGGGTCTTCCTCCACCTGTAATTAGCTGGACGTCGCGATATGACTGAAATACTGTTGAAAGCGACGTAAAATCAAAACAAATCAAATCAAATAGTACCTCAAATTGTTGTCCTTTCATTTTGAAATAGTGTCTTCTGAATGGTCATTGAACACAGGTTCCTATGTTTAAACAATCATGCAAAAAAGTGGATATCTCTCAAAAATACTGTCAGCTTAATACAGGACAAAAGTATAAATACTTAATACAGGATCAAAGTAATGCAAAAAGCTCACGCAGGAGCTTTTTGCATTACTTTTATCCTGTATTAAGTTGCCATCTGTCTAAAGACAGTCGTTGTATCATCAATTTGAAAGGCAATGTAACACTTTGGGACTCAATGACATATATATTACAATTCTTCAGTCAGGGATCCAGATAAGGGGAGTATTTCAAAAACTAAAATCCTTATTTCTGCATTTAAACCATATGGTGTCACTACTTATTAGAATCGTCTCAAAGAGACGATTCTAATGAGTAGTAATACCATAGGATTTGGTTCTAAAATAAGTGAAAAAATGTTGTCTTTGTTCAGTTTACACATCCTTAATTATCTGTAGCTCTGCTTCAGTGCATTTAAACATGGCTAAGTTTCCCATACCATGCTGCCAAATAAGGCAATGCGCCAAGTATTCCAAACTGGCCGGGCCTGATACCATTGCCTGATTTCATAGTCCCCTCATTGATGTCCAAGACTGCCTATTAAATGTTGTCTCCTGAATTATCATTGAACACAGGTTCCCATGTATTCATACATTTATGTGAAACAAGTTTAAACAATTATTCAATAAAGGGGATATATCTAAAAAATATTGATTGCTCAATACAGGACAAAAGTGTAAATACTTAATACAGGATAACAGTAATGCAAAAAGCTCCCTTAACTCTTTCCTCCCTAATACTTTAAATGGACAATTCCAGTTTCCATTTTAGTCTAGTCCATTTCTGACTTTTAAGGATTGTTTTTTTTCAATGTTTGGCTTTATGACAAACAGTGAAGACCCTGATCAGAGGGCTCCTATCGGAGCCCTCTGACCTGGGTCTTCACTGTTTGCACAGGACAAGTGTACTATTCACATGTACACTGTTTGAAAAGGACGCCTATATGCGGGACTAGGGTTCAAAGGGTTAAAAGACAGTATGTGTATCATCAATTTGAAAGGCAATGTAGCACTTTGGGACTCAATGACATATAAATTCTTCAGTGCATTAAAACATGGCTTAGTTTCCCATACCATGCTTCCAAATAAGGCATGCAGCCAAGTATTCCAAACTGGCCGGGCCTGATACCATTGCCTGATTTCATAGTCCTCTCATTGTTGTGTATGTCAATAATCAATCTAGTCCATTGTAATGTAGACCAGATAATCCTATAACTCCTCCGAGGATAAGTTCCTGATCTATCGCAAACTTTCCCGTACTAATCTCCCCGTCACACTATTGACAGATGGCTATACCATGTGATTCAATAATGCGAAACGTGGATGCACCACTTGTTTTCCGAAAGTGAGAAAGGAAAAAATGTGGATACATACAGTAAAACCTGTGGATATGAGGCCAGCGATGAGGAGTGCAATTGAAAGTTTGATAGCCCTATGCCTGCCATATGCCTATATTGATGCTATTTGAAAACAGTGTTGACCCAGATCAGACAACTCCTTCAGGAGCTGTCTTATCTGGGTCAACCCTGTTTCATTATACATGTAGGATCTGTCTGACAATTGAGTATGAGCTTATCCTAAGGAAAACTTTCCTTATTTTCTAAGCCAATTAATAGTTCTGATGACAAATGTTTACAGTGGGAGGAGTTTTGTATATGAATGATAAGCGGAAGAAGGGTATTGTAGCAGCTAAATGTAGGACAAAAGTAATGCAAAAAGCTTCTAATATGAGCTTTCTAACAGAGCTCCAGATAAGGGGAACATTTCCAACACTAAAATTTTATTCCTGTATTTAACACGAAGAGACGATTCTAATGAGTAGTTACACCATAGGATTTGGTGCTGAAATAAGTGAGAAAATGTTTGATTTGTTGAAATAACTACCTCTTATCTGGAGCCCTGGATATAGATATATAGAAGGCAGAACTTACCTAAAGCTGTCAATGACTTGATTTGTTCAGTTTACTCCCTCTTATCTGGAGCCCTGATCTAACATTTATCAAGCATTAACTCATTCACCCCTAAAACTTTTAATGGATCAACCCACCAGATAAGGGTAGTTTTTCAAAAAATAAAATCTTTATTTCTGAATTAAACCCTATGGTGTCACTACTCATTAAAATCGTCTCTTCGAGACGATTCTAATGAGTAGTAACACCATAGGATTTGGTGCTAAAAAGAGTGAGAAAATGTTGGATTTGTTGAAATAACTACCTCTTATCTGGAGCCCTGATGGATATACCATTCCAATATTCAAAATAAGTATAGTCCGTTTTTGACCATTTAGGGTTGATTTTAACAATATATTTCAAAATGACAAACAGTGTAGACCCTGATAAGATGGCTCCTGAAGCAGTCCTCTGATCAGGGTCTACGCTTTTTGCATAGGACAAGTTTAATCCTCACAGGTACACTGTTTGTAAATGACGAGTATACTCGTCGCTAGGGTTGAATGTGTCAATCAAAAGCCTCTTTTTAGAAGAGCTAAAAGTCTGAATGTTTCTGAGGAAGGGGTTATCTGATACCCATCTGTATTCTTTTTCTAATACAGGAATAGAATGTAAAACGCTTGCAAGACTTATGTGACATTTTGTTTTTTTTTAATCTTTCCCCAAGAGAGACTAATCCTTGTTTTTTTGTATGTCACGAAAGCCTGTAATAGTAAGCCATGATCATGACCTATTGAGAGTAAAAAAAATGTCTGAGGACAATTTCACTTTTTGTTTTGTTTTTTGAACAACTCTCAAAGTACATCTCTCATAGCTCACTTTGAGAATATTAAAGAAATAATAAATAATAAATTCATACCAGTGTTTTATCGTGCAATAAAACTCGGTAGGAGGTGCAATACGTAGTCATTAAATCACTTCAATTTAACCATGTTAACCACAATTTGCACGGATGGCGCTACATTTCTTGGCGTACACATTTTCATAGCCATAGCCATATGACGTAACGTTAAGACGTTAAAGCCTGTATGTGTTTTATTGAGAATTTAAAGGCAGATACGTTCCTTCTTTGTTTATATAGAGACGTGCGCGAAGTGTGTTAGAATGTTGTTTAATATGCTATCTTCTTTCTTTCGCACAGCGGAAATCAAATAAAATCTGAGTGTCAAACAGTTTGAATCCTGATAACATGGCATCACATAAGGATCCAAACTGTTGAGCTAAAATCATCAATAAACACCATGACCATGTAAACCGTTTAACCCATTACCCCATAAATACACCTTTCTTACACCTTTAATTTATTCTGAATTTTGTCTCTCGTCCTGCATAAAAGACAATGAAGGCAGTCCAAACAAGGGGGCCTGAAGGCCCTGATATCGCTCACCTTTTGTACTGAAGCCTGATAGCTTTACCTTTCTGTTTCACCCGTTTTCATCTAAATCTATTCAAATTTGCAGTATAGCATGTAAACCATTTTGGAATACAACCTCATAATTCTAGTATAGTAGAGTACATCAAGGGCTGATAACTAGACCCTAAAGAATACTGAAATGAAGCCTTTTCTAGCATTTTAAAGTATATCAAGGGCAGATAACTATTGTCACAATTATAAGTTTTAAACAATAATTGCACTCCTTTGAGAACCTATAGCTATATACATTGTGTGCAAGTATAATCAAAATCCATTCAAAACTGTATTTGCAAGAGTGTAAACACTGTAAAATATGGCATTTTCAGCAATTCAAAGTTAGATAACTCCTGACCTATTAGTCTGATTTCAACCACAATCACCCTTTTTGTAACTTGTATGGTCATATACAATCTGAGCAAGTTTAAGAAAGCTTGAGTAAATATTGTGGCCTCTAGAGTGTAAACACTGTTAAATATATCATTTTCAGCAATTCAAAGGTAGATAACTCTTGACCTATTGATCTGATTACAACCATAATTAAACTTATCTGAATTCTTATGGTAATATACAATCTGAGCAAGTTTGAGAAAGATTGGATAAAATGTGTGGCCTCTACAGTGTAAACACCCTTAAATATGGGATTTTCAGCAATTCAAAGGTAGATAACTCTCGACCTATTAATCTGATTACAACCATAATCAAACTCATTTGAACTCTTTATAGTCATATACAATCTGAGATAGTTTGAGATAGATTGGATAAATATAGTGGCCTCTAGAGTGTAAACACTGTTAAATATGGCATTATCAGCAGTTCAAAGGTAAATAACTCTTGATCTATTTGTCCGATTTCAACCAAAATCGAACTTATCCGAACTCTTACAGTTATATACAATCTTAGCAAGTATGAGAAAGATTGGATAAATATTGTGGCCTCTAGAGTGTAAACACTGATAAATATGGCATTTTCAGCAATTCAAAGGTAGATTACTATTGACCTATTGGTCCGATTTCAACCATAATCGAACTCATCCGAACTCTTATAGCAATATACCATCTGAGCAAGTTTGAGAAAGATTGGATAAATATTGTGACCTCTAGAGTGTAAACACTAAAATTGTTGACGACGAACGCCGGACATTCAAGTACTGCAAAAGCTCACCCTGAGCTAGCTCAGGTGAGCTAAAAATGCACTTGCCCTGCACATTAGACAAAGAAGGGAAAAAGCATGCAGGACTAGCCGACGAGTGTAATTTTTGACCCCTGCTCCATTGAAATAAATAGGTCCATTTTATACAGTCATGAATCTGTATCATAAGAAATAATTTCTATATTCTAGCATTTTGGGAGCTTAAATCAGGCTGACAGTAAAGCAGAATGCGCCTTTAAAGGCGCATTCTGCTTTACTTTCAACCTGATTTAATTGGTCACCTGTCTTCAAAAATAGAAACAGACTATGGGGTTATGGGTTAACACGCATTGCATGTCTAAAATTCACAACATGAATAGAACTAATGAAATTGGGCCAGAACTGTCGGGTTTGATTTCGCTGCTATTCCATCTACCGATATTCAATTCTAAATTTGAAATGTGCTGACAAAACAAATCACCATCATAGTAAAATTCTGACTTTCATCAATAAACTCATTTATTTTTATTTTGGAGAGAATGAGCGTTCCCTTTGTGCACAATATAATTCAATTATATTGTGCAGAAGAAATAATAATTCCGATTCCGTTCTCCGTGCACTGCTACACATATACTCCCATCATTTGCAAACCAAATGGACCCAGAAATCAAATCAGACAACAATGAACTATATATATACTCAGACTTATGTTATCCCTTTCTCCTGCTGTTAGTGAATGTTGACGCTTTACGAAAACAGTGTAGACCAATCTCAGACGGCTCCTGAAGGAGTTGTCTGATCTTGGTCTGCACTGTTTTCTTATAGGGTCTGTCAGACATGAGTCTGCACCCTTTCCTAGGGAAAATGTTCCTTGTTTTATTGGGGAATGTAGCAGGGCTCCAGATAAGGGGAGTATTTCAAAAACAAAAATCCTTATTTCTGCATTAAACCCTATGGTGTCACTACTCATTAGAATCGTCTCTTCGAGACGATTCTAATGAGTAGTCACACCATGGGATTTGGTGCTAAAATGAGCGAGAAAATGTTGGAATTGTTCAGTTTACTCCCTCTTATCTGGAGCCCTGATGTAGTAGTTCAGATGATAGATGTTTGATTATGGTCTTTCAGACAATTCTAATAAGTATAGTCATACAGAACATAAAGAGGAAAATGTTGAAATCTTAATTTTTAGTTAAAACTTACCCCCTTTTATTGGTAGCCATATACATGTAAATAACAAACAATTAGACACTTAACAATAGAGAGGATATTACTCTTTCGCATTAAATGCGTTTGTGCTTAAACAATTATTTACATGACATTTCTATAATGAGTAGTCAAACAGCACATAAAGAGGAAAATGTTGAAATTTTAAGTTAAAACGTACTCCCTTTTATTGGGAGCCATATACGTGTAGCTTATTAACATTTAGACACTTACATTAAGGAGGACATCATTCTTTCACGTTACATGCATTTGTGCTTAAACAATTATTTACATGGCAAACAGTTCGGAGCCAGATTGAATGCTGTGCTCCCTGGTATCCATTCAGGCTCCAAACTGTTTGCCACTCAGATCAAAAGCAATTGTTGACATTTTCAAGAAATTGCGAATTTTCTACATCTAGTGCCTTGCATTTGCATTTTATCTACACGGGAAAGACATATTATTATCTTCCCCATTGAATAAACTACAAAATCAAGGCACAAAATATGAGGGAGTTAAATATTGCCAATATGCCACAACTGTTGTCACTTCTAATGAGTCAGACTGTGTAGAAGATAATATAAGGATTTTAGTATGTAAAATACTGCCCGTATCTTAGGATATACAGGGCACCAGATAAGGGTAGTTTTTCCAAAAATCAAATCTTTATTTCTGAATTAAACCCTATGGTGTCACTACTCATTAGAATCATCTCGAAGAGACGATTCTAATGAGTAGTAACACCATAGGATTTGGTGCTGAATAAGTGAGAAAATGTTTGATTTGTTGAAATAACTACCTCTTATCTGGAGCCCTGGATATAGATATATAGAAGGCAGAACTTACCTAAAGCTGTCAATGACTTGGCAGGAAGCTGGTATTTCAACCTTTCCTAACGGAGCAAGCCGCAATCTGAAACATACAACAAATCTGTTAAAGCAAACAATAATATGTCTCATCTGCAGTCACATTATAATAATGCTTCATTCATATTAGTCTATGAATTCCACAGATGTCAGCATATTATGCTAGGCAAATTTTGGACTTCACATCTGTTATTCAATTGTCACTAACCCATTGCCCCATAAATATGCCTTTTCACATCTTTAATTTATTCCATCACTGAAGAAAATAATTCCACTTTATACAGTTATGAATATGTACCATAATAAATATTTTCTATATCCTAGTAAATGGCAGCTTAAAGCAGGCTGAACATAAAGCAGAATGTGCCTTTAGGCACATTCTGCTTTACTTTCAACCTGCTTTAAGTGGTCAACTATATTCGATACTAGAAACAGGCTATGGGGTAATGGGTTAAGACAAGTGTGACAGTATCGACAGGGATATTCCCCTCTGCTTGACCTTATTTACTGTACATATACTATTCCAGAGTACAACTTATTGGAAAGAAATTAATCAGGTAGACATAATTGGTTCTTCACATGACAATACTTTAGCTCGCATGGCAGCGAAACTGTGGCTGTAGAGAGCTAAGACGACCGGAATAATAAATACTTCCGAACAAATTCAATAAACCTCGATACCGAATATGTATCTGGAAAACAAGTAATTTAGTACGCTGAATACAGCCATAATTCAAGGCCTTCATTGAAGCAGTATGGATAAAAACTGCAGGAACACAATACAACTCATCATAGACAACTTGATAGTGTAACCGTGTTAAACCATTGACCCCTAGAACCTCAAATGGACAATTCCAGTTTCAAATTAGGTCCAGTCCATTTTTCACATTTAAGGTGCTTTTTTAAATCATTTGGCAGAAAAAACAAACAGTGTAGATCCTGATCAGAGGGCTCCTAAAGGAGCCTTCTGATCTGGGTCTACACTGTTTGCATAGGACAAGACCATGTACTCTTCAACTGTCACTAGTCCTGTTTGTAAAGGAAATAATAATATAGGTATGTATAGCTTATACAAGGGTTACATGATTTAAGCAACAATATCTATGGAAGATGCATTGCGAGTCTTAACCCTTTCCCCCATAGAAGCGCCTTTTAGCGGATATGATTTATTCCTCCGCTGAAGAAAATAGTTCCAATTTAATCAGCCATGATTATATAGGATAGGGAAATTTTTCAATATGCTAGCACAAAGAAGCTTAAAGCAGGCTGAAAGTAAAGCAGAATGTGCCTTAGAGCGCATTCTGCTTTACTTTCAACCTGCTTTAACTCTTTGAACCCTAGTCCCGCATATAGGCGTGCTTTTCAAACAGTGTACATGTGAATAGTACACTTGTCCTGTGCAAACAGTGAAGGCCCAGATCAGAGGGCTCCAAAAGGAGCCCTCTGATCAGGGTCTTCACTGTTTGTCAGTAATGCCAAAATTGACAAAAACAACTCTTAAAAGTCAGAAATGGACCAGACAAAAATCAAAACTGGAATTGTCCATTTAAAGTTTCAGGGAGGAAAGAGTTAAAGAACTCGATGCTTGGTTTACTGTAACATATATCACATGGATATAGATCGAGTTTCGCAATCTCCAATAAGTAATTTTTTCATTTACAGAATCTGTCAGTTGTATTTCTGCTGAGATTTTCATGGGGTATTTTATGATCAGGCTGCCATTTTCAAATAAGTTACATAGATGTCACATTGAAAAGCTTTATGAAAACAGGGTAGCCTCAGATCAGACAGTTTATGAGGGAGCTGTTTGATCAGGGTTACACTGTGTTCTTATAAGTCCTTGCTATGAAATAAAAGAGTTAATCCAATACCCAATAGCCTGATCTAGGTGACTATAAGCAGGTTGAAAGTTAATAGCAAAATGTGCCTGAAGGGGTATTCTGTTTTACTTTTAGCCTGCTTTAAGCTACACACAGCTAGGATAAAGAAAATATTTCTTAAGTAAGAGTACAGAATTATTCATGAAAATATAAAGTCGAACTATAGATATTTTCAGTGGATGAATAAATTAAAGGCGTATTTATGGAATAATGGGTTAAACAAATTCAGTGAGCTATGTTTGGCTCAACCTGTTGCTGAATCCATGAAAGCACAATCAGAGCTCCAGATAAGAGGGGTGTTTCAAAAACTAAAATCTTTATTTCTGCATTAAACCCTATGGTGTTACTACTCATTAGAATCGTCTCTTCGAGACGATTCTAATGAGTAGTAACACCATAGGATTTGAAGCTGAAATAAACGAGAAAATGTTTGATTTGTTCAGTTTACTCCCTCTTATCTGGAGCCCTGAACAATAGCACAGAAGATTCAATTACATTTTAGAAATCATTATCGTCTGTCAACAGGAAAAAAACAATGATTAAAACAAATCTAATAGAACCCGAGGAAAGACTGGATTACATGGCAAACCATTTATTCAAAAGAAACTTAACTCTTTGAATCCTGAGTAATTTTTATGTCTGCAGCAACCGTTGTCTGCTACCAGGGCTCCAGATAAGGGGAGTATTTCAAAAACAAAAATCCTTATTTCTGCATTAAACCCTATGGTGTCACTACTCATTAGAATCGTCTCAAAGAGAAGATTCTAATGAGTAGTAACACCATAGGATTTGGTGCTAAAATGAGCGAGAAAATGTTGGAATTGTTCAGTTTACTCCCTCTTATCTGGAGCCCTGTGCTCAGTTACTGTTCTAAAAACAACATTTTCTAAATTTCTTTTCAAAACAGGGTCAGAGAGTCAAAAAGTTTAGATCCTCATGAGACGTTGCATTACCCAGCATCTTATCAGGATCCAAACTAGTTGCAAATATTATCATGGTTTCATGCACCCCTTGTAAAAATCTTTATCATGCTAAAGTTTTAACTGGATTACTCCACTTCTGAAAAATGACCAACAAGGTGTGTTTGCAATATGCCCCCTGATGTGACCTTGAAGTTGAAATGACATTGACCTTTGTCTGATATGACCTAACATATACTGAGTTTCAAAGTTATAGCCAATATTAAATTCAGCCTATTTTACCTTTCAATGACCTTGACCTTTGTTGGACATGACCTAACTTTATTGAGCTCAAGAGGTTCTTGAGTTGAACACACATGCAAACTATTAAAGTTTATATGTAGTACATGTAGTTCCAAAGTAATGGTCAATGTAAAATTCAGTCCATTTTTTCCAGAATCAGATTCTACCCTGTTTGCAAAAGGATAAATATACTGGTTTCCCACAAATAAGATTTAAAATACTATAAACAGCTTTTTCTTTTCAAAATGCTTTTAAATGACCATCCATCTTCAAATTTGAAAGCAAGGTATGGGGAATCGGGTTAATAATAAATAAAAAAAATGAATTTCAGTGTTTTAAAATTTGAACCTTTGACAAAACTTATTCTGAAGCATACATGGCTAGATCAATTATTGCTGAGGTTAAGTAGAGCCCAACCCAATGGTGTGGACTCAAAACTGTGTCAATTTAAAGCAAATCAAATTAAGATGCAAGAGATCAAACTCTGAGAAACAGTTTGGCAACTGATCTGGACTGGTTCCATGCTTTGTTCAGCGCTTGTCAATTAATCCCTAACCTGGAAACAGGCATGATAAATGAACTTTTAAATAGAAATTGACTGCAGTCTCCTCTCAATCAAAACAGGGAAACCAGAGTTTAACAACAATTAAGTGAAGAAGAATGGAAATTTTTAAAGAGAAGAAGCTGCTTTATGCAGGACAAATTAATGTAATGCAGAAAGCTTCTACATGAGTTTTCTGCATTAATTTGTTCTGAATTAAGCTGCAAGATCTCTAACAGTACCCATGCATCATTTTTCGCTTGTTGCGCAATAAGGGTTGCACTGTCTAATAAAGAAAATCCAAATAACGAAAGAAATTACAGTCAGACTTGTATAATAATCAGCAAGTCTTTGAAAAAGTAAAGCAATACCTAAACACAGGTGTCAGTTAAATGCAGGATGAAAGTAAAGCAGAAAGCTCCTATTGGAGCTTTCTGCTTTACTTTCATCCTGCATTAAACTTCAGCACTATTAAGAAACTATTAATTTATCTTCTTTTAAGTGGCTGCTCTACAAGAGTTTCATTGTTCATAATTTCTGAAAATTTAAACCAGAAATAGATAATTGGATACTAATTGGTTTGGGTCATTTGAAGCTGATAAAGCTAATAGACATAATGGAAGGTGATGGCCCTTGCCACTCTCCCCACACAATGAAAACTATCATAGTTACATAGTGAGACAGACAGGCTTGAGCAAACAGGAGCAGTCTGATCAGGGTCTACACTATTTGCCATTCAGATTGCTCCTTCTGGACAAATTACTCACTTTGAAATTTAAAAGTAACTTTTGACCTTGACCTTTTTAGGATCATTATGGAAGGGTTGAGTCTCCCCTTATAATATTACTACAGCGTTCTGTCTGTAATCAACAAGACTGCTTTCAATAAAAGCTTTGCCCTTGGTGGCATCCTTGTCAATATGTTCTGAATGTTTTTTTCCAAGTCCAAATTAAGTCAAGGTCAAGGTAAAATCAAGAATGGGTGATATTGCGGGATTGTGAATGGTTCAGGAGAAAAACTGTATACATATCCAGTATTCTAGTAAGAGGTGTAGATGTCCGGCAAAAAGGTATTAATCTATTATACAGTTAACCAAGAAATAGCCCAAAAGAGGTCAAGGTCAAATTGAGGTTGGGTGATATGGGTGGATTGAGAATTGCCCACTTGGACAACAATTGTACAAGCATCAAAGCATTCTTGTAATGATGAAGTTCTCAATATGTTTTGTAACCACAGATGCCTTGTCAATCGACAGCATTCAAACTTATCACCAATTCTTCTGAAACACCTTATAAAAAAGAAGATAGCAAATTGAAAAGAGCATTTAATACACATCAATTTTACAGCACATTACACTTTCAGCTTACATTTGATGACATCAGGGCTCCAGATAAGGGGAGTATTTCAAAAACTAAAATCTTTATTCCTGCTTTAAACTCTATGGTGTCACTACTCATTAGAATCGTCTCGAAGAGACGATTCTAATGAGTAGTAACACCATAGGATTTGGTGCTGAAATAAGAGAGAAAATGCTTGATTTGTTCGGTTTACTCCCTCTTATCTGGAGCCCCGTTGTGCTGGTAGGATTGGGAAACCAGATGTCGCTAATTACATAATTGTGAAACTGTATCCCTAATTACATCTCCTGTGAGTCTTTTCACATCTTTATCAACAACCACTTGTCAATGATGATGTCTACAAGATTGTACTATTATTTTTCTGTCTGGCATATTAACCCAGTTTAACCCTTTCTTTCAGTCTGTATTCAGTGTTTGACATTGGCGGAATTGTGTAATGCAGTTTAAAGGTGGCGAAAATTAAAGCAGAAAGCTCTTTCTACATTATTTTCAACCTGCTTTAGAAGTTTTTATGCATTAGTCCAGAAATAGTTTCTATATCCGAGCAGATGGTAGCCTTAAGGCACATTCTGCTTTACTTTCAACATGCTTTAAGTGTTCATCTATTTTCAAAACTTGAAACATGCTATGGGGTAATGGGCTAAGCATCTAAGGCACTTTTATGATACAGTGTTCATTCCCATTAAATAAAGTTATACAGTTAATTGTGGTTTTATATTTGAATACAAATTTAATTTCGGTTTTATATTTGGGTATGATACTAAAGTCGAGGACCAATTAAAGTTGGAAACTTCAGTGGATTCCAATTATGGTGTTCATGAAAAGTTGATACAATATTTCAACTTCTGAAACTAGTCAGGTCTTAACCCTATAACCCATAACCAGATTCTTAGTATTGAAGATAGGTGACCCCTTAAGGCAGGTTGAAGGTAATGCATAATGCCCCTTAAGGAGCATTCTACTTTTCTTTTTAATTTTCAACCTGTTTTAAGCTACCATCATTCTGCTAATATGTAGAAAATGTTTTTTATGGTGCATATTCATGGCTGTATAAAATGGAACTATTTTCGATCTACAGTAAGTTAAATGCTTAAATGGAGTTAATTAAATCTCAGCAAAATGAAGGCTTAACCGCTTCATGCCGTCTTCAACCTCTGGTACACTGTTAATATTCAAACAGTTTGGACCCTGACCAGACACACTTAACTTGGCATCTGATCCAAACTATTTCACACCAATTATTATAATATACAGACTGATATTTCTTCAGTTGAAATGTAAAGAAGAAAAAAAATTTGAGAACTATAAGCAGACAACAACAATATTTCAAGCAAATGATGTCATTTGCAGAGAATTCTTGGGTTATGGAGGAAATTTTAAGTGCTTCATAGAAAACAGCTTTTAATGTGAGAGCATTACAATAACAATTAGTCAATATTTCCCAAGTTCACGCAATGCAAATTATCAATTTTCAGGCTAAATTTTCAAAATTTAAGAGTTTCGAAAACGCCTAAGCAAAAAACAAGGAAATGAAATAATTACACTAATAGAATACAGTGGAACTTCGATATCTCGACTCGCTTAACTCGAATATTCGATAATTCGAAACATGAATTTGCTTTATTTCAAGCTCGGTTTAGGAGAACATACCCGTGTTTCAAAGTTAAAACGCGGCTTGGCCGCGTTTTAACTTTGAAATACGGGTATGTTCGATTTAATCGAGTTCGAGATATCGAAGTTCGACTGTACTTTACTGGACCCCTGTAGCATGCTAATGCACGTGCCTACGGAGTTCTTTCATAATTGCTCTAATTAACTTTTGCACTGTTAATAGCAGCTTTACTAGCATTTGAAAACGGTTTGGATCCAGATCAGACACCATGTAATTCAACATCTGATCAGGATCCAAACTTTCTGATAATCGTATCTACATTTTTTGACAAAATAAAATCTTATAAAGTTTTAATTTTTTTTAATGATAGATGACAATTTTAACAAGACGCTATTTAGAGCTCCTAAGGGTAAAGCAATTGTTACTTTATAGTGTTAAATGTAGTAAATTGAAATTATAGAATTATGTATACAATATTCTGTAAAATGGTTTCCTAGTAACATAAATATTCTTAACCTCATGCTATTTCAATTTATCTAAAATGCTTGAGAAGTAAAACCTCTCTATTACGTAAATTAAAAAGAAGGCTAATTGATTACACATGTATAAAAGACATCGGGTGACAGCTTAAAGCAAGGTGACAGTAAACCAGAAAGCTCCTAAAGGAGCTTTCTGTTTTACTGTCTCCTTGCTTTAAGCTGTAACCTCTCTTAAACACCTAATAATTAACACAATTAAGTGGTCGTACTAGAGAGGTTTTACTGTATTGTAAAGTATTTCTGGAAACAATTGGATTTTATTTTATTTCTCCCAACCATTTGAACGCTGAACATTCTGTCTTCAACACTTTTGCAAGTAGTTTGGATCCAGATCAGGCGTCACGTTTAGTGGGGCATGATCTGAATCCAAACTGTTTTAGGTCACTCTGATCCAGATTAATAAGTTTACTGTACCGATTTCAAATATTTCAGCAGAAAACAGTAATACTGAGTGTTCTGAGGGCTAACAGATAAGGGGAGTTTTTCAAAAACTAAAATCTTCATTTCTGCATTAAACCCTATGGTTTGACTACTCATTAGAATCGTCTCTTTGAGACGATTCTAATAAGTAGTCACACCTTAGGATTTGGCACTGGGTTAATTGATAAAATATTGGATTTGTTCAGCTTTTTCTCCCTCTTATCTGGAGCCCTGGGGCTAAAACTCAAGTTTGTCCTAAGGAAACACTTTTAATTCTTTCAATTCCATTGAGGGATCTCTTAATCTCGTTACAGTAATTGCCAATTTTATAAATCATTTTAAGAACTTTCTGACAGTGTGTGAAGTATTCGTAAAGTGCACATATACTTTCTAACAAATTAACCCTTATCCTTTAAGCACATAATATTATCTTGTCTCAGATTTACGAACAGAGTTTAAATGCAGATAACTTAATCCTGCTTTCCTGTATCTTATATACCATAAATTCCTATTCCTATTAACGTCAGATTAAATTGTTGCTCTGTCCCTACCTTCTAATATTTTCCTTTACCTATATCATTCTCATATCCCTGTGTTCCTATTATCTCCTCATTCCACTATCACAGGGTATGGCCATGTCTTCACTATTCTTATTATGTTCATGTCCCTATATTATCCTCTCAGATTCTATGTCCCCTATTATCCTCAACGTTTCCCTGTTTCTATCATTCTCCAAGGTTAAACCACATGTCCCTATTATTCCCTCTCCATATTATCCTCCAAGTTAAACTGGGGCATCCTATTATCCCCTCAGTTCCCCTGCCCCTATTATCTTCAAAGTTAAACTGTCCCTCTATTATCCCTCAGTTTACCTGTCCATGTGTAACTGTTGCTATTTTCCTCTCAGCTTCCTTAGTAAGTCCCTATTATCCTCTAAATTTCCCAGTTCTTGTTGTTATTCAGTCATTTCTAATGTCCCTTTAAGTTATTTTTTCAGTCAGTTTAGAGTGACAAACAGTTATCTGCAATGTCTATAATTATTCTCTGCATTCCAATATATGTAAAGCATTAGCCTAATATTTCTTAGTACAGTAAAACCCCTCGATTACATAGAGGATAACTGTTTTTTTCAGTGTAAGATCGAAATTTAATCCATTGAGTGAACATCAGACGTTATATTTTCACGAGTGGCGAAGCCACGAGTGAAAATATAACAGTCTGATGTTCACGAAATGGATTAAATTCGATCTTACACTGAAAAAACACAGTTATTCTATTTATTTATGCTTTAAAGCCACTTTTTAAACGAAATTGTTTCAAAATTGAAAGCGAACGTACATTATTTATCCCGTGTTGAGCCCCACGTTTTATGTCGAACACATGTGGCGTGACAGTTGGCGGTATAATGACGTCATCCGAATTACTTCGTTGCTCCCGAGTTTGGATTCGTGCTCTTCCGGTGAGTAGTTCGCGACAAATCGGACTGCCGGATTTTAACGATAAGACACGATTTACTACGATTCTTGGGGAGCCCTACGGGGAAAATTCATAATAAAAGCGATTGGTGATAATCCACTGCAGTGGATTACCAAGTGATCATCCACTGCTTTTTCGTGGTAATCCACCGAAAAGCATAAATAAAACCACTAAACTGTGTTAATTATTAGGACTTACGAACAGGTGACTGCTTAAAGCAAGGTGATAGTAAAACAGAAAGCTCCTCCAGGAGCTTTCTGCTTTACTATCACCTTGCTTTAAGCTGTTACCTGTATTTTATACAACCAATTAGCCTTATTTTAGTGGTCGTAATAGAGAGGTTTTACTGTACAAGTGATATCATAATTAAAGTATCTTGTTGTGGAAGTATCAATTCTAACAATTTCATTTCCAAAATGCCACTTTCAGTATTACCCTCGTATTTCATCTAACTGGAGAAAATGGGGGAAAAGTACAAATATGTCACATTTGTTTCAAACTCGTACATCCATTCTGTTGTTTTTTCATTTGCTGTAAATGAAAGCCAGCTACAGTTAAACCTGTGTTAAGCGACCACTAAATGAAGATGCATGGTGATCTGTAATGACAGATGACCGCTTAATGCAGGGAAAAAGTCATGCAGAAGGCTCCTATAGGAGCCTTTTGCATGACTTTTCTCCTGCATTAAGCTGCCACCAGTCATAAATACATTAAATTTGTCTTTTAGTAATCGATTTAGACATGTTTGACTGTACATCTATTATTCACCAAATTTATAGATCTGACAAGACAGTTTTCACACAGTTGAAAATTCAAGAGTGTGAGAATAAGAGAGACAAAGAGACAGACAGAGAGAGAGACTTAAAGATGTAAGACATATAATTTAGTTACCAGCTTGCTACATATGGATGAACAAAGGAACAACTATAGGAACCAATGCTTTTTTATGCTGTTCATGAATATTGAAGAAATGATTCTGGAAAAGTTCTGGAATATTTCAATGCATTCCCACAGGGGTGAAGTGGGTTGAAAGTAAAAGTAGAAAGCCTACATTAAGCAACTACCTATCTTTAACACTGAAAACAAGCTATGCATATATGTATGTATGGGGGAAAAGGGTTTGAAAATACAAAAATTTGTGGCATCAGGATGTCATTGTATTCATATAAAACAATCAAACAGTCGATCATCCATATTGTTGTCTACCTTGTATATATATCATTGGACTTAAAGACTGTGTAGACTCAACTCAACATCCACACTTGAAATTGCCAATCTGACCTTGGTGGTATATTGTTATTTTTATCACCATGGCAACAAGATTGTGTCAATGTGAAATTTACATCATCAGAAAAAGTACCCCCAGACTGTTCAGCATTTTTCATCGTCATGCAACATGTGTTGCACTTTCATCTAAGCCGATAGATCCATACAGCCCAGAATGCCCCCTGGCGGGGCTTTAACGATTCGCTAACCACTTTCCAAAGACACAGTCAGGCCTGTGTTTAACAGCCGCTACAGAGACAGTGAGAGATAGAGCCAGAGAGATGTCTAATATATGCAGTTGCATTAACCCATTACGCCATAAATACACATTATTTTCCATATAGCCTCCGGCTTTCACATGTATAACAATAGCATGTTGTTCTGAACATGTTCCGAGCTAATCGCACGTTTAAAGAATCAAAATCAAAATCGAGCACACCCTCTATATCACGTGACTTCCGCTATCTACCCACATTTTCATAGTTGTTTTGGCGTTCGAGCTTAGCACATCGCTTCCACGTAGTAAGTTTATGTTTTTAGCGTGGTCGCAGGGAAAAACGAAAGTTTTATTCTTACTATTACAAAGTTGAGGACGTTGTCCCAACATATTTACGCATAATTTTGCGATATTACGTGTGTAACACGACTGACATAGACGTAGTCTTGTCGTTAGAACTTGGAAGACGAAAAGCTGTTTTCAGCGTTCGGTCTCTGTCGGGCGACGAACGTCCGAAATTTAAGTAAAAATACGAATATAAATGACACGAAGCCGTTGGCTTCTAAAGAATTACAAAAGAAAACACAGAATAAGCACCGTTAGCGGGCTACGACTTAGGTCAGGATAAACGGAACGTGAGTTCCGAAAAATCTGGGTCGGACATTGCTAAACTTTCTCAAAGAGATATTGACAATTAAAGAGAGCCAGTTAAACCAAAGAAAAGAAATACAATGTTGTTTATGAATATGAAACTGACGAGTGGTTTGATACCCCGTTATATGAAAGGCCTAACCTTCTTGTTGAAGTTGTTACTGTTAGTTACAATATTGGAGTTGAAAATATTAACCCACAGTCAGGAGGTGCATCCGTTAGGGAAAAAGATCAGGCTTGTCGCGGCAGCTGTATCCGGGAGGCGCTCAAAGGTAAAGGGGTTCCAGGAGAGCTGGCAGACTTCATCGTCTCATCATGGTCAGCAGGTACCCGTAAACAGTATCAGCATGCTTGGCGACTCTGGTATATTTGGAATAGTATCAGGTGTAGCAGTTCCCTTTACTCATCTGAAGAGGTTGTATTGAAGTACTTATTCTATTTGTTTAAACTAGGGAAATCTTACTCCGTTCTTAATACACATAAAGCCATGTTGATGCAAACTTTGTCCTTTTTTGGAAACTCATGGTGTAAAGACCTTAATCTTATTCCACGATTTATGAGGAGTGTATTCTTGTGTAAACCCCCAAGACCGAAATATTTAGCTATGTGGGATGTCTCCATTGTGTTAAGATTCCTGGAGTCTTTAGGACCTAGTAATAGACTTAATCTTAAGATGCTCACGTTTAAGACTGTGGCCTTGATTGCCCTTGCTACTGCACCTAGAGCGCAGACCTTGGTGTCATTAAACCTCAATAACATGATTATTGAAGATTCTGCTGTTGTATTTCTTATTACTGATATTCTGAAGACTTCTAAAGTGGGTGATTCCTTTTCTTTAAGGATTGAACATTATGACAATGAATTATTATGTGCTATGCATACTTTACTTTGTTATATTCGTGCCACCAAGCAGGTGAGGAAGTCAGATTCATTATTTGTGTCTTTTGTAACTTTTAAGAAGGTAACCAGTAGTACCATTGCTAGATGGTTAAAGGAAACATTAAGGTTATCTGGGGTGAATACTGAAGTGTTTAAGGCGGAGGCTATATGGAAAATAATGTTCCCTCATCCAAGCTTTAGTGATGGATGAGGGTCATTATTGGAATATAGCCGGAGGCTGAGCATGTATACACCCTCCCATTATTTTATTGATTTAAATATTTTACCCACCCTTTTATGGTGGTATGAAGCAACAAAGTATTTGACTTTAAAATATGAAAATGTGGGTAGATAGCGGAAGTCACGTGATATAGAGGGTGTGCTCGATTTTGATTTTGATTCTTTAAACGTGCGATTAGCTCGTAACCGTTAGATCGCTCTTTATCGAAGTTTTATACCTAACCCTAACCGCACATGCGCAGCCAATACCGCGGGAATTACCATGTGATTGTCATAATTTAAAGATAGGAAGTTTTTGTTGCAGTTAAAGGCCGACATGAATGGGAGGGACGCTAGGGAAGGGTGTATACATGCTCGGCCTCCGGCCTTACTCCAATAATGACCCTCATCCGGCACTAAAGTTTGGATGAGGGAACATTATTTTCCGTAAGGCCTTCGCCTTACATGTATACACAGCATCTTCAAAGGCAACAAAAACTTAATTCACTCTACTAACTTAATTTAATATCACTTCTTTCATATGATACACGACAGTATTTTATTAGTCATCAAGACTACCTGAAACTATATAAATCTCAATGTGATGCCGTAAAAACGGCATTCCCGAAGGAAATGTCCTTTTTTCTGTAAAGAATGTCTGAAATAAAATTTACGGAAATTCTTGTCACCTCTCCAATCTGCAGTTTTTAAGATGTTGTTCAATGAACAACCCCTCTTAAACGCTGCAGAAGAGGCAGCACCTCTAAAGGAATGGGCCTTAAAAATAGCAGAATCTATACCAGACAACTCAAGAACAGACTTTAACCATCTGGCTATAGTGCTACTAGTAACCTTGTTATAAGTTACATAAGAAACAAACACTGCATCACTACGTCTAACTTCCCTAGTAGACTCAATATAATGTAACAAAGTATGCATAGCACATAACTCTTCTCTCTGAAAATGCTCAATTTTCAATGAAAAGGAATTCCCTGAAACACTAGTTTTCATAACATCAGTAAACATAAACACAATTGAGGAATTTTCAATGACCATATTATTAATGTTCATAGCAACAAGAGTCTGGGCACGAGGTGCTGTAGCAAGAGCAACAAGGGCAATGGTCTTAAAAGTAAGCTGTCTTAGCGACAATTGTGACAGAGGAGTTAATGTCTTCAAATAGTTCAAAACAATGGAAACATCCCAAGTTGCAATATAACGTGGTTTTGGAGGTTTATGCAGGAACACACTTTTCATAAACCCATTACGCCATAAATACACATTTTTACGCCTATAATTTTTTCCTCTACTAAAGAAAATAATTACAATTTATACAGTTACAAATAAGAATCATCAGAAATATTTTCTAAATTCTAGCAGATGGTAGCCCAAAGCAGGCTGAAAGTAAAGCAGAATGTGCCTGTAAGGCATATTCTGCTTTAGTTTCAACCTGCTATAAGTGGTCACCTGTTTTCAAAACTAGAAATAGGCTATTGGGTAATGGGTTAAACAGCCATAACAGAGACAGTGAGAGACAAAGAGAGAGAGAGAGGGATGTCTAATATATGCAGCTGCTTAATGCAGGACATAAGTAAAGCAGAAAGCTCCTTTAGGAGCTTTCTGCTTTATTTTTGTCCTGCATTAAGTAATTTTCTATCTTTAAAGAGTTCTATGCATATTCCAAGAGTGGCCGCTTAACATGAGGTTGCCTGTATGTTGACAAGTGTCTTAAATTCTTATTTCACTTTATGCAACATGTGCATTTGACAGTTGAAGTATTACTGACACATGCAGGAATTATATTTCCTGAAGTTCTGCTTAATGTTTGGAAATGGTAGAGAGATTCAAAAGCGCTTTCAAGTGTCATCTTAAGGTGCGTGCTTAGTTTCAGATGAAAAATGGTGTAAAGTTTCAAGACAAGTTTGATGCCTTTAAACTCAAATACAGTTACGATCACAGAAACAATAAAGACTTGGAATTTTCTGACGAGGGTAAACTGTTTGAGTCAGGACAGAAATAATGCAGTAGGCTCCTTGGGTAGCTTTTCCTGTGCACGAAGATGTTACATGATTTAATCCTCTTTTAACAGTCTCTAGTCACAAGTGAAAATAAGAAGTCGGGTGACAGCTTATTCTAAGTAGGATGTAACTATTTAGCAGAAATGTCCTATAAGAGCATTCTGCTTTACTTTCAACCTAGCTACTTTAAGTAGTAATCTATCTTCAACAAGATTTGGCGCAAAGGGTTACGTCGGATTGCTAGAGTAAAGCAAAAAGCTTCTATAGGAGTTTTCTGCTTTAACTAAATCTTGCTTTAAGCTATGACTCATGTTCAACATGATTAATTAGTATTCCTTTTCATGTTATTTTTTTATGATGAAGAATAGGTAAAGGTTTCCTTTGGTCCTTAAAGGTTTATTTACTTTAATGTTTCCAAAATGTCTCTATTGAGGAAAGCAGTAATGAACTACCCCAGCATCTTCATTTCAATGAATTCCTAAAACACAATTTTGACTGTATAACAATGGGTGACATTCTATGTGGCCACATCAAATACCACAATGACTAAGATTTATATATTGAGACTCATGTAGTTGACATTCTTACATCCTTTCATTGTGAATGCCCATTATGACCAGCCTGGACAGCCAAAAAGGGGACACATTCTTAACCTTTTCCAATTTATCCCTTTTCCTGCTCAATAAACATCACGAGCTGCGCCATGATAAAACCTGCCGATCGCTTATTTCAACATTGTAAAAACCAAGCACAATTGTCATCACAGGCTCTATGCTACATGTACCTGGTAAATACCATATATACTCAACAAAATAATTAAAGGGGCAAAGGTATAAGTTCATATATCTTTTTCAAAAATGCAAACATTTTCAAGTTAAAAGAATGAATGCGTGTTTAAATGCTTTAGAATAAAAAAAATAAGAAACAAACGTCACTATGTGCAAAAATGGTCATGGTTGAATGAATTGAAGCGGACAAGTATCAAAAACACGGTTTTTAACGTCCACTGGATTTTTGCACGATGTGTCTGCCTATTCTTCAACGATTAGTTTTATAGCTGTTTTCATTATATCGAGTGCATATTTGTATCTTAAGCACAAATAGATTGCATATTGGTACAGAATTTGAAAACCATGCCCCTAAAGACGTCATTTGTCGTTTTCAAACGTCATGTTGCGACGGAGTTTAACGTTAGCAAGGGTGTCGTCGACAGGTTGTGGTAGTTGTACCTGGACACTGGGATGGTTAATTGGAGATCAGGTCAAGGTCGTTTGCAGGTCATATTTGAAGTAAAGGACCGATGTTGTCACTTATGGCATGACGTCAACGGCTCAATTCCTTCGTTACGCTTAATAGTGTTTATAAACAGACGTGTGGTTACAGGATTTCTGTTCAGATCGTCGGGAATAGACTTCATGCTGCAAACCTTTGGGCTAGAAGACCTGTCGTGTGACCGGCCTTGACCCCACACCACCGAAAACGTCCTCTAGCGTTTTGCCAGAAATCATGCCATTTGAACGTTTACGTTTTCGCAACGTGTTGTGGACTAGTGCGTCAAATTTCATTTTGGATTTAAATGATGACTGCAGACGAATGTGAAGACAGCGAAACGAATGTTTCTTCGACTGTTATGTGGCAGAGCATGACGGACTCAGAAAGGGGTCAGGGCTCCTATGGGTGGGCATATCCTACAACGGTTGCACGGACCTTTACGTCATTAGGAACTGGACTCTGACTAGTTTGGGGTACAGGGACGAGACCCTAGACGCTATTGCACGCGCTGAAGCTGGAGCTTTGGGTTCAGACTTCATCCCGACAGACGACAAAGCTCGTCCGTACCGAGTACGTATGGTAGACCAGTACTTGGAACACAAGGGCATAGGGAAGATGGACTGGCCAGCAAGGTAAACACACTTCGGTCACATTGAGGATGCTTAGGACATGCGGCAACGCAGGATATCCGGTCGAGATCGTTACCTTAGAGGCTAACAGACATGCTTATTGAAGAATGGCACAGAATGTCCATTGCATACATCCTTAAGCTAATTCTCCGATTTCCATGTAGATGCAAGGAAGTGATTAATGCACGTGGTGAACACATATGATACTAGCTGTAATTTAAGAGAAGAACCTAAAAGGTGGGGCTCTTGGTCAAGTTGTTTGTTACCCCACCCACCTAGTCTGGTACACGGTACTTTTAGGGTGGTTGTGTTTGAAGGGGAACTGCGATATATATTTCTACTTTTCGAAATACAGTTATACTCTACAACGAAGTTAACATGTAAGTTTACATGAAACTGTTAAAAAAATATTGTATGAACTTACTTTTATACATTGGGCCTACCCAATATATTTGCCCCTTTAATTGTTTTGTTGAGTATATAATACTGCTAATTACAATGTTTTAGATGCCTGTGGTTGTCAAACAGTGTAGATCAAGACCAGCCACCGCATCTTTGACCAGGCAACTGGCCTTGATCTTCACTGTAATGCAATAAGTCAGGTTTTGTCATGGTAGACTCATATATGAATCTTTATCCACTATTAACCCTTAGCCCGCCAAATAAATTGTCGTCTGCTATATTTCTCGTCTGCTTCAAGTTTCAAAGTGCTTCAAAGTTGCTCAAAATTGCTGAAAATGTTGTCCGAGTGTCAAACAGCTTGGATCCTGATGAGACGCCGAGTTACTCGGCGTCTCATCCGGATCCAAGCTGTTTGCATATGGAGCTATAGTCATGAGTGGCAGGCTAAGGGTTAATATATAATATATATTATTATATCATCTGAACTATTATGTTGAAAAATATTCTTTTTTCTCCCAGAAATGAGTGCAGACTCGAGATTAGACGGCAAGATATCTTGTGTCTGGTAAGGATTCAAACTGTTTGCAAATACTAGTGCTCTAGCTCATGTCAAAGCAGTGAAAAAAAGGTTTAACAGTGTATTCATTGAAAATTGGCATTTCGCTTTAACCCATTAACTCATAAGCGATTAACAATTATCAGTGCTCACCTCAATGCATGCTAGTTGATTAAAGTGAGTCAAAATGAGTTAGTATGAGGCTATTGCGCAATGAGTCAAAATGAGTCAGTATGGCTTAATGGGTTAAAGGAAAGAGATCATATTTCAAGGTGTAAGACCTATCCTTTGATACTAAAGATACTTTATACAGTCCCTGATGAATTAACCAGCAAGTTGGAGCTCAATTTTCAATTTATCTAAAACTACAAAGAGGAATTAACAGTATAGATACACATCATTTAATTTACTTTTAACCCGAGCCTACTAAACATGTTTTCACTACACCCAATTAAAGTCGAGAGTTACCCGATCAATAAATCCCTTAACCCTCGGCCATTTAAGGTCACCCATTGTCCAAGCTGTGACCTTAAACGACCAGTTGTAACTGACCGCTCAATTTTGAGGTCATTAAATATTCATACGCAGCCTGGAGCGTCCACTGAAGTTTGAGATAATTTGCATGTGTGATGAAGGCGTGTATATGACTTGGCAATACATGACTTTAATTAGCAGCCGCCTGCAGACACTCTGACACAATATTGGCAGACGGTTTCATTCTAATCAGTGATTGAGTGGTTATCTTCGCTTCATTAACCCTTGCTGTGCTAGGTACCAGTATAATGTAACATTTGTAAACAGTGCAGACCCTGATCAGGGGGCTCCTGACGGAGCCCTCTAATCAGGGTCTACACTGTTTGATTTCAATTTAAGTACTGTCTGATAACACTCCTAAAATTCAACATGTTTTGGTAATTTTTCAAATGTGAAATAGTTTATTGAACAAATCAGTATTGTTACCTTTTGGTTGTTGAGTCAATATTGTTGGACAAAAATTATTGACACCGATCCAGTGTCTGTTGAGAATCCAAACCGTTTGAGAAACTTTTTTTTTTTTTTTTTTAAGAAATCAAAAGGATTTATTCCTTTCTAAGCTGGAAATCAGTTTAATGTATTCTTTGTTTTATTTTCATTATTCTAAAATATTTTCTAAAACAGTCCTATGATTCAACATAAATTAATGGAATATAGTCCATTTGAAACTTTCAGCATTAAAATGTTTAGCTAATTAATACCATGCAAGCAGTGAAACCATGATAATTAATCTTTGCAAGCAGTTTGGATCCTGATGAGATGCCGCGTAACACGGCACCTAATCAGGATTCAAACTGTTTGACACTCGGACCCTGTCTTGAAACGCAATTTTGAAATTTCTATTTTTAGAACAATAGCAGACTACAATAATTGTTGCAGACGACAAGATTACCCCGCCTAGAAAGTGTTTCGGAGGATTGACAGTAATCAGAGTAATCCCGGAATATCAGGGCCCCCTGTCCCTAAGGATCTTGGACAATATAAATACTAACACTGATTAACCTTTGGCATGCTGTGTAATATTTTTTTTGTCGTCTGCTACTTTTCTAAAAATAGAATTTTTAAAAAAGATCTTTTAAATTCAGGGTCAGAATTGCAAAAAGTTTGGATCCTGATGAGACGCCGCGTTACACGGCGTCTCATCTGGATCCAAACTGTTTGGGAAAAGTAATCGCTATCAGATATATCCGCAGCTAGCATGCAAAGAGTTAACCCCACATGATCGCCACCATGTCGTATGCTGAAAAATTCTGTCTAGTTTTAAATCTCCAGTGTAATCTTGTGGCAATTTGACTGAATAAATACCAAAATGAGTATCAAACAGATTGGATCATGATCAGACGCCGAGTTACTTGGCGTCTGATCATGATCCAATCTGTTTGCAAATATAGCGCTCAAGGGGCTGGAAGCTAAGGGGTTAAGTTGCTCTGGACCCCTGAACGGCAGTTGAGGGAATCGGCAGTTGAGCGAATCGTCTGCATTGTGACGAATCAATACCGATACAATGACTACCCATGCTGCCGTTCTACTTTCAACCTTAAAGCACTCTATTGCGCCAATTTATCATGACATTTGCAAACAGCTTGGATCCTGATGAGACCACTAATATCTCGACATCTTGTCAGAATCCAAGTTGTTTAAAAACATTTGATAATGTTTGGTGAGAAGAAAACATGGAAGAATTTTTTTTTTAAAGAGGTTTTGACTGATATTTTTTCTGCCAATGGGAGGTTTAGATTATTAAAGGAAAGTACAGTCAATTCTGCCTGTTACGATCACTCATATAAAGACTCACAAGTGATGGTGTTTAAGGTAGGTGGCAGCTTAACTCAGGATGAAAGTAAAGCAGAAAGCTCCTATAGGAGCTTTCTGCTTTACTTTTATCCTGATTTAAGCAGAAATCTGTTTTAAATAAGTATTTGTTCAAAAGGTGGTAACAGGGAGTTGTTACTGTATATCTAATAAGTATTTATCAGAAACTATGCACAAATAATCACTTCTTTCAGGCTAATGTCTGTAGATTGAGTGTCATTTGCGGATAATAATGCCATTTGCGGCACTGGCGGAGGAAACTGGATAGCAGTACATGGTTACTTTCTTGCATTGTTTGCGACATACATCTTGTAAACATTTGTTGTAAGCCGATTACATTTAATCCGTGTCACTTTGCTATCTGCAGTGGTAGATCCTTGGGGAAAGTTTAGTGAATTTTTAATGATAGAACACTTTTATCTGATATGTATCATGGGATATGGAACAAAATGCTTTCTAAGAGGAAGCCAGTTGTGGAAAATGAATGATCAACAAGAGAGTGATTATGGTTCTATATTGCTCACCTGAGTACAAAAAAATCGATGTAGTCAATATTCAATACCTCAAAATCGCTTTTAAATTCCAACATATTCGTAAATCAATATTAACGGGACTAAGCCATTATTGTTTTAACTTTGAATTACGAATATGTTTGATGTAAGCAATTTTGAAATAATGATAACCGAACTATAGAAATAAAAGTGATTTTAACTCTTTGCATGCTGGGTAATTTTGTCATCTGCAACAATTGTCATCTGCAACAATTGCCGAATACACCTTAAGGCGTATTATGCTTTACTTTCAACCTGCTTTAACCCATTACCCTATAAACTGTTTCTACGTTCAGCCTGTTTTAAGCTACCATCTGATAGAATAAAAAAAATAATTTCTTATGATACACATTCTGGCTGCATTGATTGGAAGTATTTTCTTCAGTGAAGAAATAAACTTAATAAGCTAAAAGGCATTTCTATGGGGGAAAGGTTTAAGACTTCTAATTCATAGTCAAAACATGGTTTGGGGAAGACGTAATGATTTTAGTATTTTCAATATTTCCTCGTCTCTAGAGCTGTATAACTGGCACGACTTCCCAGATTTAACTGTGTATAAGCTCTTAGCTGAATCACAATGAATGCAGCTCGGGGACTTCTTGGCTCAAGAGGCATTGGTTCTGCATGATATAAACAAATTACAAATAAATATGGTAATGATATACCACAACTGTCTAAAATATACCTTAAAATATAGAAATAAACTGTTCCCCCCTTCAAGCCTGACGCCAGTCTTACTACAGATTTGACCTGTCATTCTATTCCCTATGCTTAATCCTTTACTCCATAGATACACATATTTACGCCTTTAATTTATTACTCCACAGAAGAAAATAGTTCCAATTTTATACAGTCATGTTATAAATCCTAAGAAATATTTTTTCATTCTAGTAGATGGTAGCTTAAAGCAGGCTGAAAGTAAAGCAGAATGCACCTTAAGGTGCATTCTGCTTTACTTTCAACCTGCTTTAAACAGCCACCTATCTTCAATATTAGAAACAGGCTATGAAGTAAAGGGTTAACCTACTAAATGTCATTCAAAGGTTCTGGATCCACACCAAATATAAACCAAACATACAACCTCAATCAAACAAGCTTTTAATACAATAAAGCAGTTCTCGCAAAGACACCTAAAACACAAGCTACAATTGAGACCAGAGTTGTCTCCAGTTAACGATAGTCTTCTATTGGTAATAAGGGTTCTACACTTGATGAATTAGTTGCTTAGAACCAGTAGACACTAATGATTGTCTAAGTGACCAAAATATGGGTTCCAGGTTTCCGACAGCTAATTGACCACTGCACACAATTTGCCTGCGTTGGATATGGATGGAGTAGATCGATTATGTACAAATCTTTCCCATTCAATCATGCAGGATCTACAATAACATCGACCATATCCGCCGCTAAAAATATCATGAATTAATAGTCTGTAATACCCTTCAAGCTTAATGCAGAATAAAAGTAATGCAGAAAAGCTCCTAAAGGAGCTTTCTGCATTACTTTTATCCTGCATTAAGCAGAAACTTGACTATAAAGATTTGCTTGGTTCGTGATCAAACGAGCGCGGGATGCAGGTTTTAATGTTCTCAATATTGCTGTATGATTACTTCCATGCAGGACTTTGTTTTATCGTGATGAACGGTAATTTACACAGCGGCTATCATGGGAGTTGCAGTTTATCTCTATTTACTCATGAATATGCAAATTACTGTCAACAAAACTTGCACTGACCAGCGGTAGTGGACAGTCGGGGCCATCTAGGGACCCGCAGCCAATTACCATGACTCAAGCTTGTCCATGACAATGTTTTTCGGGGCAGACAGATTTTTTTTCCTGAAGAGTTTTTAAGTCTGTGACATCCATATAACCCTTTAACCCTTATCTGCCAGAAAATAATGCACTAGCTATTATGGAGTTTGTTTCCTTTTATAATAAGATAGTTGTATACGGTGGATGACAGTAGAAGCTTTACTGTCATCCTGCTTTAACCCTTTCCCCAATAGAAGAGCCTTTTAGCGAATATGATTTATTCCTCCGCTGAAGAAAATAGTTCCAATTTAATCAGTCATGAATATCTATTATAGGGAATAAGTTTTATATTCTAGCACATGATAGCTTAAAGCAGGCTGAAAGTAAAGCAGAATGCGCCTTAAGGCGCATTCTGCTTTACTTTCAACCTGCTTTAAGAAGTCACCTATATTCAATAATAGAAATAGACTATCAGGTAAAGGGTTAAGCATCTACCTGTCTTTAACAAAATAAATGTGTCTGTCTTTGAGTGGTTTTAATAGAGGGGTTTCACTGTATGCTAAAACATTCTTCTTATCAGGTCACGGCAGAGGCAAAGACATTTTCACATTAAAAAATATTCATAGTTGAAGAAAAAATAAATTATTACGAGGCATAAGTGAAGAAGTGACATGACGTATCTTTAACCCTTTCACTCTCAATGACGTCATAAAGCACTTTTGCAAAAAGTGTTGATCCTGTTTGATCAAATCTGTTTGCCACTTGTTTTGAAACTTAATGTCAGTTATACTGCCTTAAATCGAACTTTGAAACAATATTGCAGACAACAATATTGATGCAGATGATAATATGGCAGTGAAGGGGTTTAATTTAAGTGAATCCATAGCAGCTAGTTTCTATGAGGGAAAGGATTAAGTGACAATTTGATATACAATGTAAATATATTGGCTGCCTAAAGGACTAAATGCAGCTAACAATGAAGCTAAAATCATGCAGAAAGCTACATTAATAGTCTTTCAAGCTGGTTTTAACTGTACAACATTGACACCAAAAAAAATTTTCGCACCAAAACTGTCACGATTGTTCTTATCAGCTGATTCGCAGCTACTGATATTGTAACATGAACCTTGAGAACTGATTCCTGACATAATAGAGTGAGCTTGTTTTCTCCGTTTTTTAATTTCTGTCTCATGGTAAAACGCACAATGTGTTATATCTACAGTCTGACATCGATAAGTAAATATAATTAAATACCCATTTATCCTGGCATAGAATCAGCTGCTGTAAAGCTGTCAGTCGCAAATGTCAACATTTGGAATACGGGGAAAAAAGCTATGTAATCTTTAGCAAACTGTTCAGATTCTGATCAGATTGATTGATTGAGTTGGGTTTTACCTCACCACAACATAAAAATTAACCTTAGCCCGCCAAATAAATTTTCGTCTGCTATATTTCTCGTCTGCTTCAAGTTTCAAAGTGCTTCAAAGTTGCTCAAAATTGCTGAAAATGTTGTCCGAGTGTCAAAAAGCTTGGATCCGGATGAGACGCCGAGTTCTCGGCGTCTCATCCGGATCCAAGCTGTTTGCATATGGAGCTATAGTTGTGAGTGGCAGGCTAAGGGTTAATGGTCATATGGTGCTGAAATAAATCCTGATCAAATGCAGAAGGACTCAGTGTCTGAAAATAGTTCCACTTTTTTGTTGTTGAAAATGAACCATTCCATATTTGAAAATTACCAATTATGCTTTCATTGTATATAAACTTTACAAGCAGTGGAGACCATACTCAGAGGGCTCATTCTGGAATATACTCTCTCTACAACGGCCCTCCCAACAACGACTCCCTCCTTACAACGACCCTTAACGCTGTTCCCCAAAAAAGACAAAATGTTTAACACTTTTACTGCTGCAATATCGTCTGCTTCAAATTGTCTTCTGCTGTTTTTTCTCAAAATTACATTTTGATGGAATTTATAAAATGACGGTTTACAAACAGCTTGAATCCAGATCAGACGCCGCGTAACGCAGCGTCTGATCTGGTTTCAAGCTGTTTGCAAATGTTATCCAATTTCCCTCCCTGTAACGACTCCCTCTGAACAACGAACACAATATTTGTCTCCAATTGGATGTCGTTGTAGAGAGGGAGCGCTGTATATAGTAAAACCTCTCCATTATGACCACTAAGAATAAGACCAATTGTTGTTGTTTTTTATAAAAGACAAGTGACGGCTTAAAGCTAGGTGAAAATAAAACAGAAAGCTCCTCAAGGAGCTTTCTGTTTTACTTTCACCTTGCTTAAAGCAGTCACCTGTCATTAACACCTAATAATTAACATAATTTAGGGGTCGTAATATAGAAATTTTACTGTATTCAGTGCCCACCGTGCAAGGGTTACTAATGGTTTCTCCCCTAAAACTGTTGTTAATTTCACCCTTGTGAGATCTTGTTTAACAACATCATGTTTCACAGGAACTGCATTTTTTCAAGTTCTATTTGCAATTTGTATTGTTACTTAATTTTTAAATCTTCAATTTTAATTATAAAAACAAATAAAAGCCAATAAGATTTTCCCTAAAAGTGTTCGGCTGATTCTTCCCTTGTGGAAAATCATCTTAAAGTATCATATTAAATACTATCCCTACACATTAAATTTTTATAAATTTGATCAATTTTCAAAAACCTAATCAGAGGAATGTGAAAGTTGAGGAAATGATAAAAATGACAAAGGAACAATGTGGAGTCTTTAATTTCCACATTGAAAACATGTTATTTGCTTCAAATATCATCCTCACTCAATTTCTGAAATTAACTTAATTCTCTGTATAATTCAAGCCATAAAAAATTATTATCTAATTGGCATTATTCAGCACCTGATCTGAATCAAAACTGCTTGCATAACACAACTCACCAACAGTCTTCTGGCTTATCTGTTTCATGCCCATTTCATTGCCGTCAGATTTTATAACCTGGTATTATAACCTTCTAGCTTGTTTGTTTCTATATCCATTTCATAGCTGTTACAATATATACAATCCTATGCCCATTTCATTGCTGGTAGATTATACTACCTAGGATATAACCTTCTAGCTTAGATGTTCCTATGCCCATTTCATTGATGTTATATTATACAATGCTTAATGCCCTCTTCATTGTTGATAGATTATACAACCTGAGATCATAACCTCCTAGCTTATTAATTTAGTTCCTATGCTCATTTCATTGTTGGTAGATTATACAACCTGGGATCATAACCTCCTAGCTTATTAATTTAGTTCCTATTCCCATTTCATTGTTGGTAGATTATACAATCTGGGATCAAAACCTCCTAGCTTAATAATTAAGTTCCTATGCCCTTTTCATTGTTTGTAGATTAAACAACCTGGGATCATAACGTCCTAGCTTATCAATTTAGTTCCTATTCCCATTTCATTGTTGGTAGATTATACAATCTGGGATCACAACGTCCTAGCTTATTAATTTAGTTCCTATGCCCATTTCATTGTTGGTAGATTATACAATCTGGGATCATAACGTCCTAGCTTATCAATTTAGTTCCTATTCCCATTTCATTGTTGGTAGATTATACAATCTGGGATCATAACGTCCTAGCTTATCAATTTAGTTCCTATTCCCATTTCATTGTTGGTAGATTATACAATCTGGGATCATAACGTCCTAGCTTATTAATTTAGTTCCTATGCCCATTTCATTGTTGGTAGATTATACAATCTGGGATCATAACGTCCTAGCTTATCAATTTAGTTCCTATTCCCATTTCATTGTTGGTAGATTATACAACCTGCACATCATAACGTCCAACCTTATTAATTTAGATCCTATGCCCATTTCATTGTTGGTAGATTATACAACCTGGAATCATAACGTCATAGCTTATCAATTTAGTTCCTATAGCATAATGCCCATTTCATTGCTGATATATTATACAACCTGAGATTATAACTTTCGAGCTTATTTGTTGCTATGCTTTTAACTGCTGGTAGATGATACACTGTTCCTATGCATGTTTCATTGCTGTTACATACATTATACAATCCAATGCCCATTTCATTGCTTATATATTATACAACTTATGATAATTCAGCTCATAAAATTTTGTTCCATGTCAATGAATTTCATTGCTAGTAGATGATACAACATGTGATCATAACCTTCTAGCTTATTACGTGTTCCTATGCTCATGTTTGTTGGTCGATTATACAACCTAGGATTATATATAATCTTCTAGCTTATTGGTTCCTACAAGCTTTCTGCATTACTTTTGTCCTGCATTAAAGCACCACCTATCCTAAGAGCTCACAGTGCATCTTCATTAATTTAAGTTACCCAGCAGTTTTTAGGACAAAAAAGAAATGTGTTCCGCATCCAAAGACTTTTGAGTTCCTTTTTCATGTTTTACTGTACCAAAAAAAAATAGCTGTGCATGTAGGAATTATTTCATTAACGTTGGCCAACTTTTCGCTGCCTCCTTATTACTACACACAGGGCTAGTCTGTAAAGCCTCAAATTCAAATGAAAGCCGACTGCTCCATAGAGATCCATAAATTTTTAATTGTACACCACCAAATACTGCTGTAGTGCATCATGGAAGAGCTCGGGCTTTACAACACAATTAGTAATTAGCTAGTGTACGATGGCACTAAGCTGAGCTTGGTCTAAAATATAAATCCCATGTTTAATGGGTGGAGTTTTTTAGGCTTCTTTGTCATAAAGCAAACAGTAAAACAAGAATTAACCCTTACTATGAGAGGAAAAAAGTCTATACATCAATTGCAAACAGTGTAGACACTGATCAGAGGGCTCCAGAAGGAGCCTTCTGATCAGGGTCTGCACTGCTTGCAATAACTTCAAATATTCTTGGTACAAACCCCTCAAAAGACAACATAAACTGGTTCTAATACAGGAAATGGAAGAGTTTATTTGGAAAGTGAGCAGCGTAAGGGTTATGCCACCATTGATCGAAAAAGTACGAAGATCTTTAATGAAAGGGGAATCCCTAAATACAGTATGTGCTACAGTAATGTACAGGAGCTTTCTGCATTACTTTTGTTCAGCAATAAGCTTTGTGTATGAATGATATTTTGTCTATTTTTAGAATGACTGCTTAACCCATTGAACCCTCGTGATAGGTACATGTATATTACAATCTTTTCTAAACAGTGTACTAATTTATATTTGTCCCATCCGAACGGTATAGATCCAGATCAGTCTGTAATTGATTGTATTTTTCACAAGTTGTTAGTCAAAACTGGACTAGACTTCAAATGATTGTTCAAGGTTTTAGAGATGAAGAGGTAAATGCTGGACAAAAACTCCTGTAAAGATTCCATGACTTTTGTCTAGCAATTTAACCCATTTCTTTTATGTAGAACGGTTGTACACACCGGGGTGTTTAATGTATAGGTAAAAGTTCAGGTAACTGATTCTCCTTCATTTATGAAGGACTATCTGACTATCTGGAATAGATTCCTGATAGCAATTTCGCTACTTTTTCTTTATTCTTTGAACTACATGTTATCAGCTTAGTATAACATTATGATCAGAAAAACTTCTGATAATACAAACTCAGCTTCTCCATATCTAAAGACACAGACTCGCCTAACCAACAAACAGTTTGGATTCAACTCCAAACTCACTACCAGTGATCAAAGATCACAAATTCACAATAGTTAGTATTCATCCAGCTTATCACTAGATTGGCATTTGTAATCAGTATAGAAACCAATCTAAAAGTGCCAAGTAACCCAAAGTCTGATCGTTACCCAATGATATTCAAAACCCATATATTTTGATGCTAAAAGTTCAAAAATATCTGAGATTGAATATTATAATTTTTAGCTGACAACAAATTTGAAGTTGCCTGGTCTACAGCAACGTAAGGGTTAATACAGAATCATAAAGTACCTTAGGAAACAATGGGTCTTACTACATGTGTGTTTTTGCATGCTTAACTCTTTGCATGCTGGGTAATTCTTTCTGTCTGCAACAATGATGTTGTTCTAAACATAATTTGTTGAAAATTTCTTTTGTAAAACAGGGTCAGAGTATCAAACAGTTTGGATCCTGATGAGACGCCGCGTTACGCGGCGTCTCATCAGGATCCAAACTGTTTGCACAGATAATCACGATTCCACCGCTAAACATGCAAAGAGCTAAGCACAGAGCATTATATGTTAAATATCCACTCAAAGAAGATCAATAAGTAAACTTCAGTTAAGCCTACAACTTAATGCATGACAAAAGTAATGCAGAAAAGCTACTTTAGGATAATTCTGCAATACTTTTATCCTGCATTAAGCAGTACCCTGTGTTAAGCAATCCCCCCCGTTTCCTCAATGATTGACTAGCAAAACACTGGTCTAACTGTAGATGGGTTTATTCTTGTCACATGATTAACTATTAATGCAGCATTGCTGGGAACCGTCCTGGGAAAGAAGAGAGAAAAAATAATCTGAATGAAGAGTGAAAGACAGAAGACATTGAAGGAGACGAAACATGTTGAGCTAAACGAGGGTAAAACTATTTCGTTCCTAACAAATGTGTCTGTATTCAAAAGGACTGCATGATGCCCATCGCAACGAGTCAAGAGCACAATGAGAAGATGAGCATATTTCTGTATAAGATCAGGTCTCACGCTTATAAAGCTTTTGAGTAAAGTCTTAGATTGTACTAAAGCTTTTGATTGGTCAGATTTGAGCAGACTCATCTCAAATGCTGCATAATAATAATAATAAAGACTGTTTCAAGAGGGTAACACAATTAGAACACACAAGCAACTAATCTCCCTTGTGGCCCTCAAAAGCTCAGACCATACATCATTTTCTACATTTGAATGCAGTTTGCTTTTTGTTTTTGTTCAACACTTTCCTTTTTAGTAATAAGAAATTCAATGTTAAAAAGATTTTAAAATAAAAATGAATTATAATATGAAGAAATTGGTTACAAACAAAAACTTTGACAAAAATGGTTACAACAAAAACCGAACCCCGAAAAAAATATTTTTTCCCTGCAATTGTATTAGCCTGCATTTGAAGGTGTTTTTTGTGAGTATTGAGACATATAGAGTGTGGTAGCCTGCATGTCGAGGATTGACGTATAATTTGTCATAGTGACAGTAACAAGGTGTAGGAACTAACGAGGAATGCACCAGATATCACTAATGATAACCATGATGAAAGCACTGACATGTGTATCCCTAATTGTGATGGCACAAGCATCGGAGCTGATGACGTGTCAGGTGACAAATGCATTATGCTACCATCATTATTTTTTAACTCGTTCATTGTAAATGGCTCGGTCATTGCAAATTACTTGTTCATCGCAGATAATGATTGTGGCATCACTGGAATACCGAAATAATTTGGATCCAGATCAGATTCAAATATTTTTTAACTCTTTTACTACTAATGATAGAGACATCAATGGCACATGCGAACAGTTTAGATCCAGATCAGCTTTCAATATTTTTTTAACCATTCCCCAAATAGGAACACTTTTTGACACCTACTTTATCCCATAACTTGTTTCCTAAGCTTTGAAGACTATTTAAAGCAGGTTGAAAGTAAAGCAGAATGCGCCATAAGGCGCATTCTGCTTTACTTTCAGCCTGCTTTAAGCTACCATCTGCTAGAATATAGAAAATATTCCTTATAATAATATCCATGACTGTATAAGAAACTACTTACTTCAGTGGAGGAATAAATCGAAGGAGTAAAAACGGGGTAATGGGTTAATTGCTATGGAAGATATCACTGAAATTTGCAAATTGAAATATTTTTAACCTTTTTTACTACTAATTATGACATCACTAGCATTATGCAAAACTGAGTTAAGATGCAGACCAGACACTGAGTTAATCTGTACCTGATCTAAATCCAAAATATTTAACACAATGCATGAATTTAAAATATTTAGTTGTGTCATACAGAAAAGTGAAACTCCTCATAAATGTCGGTATATGAGTTGTATTTTAACGCAAACGAAGCCCGTGTTTTCATTTGGGACTGATTACTGATGAGGTTGTAACACAGGAAGGTTCAAATGACACGGCTGTAATTAAAAACAAATATTGCAACATTTAACTACAACTCTCTTAATGATCTCATATGATTGCATCAATGGTGGATGCTGTATGTAGTATGTTCTATGGCACTCTATGGCGCCAGAGACAAGGAAGTAGATTAATCATTTCAAGTGATTTTTTTGTGTCTGAATTAAACCATATGTTGTGACCACTCATTAGAATTGTCTCGAAGAGATGATTCTAATGAGTAGTCACAACCTAGGGTTTGATGCAGGAATAAGGATTTTAATTTTTTAAGTTACACAATGACAGAGACAGTGTAGCGGCATGATTTGAAAAAAAATTCTAATTTGAAAATTTTTATCAGATCATGTCAATTTTTTCAAATCATGTTTTCACAGTCGACATATTTGAAAAAAAAATAATTTGAAATTTTTTTACAAATCATGTCGAAAACCGGCATCTGTAAATTTGATTCAACATGATTTGAAAAAAAAAATTTAAAAAAAAAAAGTTTTTACATAGGCTGGTATTTAATAGCATGCAAACACTTATATAAATACTTAATATATGCATTCTATTAAATACCAGCCTATGTAAAAACTTTTTTTTTCAAATCATGTTGAATCAAATTTACAGATGCCGGTTTTCGACATGATTTGTAAAAAAAATTCAAATTATGTTTTTTTTCAAATCATGTCGACTGTGAAAACATGATTTGAAAAAATTGACATGATTTGATAAAATTTTTCAAATTAGAAATTTTTTCAAATCATGCCGCTACAACGCAGCACCCTGTTGGCATTATGACATTGTAGTTGCAGCAAGCACTGAAAAGGTTACCACTAAAACTTCACAATATCAAACAAAATCATCTAATAATTCAAAACAGTAGAGTTAGTTCTTTGATTCATAAACTTCTATAAACTCATTCTAAGCAGTTTGGAATTTGAATTTGGCATGAAAAGTGTTAACTGTGTATATTATCTTCTCAACCTGGCTTCATTTTGAATGCAGGATATAGGAGATGAAGCCAATTGATCAATGTAATGTGAATCGTGCCCATGGCATCACAATATCTACCACAATCGACCGGTGTGAAGCATCCACTTTTGGAAGAAGCATACAGATCGCTAATCACAGGTGACTGCTTAATGCAAAACAAAAGTGAAACAGAAAGCTCCGATAGGAGCTTTCTGTTTCACTTTTGTTCTGCAATAAGTCGTAACCTGTCTTAAAAGCTTCTAATTCTTTGCATTTCGTGTGGTCGCTTAATGCAAATTTGACTGTATTTGCAATCGAAGATCACCGCAGGCTGATACGCACTATTGTTATAGATTAGCCATCTGTCCAGCTGACCTTGTGTCCAGGTAAGGCTATAATGTTCAGAGCCGCCCCTTCATGGTCATTGTTCAGGCAATTTACAGCAAGTTGACCTGAACTGACCCGAATAAAGATAAATCAATTACCTTGAAAATCGTTGCTCAGGTGAAATCCACCTTGATCTGTAGATTTGAATAAATTTGAGTCAAAGCTGTATGCAAGGATGTTTCAATGAAGAAGAATGGGGATTTCAGAAAGCTCCAGTCGTTGCTTAACCCTTTACCTTATAGAAGCGCCTTTTAGCGCATTCCATTTAATCCTCCGCGAAAGAAAATAGTTCCAATCTATACAGTCATAAATATGTATTAGAAGAAATATTTTCTACATTCTAGCAGGTGGTAACTTAAAGCAGGCTGAAAGTAAAGCAGAATGCGCATTAGGGCGCATTCTGCTTTACTTTCAACCAGCTTTAAGTAGTCGCCTTTTTTCAAAACTAGAAAAAACCTATGGGGTAAAGGGTTAATGAAGGACAACAGTAATGCAGAAAGCTCCTAAAGGAGTTTCTTCATTACTTTTGTTCTGCATTAAGCTGTTGCCTGTATTGAAAGAATGTCTTAGAACATTGTTTTACATTTCTAGGGTTTGACTGTTTAGCGATAAATATGATGCTTTAACAATTGCGCAGATGAAAATATTAATTGAAATGCGGGCTGTTGGTGGAAAAATATGGCATGTGTCACTAAAAGCATAGTTTAAGAAAATTTAAAGGAAAGAGGCAAGTTTCCAAGTATCAAAACCAGTCATAGGAGATTTCTGCTAAACTTTCAATTTGATTTAACCCATTACCCCATAAATACGCCTTTTAACGCCTTTAATCTATTTCTCCACTGAAGAAAACGGGTTCAATTTATACAGTAATGAATATATATCATAAGAAATAATTTCTATTTTCTAGAAATTAGTAGCTTAAAGCAGATTGAAAGTAAGCAGAATGTGCCTGAAGGCACATTCTGCTTTACTTTTAACCAGCTTTAAATGACCACCTATCTTCAATACTATAAACAGGCTATGGGGTAATGGGTTAAGCAACCACAAGCCTTACCACTTTCGCTATTTAATTATTTAGCATAGTTCAACGCTTTTCGAAAATAATGCAGACCCAGTGCAGACAGCTGTTACAGGTTTACAGTTTTCTGATTGGAACTAGCTGTCGTATATGAATCTGAACTCCCTCCTGGGGGAAATTTTTCTTATTGTATTAGCTATGTAATTGTTTAGATGATAGATATGCATAGTTTTATATATAATATTCAAGGGGGGCAAGTCTAATAATGTGCCAAGCAGTTATTTGGCTTTTGTGTTCATCTCACCCAATACTTGTCACCAGTGCTCCAGATAACAGGGAGTAAAATTAACAAATCTAACATTGTTTGCTAGTTTCAGCACCAAATCCTATGGTGTGACTACTCATTAGAATCGTCTCGAAGAGACGATTCTAATGAGTAGTGACATCATAGGGTTTAATGCAGAAATAAAGATTTTAGTTTTTTGAAAAACTTCCCTTATATGGCGCTCTGCTTGTCACTGTTTTTTCTAATCTCTATTCCTGGCGATTCACACTGGGATTCTCCCTCAAGTATTAACAAATTTGTTTTGTACTTAAAATTCAAACAAGAAAACTAATTGAATTTAACTGTTCTATGTGATTTGTTATGACAGCGGAATGATGTTTCACAAGAAATCAGTCATTTTAAATTTTTCCACTTTCAAGACTCACAGAGTTGCGTAATTTGGTTCTTTCACCAGATTTATGACAAAGGAAAATGGATGTGTTATTATCTTAAAGCCTCTGATGTATTTTTAAGTACCATATATCATTCCTGTACAAGAGTTGGCAAATTTTAAATAAACACTGTCTCATTACTTATGATAAATGAGATGGTACTTCTAAATTGGTTCATTTATCGCTGAAACTCAGATATTGAAAATAAATAAAAATGTGCAACAAGAATTTCCCAAGATCATTAAAATGATGTTTTTTTGCTATCACACATTTAAAGCTCAAGATACTGTTAAGTGGAGTATTTCGAGTACAAACATTCTTTTGTCAACATGAATTTTACACATTAGAATTGTCTCTTCAAGTACAGTTCCACTTATATTGACCCGTATTTACTCCATAAATACACCTTTTAATTTATTCCTCCACTGGAGAAAACGGTTCCAAATTATATCGCCATGAATATTTTATCATAATTTCTATACTGTAGCAGATGGTAGCTTAAAGAAGGCTGAAAGTAAAGCAGAATGCACCTGAAGGTGCATTCTGCTTTACTTTCAACCATCCTTTAAGATTTCTGCTGTCTTTTGAACTATAATCAGGATATGGAGTAATGGGTTAAGCAATCTTTCTTTGATGAAGTATACATGAAATCAAAGACAGGATAAAAATAATGCAGAAAGCAGACTGTTCATTGGCACTGTATTGGATAACCACTTAACTCTTTCAACACGAAGTAACTCTTGTGGGTTATTAAGTTCCTTGTGGGGTCATTTAAGTTACAAAAACATGAACCAGTCTTCTTGGAATTCTAAATTGTGGTTTTAATTAGCAAACAGTGTAGACCCAGATCAGAGGGCTCCTGGAAGCCCTCTGATCTTGGTCTGCACTATTTGCAAATGTAATGAGTGTATCTTAAACACTGGTCCATGGTGTTGATCGAGTTAATACAGATTTAGACTATATAAGAGCAGAAAAAAGAAAATGTTGAAATCTAGCTTATTGCCACTGTATTTGTAGCTGTGAATATAAATAGTATTAATCCAATAAAGATGGTACACAGCTGTTATTATGTGAGTCTTTTATCTCTTTGCATGCTGGGTAATGTTTTCGTCTGAAACAATCGTTGTCTGCTATTGTTTCTAAAAATAGAAATTTTTATATTTCTTTTCAAAACAGGGTAAGAGTGTCAAACAGCTTGGATCCTGATGAGACGCTACATTACACTGCCTCTCATCTGGAACCAAACTGTTTGCACAGATAATCACGATTCCATGGCTAGTGTTCAAAGAGTTAATAAAGTTTCTTGTTTTCTTATTTTGTCTTTTTACCAATTTCTTTAATCTAGAAGACAAGAAGGTTATAAATCGTTATTGTTGTTTTTTGTAGAAAAACAACACTTATGCTGAGTAGCAATTCAATACAGAATTAAACAGATCTCTTAAATCCAGTTGCCGATCAAATTAATGTGGGACTAAGGATAAGTAGAAAGCTCCCTTTGAAACTTTCAGCATTACATTGATGATGCATTAACCTATCCTTAGCTTTAAGGACAGCCCACGCATCTCCTTTTTGAGAAGTCTCCCAATAAAGATTTGACTATAATTATAAACTCCCCATTAAAGGACTATTAACACTTTGCATGCTGGGTAATGTTTTCGTCTGGAAAAAAATCGTCATTTGCTACTGTCCTAAAAATAAAATTTCAAAATAGAATCAAAGTGTCAAACTGTTTGGATCCTGATGAGACGCCGCATAATGCGGCGTCTCATCTGGATCCAAACAGTTTGCAAAGGTTATCACTGTTGGACAATATTATCCGCCGCTAGCACGGTAAGAGTTAAAACTATGAAATTCTAAAACAATTTAGGTAAACTAATACCTTTGACATTCCTCAAACAAAATGCATGAGCAGTGAAGTAGCATGAAAATGCGGACTGAATCTGATAATGCAGCTGCATAGTAGTATCATGTTAGCTTGGGTATTACTGGATCATAGTTATAATACACCATGCCTGATCTAACTTCAATACAGCCTCAACTAATGTAGCATTTACAAAGGTCTCCAGATATGAGAGAGTTATAACTATTAACAGTAGAAATCTACTGCCAAATTACGATATCTTGATTTCGTTTATGTCAAACACACAAATTTCAAAGTTTAAGTAAAATAAAACATCTGTTCTGTCTGTTCTGTTCTGTTAAAACAATGCTGCTAATACATTTGACTTAAAAAATAGTTGTTGAAGTTGACTGCTGTTTCAAAATTTCCTTTTGTTGTCACATAGAACCTATGTGACAAAAATTAGCAAAATTATTAGTTAATCTTTGAAAGAAAAACAATTACTTATCAATGAAATATGTTTTTAATTTCAAAGAAATTTAGTTCTCCAGCTAATTGCGTATTTATTGATTTTTGTTTTTAAAATAAAACAGTGCAGACCTTAATCAGACAACTCCATAAGGATCTTTCTGATCAGGGTCTGCACTGTTTTCTTATAGGATCTTTCAGATACGAGTCTGCAATCTTTCCTGTGGAATAAATGTTTTACTTGATTAGCCAATGTAATAGTTCAGATGATTGACATTCATAGGTAGCTGAATTTAAATATGAATATTCAGGAGAAGGGTTAACTCTTTCAACAACATGGACCTGTTTAAAAAATACTCATTACATTTGCAAACAGTGTAGACCCAGATCAGAGGGCTCCGATAGGAGCCCTCTGATCTGGGTCTACACTGTTAGCCAATTAAGAGCAGTATTTCTCACATAACTACCCCTTAATAACATTTCAATTCTAGACGAGGTTGAGATCAGCTTGTCTCATACATCGACTCATGACAGATCCTATATTAAACTACCCGGAATTCAAAGTAGACTGGTTCATGCTTTGATAGCTAAAATAATCCACAAGGGAACCTAATAACCCACAAGATCTACTTAAAGTTGAAACGGTTAACTTATACTACTTACCACATTCAGATGTCAATTAATCCATAATTCATCACTGCACTATTTACAATATGGGTTCATTCCTTTTATTTAATATTTGTGTTACACCAAAAGTATCTATCCATTCAACTGTATTTAAACCACTACATTATAGAATGACCACACAATCATTCAAATTCTCATTTCTACACCTTTTATTCAAACTTTAAAGAGGCACTAAAACTATCCTTCTATACCGAGTTGAGTTCCACCGAGTTGAGTTCCACCGATACCACAATCCCTTATTTGTACTGGTTAGTATGTATAGTAAAAGTGTTTCTGGTTCACTGGTATAGTAACAAGAAGATTTATTACCGAAACCATCTAAAGCTTCTCATTACCTCTCAAATGTCTCCCCTCTAACTAATAATATCGCATATCTCAAAACAACCTCATTTTTCAACTGCGGAATTTCCACCTTCCCACCATTAATTCATGGGACACGCATTTAAAGTATTCCATTTCCATCCATGGTCACACTCAGAGTGAATGTAACTACCCAACCATTCAAATAGTTGACAACATGCGAGTCGTCTCGGTGTACAGTCGCTGCCGTTAGTGACTCCACTGCCAGTACCGATATTCCAATATAAAAGCCAAGCGACTTCCCTGCAACGATGCTACCATACAACTCTCTCGGTCCGATATATCCGGTGTGATTTATTTACACTAAACATAAACCTGTGGACGCTGGAAGATGCTCACAAAGTCACCGAAGCTTGTGAAGTGACAAAGCAGGAGTGAAGGAATCAATACGGAAAGTTTTATTCCCATAAATGGCGATCATTCAGTGTTACAATAGCAGTCAATTACGGATCCTAACAAGCTGAAAGTTTTTGTGTACCTTTTATTACTCTGAATAATATGCAACCTTGTCACGTCAAAAGAATTAGTGACTTTACACTATTATAATCAACAACAAATCGTTAAAATTTAATCATGCTGATCAAATCTTTCAGTGGAAAATATGTAAAAGTACAGCCATGTAACCTTATAATGATCAGGAGCAGATCTAGAACTACACTTGACAGCGAGGGTGAGGGTTGGCAAAAGGAACACGCAACAAATACTGTTTATATAGCTATGTATACATATTCAAAATAAGTCAAATTTTGAGAATAGAACTCTTCGACAATGCAAATAGTGTAGACCCTGATCAGGTTCTAGATCAAAAAGGTTGGCCAAAAGGTTGACCTATGATGTCACTACTCATTAGAATTGTCTCTTTGAGACGATTCTAATGAGTAGTAACACCATAGGATTTTGTGCTGAAAAGAGTGAGAAAATGTTGGATTTGTTCAGTTTACTCCCTCTTTTTTGGAGCCGAGATGAGGGGGTCTGGTCAAGGTCTTTACTGTTGTCAATATCCAAGAATTTGTTTCCTCATAGAATGGATTTTAGTGCTATGACTGAGTTAGGTTACAGTATGCCCTTAATTTAGAAAGTAGATCCGACCTTGGCAATATTATTAAAACTTAATCACAAAATTGAAATCGATTTTACGGAAGGTTAATGCAACACATGCAGATAAAACTGACAGCATCTGTCACAGTTATATAGTCAAGCCCGACAGTAATATAGTCAAGTCGACAGTAATATAGTCAAGTCTCCGAACTACAGTAAATGCGAATTTACAAATCGTATCTTTACCCATTAGCCTGTTTTAAGTTTTGTTGACACATGACTACTTAAAGCAGGCAGGAAGTAAAGCAGAATGCGCCTTATGGCGCATTCTGCTTTACTTTCAGCCTGCTTTAAGCTACCATGTTCCAGAAAAAAAATCCTAAGATTTACGAAAAATCCGGAGAAATGGCAGCCCTGCTATTACGACCACTAAATAGAAGGTTAATTGATTGAATAAAAGTGAGGTGACACTGCTTAAAGCAAGGTGACAGTAAAACAGAAAGCTCCTATAGGAGCTTTCTGTTTTACTGTCACCTTGCTTTAAGCAGTCATCCGTTTAAAACAACTAATAATTCACACAATTAAGTGTCGTAATACAGAGGTTTTACTGTATAGTATAGTAACTAAATAACCCCTGAAACTTCAAATGGATCATTCCATTTTTACGCATTCAATTTATTCCTCCACTGAAGAAAAAATTCTATTTTATATATTATAAGAGGCATGAATATACAACAAAGGAACTATTTTCTTTTTTCTAACAAATGGTAGCTTAAAGATGGCTGAAAGTAAAGTAGAATGTGCCTTAAGGTGCATTCTGCTTTACTTTAAACCTGCTTTAAGTGGTCACCTGTCTTCAAAACTATAAACAGGATATAGAGTAAAGGGTTAATAAAGGTTTAACCCTATTCTCCTGAGGAAGTATTGATCCAGGTGTACTATTCCTCTTATAATACCTGTGATTTTTATTCTAATTATTAAAACAAGTAAATGATTCAGTGATATTTCTGGTCGAATTGTAAGACATATGACATAATGTCTGCATGGACAGCCTCTGAATTATTGGTTGATTGTTTTGGGGCTTTCTTGAACTAAGATGATGGTCTTAAAAGTCTACTGGCTAATATAGCTTTAACTCAGCACTTAATCCATGTCTAAGTAATATCCCCTTCTTCAAAATGGTTGCCTGCTTAACCCATTACCCCATAAATATGCCTTTTTACATCTTTAATTTATTCATCAACTGAAAAAAATTGTTCCAATTTATACAGTCACCAATATTTATCATTAATATTTTCTATTTTCTAGCAAATGGTAGCTTAAAACAGGCTGAAAGTAAAGAAGAATGCACCTCAAGGTGCATTCTGCTTTACTTTCAACCTTTTTTAAGTGGTCAACAGTCTTCAAAACTAGAAACAGGTTATGGGGTAAGGGGTTAACATCTGTTTTTGTCTCATATATTCCTCTGTGCATTTCCAAAATAAAATAAATGCATAATTATGTCCCAGTTGATTTTAGTCCAAATTCATTGATGGTCAAGGTCAAGTCATATAGTAATAGTAATAAAGATGGGTGGCTACTTAAAGCAGGCTGAAAGTAAAGCAGAATGCGCCTTAATGCACATTCTGCTTTACTTTCACCCTGCTTCAAGCTACTCTTTGCTTGGAAATAATATTTGCATATATTCATTGTTATATAAAATGGAACTAGTTCTTTTAAAGTGGCGTGCATTAATTGCGTAAAAAAGTGTATCTATGGCGTTAAAGGGTTATTTTTACCTTTCTGTAGCCATATCACCTTGCTGACAGTCAGTTAAACGTACTGGCCATTACTGTCATCTATGAAACCAATACAATGCCTCTCTCGTAGAATCTTACAGAAACTTCTTAAAACGAATGTTGAAAAAAATTATAATGAGTTTGAGCAAGGTATCTTTGATGTTAGGATCTTCAAAGAAACAATAGAAAATTACTATCAGCTGCTTCAAGACTTTAATTTCCCTTTTGATATGTTACACAATGTAGGGTTGCATTATTAAAAACAAAAAAGTGTGGAAATTCTCCCTACGATATCTCAACACTTTTCAAGCACAAGCCTTTTAGAAAGTCGATCTTCTGAAGTTCAAGTTACAAAATTAAATTTTGTCAGAGTGGACACATGGCTATACGTTTAATCCATTACTCCATAGATACACATTTTTACCCATTTAATTCATTCCTCCACAGAAAAAAAGTTCCAATTTATACAGTCATGAATATTTACCATAAATATTTTCTGTTTTCTAGTAGATGTAGCTCAAAGCAAGCTGAAAGTAAAGCAGCATGTGCCTGAAGGTGATTCTGCTTTACTTTCAACCTGCTTTAAGTGGTCACCCGTGTTCAATGCTAGAAACAGGCTATGGGGTAAAGGGTTATAAACTAGAATGAGCAATCGTTGAAAAGAAGAAGGATATAACTTGATCATTGTGAGCCATTTCTTCTGCATAAGGTTAAGTCTCATCTAAGTATGACCCTATTGTTTCAATGTTTTAATGCCCAATTTAATTCACATATTGAAACCTATTTAAAACCCCAAACACAGGATCTTGGTCTGATGTCAATTTACTTGGGTCAGATCTTGAGCCAAACTGCTTGCAAAATGCCATTGATGAGTAAACAAGAGAACATTGAGGCACCAAGGGGCATAACTCTATAAAACAGACACTTGAAATGTCACACTTTACAAACAACATATGATTGTGTCGTCCAAAATAATTAGGCAATGAAGCAATCCTATCAATCCTACCAACTATGATGAAATTTTGGGCAAAACAAACCAGACAGACGGACAGATAACAAAACACTAACAAATACCTTTTTCACCCAAATACATATTAAGCAGTACTGGTGCTGATACAATCACAATTAATCATTAAATATTATACTGATTAATGGATTCAAAATCTTAGAAAATACTATAAATTAGGCAGGGGGCTTTAAAAGGGACTCGCAACCGGATGGTGTACTTGTCAAAATAAAATAAAATACTCAAATAAAAGCAAATTTGTGGCATTTTTTGGCTTCTGACATTAAAAAAATATGATCAGTCCAAAAAAAGTCTCAAGAATCGTCACCGAATCTTAGTTTTTTTAGATATATTCCATCGTTTTTCAATAGCGTCAGCTGACGGTTTTGTTGTTGTTGTTGCTTCTCTACACGGGCTCTGACATAAACCGGAGCTGAATAATGTAGTATTAATCGCTACCAGTGAAGTATGTTAATTCGCTACCATATATATAGAGAGCGTCCGTGGTCGAGGCGGTATACAGGCGTGTCTTCATTTTTCTTGTTTTTCTCCGCAATGGAGGGTCACGGGTTCGAATCCCACCAGAGCTTCTTCTTTTTTTTTTTGGAAATGCATTTTTATGCATTTTTTAACAGAATTTATTATCCTAAACTAAATCTTACCCATTTATATAATCATTTGACATATATTTACAAATTACCATTTTTAATGCTAAATCCGGTTGCGAGCCTCTTTAAAATGATTTCTTTGACAATGTCTGCAACAGGATAAATATAAGACCAAGCAACCTCAATATGTCAGTATTGCCCTATATACCGTCAAATCTAATACAAGCCTTGAATCCATGTTAATGGAATAAGGCCGATGGACATCTTTTGTAATTCGTTCAACCTGATACAATTAGTTCAGCTAGATGTCATGTCCGAAGACTGACCAGTCCTGCTGACCGCCTAATATCATTATGTCAGAGGTTTTTACTTGCTTATTAAATAATCATCGAGTATGGTTATGGAGACTGGCTGTCTAAATTGGTTCAAAATCTAAATTGCAACTACAATACTACCATGCTATTTGATCGCTCAACAAAAGGTTTGCCATTCAATTTTCAAGACAAGTGGCTGCTTAAAGCAGAATGAAAGTAAAGCAGAAAAATCCAAAGGGAGCTTTCTACTTTACTTTCATTCTGCTTTATGCTGCAACCTGTTTTAAACAATATCCATAATTCTATTTTTGATTGGTTATTCTGTGGTTTACTGGATTTCTCTCGTTTTTTTGTTGCTAGCGTTAGATTGCCTCGGATTGTTGCGAAGATGAGGTCAAATTCTTGGACTTCTCTTTTTCTTCTCCCTTCAAAATAATCAATAGTCATTAGGGGCCTCGTACATGATGTGTTCGCTCCTGTTCCGTCGAGGAATTGCCATCTGCTACCCAACATTGATTTCCGTTTCAACGACTGTTTACGATTAATGAAAAACAATATGAATTAAACACATAAATTCTCTACAAAAATTGTATTACATAACAACCTGTATATCAACAAGTTACTATGTATAGACCATCATTCAAATTACCATCAAACTCTATAAACAATAGGCCTGGCATAAACATCGTTTAACCCCTTACCCTATAACCTGTTTCAAGTTTTAAAGACATTTGATAACTTAAAACAAGTTGAAAGTGGTTGCATAATTAAAAAAAATTGTACTGCGAACAAGAGCTTTTGTGATAATTTCTTCCTTTATTTAGCAAGAATCAGTCTTATAATTCCGTCTATGCCTAAATATGTCAATTAACTATCCCCCTATGTGCTTGTTGGAATGTTTCATTAGATATACTTGGGCGATTGTTTGTCCATGCAAGATAGCAAACAGTGCAAACCCTTATGAGAAGCCGCAAATAAATCGGGTTTAAGTCTTTATTTCAATGTCTACTTAATGTTTTTCTCAAAAGAAATGCTTTTCACTCATTGATAACTTGTTATGCATCTACTCTGTCCTGAAAAATAGACCTCAGGCACTACTGTTGAGAAATAGGCGAGGTGCCTGTTTTTAAAAGCACAAAAATAATGCAGAAAGCTCCTTGTGGATGCAATACTTTTTGTTCTGAAAATACAGTTGAACTTCGATATATCAAACTTGGTTAAGTCAAACATACCCGTATTTTAAAGTTAAAACGTGACTGAGCCACGTTTTAACTTTGAAATATGGGTATGTTCGACTGAACCGAGCATGAAATAATGCAGTTCATGTGTCGAACTATCAGATAGTTTGAGTTTGGCGAGTTCGAGATATCGAAGTTCGACTGTATACTTCTGTGGAGGAAAGGGTTAATTAAAGCATCAACCACTTTACGACTTTCCCCATTCCCTGCCCCTTGATCCAAAGTATTAAACCAGTCATTATTGTTGTCTTTGTTTATGGAAGCCCCCTACTGCTCTGTTGTCTCCAAGCACTGGTCATTTTGTCTTTTTCACAGTGTCTTCCAATCAGGGAGTGCTAATTTGATTGTGGACAAGGCAAGGATTTTTATAACACTTGTTCTCGAGTGCCCGCTGAAGTCGGCCTTCATTTGGACACTGGCAGGATTTATACTGCCGCACGATATCACCATTTTATTTTCGCAGAAGAACTTGAGATCAACTGGCAGTGGTTCGCTGACATTAAACCTTTAGTTTGCTGAATAATGCTCATATTATTTTGTGTCACAAACTTTGTTATTCTGAACAATTTCAATTTCAAAATGATAGAACTGTTATAGTCTATTACTAATACATAAAATACTACATGTTCGAATATAGAGTCCATAATACTGATATATTGTAATATGATCTGGACTAAAACAATTTAAAAGTTTAGAAATAACTAAATTCTTCACGAGGTCAAAGATTAATGGGTGAAAACAAGGATTCATTTTTGTGGTTTCCACAATAAAATCGGATGAAATTATGTTTCAACATGATTATCTCTTAGCATACTAGCGGTGAAACCATGAAAACATTTACAAACATTTTGGATCCTGATGAAACGCCGCATGACGCGGCGTCTCATCAGGATCCAAAATGTTTGACATTCTGATCCTGTTATGAAAAGAAAATTTGAAAATTCTATTTTTAGAACAATAGCAGACGACAATTGTTGCAGACTTAAAATATTTACCCAGCATGCAAGAGTAAAAGCAGACTTAGAGGCCATTCTGTGAAAACATTTCTATGCCAACAACGCTATCAATAACAAGCTACAATGGCTTCCAAGCAAAATTTTCATGCAATCAGTCCGTAACAAGCAGTTGTTTCACAACTCAAGATATGGCAAACCCCTGTGAAAATTGTTCAAGAAATTTAGAAGTTCATGAACGTTAAATGGCCACTTCTAGAACTTCAAGAATTTCTTTAAGCATTCTTGAAAAGGAGTTCAAGAACTTTTGTTATTCTAGAACCGGTTCTAAAACCATCAAATTTCTAGAATCTTTCTAGAATTTTTGCAGAAATGTTTATGAATGTTAAATGGCCGCTTCTAGAATTGTTCATGAATATTCAAGAAATTGTTCTGGAATATTTCTAAAATTATTCAATACCTTATCACAGGGGGAGAATTTCAAATTCTGCCTCATGTCTCCATAAAACCATATGATGTGACTACTTATTAGAATCGTCGCGACAATTCTAATAAGTAGTCACAACATAGGGTTAAGTGGAGGCATTTAGGAGAAAATGTGGAAATGTTGAAGTTTACCCACTCTTATATCATTCTGGGGTCCTTATTGAATAGAGCTATAAATAAAGAGAGTATTTCAAATACTAAACCTTCATGCCTGATCTGGGGCTACACTGTTTTCAAAAATCGACAACATAATTATGTCAATAGCAGAGGAAGCATTAAATGGGACTGAATCATTTTCGAGTGTCCTTCTCCATATGTTTTATTGACATGTATCTGATATATAGTGAGTCATCATAAATTATAATATTTAAATTACGTTTCATCTTATGTTTACCCCAAACCCAATGTATTGACAGCTAATAAAAATTATCTCGAAAAGACAATTCTAATAAGTAGTTACATCATAGAATTTGGTTAGAACATAACCTTTTCCCAATTAAGCATTTATGTTAAAACAATTAAAAACATTGCAAGGAGTTTGGAACAATATTTAGGGGCTGGGTAACTGCACGAGCGTCTGATCAAACTCCAAAATGTTTACCACACAGAAAACAATAAATAATCAGAATTTTCGCAAGTTGAATACCCTTAGCCCGCCAAATAAATTGTCGTCTGCTATATTTCTCGTCTGCTTCAAGTTTCAAAGTGCTTCAAAGTTGCTCAAAATTGCAGAAAATGTTGTCTGAGTGTCAAACAGCTTGGATCCGGATGGGACGCCGAGTTACTCGGCGTCTCATCTGGATCCAAGCTGTTTGCATATGGAGCTATAGTCGTGAGTGGCAGGCTATGGGTTAATTTTTTCTGCATTTTATCATAATATTGCATTTAGTTTCATTTAACCCAGAAAGAATAATGTCTTCTCTACTGTAATTATATGGCAGACATATCTGTCTTTATGACCAAATATGGTGAATGTTTTGTCAAAGGGTTCGTCATTATTTACCTATACATTATCTGTTATTACCCCGACATGGTGAACCCTATCTGTCTACAATACCGACCTGATGATTGCCACAAGAGAACAAACACTCCAGCTTGGAGGGCTTCATTTCAAGATGCACTTTACTGGGCATTAGCAGAAACCCTAAACCAAATCATTTAATAATATCTGTCTCAAATAGGAGACAAATACTAACAGTTGAACTTTGCTCACTGCCTATGTTAGAGAAAGATGTATAGATATTAGTTCTTATTATAGGTCCCCAATTAATGTATAGACCAGGGGCCCATTTCATAAAACTTCTTACGACAAATGTTGTCGTAAGTCAGATTATAAAGTCTAAATTTTTATTTATTTCTCCATCTAATCCTGTCTTGTGACATCTTTTTGGAATCGTCTTGAAAAGACGATTCCAAAAAGGTGTCACAAGACAGGATTCGATAGAGAAATTGGAAATTAAATGTATTTTTAAGATTAGACTTACGCTCGTTTTTGTCGTAAGATGTTTTATGAAACGGGCCCCAGGTGCCGAATTCATGGAAGATACAGTAAGCTACAATGACAGATTTCTGTATTGGTTTGCTTCTAGACTAAGTAGCTAGCATGTTTTTTTCTAGCAACAAGATCACTTTAATGGATCATACAAAAGGTAGCATGATTTCTTTTAGTGTTAACATAGTAGATTCCTGCTTAAAGCAGAGATGAAAGTAAAGCAGAAAGCTCCTGCAGGAGCTTTCTGCTTTACTTTCATCTTGCTTTATGCTATCTCCTGTCTCCAACATGATCAATGGGTCTTCTATAGCATGGTTCTAATGGTGAGGTTGGATTACATGTATTGTAAAAGATTTGTTCATAAACAAAAGGTGTCAGTGCATTATGCTTGACCCTTTCATTGCTTAATATAACCTCGGTCTTCCGCTAAAATATTGAAATTTGTATGGTCTTCAATAATCATATAATTTCACACAAAAACCAAGGTCTGAGTAGCAAACAATTTGGATCCTGATCAGGCCCCACATATGTGGGGCCTGCTCAAGATCCAAACTGTTTGCAAAGGCATAAAATAATTTGTTTTTAGTGTTGGAAAGGGTGAATTCTTTTCCTGACTCATACTGTTTGTAAGGAACAAATACTCAAACAATGAGGTCCACGTGCCGCCGCACGAGGCAAGACACTAGATGTCTCGAAGGATGAATTCAGTATACAAGCAGTGAATGCTTGGCTTAATAGGCTGCCCTAGTGTCAATATAAATATCAAATATCATTTCTGCTGGGACTATTTGCTGTCGCATTACCTATTCAAACATCTGTGTAAGACCTAAAACTTCTGTAAACTCGTGCCATTATTGTTTCGCCTCTAAATCGGATATCAGTCGTTTAGTTTCCATTTACTTTGTTCTTCATGGAATCCACCATCTCCATCAATCCAATATCATTCTGGTTAATCCTAACAGCAGGGCTCCAGATAAGTGGAGTATTTCAAAAACTAAAACTTTAATTCCTGCATTAAACCCTATGGTGTCACTACTCATTAGAATCGTCTCTTCGAGACGATTCTAATGAGTAGTTACACCATAGGATTTGGTGCTTGTATAAAAGAGAAAATGCTGGATTTGTACAATTTATTCCCTCTTATCTGGAGCCCTGCATCAACCCAATGCCATTTTGGTTAACCTTAACAGTGCTGGAAACCAGTTTATACTTTATGGAACCAACTCTGCCCATCAAACCCAATATCATTCTGATTGAACCTTTATTGTGCTGGAAACCAAACTGTTCCAAACAAAACCAATGCCTTTCTGATAAACTCTGACTATGCAGGAAACCATTACTTTGTGGAACCAACTCTTGCACATCAAACCAATGTTATTCTGTATAACCTTTAAATTTGTGCTGGAAATCAGTATATATAATTTGTGTAACCAAACAATTCCTTTCAAAACCAATGTCATTTTCATAAACTAACTGTTCTGGAAACTAGCATAACTTTGATGGAACTGAACTGTTCCAATCTAAACCAAGGTCCTTACTGACCTTCAAACCAGTAAATAATACTTTATAGAACCAACTCTGCCCATTCATTCTGTTTAACTCTTTCCTCCCTGAAACTTTAAATGGACAATTCCAGTTTCCATTTTAGTCCAGTCCATTTCTGACTTTTAAGGGTTGTTTTTGTCAGTGATTGGCATTATGACAAACAGTGAAGACCCTGATCAGAGGGCTCCTTTCGGAGCCCTCTGATATGGGTCTTCACTGTTTGCACAGGACAAGACTAGTATACTATTCACATGTACACTGTTTGAAAGGGACGCCTATATGCGGGACTAGGGTTCAAAGGGTTAATCAGTGTTTTGTACAAGAAACTTGTATATTTATGAATCATTTGCAAACAGTGTAGACCTTGATCAGAAGCTCTGCTAGAGTCTGCAATGCTTGATTTCATTTTAAATAGCATCCAGAAGCAGTCCTTAAAAGTCAAAATAAAATGATTTTTCATCAAAGGTGGATTGAGAAGTCCATTAGAGAAATTCAGCATTGTGCGGGTTAATGCATAAAAAATATTATTTCTGAGATTCCTAGGCAGCCAGCAATTCCATACATCATTTACTGGGATAATACCGTCTAGCTGGATACCACTAAATAAAGCAATACCAAACGGTATTTGTTGCTACTTATACAGGAAAACCTCTCTATTACGACCACAAAAATGTGTTAATTATTAGGTGTTTGTGACAGGTGACAGCTTAAAGCAATGTGACAGTAAAACAGAAAAAGAGCTTTCTGTTTACTGTCACCTTGCTTAAAGCTGTCACTTGTCTTTTATACAACAAATTTGACATGGTTTTAGTGGTCACAATAGAGAGGTTTTACTATATATCGCATTCTTTGATTCTCTTAATGCCACAACATTCATCCCGTTTGCATATTTGTTCAGCAGTAATTATAATAGCCCATAAAGTAAATGAAACCATTTACATGTAAATCCTAATATTTGTGCATCAAATCCATAAAGGCGATGTTTTATCATGAACAAGAAAGTTTTCATGTAAAACCACAATCCAGTATTATTTTAAACTAAGTGACTTTCATGTCAAGTCACAATTCCAACATTATTACCAATAATAAATTTAACATCATCAACACCATCAGCAAGAAAGCACAAGTAGTCACATGTCTTCAAAACTAGAAACAAACCTCTTTACCAATATTTCAATTAGCAAAACAGCTATTAGATATACAAAAAGTTACTCATTAGTTAGCTAAAACAAGAGCCCCATGGGGCATATTCGCTCACCTGAGAATAATTGGAAAAATGGAGATATTGATTTATGTCCAGGAATGACCTAGATATGCAACAGACCGGAACAATTTGAACAAAATATGTAAAGTATATTTCAAAGTGTCACCATACAGAATATAAAAGCTCTGGCCATATTAGTTTCAGAGAAGAAGATGTTTGAAATTTCAATATATAACTCTATGTAAAACAGTGACCCCCGGGGCGGGGCCAATTTTGACCCTAGGGGCATAATTTGAACAAACTTAATAGAGGACCTGTAGGCGATGATATTAGCCATATATCTAAGCTCTGACCCTTGTAGTTTTAGACAAGAAGATTTTTTAAGTTTTCACTGAAAAAATCTATTTTTAGCTCCTGTGACCTAGTTATGCAACCGACCAGAACCATTTGTACAATTTCTGTATAGGACATCTAGAAGTGTCACTATGCCAAATATCAAAGCTCTGGCCATATTAGTTTCAGAGAAGAAGACGTATGAAAATTTCACTATATAACTCTATGTAAAACGGTGACCCCCGGGCCGGGCCAATTTTGACCCCAGGGGCATAATTTGAGCAAACTTGATAGAGAACCTGTAGGCGATTCTATGTGCCAAATATCTAAGCTTTGGCCCTTGTAGTTTCAGACAATAAGATTTTTTAAGTTTTCATTGAAAAAATCTATTTTTAGCTCCTGTGACCTAGTTATGCAACCGACCACAACCATTTGAACAATTTTGGTAAAGGACATCTAGAAGTGTCTCCATGCCAAATATCAAAGCTCTGGCCACATTGGTTTCAGAGAAGAAGACGTTTGAAAATTTCACTATGTAAAACTGTGACCCCCGGGGCGGGGCCAATTTTGACCCGTGGGGCATAATTTGAACAAACTTGATAGAGGACCTGTAGATGATGCTGTGTGCCAAATATCTAAGCTCTGGCCTTGCAGTTTTTGACAAGAAGATTTTTTAAGATTTCCTTATTTTTTCAATTTGGTTGCCATGGCAACCAGAGTTCTGCATTGTTTTTAATTCTTTGAACAAATTTGAAAGAGCTTGACCCAAGGAACATTTCTGTAAAGTTTGGTTGAATTCTGTCAAGGGGTATAGGAAGAGATGTCATTTGAAGCAATTGTTAACGACGACGCACATACACACGACGCACATACGCACGACGCCGGACACAGGGCCATCCCAATAGCTCACCTTGAGCCTTTGGCTCAGGTGAGCTAAAAAAGGAATACTTAAAGACTTCTTATTATGTCATCTATATATTATTCTATATTGCATCACTGCCAAGGTCAGTTCAAGGTCATATAGCTAGACACCTGTATGAACATTTTCCAACTTTCTGACTTACATGGCTCTTTAATTCATCATACAGAAAAAAGTTATCTAAAAATAAAATCTAAATAAAATTATGATCTTATAAAAAAGATGATCGATGACAACTTAATGCAGGATCAAAGTAATGCAGAAAGCTCCTAAAAGAAAGCTCCTTTAGGAGCTTTCTGCATTACTTTAATCCTGCTTTAAGCAGTAATATGTCTTTATAAATCTCCATAATTTCTGCCTGAATGACAACTGAATATAGGTTTTGCTATTTATATTTAATGCAACTTTCATTATGCACAGTTTATTTCTATTGCAGTGAAAACTGGTCATGAATTATTACGTAACTGGTTCATTTATAGCTGTCTGTTCTGTTTTATAGGTGACCCATTAGTCTACAATGGCATAACACTGTTGTTAACTAACCACCAAAGCAAAAGTGTTCAAGCACTTCTATTTAATTGTTTATAGATGTCGTTTATTTCACTTCAAATAACCAGCTACCAATAGATCTAACCCTTATGTCATGTGTCCCATCTCTCTCATCACATCAGGCATAAATATTACAACAGCTTACATTCCTTTGAAAGGAGGAATGAATAAACTAATACAATTGTAAACAATGTAGACCCAGATCAGAGGGCTCCTGAAGGAGCCCTCTGATCTGGGTCTACTTTGTTGGCAATTTCTGTTTCCTGCAAGGTTCATTAAGGTTTACCAATTAAGTAGAAGAAAATTACATTGAAATTTAAGTGTTAAGCATTAATAAGGTTGAAAATGACCATTGTAACAATACATTACAAGCATAAAAGAATATGTTTCATTTGCAAGCTGTGTAGGAGTCCTCTGATCAGGGTCTTCACTGTTTTCATTGCAAATATTGTCTAGAAACACTGCTAGAAATCCACTTCAACTGGCCATTTTTCAAAAGTGGAATAGTCCAAAAATTATGCAAAATTAAGTATTGGACCTTTTTATAGCAAAATTAAGTATTGTAAGGGCTTCTATTCTATTCAGGTAGAAATAAACATTGCAATCTGGTCAGTCTGGATCCTGATCATTATAATCAGAGACCTCATGACTTAACCAGGAACAACGTTATTGTGGCCAGTTCCGAGCCACATCACATGATAAGGGCCAATCAATTATACCAATCAACCTTCTACAATTTCAATTAAGGGACACTGTAGGCCCCAGATCAAGGAAATCAATTGAAATGGGAACAGAATCATAACGTATAGAGTTACGTTATAAATAATTCATTGATCTTTCTCATAGAAGTGAGCGTCTTTACGGGTCCGAAACCGGTGTTAACATTTTTTACGATCAGAGGCTGGTGTTCTGTCCATTTCGTTGGGCCGTGTGGTTCAGATATTTCTCGGGGATGTTCCTGCAGCCATCAATGTCAACTTTATGGAAGTTTATACTCTTTGAAGCCACAAGCCAATGGTCTCTCCCAAATGCCAATGTGGTTCTTTAAATCGTCCTCATAAAAGGACCTCAATAAATTCAAACAAAGTTTAATCAAACACTTCACAATTTACTTTGGGATAAAATGACATACTTACATTAATATCAGCTCTGATGAGAAGAATTCTACTTGAAACAAAATCAAATAAAGTGAAAACTCTGACAAAAACATAATTTAAACATGAGATTTCTAAAGCGAGTCAAGCCGATTAATATGCAGAAAGCTTCCTTATAATCTTTCTACACCGTTTGATCATCGACCTATTTAAATGTAGGATGCAATATCTTTTAACTCTACAAAAGTCCTGTCATTTTGATACACTCAAAAGAAGCGTCACTGATAGAGTTAAAGACCGACTTTTTTGCTTGGTCATTATAACAAGACTACAATACAGTCGTTCAAAAGCCCTACCACTAATCCAAGATAAATTTAAAACATTTTAGTATGCAGACAAGAGGGTCCTCAAGCCCTATATTTGACCAGCTGTCTTATTAGTGTGTAATTTGATGAGGAGCTAAGATACGATTTGTGTGGACAGCTGACTAGTTCAAAAGACAGGCGGAGTTCAAAAGGCCATTACCCTGTTGCATCTACCCAAACTGACTTCAGATCATACAAAGTCTGTTACAGTATACTGTCAAACTGGTGTTAAGCTATTACCCCATAAATACACTTTTTTACGCCTTTAATTTATACCTCCAATGAAGAAAATAGTTTCCAATTTATACAATCGTAAATATGTGCCTTAAAGCCGCATTGTGCTTTTGGAAAACCTGCATAAAACGGTTGTTTGGGGTCCCATTTGAACTACGTGGGACGTGATTCTTCACAAAAACCGGTTTTATCTAAGCAATTCGCTTTTTAAATTTTATTTATAATATTTTTGTGCTAGCACAAATTAAAAAGTCTCCCTTGTGAATGGAAAGAAGGACAACTCTGTAAATACAGGGCTCCAGATAACGGAAGTATTTCGAAAACTTAAATCTTTATTTCTGCTTTTAAACCCAATGGTGTCATACTCATTAAAAGTGTCTCGAATAGACGGTTTAATCAGTAGTAACACCATAGCATTCGGTGCTGAAATGAGTGAGAAAATGTTAGATTGGTTCAGATTACTCTCGCTTACATGTTTAGCTGGAACATCTGGATAACCCTTATTCTGCTGCACAGACGTCTGCTTCGACATTGTCGTCTGCAAAATTTGTTCAGTTTAGATTTATGCATTGTTTTAATTAAACAAACCTTAAGACGAGTGTCAAATAGTTTGGATCCAGATGAGACGCCACGTTACGCGGCGTCTTTTTAGATTCAAATAGTTTGTAAACTCCGTAAAGTAGGCACAGGGTTAAACACTATGAGATTCAATAACAACGTGTACATATCTTTCACTGTGGGTAAACGGTCAAATAAACCTATAGAGAATGTATACCTTGAGCTTGCTGAAAATGACTGTTTCAGCCTTGTCCGCTCTCTAACTCAAACATTTCTTTTTGGATCTTCACCAAGCTTGCTACAAATGTTTATAAGTATAGAATCTAGGTCAGGTTCAATAACTAGCAAAATCGCATAAGGCATGTCTGAGTTATTGCTGAAAAATGCTGAAACAGTCATTTTTTAATACATAAAGGGCAAAAACTCAGATATGCCACATGCGATTTTTGTAATAATCAAACTAAACCTAAATTTTATATACTTAAACATTTTCAGCAAGTTTAATGAATATCCGATAAAAACTGTATGTGTTAGAGTGCAAAAAGTGACTGAAACCGTCATTTTTCATTAATAAACAGGCAATATCTTAGATATACCTTATGCGGTTTTAGTAGTAATCATACTAAACCTTGATATTATATCAATAAATATTTTCAGCAAATTTGGTGAAGATCCAATAAAACGTGTTTGTGTTAGAGAGCAAACCTTGCTGAAAACAGTCATTTTTTAATACATAAAGGGCAAAAACTTAGGTATGCCACATGCGATTTTAGTAATAATCAAACTAGACCTGAATTTTATATGAATAAATATTTTCAGCATGTTTGGTGAATATCCGATAAAAACTGTTTGTTTTAGAGTGCAAAAATGACTGAAACAGTCATTTTTTATAAATTAACAGGCAATAACTCAAAAACACCTTATGCGATTTTAGTAGTAATCAAACTAAACCTTGATTTTATATCAATGAACATTTTCAGCAAGTTTGTGGAAGATCGGATAAAAGATATTCGAGTTAGAGAGCGGACAAAAAAGTGTGATAGTCTAACTGACTGATGGATCGACCGTCGAAGGTAATTGCGGTTGCACACGGTGATGTTGACTCCGGCTGTATCACGTGATACTAAGCCGTGTGGTAAGGTTTATGGCAGACGCTCTATTTTCGGTTTGTTATGATTTTAAATCGCCCTTTTTGGTGATTTAGGTCCGTCTTCATCATTTCATAGATCAGTTTGGCCCATTAGAATGTTCAAACATTATTATTAACCGTTACTGTATTTCAGACATTATGAAAAGGTCTGAAAAACACAATGGGACTTTAAAAAATATTTCTTTATCCAAGCAGATGATAGTTGAAAGCAGGTTGGAAGTAAAGCAGTTCAAAAGACAGGCGGAGTTCAAAAGGCCATTACTGTTGCATCTACCCAAACTGATGTCAGATCATACAGAGTCTGTTTTAGAATACAGTAAAACCTCTCTAATACGACCACTAAAACGAAGGCTAATCGATTGTATAAAAGACAGGTGACAGCTAAAATTAAGCAAGGTGACACCCTTAACCCTTTGAACCCTAGTCCCGCATATAGGCGTCCTTTTCAAACAGTGTACATGTGAAAAGTGCACTTGTCCTATGCAAACAGTGAATACCCAGATCAGAGGGCTCCGTAAGGAGCCCTCTGATCTGGGTCTTCACTGTTTGTCATTATGCAAAACATTGACAAAAACAACCCTTAAAAGTCAGAAATGGACTAGACTAAAATGGAAACTGGGATTGTTCATTTGAAGTTTCAGGGAGGAAAGAGTTAAGGTGCATTCTGCCTTACTTTCAACTTACTTTAAGTGGTCAACTTGAAACAGGCTATGGAGTAAAGGGTTAAAAGGAGCATTTTGCTCTTTACTTTAATCCTGCATTAAGCTACAACCTGTAGTACTTGCAGAGTTCTATATGTCTTAAAATAAAATGTTCACTTTACAAAACATTGACAGTAATGGTTCATCAAATGACACATCCTCTTACAGAAAATGACAATAAGTTATTTTCCTTATATTTTTTCTATTTCAGGTTGGTAAAAAGCCTACCCACAGGGCAGCAGAGTTTCGCATTAGCATGGTTCCAGGCCATATTTAATGACACAGACAGAGAGGAACCAGTACAAATAACAAACTGCAGTATTCCGTCCAAGAAAATGTCAAACAAGGCTGCCAGGATATTTATCATATCACTTGTGTACCTTGACGCAAATATAAAGACACATGTCAGATTTATATGACGTGTGGTGTTTCCTTTTTCATAAAGAAATTCAGCTAACTCAGGTCTCCAGATAAGGATGCATAAACCACATTTTTCAAACACTTTCTTCTTTGTGTCTCAACCAAACCTATTGTTTGACTGCTCATTAGAATTGTCACCAAGCAGTGCTTCTAATAAGTAGTCACATCATTAGACGTCTCATCAGTATTAGAATTGTTTGCAAAGGTTATCACAGAACTCCAGATAACGGGGATATTTCAAATTTGGAAATCTTAATTTCTGCATTAAACCCTATGGTGTTACTATCCATTAGAATAGTCTCTTTGAGACTATTCAAATGAGTAGTTACACAATAGAATTTGGTGCTGAAATGATTGAGAAAATGTTTGATTAACTTTGTTCTGTTTACTCCCTTTTATCTGAAGCCCTATTATCATGGTTTTGATGTAAGCGTACTAAGAGTTAAAAGAAATTATTTCATTTTATTCATCAAAACTATCTCAACACACATCATGTTTGAAAGTTATTTTCGTAAAATTATAACATCTTTGACAAATTTTGGAGCAGCCCCTTCAAAAAATTACAGTCGAGCCTGCTATAAGATAATCAAACCATTCCAACAATGCATTGGGAAGTCATTTATTAAAGTTTTACCTTAATGCAGATTGAAAGTAATGCAGAAAGCTCCTTAAGGAGCTTTCTGCATTACTTCCAATCTGTATTTAGCTGTCACCCTGTCTTAACCTGTTACCCCATAGCTTGTTTCTAGTATTGAAGATAGTTGACCATTTAAAGCAGGTTGAAAGTAAAGCAGAATGTGTCTTAAGATGCATTCTGCTTTACTTTCAGCCTGCTTTAAGCTATTATCTGTTAGAATTTCTTACAAAAGATTTTCATGACAGTATAAATTTGAATTGTTTTCTTCAGTGGAGGAGTAAATTAAAGACGTAAAAATGCGTATTTGTGGGGCAATGGGTTAATTAAGTTTCGGCTTTATACATATTGAAAGTAATGCAGAAAGCTCGAATCTGCATTAAGCTGTCACATGTCTAAGAACATTCTATTCTTCTTGTCTGAAGAGTCATTCAGCACTGATTTGATTGTAGCAAACGCTTTAGCAGGGCTCCAGATAAGAGTAGTTTTTCAAAAACTAAAATCTTTATTTCTGCTTTAAACCCTATGGTGTGACTACTCAACAGAATCGTCTCTTCGAGACGATTCTAATGAGTAGTGACACCATAAGGTTTGGTGATGAAATGAGTGAGAAAATGTTGAATTTGTTCAGAAAACTACCCCTTATCTGGAGTCCTGCTTTAGTGCATTAACAATTGTATAAATTATGCAGCATGAAAATCACGAGACCTCGGCAAGATTGTGTGACGCCAATCTTGATGCAAACATGAAATAAAAGTTACAACTATTCTGAGACTGCAAAAAACGGCGGTGCAACACTGTCATTCTGGTGCCATCTTCTTTCACGGGGAGCATATAAACATGTTAAACATTAGCGCCTTCAAGCAGTATCCATCTGCCAAAACTTGTCGTCTACAACTTGAGGAACAATCAATATTTTCCATTATTTTGTTTAGACAACATCCACAGGGAGTCAAACAGTTTGGATCCAGATGAGACGCCGAGTTACTCGGCGTCTCATCTGGATCCAAACTGTTTGAGAAGGTTATTACAATGTTGTAGATTGAGTATTAAAGGTGGAACATACTGACTAATATGTCTACTTAATGCAAATGTTTGGGTAACAGAATGAGCATCATTTGTACATGGTTATTAGGGAATAAATGAGATGAGTACATCAAGGAAACAAGAAGGTTCATCTCTTGATAGTGGTTTACATGTCAGCTAGATCATCCATGCTGCAATTTCTCAGCCAATAAAACAATGCAAGACACTATCTCTGCATCTTTATATTAACTTTTACAATGTATGTTAGAACTGTGTACATACAATTCCTATGAATAATTACAGTGTTCCCTCTCTACAACGGCCCTCTATATAACGACTCCCTCCTTACAACGACCCTTGCCCCAGTTCCCTAAACAAGGCAACTATGTCTAATGCTTTTACGACTGCAATGTCGTATCCTATAAAAAGTCGTTTGCTGCTTTTCTCAAAGTTACATTTTCGACATTTTGACAGAAAAATATTTAATGATGAGTTATACGGCGTCTGATCTGGATTCAAGCTGTTTGCAAATGTTAGCCAATGTCCCTCCCTATAACGACTCCCTCTGAACAACGCACACACTTTTGTTCTCCCATTGGATGTCGTTGTAGAGAGGCAGCGCTGTATATCCTAGAAGATGGTTATGTGTAAGCTTAAAGTAATGAGTCCAAACATGGATGAAACTAGTCAATGAATATTCCAGCCGGGTTTTCTCTTGGCAGTGTTCTATATTTTATGTATTATTTACAGTAAATCTTTACTTTCAACCTGCTTTAACCCTTTCCCCCATAGAAGCACCTTTTAGCGCATTCAGTTTATTCTTGCCCTGAAGGAAATAGTTCCAATTTATACATTCATAAATATGTATTATACGAAATATTTTCTATATTCTAGCAGATGATAGCTTAAAGCAGGCTGAAAGTAAAGCAGAATGCGCTTAAAGCGCATTCTGCTTTACTTACAACCTGCTTTAAGTGGACACCTATATTCAATACTAGAGATATACTATGTGGGAAAGGGTTAAGTGGTCACCATTCTTTAAAACTTGAACAAAATATGGGGCTATAGGTTAAATACTTCTGCTGGTGGCTTATAAATATACCAGGAAAGGAATCGGATATTTTTTCTGAATTGTTACTGAATGCAGTGACTGCATATAACTAATACTCACTGGATTAAATCTCAATGAACAGCTATTTTAAAATAGCAAAACATCAGTGAACAAAAAACAAACAGGGCTAGATCTAATTTACTAATGGAAAAAGATTAAGTGCAACTGTTGTCTTGTTGAAGGGAAAGTGATGGAAAAGTGTAAATTTGAGTCTCAATTGATGTACAGTATGGGTCTGCTTTTACAGCATGTAAAATAAGATTAGTTTGGGTCATTATGACTAGTGATTGCTTAAAGCAGGGTGAAAGTAAAGGAGCTTTCTGCTTTACTTTCATCCTGCTTTTAAGCTGCCACCTGTCATGAACACATCATGACTTTTTTTAAGTGATATGGTACCCGAGTCAACATATATGACTTAATTTTTGTTACATATCTACTGGGACCTTCAAATAAAATAGAAGTCTACTTTACTTGGATGGGTTCACTCACAATTGTTTCCTTAGAAATCTACTTGAAGTGCAGAATTTGTTGTAACATGTCAAGAGAATCACAAACAGTTCTACAAATTCTGGTGTCATTCTTGACTTAAAGATTAACCCATTTATGGCTGTGACCTTCCTCTGTGTGCTTGCTGGAAGATTTCTTTATAGGTGAACAAGCTTGATCTAAGACACTACAGTGTAATAACCATACAACAAAACATTTCATATGAAAAGTAAGCAGTGCAGACCCTCATAAGGCAAACATCTGCAAAACCCAGCAATATGACAAGTTTTGAAAATGTTAGGTTCTGATGTTCCATATAAACTCTTTGAATGCCAGGTAGGTTTTTCATCCGCAAAAACAGTTGTTCTCTGCTAGCTATCTAAAATTAGATTTTTCTAGTACAGTAAAACCTCGCTATTACGACCACTTAAACGAATGCTAAGTGATTGTATAATAGAGAGGTGACAGCTTAAAGCAAGGTGACAGTGAAACAGAAAGCTCCTAGAGGAGCTTTCTGTTTCACTGTCATCTTGCTTTAAGCGGTCACCTACTGTAAACACCCAAATAATTCACATAATTTAGTGGTCGTAATAGAGAGGTTTTACTGTATTTCTTTTCAAATAGTATCTGTGTGTCAAAAAGCTTGGATCCTGATGAGACACCTCACAATGCGGCGTCTCATCTGGATATAAACTGCTTGCAAAGCTATTCATCTGTATCAGCCCCTACCATGAATAGTGTTAAAAGAGTTAAAATCGTATTAAAGCCACTTACATCATTTCTTGGAATTCTTTTTCTAACATGGCTTAATCAATTTAACGTAATACACCTAATTTGGTTAACTAATATTTACAAGAAAATTTTACATAATTCACCAACCATATTCCCTCAGAGGAATGCTCTCTCAAGGCTTAGAACGAAGTTTTTGCGTTGGTTCTGAAAACCTTTCAATAAACAAAAAACTTCTCTAATTAGAGATAGAGGTCTAGCTGTACACATACAGAGCTTCAGATAATGGGGAGTATTTCAAAAACTAAAATCTTTATTTCTATATTTACTACTCATTAGAATCGTCTCTTCGAGACGATTCTAATGAGTAGTTACACCATAGGATTTGGTGCTGAAACGAATGAGAAAATGTTGGAATTGTTTGGTTTACTCCCTCTTGCACAGAGTCTCATCGAGGGGAAACTTTCAAACATGAAATTCCTACTGGATTCATCAAAACCTATGTTGTTATAAATTAGTAGATGTGTCACAAAAAGCTGATTTAATGAATGATCACAACACAGGGTTTGGTGAAGAATTAAGGATAAGTGTACTTTTCACATGTACAATGTTTATAAAAGGACAAGTATATTTGTTGGTATATGTCAGTTTAATACAGAACAACTTTAATGCAGAAAAGAGAGGAATAGTTTAGAAATGTCAACATTTCTTGATTTAACCCTTTGAACCCTAGTCCCGCATATAGGCGTGTTTTTCAAACAGTGTACATGTAAATAGTACACTTGTCCTATGCAAACAGTGAAGACCCAGATCAGAGGGCTCCTTTCGGAGCCCTCTGATCAGGGTCTTCACTGTTTGTCATAATACCAAACATTTACAAAATCAACCCTTAAAAGTCAGATATGGACTAGACTAAAATGGAAACTGGAATTGTCCATTTAAAGTTTCAGGGAGGAAAGAGTTAATTAGTACAAATTAGTACAAAACACATACAATGCATTGTTTATTTACTGTAGTTTTATGTTGCACACATTATCAAGCGCTCTGCTATTTCCCCATTCAAGACAAAAACATTTCTGAAAGATGGATAAAAGCAATAATATTAAACTCCAAATTCTTCACATACAGCTGAAATCGTATCTTGTATAACAGCAGAATCAGAGCCTGGGAGTGTTGCTATGGAGATAAGTCAAATGGAAACTGCCTTCAAACCATACAATAAGGATGAAGGAGTAGTCTCCCTTGATATAATCCACATTTTCTTTTAATTCTTCCAGGATGAGGACATTTGCAGATAGTGTACACCAATATCAGACTCTATGGCCTGTATCTAGTATTGAAGATAGGTGACCACTAAAGCAGACTGAAAGTAAAGCAGAAAGTGCCTCAAAGCATATTCTACTTTACTTTCAGCTGCTTTAAGCTATATACATGTAGAAAACATTTCTTATGATACATATTCATGACTGTATAAACTGGAACTATTTTTTTCAGTGGAGAAATAAACTGAATGCGCTAAAAGGCATGCACTTCTATGGGGGAAAGGGTTAATCCTTCCAAATGGATTTAAAGAAAATATCGAGGTAAAACTAGGTACAAGCATATAATGTTTTGTATCTGTTTTAAGCTCAAAAAGGAATTTCATAGAACAATGTTGCAGACAGAATTTGATCCGACTTTTGTCAGCTTAATGATTTTTGAAAACATAGCATTCAAAATAAAAATGATTCAATTTTCCCATGATTGATGGAAATAGTTGACTTTTCATGGCCTATTGTACCATTCTGCTCCTTTCATAGTGGAGAAATCGGGAATATCATTTAATCATTGATTTCTGTTTCCTTGACAACCAATTCATTGTCACAATTTCTATAATCATATCTGTTGTGTGTAAAAGCACAAAATTAACATAACGCTGAGGATTGAATGGTGACATAAAACAAGTTAACACATTCCTGAAAAAAATTACAATTATATAATTTGAGTTCTTGGGTCTAGAATTTTTCCCCCCATAGAATTGAAATGTTTACTTGTTTTTTCTCAAATGACAATTCATACAACATTTTACTTTTTATCTATGTAGCTTAACTCTTTCCTCCCTAAAACTTCAAATGGACAATCCCAGTTTCCATTTTAATCTAGTCCATTTCTGACTGTTAAGGGTTGTTTTTATCACTTTTTTGCATTTTGACAAACAGTGAAGACCCAGATCAGAGGGCTCCGTAAGGAGCCCTCTGATCTGGGTCTTCACTGTTTGCATAGGACAAGTGAACTTTTCACATGTATACTGTTTGAAAAGGACGCCTATATGCGGGACTATAGGGCTCAAAGGGTTAAAGCAGGCTGAAAGTACAACAGAATGTGCCTGAAAGTGCACCCTGCTTTACTTTCAACCTGCTTTAAGTGATAGGATATAGAAAATATTTGTATGCTTCATATTCATGACTGTATTTAGTGGATCTATTTTCTGTGTAAAAACAGAGCTAGAGATACACTACTCATTAGAACCGTCTCATCGATAGGACTTGGTGTTGACATTAGTAAGAAAATCTTAGATTTGTTTAGTTTACTCTCTCTTATCTGGAGCCCTGTAAAAAGGCATATCTATGGAGTAATGGGTTAAATATGGTAGCTTTACTCAAGGTTGACTGAATTAAATTTTGCTAATTACTATTAAGTGTAGAGATTATCTCTTATATTTACTGTGTATAATACTAGAAGAGATAGGTCATAGAGCGCACTGGATGTATGATAGAGGTCTCACACCTGTGACGAGATGAAGTATTAGATTACACGTTACTACCTGGTAATGCGACAATTACACTAGATAATCTTTATAATAGGTGACAATAAGCTCGCAGATATGGGGCATGATTATTTCAGTAGATCAATTTTATATTCAACCAGTATTAATTGTATCTATTTGAAAAATGTTTTCTGCTTTCAAGTTGTCCTCTGTTCGATTAATGTACGTATATCGATGCGAGGACACAATGTGTTTTCCTATCTATTTGGTACCAGTTATAAAGACCAATTGATTCAGCCATAGATTACATGACATTAATTTTATATGTATTATGTTGTATTTGAGCATTGACGAAATACTGTATGTATAAGACAAAATAAAATATGTTCTGTTCTGTTCTGTTGGAAATGAAATAAAAATATGTTTATATTAGACTAGCAATGTATCATCATTTGAATGATAATCTACCAGCATCTTGATCTGAATCCTATTGTGATTGAATAAATGATCTAGTTCAATACTGGCTGTATTTGTTATGTTAAACCCCACTGGTATGACTAATTGAAGGAAGATTCACTGATGGGGATGAAGACATTGTGGTAGTAAAATAATAAAGGACAAAAGTAATTTTAAGAGCTTTATGTTTAAATTATTTTCATCTTCTTATAAGCAACCACATGCCTTCCATGGTTGAGTTTAATACAGTAAAACCTCTCTATTACGACCACTAAATTATGTTAATTATTAGGGTGTTTACGGTAGGTGACCGCTTAAAGCAAGGTGACAATGAAACAGAAAGCTCCTTTAGGAGCTTTCTGTTTCACTGTCACCTTGCTTTAAGCTGTCACCTCTCTATTATACAATCAATAAGCCTTCGTTTTAGTGGTCGTAATAGCGAGATTTTACTGAACTTACATTATCGAGTAAACTTTCAAATTGGAGTTTCCCATTTGTTTTTAAACATCAATTATGACAGGCTTACATTGCTTCTGAAGCGGACTGTCTCAAAAACTTTTCAAATAATGACAAACATGGCAGACCGGGCTGATCTAAAGGCTCCTGAAAGAGCTGTCTGATCTGGGTCGTCACTGTTGGTAAACGACCTATATACTTGTTTCCCCACACAGTATTTAGGGTTGAATGTGACAAACCTCAATAAGAGCTCCAGATAAGTAGAGTATTTCAAACTAAAATCTTTATTTCTGCATTAAACCCTATGGTGTCACTACTCATTAGAATTGTCTCTTCGAGACGATTCTAATGTGTTGTAACATCATAGGATTTGATAAGACATAAGAGAGAAAATATTGAAAAAAATCAGTTTACTCCTTTTTATCTGGAGCCCTGAACCTACGTTACATGATACAGAAACTGCAATATTTTCAAATATTGGACAATGTGAACACTGTACACTAATCATGCATCTGAGAACAAGGGGAATAACTCTGGGTAAACTTCACTGATTCAGCCCAGAACTGAATTTAAACAAAAATTCTGTTAAGTCTCATGAAAGTTGTCTTATAAATATTTAAGCAGCTAAGTAATTGTTTTGCGCTCAGGTGAGTTAAAAGCCTATACAATAACTTTAACAATTTTCATAACCAGTCATATTTCTTATAACTGTTGATCCTATACTTTAGTGCTAATTACTAAAGATATTTTTTAATGTAACATGATTTAGAAACTGAGACAGAATAAAAAAAACTTCACTCCTTTAACCCATTATCCCATAGCCTGTTTCTAGTTTCTAGAGGTGTAAAAAGGTGTATTTAATCCATTATCCCATAGCCTGTTTCTAATACTAGAGATAAGTTACCACTTAAAGCAGGTTGAAAGAAAAGCAGAATGTGCCATAAGGCACATTCTGCTTTACTTTCAGCCTGCTTTAAGCTACCAGCTGCTAGAATGTAGAAACTATTTCTAATGTTAAATATTCACAACTGTATAAATTAGAACTATTTTCTTCAGTGGAGGAATAAATTCGTAAAAAAGGCTTATTTATGAGGGAATGGATTAAGGAGTAATGGACTAACCCTTTGAGCTCAGAATACATAAATTAATACTTATACATATTAATCTGCAGATACACAATTCAAGTAACACTTTTGATCCTGATCAGACACCTTATTACTCATCATCTGATCTGGATCCAAGCTTTTTGTAAATGTCTGGAAAATCATTTTTCTCACACTCAAAGGTTTTAATCAAGTCTAGACAATTGATATTTATGGTAAATAGGTTCATGATTTATTTATTGTGTGTGTCCTTCTCCACCAGACCTATATAACTACCATTTCTGGTGTCTGTACCTCAGGATACAATACCAACACCCAAAGTTTTACTAGGTGTTATCTGTATGATATAAATATTATATATGTATGACTTAGGACATCCAAAATGGCTGGACATAAAGACCAATTAATGTTTCAATTTGTTCTCTTTCTCCATCATAATTGAAGCAAACAAGGTCTTCTTAAAGAACCAGGACTTTCGAAGCTATCTGATCTAGATCTACACAGTTTTCAAATTGCGTCAGTATACACTAATAGCAAGAGAAAAGAAAATATTTAACCCTTTCCCCCATAGAAGCGCCTTTTAGCGCATTCAGTTTATTCTTGCTCTGAAGAAAATAGTTCCAATTTATACATTCATAAATATGTATTATACAAAATATTTTCTATATTCTAGCAGATGATAGCTTAAAGCAGGCTGAAAGTAAAGCAGAATGCGCTTAAAGCGCATTCTGCTTTACTTTCAACCTGTTTTAAGTGGACACCTACATTCAATACTAGAGATATGCTATGGGGGAAAGGATTAAGCCCTCAATCCCTTATTATTAAACATTTATTTCCAAGAAATCCATTGCCATGAGTGTTACAGACTCAATGTGAACATTATGTAGCCATGCATTGTCATCCCTTTAATTGGCCCTTAATGTGCTGAAAACCAGCATATATAATCCTTTGCAAACAGTGAAGATCCTGATCAGAGGGCTCCTTTTAGGAGCCCTCTGATCAGGGTCTACACTCTTTAAATTAAGTTAAAACTTTGTCCAAACTTAAATTTCCCTCAAAAATCAAATTAAACTACCCACTTTTCAAAATTAGGTAAAGTCCATTTCAAAATTTCAGGATTGCAAGTCTTAAGTTGAGAAATTCTCTTTGACATGTTCACTTAACACTTTGAACGCTAGGTAATATTATCATCTGAAATACTTGTCATCTGCTTCTGTTCTAAAGTTAGATATTGTTTCTAAAATTTCTTTTCAATATAGAGTCAAGGTATCAAACAATTTGAATCCTGATGAGACGCCGAGTTACTCGGCGTCTCATCTGGATTCAAACTATTTGCAAAGGTAACTACGGTTTGGATGTTGGCTTGCAAAAAGTTAAACAGGGGGGATAGGATTCATCTAATTATTGTCTCCTAAATCGCCCATCTGACAGTTAGAGTAGGGTAGTCACTTGACCGAATGCTAGTCAAACCCAGTAAGTGATATATTAACCCATAATACATAGAGGTGAAATATGAACTGTAATTCATAGAAGGGCAATATAAAACCATAATTCATGTGAGAGAAATATTAACCTCGTAACATATGGGGTGAAGAATAAGAATGGAATACTTTATGGAAAGAATTTATGATTTTGTAACATAAAACAAGAGCCTGATTACAAGATGTCACTGGGATGAAGAATGTTTTGAAATCAATTTGTATACAATAGAACCCTGATAAGTCAAAATTATCAATATAAATATTCAGTTGCAATTCAATAGGTCAAGCTACAGTACTGAATCTTATTAAATTAACAATTTTTGCGATTCGATGGCAATTCGCTTGCAATTCGATGGCAATTCGCTTGCGATTCAAAGTACTAACTTTACCCTCGGGTATGTTTTCTTGAATGGTGTATCTCACAACTGTTCGCAAATATGCCTTCGTTATTTTTTTCGATTCCATTTTTGTCACAACCGCTTCGGAAAATTCGCGTAAAAAAAGTCAAACGTAGGATTTGTTTTTTGAAGCGCGCGATTCGATGGCAATTCGGTTGCGATTATCAATTTAATTTAATAAGGTTCAGTACTGTATCAGGGTAAAACATTATTTTTTTTAGTAAAAGCCTAAAACTTATTGGTGAATGGCAGAAAAAAGGGACACAAATGATTCTCGAGTACCACAATCAGCCAAAATTTCAAAGCCTGGCTAATCTGATGTTAATTTTTCAAAACTTGTAAAATGGTAAAAGTGGTCATGGTAAAAGTTCTAAAAAGTTGAACAACTAAATAAACTAATAATTATAAAACATTGAACAACTAAATAAACTAATAATTATAAAACATTGAACAACTAAATAAACTAATAATTATAAAACATTGAACAACTAAATAAACTAATAATTATAAAACATTGAACAACTAAATAAACTAATAATTATAAAACATTGAACAACTAAATAAACAAACAAATATTCAAGACAGATTGCTGAACCTTAAGACTTAGGATTTTTTCATCTTTTCAGTACAAAGTCAATTCAAACTTCAAACAGTTTTGATCCTGATCTGATATTAGATAACTAATAATTTGATAATGACACAAGCTGTTCATATCCTAACTTTAGTAAACCCCCTCTTTAACGCCGACTCAAATTAATATGGTGATTGTTTAAAACTCGGTGCCTGCTTAATGCAGGACAAAAGTAATGCAGAAAAAAAAAAATCATTCAGGAATTTTCTGCATTATTTTTGTCCTGCATTTAGCAGTCAACTGCTTTTAATTTAACCCTTTATTTCATAGTCTGTTTGTAGTTTTGAAGACAGCAGGTTGAAAGTAAAGCAGAATGGGCCTTTAAGGCGCATTATGCTTTTCTTTCAGCCAGCTTTAAGCTACCATCCACTAGAATGCAGTACGTGAATATATAAATTGGGACTATATTCTTCAGTGGAGGAAATAAATCAAATGCATAAAACTGAGTATCTGTGGAGTAAAGGGTTAAATATTCGTATGCATTTTTGCTTGTATGTCGCTAAAAAGAGAGGGAGTGCAGTACATTGCCAACACAGTTGTCAACTACTATGCATTTGCGTCATTCCAATCTTACTTTCTAATATTAGGGTATCAAATTGTTCGGCCATATGTTGCTATTGTAACATACCAGTATCATGGGGGTCTCAATAATTCAAAATATTTAACAAGGACAAGCCCTGTCAATATCAATTGGTGATTCAACAATCTTTGTATTGTCTTGCATTGAATTGACTGAATTCAGTTTGACAAAGGAAAATTCTGTTAGGCTGCATTTTAGCATTTATCTATTACTGCATTTCTGATTTAATTATTCAATAGTTTATATAATCTTAACCCTTAGCCCGCCAAATAAATTGTCGTCTGCTATATTTCTCGTCTGCTTCAAGTTTCAAAGTGCTTCAAAGTTGCTCAAAATTGCTGAAAATGTTGTCCGAGTGTCAAACAGCTTGGATCCGGATGAGTAACTCGGCGTCTCATTCGGATCCAAGCTGTTTGCATATGGAGCTTTAGTCGTGAGTGGCAGGCTAAGGGTTAATACAGTACAAAAGTAATTCGGAAAGCTTTTCACCATTTTTAGTACTGTATTAAAACTTTCCTTCTTCGCCAAAAGTGTTTAATTCTGCAGGAATAGCAGAAAGCCCCAACAGGTTCAGCTTTCAGCTTGATTTTCATCTTTCTATGAAGCTGCCATATTAGCTAGTCTCTAGTTCTTTATTCTATCAGATGATAACATAAAGCAGGCTGAAAGTAAAGCAGAATGCACCGACAAGTTTTAAGTGGTCACCAGACACAAGCTATGAATTTCTAATGAGTAGTCATTACATAAGGTTTAGTGGAATATTTACAATGAGAAATTATCCTCCCTTCATGTAGAGCTAATGCATCAAATAGTACACAAACTTCCTTCTAGAGATAAACCTTGAAACACTTGAAAATAAATCAAAAACTCTTTTTCTTTGAAAATTGAAAAACATGATTTATGTAAACAAATTTGCAGACAAAATCTATTGCCGCAATACACAATTTTGACATTTAAATTTAAAAAGTATAGTTAAACAAGTGAAAGAAATTATAAAGCAGCAAAAAACGACCAACCGTATAACATTTATAATCCATCAAAATGCACATTAAAGTCGATTTAAATCAACCAGAAATAACTAAAGTCTTTCCTAAACCATTTATCCTTCATCACTATAAGCAGAAATTTGTCTACAATGATTTTAGTCTGAATCAATATCGGACCACGCTTTTTATTGCAAAATTTCAAAAATATCATCTCTGTGTCATACAGTTTGGATCCTGATGAGACACCGAGTAACTCGGCGTCTCATCAGGATCCAAACTGTTTGCAAATATTTACACAAAGTCGTCCGTGAAGTGCTAAAGTCTACAGCATACAAATTCATGGACTCAAATCTACATAGATACTTCAGGGCCGTCAAAATTTCCAGCAGAAAAGCAAAAGAGATATATCTACAGTAAATTATCTCTTTCTAAAACAAATATATTATTCTGCAGCAAATGCCTTTACCCGAGGAAGCAGATACTTTATCAAATCACATGCAATAACCCATCCCCAATTTCTACAATGAACTTTTCCCAAACAGAACACAAGGCCAGTCCATTTGCATGGAAATGTTGCGGAAGCATAGAATGGTAAATATCTATGGTAATTTTGTCCGAATCTAATCTATTGCAGTCAACCTCAGCGATGCATGCAGAAATTGAACAAATCTTTTTCCAAATATGTTTGAACGTTTGAATGGTTAACCCTGTTGATATCTATTAAGAAATGTTTAAACATTAGAACGGGAGATGCAATCTGTCAGATAAATTAATGTCAAACCATTCTAGCGTAGAAAAGCAATATTGAAGACTTTGTCAAATAGTTTTGATCCAGATCAGGCCCAACAATTGTGGGGCCTGATCTGGATCCCAACTATTTGTCATTCTGTTTACGTTGCATTTCTGAAATTCAAAATTAAGAAATTGAGTTGATTTTTTATGAGATCTTCAGACAATATTTTGAGCTGAATGTTTTATTCAGAATCCGAAGGACTAAACATTAGAATCAGAAAGGAGTCCATCAGATAATTCTTTTAAATTGATGTGATGGGTGTACTCAGGCTCCAGATACAAGGGAGAAAGCTGAACAAATCAAATATTTTCTCACTTATTTCAGCACCAAATCCTATGGAGTTACTACTCATTAGAATCGTCTCACAGAGACGATTCTAATGAGTAGTGACACAATAGGGTTTGATGCTGAAATAAAGATTTTAACTTTTGAAATACTCCCTTTATCTGGAGCTCTGTGTACTCTACAAGAAATGCTTTTCAAGTACAGCCACACTTCTGATAATTTGTATTAAGAAGGAAACAGAAATAAAAGTAGAGATCTCAAGGCTACTGCTTGTTGCAGGATGAAAGTGATTTAGAAAGCTCCTATAGGAGCTTTCTGAATTACTTCAATTCTGCATTCAGCCTTAAGCTACCATTAGTAGAATATAACAAATATTTCTTAGGATGCATATTCATGACTGTATAAAGTGGAACTATTTTCTTCAGTGAAGGAATAAATTAAATGCGTTAAAATGGGAATCTTATATTGGAGTAATGGGTTAATCGTATAGTTGCTGAATGTGGGTATGACTGTTGTAGTCCCTGGTTGCGTTCGGGCAGACTATAGTGTTTTGTGATGATAATTTCAATACAATGATACATTGTTTGGGCCACTTTCTCATGTTACATCATTTAAAATTACAGCTCATGCAGGTAAGCCACTGAAGTAGCATGGTTATCTTTGTAGACCGGTGACTGCTTCATGTAGCATGAAAATAATGCAGAAAGCTCCAATGAGAGCTTTCTGAATTATTTTTATCCTGCATTAAGCAACGACCATGTTAAAGACTATATCATGTATCTTCTTTAGAATGGTTGTTTAATACAACACTAAAATTAATATATTCCTCAATTTGCAGACTGGGGTATCATAAGTTTACTACCGCAAAACATTAACACAAATTTCTAGGTACATCTTTTTATATTATAGGTTATATTTGTTTGAAAGTTTGAATCATCTCAATAAATATAAGAGTACAGGTTTCCAGATTAGAAATGTTAAACTCAAATATTGCAAACTAAATAATATTATCATATGCAGAGGGTAAAATATTGAAAATAATAATTATGTGGTTGACACTCACTCAAATCTGGAGTCCAGAATATGTCTCAAATAAACCCTTGTTGTTAAAATATTTATTACAAGTCTCTTGATAGTACAATTCTAATAAGTAGTCATAACATAGCATTTGATGGAGACGTTAGGATTTTCATATTTGAAATTCTTCTGTTATGTTGACTTATAATGTATTTAATCTCTGTAATCCTTATCTTGCTTGACAGCAATTGATGGGTGTTTGCAAACAGTTGGAATCGAGATCATACACTCAGAGTAAGATTTAAACAATTAGGCATTCATATTCATAAGTGCATTCAGTTGTGGGGAAAAAGATGAAATTCAATTGAAATTAGACTTTTTGCAATATATGAGTGCTTTGCAAATGTCATATTTGAAGCAGATTCTAATTACTGCAGAATAAGGGGAAACTATTTGAAATTATATAAATCCTTCAGAATTGTTGTCTGTCCAAAACATTCCATGAAAGTTCTGTTTAATGTTTTGACAAATTGGTTTTGATTTTGATCAGACAACTATAGTCTGTTGGTGTCTTATCTGAATCTAAACCATTTAAAAATGTCGGGTATGTACAATGTTGCTCATACAGCTAAAACAATTGCGAATTAATATATAGTTATGTCACCACATGTTATCTGGTTACAAACTAATAACATTGCTTCATTTTTCTTCTTTAGTTTCTTTAATGTCTTTCTAAAAAGTCTTAACCCTAACAATTCTGAACGTTGACAAAAGATCACTTCCAATTTTAGCGATGATTAATTTCTGTTGGCAGCGACTTCAGAGGTATTTACAAGTTTTACAAACAGTGCAGAACAAGAACAGAGGGCTCCATTAAGATCTCTATGATATGGGCCCACACTAGCTGTTTGTATATAATATGTTAAAAACCATCCACTGACAATGTTTAACGGTCTTCATGATATTAGTACTTAACCCTTAGCCCGCCAAATAAATTGTCGTCTGCTATATTTCTCGTCTGCTTCAAGTTTCAAACTGCTTTAAAGTTGCTCAAAATTGCTGAAAATGTTGTTTGAGTGTCAAACAGCTTGGATCCGGATGAGACGCCGAGTTACTCGGCGTCTCATCCGGATCCAAGCTGTTTGCATATGGAGCTATAGTCGTGAGTGGCAGGCTAAGGGTTAATTGGTATAATGTTGAGAGGTATTTGAGTTATTCTAATCAATAATTATCTACCATTAATAATCGCTTATCTCTTCCTTTTCTCAAAATAAACCAACATTCGTTTCTTACAAAATAAAATTATGATAAATCTACCAATATCCAAAACCTACAAAACGCAATTAACTCCTTAAACACTGAATAAATGTTGTCTTCTTCAATACTGTTGTCTGCTGGAATTCTAAACTTGACCTGCTCCAGATCCGGGGCTCCACTGATAAGAGGGAATAAACTGAACAAATCCAACAGTTTCTCACTCATTTCAGCACCAAATCCTATGGTGGTACTACTCATTAGAATTGTCTCGAAGAGACGATTCTAATGAGTAGTGACACCATAGGGTTTAATACAGAAGTAAAGATTTTAACTTTTGAAATACTCAGAAATCCCCCATGCAGAAATTATGACAAATTGTTGTGTAAAGCATTCTCAAAGAGAATTCTGCTTTACTTTTAGCCTGCTTTAAGCTACAGTCTGTTTGGATAGACAGTATATTCCTGATGGTGCATATTCATAACTGTATAAAGTGAAACTATTTTCTTTTGAGGAGAAACTATTATTAAAGGCATAAAATGTGTATCAATGAGGTAATGGGTTAAAAATACTTAAGTTCAAAAGCCAGTTATTCATGACCAATCCCTTTTATTTCCAGACCATAAACGTCCATGTGTATCTGTTATAATACGAGAAACTTATTGTAACTTTCCAAAAGTTAATTGACACACTCAATGCCAAAGTAATTACCTTAAACATGCGATTATGACAATCTTAGCATACAAATAGCTACCCCTCTGATACACAATATCTCATGATAGTATCTAATAGGCACATTATATACATTAGATCGCAATACAGTGACCACTCAATTTAAGACTAAATAATAGTCTTGTATTTAAATGTCAAGCTTAATGCAGGACAAAAGTAATGCAGAAAGCTCCTTAAGGAGCTTTCTGCATTACTTTTATCCTGCATTCAGCAGTAATTTATCTTAATAGATTGCTATACTTCCTTATTCAGTGTTATAGTTGTAACTGTGTTTAGGTTTCACTGTATTTGGTATGGTCACAGAATGTTAGGTTAAAGCGGTGTTTTCCTGACATGGTCCGAGTCAGTAAAAGGTCACATCGACCAGCGAGACAATTTCTGTAATTAATTTCCCTGTTTTCTGCTGACCGGTTCTGCCCCTTGTGGGACTGTAAAGCACATGAAGCAGTTGACAGTAAAGATGACAGCCATAACATATCATAGACTAAATATGTCTGTATGTATTATATATGTGACATGTCATTATTTTGTTCAACAATCAAATAATCTTTCATTTTTGCTTCTCTTAGGTAGATGGACGTTTTAATGCAAGCTAGATAAATGTAATGCAGAAAGCTTCTTTTAGAGCTTTCTACATTATTTTTGTTGGCAATAAGCAGCTACCAACATTTTAAGATTTCAAAATTTTATGTACCGGTAATCCTTAATTGCTAAAATGAGGTGGCACAGTAACTACTTTATATCATACATACAGTAAAGGTCCTTGCTATATAATGACCAGATGCCTGCTTATAAAGCAATTTGAAAATAAAGCAGAATGCTCCTACAGGAACTTTCTGCTTTACTTTCATTCTGCCTTAAGCAGTAACCTGTCTCTAAAAACATCATTGAGTGGTCACATCATCAAGACAGCACTATACCGATACTGTCATTCACAGCAACATGAAACTTGTGTTCAACACCATCAACTAGTCTTCTTTTAACCCTTTACCCAATAACCCGTATATAATATTAAATACAGGTGAACACTTAAAGCAGGCTTAAAGTAAAGCAGAATGTGCCTTAAGGCACATTCTGCTTTACTTTCAGCCTGCTTTAAACAACCATCTACTAGGCTACATAAAATATTTGTTATGGTAATTGTTCATGAGGGTATAAACTGGAACAATTTTCTTCAGCGGAGGAATAAATTAGATGCGCTAAAAGTCGCTTCTATGGGGTAAAGGGTTAAGTGGACATTAAAGCAAGACATTACTGTCAATGTCAGAAACTTAAAACCTCTCTTCAACACCATTCATGATTCTTCCATAAATAGACATATATAATCGTAGGATTTGAAAATAGACTGAACTTACCTTTAATAATATCCTTCTATAACTGCACAACAAGTCACAGTCTACTGTTACTATATCCTACCTCCCACATTTACTAGATAAAACATAAATTCCTTTAAATGACACGGCCCTCACAGGCAGTGTACGTTCCTTTATCACTCGACCTTGTTTGACCCTTAAACACTAAAAACCTTGATTGCACGAAGACTACTGAAAATAGTTTATATTCAGATCAGGCCCAACTTCAGTGGGGCCTGATCGGGATATAAACTATTTTGTCACAAACATCAATTTTCTAAAGCTATATAAAAGACTGAAACCAATTTCAGAAATATTAGCAAACAACATTTATTCGCAGATGACAATTACCAAGGTTTCGAAAAATTTAAGCTCCAACGAATAAATTAGAATTTTGTTTTAAAGATTGTAAGGTAAGATGTATCCACTTTGTCAAGGAGCACCTTGTACAATAGAGACAGTAATGAAACAATCAAAGACAGGTGCACCGCCACACTATATAGGCTCATATAGGCTTACAAACTATCCACTTACAAAATAAGATTTAACCCCTCTACAAGCTAAGAGCATGATTTGACTCAAAATTTGCAAATAGTTTGGATCCAGATCAGATGCCGAGTAACTCGGCATCTGATCAGGATCCAAACTATATGACAGATGAATTTTAATGTTTCTAGCATAAGGTAATTGAAATTAATTTATAAGAAAAATCATAGGCACCAATGTAGAAGCAGATACTATTTTACGAGAAGAAGGGCTAAATATTACCTCTCAGTAGACACTAAATGGTCATCTTCTTAGCCTTTTTAACCCTGAAGAAATCTAATCTGCTGAACATGTCCTCTGCTTTACTTTGCAACAGACACTATCTACTTCATACTTGCAGACTTGTAGTCAAACGCAACAAATCGTTTTGATCATGATCAGACGCCGAGTAACTCGGCATCTGATCAGGATCTAAACTGTTTGAAACAGTCAAAGAAAACCTGATCCCCAAACATTTAAAGGTTTAAGCCAGTAAAGATTGAATGGTCCGTGACAATGGACAATGTCATTAGATAAATACATATTTACGCCACAACAGTGAAATAAACCCACCAATTGACCACTGTCCGTCGTACAAAAGACTCGGAAAAATTGGATGATCGCTCGAAGCAAAGGGCAGAGGATTATGGGGAGCTATATGTTTTTCTAACACCCGGACAAGACGGGGCAGGGTGAAATGGAGACACCACTGGTGGGACAATTACATACCTACCTGAAGTACCTAGACACCCTCAGTTTGTACAGTAAACGTCTTTAACCCTTTCCCTTATAGTTTGTTTTGAATATTAACCAATTAATGCCTTGAAAATACAATGAGCTCTTCCATTGTGCTTGTCGGAAGATTTCATTATAGATATGCAAGGGTGATCTAAAGGTACTGTAGTGGTTGTTCCTACAGCAGATCATTTTATATAAAATAACAAACAGTGTAGACCCTAATAAGACGATGCATCACACGACGTCTCATCAGGGTATGCACTGTTTGCCAATTAAAGTCCTTTTTAGTGGATACTAGGCTAACCTCTTTGAACCTTAGTCATACATATATGCGTCTTTTGCAAACAGTGTACCTATGAAGAGTATACTTATCCTATGCAAAGTTGCAAACAGTGTAGACTCTGATCAGAGGGCTCCTTAAGGAGCCCTCTGATCAGTGTCTACACTGTTTGTGATAATGTAATACATTGACAAAAACAACCCTAAATAGTCAAAAATAAACTAGACTAAATCAGAAACTGGAATTGTCTATTTGAAGTTTCAAAGAGGAAAGGGTTAAATGGGTTAAAGACAGATGGTTGCCTAATTAAAGCAGCTTGCTTAACCTTTTGTACACAAGCAGTGAACACAATCATGTTTACCTTTGCAAACACTTTCAGGGCTGCCATTTCTCCGGATTTTTCCTAAATCTTCGGATTTTTTTTCCAGAACATAGCAGCTTAAAGCAGGCTGAAAGTATAGCAGAATGCGCCCTAAGGCGCATTCTGCTTTACTTACAGCCTGCTTTAAGTAGTCACATGTCAACAAAACAAGAAAAAGGCTAATGGGTAAAGGTACGATTCGTTAAATCGCACTAGAAAAATGCAAGTTTGGAAATCTTAGGATTTTTCATGTCAACTTATGGCAGCCCTGCACTTTGGATCCAGACGAGATGCCACATAAAATGTGACATCTAATCTGGATACAAACTATTTGTCACTCTTACCTTTTCTAAAAAGTAATTTTTAAACATCTTGTTTTAGAACCGAGTAACAGACAAAAAAACTGTTGCAGCTGACCATATTACTTAGCTAGTAAAGAGTAAAAACATACTTAAAACAATTTGGTTGTTAGTTGTAAAAATTCTATGTAGCAAGCTTTTTTGTATTACTAATTTAAATTCAGAATAAACTGACTAAAACAAGGTCACTAGGATAAACATTCAATTTCCCTTCAGAGATTTATATCGGAAGTCATTTAACATTGAGTTGCACAAAACAATAAGTTTATTCACTTTATTTATCTATGGAAAAGGCATTAAGACGTGCTTGACTGGTTCTCACATATATTTCAATTAATAGTAGATTTGTCTCCAGATGGTGGCAGTCTGTGATATTACGCCTCAATTAATGTTCAATCACATCTTAATAGACAGTCAAACTTAGAGTAACCAACAACTCAAATTTTGAAGATGCTATATTCAAACACAGGTTAATACTATAGGCATTGAAAAAACTTTCTGTGTGTCTCTTGTTTTGCATAAAGCCGCCATCTTCTCCAATTGAGTAATATATCACTGGCGTACTGTACTGTGTTTCTTTAACCCTTTTTTCAGCTACATATTTCATATATAAATCCTGCCCATGATTTTTTTATCATAACTATTACATTGGCTAATAATATAAGGACAACTTTTGCAAGGAAAAGAGGATGGGTTTGTGTCAGACAGATCCTATAGGAAAAACAGTGCAGACCGGATCAGACAGCTCCATCAGGAGCTGTTTGATCTGGGTCTACACTGTTTTCAAAAATCATCAATATGCTAAATGCAAGAATAGGGTTAATGCAAAATGATGACTTGTACAGACAAACCAGCTTTCTGGACTAAGTTATGGTTTGTTGCAGATGCATGAAGATCTCTATAGCTCTAAGCAGCTAAATCCAAGACATCTTATTAGAAGCTTAATGAAGGAAAACAGTAATGCAGAAAGCTCCTACATGAGCTTTCTGCATTTGTCCTTCATTAACTTGCTATTTTTCTAGAACCCTGTCCATGCTATTTCTTCTGATTGGTTACTTAACCCAGGTCTGACTGTCCACGTATATATAAATATTCAATTACATTGGTAGGTATAAAAGTTCAATTTAAATGCTTGATGAATCCTTTGATGATTACAATTTAAACCTTTTTATGCTGACATTTTCATATTGGTAATTCTGCTCGCAAAAATGACATTTTTCTCCCATTTTTGCCCATGTGGGTTTACTTTTGCCCCATGGGGAATCACTCTATCCTCCATACCAGGTGACATCAAATTTTTGAACAGCTTAACCACAAGCGCTTCATGACGAGGGCAACTAAATGACGTCATTTGCGATGATGACGTTACCATAAACTATGTCATGTTTTGGCGGGGAAAAAAGTGCACACACACTGAAATAATTTGGTTATTTGTAACATGTTTGAATGATTTAAATGGGAAATAAATCCACCATTTGTTTTGTTGATGTAGGATAGGAATTTCTGACCCTTTGGGGAGAAATTCCTATCCTTCATCAACACTCATGGTGGATTCTTATAATTTTAATTTTAGAGCTATTTCTGTCTTTAAAAAACAATATTCATGGTTTCGATTGTTTTCAAAACATGTCAATATGCGCTAATAGCAACAGAAGGGTTAACCCTTAGCCCGCCAAATAAATTGTCGTCTGCTATATTTCTCATCTGCTTCAAGTTTCAAAGTGCTTCAAAGTTGCTCAAAATTGCTGAAAATGTTGTCTGAGTATCAAACAGCTTGGATCCGGATGAGACGCCGAGTTACTCGGCGTCTCATCCGGATCCAAGCTGTTTGCATATGGAGCTATAGTCGTGAGTGGCAGGCTAAGGGTTAAGAATCCTTACAAGGAACTTTAAGTGACTTTTAATTCCATGCCTTAGAGTAAATTTTATTTTCCATGATGGTTGCCATGAAACCAATTTCTTTTAGGAAACCAATCAGCACAGCTTTCAAATTCAACAGCAATACCTTCAAATTTGGCTCACGGCTAATGGCCCCAAAAGACTGTAAAATCAGGAAATAGTAACTTGTAAAATACAGGAGCTATAAGAAGAAACAGTTTTCCTATAATAAACCTTTTTACTGATTATATTTACTTGACTGGTAATTGTAAATAATTAGTGTCCAGATCAGACGCCACATTATGTGGCATCTTGATCTGGATCCAAAATGTTTGACACTTGTCATGAGGTTTCTTCAATTTAAAAATGCATAATAACAAAATTGTCAAAATGTGCAGTGACAATTTCAAAGCAGTCAATATTAGGACAGGATAAAGGATACAAATATGTCTGCACTAAAACCTACAATTTCAGAAAAGGGAAGAAATTTTAGTCATTGCCTTACAGAACATCACCCTACAAAAGTTTCAGAACATCACCCTACAAAAGTTTTACAAATGTCACGCTGCTCTGAAATGTCTTCTGCTGAATGTCTTGCATTAACGCTTTCCCCCATAACTAACACCTTTATACAACTATAATTTATTCCTCCACTGGAGAAAGTAGTTCCCTTTTATACAGTCATGAAGATTTATCATAAGAAATATTTTCTATACCCTAGCAGATGATAATAGCTTAAAGCAGGCTGAAAGTAAAGCAGAATGCGCCTTAAGGCGCATTCTGCTTTACTTTCAACCTGCTTTTAGAAATCATCTTTCTTTAAAACTAGGAAAAGGCTCTGGTGTTATGGGTTACATCTATTTGATCTTTTTATTCTGTGCAGCAATAAAGTAAAGGTATTACAAGCAATTTGTTTGTGAAACATAAATGCCCCCAGCCAGCAGCATGTTTGGTAATGTACAAGTAGGTCAAACATCAAGGTCAAGGTCACAAAATAAACAAAATATGCTTAAAGAGGTATGGACACAAGAAAGATGCATACCAAGAATAAAGGGTTCATGTGCAATAGTGGAGGATTTATAGTCAAGATTAAGGTTTTTGGTTAAGTTTTGGTTAAGTAGGTCAACTATCAAGGTCAAGGTCACAAGTTAAAGAGATGGTATGGCTAGAGACATAATGACACAACGAAGATACATACCAAGTAAGTTTGCCCTAGTGCTAATTGGCTCAAACGTTGAAGGTATAATTTAAAGAAAATTTTGAAAAGTAGGTCAAATGTCAAGGTAAATATCCCAAAGGCAAAAATGTTGGCCTGTTCAGAAAGGTCTTGACACAAACAAGCCAAATATCCAGCAGTGCAAAAGGTATATTACGCAAGGTTAAGGTTTTGTGACGCAGACAGACAGGGCAAAATCCATATGCCCCTGAATCACAGATTCTGGGGGCTTAACCCATTACCCCATAGCCGGTTTTCAGTATTGAAAATATGTGGCCACTTAAAGCAGGTTGAAAGTGAAGCAGAATGTGCCTTAAGGCACATTCTGCTTTAAGGCACATTCTGCTTTACTTTCAGCCTGCTTTAACCTTAATGATCTGCTAGAAAATAGAAAATATTTATTATGATACATGTTCATGACTGTATAAATTGGAACTATTTTCTTCAATGGATGAATAATTTAAAGGTGTAAAAAGGTGTATTATGGGAGTATTGGGTAAAAGATGAATCTATTTAAAGCAGACATCGCATTCAGCTCTCCTGATAATGTTCTATGTGATGAAAGCATGTTACTGTCTGTGGCGGTTCAGACATGCTCCAAGTATTATTTCCAATACCAGACATATCTCGAAACAATGAACCAATCAGAGATCAGTTACTCTTCCTGGGGTGAAACCTCCAATTAAAATTTCATTTGATAAGGTGCCGACAACCGAGGAAAACTTGTAACTGATTCGTCTAAAATATTGTCAGAAATGGCGAGAGACGGTAAAAGGCTTTTTGTACAATCTAGCCAAATCTCCCTGGAATAAGGACATGGTTTTAAACTTTAGATGTAGGTCAGTGAAGAAGCAACTTGAAGACTGATCTAGGTCAACAGAATTTGCGACCTGCATGGCAGTCTTTACTTTAGAAATGCAGAATTATATGTCTTTCAACTATCAGCAAAGACAACTTTATTAAATGCCCTTTATATCTCAAAGGAAAACTTTGAAAAAACATTAAATTTGCAAATAATCTTGATGAGACACAGAAATACTTGCCGTCTCATCAAGACCTTGAAAGTGAAATGATAGAAATAATTATACCCAGAGAATTGCTGTCGGAAACAAAGTTTGTGAGAGAGGAAGATCATAACCCTTTCTTAGCTGAAACTATTATAATTATATATATTTTGCAAACAGTGTAGACTTTGATCAGAGGACTCTTTAATCCATTACCCCATAGACTGTTTCTAGTTTTGAAAACATGTGACTGTTTAAAGCAGGTTGAAAGTAAAGCAGAATGTGCCTAAAGGCACATTCTGCTTTACTTTCAGCCTGCTTTAAGCTACCATCTTTTACGACATAGAAAAAACCCTTTTATGGTACATATTTATGACTACAAACTGAAACTACTTTCTTCAGTGTTGAAATGAATTAGAGGTGTAAAAAGGCGTATTTATGGGGAAATGGGTTAAGGAGTCATCTGATCTGTCTGCATTTTTTGTTTTTATTTTATTTTTCTAAAATATTTAAAAAGAAACACCCCATAAAATCAGAATAAACCAGTATATTTTGTTTTAAAGTTGAATATCTTTCATGAAATGCGTATTCAGCATAGAAAGGGGTTAAAATGACTACAGATTAGTTTGTAAAGGTTGTAAATTATCCAAAGGATGCGTATCTAATGTAACTGACAGCCATTACATATAGGTAATACAACACACTTAATGTCAATATATAGGATCCTTTAGAATTATCAGTGGCAAAATATAACAAAATCAAGTTTATTCCTTTTGTTTTTATTAAAATAAAACTACATTAAAGTATCATACAGTTTGGAAACAGATCTGACAAAATTACTCAGCATCTAATTGGGATTGATTTAATGTGTAATGTTTTAGGTCAAGTCACTACTATCACTCTAAGGGATAAATAAACCCCAAGCCCCATTTGATGACTGGGGCGTTGAGTTGCAATCAGGATGAAGCCCAAATATTCATAACCTTCTGGGCTTTGAAACCTTATATTGAATGACAGTTCAAAAGAAAATACATTGGTAGTCATAGCAGGTAGCAGCTCAATGGAGAAGAAAAGTAATGCTGAAACTTCCCTTAGGTCCTGTGGAGAGCTTTCTGCATCACTTCTGTCCTTCGATCATTATGCAACAACCTATATCTATCCTCCCTTAAATATTCCTCTTTTTATTTAAAATTTGTTGAGGAACACATTTAAGATTGCATATCACATATCCTCCCATCAGTTTTCCTCTTTGTATTAAGAAATGCTGTGGAACACATATATGACTGTCTATATCACTAAACAGTAGCTAAATACAGAATTTATAAAAAGTGTATGGTACTGAATATAACTGAATTTATCAGTTGTATAAATCAGGGACTGTAAATGCCTAAATTTTTTGTCATTGAATACAGGTCTGTCTGTATCTCATGTTAACTCATTGCACCATAAATACACCTTTTTACACATCTGATTTAGTTTCCTCCACAGAAGTAAATAGTTTCAATTGATATGGTCATGAATATGTACTGTAGGAAATAGTTTCTATATCCTTGCAGATTGTATCTGAAAGCAGACTGGAATTAAAGCAGAATGCTTTACTTTCAACCTGCTTTAAAACTAGACACAGGCTATGAGGCAATGAGTTAAAACTAACTTATCATTGAACTAAGGTTTGTCTGTATCTCGGGTTACGCAGCGTTTACACGGGGTATATCATTACGACTGCTGATGGCGTCTTGTCTCCTGATTGATCATGAACCAATAAATCACTGGCGACTGAAAAAATATTAAACTGTAAGGAGTGTACTATTAACTGCTTGAGGTTTTCAAAAGAAATATTATGATTCACTGCTGAGCATTTGAGTATTAAATCTACATGCTGACAGCGAATCTGCGGTCATCTAGATACAAACTGTTTGACAGTCTGACTTTATTTTGATAAGTAATTTTTGAAAATTCTGATTTTAGAACAGTAGCAGACGACAATATTACACCGTGTTCAAAAAGTTAAAAGGTTTTTACATTCATTTCTAATATGTTTGTGTGTTTGAATACATTTTTTATCACATAAAATGTGTGTCAATTTGTAGTTTATTTGCCCTTAAACAGCAAAAATGTGACATATAATAGAGAATGTTAAATTGCTTAAATATTTTTATAGTTGAAGTAATAAGTTTTTCTTAAGATTAAAGCTTCATTAAACAGCTTAAGATCATTGCAATCACTTTAAATAAATTCCAACATTCTTTCAATGCCTTTTTGGCGTGAAAATGACAAAATAATTCAGGCATATACAATTAAAATTGTCAGTTACTTCACAAAAATTGTCAATTCAAACTTTGAAAATAGCTTAATACAATTCTTTACATGGAAGTAACTTTTGTTTTATTTTATAATCACTAAGAGAGATCATGAGAATGTTTATAATTGTCTTTTATTGAGTAATGAAGGCTGTTTTGATGAAAATGCTGGTTTTTTCATGCCAGAACAAAATTAACTTTTACCGATTTAAAAAACAAATGATAGAAACACTCCTGCCAGATTTCAATCCAGAAACAATGAATCAAATAGCACTTGAAAATGAGCAAATAGAGACATAAATGAGAATATTTGCCCTTACAATGCTAACTTTTCAAAAGCACACTTCTTACTTCGAGAAAACTACTTATAAATGCTAACTCTAAGCAATGTGTGTACCAATAATAGATTTATGTAGTGCAATGTGAACAAATAAATAGTATACATTGACTCTTGAGGAGCATGTTCCAACAATATTTAGAAGTGAAACAGACAGTGCAGATCTGGGGCCGATTTCATAAAACTTGGTACGACAAGTATTGTTGTAAGTCAGATTATAAAGTCTAAATCATTATTTATTTCTCAAACTATAATCCTGTCTTGTGACATCTCTTTGGAATCATCTTGAAAAGCCAAAGAGATGTCATGAGACAGGATTAGATAGAGAAATCAGAAACTAAATGTATTTTAAAGTTTTGACTTACGGCCCTTTATTTTTTGTCGTACGAAGTTTTATGAAACGGGCCCCTGGATCAGATGACTCCTGAAACAGCCCTCTGATCTGATCTGCACTGTTTGGAAAGGATGTACCAGCTAGGTATATCAGGGCCCCAGATAATAGGGAGTAAACTGAACAAATTCAACATTTTCTCACTCATTTCAGCACCAAATCCTATGGTGTCACTACTCATTAGAATCGTCTCTTTGAGACGATTCTAATGAGTAGTGACAACATAGGCTTTTATGCAGAAATAAAGATTTTAGTTTATGAAATACTCCCCTTATCTGGAGCGCTGGGTATATGCACTATGCCCAAGTCTTAAGGATTCAGGGCTCCAGATAAGGGGGGTATTTCAAAAACTAAAATCTTTATTTCTGCTTTAAACCCTATGGTGTCACTACTCATTAGAATTGTCTCGAAGAGACAATTCTAATGAGTAGTAACACCATAGGATTTGATGCTCAAATAAGTGAGAAAATGCAGAAATAAGTGAGATTTCTGCAGTTTACTCCCTCTTATCTGGAGCCCTGGCGATTATGTGCTATTATTGAACCAATGGATGTCTTTCTCTTGTAACTTTAGCCATAGGAATATTATTACAGATGTCAACCACCTATCAGTTAACCTAACAAGATAATGTCAGTGACAATCAACTGATAATAAAAAGTCAAACCTCTGTTAAAAACCCATTCAAAACAAGGTTTATCAAAATGACTTTAAAAGACAGGTGGCAGTTTAATACAGGACAAGGTCATGCAGAAATCTACCAAAGTGAGCTTTCTGTATCACATTATCCCTGCATTGACCTGCTACCATGCAGTAACATCTTTATATATCTCAAATTTCAATCTCAATTGTCACTGAATACAATATTGACTGTATTTTTAACATAAACCCTTGTAACCAGCACTCTCTCTATCAAATTTATATGTGTCAAATTTTTTAAAATTTTGTCTAGCTTTTGATTGACTCAGATTGTCATGATATTACAAGCACCTTTCGGACATTGATCTCTTGTCCAGGCATGTAACTGTGAACATGTTGTTGTAATGAAATTGACATCATCCACATGACTAGGCATACAATTAATTCAGGATCAGAAGAGTCACAGTTCAAACCTAGGTGAAGTCAAAACACTTGATCTATAATGAACATTCCTAATGATGGTTCTAATCATGATATTTTAAAATTGATTATATGATGTTCAGATCCAGATAAAAAGTCATTTGATCATTCTATTGCATGGCAAAAGCTACAAATTTCTATCAATCACAATTAATCTAAAATGAAATACAGAGGAACTTCGATATCTCGAAGTTGGTTTTGTCGAACATACCCGTATTTCAAAGTTTAAAAGTGGCTAAGCCACGTTTTAACTAAGACATATGGCTATGTTCGACTTAACCTAGCATGAAATAATGCGGTTCATATGTCAAACTATCAGATAGATCGAGTTAAAAGAGTTAGAGATATCGAAGTTCGACTGTACATGAAAGCCCACTATAATAACCATTCAAATGAAGACTAAGTGATTGTGTTAAATATAGGTAACAGGTTTTTTTTCCTCCACTAAGGACAATAGTGCCAATTTATACAATCACATTTCTATATCCTAGCAGATAGAAGTTTAAAGCCGGCTAAAAGTAAAGCAGAATGCATCTCAGGCTGATCTCATATGGATCCAAACTGTTTGCAAAAGGTAATCACTGCTGCACATGTAAAATGTACTCAATTTACAATTTCCATGGATATTATAAACTTTTAACATTATCTCTCTAAAAGTCTCTACCCATGGACCATCTTTTGAACTGATGTCCAATACAAGTTTGACTGTGTTCCACACACGTTTTTTTTCTCCTTCGGCTGAATGATTTAAAGCCCATAATGAAGCAGATAATTTTCAAGAGTCTAGCAAACACAGAGTAATGGTGAAAGTTTGCCATGCGCTGTATGATTCATTGTTGTCATACAAACCAATATGGTGTCAAAACTCTCTGAGAACTGTAATGACCCTATGTATTGGGACAGACAAAACTGAGCAAACAGTGTAGACCCTGATCAGACTGCTCCTGAGTAGTTTGCTCCTTTTGGACAAGTTACTGTGTGATAAAAACAATTAGTTTAAACTTTAAAGGATGATTACAACAGTCAAATAGGGTGTTCTGATTTTCAGGATTTTTAAAGTAGTGCACTTGTTCAATAGAAGATGCATGGACATAATGAACCTTAATGCAGAACAAAAGTAATTCAGAAAGCTATATTTATGAGCAGGAGAACATTCAAAAGAAAATGCCTGTTAGCATGCAGTGTTATTTTTTATTCATATGAATTTGTTTTTTATTTCAAGGTATGACATTCAAATATGTACAGTGATTATAACAATATCAATACATCTTGCTTAAATGCAAAACAAAAGTACTGCAGAAAGCTCATTCCAAAGTGTTTTGTTCATTAATTTAGTGCTGCATTAAGCAGTTATTTAATTATCTTTATAGATTTCCTTGCTGCTCCATTCAGTAGTTATCTAACCTTATTGTAAGTGTTACTACTCATTTACATTATTTAGAGTCTGCTCATTGTTCCTTGATGACAAAAAAATTGTTTAACAATTTCTATGCTAAATTTTTCATAATATTATGGACTTTTTCTTTTTTGACAAATGACAGTTTTTTGGTTTGTTTTTAAGGCTAATTCAACACAGTATTTCAGAAACACAACAGTAATTAAAACAAACAGTGTAGACCCTGACCCTCTCATCGAGGTCTACACAGTTAGAAAAATATAAATATACTGTGGTTTCTTAAGCATAGACAAGGTTAAAGTAAAAAAGATGAGCTGCCCTTAATTATCATATAATTACAAAATAAAGAGTTTTTAAAGATATTTGACACCCGCTAATCCTCTTTGATAAAAGGATAATTTGTTATCAACGGGAGACGTCTGTCTAGCCAGGTATCAGACAATCAACATCATCTTATTCTCGACGCCGTCAATTATTTCACTGGCATTTGTAAAATGTTTGGATCAGCATCAAACACAGAGTGACTCAGCATCTGATCTAGATCAAAACTTTTTCACGGTCTTCCCGATATAGAATTTTGTCTGAGAAAGGAAAACTATTTTTGGCCAGATAATAGTTTCGAAGCTGATGATATTTAAGAGTTAAATGTAATTGGATACCTTTGATAACTTTTTATCTTTCTTTTTTAAAAATCAATATTCAGTTAATAATATTTGGCCTATATTTGCAATTCTTTAGTAGTGGAATCTATATAGCAAATCTGAAAAGTGTTACAGATGTAATTATTTGCAGAGAAAGTCGTACTTAAGGATGTCGGCCTGTCTTTTTGAGCATTATGAAATTTCCGAAAAATTTTACGAACTCGTTTTCAAAAAAATGGTAAGAACTCATTTTGGTGAATGCATACAGTAATAAAACACTATTTTCCCGAGAAAAAATTGGATTTTCGTTCCGGAAGGGACTTTTTAAGTTTTATGTCCTATTCGTAGTTAACAGCATACACTGTTTTCATAGGTAGGTTGTATTTTGTTACATCCGATTTCATTTCAATTTCTCAGAATATAAGCATGAAATTTTCATGGTAGTACAGTTTAAGAATAAATTATAGACAACTCAATAGATAAAATGAATTTTTTTGGAAAAAAAAAATTTTTGGTAAAAGTACTCAAAAAATTGAAAAAATGAGAAAAAATGGATTTTTTAGATAAAATGATCTATATCTTTTTTAAAAGATACGGGACCCTGTGTTTTTATTTGCTATTTCACTAACACTTTTTGTTTGCAAGGCTAAAAACAACAAATAAAAAATTTGGTATTTAGTTTGCTACAATTTGTAGGGCAATTTTCACAGTGCCTTATTCTCCCATTATAAACAAGGGCCACCATGGCCCTAAATCGCTCACCTGGTTCACCATATAAAACTTGACCTATAGTGACCTAGATTACGACTGGACATGACTCACAATAAACCTCTAGAGTGTAAACAAGAATTTTCTATGCTTTGACCTAGTGACCTAGATTTTGACCAGACAGAATCCATGTTTGATTTTGACCTAGATTCGATGTATGCAAACATTCTGAAAATATTTCATTCAGATCTAAAGAGATTTGTAGCCTCTAGAGGGTTAACACTGTTTTTCTTTGATTTGACGTAGTGACCCAGTTTCTTTCCAGACATGATCCATATTTATACTTGACCTAGATATCAATAAGGCAAACATTCAGACCAAGTTGCAATAAAATCCAATGAAATTTGTAGTCTCTAGAGAAATCACAATGTTTGTCTATAATTTGACCTAGTGACCTAGTTTTTGACCGGACATGACCCACATTCACACTTGACAAAGTGTCATGAAGATCGGATGAGATTTGTAGCTTCTAGAGTGTTAACAAGGTTTTCCTATGATTTGACCTAGTGACCTAGTTTATGACCCGACATGCCTCATATTCGACCTAGATATCAATTAGGCAAACATTCTGACCAAGTAACATAATAATTCAATGAGATTTGTAGCCTCTAGAGTGTTCACAAGGTTTTTCGATGATTTGACCTAGTGACCTAATTTTTAACCGGACATGACCCATATTTAAACTTGACCTAGATATCAATTAGGCAAACATTTTGATCAAGTTTCATTAAGATCCAATCAGATTTGTAGCCTCTAGAGTGTTCACAAGGTTTTTCTATAATTTGACCTAGTGACCTAGTTTTTGACCGGACATAACCCACATTCGAACTTGACCTAGATTTCATTTAGGCAAACATTGTCATCAAGTTTCATGAAGATCGGATGAAATTTGTAGCCGCTAGAGTGTTCACAACCAATTGTGGACGGACGGACAGACAGACGACGGACATCCAGCGATCCTAAAAGCTCACCTTGGCACTTCGTGCCAGGGGAGCTAAAAAGTGGGTGGGGTAAATTTTACTCCTTTCTGGTGAAATCAAATATTTTTATTTTGGATCTTGAAAAAACATTATTTTCAGGGTTTATTCTTACTATGGTAATATAAATTAGGATACTTTTGGTACAAATAGATTGTTTAAATAAAGATTGAAAAACCGTAGTACAAAAAAGTAGGAGTTTTTATGAAGCTTCAATTTTAGGGGGGTAGCCTTGAAAAATCTCAAATTGTGAAAAAGAAAGGTCCGGTACCCCCACTTTTTTCACCAGTTTTGTCATAGAAATTAATTTTACTATCAGTATGCAAACTTTGAAGAATTTGGTATTTACTTTACCAAGGTGCACCTACCCCCTTAAACAGCTAAATGTTACAAGTTTGATACATAATTATATTAAAGTTAAAATTGTCATTTCGGGTTGGTTTAAAAAAGACTAGTTTGTGAATTAATACATAAATACATTTTAAATTCTAACAATATAACTCTAGTAATAACAACCTCAACTGAACATTAAATGATGAAGTTAAAGACAGGTGGCAGTTTACAGCAGGATAAAAGTGTAACATGTAAGTGTAAGTGTAACTAAACGTTACAAAAGTAAAGCAGAAAGGTCCTCCAGGAGCTGTCTGCTTTACTTTCATCTTGCTGTAAGCACTGATCATCCACATTCAACATCAATAACACCTATAAGGAGAGAAACACAATAAGCTATTTTGCTTTCATTTCAATCCTGAACTTTGTTGTATGTTTGTGAAATACATGTAAATTATTGAAATAAAATATGTTTAAACCAATAACACCTACTTAACTCTTTCCTCCCTGAAACTTTAAATGAACAATTCCAGTTTCCATTTTAGTCAAGTCCATTTCTGACTTTTAAGGGTTGTTTTTGTCAATGTTTTGAATTATGACAAACATTGAAGACCCTGATCAGAGGGCTCCTTTCGGAGCCCTCTGATCTGGGTCTTCACTGTTTGCACAGGACAAGTGTACTTTTCACATGTACACTGTTTGAAAACAACACCAATATGCGGGACTAGGGTTCAAAGGGTTAAGAAGTGGTGATATTGGGACTAATCGTTTAATAATCATTTTGCAGCAAAACAGAGATATTGCAGTACTGAACAAAATTCATTTGAATAAAAAAGAATTGTTTCCAAAATTGCATGTTGTATCAATACACCTCAATAAAGTGGCAATTTGATCCGATTGTAATCTAGATACGTATGTTTGAACAAAACTAATATTCCAAAACAGATTGCTACATTCGGACAATACCGGGCATAATTGGCCCATTATCCACAGATACGCTTATCATAGGTTTAGCCATATGTCACGAGCTTCGGGCAAACATTCGGTCTTTTATTGGTACGTTAAATATTTGAAGAGTTGCTTCAATATTAGCCAGGATGTAATTTTTGCCCATTGTACCATCTGTCCTGGTTGATAATAGTGTTTGTTTACTATCAAATTTGTTTAATATTGTTGTGTTTGTTTGCTTTCAGATACTGTATAAAAGTTGTTAACCCTCACTGTGACAGGAACCAGTATATTTATGTTTTGCAAACAGTGTAGACCCTGATCAGAGGGCTCCTAAAGGAGCCCTCTGATCAGGGTCTGGACTGTTTGTGTTAGTTTAAAATATTTTTAGGAGATAGTTTCTAAAAATAAACATAATCTGGTGATTTCTAACGAGTGGAAGAGTTGATTTAAAACACTCGGTATTGTTCGGGTTAAATCTGGGGCACAGGCTTGAAGTACATTTCTAATCACATGGATGACTGTTTTAAACCTTTATTGTGCTGGACAGGTTGGGATTATCAAAAAAAGTAATTTTCACTATTAACAAGATGTCTAAAATTCTTTCAAAAAATAATTCTGTCTTCTATTTTCATAAAAAAATAAAAAAAATTGTTTAATACTGAACAATAAGTACAATGCGAGGGTCAAATAATTTTGATCGGAAGGAGACACTGAGTTACGCCACATCTTATCTGGATCTAAACTGTGTGCAAAATCATCAATATTATGCAAATAACATGAGAAAGGTTAAAGATTGTATAAGCACTTCCAAGCTATTAGCTAAAAACACTTGCAGTACTTGTAGTAGCTGTCGTAAATGCATAAATTTTATACTCCATTCTTGTCAAGTGTCATTTGGTTTCGTCACTGTCTATAAATGGCACACTTCTGCTGAAAGCTTTGATAGTTTCTTAAACTCCTCTTTAAAAATACCATTATCATAATTTTAGTTTAAAAATGCATAATTGTTATTCAAGACTAACCATGGCATACACGTTATAATGTTTAAACACTATAATGTCGAAACTTCGATCACCTTTGAAAATAGTTTGGATCCTGATCATAATTATGATGTATTATACAACATCTGATCAATGTCCAAACTATTGTAAATAACTCTTGTATTTTTTGGTATTAAAGACAGGTGGAAACTTAAAGCAGAGTGAATGTAAATCAGAAAGCTCCTGCAGTGCCTGTCCTTTTCTTAAATTCTGCTTTAAGCAGTCATCTGCTTTAAAACTGGAAACAACCCTTTTTCACTTTATTGTAATTTTCTATAAAGCACAATCATGATTTAAATTCAAGCAGTTAAAGGCCAATGTTTTCTCGACTATTTCCTTGCCCTCATCTTTGATGCCACTCATTAGTCCTATTTGACAAAACAATAATGATTTCAACAAAAATTCAAGACACAGGAATCGCATGTTTCTATTTTTGGTCCTTCTTATCCGTTTTTAGAATGCAGAAACTAATCTTATAAGGTTAAACAACCCCTAAAATAACAGTCAAGATTACATAAGGGATGTCTCATAAGAATGAAAATACTACAGTAACAATTGTCAGGCTTGTGTGAGCGACCGTCAATTAACCCATTACCCCCATAAATATACTGTTTAATTATTTGCAGCCTTTGACTAAAGAAAATAGTTCCAATTTATACAGTCATCAATAAGCACTATAAGAAATATTTTCTACATCTCAAGCAGGCTGAAAGTAAAGCAGAATGCACCTAAATGTGCATTCTGCTTTACTTTCAACCTGCATTAAGTGGTCAGCTGTCTTTAAAACTAGAAACAGACTATGGGGTAACGTTTTAATACATGGACGGACAGCTGTCATGCAGGTTGGTGTATAATGCAAAATAAAAGTAATGCAGGAGCTTTTGGCATTAATTTTGTCCTATATAAAACTTCCATCAGTCATAACTCTTTGCATTCAACATTTAGTCAACCTTGGTTAAAAAACATCCATTTCAAAAACGCTAATGAAAGTCTTTAACAATAATGGCAACTTAATGCAGGATAAAACTAATGAAGAGAGCTCATATTGAAAATTTCTGCATTAATTATAATCTAAATTTAGCAAGCACCCTTTGACCTATTACCCCACTTACAGCAGGTTGAAAGTAAAGCAGAATGCTTCTAAAGAAGAATTCTGCTTTACTGCCTTCTTTAAGCTTCCATCTAGAAATGTACTAGAAATCAATACTGTCTTCTGATTCATGTTCCATGTTCAAGGCTTCCTAGGTGGGAACTACTTTCTTTAGTGTAGAAATAATTAAAGGTATAAAAAGGCGGATTTTTGGAGTAATGGGTTAAAGACAAGAGTAACTGTTGTTATTAGTTAATCCTTTACTTGCCATACGTGCCATCATATAATTATAAGAGTGCTCTAACCGTTTCTTGCCAGTAAGCACCACAGACGTCAATGAATGACGTTTTGGTTTTAAATATGAGTAATAGCTGAAAGTGAAATGAAAGTAAAACAGAAAGTTCATCAAGGTGTTTTCTGTTTAACTTTTAGATTGTTTTTAAGTAGCAACCATTAACCTATACTCCTTAGCTTGTTTATAGTATTGAAGATAGATGACCACTTAAAGCAGGTTGAAAGTAAAGCAGAATGCACCTTAAGGTGCATTCTGCTTTACTTTCAGTCTGCTTTAAGCTATCATCTGCTAGGAAAAGGAAAACAATTCTTATGGAACACATTCATAACTCTTTCAATTGGAACTATTTTTTTCAGTGTAGGAATAAATTAAAGGCATAAAATGGTGTATCTATGGAGTAATGGGTTAAAACACAGAATTACCAAATATGCTATATCTGTTAGATAATTCATTGGTCCGTACTGACAGCGATGAAGGAAAGGGCTAAAACAGTAAATAAAGGAAAATGACTCACCTAAAACAGCGAACTGTTGTGTCAGAATTCCACGCAAGTATCGGCTGAAACTGAAGCAAATATAGGTCCGTAATTTTGTAGTATTTATTACATAGGTATTTTAAAAAAAGTATCCAATTTTAACACTTTTAAAAGTTTTATCACAATACATGTATTCACAATTTCCACAGAAAAGTGAGTTTCACTGACACAGTCACAATTTGTGATCACTGGGCTTGAATTACAACACAATATTGTCAATAATATTCCCTGTGTTTATTTTAGACACTTCTAAACTTTTCTGTCAATCAGTTGAGTCACCTGTTTGCAAATCTCTTTTCAAATATGCTAATGACTTGATATAATCAAAAATAATCCACGCGCAAATAGTGTAGCCAGTCTCCACACTGACTGCGATACACGTTTTTTTCACCATCCAAATCGTACAGTGTTTCCTTTGACCGAGCGATTAAACCCGACACGTTCATAGGACAGCTGAGTCAATTATCTTCGCCGTATAGCTACTCCTACTAGCATATAATTATTAGTACGAAAACGGCCCACACTTCAATAACCTATAATCTATTTAAGTACTCAATTTTTCTCCGTTTTTGTCCACTTTAAATTTAAGTTGTTTAAATGTGCAGAGCAATTTTTCTGTTCACAGATTCCAGCGGGTATAAACAAAAGTTTGTGGCTATCAAAAAGGACGTCTAGAGAGTGGAAATAATTTCACGTTTGACAACAATGGGATGGCTTAAGTACAAGCCTGATATCGGCTAATCAGAGACGTTTGTTTTGTTACAGGAACTTTAGATTGATGAACCGACGGTTGCTATTTTAACCCTTCTCCTGCTAATACCATAAATTGATGCCTTTGAAAACAATGTAGACCCAGAGCAGTCAGGTCCTATTAAAAAGAGCTATCTTATAAGGGCCTGCATAGTTTTCTTATTGGATAAAACAAATTATGTCTCATGACAATTTAGCATGCACCCTTTCCAAGAGGTTTTATTAACTGATTTAACCCCTCTCCTGCTTATAGACTTTGAAAAACAGTGTAGACCCAAGTCTGACATCTCCTATTTAGGAGCTATCTGATAAGGGTCTGCAATGTTTTCTTATTGGATATGTCTGCACTCTTACTTAGATATTTCCTTGTTTCATTAACAGATTTAATAGTAACATGTCCATATAGGGCTATAAGAGTTTATATTTGAATATTTAGTGGGAGCAGGGTCAAATCTTTAATTTCAGGTTATCTATGCCTTTGCGTCTGATCAGGATCCAAACTATTTTGTCACTAGGAATGTGTATTTATAAATTATAGAGAAAAGATCAATTACAGAATAAAGCAATAGACATTTTCAGAAGTGAATATTTATTGAGCATTCAAAGGGGTAGACAATACAGCAAGACTGAAGCGTGGCAAACGGTGTGAACTCTTTACACTGCTTAGATTGCCAAATCATGTTTACTTTTGCAAACGGTTTAGATCCAGATAAGATGCTGAGTTATCTAGCATCTCACCAGGATCCAAACTGTTTGAAACTTTGATCTGATTTTGATAAGTACTTTTTCCAAATTTTTTACTTTAGAACAGTAGCAGACGACAATAATTTATTGTTGCAGACGGAAAAATTACTCAGCGTTCAAAGAGGCAACGCAGATTGACCAACCCTACATAGGAAATGATCATCTCAATTTCCAAACTATCCCCTATTTATTGTCACCACTGTTTTATTGACAACAGAAAAAAGACAATTATTCATTCCTGCCATTTTTTACCCCTACCTCTCCACAACTGAAATATGGTTCTTTGAAAGAGAGACGATGATAAATGGAAATAGTACCCCTAAAATGCTGACTAAACCTCTTCGCTGCCATGTCATCTCGATTAAATATTGTCATCTTTCGAATATTTCAAAATTAGATTGCATGCATTTAGTTTGACTGAAAGACATTCATACGAGTGTCATATTAGACATCAAATTACATATGTCTGACCTGGATCCAAGCTGTTTGCTAATGCAAGACAAATTGGTATTGGCAGAGAATAGGTTAACCCTTATTCTGTTATAGTAACAAATAAAGTCTTCTTAAAATGTGTTGTCTACACCCAATTCTTCTATTATATCTATATCATTATGCATTTGTAATGTTCAGAAAAAATATGTCCTTGTTCAGACACATGGTAAATTGCTCAGCACCTTATCTGGATCTAAACAGTTTGCAATTCTTAATGTACAGTCAATTCTGTATTAGCGACCGTTCAATAGAAAAGTCCCTCATGTAGAATTTAACATGTGTTTGCTTAATGCAGGATAAAATAATGCAGAAAGCTCCTGCAGGAGCTTTCTGCATTATTCTTATCCTGCATTAAGGTCATGTAGGTCTTCAGATGCCTCCCTGCTACTTTACTGAGTGGTCGCTTAATAGAAGACTGACTGTAGTCAAGGGTTACCGGGTAAGGGCTAATACATGGGATATTATTCCTATTTAATAAGAGCTGGTGAGAATTTGCCAGCAGTTTTAATTACAGGGTCAATTTGTTCATCTCTCTTCCTCCAATCACACAGCGGTACAGTTCATTAATTATGTATTTAACTTTAATAGAAACAAACGCCATAAGAAATTACAGCCCTGTCAAACTTATCCTTAACTTTAACCCTTTACCCAATAGATACATATGTTATTCCCCTACTGAAGAAAATACATGTACCCCTGTGAGCACATGTCCATCAGTTCATGAACCATTCATGAACATTCATGAATAACTTAATTGTTCATCATCTAGAAAGAAATGTGCATGAACAAATTATTGTTCATGAACATAATAAGTTAATGAACCAACATTTATGTTCATGAATATAAAATGTATGTTCATGAACATAATCATATATTCATGAACAAGCTAAAAGTATTCATGAACATTTTAACATTCAGAAACACAACTCATTAGATATACTTGTTATGTGAATTTATCTCAACTTTCTGAATCTTCATGATTTCCAAACTTACTTTTCGACGTAAAATCAAAACAAATCAAATCAAATCCAAACTTACTTTTAAATGTAGATAACTGTCAATTTCTAATAACAGATATAATGATAATTAATAAATAGTTTAATCCAAAATATTAAGACTTCATACATACACTAGATCTACTATAAGATGTAAATTCACAAAACAGTGGATAAGATGACATGTGCTAAAATGTTAAATTTCACAAACCTGTGAAAATTATACATACACAAGCTATAACCTTAGGTCATAAATTTAAAGTTACATGTTTATCTAAATTTAAAACGTGAATGGGACATCAATTAAAGACTCAAAACCAGTTCTCAAACTCCTGAACACAAGTTTATGGTAAGTATTAAAGCCGACTTTCATAATTTTTACTCACGAGCATAATGTATTTTAGATATTTACAAGACACAACCAATAACAGGTGCTACCCCACCCACTAGTTTACTATAACAAAAGTATGACACATGATTGTTATGCTTTTGCAAGCAGGGTAGACCCACATCACAAATCTTCAGCAGGAACTTTTAGATCTTGGTCTGCTTTGTTTACCTACAAACTTCTTTCAACACAGACTTTTGTTGTGGTTGCCTAGGGAACCCTAGGAATTCATGAAGTTCACAAACATTATTGTTCATGAACCTTATGAATTCATGAAGTTCATTAATGTTGTACATGAACTCTAGGAATTCAAGAACTTCATGAACTTTGATGTCCATTAACCATAGGAGTTCATGAAGTTCAAGAACTTTGTTGTTCTTGAACCATAGGAAAATGCCTCATTTAAGAAATAATAAATTCATACCAGTGTTCTATCGTGCAATCGAACACTGGTAGGAGTTGAGATGTGTACTAATTTAATCTTTAGGCCGAGTGATTTAATTACAAGCATCTCAACGACTATCCGTTTTCGATTGTTAGATAGAACACTGATATTAATTTATTATTTCGATTCTAACACATTATTTAACCTTAATTTGCACCGAAGTAACGGCGCTACATTTCTTGGCGTACGCATTTTCGAAGCCATATGACATCACGTTAGAACGTTTAGCGCGTGAGTGTTCTACTGAAAATTCGAACACCAAGACGGTCCTTCTTCGCTTATATAGGGGTTTGGGCAAGGTGTGTTAGAATTGTTGTTTATGCACATTCATAAATTTGTTCATGAACTATTCATGAACAATTCATGAAATTAAAGGCGTAAAAATGCATATTTATGGAGTAAAGAGTTCAGCTTCACTGCTGCTTATATAAAGATTGACTGAACACAATATCTACCTGTAAAGTGAAGTATATATCATAGTGTCATCATTGTGTTAATGGGTAGGTTTTACTGAGGCTGCTGTCAGTTTAACACCTGTAACCAGCTATCTATAGTGCTAAATACAGTGAATTAATATTTCAAACAGTAATTTCATCACCCTACACTCACTATCAGTCAATTAACCCTTACCATGATCAATTGTTCAAATGTGCTATTTCCCTTTTTTAAAAATGATAAATTCCTGTTGATTTTCAGAGGCTTTTTCCAGACAGCTTTGAAAAACAACAACAATGCAGACCCTGATTGGAGAGCTTCTTTAAGACAAAGGGTCTTCGCTGCTTGTAAAGGATTAGATATTCTCTGTTTCGTATACAATGAGGGTTAAATAGATATATTTAAAAGCTTGTTGATATAAGATACAACTGTCAAAACATTTGTCATTTTGTAGCTTTAATACCATTAAGCTGTAATTTTCCAAAGAGTGATCATAATTGTTTTTCAGAATAGAATTATTATGTCTTATTTACTTCAATACGAGTGTCAATCAGACTTTACAGCAGGGTGACACTAAATGTGGTTCCCAACTTGGAAGTCCTGGAAATGAAACACAGAAGGCATTTCCAGTATGTTTTTAGATCGTAGCTTCAAGCAGGTTGAAAGTAAAGCAGAATGCTCCTTAAGGAGCATTCTGCTTTACTTTCAACCTGATTTAAGTGGTAACTTGTTTTCAAAACAAGGAACAGGCTATGCAGTGAACCTGAAAGTAAAGCAGTTAAATATCTCTGCAGTGAACCTGAAAGTAAAGCAGTTAAATATCTCTAAGGGAGATTCTGCTTTAAGCAGTGGTCTTTCAGGGTGCATGGAACAGTTGCCTACCCCTGTTAAAAGTGCTCAAGAACTTTAAAATATTCATGAACTTTAAATGGCCACTTCTAGAATTGTTCTAGAGTGTCAAGAATTTCTTTACAAATTCTACAAAAGGAGTTCAAGAACATTTGTAATTCTAGAACAATGGTTCTAAAACTATAGAATTTCTAGAATGTTTGCAGAATATTCATGAACCTTATATGGCCACTTCTAGAACTGTTCATGAATATTCAAGAAATAATTCTGGAATAGTTCTAGAATAATTCAATACCTTCCCACAGGCGTATATGCCTTTAACATTAATCTTTATCAAGGTATGATAGAAATATGAAAAGGTATTTCAAAGTGGTATAGGTGTAACAAAACAAAACCTTGGTAGGCAAGAAGTCTTTAAGGACGCCTATATTCCTATTGCAATGAAAAACTTAAGCAGCTGAAACGTTTACCTTTTTTCTGGTATTTGTAAACATTTTAGTTTCAGATTGGATACCAAGTAACAGTGTTAACTTAAACTACCAGTGAAATTTCACACATAACTTTTCACATTCATTTAATTAATGTGTCACTGAGGAAGAAATGTGATAGTGAATTCAGCATATAATTTGATAAGTTTCAGCTATTTCTCTCATCAAAGCAATAGTACAGTCAAACTTCGATATCTCGAACTCGGTTAATTCGAACAAACCCGTATTTCAAAGTTAAAATGCGGCTCAGCCGCGTTTTAACTTTGAAACATGGGTATGTTTACATAAACCGAGCTTGAAATAAGGCAAATTCATGTTTCCAAATATCGGATATTTCGAATTAAGCGAGTTCGAGATATCGGAGTTCGACTGTACTTCATACCTTTACCTTTTCATTATAGAAATGCATCTGCATGCTTCTGTAAAAGACCTATTGTAAGAAAGTCTTTCAAACAACCTGGCAGAATATAACGCTTACAGCAGACTAAAAGTAAAGCATAAAGCTCTTACAGGAGCTTTTTTCTTTACTTTAAGTTTGCTTTAAGCAACCACAGCACATATCTTAAACACTGACAATTATGAAGAAAAGGGAAAAGCTCAGTATTTTACACAGTTCTGGAGTTATTCAAATTCAATAGATATCATTTTATACATCACAGAACTAAATAAAAACAAGTATTTCTACTTATCAGGATAAAGTTTAATTGATTGATGTCAAAATGAAATATAAAAGTGATCAGCATCCAACACTCGCATCAGACCAATCCTTAACTTCTTTCTGTCATAATCAGAAATGTAAATTTTGTCATGTCAATTTTTTTGTAGAAAGTGAAACAAAAGATATCAAGCAGGGCGCACTGGTACGACAACTACTTCGAGTGTGGCCATCGCAGCTGAGTAAACCGTGATTAGTCGGTGACCGTCCACCTTACCACCGGACAAGTGTCATGTATTACGGACCTCAGTATTGTCATTCACCCTGATTTTCTAAAATGGATTCTTTCATTTTCTAATAAATAACGCAAATTTACTCTCAAAGAGTTCCTCAAATATTGTTTTTAAATTATGACAAATAGTGCAGACCCTGATCAGAGGGCTCCTGAAGGAGCCCTCTGATTAGGGTATACACTGTTCGAAAAGGATGTCTGTATTTTTTCCTTACATTAGGGGTTAAATTCCTGACCTGTAAGTACTTTAAGCTACAGACGCCCTCTCTATAATGTTTGACAACTTCCGTAAAAATCAAAACCTCTCTTTGGTGGACCGCTTGTCAGAATTTGATATGCATGTGCTCTGGTCAAACAAAGCTTGACCCTCCCCTGGGGCCAGGAACAATATTCCCTTTGCAACTTCCCAAGTGGTCGTCCGTTGGTGCACAAATACAAAGACGCTTCGAAATAGAATAATTACCAAACAAAATTTTGAATATTGAATGTTGTTAGCAGTAGGAACTTCAACAGTGGGACCGGACCATCATACAAACAGAGGCTAATCGCAAGGATAATCAGCTAATTAAGCAGGGTGAAAGTTTTTAATTGAACGCGATACTCACCCGCCCTGACACAACTGCAAGTCTTTGTAGAGAACAAGCGTCAGGAAGCCGTCAGAAGCCCGGGTTACGGCTACAGCATTTACTCTGGACACTTTGCAGGGTTAGCCCAGGTCAAATAGCATTAATCACCAGGAAACTAATATTAATCCCTTCAATGCAACAATATTGTCTGCTTAAAAATTGTGATCTGCCTTTATTTTCTCAAATTTAGATATTACGCAATTATAGACTGTTAAAGCATTGATATGCTAAACACTTTGGAACCTGATCAAATATTGAGTTACTTATTATCTGATCTAGTTCTACACTGTTTGCAAGTGACAGAGCATTCTGGGTACGGCAGAGAAAAGATCAACCCTTTGATTACTGAATGAACGTTTCTTCAATAAAAAGATAGCAATCATTCGCTAAGATTTTGAAATTAATATTTAACTCTTTATTGCAAATATATAAATATGAGTTGCAAACATGTTGGATCCACATCAGACCCCACATTAGTGGGGCCTGATCTGGATCCAATCTGTAAGCAATGGTCACCAAACCTTAGTTCCCTTGCAGCCAAAGGGTCAAACACTCGATGTAATCCAATAATGTGTTTTATAGAAGTATGAGGCTCGAGTATTGATAGTTTTATTTGCTGGACACTCGCTCTCAAGCACAAAAGCTGGCACATGCCACAGAACAATAGACAGTGATTTATGTCTCTGCACATTAATTAAGTTTTTCCAAAGATATCTCCGGCAAAAACATATCCAAACAAATGTTGCATTGAATAACTGTCCAAGATTAGCAAACAAACATCAGCAGCACTATTTTTGGTATTCTATAATAGGCATTAGAGTCAGGTGCAGCTAATTTTAGAGACCAAAGTGTCATCTTCAATCAATGGATGCTAAAACTTATGTTCAGCGGCATTTAATCGAAAATTCACTGGTTACTGCATATGTAAGATATGGTAATGCTTAACTCTTTCCTCTCTGAAACTTTAAATGGACAATTCCAGTTTCCATCTAAGTCTAGTCCATTTCTGACTTTTAAGGGTTGTTTTTGTCAATGTTTGGCATTGTGACAAACAGTGAAGACCCTGATCAGAGGGCTCCTTTCGGAGCCCTCTGATCTGGGTCTTCACTGTTTGTATAGGACATGTGTACTATTCACATGTACACTGTTTGAAAAGCACGCCTATATGCGGGACTAGGGTTCAAAGAGTTAATGCAGCAACCTGGAGGACAAGTCAATTCACAAAAGTCTTTATATATAATTCTTAGTGCAGGGCTCCAGATAAGGGGGGTATTTCAAAAACTAAAATCTTTATTTCTCAAATAAACCCTATGGTGTCACTACTCATTAGAATCGTCTCTTCGAGACGATTCTAATGAGTAGTAACACCATAGGATTTGGTGGTAAAATGGGTGACAAAGTGTTGGATTTGTTCAATTTACCCCCTCTTATCTGGAGCCCTGTTAGTGCCAGTCCTTATCATAGTTGTACAAAATAATCCTTCTGTATTACAATAAACCTCTCTATTGACCACTAAGAAAAAGACTAATTGACTGCATAAAAGACAGGTGACAGCTTAAAGCAAGGCAATTAAATGTAAAACAGAAAGCTCCTATCTTACTTTAAGCAACAACCTACCTTAAACACCTCATAATTAGCACAATTTAGTGGTCATAATAGAAAGGTTTTAAAGTACTTTTGTTCTGTACAAAGTGATAAATGTGTCTTTACCTGTTACTCTATGGCCTGTTTCCAATTTTGAAAGAGGTCACCAATTAAAGCAGGTTGAAAGTAAAGTAGGATTCTGCTTTACTCGCACCTTGTTTTAACCCATTACCCCAAACCCTGTTTCTAGTTTAGAAGATAGGTGACCATTTAAAGTAGGCTGAAAGTAAAGCAGAATGCACCTTAGGGCGCATTCTGCTTTACTTTCAGCCTGCTTTAAGCTATTATCTGCTAGAATATAGAAAATATTTTTTATGATTCTTATTTGTAACACTACAAATGGGAACTATTTTCTTCAGTAGTGGAATAAATTAAAGGTGTAAAAATGCATATTTATGGGGTATTGGTTTAAGCTAACTGGTACTGAAAATGCCTTTTATTTATCATATCCAGGATTTCTTGCCTTAGTGATATGAATGATTATAAGCATAAAAAGATGCATCTATGTGGGAAAAAGTTGTTAGGGGATCAACATGCTATATCAATGAGTGGCCACTATATACAAAGTTTTTGTTTCTAAGCCAACCATCATTGCAATAGTACAAAACCCATTCTCTTTACAGCCATAATAAATGATCATAATTTCACCAATTAAGCTCAGTTACAACAGGAAATGATATTTCCAGAAATGGGTGTGATCAATCAAGACCAGGGACAGCAGCCACACGCTGGACACAACTCCACTTTCTCTTTCCCGTTGTCACGTGCTTCTCGAGCTGTCCAGTTCGTCACTACGATGTCCAGATGAATTGCAAAATGACCACTGGACACGCAGCTCAAAATACATTAGAACGGTATCAGATTTCTCCCCATTAGTTATCGGGATATAAAACAGCAGTTGCATTTTTTGCACGACATATGGATGCGGAAAAGAAGGGTCTCGACCCTGGCAACTTCAAACTGTGACAAATTGCAGGTTTTGGCTGTTCATTTCTTTAGGGAACAAACACATGATAGCCTTAAAACAACATATTGCAACAAAAGACTGTCTGGAAAAGTCTGCTATTATACGGTTCCTTTTTTAACCTTTATAGAGCTGTATCTGGAAATGTTCATCCTTTGCAAACATTGTAGACCCAGATCAGAGGGGTCCTGATAGGGAGCTGTCTGATCTGGGTTTGCACTGCTTGACATAATTTTAAATATCTTAAAAGAATACCTTTGAAATAAAATTTAATGCAAACTTATCATTTATCAGAAAATGAAAGAATTGACAAATACAAACAGAGCCCCAGATAAGGAGAGTATTTCAAAAACTAAAATCTTTATTTCTGCATTAAATCCTATGGTGTTACTACTAGGGCTGCAACGATACGCTCATGTAGCGAATACGAATACGTATCACGATATGGCCTGGCGAATACGAATAATTATTCACGAATATGAATATAATTACAAATTATAAATGTGCTATGTTATTACTATTAGAGATTGTTTTATGATTTAATGAAGCAATAACCTTTTGACTTTTACATTTGGGGTTTAATAAATACATTTAAATGTTAATGAATATTTGCTTATGATAAAAAGAAAGAAGCAGTAGTTGTTTTAAAGCTTTAATTTCAAACAAAAGTCACCCAGACTAGATATTTGTCCAAAATAAATAGCCAAATGTATAGCCATTTTGAAGTGTTCTTGCAGGTGTACCTGAAACATAAATGAAAATAAATACATTAATAAATAGTTAAGTGAACTTGTTTTGTGTTGGTCTTATCCAGAGTTACAGACAAATGCCAGGTGATTGCATTTTCAAACAGTTTGCATCCGAATAAGACACAGAATAAGTCTATGTCTCATCCAGATCTAAGCTGATTGACTCTCAGGCTACAGCTTCATCAAAGTACAAAACAATTATTATTTAAAACTGAATTGTTAGGGATGATGTTTTATAATTGTGTATACATTAAATTAGGACACAGTGATCTTGATAAAAAACATGAGGTTTGCATCCGAATTCTGCCTTCATAATTGCAAATTTGACTGAATTACTGCATCATTGATTCATTGTTGAATGTATCAAATCTTTACAGACAAGCTAATTAATTTGAAGTTATTTATCATCAGTTATTTTTTCATTAACAATTTTAACACGTAGAATATATAGACAGTAACTGCCTGGTTAATCAATTAATAATACCACCAAAAGCATTGAGCGTCACATGGATTTATTAAAATAATTCAATAGGCTTCAATTTATAGTGGGTACGTTCAGGCAAGGGGATGCTTCGATAATTCTAAGTTTCAATCAACAGCCGGTATGCTTACCTTATTTCGTTGTGACATATCTTACAGATCGTAATATATCATCCCTTTTAATACCAACGGCGCCCTTTAAAAAGCCGAAATGTTGCCACACCGGGCTCTTAAACTTTGCCGACGCTTCTGCAATGTGCTTAGGCTCGGACATTTTGTTTTGGGAATATCTTTCGGAACGCTCTTATGAAATTCGGCAAAAGGCGATTCGTTACATTATGTCCGAGGTGTTGTGATTGTGAACATTCACGGACCGGATCACAGTTGTGTTTACGCCTGTTTAAATCATTTTGTAACTTTTAAATACAAAAACTGAGCTCGGGAATTACAAAAATATCAGTTGCATGTCAAAACAAAACGTAATATCTATGTTAAGAACTTAAGAATCTGTTCGAAGGATCTAAACATGCAAGAGTCAATTGGGGTCACTCGATAGAACTCACCGGAACTCGCATGGCATGTCAAGATTGTTTACCAAACATAGGCGCCGGAATATTTGAGTTAGTTTCTGTGTTTCTGTTCGTTTATTGTTGATAATTTGCACTTCAGTTCACTTTTCTATATGTTTTATTTGTATTCGTAATATTCGGTTCGCCAGGTCGCGAATACGATACAGTTATCGCGGAAACAAGAAATTCGGTGCACCGAATCCATGAGTGAATCGTTACAGCCCTAGTTACTACTCATTAGAATCGTCTCGAAGAGACGATTCTAACAAGTAGTTACATCATAGGATTTGATGCTGAAATGAGTGAAAAAATGTTGGATTTGTTCAGGTTACTCCCTCTTATCTGGAGCCCTGTACAAATCATTATACCTGCAGTGAAATCAAAATATCCATTGTGAAACATCAATATTGATGTCAAATAGATTGGATCCTGATCACATACTGCATCATGTAGTATCAGATCAGGATGAAAACTGTTTGCAAATGTTATTCAAGTCATGATCAGCACTCTAAGGGTTAAAGAAAACCTGCTGATATTAGAAATCTCCATGTTTTGTCATTCAATAGTTTAACAGTTTTGACCATACAAATTTAATGTAAATCTTATAAAATTCTGAAAAAAATGCTGAGCACAAAAGGGCTACATTTAGTTTCTGTAGAACTTCCTTTAACGAGCTGTTACATTCACATCAAACCCCCAAACCTGTCCATATTAAATTTGTTCATACAAAGCCGTTACCATTAAACTACTATCACAAATCAAATAAACAGATTATACAGACAGTTAATGATCTCAGTATATTTTGTACATGGCCACAATTTCATTATATTCCATGCCAGGCAGCGACTTCAAACTGAAATGGCCACTGAAACCATGTTCCCTTTCATATGTAATAAACATTTATGCTTTTCCCTTCGCCACGTTAGTATGGAAATGCGACTCAAAGATGATATGTGTTCCCATTTAACTCTTACAATGCAAGCACCCACTTCTCTTGCCTTTGCAAACAGTTTAGATCCTGATCAGACGCCGAGTAACTCGGCGTCTGATCAGGATCCAAACTGTTTGTCACTTGGATTATAAATCTCTAAAAACACAAAGAAGTTAATAAATTTTAAAAAATTCAGCGTACAATAATTATGAATGGAAGATATTAATTTGGCTTTGAAAGAGTTAATATTTTCGGTGGAGGTTATTTTATTGTATTGTAGCTAGGTAATAGCCTGGAGGCTCCCAAATCTGTCTGCCCTGCCTCGGCCAACATGGTCACGTAATGAAGGAACAATGTTCACATTATAAGTCTCTACTGTCTAGGGATCTACTAGCCCTACTCCTGTCTAGCAAACACTCTATACAGTCAAACCTCTCTATTACAACCATTATGTGTGAGGGCTCCAGATAAGAGGGAGTAAATTGAACAAATCCAGCATTTTCTCACTTATTTCAGCACCAAATCCTATGGTGTTACTACTCATTATAATTGTCTTGCACTAATTAATCCACTTCATACTGTAACAGTTTTAACCCATTACCCCATAGCCTGTTTCTAGTTTTGAAGACAGGTGACCACTTAAAGCAGGTTGAAAGTAAAGCAGAATGCGCCTTAAGGTGCATTCTGCTTTACTTTCAGGCTACTTTAAGCTATCATCTGCTAGAATATAGAAAATATTGCATATGATTCTTATTTGTAACAGTTCCAACTTATACAAATTGTTAAAGCCCTTTTCACATCAGGCTTGCTGCAACCGCGCAACCAGTTTTTAGGGGTAAATCGCAAGGTTTCGTAAGACAGCCGTACAAATTTTCAACGTCGCACGGCAGTCGTAACGTCGCAAGCTGGAAATCAACATGTTCATTTTCCTTGCGATCACCATGCGATTTTTAGATGTTGCAAGGCAGCCGCATGTCTTGCGGTACACTTGAGTACCTGCGAAATCATACAACCAAAAAATCATACGGCTCATATGAAAGGGGCTTTACAGGTTCCAATCAAGTTTGATACTAAAAGCAAAGACCCCCTCCTCATTTACAAAAGATAAACTATGTATCAATAATGTAAAGAAGAAGATGAGAAATAAAAGCCACTAAAGTGTATGTCTATTATTCAATGACAACTCTGTAAGACAGGCAGTGCCTTGAATGATTTCTTCACTCAATTATGTCCAGTAAACTGACCCTTCATACCGCCATTCTGAGCGACACACACACATCCCCGCTTATTCAAACTGTCTCTTATAGTCATGGAATTCCAGGACTAATGTCCCCCGTCTCAAAGAAGTGTTGGAACTAATGTAAAAATTATTCAGATTTTATTAACTGGATGTTTATATGGCCATTTTCCTTTGGTCAGTCTTGACCAGTGTTTAATCATAGAGACATTTATTATAGTGAATTAGATAAAAGCTTTGGCATCCTATATGAAAAGTTAATGGACACAAGAGCTTTAAACCTTTACTCTGTCGTTATATTGCCTGAACCAAAACTGTATGGTCTAGACAAAAGGTAAAATTTAATTTAATTTTTTAAGCTCTGTATGCTATATGGCATGGATATATCTGCCACAGTGATTGCCTTTGCAAACATTTTGGATCCAGATGAGACGCCGCGTAACCCAGTTTCTCATCAGTATACAAACTGTTTGACACCCTGACCATGTTTTGAAAAGAAATTTAAAAAATTCTATTTTTTGAAAAGTAGTAGACGACAATTGTTGCGGACGAAAAGTTTTTATCCAACATGCATAGAGTTAAAACAGATTTGAGGCTGCAGATCAGAAACCAAAATACTTAACTTGACATGGTAGGGGACAACTCTGCAATTCTGTAACACTGTCCTCATCTTCTGCTGTAAAAAGCTCATTCTCAATATTCAGGAAGAAATATAAAGTAGTTAACAATGAAGACTGGAATAACTGTTACCTACAGTTCAATTGGCCAAAATAAGGACAATTTATCTGTTACCTACAGTTCAATAGGACAAAATGAGGACAATTTATCTGTTACCTACAGTTCAATAGGACAAACTAAGGACAATTTATCTCTTACCTACAGTTCAATAGGACAAAATAAGGTCAATTTATCTGTTACCTACAGTTCAATAGGACAAACTAAGGACAATTTATCTTTTACCGTACAGTTCAATACGATAAAAATGGACAAATTATCTAACTCTTACAATTCTGAATTATCAAATAAACTTTTCCATATTTATTAATTGGTCAATTTATTTTTATTTGATTTGTTATGATTTTACGCTGCTTTTAAAAGTATTTCAGTCATATCGTGACGTCCAGCTTATTACAGATGTAGGAAGACCCAGAAGTCCTTTATGTACTATTCCAGACACAAATAGGCAACCGGGTAGAACCACTGACCTTCCCAATTTATTTGATCTTTGGAGAGTGTGTTTCTACGGTATTTAAAAAGTCAGGTGAACAGAACAAGATCAGAGGGCTCCTGAAGAAATTTACAACTCTAGGTTTACACTGATCATAGGATATCATAAACTTGGTTCCTATATAGCTACAAGGGTAAGGATTCGGCAAGCTATGGGTTATATGATGACATATCTAAAATGCAAATGAGATGACCCCACAAATATCATTTGAATGTTACTGGACATTACTGGACAAGAACTGGACATTTGTCACTCTCAGTAATGGTCAGTAATGGTCAATGTATTACTTTGAAATAAGAGATCAACTAATGCCAGACATTTTAGACAATGACACCGAGATAAATGCTACTTCTGATTTGAGTTTATTTATGTTGCGATTTAACTCTTTCAACAGTAAGTAACTCTTGTGGGTCATTAAGGTCCATTGTGGTTCTTTATAGTTACCAACACATGGACCAGTCTACTTGGAATTATTGGTAGCTTAATAAATACTGGTCTAAATTAGCAAACAGTATTGAAAAAGATCTGAGGGCTCCTATAGGAGCGTTAAGTTTATTATTTGTGATTTATTTTGATCATATCAATCAGCGTTCTTTTTCACCCAATTGGGAACGGGTCCGGTACCCCTCAGCTTGGAAATTTTTCAAGTCAAATTGGGAAAAACGAGTTTTGAAATGATGACAACGCAGAAATTGGGAATTTAAGTTACAAAACCGTTAGAACTGTTTATGATGGTAAACATGGTGTATAAACAAAATCTACGCTGGGTGTGTTACTCACAGTAGACGCGGTTGCGGCCGAGACAGAGTTGATGACTTGGTAAAATCCAAAATCTTATCTTATCTCTCTCTGGATACTGCCAATCACGCTCGCGAGTGTTAAAGGCAGTGATCTAGATTCAAGTTTTTCATTATCGTCTTGTTCAAAACAATTCTGTAATACTTTGAATTATGGCTCATGATTGTTTTAATTGTAGGTTTTCTATTTTATAAATGATGGTAAACAGAGTCGGACTGGGTTGGTGAACTCTTATCAATTTCAGCGGATTTTGCGATCACGCAACATTAACCAGTCTCGATGAAGGGGCATGTATAAATCTTCGCCAGGACCGTTTCCTAAATTCGGCCGTAATCACTGGTATTGTTTTATACATACTCCCAAAAATGTCAATGGAGTTGCGTAACTTTGTTTACATTCATTGTAGCCAAAGATAAGTTGGAATATGGATGGTTTGCTATGATTTAAAGGGAAAATGTAATTGATAATTGGCAAATATGTTTATTTTGATTAGGAACAGGTCTTTTGATTGGGAAGGGTCTGGTCAAATTGGTACGGGTCCGCCTCCAATTGGGAACGGGTCCGTTCCCCGGTACCGATCAAAGAAGAAAAAAAAACGCTGTCAATAAAGTCACTGGTGAGGAAATTCAAATACGAAAGAAACTTTTTCAGTCCTGTTCAAGTCAAAACACTGAGGCACTTAAACAGAAAATCTTTTCGTACAACACTTAAAAATACAATAATTTATTTGCCTGAATTTTCTTAATCAATCTGAAATTAATGAAACATAAATCTTTCTCATTATTCTCACATTTCTAGAGTCATTCTAACTTGTTTCAACCCTTTATAAATGTTGGTTGCTCCACAAATGCAAATGAATGCACCATTTGGAACTCTATGAGTTTAGATCCAGCAAAGATTGGACAAGATATGACATTGTCATTCAGCGCACATTGTACTGTCATCGCTAGCCTAAATGAAACTTTGAGTTTGAATGGATTATAATATCCACTTGGCTAATTGAAATAGAAATTATTTCGCTTGGTTTAATTGATACAGCAATAATTTCATCAAACCATCTGATTGATAATGCTTGTGAGCGTTACTCTGACCATTGTGAACAATAACGGTCAGTTCTGGTGGAGCGGAGTTTTGGTCAAGATTGCACAGACAGATGTCCGATGATGACCGGTGATAAGTGTACAATTTGGATCAGTGAGACAGGCTGACCCCTGGTCAAGAGTAACAGAAGATAATTGGGGAAAAATGATTGTCAGTATTGATCATAAAGCCCCGCTCATTTTTGATCTACAGAAACTGGACATTTGTACTCTCCAAATCTTTCTTCTATAATTACAAAGCATTCATTCCACTGAACTGTTATGGTGATGCATAGTTTTAATGTGTTTACAATGTTAACAAGCTTATCTGGCTGTTGTTGATTTGGATCAAAACTATATTAAATTTCCAACTTTATTTAGATAATTTAACCCTTTCCCACATAGCATATCTCTAGTATTGAATATAGGTGTCCACTTAAAGCAGGTTGAAAGTAAAGCAGAATGCGCTTTAAGCGCATTCTGCTTTACTTTCAGCCTGCTTTAAGCTATCATCTGCTAGAATATAGAAAATATTTTGTATGATACATATTTATGAATGTATAAATTGGAACTATTTTCTTCAGAGCAAGAATAAACTGAATGCGCTAAAAGGCGCTTCTATGGGGGAAAGGGTTAATTAAACAATATTTTATTCAGCCACTCTTATAACCCATTACCCCATAAATACCCCTCTTTATGACTTTAATCTATTCCTTCACTGTAGAAAATAGTTCCCCTTTATTGTTTGTTTGTTATTTGTTTGATATGATTTCACTTCACGTTTAAAAAAAATCGGCAACTGGGTAGACCACTGACCTTTCGCAAGCCAGCTGGAAGGCTTCCCCACAAGAAAAATCTGATTGCCCAGACCAGGATACGAGCCCACAGTGGTGAGGAGCATAGTGATGTAAGTCACAGTTACTTTACCACTTGGCCACGGAGGACCCTCCAATTTATTATACAGTCTGCTGGCCAAAAGTAAAGCAGATTAGGAGCTTTCTGCTTTACTTTTGGCCAGCATTAAGCAATCGCATATCTTTCATAGGCTACTACTTCTGCTTATTTAATAATTGGTTGTTTAACTCTTTGAACCCTAGTCCCGCATATAGGCGTGCTTTTCAAACAGTGTACATGTGAATAGTATACTTGTCCTATGCAAACATTGAAGACCCTGATCAGAGGGCTCCGAAAGGAGCCCTCTGATCAGGGTCTTCACTGTTTGTTACAATGCCAAACATTGACAAAAACAACCCTTAAAAGTCAGAAATGGACTAGACTCAAATGGAAACTGGAATTGTCCATTTAAAGTTTCAGGGAGGAAAGAGTTAAAGCTGGTTGAAAGTGAAGCAAAAAGGCACATTCTGCTTTATATCAGCCTGCTTTAAGCTACCATTTACTAGGGTTTTGCCATTTGCTACCATTTATAGGAAATATTTTGTATGTCATAATTATATTACTCTATAAAAGGGAACTATTTTCTTCGGTGATAGACTTTATTACATGCATATATAAAAAGGCATATTTATGGAGTAAAGATTTAATCCTTTCCCTCATAGAATCACCTTTTAGCGCTTTCAGTTTATTCCTTCGCTGAAGAAAATAGTTCCAATTTATTTAAGGAATAATTCGAATATTTATTGTATTCATGGAGGTATGAAAAAAACACCTGGTCACACGGTTTCATACAAAAGTGTGACCAGGTTTTTTTTCATACCTACATGAATACAATAAATATTCCGAATTATTCCTTACAATTTAATATCACTACTGAATTTAAGAAAGTAGTAAAATAGAGAATCTGACGCGAATGTTCGTTTTTAACGCTTTTAAAACGTAGGTTGTAGTCCCTCCGCCATATACATTTTCCGCCAAAACGCGACATTGTTTTGTAGTAACGCCGACGTCAGTGACGTCATTTGGCGTCCTGCTTCATGCAGCGCTTGTGGAGAGCAGTCGGACTAACAGAAAGTAGTCCTGACAAGGCGTGGCCTGACTTTTATTTTTTTCATGGAGTTATGAAACAAAAATTACAGCCAATCACAGCTAACCAAATGTAATGAAAACAAACAATATTAAATTATACAGTCATGAATGTATATCATAAGAAATAATTTCTTTATTCTAGCAGATAGCTAGTAGCTTAAAGCAGGCTGAAAGTAAAGCAGAATGTGCCTTAAGGCACATTCTGCTTTACTTTCAACCTGCTTTAAGTACTTACCTATTTTCAAAACTAGAAACAGGCTATGGGGTAAGGGTTAAGGGTTTACACAGGTTTTACTGTACTAGCCTCGAAACAAAGACCTAGCTCCCCTCCAGTGATATCTAAAACTATTAAAACTGATAGGATGCAATTTTCCAGTAGATGGACACCTAGCTGACATCTTGGAACCATTCGGAGATATCATATCAGGACGGGGCAGAAATGAGCGGGTGATTTGATGGACAGCCCAGGAAATGATTTATAAACTCACTCAACCTGCCTGTGATATCTGCCCTTATCCGAACCAAAGTTGGGAAAATTATTGTGGTACAGTTTTGAGCCAGGTTACTATAAGGCAAGATACTAATTTAAGTCACAGTAAAAATTGTGTTCACCCATTACCCCATAGCCTGTTTGTGGTTTTAAGATGGGTGACTACTTAAAGCAGGTTAAAAGTTAAAAGCAGAAGAATGTAGAAATTGTTTTTTAAATATATCTTACATATTCATGACTGTATAATCTGGGACTATTTTCTTCAGTGAAGGAATAAATGAAAGGTGCATAAAAGGCATTTTAAGGGGTACTGGGTTGAGTAGTCACTCTTTAAAGTAGCATATAAACTTCTAAAGTCAGGTGATGGCTCAATGCAGAATAAAAGAAAAGCAGACAGCTCCTGTATTAACCCTTAACCTGCCACTCACGACTATAGCTCCATATGCAAACAGCTTGGATCCAGATGAGACGCCGAGTAACTCGGCGTCTCATCCGGATCCAAGCTGTTTGACACTCGGACAACATTTTCAGCAATTTTGAGCAACTTTGAAGCACTTTGAAACTTGAAGCAGACGAGAAATATAGCAGACGACAATTTATTTGGCGGGCTAAGGGTTAATCTGCATCCTGTCTTAAGACTGCAACTATTATATAGTATATATATAATTAAATTGTCTTTTAAAGTGACCGCTTATCAAAAACTAAACTGTACTCAAGTCCACCCTACTATTTAAGTATAATTAAACAGGAATTGATAATTACTTGTGGAATACAATTTATTAGGAGCATTCAAACTATTTTCCATGTTAACCCTTTACCTTATAGTATTGTTTCTAGTATTGAAGATATGTGACTACTTAAAGCAGGTTGAAAGTAAAGCAGAATGCACCCTAAGGCGCATTCTGCTTTACTTTCAGCCTGCTTTTAGCAATTAACTGCTAGAATAAGGAAAGTATTAAATATGACACATATTCATTACGGTATAATTTGGAACTATTTTCTTCAGCGGATGAATAAAATGAATGTGCTAAAAGTTGTTTCTATAAGGGAAAGGGTTAAATATGGTAAATGGTATTTATAGCAGGATGAAAGTAAAATAGAAAGCTTCTACAGAAGCTTTCTACATCACTTTAATCTTGCTTTGAGGTTTCCACCCATCTTTACCTATCATCTGTCTAAGACACCATTATAAAACTTAAGTCTTTGTTTCAGTTATACTAATAGCTTCTGAGGACTATACTATTAAAACTTGGATATAGAAAACCAATTCCCTATCCAAGGATATATACTATGAAGACTAAGGGATAAAATGTGATCAACGTAGGATTCATAATTACTGTCACAGTGTTGACCTTTCCGATATCGTGGGTGCCCTCTCTGCAGGCTCCCTCACAGAGTTATGGGGAATGATTTCTGTAATATGAGATGGGATAGTTCTAATGTCCACATTAGGAAAAGTGCTCCAAGCCGCCCGGATAACGCCCAATGACATTCAACTGATACTGTATACAATCAAACTTGCATGAAACTGCCATTCACTGAAATGAGCTTGATAGTTGCATGTAACCCTTACTCTGTATCAATGTCATGGTACAGTGGAGAATCTGTTATTCTTTCCCAATAAACGCGTTTACGCTAAAACTATTATTTGCAGTGCAAACAGTTTGAAGCCAGATCAGACGCCGGGTAACCCGGCGTCTGATCAGGCTCCAAACTGTTTGCCACCAAGATAAACAAGAATTATCAGAATTGTCCAAAAGTTGTTCTTTTCTACGTTTTAGTGCTTTGCGTTTGCGTACGTTTGCGTTTAAACGGGAAAGAATAACAGATTCTCCACTGTACCCCTCAGCCATATTCTGATGAATGCACTAAACCCTTTACTCCATAAATGTTTCTTTCTATGCCTTTAATTTATTCCTCAACTGAAGAAAATAGTTCCACTTTATACAGTTATGAATATGCAACATAAGAAATCTATGCGATATCCAAACAGTTGGTAGCTTAACTCTTTCCTCCCTGAAACTTTAAATAGACAATTCCAGTTTCCATTTTTGTCTAGTCCATTTCTGACTTTTAAGGGTTGTTTTTGTCATTGTTTGGCATTATGAGCCCTCTGATCTGGGTCTTCACTGTTTGCATAGGACAAGTGTACTATTCACATGTACACTGTTTGAAAAGCACGCCTATATGCAGGACTAGGGTTCAAAGAGTTAAAGCAGTCTGAAAGTAACGGGATGATGGGGTCTGAATGCACATTCTGCTTTACTTTCAACCTGCTTTAACTCATTATCCCCTGAAACATCAAATGGACAATTCCAGTTTACAATAAAGGCTGGTCCATTTTAGACCATTTAGGGTTGGTTTTTATAACATATTGCAAAATGATAAACAGTGAATTTCCTAATAAGAGCCCTCTAATCAGGGACTTCACTGTTTGCATTAGACAAGTGTACTCCTTACAGGTATACATTTGGTAAAGTACACATATATACATCACTAGGGCTCAATGAGTTAAATAGTCACTGTAATTATATAGTCTTCAAAACTAGAAATAGGCTATGGGGTAATTGGTTAAAATGAGGTTTTATTGACGGCTGGACAACAAACACATATAATGACAAATTCACTAAGAACATGCTTAAGGTACATCCATATCCATGTTGCATCAATCTAACATGGGTTTCAAACCATTACTCACCTTAAGTTAACTGCATATAACCCATTTGTTATAGAGAAATTCAGATGACAGTGAAAACGAAACTTACATTCAGACTCAGCAATCTATTATTTTTTGTTATATAAAATATTTACAGTTAAATACACAGAAATAATATGCAGTACCTACACATGCATATATAATTGTTTTAGAATGGGTAGCCCAGACTTACTGTTGTGAACTTAAGTCATGAGGGACTGCAGAGCATTTTGTTATGTCCTTTTAAGTTGAACACCAAAAATTAATGAGTTTCTTAACCCATTACTGTAACCCATAGCATGCTTCTAGTTTTGAAGATAGTGGACCACTTAAAGCAGGTTGAAAGTAAAGCAGAATGCCCCTGAAGGCGCATTCTGCTTTACTTTCAGCCTGCTTTAAGCTACCATCTGCTAAGATATAGAAGGCACATTCTGCTTTACTTTCAGCCTGCTTTAAGCTACCATCTTCTAAGATATAGAAGGCACATTCTGCTTTACTTTCAGCCTGCTTTAAGCTACCATCTGCTTAGATATAGACCTATTTCTTATCATTCATATTCATAACTGTATAAATTAGAATTTTTTTCTTCAGTAGACAAAAATATTAAGGCGTAAAAATGCGTATTTATGGGGTAATGGGTTAATGTAAAGTTTGACTAGGGTATTCAGGAGCAAGAATCAGCAAAGTGTTAACCCTTAGCCTGCCACTCACGACTATAGCTCCATATGCAAACAGATTGGATCCGGATGAGACGCCGAGTAACTCGGCGTCTCATCCGGATCCAAGCTGTTTGACACTCGGACAACATTTTTCAGCAATTTTGAGCAACTTTGAAGCACTTTGAAACTTGAAGCAGACGAGAAATATAGCAGACGACAATTTATTTGGCGGGCTAAGGGTTAATAGCAGACTGTGCTACAGTCAAAATTGTATTAAACTATATTAACCCTCTGCATAACCCATTACCCCATAGCCTGTTTGACCACGTTTAAAGCAGGTTGAAAGTAAAGCAGAATGCATCTGTAGGCATTCTGCTTTACTTCCAGTCTGCTTTAAGTAACCATCTGCTACAATAAAGAAAAAAAATTCTTATGAAACATATCCATGACTTATAAATTGGAACAAATTTCTTCAGTGGAGGAATAAACAAAAGGCATAAAAAGACGTATTTATGGGTTAATGGGTTAACTCATTACCCCATAAATACACCTTTTTATGCCTTTAATTTATTTCTCCACTGAAGAAAATAGTTATAGTTTATACAATCATGAAAATGTATCACAAGAAATAATTTGTATATTCTAGAAGATGGTAGCTTAAAGCAGGTTGAAAGTAAATCAGAATGCGCCTTAAGGAGCATTCTGCTTTACTTTCAACCTGCTTTAAGTGGACACCTGTCTTCAAAATGAGAAATAGGCTATGGGGTAATGGGTTAAGTGCCATTGGACCATTTAACGCCTTCCTCTGCACATGTGCCAAAACATACACTCAGTCTGAATTTAACAATCTTAAGGTTCCTTCCCATTTACTTTGAAATACAGACTAAATCAGACTTAGGTCAGTTTAATCTATACATCAATTTTTTCGGCGGAGCTGAATAGTTTCTATTTAGACCTATCATGCAAATTCTCAACCAATGATAACTGGGCAGAAATCTAGGTTGAAAGTCACATGCTTAAAACTGAATGGGCTGATTGGACAGTAGCCAGGGCTCCAGATAAGGGTTGTATTTCAAAACTTAAAATCTTTGTTTCTGCATTAAACCTTATGGTGTCACTACTCATTTGAATCGTCTCTTCGAGACGATCCAAATGAGTATTAACATCATAGGGTATGGTTTTGAAATGAGTGAAAAAATGTGATTTGTTAAATTTACTCCCTCTTATCTGGAGCCCTGTATGCTGGTCTATGCAAAATTACAGTTTTACTGGATAGGAATAGTGAGTGTAAAATTTAGAGACACAGACTATAACTATGCTGATGCAATCATGCTTCTATTTGAAGAGTGATAGAACAGTAGATTAATGTGAGGATCTCCTACCAGTAGCTAGGGTACGGTTTAAATAATTGTTTTGTTCGGCATTTCTGTACATAATAGTTTTGCATTTTAAATAAAAGTTACTGTAATTGAATGTGAATTGTTAGTGCAAAGAGTTTGCAATTGCTATGACAGCATGTTTCTATTTCTAGATAATTATGACATCTTTGTTTTAAGAAACTCCATTGATAGAACAGTAAGTAGATTTATGCAAGAATCTTATGAGCAGCAGGCCGGATACGGTTTAAATTCTTGTTTGGTGATTCTGTAGAGGACAGACCTTTAGTAGCTATATTTACATGAAAGTTACTGTAATTGAATGTTTTGCTTTTCAATCCAAGATATTACAATTCTTTGAAAACCTCAATTTCATTCAATTTGCACACCCATCTATAGCATTAGTTCAACCACTCATTCCGCTGAATATCTTTTTTAAAGATATTTCTTGTTAACTTTAAAATTGTCTCTTAAATCCTTAACTGCCTTACCCCGAGAACAACCATTATTTTGCAAACAGTCACAGACCCAGCATAACATGGCATCTGATCAGGATTCAAACTGTTTGACACTCATCATGATATTACATTAAATTTTGTCAATACCTATAAACTTTAAAATTGAGAAATAAAACCAGACAATTGTCTAAAACGGATAACATCAGACCAATGAAGGGGTCAAGTGAGTATGAGTTGTCGGCACTAAATAGCAATGTTCAACAAGAATACTAAATCCATTACACCTTAATTGCCTTCTGCAATTGATATTGATATAACTGCCTTAAAACTTCAGTCTTCCACATTTCAAGAACAGAAATAATAATTACAGCACTTAAACCATGCGACACCTCATCAAAAGCAGCATTTTTTTTCTTGCACTTTAGCTCTTTGCATGCTGGGTAATTTTTGTTCTGCAACAATTTGTCGTCTGCTACCGTTCTAAAATTAGAATTTTCAAAAATTTCTTTTAAATTCAGTGTCAGAATGGCAAACAGTTTGGATCCTGATGAGACGCCGCATTACGCGGCGTCTCATCTGGATCAAATCTGTTTGCAGAGGTAATCACTGTGGCAGGCATATCGGCACTAGCTTGCAAAGAGTTAGGTTATGCAGTCAATCTTGTATAAAACGACAACTTCTTTTCAGGTAACATAAGCTTTTTTTAAGACAGGCAACTACTTAATGCAGGATAAAAAATAATGCAGAAAGCTCCTACAGGAGCTTTTTGCATTATTTTTAATCTGCATTAAGCAACCACCTGTATTAAAGGTAACCTAATATCTTCTTTTCAATGTTTACTTAATACCAGATTTATTGAGGGCTGACTGAACCATCCGTTTTAATTGAACTTCATAGGAATTTGTTCCTGCTTCTTTTGTTTTGTTGCACATTCGAGCTGTTCGTTGATGCATTAGCTAACGATGGTTAATTCTATTTACCCACATTACTGGGACAATGGGGAAATCTCAAATCTACCGTAACTACATCATGAAACACGATTCCTGTTGTGACAATTAAACGCTTTGCCCGGTAATTATGATTTCGCTCATATTTGTAAACAGTTTGGATTCAAATCTAGACACAGAGTAACTTAGCATATGGTCTGGATCCAATCTGTTTAATACTCTTCTCAAGTTTTTTTTAATATAGAGATGCAAAAATTTCAATTTGATAAATATCGCACGTGACAATTTCAAAGCAGACAGAATGACGATAGAAGAGGGGTTCACATAATTACAACACCTAAATACTGTCAAACATGGTATTAACTATTAACAGTCATTATTTAAAATAGAATGCAGCTCTTTAAGGAAAGATAACAGCTTAATGCAGGAAAAAAGTAAAGCAGAAAGACCCTGTAGGAGCTTTCTGCTTTACTTTTTTTCCAGCATTAAGGTACTCCCTGTATTAAAAGACATGTTTAAGGGGCTGCTTAATTCAAGTTAGACAATACATCACGAAGTATGAGATCAAATAAAATGGGAGCAAATAAAGAATCATTAATGCACATTTCACATAGCTGCAGCAAAAACGTTGTCTGCTATAATATTGTTGTCTGCTGTTGTTTTAAAAATGAAATTAGATGTCTTTGCAACTGAAAAATTATATACAACCAGCTTGGATCTAGATAATGGACTGAATCATTCAGGGTCTGATCTGGATCCAAAGAGTTTTCAAAATGTTAGGTCAATTGAGCTAAGTGAATATATATAAGGGCAGAGCTCCAGATAAGGGGAGTATTTGAATAACTAAAATCTATATTTCAGCACCAAACCCTATGGTGTTACTACTCATTAGAATCGTCTCTTCGAGATGATTCTAATGAGTAATTACACCATAGGGTTTGGTGCTGAAATAAGTAAGAAAATGTTGAATTTGTTTAGTTTACTGCCTCTTATCTCACTTGAGTTCTGTAAGGGTTAATTTCGATTGCCAGGTCAGAAAAAATAGCTAAATGTTAAGCAATTAATTCTGCTTCACAAGATTGAACAAACATTTTCAATGATAAATGTTACAGGTTCAGCAGTGGAAATTGGAAGACAAAACAGGACCAAGTCATCAGAGAGGAGATATATTGGGCCAGAGTTTAACCTTTAGCAAGCCTCGTAATTGTCATCTGCAAAATGTATTGCCCCCAACTATTTATAAAGTTATTCTATCTTCATAAACTCTCTAGAAAATATTTTCAAAGTATCAAACAGTTTTGATTCAGATGAGATGCCAATTACTTAAATTGGCATCTCATCTGAATCTAAACTGTTTGCATCAGGTGTGAAGAATTTACCATTAGTATGGGTAAAGGTTAATGGCAGGAACAAATAGTGATCTCTTCTAAAAATGTGCTGAAATTGCTGTGATAAAAGATAAATAGCAAATGATTATGGGCAGGTCAGAACAAGAGTTTCCAGAAATAGGCAACAGCCAAGGTGACACAGTGCATTTACAGTGCCAGGTACCAGCACACACCATTATTAGTCTATAGATTTGTATTTTCATTCTTTTAGTTTAATCCTCCATTGAAGACAATAGTTCCCAGATAAGAGGGAGTAACGTGAGTATTAATCCAACATTTTTTCACTCATTTCAGCACCAAATCCTATGGTGTTACTACTCATAAGAATCGTCTCCATAGGGTTAAATGAAGAAATAAAGATTTTAGTTTCTGAAATACTCCCCTTATCTGGAGCTCTGCAGGGGTTCAATATACCCTGTATCAGTTAGATATAGGTGATTTGAAAATTTTCCACTGATAAATAGCAAATGATTATGGACAGTTTCTAGAAATAGGCAACAGCCAAGGTGACACAGTGCATTTACTGTGCCAGGTACCAGCATATTAATTCATTACTCCATAGATATGCATTTTCGTGCCTTTAGCTTATTCCTCCACTGAAGAAAATAGTTTCAATTTATACAGTAATGAATTATGTTTTATAAGAAATATTTTCTATATTCTAGCAAATAGTAGCTTAAAGCAGCCTGAAAGTAAAGCAGACTCACTACAATCTGTTTAAAACTTACAACATCTTTAATGTTACTAAGTTTCACCAAATAAGAACCTTAGGATGCCTTTATAGGTCTATTCCTCCACATAGCACTATATGACGTCTAATACACAGGCTGCTTCTAAAAGCTCTTGAAAGAAAACTCTGTGATGGATATTAATTAACTCTTTGTACCCTAGTCCCGCATATAGGCGTCCTTTTCAAACAGTGTACATGTGAATAGTACACTTGTCCTGTGCAAACAGTGAAGACCCAGATCAGAGGGCTCCGAAAGGAGCCCTCTGATCAGGGTCTTCACTGTTTGTCATAATGCCAAACATTGACAAAAACAACCCTTAAAAGTAAGAAATGGACTAGACTTAAATGGAAACTGGAATTGTCCATTTAAAGTTTCAGGGAGGAAAGAGTTAACATCAACTTGAGATTAGAATAGCTTGCTGCATTACTTTCATCTTGCTCTTAGCAGTCATCTACCCAATAACCCCAGAGGTTCAATATATTGTGTATCAGATAGATGTAGGTGATTTCTATCGATGGCTATGCCGGAATCGGTTAACATGCAAAGATTTAGACAAAGAACATAAACCACGATGAGGCCAGAGTTGGGTCTTAATTCCCAGAGCACTGGTCAGCTCCAACTATAGAATAGTATTGAATAAAGTTTGCCCGAGAATCAATTAACATTTTTATCAGTAATTCTGGCGGTGTTATGATTAATGTTTCTAATTGGATTTATCTTTCCTGGGCAGTGTCACGCTTAATGCCTCCTGAAAACTACAACAAATACGTTACAGTCAAACCTGTATTATGCACTCGCTCTTTGAAGTCTATAAAGGTAGGTGACTACTTAATGCAGGACAAAAGTAAAGCAGAAAGCTCCTGTAGGAGCTTTCTGCTTTACTTTTGACCTGCATTAAGCTTCAATTTGCATTAAAATACTGGTTATATTCATCTTTTTATCTGTGTCGATTTAACACATGTCCGATTGTAAACCCAAGATTGATTTGACCGTGGAAAAGCATGCCCATCGGCTATTAGATTATTTTACAAGTTATGCGATCTATCGAGTTCCAAAACAATCGGCAATTAAAGTAGGTTGTAGGAAAAATCTGCGATGCTATAGTAATTAGTATGTTGTTGACAGTCCTTTGGGGGTAGGAGAAAAAGCTCAGTTGTCACTATAAATAATAATATACATTCTAGATGGAAATTTTATCACGGAATACACAAATACCAGAATACTAACTTATGATAATGATTAATGAATTCTGTAGTCAAATTTGCGTTAACGCTTTACTCCATAGATGCACATTTTTTATGCATTTAATTCATTCCTGCACAGAAGAAAATAGTTCTAATTTATAGTCATAAATATATATCATAAGAAATAGTTTCTATACCCTAGCAGATAGTTACTAAGCCTAAATCAGGCTGAAAGTAAAGCAGAATGCACCTGAAGGAGCACTCTGCTTTACTTTCAACTTGCTTTAAGTGGTCACCTATCTTCAAAACTACAAACAGGCCATGAGGGTAATGGGTTAAATCATCATTCAATGAAGATCAATGAAATATTTTTGCATTTGGATTTCTCCATTATTCTGTTAGTACACTATAACTTTTTTCTAAAGCTTTAAATTTTAAGACAAGGGACTTTACAATTTTAGCCTGCTCTATATAAGCTACCATCTGCTAGGAAAATAAATTTATTTGGTGTATATTCATGACTGTATAAAGTGGAATTATTTTCTTCAGTGGAGGAATCAAATTTATGACGTATGACGTATTTATGAGGGAAAGAGTTAAATCACACAATACACATCGCAGGAGTTAGATTTCATCATCATTTGTCAAATGATTTACTAATCATCAGAGAAAACAATTAGAATTATCTTTTAGCAGAATTTTGTATCAAGTGCAAAAACAATTGTTAACAATATACAGTATGATACGCAGCTTTGTAACAAATAAGCAGAGAAATCTCATGAAAAACATCAGTCCTTGAAAATACAACAGAGTCATTCTATTACGAACACAACAAGAGGTTGTTTTCCAAGTTAAATGCAGATGACTGCTTAACCCTTTACCCCATAGCCAGTTTCTAGTTTTGAAAATATGTGACTACTTAAAGCAGGAAGAAAGTAAAGCAGAATGTGCCTTAAGGCACATTCTGCTTTACTTTCAGCCTGCTTTAAGCTAACTTAAGCCTGTTTTAAGCATCTGCTTAAATATAGAAAATAATATTTATCATACATATTTATGACTGTGTACAAATTGCAACTATCTTCTTCAGTGGAGGAATACAGTAAATGCATATAAAGGCGTATTTATGGGGTAATGGGTTAAAGCAAGATGGAAGTAAAGCAGAAAGCTACTTTAAGAGCTTTCTTCTTTACTTTCATTTCACTATTATGCTGTTGCCTGTCTTTTAAGGCTAATTCTTACCTGAGTGTTCCAGCCAACTGTTTTCACAACCTTGATATTCTTCTGTCAAATGACTGAAAATAGAAAGACAAAGTGAAAATAGATAATTTAACAAATAACTAGACAAAACTGCTCCGAAGAAATACACAGGCAGCCTTTTAGATTTTGTCGCTTATAGAGGGAATTTACTGTATTCAAATTTTCAAAACTTAAAACAGACAACTATTTATATATGCAGTACTTATATCTGAAGTATGTGCCTGTTTAAACTCAATCTAGTATTGACATCTAATGAAAGAATATATCAAATTCCTTGACCCCTAAATTGCGTCAATGTTTCCAATTAACCTTTTACCTGCAACATAAGTTTAGCCCCTCATATGCTAATTGCCTATATAGGTGACTTTTGCAAACAGTTTGGATTCAGATGAGATGCCGAGTAACTCGGCATCTCATCTGGATCCAAACTGTTTGACTATCAGATTATACTACTGAAACAATAACGAGAAAAGAATTCAATCTCAAATATTTCTGTTGAAGAGATATTTTGATATATAAAACTTGTTTAACCCTTACAACACTAAATAATTATTGCGGGTTGTTAGGTTCCCTTGTGGATCTTTTCAATTACCAAAACATGAACTAGTCTACTTAGAATTCAGGGTTGTTTGATAAATACTGCTCTAAATTAGCAAACAGTGTAGACCCTGATCAGAGGGCTCCTATTATATGAGCCCTCTGTTTTGGGTTTACACTGTTTGCAAAATTAATGTAATGAGCATATTTTAAACAGGTCCATGGTGTTGAAAGAGTTAAGCCATCACTCAATAAATACGACTTTTTATGCATTTAATTTATTCTAGCACTGAAGCACAATGTTCCTCTTTATACAGTCAGGAATATGCACCATAAGAAAAATCTTCTATATCCTAGCAGATAGTAGCTTAAAGCAGACTTACACTTTAAAACAGAATGTTCCTTAAGGTGCATTTTACTTTACTTTTCAACCTGCTTTGAGTGGTCACCTGTCTCCAAAACTAGAAACAGGATAGCATCTACTATCTTAAACTATTACATTGCCTTATAAATAAGGAAATTTTTCCAAAGAAAAAATGCAGATTCATGTCAGATAGATCCTATAGAAAAACAGTGCAGACCCTGATCAGACAGCTCCTTTAGGAACTGTCTGATCTGGGTCTACACTGTCTTCAAAAAGTGTCAATATAGGCTAATAGCAGGGGAAGGGTTAATCTAAGTCGAGTTAAAAACACATCAACGCATACCTTAACCAACACATTGTCCGCTTTATTCGTTTTTGGTTGAATGATTTTTTTAACAGGATTAGAGATGATATCGTTTAATTCAATTACATGAATTTGCGACACCCGTTCATGGGTCACGTTTTACGCCCATTGGCAGGCCATGACTGAAAGATAATCAAGTATAAAGTTTCTCAAATTAACACGATTTGAATGAAATAATACCTGACGACTGGTACGATTTAACCCCGAGAATGCTGAATAAATATTGTCATCTGCTTTAAAAATTATCCCTTTCCCACATGGAAGTGCCTTTTAGCGCATTTAATTTATTCCTCCACTAGTGAAAATAGTTCTAATTTATACAGTCATGAATATGTATCATAAGAAATAATTTCTATATTCTAGCAGATGATAGCTTAAAATAGGCTGAAAGTAAAGCAGAATGCGCCTTAAGGCGCATTCTGCTTTACTTTCAACTTGCTTTAAGTGGACACCTATTTTTAATACTATAAACAGGCTATGGGGGAGCGGGTTAATATCCCTTCTATGCTGGAAATAATTATACAGTTTACAGTTTATTTTCATAAATCCAGTGGGCTTGAAAGCCCATGAGGACAACATAAAGCGTTACATAGTTATGTTATAAACATACATGTACATACAAAATGTATTATAAACAAACAAATATAACAATATGGCGACTATATAAAGGTGTGTCAAGTAATTACTTGAAGCTTACATAAACCACACTGATATCACTACAAGTAACGGTAACAGTGCAGCCCAAGATAAGACGTCTCTTAACAGAGAAGTCCGATCGTGGACCGCCCTGTTTGCTATGTGATTATATGAATACATTGACAAACAGTGTAGACCATGATTAGAGGGCTCCTAAAGGCTGTCTCAATGCAAATTCAGAGTGGTTTATTTATAGTATCATATTTAGCAATATTTAAATCAGTCTAATCTGGATTCAAATTGTTTGTGAATAAGTTTTCAGGCTATTATTTACCGGTTTTCTCTTTTAGTGATTTGGGACAAAGTATAGCATTAGTTTACCTAGCTTAAGCATAATGTGACTTGGGTGTGGGTTTCAGCCCAAACATGTGGGCAACACTTATTTAAAACTTATAAGGTTAGGATAACAGGGCTCCAGATAAGAGGGAGTAAACTGCACAATCCAACATTTTCACACTTATTTCAGCATCAATTCCTATGGTGTTACTACTCATTAGAGTCGTCTCAAAGAGACGATTCTTAGTAATGAGTAGTGACACCATAGGGTTTAAAGCAGAAATAAAGATTTTAGTTTTTGAAATACCCGCCTTACATGGAGCCCTGGGATAAACAAGGGGACCCAAACAGCAGCTTCTCTTTCATCAAATAAAATCTTATTTCAACATTTTGTTTTTGATTTTAAAGAAATTTGCCCTGAGTTTTGTAAATTCCATCCAATAGTTAGCTGAGATTTTTTTCTTCAAAATTTCATTAATCATATCTTTTTCTTCCCTTTTTTAAATTCTGTCCAATGGTTTGATTTAAGATTTTGTTTTTTCCACTAAAGTAGCATTAATTATATTTTTTAAGTTTAGATGAACATTTTTTGATGATTATAAGGAATGTCATGATGTAATATCCTCTGTTTCTGTGGACCATTTCTTGTGTGTTTGATACAATATATTTCTATGAGAAAAAGAGAGAAATGTGGAATTGCACTAATGATATTTGTCATTATAATGGAATGGCTACAGGATATCTAAATCACAACACCACGACTCTAGCAATTCCTATGTTTACTACAGACCAGGGGCCCTTCTTATGAATTGTTGTACGACAAATATTGTCGTAAGTCAGATTATAATATTTTCAATTATTATTTATTTCTCCATCGAATCCTGTTCTGTGACATCTCTTTGGAATCGTCTTGAAAAGACGATTCCAAAGAGATGTCACAAGACAGGATTAGATGGAAAAATCAGAAATTATATTTATTTTAAAGTTTTGACTTACAAACATTTTTGTCATATGACGTTTCGTAAGACGGGTCCCCAGGTCAAAACAGATCATACAAAAGCTTGTCATGGTAGACCCATCAAGTATCAGTCCTCAAAGGTTAAATAATTGACTCCGCATGTAGCACGACTAACTCAAGAATTACCTACAACACACTTGCAAAGTTGAGTGAGCATCCTCAGAAATATAATATTTGTGCGACAATCTTGCATCGTCTTTCTTAGATCAGATTGCTTGACTGTCTTCTGGTACCTAGAACAAGTTATTCATTGCACGACAGTCCCAGGACCATTGTACGACAGATTTTTAACAACTGCAAGTCACCTGACACCAGAAAATTGTGCAACAAAAAAGGTGCATGTCCAATTTGTGCCCCACAAGGGCATGTCCATGCCATGATGCTCAAACTTCACATGGCCATCAGTCGACATTAACCCTCAATAACCGACAATTTACCAAAATTTTCTGTCATGTTGTTGCACTAATCTGACTTGGGTTTGTTGCAAACAGAGCTTAAGGGGTAAAGAGACAATTCTAATGAGTAGAGTTGAAGAGATAATTTAATGAGTAGTTTAACCCATTACCTCATAGCCTGTTTATAGTTTTGAAAACAGGTGTTCCCTTAAAGCAGGTTGAAAGTAAAGCAGAATGTGCCTTAAGGCGCATTCTGCTTTACTTTCAACCTGCTTTTAGTTCCTATCTACTAAAATATAGAAAATAATTCTTATGGTATATTACTCATGACTGTATAAAATGGAACTATTTTCTTCAGAAGAGGAATAAATTAGAGGCATAAAAATGCGTATTTATTGGGAAAGGGATAATACCACATGAGACATTAACCCTTTACCCCATAGCCTGTTTCTAGCATTGAAGATAGGTGACCACTTAAAGTAGGTTGAAAGTAAAGCAAAATGCACCTAAACCCTTTACCCCATAGCCTGTTTGTAGTATTGGTTTAAACTAGGTGACCACTTAAAGCAGGTTGAATGTAAGGCGCATTCTGCTTTACTTTCAACCTGCTTTAAGCTATCATCATCTAGAATACAGAAAATATTTTTGTGATGCATATATATCATGACTGGACCTATTTTCTTGAGGGGGGTAATTAATTAAAGGCATAAAAATGTGTATCTATGGAGTAAAGTGCTGAAGCAAAAATGTTTATGATTTTTAGTTACTTTTAGCTCCTTTCTGGGGCCCTAAATTTTTACCAATGAATTACAATTTTCAACGAAGCAAATAATATTTTAAAAGTGACAGTGCTTTTATTCAAATGACAAAAATATCTTTATATGAGATTCTTGGCTCCATCCTGTTTTAATGTCAGTCTGAAAAATAATGGCTTCATAGCAAGACCTGTGCCACAAATAATCCCCTTGTCTGGTAAATGTAAATTTTGTCACTGCTCTAAATGGACTTCCATGACTTCCCTAATACCCCATAACAAATATTTTACATATCCTAGCAGATGGTAGCTTAAAGCAGGCTGAAAGTTAAGCAGAATCTGCTTTACTTTCAACTTGCTTTAAGTGGTCACCTCTTTTCAATTCTAGAAATAGATTATGGAGTAATGGGTTAAAGCTGAGGAATTATGAAAGATGTCCTATGGCCCTCCTGTGGAGGGAGTGGTTCACAAGCGAGTATCAAGTAACCTGTACTGTCCACGAGGGCACGTGCTCTGCCCACAGCTCAGGAAGTTGAAGTATCTGCCAACACATGGGTCTGTATCATATGACAATGCTGATCAAGGACAACGACAATTTCCATAGCATTTTAACCATTACCTCCTGATATTGGCATATATTGACACTCTTAAAACAATGAAGACACAGACCAGACACCTTTTTGTCTGTCTTTGCTACTATCATGCATTTAGTCGTCTGCATTGCTATTATCAAGCATTAAGCAGCGCTCTATATTGCTTCCTTTTTTGCTTTTTTTTGCTGCTATATTGCTATTATTATGCATTAAGCTGCTATCTGCATTGCATTATTATGCGTTCAGCATCACTCTATATTGCTATTATTATGCATTAAGCTGCCATCCACATTAATATTATTTTGCATTAAGCAGTCATCAGTATTGCTATCATTATGCATTTAGCTGCCATCTACATTGCTATCATTATGCATTTAGCTGCCATCTACATTGCTATTATTATGCATTTAGCTGCCATCTACATTGCTATCAATATGCATTTAGCTGCCATCTACATTGCTATTATTATGCATTAGGCTGCCATCTACATTGATATCATTATGCATTTAGCTGCCATCTACATTGCTATTATTATGCATTAAGCTGCCATCTATATTGCTATCATTATGCATTTAGCTGCCATCTACATTGCTATTATTATGCATTTAGCTGCCATCTACATTGCTATTATTATGCATTTAGCTGCCATCTACATTGCTATTATTATGCATTAAGCTATATTGCTATTATCAAGCATTAAGCTGCCATCTACATTGCTATTATCATGCATTAAGCAGTCATCAGTATTGCTATTATTATGCATTTAGCTGCCATCTACATTGCTATTATCATGCATCAAGCTGCCATCTACACTGCTATTATCATGCAGTTAGCTGCCATCTACATTGCTTAATATTATTATGCATTAAGCTGTCATCTACATTACTATTGTTATGCATCAAGCTGCCATCTACATTGCTATTATCATGCATTTAGCTGCCATCTACATTGCTATTATCATGCATTAAGCTGCCATCTACATTGCTATTATCATGCATTAAGCTGCCATCTACATTGCTATTATCATGCATTAAGCAGTCATCAGTATTGCTATTATTATGCATTTAGCTGCCATCTACATTGCTATTATTATGCATTAAGCTGCCATCTACATTGCTATTATCATGCATTAAGCTGCCATCTACATTGCTTAATATTATTATGCATTAAGCTGCCATCTACATTACTATTGCTATGCATTAAGCTGCCATATATATTACTATTATCATGCATTAAGCTGCCATCTATATTGCTATTATCATGCATTAAGCTGCCATCTACATTACTATTGCTATGCATTAAGCTGCCATATATATTACTATTATCATGCATTAAGCTGCCATCTATATTGCTATTATCATGCATTAAGCTGCCATCTACATTACTATTGCTATGCATTAAGCTGCCATATATATTACTATTATCATGCATTAAGCTGCCATCTATATTGCTATTATCATGCATTAAGCTGCCATCTGCATTACTATTGTTATGCATTAAGTTGCCATTTATATTGCTATTATTATGCATTAAGCTGCCATCTACATTGCTATTATCATGCATTAAGCTGCCATCTGCATTGCTATTAATACGCATTAAGCTACCATCTGCATTGCTTAGTATTATTATGCATTAAGCTGCCGTCTACATTACTATTGTTATGCATTAAGCTGCCATCTACATTGCCATTATCATGCATTATACTGCCAACTACATTGCTAGCTATTATTATGCATTAAGCTGTCATCTGCATTGCTATTATTATGCATTTAGATGCCATCTGCATTGCAATTATAATGCATTGAGCTACCATCTGCATTGTTATTGTTATGTATTAAGATGTCATCTGCATTGCTGTTGTTATGCATTTAGTTGTCATCTACATTGTTATTGGTATGTTTTAAGCTTAGATCTACATTGCTATTGTCATGTATTAAGCTGTCGTCTGCTTGCTTTTGTTTTGCATTAAGCTGTCATCTGCATTGCTATTGTTATGCATTTAGCTGCCGTCTACATTGCCTTTGTTATGCATTTAGCTGTCGTCTACATTGTTTTTGTTATGTATTAAGCTGTGATCTACATTGCTATTGTTATGTATTAAGCTGTGATCTACATTGCATTTGTTATGCATTAAGATATCATCTGCATTGCTGTTTTAATGCATTAAGCTGTAATCTGCATTGCTGTTGTTATGCATTAAGCAGTCATCTACATTGTTAATGGTATGCATTAAGATATCATCTACATTGCTATTGTTATGCATTAAGCTGTCATCTACATTGCTATTGTTATGCATTAAGCTGTCATCTACATTGCTATTGTTATGCATTAAGCTACCATCTGCATTGCTATTGTTATGCATTAAACTGTCATCTGTATTGTTGGTTTAATGCATCAAGTTGTCATATGCATTGATATTGCTAGGCATTTAGCTTTGATCTACATTGGTATTGTTATGCATTAAGCTGTTATCTGCATTGCTATTGTTATGCATTTAGCTTTGATCTACATTGGTATTGTTATGCGGTAAGCTGTCATCTGCATTGCTTTTGTTATGCATTAAACTGTCATCTGTATTGTTGGTTTAATGCATCAAGTTGTCATATGCATTGATATTGCTAGGCATTTAGCTTTGATCTACATTGGTATTGTTATGCATTTAGCTGTGATCTACATTGGTATTGTTATGCGGTAAGCTGTCATCTGCATTGCTATTGTTATGCATTTAGCTGCGATCTACATTGGTATTGTTATGCGGTAAGCTGTCATCTGCATTGCTATTGTTATGCATTTAGCTGCGATCTACATTGGTATTGTTATGCATTTAGCTGTGATCTGCATTGCTATTGTTATGCATTTAGCTGCGATCTACATTGGTATTGTTTTGCATTAAGCTGTCATCTGCATTGCTTTTGTTATGCATTTAGATTTGATCTACATTGGTATTGTTATGCATTTAGATTTGATCTACATTGGTATTGTTATGCATTTAGCTGTGATCTACATTGGTATTGTTATGCATTTAGCTGTGATCTACATTGGTATTGTTATGCATTTAGCTGTGATCTACATTGGTATTGTTATGCATTTAGATTTGATCTACATTGGTATTGTTATGCATTTAGATTTGATCTACATTGGTATTGTTATGCATTTAGCTGTGATCTACATTGGTATTATTATGCATTTAGCTGCGATCTACATTGGTATTGTTATGCATTTAGCTGCCATCTGCATTGCTATTGTTTTGCATTAAGCTGTCGGAAGAATTTTATTATAATGCATTCAGCTCTTAAAAGGTGTATTTATGGGGTAATGGGTTAAATAAACTGTTTTTCAGACAAAAAAACTCCTAGAGGAAACAGTATGTACATTATGAGTTCATATTTTAATGTTATGTTATTGTTATATATTAGTTTTTTATATCAAATTTGTGTTGTGCTAAATATATATTTTGCAAACAGTGTATACCTTGATCAGATCCGTTAGGAACCCTCTGATCAGGGTCTACACTGTTTCCTTTAGTTTTGTGTTCTGGAATATTTTCTAAAAACAACTTATAAAATCAACATTAACTAGTCTTTTTTTCAAAACAGGGATAGTCCACATAAAAAAGTTCAGCATATAAATAGGGTTAATCAATATATATGATACAAATTACAAGGACATCCATAAAATATAGCACCGACAATAAAACACTTGGAGGCCACTTACTGTCAAAGTTGTCATCACACGTCATTGGTGTAAATTTGGTTTATAGTCCTGTATGAAAGACAGATCAAGAAGAGACAAAACAGTCAGGCCTTGTGTTCAGTGACTCTTCATTAAAGAAGTAAAGATATTTCTTAAGACAGCCTACGCTTAACCCATTACCCCATAAATACAAATGTCATGTTTTTACGCCTTTAATTTATTCCTCTACTGAAGAAAGTAGTTCCAATTCATACTGTCACAAATAAGATTCACAAGAAATTGAAGAAATATTTTCTATATTCTAACAAGTAATAGCTTAAAGCAGGCTGAAAGTATAGCAGAAGGCACCTTCAGGCGCCTTCTGCTTTACTTTCAACCTGCTTTAAGTGATCAACTATTTTCAAAACTAGAAACAGGCTATGGGGTAAACAGTTAAAGAAGTAAAGAGATTTCTTAAGACAGCAGACTGCTTAATGCATAATAAAAGTAATGCAGAAAGCTCCCAAACGCTATCTAATTAATTGTCTTAAAACATATGCCCCTCTTTAAATGTTGACCATGTGTACGGGCTTTAGATACAAGAGATAGAATTGCTTAAATTAATTACATCAGGGTAAAAAAATAAAATAATTTGAACATCATATTGTGAGACAGTTTGAGTGCTGATTAACTCTTTCCTCCCTGAAACTTTAAATGGACAATTCCAGTTTCCATTTTAGTCTAGTCCATTTCTGACTTTAAGGGTTGTTTTTGTCAATGTTTGGTATTATAACAAACAGTGAAGACCCTGATCAGAGGGCTCCTTTCGGAGCCCTCTGATCTGGGTCTTCACTGTTTGCATACAACAAGTGTTCTACTCACATGTTCACGGTATGAAAAGGACGGCTATATGCGGGACTAGGGCTCAAAGGGTTAACCCTTCTCATGCTAGTAGAGTATATTGACACTTTTTGAAAACAGTATAGACCCAGATCAGACAGCTCCTAAATTAAGGATCTATCTGACATGAGTCTGCACTCTTTCCTGTATAAAAGTTCCCTGATATTATTTGCCCACGAAATAATTCAGTTTACAGCTGTTAACCCATAATCCCATAGCCTTTTTCTAATTTAGAACACATGTGACCACTTAAAGCAGGTTAAAAGTAAAGCAGAATGTGCCTTATGGCACATTCTGCTTTACTTTTAGCTTGCTTTAATTAAGCTACTACATGCAAGGATATAGAAAACACAAATTTTCTTACAAGCTAGGCTCATTCATGATTGTATAAAGAAGAGCTATTTTCTTTGGAAGAAGAAGAGATATAATTTAAAGGCATAAAAATGCATATATATGGGGTAATGGGTTAATGATTTGTGGAGTTTTATATAAATTATATTTATATCTATATAATTTATATCAATTTTAATGAATATTCATCAACTACAACAAGCAGTGCAGACCTTGATCAGAGAATTGTTCTAAGACATAATTATTTGTCTGAGAACTACAATACACATATGATGTCACTCATATTTGCTTCTTTCTAAATCTCAATTATCTCAAATTAATTTAAGACATTTCAGGTGTTCCCTTATGTGACAAATGTCAATAAAAATCCTTAATTTAAATTTAACCTTCACAAAATGTAATCATATTGATTCGCTAATTCTTCTCTATCTACAGAAATTCGCGTTGAGTAACAAACAGTTGGGACTCTGATAAGGCCCCCACATTATTTTGTGGTGACTGATCAGAATCCAGACTGTTTGAAAAATATCCTCAAAAGTCCTTTCGCACATACAAAAGGAGTAAACCTATAAAATATTAAATTACCCAAAATGAATATTCAAACCACCTGTCAGTTTAAAACGATTAATCAAGAAACGTGCAGTTTTGATTCGAAGGGAAGCTAATGCTTAACATGCACTCCATGTTTCGGACCATTAGCGCTAATCTATTATATCAGCATGCGGGTAATTTAAATATTACATTTGATTTCCTTGAATTTCTGTCTGGAAAATTTTTCTTAATTTTAAAAGATTTGCAGAGTCTGCAGACAATAAATCAAGCCGGTGTTTTGGCAAGTTTTGGTAATCCAATTAACTGATGGTTTCTTTATCACGTTGTCATGCAATTGTCAATGATATCGCTTCACGGTGTTGGCAGGTACCGTCAAACCTCCGTGGGACGACCCATCAAAGTCAAGGAATGGGAAGGCTCTATTATGCATGCGATTAATGCAGGACAAAAGTAATGCAGAAAGCTCCTAAAGGAGCTTTCTGCATTACTTATGTCCTGCACTAAGCAGACACCTGTCTTTAGCAATTTAATTATTTCTTAGTTTAATTGCTGGTGAACATAGGTTTAATTGTTTCTTGACAATTAATCCTTAAACTGTGAAAATACTGCAAGCTTTAAAATTATCTTTCGCCATTAATGAAAATTTACACTTTTAGTTCTTTGGATTGAAAATACATTATTAAGAGTGTAAAATAATTTAAATTGTGTTTAAATGCAGTTTAAACTCTTGTCTAATCTGGATCCATTTTTTTTATGAATCTATTTCTGTTTTAGATTGTCAGTTTGAGAGATTTTTTTCTCTTTGTCTTGATGTTAATTTGTCATCTAATGAAGTTCCTGAAAAAATTAATTACTGTCTAAGCAATTTTACCTATCACCTTAAAAAGAAGAAAAAATTGATAAATTTCATTAACATTGAAACTGTATTTACATTTAAACCTCTCTATTACGACCACCCTCTATTACAAATACCCTCTATTATGACCACCTGTCCATTAAGACCACTAAAAGAAGGCTAATTGATTGCATAAAAGTCAGGTGACAGCTTAAAGCAAGGTAACAGTAAAACAGAAAGTTTCTGAAAAAAATAATTACTGTCTAAGCAATTTTACCTATCACCTTAAAAAGAAGAAAAAATTGATAAATTTCATTAACATTGAAACTGTATTTACATTTAAACCTCTCTATTACGAACACCCTCTATTACAAATACCCTCTATTATGACCACCTGTCCATTAAGACCACTAAAAGAAGGCTAATTGATTGCATAAAAGTCAGGTGACAGCTTAAAGCAAGGTAACAGTAAAACAGAAAGTTCCTGAAAAAAATAATTACTGTCTAAGCAATTTTACCTATCACCTTAAAAAGAAGAAAAAATTGATAAATTTCATTAACATTGAAACTGTATTTACATTTAAACCTCTCTATTACGACCACCCTCTATTACAAATACCCTCTTTTACAACCACCTGTCCATTAAGACCACTAAAAGAAGGCTAATTGATTGCATAAAAGTCAGGTGACAGCTTAAAGCAAGGTAACAGTAAAACAGAAAGTTCCTGAAAAAAATAATTACTGTCTAAGCAATTTTATCTATCACCTTAAAAAGAAGAAAAAATTGATAAATTTCATTAACATTGAAACTGTATTTACATTTAAACCTCTCTATTACGACCACCCTCTATTACAAATACCCTCTATTATGACCACCTGTCCATTAAGACCACTAAAAGAAGGCTAATTGATTGCATAAAAGTCAGGTGACAGCTTAAAGCAAGGTAACAGTAAAACAGAAAGTTCCTGAAAAAAATAATTACTGTCTAAGCAATTTTATCTATCACCTTAAAAAGAAGAAAAAATTGATAAATTTCATTAACATTGAAACTGTATTTACATTTAAACCTCTCTATTACGACCACCCTCTATTACAAATACCCTCTATTATGACCACCTGTCCATTAAGACCACTAAAAGAAGGCTAATTGATTGCATAAAAGTCAGGTGACAGCTTAAAGCAAGGTAACAGTAAAACAGAAAGTTCCTGAAAAAAATAATTACTGTCTAAGCAATTTTATCTATCACCTTAAAAAGAAGAAAAAATTGATAAATTTCATTAACATTGAAACTGTATTTACATTTAAACCTCTCTATTACGAACACCCTCTATTACAAATACCCTCTTTTACAACCACCTGTCCATTAAGACCACTAAAAGAAGGCTAATTGATTGCATAAAAGTCAGGTGACAGCTTAAAGCAAGGTAACAGTAAAACAGAAAGTTCCTGAAAAAAATAATTACTGTCTAAGCAATTTTACCTATCACCTTAAAAAGAAGAAAAAATTGATAAATTTCATTAACATTGAAACTGTATTTACATTTAAACCTCTCTATTACGAACACCCTCTATTACGACCACCCTCTATTACAAATACCCTCTTTTATGACCACCTCTCTATTAAGGCCACTAAAAAGAATGCTAATTGATTGCATAAAAGTCAGGTGATGGCTTAAAGCAAGGTAACACTAAAACAGAAAGCTCCTAAAGGAGCTTTCTGTTTTACTGTCACCTTGGTTTAAACAGTCACCTGTCTTAAACATCTAATAATTCATAAAATTTAGTGGTCGTAAGAAGAGAGGCTATATAATTGTATATTAAGCACTGATATTGACAATTTAACATTACAGGATAAAAGAACATTAAGTATTTACAATCAAACTTGTATTAATTGGCTATTCAAAAGATCAGTAAGAAGTCTTTAATACAGATGACTGTTTAATTCAGAAAAAATTAAAGCAGAAAGCTCCCTTACACATTTTCTAATTTATTTTCATCCTGTAATTAGCTGTCACATGTCTCAAGTGAGAGATGCTTCTCTTTCCTCTATATAGTCTAATAGCCCAAAATGACAAATCAATATCCATTAACTATTTTCATGTTAAGACAGTTTAGGAGCTTTCTGCTTTACTTTCATCTTGCTTTAAGCAGTATCCTGCCACATAACACAGTGACTGAATATAAGTGATTTGCCAATGCCTGACAAAAAGCAAGTCTTAGAAAGCTTGACAGGGACCTGCATAAAGCAGAAATTGAAGCAGATTAATGCACCTTAAGACACTATCTTATTTATTTTCAGCCTGCTCTAAGCAATCATCTGCTAAGATATAGAAAATCTGTCTTATGCTGCATATTCAGGGTTGTATAAAGTGGAACTGTTTTCTTCAGCAGAGGAATAAATTAAAGGAGTAAAAAGGTGTATTTATGGAGTAATGGGTTAAAGGGTTCACCAGTACAGGAGAGGAGGGGTCGGATGATGAACAAAGATGTGCTCATGTACTCATACTTGTGCAACACTTTCGTAATATCCAAATTGAGATGTTTAAATCATCTTCAGATAAAAATCTCAAAACCAGTAAATGTCGAGGTGACTATTAAATGCTGGAGGAGACAGCAGTTTGAATCATTTCCGATGTTTTATCTTTATCTGTTTATTCAAACCCATGCACCTCAAAACTTGCGGTAACGAAATTTTATTTTCTGATACAATGTCTCCCCCGCCTGACTTAATAATTATACAGTTGCGATGATAATTAAAAGGATGTGAAAATGGGAGAAATACGATACTGTTTATTGCAGTTTACCTGTAAAATGTTAGATAACGCTAGTTAAGTACTTTTGCGGTGAAGTTAGTACACCATAAGCAACCTGGATATAGTTTTGATATCTGGGGGATCTTAAACGAAAGTGAAATAACACTTCACCAGCTTAAAAATCGTCTCCTTCAAATAATGTTATCTGCACATTTTTCAGAAATTTTGTTGTATATTTTTTCAAAGTAAAAATATAAACTATGTGTGTCAAACAGTTTGGATCCTGATCAGATGCCGAGTTACTCGGCATCTGATCTGGATCCAAACTGTTTGCCAATTCAAACCATGTTGTGTTTATAACTAGAAGGGTTGAAATTATGATATATTACAACATTAGATCTACTGCTCTTACGCCTTACTCTATGTATGTCTATTAACGGTGTAGTCATCAGCTGCAAAAATTAATGTTATTTAAGCAACAATGTTGCCATTCTCAATGTCTGAGATTGTGTGTTGTCTATTGTATACCTATTTTACTTAGATTCAATATTTAAAAGTACAATAAAAACTGATATTTCACCCAAAATGTGCAGTACACAAGTACATTAAAACCTCTTTATTACAACCACTGAATTTCGTTTATCATTGAGTGTTTAATGCAGGTGACTGCTTAAAGCAATGTGACAGTGAAACAGAAATCACTGACACATAGCTTTAAGCTGTCACCTGTCTTTTATATTACCAATTAGCCTTCATTTGAGGGGTCGTAATACTGTATATATATCATTTGCAAACAGTGATCTAATCAGGGTCTGCACTGTTTGCCACACTTTATTTTTGGGACAAAACCAGCCCTCTAGAATAAATGTAAACTGGTCATGTTTCAGAAAGAGGAAGAGTCCATTTGGAAAGTCAGTAGTGTATGGGTAAACATTTAAGCCATTACTCCATAGGTACCCATTTTTAATTCATTTTTCTACTGAAGAAAATAGTTCCAGACTATAATGCACCATATGATATTGTTTCTTTTTCACTATGCACCATAAGATATTGTTTCTTTTTCACTATGCACCATAAGATATTGTTTCTTTTTCACTATGCACCATAAGATATTGTTTCTTTTTCACTATGCACCATAAGATATTGTTTCTTTTTCACTATGCACCATAATATATTGTTTCTACTTCCTAGAGCAGATGGTAGCTTTAAAACAGGCTGAAAGCAAAGCAAAACATACCTTAAGATATTTTCTGTTTTCTTTTCAACCTGCTTTAAGTTACTGCAGTCACCAGGTGTCTTTTTATAGTGCTATTTAAAGGGTTACAATAATGCACTCATACATCAAATTCAGCCATATTGCACATGCAATTACTTTTCAAAAACTTACAAGGGAAAAAACTCTTACAAAACTTGAAAAATTAAACTTCAAAATACTTAACCCTTTTCAAGCTTATATTGAGACATTTGCAAACAAAACATTCTCATCTATCAGTCTATTAAATCTATAAGTTGGGAGGAAATGCTAGCTTCAAGCAGGATGAAAGTAAAGCAACCCATTATACCCCATAGCCTATTTCTAGTTTTGAAAATTCAGGTGACCACTTAAAGCAGGTTGAAAGTAAAGCAGAATGTGCCTTAAGGCACATTCTGCTTTACTTTCAACCTGCTTTAAGCTAGTATCTGGGGTATGGGGTAATGGGTTAAGGCATTCTGCTTTAATTTCAACCTGTTTTAAGTAGTCTCTGTCTTCAAAACTAAAAACAGGCCATGGCGTAATGGGTTAAGCGATTAAGACTGTTTTCATTTCCAAAAGCATGAGACTATTAAGGTTCAGTGTGTTGTATTGCCTCGTGTTCTTTTCACTTGACAATTAACCTCGTTTCCGAGGACAGCCATTTGGAAACACTATTTGGGAATTTGACCACTTCTTTCCCACCGATCTCCATGCTTTTTTTCTCCCCACTAGTTTATGCATGACATCACAAAACCATAATTCTCAGTCTTCAAAGCCATAAATTCCAACAACTAGCAAAACCTGGTCACTATTCGGTGTGAACAACTGTCATTCTGTCACGATATCATCACCTTGGTCACTTCAATACGACACCATGCCACGCTGCCATTGGCCGATCTGCTTTTAACCAGTTTTATGTTGAATTTTTCATACGGACATTTACACTTAAAAGACCAATTATTGTTGAATTTCAGGGCTGTTTCAAGAGGATGTTTCAGAAAATTGGAAGCAAAACAAACTGTGCACACCCTCATTAGTGGAATCATTACCTCTGATCAGGGTCTACACTGTTTGCAAAATGTACATAACACTGGTTTCTAGCATACAACGGGTTAACCCTTTACCTCATAGAAGCACTTTTAAGCGCATTCAGTTTAATAGTTTCAATTTATACTGTCACAAAAAAGAATCATTAGAAATAAGCTGATAATAGCTTAAAGCAGGCGGAAAGTAAAGCAGAATGTGCCTTAAGGCACATACTGCTTTACTTTAAACCTGCTTTAAGTTGTCACATATCTTCAAAAGTAGTAACAGGCTTTGGGGTAATGGGTTAAACACTATCTTAGAATATCACACATTTATAAATAATCTGGATCCAGATCAATGCGACATATAAATAAGTACATCATTTGAATTCAAGTTGTTTGCATGGTGAACAATTAAGCAAATGGTAAAATTTGAGAAATTAAGCCATGATTGGAGAGATAGGCAGTATTTCTGGGCATCTAAAGGATTCTGTCTCTTATTTCTTTTGATGTTTTAATAATTAATAAAGAGCCGCAACATGACACATAATGACTGGGTTAGTGCAGTGGCTGACTGCTGGAGAGGAAACGAATCGGGAGAAAATGTTTGTGGTCACTTGACGACCAGAGTTCTGGCTTAATTGTCTGATGCCAAACATGGTTTACTGGCTAGTGATGCAAACACTGTAGACTCAACTCACTCAGCAAAAACTCAAATCTGACCAATCAAATGCTTGAGAAAGATTTCAGATGCAACTCAAAAGCTTTACAACCTTGGACACTGAGTGGATTCTGGTAAGTAAACAACACAAGGTTTTCAGGATACTTGAGAGTTATAGTATTTGATGGCTGTGTTTGGTTTATGATGGACTTTTCATGACAAGGTCATATCATATATCAATTTAAGCAAAAATGCAATTTACACATGCTTTTTTCATACCATAGGGAAAACAGCTATATCGGCTTGTAATCAACCATAGTTTCTATGCCCATGTGACCACTACTCATGAGGAGTATGTACTCTTTTAGTCAGTTTGTCCATCCACATTTACAGAAATATATTTACATTTGCCCCATTCAATGCCATTGAATAATTTGATGTTTAATTCGTATAGACGCAATTTATCTAGGGGCAGGACTTGTGGATATCTTGCGCAGAGGAGACGATCTGCTCTCCGTGAATCATTTTGTTGCGTTGCCTGACTAATGCCTTTATGGCTGTTCCTTTCAGGGTACACATTAATTGTGTTAACCTCTAATATGGATTGAACATACATGCATACTAATAAAATGTTCATTTAATATTAGAAATTACAGCAAATACTGCCATCCTGATTAAAGCACTTGTCTTAGAAATCCAAAACAAGTCCTTTCATCAGACTTTAACAGTTAAAGAAATAATTTTTCCTGTAATGTTTTAACTTATTCACCCATAGCCTGTTTCTAGTTTTCAGGATGGGGGACCAATTAAAGCAGGTTGAAAGTAAAACAGAAGTACATTCTGCTATATTTTCAGCCTACTTTAAGATAATACCATCTGCTAGAATATAGAATATATTTCTTATAGTGCATATTCATAACTTAATATAAATTGGAACTATTTTCTTCTTAGGAAAAGTTAGAGGTGTAAAAAGGCATATTTTAATGAGTAATGACTTAATCTTACTCATAACTGGTGAAAATAGGTGACTACTTAAAGCAGGTTGAAAGTAAAGCAGAATGTGCCTTAACCCATTACCCCATAGCCAGTTTCTAGTTTTGAAAATAGGTGACCACTTAAAGCAGGTTGAAAGTAAAGCAGAATGCGCCTTAGGGCGCATTCTGCTTTTCTTTCAGCCTGCTTTAAGCTACCAGCTGCTAGAATATAGAAATTATTTCTCATATTAAATATTCACAACTGTATAAGTTGGAACTACTTTCTTTAGTGGAGGAATAAACTAAAGGCGTCAAAAGGCGTATGTATGGGGTAATGGGTTAAGGCACATTCTGCTTTACTTTCAGCCTATTTTAAGCATCCATGTGATAGAATATAGAAAATATTCCCTATACTATATATTCATGACTGATTAAATTGGAACTATTTTCTTCAGCGGAGGAATAAATCATATCCGCTAAAAGGCGCTTCTATGGGGGAAAGGGTTAATCTAACTCATAACTGGTGAACATATGCAAGGAGTTTTCTTTCTCACATTTCAGTGGCAAACTTTACAAGAAATGTCAAATCCAATTATAATTAACATAAAACAACATGGCTGAGCTCCCTAATGGAGTGAATTTTAAAAAGTTCCGATGACGTGACCCGTTATATAAATCAATGTCATCCGAAAAATGAATACTTCCGGCAACACCTAAAAGCGTTTTAGTCTTTATCCTGCTAAAATATAATTTATTTCAAAATCATTGCCTCAAAAAACATTTTAGTTTACTTTTCATATCTTGTAAGCAGAAAAAAAAAAGATAATGATGGTCAAAAAATTTGGATCCTGATCAGACACCGAGTTTATCGGTGTCTGATTTGGATACAAACTTTTTGCGAATGTTAATTTATTTTAATTTAACAAGTTAAAAGTTAATGGGTGAAAGTTTCAACTGAATATTTTTCACATATCTCTAGATCTTGGCAATTCGTCTTTGCATTGCGTCTTTTCTATTGTGTCTTGGAGATGCTCAGACACTGTTTATCATTTCCTAATCAGTTTGAAGGGTTTTCCCCCCAGAGATAAATGGTCTCTATCAAACGAACAATTAAGGGGACAGTCCCGCTGTCTGTTTTCTTGGGAAATTAAAGTGCATTCTTAACCCTTTCAAAGCCAAACAAGTTGTCTATTCTAAAAAAAAAATCTTTCATTCAAATTTTTTTTTTTTCAATTGAAATTATGTCTTCTATTTATTGCTGATTAATTTTGTGTCCAAATTTCTGTGGAAGTACAATATGAATATACAGGGCTGCAGACAAGGGGTATAGTTCAAGAACTAAAATCTTCATTTCTGCATTTAACCCTATGGTGTCACTACTCAATAGAATCGTCTGTTCGGAACAATTCTAATGAATAGTAACACCATAGGATTTGGTGCTTAAATGTTTACTCCCTCTTATCTGGAGCCCTGATCTATATCAGTTTCTATTACAATTAAATGCCCACTGAGACGTTATCTTATCAAGATCCACTGTTTGCAAAAGTAATCCATATATGGTTTTAACCATGAGAACATTAAAAATTGCTTTTCGTTAAAAGGAGATCTTTAGGTTTTAACCCTTAGCCTGCCACTCACGACTATAGCACCATATTCAAACAGCTTGGATCCGGATGAGACGCCGAGTAACTCGGCGTCTCATCCGGATCCAAGCTGCTTGACACTCGGACAACATTTTCAGCAATTTTGAGCAACTTTGAAGCACTTTGAAACTTGAAGCAGACGAGAAATATAGCAGACGACAATTTATGTGGCGGGCTAAGGGTTAACTCTTTGCATGCTGGGTAATTTTTTCGTCTGCAACTATGGTCATCTGCTACTGTTCTTAAAATATATTTTTCAAAACTTCTTTTCATAACATTGTCAGAGTGTCAAACAGTTTGGATCCTGATGAGACGCCGTGTTACGCGGCGTCTCATCAGGATCCAAACTGTTTGCGAAAGTTATCATGGTTTCACCGCTAGCATGTTGAGAGTTTTAAAGATTGCCAGTTTTATTTTGGTTGATGAAGTCATTTGTTGTAAGCCATATTTCAGAGTCAAAGATAATGTCAACACATTAGATTGTGTGAAAAAGGCAACACATCATGAACGACAGTGAAATATTAACTCACATTGTCAACACGTGATGTATACGATAAAACATTATAGAACTGGAACATGATTATCAAACTTGTACATACCAGTGAGTTAATCATCCTAAAGTAATGCAGAAAGTTCCTTCACTGAGTGGTCACTCAATACAAAATTGACTGCAGAGCTCCAAATAAGGGGAGTATTTCAAAAACTAAATTCTTTATTTCTGCATTAAACCCTATGGTGTCACTACTCATTAGAATCGTCTCTTTGAGACAATTCTAATGAGTGGTCACACCATAGGATTTGGTGCAGAAACAAGTGAGAAAATGTTGGATTTGTTCAGTTCACTCCCTCTTATCTGGAGCCCTGTGACTGTATCAAATTCAACTCATATTTGCATGCCATTCTGTTCAAACAGTGTAGACCCTGATGATACATCAAACAAAAGCACCGTATGTGGGTGTGCCAATACTGTTTTTGAAGATTAGTGAAAAATGCAGTAAAATTAGGTCAAAGGTCAAGGTCAATAGGTAAAACTTTTTTTGTATGTCTGTTGGGCTTGTCAAAATGAACAAGCATAACAAAAATGAAAGTTGTAGATGAAAAATTGAAGAAGTTATGGCCAAATTAAGATTTCTGACTACAAAAATTAAGTAGGTCACACATCAAGGTTAAATTCAATTGGTAAAATATTTTAGTATGTCTGGATAGGACTTGTCAAAATGAACAGAACAGAACAGAATTTTATTCGGATTCGAACAACCCGGCTGTATTACAAAAACCTTGGAAAAAAAGACAAGAAAACCTTAGAAAATACAAGACCTTGGTTTTTACATGGTTTGACAAAATACCTCGGAAAAGTTTACGAGGAATCTTTGTAAAATATTTAATTTCCAAGGTTTTCTCCTAAAAACCACGGAAACAGAAATCCTCGGAAAAGTTTACGAGGAATCCTTGTAAAATATTTACTCTGTTATTTCCGTGTTTTTTTCCTAAAAACCACGGAAATTTTAGAACCATTTTACGTGGTTTCGACAAAATACCATGGAAAAGTATACGAGGAATAGTTAACTACTAGTGGGTGGGGTACCACATGCTTTTGTTTGTATCATGTAAATATCCAAAATATATTATGATCATGATAAAATTGTATTTATGTAAGTTATGTAACTTACCATGAATCTTTTGTCAGGAGTCTGAACTGGTTTGGAGTCTTTAATTTTTGCCACATTCACATTTTAAAGTATAGATAAACAGACAACTTAAATCTCTGACCTCTGATTGTTGTGAGCTGGTGTCCTGGGTGTGTATAATATTCACTGTTTTGTGAAACTTACAATTGTAGCAAATATTACTTATATTCTGTCTGTCACACTTTTTGTCAAGAAGATATCTCCATGTTTATAATACACTAAGTTGTACTTCCAAGGTTTTTCCGTGCTGGAAAATGTCTAAGTACAATTTTTACGAGGTGCAAATTGTTTAAGTTATTATTTTACAAGGATTTTCCTTGCTAAAAAATGGTTAAGTTCTTATTTCCGAGATTGTTCCGTGTTTATTTTTGCCAAAGTCCAATTTTTCCGAGCTTTTGCCAAGGTTTTAAGAGGTTCCAAGGTTTTTTCTTGATATTTACGTGGTTTTTTTGTTCATAAGCATGCATAAACCTTGGAAATTTTGGTGACTAAACAAAAACCTTGGAAATTGTTACGAATAACCATGGAACTTTTAGAATTCCATGTAAATTCCTCGTAAATTATTCATATTCCATGGAAATTTTACACTGAACCTTGGAAAAAGTACAGCCGGGAAGCATACCAAAAACGAAGGTTGTAGATAAAAAATTGAAGAAGTTATGGCTAACTTGAAGATTAGTGAAAAATACAGTAAAATTAGGTCAAAGGTCAAGGTCAATTGGTACTATATTTTGGTATGTCTGGATGGGACTTGTCAAGATGAACATTCATACCAAAACTGAAAGATTTAAATTAAACAGTGAAGAAGTTATAGCCAACGTTAAGATTTAGGACGACGAATATTGACTTATGACCACTAATGACAACAACAACACGGACGCCGGAGTGATGAAAAAAGCTTGTTGTTTTCTTGGAAAGAAAAGCTAAAAATATGGTTACTTACATATATAACTATATAATAAGAAAGAATTTCAAAAACTTCATTCTTTCTATCTACACCTAACTAAATTAGTGTTGTGACCACAGCTCCAGAAAAGGGGAGAATTTCAAAACCAAAATCTTCAATTCTGCATTAAATCCTATGATGTTACTACTCATTAGAATCGAGACGATTCTAATGAGTAGTAACACCATAGGATTTGATGCTGTAATGAGTGAGAAACTGTTGAATTTATTCAGTTTACTCCCTCTTATCAGAGCCCTGGTTGTGACTACTCATGAGAACCACCGTGAATCATGATCCTAATGAGTAGTCACAACATATGGTCTGATTGAGCCCTAAAATTGAAAATAATAGATAATGTTGATTAAATCCCTGCTATCTGATGCCTCACTTATCACTGTGCACAGTGCAGTGAAATATGACTGAATGATAACAGGGCTGCTATAAGTTGACATGAAAAATTCTTAGATTTCCAAATTTGCATTTTTCAAGTGCGATTTTACGAATCATACCTTTACCCCATAGCCTTTTTCTTGTTTTGTTGACATGCGACTACTTAAAGCAGGCTGAAAGTAAAGCAGAATGCACCTAAGGGAGCATTCTGCTTTACTTTCAGCCTGCTTTAAGCTACCATGTTACTTGGAAAAAAATCTGGAGATTTAGGAAAAATCTGGAGAAATGGCAGCCCTGTGATAAATGTGCACACTAATGACACAACCAAGACAAACTGTTCAAACTAGGCATCATTATTATGATCCCAACTGTTTGACACTCTGGGGCCCGTTTCATATAACTTTTTATCACATAATTTGCGGTCTGGGAGTTGCATAAAGCGATTGTATAAATATCGTAATCCACTAGTGGAATATCGTTTTTTGGGCTCCGGCCTAAGTTGTTCGTCCATAAGCGCTGCATGTAGCGGGGTGCCAAATGACGTCATTTACTATGACGTTAACGTAAACAACGTAACGTTTGGCGGAAAATCTATATAGCAGAGGGTCTACAAACTACGGCTTCAAATCAATTTAATAGGTGCTTGAACTTGTAATGTGATAAATAGAATATCACATTCGTGTTCATTATTTATCATTTTTAATAAACTCGTTGACTAAAATGAATATGACGCTCGCCAAGGCTCGCATCATATTATTTTAGTCAACTCGTTTATTAAAAATGATAAATAATGAACACTCATACAATATCCTCTATGTACATGTACGACAACTGCTGTAGTAAGTCAGATTATAAAAGTCTCAATTGTTATTTATTTCTCAATCTAATCCTGTCTTGTGACAACTCTTTGGAATCGTCTTGAAAATACAATTCCAAAGAGATGTCACAGGACAAGATTACGGTAGATAGAGAAATAAGAAATTAAATGTATTTTAAAGTTTTGACTTATGACTGTTTTTGTCGTACAAAGTTTTATGAAACGGGCCCCAGATCCTTATTTGAAAAGACATTTTAGAAATTTATGATTTTAGAAATTTATTATTTTAGTATCAGCCAAAAAACAAATGTTACTTACACTCAGTGCAAAAAGAAACACACACTTTTATTACAATATTACTGTGTGTAGAAGGAACGTATTTGTGAAATAATCTTTTCATTACAGTCAGTAGTTCCGTCTTGGGCTATCAATGTTGAAAATGGGAGGTTTATCATTGAATTGGTATCATCACAACCTGCACAAATCGGTGCGGTGTTTTCAACAGGCACTAGCAAACTCTTTCGCTGCCAAATTAATCGTGAGATTTTTATCCCACCACCGTTTCATTGTCGTCTGCTTCAATTTTGTTGTTTGCAAGATTGTTTAAAAGTAAGATTCAAAGTAGTATGACTTAAAGTATATCCATACGAGTGTCAAACAGTTTGGATCCTGATCAGACGCCGCGTTACGCGGCGTCTGATCAGGATCCAAACTGTTTGGAAACGCGCCTTTTGACGTCATTAAGAGTGAAAGGGTTAAAAGACAGCACAGTAATTTTAAGTATAGGTTTTTCTGAACTTGTTGCAGAATTAAATTGATCTTGAGATATGGTCTTAATATCTTAAAAAAGTCTCTTAATCTGCGCCTGAGCAAAATGTGCGTTTCTTTTTGTTCTGAGTGTATTTCATGTTAGCTCGTAGCATGCTAGGAGTGAAAACATGATTACCTTTGCATACAGTTTGGATCCTGATGAGACGCCGCATAATGTGGTGTCTCATCAGGATCCAAACTATTTGACACTTTGACCCTGTTTTTGAAGGAAATTTGGAAAGTTCTATTTTTAGAACACTAGCAGAAAGGAATTGTAAAACTTACCCAGCATGCATAGAGTTAGCATTATATTATGATTGAAGGTTTCAAGTCTAAAGCATTTCATTTTTAGTGGGAAAAAAACACATCATACTTTAATTTTCTTTATTAGAACATTTTCCCCAAATCATTCTTTTCTCGAAACAGCAAATGTTAAAAATGGCCGAATTACAGATTTTAATTACAGATTCACGTTGATGATAATTTAATTGTAGGGAAATTCAAGCAGCAAGCACTCAGGATAATGAATATTAATGAGCTGCGGCAATAATTACGCAGCATCAGTTACCATGTACGGCTTGTGAGAATTTATTCAACAGAAGGCTGGCCCTGTGAGTGGAGCGAATGCTCGGTAGGTTTCACCGTTGGTGAGCTGTGGATGAATGTTCCTGTAAAATGGGTGGGATATAACGAGGCATCGGAAAATGGATGCAGACATGCCACTGAGAGGATGCATGTGGTGACTAAACCTTTCAATGATGAATAAATATGGTCTGCTAAAAGTATTGTCAGCTTAACTTCTGAAATTTACCTTTTTTCTAAATATATTTTCTAATACGCAGTAAAACCTCTCTATTACGACCACTAAAAAGAAGGCTCATTGATCGCTTAAATGACAGGTGACAGCTTAAAGCAAGGTAAATGTTAAACAGAAAGCTCCTGAAGGAGCTTTCTGTTTTACATTCACCTTGCATTAAGCAGCCACCTGTCTTAAAAATTAGAGGTTCAGCACATTATAGTGGTCATAATAGAGGGGTTCTACTGTAATTTTAATCAAAGTTATTGGAGTCTGATACTTGGCATCTGAGCTGATTATCCAAACAGTGTGCAAAACAATTCAAGGTTTAGGAAATATAATTCCCAACATTTTAAAGGTTTAACAACGCACATATGACTTAATCAATATCCTACTTAAGGTAACTTGACAGTCACAGTTTGGATCCCGATCACATGCTAAATTGCTATGTTAGTTCACAATTGATATTAACCCTTTACTCCATAGCCAGTGTCTCTTGTTATGAAGACACTGACCACTTAAAGCAGGTTGAAAGTAAAGCAGAATGCACCTTTAGGTGCATTCTGCTTTACTTTCATTTCAGCCTGCTTCAAGCTACCATCTACTAGAATATAGAAGATATTTGTTTTACCTGATATTCCAGAGAATTATAAAATGAAACAAATTCAACTACATGTACATCCACGAGATATTAATAATATAGGTTACAGGCCACTCACATTTCCTAGACTTAAATTATAGTCACCATCAGTCATTGCCAGCTGACCTTCAACCTTTATATTTTGAAATACAACTGTATTAAAGACAGATGGCAGCTTTAAACAAAATGAAAGTAGAGCAGAAAGCTTCTAAAGGAGCTTTACTTTCATTTTGCTTTACTTTTAAAGCAACCACCCTACTTAAACACAGAAGTATTTCACACATTATTTCAGTTTCATATATGGCAATGGCACTGATTTCTATATATAGAGGACACTGGGTAAACCCTACAGGTGACACTCCACTCACATTTACCAGGATAGTTTAAGAGACAGGACAATCACAGCCAGATGACCTTAATGACCATCAGTAGACTATAACTGACCATTAACCCTTTCACTACCAATGACAACAACAACACTGACATTTCAAACTGTCTGCATCCAGATCAGTTGAAGAGTTACCCAGAACTGGATCCAAAAACAGTACACTATTAAGTATATTGATGATTCTTCAGTGTCAATTTATCATAAATCTTAATTTAGAAGAATTGTTGCAAACGGCTGTTTCAAAGCAGACAGTGCACTAGCGATGTGAGGGCAATTGTGGCATGTTGAGGTCACAGTCACTGCAACATACTGGTTCAATGGATGAAACAGCTTTCTCTTCTAAATTGTCACAGAAAAAAACAACTTTTTATCCCTTCTCCTTCTTTTAGTGTACACTGCATCATGATGCTTTTTTAAAGCAGTGTAGACCCTGAAGGAGCTGTCTGATCTGGGTCTACACTGTTTTTAGTAGGATCTGTCTGACATCTCAGACTGTATTCTTTTCTATGGAAAAGTTTCCTAATTTTAATAGACAATTGTCAAGTAATTATATAGTTCATTAGGGGGTAGGATATTCTAAATATGAATATTGATAAGGAAAAGGATCAACTCTTTGCATGCCAATAGTAAAGAAATAACTTTTGCTAACAGTTTGAATGGGTCAAGAAAAAGAAGTTATAGTATATTTTTTGTTGTTTTTGTTTTCTGCCAACCTTGGGATAATTAAACGTCCCAGAGAGAGCGGAACCAAGGCTTAGTATGTCTGTCTCTTTTTGATAGAGCTCTTTGGTTTTTTTACATGTCCAGTATATAGAACTGATACATGGGACCTTACTTTAGGAGACTTCCTTAGTATCTTGGCACCACATCAGGATCCATACTGTTTAACACTCCCAGACTCTAGGTTGAAAAGATATTTTTTATGAAAAGTCTTTTCCAATAGACTTGCTTAGTATATTGGCACCTCATCAGGACCCAAACTGATTGATGCCTTTGACAAAGTTTGAAAAAAATATTTTTTAAGAAAATTCTAATTTTAGAAATGTAGTGCTCAGACAAACTGCAGACCAAGTATTGGTAAGATGTATTTATCAAACACTATGCCCCTTTATGTGACCCATGTCCTCTAACTGACTTTGACCTTTGCCTAACATGACCAATGTTGTAATTTGCTCTTGAGCTATTTGAGAGTGGTACAAAAACCCATTATGAAAATCTGTATCATAATTATGTAGTTCCAAAATTATGGCCAAGGTTAAAGTTGCAGACAGACAGACAGACAAACCAACAAACTCTTTGACAGACAAACTGACAAAAAACAATAACCTCCCCTTTTCAATCTCAGCTAGGAGCACAATAATTTCTAGCCTCCGAAAGAGTTCAACCCTTTTCTCTAACAGGCTTTTGTAGATTCTCCATGATTTGACAATGCATTCTGTCATGTAACATACACACACTCCGCTCTGCATTTGTACCATTTTTTTTCTCCAAACAAAACTGAGATTTTGTCTGTAAAAAACATTATTATAAAATATTCCTCAGGAGAGAAAACAATGGTGAGAATATCATATTTGCAAGCATACTGCAAACCTGTTCTCCAGTTGTTGTGCAAACAAGACTTCATTTTTAAAACCCTCATATTTTTGTACCAAAAAAAGGGAAATTTCCACAAAAAGGTACCTAACTACCTTCCCATTTATCCCCTGTGAAAATACAGCTTCAATAATTGCAACCGACCTGCAAAAAAAAAACCTCCAAAATTTGATTATTTCTACTTCAAATTATCGCCTAAACAATGCTTTATTTTCAGAGTCCTCATTTTTCAGCAAGGAGTTAGGGCTTTTTCAGGAGTTTTGATTAATTTCATGCATGTGAAAAAGAGTGAAAGAAAATCATATTTATAAGTAATTCATGAATGGGTTTTGTTTAACATTTTGTATGTTAATAGCAAAACAGTTATCATTTTGGCAAACAGTTTGGATCCCAACTATTTGACACTGACATTTTTTTAAATTTAATAATCACTGTAGATGAAAATTTTACATAAAGTTGAAAGAGTCAAATAATCATGGATTTATTTTTCTCAGGGAAGCAAAATTACCATCAGAAATATTCCTATTTAATTTTGTCCTGTTTTATAAGCTACCACAAATCCTGTCTTTAACAACATCAGTGAGTCATCTTTCATGAGGCTGGAATAGTATAATTTCCATTGGAATTATACTGTGCAGTTTTAAAGTCTAAATTTGCATTAAAGTACTGTCAAAATAGTAATGGGCACCCTTTTTAAAGAATGAGTCATAGATATTTTCCAACTCTTCAGCCAATAGCTTATTTTCAGTACTAAAGACCGATGTTTGATTAAAGCAAGTTAAAGTAAAGCAGAATGCTCCTTAGCCTGCTTTAAGCTACGATCTGCAAATATACAGAAAATATCTCTTATATAGTGCACAACTTTATGCATTACTGTAAAATGGAACTTACTTTCATCAGTGGAGGAATAAATATGCATTACTGTAAAATGGAACTTACTTTCATCAGTGGAGGAATAAATTCAAGAGGTAAAAAAGTGTACTGATGAAGTAATGGGTTAACTAAGATATCAGCCCTTTTGAAAGGCAATAATGGTTCAATTTAACCCATCTCCATCTTAATATTTGTACATAAAACATCACCCACTATGAACATCTAACATCTTAACTATTACATATGGTATTAACTCTTTGAACCCTAGTCACGCATATTTGCGTCATTTGCAAACAGCATAACTGTGAGGAGTACACTTGTTCTATGCAAACAGTGTAGACCCTGATCAGAGGGCTCCTTAAGGAGCCCTCTGATCAGGGTCTACACTGTTTGTCATTTTGACATACATGTATATTGTAAAAATCAACCCTAAAAAGTCAAAAATGGACTAGACTAAGTTGAAAACTAGAATTGTCCATTTGAAGTTTCAGGGAAGAAAGGGTTAAAGGGGGTAACAAACATTTTTGCAAGGCAAGAATGGAAAGGATGTCAGACAGATCCCTGAACATAGGTGACCACTTAAAGCAGTTTGACCACTTAAAGCAGGATGAAAGTAAAGTAGAATGCACCTTCAGGTGCATTCTGCTTTACTTTCAGCCTGCCTGCTTTAACCTACCATCTGCTAGGATAAAGATAAATACTTGGGGTAATGGGTTAATCTTTCTTCCCTCCATAGAGGTATCCAAAGTTTTTCCCTAGAATTTCATCATGTTAACACATGTTTGACAATAAACATCTAGCACAATCTGTTTAGCCATTTCCTATTATCTAATACTATTGGATTCAGTGCACTGATTTGTCTAAGTTGGCAAATAAAGCAGATACTTAATTACAAGCACTGACATGCAGATGGTGCATAATGGCACAAAAAGAAAATTACTGTCTTAGGCGAATAGCATTTGGATTTGATTATAGTCAAACCAAAACTCCATAGAAACATCACTGAATTGCACATATTCTTGTTCTTTGGTCACATCAATTGTTTTTATATTTTTGTTGTGTTTTGGGTTTTTTCTAGTTTTGTTTTCTTAAATTGTACTGTACAATTTTGTATCTACACTTTGAGAGTAGCAAATACATTTGTATACTTTTAAGCATTATGTTAGCATTTGAAATTTATTTATTCTCATTTTATAGCAAATTTAATCGCAATTCTAAAGTTTGGAGCGGAAGATACCTTGGTCCTGATTAATGAACCATAGAAATTGTTTCTACATCTTGATAGGTTGCTGCCAAAAACCCAATTGGTCTTTACCGCTTTTGCTTTACTTTCAGTCGGTTTATGGTCTCAACGTACCAATGCCTCAACGTACCAGTCTCAATGTACCATTTTTCTAGACTGAACGTACCACTATATAAAATTTATAGAAAATTATACAATAATTTTTAATAAAGAAATGGTTTATAATTATCCCCAATCTAATTTGATTGATTTATGATATTTGTAGTTAAAAAATCCACACCTGATTGTAGAAAAAAACAAAGCAGGATACGTACATGTTGTATCTTTTTAAACTCATTGCATGCTGGGGATGAAATTTTGACAACTTTTACAAAAGTGTAACTGTGTTATTGCAGATGAGAAGTCAACACAGCCTTATAGTAGGGTATATAAGTTTTTCTAGTCAATGTTCAATTATAGTTGTAATATTTTATTTTTTTTAAAATGGTACGTTCAGACTGAAAATGGTACATTGATGCAATGGTACATTAATGAAATGGTACGTTAAGACTAGCTACCCTTTCAGTCTATTTTGATATACCATCTGCTAGGATATAGAAACTAGTTCTTATTGTGCACATACATAAATGTATAATAGTGCACTATTTGAAAGTATATATAATTAATTAAGTCTGGGACTACAAAATGTGCATGTGAGATAATGTGCTGAAAACTGGGAATTGTTTTAAAGTTAAAGGGGCCTATAACTCTGTCAAATGATAGTTGATCGGAAACCAAATCAAACTTGAACTGTGTTCTATCATGATGTCGCTGTAAACAAAATTTCAATTCAAAATGTCAATGTATGACTGAGATAACGAGTGGAAACAATTAATTAATAGAAATGTTCTAACTACAAGGGGCATAACTTTGCCAAGAATGATTTGAATGGGACTTGGTTCAAATTTGGTCGAATTGGCGTAATCTCATGATATATCCTGAATTTCAATTCAAAATATTATTGCATAACTGAAATATTGAGTGAAAACCATGAATTATAAGAAATTTTCTAATTCAAAGATGACCTTGGTATTTCCACCATGCATCAGATTCTATATATCAAATTTGTGTGCAACATGTGCATCTATGGCAGAGATAATGAACAGAATGAGAATAATGATTGATGGGTTCAAGCAGTCGCTTGCCACAGTTCGGTGTAGGAGATTGGTACTTTAGGCTATGGAGGAAAGGGTAGTATGTTCATCAAAGCCAAATACAAGATAAAGAGTACCTATTAACTAGGAGGACTAATGACCCTATTAAGCTACCATAAAAGTACAGTGAACATAATTATAATGGTGGCTACTTCTACTGTTACACAATATCAACCCTTTCTGTGTCAAGAATTGGGGACCAGTAAATAAGTGGCCACTCAAAGTTAACAAGTTTCATGATGTATCAACTACTTAAACCCAAACGCTTTTTACACCTCTAATTTATTCCAAGTTCCACTTTTTACAGTTTCGAATATGTACCATAAGAAATATTTTCTTTATCCTAGTAGATATATAATATATAGCTTAAAGCAAGCTGAAAATAAAGCAGAATGCGCCTTAAGGCGCATTCTGCTTTACTTTCAACATGCTTTAAGTGGTCACCTTTATTCAATACTAGAAACATGCTATGGGGCAATGGGTTAAGGGGCATTCTGCTTTATTTTCAACATGCTTTAAGTGGTCACCTATATTCAATACTAGAAACAGACTTTGGGGTAATATTTATATGGGGTCATTTACTATCAACTACCATTTACCTCCAGTTCAGATCAAATTCAGACTCTATCTCCTCTCACTATTCACTAACATTTACAAGTGTTTTGGACCCAGATCAGACACAGTATAACTCCTTTTCTTATTTAATATTCTTTAATCTATCACTTTTCAAATTAAAACACTTCAATAATACATCTATATAAAGACAACTATTTTCAAAATGGGCAATATTTAGGAATACCACGAACTAATTGCCTGTTTAGGCCTAAGATGGATCCTTGGAACATTTTTGCCTCTGGCTATAGTGAACTTCTGTGACCAGAGGTGTTGTAACCCTTTTAGTGTGGGGAACCGAGTTTGGGAACCAAGATGGTCGACCTTTGCGAACAGTTTTTATCCTGATCAGACGCTGAGTTACTCAGCGTCTGATCAGGATCAAAACTGTTTGACACTCATCGTAAAGTTAACTTCAGCTAACATAGATATAACAAGTGAGTTTACAACCATGGTCGATGACTGTGTTTTAAGGAGGTGGTATTATGACAGTACAAGGGTAAAACATTCTGTGGTTCTTTCATTTGACAAAGAAACTCCTGTCATTTGATTGCTTAAACTTCCTCAAATAAAACACTGTAATAGCATTAAATACCGGCCTTTGGCTGGAGATCCTGTCTGCGGTAAATTTCAAACAACACAAAAAGCAAGAATATAGCCGTAGGCAGGAATCTGATTGCATTTTTCTGTGAACAAGTTCGTCACATTAACTCGGGATTCTGCTTAGTGCAAATTGACCGGCATTTGCAACCAGTTTGGATCCTAATTATAAAGTATTTAAGACTATTTCCTATCAGTTTTTAAATAATGTGAAGTTTTTGTTTATGATTATGCAATTAAAGATACACAAACAGACTTAGTTTTGAGAATATTTTTGTATGAGATATTTTGAGTGAACAATATTTAAGCATGTTTAGGGTTTAATGTTTGGGCGATTGACAATACAGATGCCATTTTGTTAGTTTTTTCATTGTTCTGTGGTCGTCAGTATGATTTAAGGTGTAATTAACATCTCAAGAACAATTGATACAACTAGCAGTGTAACCTTTACAAAACATCAAGACTCAGGGCTCCAGATAAGAGGAGTATTATTTTTAAAAAAAATTTCAGGCCTTGTAAATGAAGATCCTCGTTTATTTTCCCCGTCATAGGTCTGGTCATAGGTGTGTTGGGGTCGGGGAACCATCCTCCTACACATCTTACAAAATTGTGCATTTCATAATTGCATACCTATTCTTACATTGACTATAAGGTCTAAACTAAGTAGATGCAGGGCCCTCTGTACCCCCCATCCCCCCCTATCCGAAAAATTGTAGACCTACTTAGCAATGAAGTTCAATATGTTAGCTTTCGAATGGTACTTGTTGGATGACTTACAGTGTCCATTTATGGCAATGAGGGCTTACTGATTATCTCCCCCTTTTTAGATTCATTGAAATGCGAGTATGTGCTTATAAATGTCATTTCTGCACAACAGCATGTGTTGCTGTTAATTTTTTTTATGTAAAATGAACTATATATAGTCTTACATCTTACAAACATCCTTTTTCACATAATCTAACATTTCAAAATGGCCGCACAAAATGACCATTTTATCATTTTACAAATGATTTAAGACTGGTCAACTGGTCCTCGCCTGTAAACATAGGTTTCTATATACCAAAATGTTCGTATAACCCTGTAGATATTGGATCCGGTTGATGCATTTGACAAAGCCGTGGGACAACATCACAATCCAAGATGGCGTCCAAGATGGCCGCCAAAATTACAGAAAATCACTTAGGTCTTAGTTGTGGGTACAAGTATCGAAACAAATAAACTAAATTTGCCTCAAATGTATTCGAAACACATCAATTAAGTATTTTGAACAAATAGTTTATAAATAATGGCATTTAAAATCAAGAAATCTTTCAAAATGGCCGCCCAAAAAGCAAATTTTGCGTTTTTTTCTCATGATAATGCAATTTTAACTGATGAAGAACTAGAGATATCTTGTTTATGGCACTGGTTTCTTTATACTAAAATGTCTGTCTTAGTCTGTTAGCTATGGAACCAGTTGTTGCAGTAAATAAAACTTTGGTTAAAGTAGGCTATTCATGATTGTTTCCAAGATGGCATCAATTAGATATATGCACTACATATACAAGTGGACATTTTCATATATAGAAATACCTGAGCTCGTTTATTCAATTTTTTGATAGAAATGGTGCACTTGGTGAAGCAAGCAACATATTTGACACAAATACTTCTATGGTCTCTATTTTTCAAAAATTTCGCCTACCACCTGAAACATCCAATATGGCGACCACTTTTTAAGACGGCCGCCATGTGAAGTCAATGTCAGAATTTCAAGGTGTTATAAAGGTGTAATTCCACATTTCATGTACACAGTGTGCCTAATATCCTTTGAATCATATTTAAAATTGAACTGGAACACTTTTTATTGAAAATTGTCGCGATTTGATGATCTTGAAAAAGGTTTGTGCATTGATCAATAGGTTTGGTGGTGTTCATACGAAACTCTCATTTTTCACTGCCCCACTAATGATATAATTATTATGCATAAAACATGCATTTATGTTCTATTCATTCAGATACAAATATCAGAATGGACTACAAACGGTCCCAAAGTCAAAAAATTAAATTGCTGTATACTCAAACAACTAAAAATAACCTAATACCCAAAATAATTCCTTCACTCAAAACCGAATATAGAACAACTTCAAATAATACTAACTTTATCTTTCTTGTTACAAATTGTTAGAAATAATATACATGTATATGTAAGTCTTTATTAATAAGGGTTTTAAAAACAGCACATGTTTGTCAACACAGACCCAGGGCACACTGGTGACATCACTGCCGCGAAACTCAGCATGGGGTCCAGAGTCAGCTAATTGTCAGTGTTCAATTATTGTAATATAAATGTAAGTGTCCCAAATGTTATCTAATCATCATTATTATCATCATCATCATCCAGTTTAGTTTAACCATGCCATTGATCAATCCTTCTTATAAGGGTGATGTGTGACCGATGGTTGTCAGTGGGCGGCCGCCATTCGAGCAATATCTGTGGGGAATTCTTAACTCAAGCAGCTGGGGCCAGCCCTTTCCCTTTTTAGTCACCGGTCAGCATGCTTTCAATTAACTGTTTTAACTTAGGGGCCTGCTCCCGGTCTGGGAGCAGCCAGATTCACTCAAGTCCATGATTGCAGTTCAAGCTTTTATTCAAGTCCAAATTATACTTCTAATAATATCCAAGTAAGATGACAAACATCTAAAGACTAACACCAAGTTCTATAAAGAAGACTGTTCCCTAATTCAAAGTTACAAGAAGACCTGGTTCTATCCTAAAGTATCTCAAAAGTCAAGTGTTTCTATATTATTCTAATATCAAGTTACAACATAGATTTCTTAGGGGCAGGACTAGATCATTATCCTGACCAATCAGAATCTATAAGTAATCAAGACTTTTTAACCAATGAAAAAGTTTATACCAATTATCTTAAATTCTTAATTAACATATCTAGATCTTATCTGGGATGAAATGGCAGTTGTCCAGTTTGATTATTATCATCACTAAAATAAACATGTGACAGGTAAGCCAATTAATGCTGGGTTCCTATCAGACGACTGAAAGCCATAGTCCTTAGTGACAGGTTTACAATCTAAGCTGATTATTGATAAGATGCATATCTAGGCAACCGTGCTTATCTCAACAGAAACCAAGAAATGACTAACTTAAAATATTCTGAAATTATTGAAAATAGAATTTACCATTAAAACTTAATTTTCATTAGGAAATATTATGCAATAATTTAAATGCGCAAAATGCATTTAAATTACTCTGTTACACTTTACCTCCCCTTGGAAAAATGATTGTCCTCAATCATAATAAGTATTTAAGGTAAGCAAAAAAAATTCAGCGGTATGGTTATATATTTTTTTTGTAACAAATAACAGTTGTAAACACACTCAAACACAAACTATAATGCACGTCTGCAATATGTTTGCAATCACTCATTTCAAATACATGCACACATTATTAGTATTTATTTCCTATTTATATCATTACTGATATAAATAAACAATTCATGTAAATGACAATATAAAATTAACAAGAGATCTCTTCCTACTAGTTCGCATAACGATTATGAAAAATGACATTTAATTTTGTTTTTAACTTCTATATTAATGACTTATATCAAATATATTGAATTTGCTATGTAAGCAAACTTTACTCAATACCTCGAACATTAAATGTAACAACAGTCTCAATGAACTGATGCATTCATAATCATATACTTACAAGTAATAAATATTTGGTTTTTGGCTTTATTCTTATCCTATAATGTAACTGTACGATAATAAGCCATACAGGTGGTTCCATTTAACCACTACTGTATTATATGTATATATGCAAATGCTACTTTATTTTTGTAGATAGATCTCAGAAATCGTATTAAACTTACACTTTATTCTATCTACTACAAAATACCCTCCGTCAGGAATTACACTATATCACCTTTACGGATAAATCCTTACATTTAACTGTTAGTGTGAACTGACTTTAAAAACATTCAAAAACTTTGTACACTGCTCAGCCACATTGAATGTAGTAAACATTGGCGAACCAGATGTTCCCAATTTAAATACTATACATGCTATGACCAAATTCTTAGCATGTAATCTAAAATGTAACTTTTTGTTCCAATTGAACAGACTAATTAGTAAACTCTTTAATGCCCAGTTGCATTAAATAACGCATACTTTTCAATGCCCAATTGCATTAATTAATGCACAATCATAAAATTGTATCAAATATCCAATGTACCTATACATTTCTCTATAATATGTACATGTACTTCTAATCTTTGATATGAGTTAAGACTTTTCCACTGCTTATAACAAGTCTCATTGAACAAATGTGATTTAAAGCTTATTAATAAATCAATGTATTAGCTGAATGGACATTCAATATATCTTTACTATTTAGTACCAAATTAAGAGATATGGTACTGTCACATAATATCACATTTATATCAAAACTAAATCTGTATATTATCTGTTCTACAGTCTGTATACCACAATGTATATATTCACTCAAGTCCATGATTGCAGTTCAAGCTTTTATTCAAGTCCAAATTATACTTCTAATAATATCCAAGTAAGATGACAAACATCTAAAGACTAACACCAAGTTCTATAAAGAAGACTGTTCCCTAATTCAAAGTTACAAGAAGAGCAGCCAGATTCACTCAAGTCCATGATTGCAGTTCAAGCTTTTATTCAAGTCCAAATTATACTTCTAATAATATCCAAGTAAGATGACAAACATCTAAAGACTAACACCAAGTTCTATAAAGAAGACTGTTCCCTAATTCAAAGTTACAAGAAGACCTGGTTCTATCCTAAAGTATCTCAAAAGTCAAGTGTTTCTATATTATTCTAATATCAAGTTACAACATAGATTTCTTAGGGGCAGGACTAGATCATTATCCTGACCAATCAGAATCTATAAGTAATCAAGACTTTTTAACCAATGAAAAAGTTTATACCAATTATCTTAAATTCTTAATTAACATATCTAGATCTTATCTGGGATGAAATGGCAGTTGTCCAGTTTGATTATTATCATCACTAAAATAAACATGTGACAGGTAAGCCAATTAATGCTGGGTTCCTATCAGACGACTGAAAGCCATAGTCCTTAGTGACAGGTTTACAATCTAAGCTGATTATTGATAAGATGCATATCTAGGCAACCGTGCTTATCTCAACAGAAACCAAGAAATGACTAACTTAAAATATTCTGAAATTATTGAAAATAGAATTTACCATTAAAACTTAATTTTCATTAGGAAATATTATGCAATAATTTAAATGCGCAAAATGCATTTAAATTACTCTGTTACAGATGCCTGCCTGTCCAGTCTGGAACGAAGTCTCCCTCTCCAAGCTTGGCGATTTGTTGGTTTGTGTTTTCCAACCCGAGAGCTTCGTGGTCACGTTTTTACAAGGTCCTCCCAAGATAGCTCTGGTCTGCCTGGACCCCGCTGTGTTGTGATGTTCGTGCATCAGATTTGAGATATCCAGCTAGAGCTTCTCTCTCCATAGCCAAGCTATGTGTGGGTAATAAAAGAAGACTAGTAAATGTTCAAGAAATAGACTAAGTGGAGAAGCAAGGCTGTGAAATGTCGGAAGCACTACCTGGACTACATGCCTTTACTGGCTGTGATACCACTAGTTCCTTTGTTAGGCAAGGCAAACTTAAACCTAAAAAAGTGTTAGAGAAAAGCATTGAGTTCATTCCCGGGCGGGTGTTTCAAAGGATAGGGGATAGTCTTGAGGTGACATGAAGATTTCGGTAAACTAGAAGAGTTTGTTTGTTGTCTGTATGGCAAACCCAAATATTCAGACATAAATAAACTGAGAGTTGACTTATTCAGACAAAAGTTCATGCCGAGCTCTGAAAGCCTGACACATGCAGATAGTATTGACCTGTCTTCTCCCTCCGTGCAGATCGTCCTTAAAGATGCACATCTTGCGAGCAAACTATCAGATATTCATATGGAAGAAATCTCTAGAAGCATTCCCAAATATCCCTGGTCCTAGTGGTCATGGTTGGAAGATTGATGACACAGGTATAGTGTATGATTAGACGGATTGACATACTGGCAAACGATTCTGATGATACCACTGATCCAGTTGATGCCGAAAAAGAGAAAGAAGGAAGATTATGATATTGATGAAGAGGTAGATTGGGATAACTACATCGACATGATATTTGATGATGATTACGAAACCGACAATGAAGACGAAAATGAGTGAACTAAACATAGATGGCTACTGTTTATGGCATATGAAGACCATAATTTATGTACAGATTCACTCATTCACTCACTATCCTAGTTTAGTGTCTGTGTTCCCTTCGTCAGGTGTTCGACGTTGTCTGGCTGTCTTAATACATCTTCTCCAGTGATCATGGTCGTGGGGGTCCACCTTCACCATCTGTCACGGTCTTGCCTGATGGTTTCTCTCCAGGTCTTCTTTGGGCGTCCGGTTTTCTTATGACTGGCCACTTTCAGATCTCTGCATGAGTTGATTGGTCCACTGCTTCTTTCAACATGTCCAAACCAACGTAATCTGTTAGCCCTAAGTATAACCTCCAGCGGTTGGATGGCCAATGTCTCAAGTAAGGTCTCTGACCTAACATGCTGGGTCTGGTCTGGTTTAACATGGCAGATCCATCTGATCATGGCCCTATCGTTCCGACGGAGTCTAGCGAGTGAGGACTGAGAGAGTGCCCAACATTCACTTCCGTACAGCATGACACTTCTGATGCAGCTGTCATAGACTTCTCTCTGGTGGCAACAGGGATGGCTCTAGATGTCAGGATGGGCAGAAGTTCTCTGAATTTTACCCATGCTGTCTTTACCCTAATAGTAGAGCTCAATTCACAGCCTCCACCAGCACTCAGCATATCTCCCAGGTAGCAGAAGGAGTATACCACCTCCAGAGTGTCTTCACCAACTTTCATTTGTTGGCAAGGGTGACCCTCAATTGGTCGAGCAAGTACCTGACACCTTTTACACTTGAAGTCAGGGTCTGGTGTGAGTCTGCAACGTACTCCGGAACATTTTTTGTGTACCCATAGAGTACAATGGTTACACTGTATGTGGTTGCTCCTTACCCCCTTTCTACACACTGCACATGGGTGTTGGCCCTAGTCCTTTAGTGCATGCAGTTCAGGCCCACTGACCATGACTTTTGTCTTTGCGGTGTTGATCCTCAGTCCTTTCGCTTCCATTCCCTCTTTCCAAGCTTTGAGTTTCTCAGCAAGCTCCTCCATGGTTTCAGCTATGACAGCAAGGTCATCAGCATACAAAAGTTCCCAAGGGCAACCGGTGCGGAATTCTCTGGACAGAGCCTCAAGGACAATGATAAACAGCAGCGGGCTGAGCACTGATCCTTGGTGGACACCGACGTTGACGCTGAAATCATCGCTGTAACTGTCATCCACCCGCACTCTGCTTCTTGCATTAGTGTACATACTCTGTACTAGCCAGATAAGCCACTCCTCTTCACCTAGCTTCCTCATTGCCCACCATAGTACCTGCCTGGGGACCCTGTCGAATGCCTTTTCTAGGTCGACGAATGCCAAGTAGAGCCTTCTATCCGCCCCGATGTACTTCTCTTGGATTTGACGAAGTATGAAGATGGCATCTGTCGTTCCTCGCCCTGGTAAAAAGCCAAACTCCATGCCATCAATGTCAATCTGCTGTCTGATGCTGTTGTCCAAGACTCTTTCAATAACCTTCATTGATTGTTCCAGGAGCTTCAGGCCTCTATAGTTGCCTCTTGTCAAAGCGTCACCCTTGCCTTTGTAGCAGTTGCTGATGTAGCTTTCTTCCCAGCTCTCTGGCACACATTCTTCCGTTTGCAAGGTCTGACATGATCTGAGCGCCTGTCTCGCCCGACGCCTTCAGCATTTCAGCAACAATGCCAGAGGGTTCTGTCGCCTTGCCATTCTTCATCTTCTCCAGCGCCTTGCTGATCATTTCAGTGCTGATCTTGATAGGTGGGCCGTGTACAGGAGATTTTTCAAATAGATCTTGTGGATTCCAAGCGAACTCAACGTTTAGTAGCCTTTGGTAATGCTGCTTCCAGGCTCTTTGTTTGCTCTTATTGTCAAGAGAGAGTTGCCCTTCATCATCTTTGATGCACTTTTCACCCACAACATCCTGGTTCTCTTTTCTCATTTGTTTGGCGATACGGAAAATATCATTGTTCTTTGGCTCAAGGTGACCAAACTTTGATATTGCAGCCTCTTGCTTTGCTGAGAACACATCCTTCTTGGCAGATCTTTTAGCCTGTGAGTACTCCTCTCTACTACCTCCTTTCTTCCATGCTTTGAAGCATCTTCTCTTGTATTCTCCTTGATTGAATCGTTCACTGCCTCATCCCACCACCAAGTCTCTTTCCTCCATTGGCGCTTCTTCGTCAGCCCCCACACAGTGTTGGCACTGCTCAGAAGGCCTTCTTTCAGCTGTTGCCAACATCCCCTAACACCATCTTCCTGGTATTTATCCATGCTTGCGGTGAAAATGGTGATTAATGGTGCTAATAAAATATTTTAAAGGTAACCAATAGGGAAACTGGTGTTTATTTAAGATATCTTTCAAGATGTTGACTGTTAAATTTCAAAGATAGCGTAGAATGCCGTAGATTGATTAACAAATTAACAATGACAAGCACTCTTTTGAAAACAAAATATAAAAACAATGTGTCAATTGTTTCTTCTAAAGTCTAACAGTAATTTTGTTTGGACCTTTTATGTGCGGTTTTGTGTGTATCTTGTATCAATCTTAAACAGTTTAATGTTATAAGCCTTTTTAAAGACTTACACAATTAAAATACATTGATTTGCATCATTTTTGTGATATTGTTCATCCTAAATTTCAATGCTGTATGTCAATGGCGGCCATGTTGGCCGCCATCTTAGAAAATGGCGGCCATCTTGGATTTTTGGAGTGAGGGGTACTTTACTTTTAGTCGTAAAATATAATATCATGCCCTTGTCCTCTTATGACTATTTCAATTATCCTTAAACATATTTTAATACCTCTTATCATGTGGTATATTTTATTTCGTGATTAAGCAAAAATTGCATGGGCAGATAACTCATGCCCCATAAATCCTTAAAATGGACAGTTTCAAACATCCAACAAGTGCCATTCATTTTCTAACATATTAACCTTCAATACTATATAGGTCACCAATTTTTCGGAGAGGGGTGGAGGGTTTCCATTTTCAGCCCGGCAACTAAAGGTCAAAAACTAAAATCTTTATTTCTGCATTAAACCCTATGGTGTTACTACTCATTAAAATCGTCTCTTCGAGACGATTCTAATGAGTAGTGACACCATAGGATTTGGTGCTGAATAAGAAAGAAGATGTTAAATATGCTAAGTGTACTCCCTCGTATCTGAATCAATCCCTGAAGACTTATATTATACAACTTCTAGTAATTGTTTAACCATTTCTTCCACAGAAGCACTATTTTACCTACATACTCCCCCACAAATGCATAACAAACAAATATCTATTTATGTTGTTAAATACCAGGAAGGCACCATTCTATTACTAGATATGTAATAAAACAGTCTGCAATCTTTCCTGGGAAAATGTTTCTTTCTATTCTTAGCCAATGATTTAGTTTAGATGATAGATGTTGATAATGGGCAGTTTTACATGACTTTTTTGTGAATATTCAAGAAGGGAAGAATTAACATAAAAGTATTAATTGTGGTTATTGTAATGTAATAAAATGACCCCCATAATAGAGCGACCCCCCAGTCGAAATATTTCAGAAAAAGTCATAATATTTCAACCCCCGGTATAATATTTCGACCAGGGGTTCGAAATATTTTTCTTGTTTACTATGTGACCTTGACCTTTGACTTTTACTTTAACCAAAACCCTTAGCCTTGGCTATAACTCTTGCATTATTGCACATGGGCCTTTTATACTTTGCATGTGCCTTCCTTTTGTTGGTACCTTTCCAACTATGCCAAAAGTTTCGCTCTTCTAACCTTGACCTTTGACCTACCTTTTAATAAATCTTTAAATAACCAAATAGGCCCAGGGCTTCAATATTTGGTATGCATTTTCTTGTGTTCAAACCTTTCCAACCATACCAATGGTTTTACCTTGTGACATTGACCTTTGGCCTACTTTTGTAAATAATCATTATGTACATTACTGAACAGGCTGCTGGCTTGGGGCATTTGTGTTTCACAAACACTTCTTGTTTCAAACAGTACTGATTCAGATGAGATGTGGATATGCCTTTTAACACATTTGATTCATTTCTCCATTGAAGGAAATAGTTTTATACAGTAATGAATATATAACATATATCCTAGCAGATGGTAGCTTAAAGCAGGCTGAAAGTAAAGCAGAGTGTGTCTTAAGCTACCATGATCTGCTAGGACGAAGAAATATTTCTTCTGGTACATATTCATGACCATAATTATAAAGTGGAATTATTTTTTCATTATTTTCTTTCTGCGTTCATCTATTAGGCATCATAAACTTGAGATGTCTCAATCATCTGTCCCTGATTGAATGCTCAACACAGGTTTGGTATACAAATATTTACATATTTATGATGTCACACATGTCTTGCAGTCATAGAATTCTATAATATTCCATATTCTGTTACCATGATGACAGTTCCATGGAAACAAGATTGTCAGGGTGATGAAATAGATGTTTTTACTTCACATTGTCTTTATTTGGTGATTCGTCATTCATGTCTTGATAAGTAGTGGTTATGACTTGATTTAATGCTTGTTACAATATATTACTGTCCAGAACATGGCTTGTGGTGTAATTTGTACAAAAGTGCCACTCTCGCAAGGGTTGACTCAGGAAATTAATAGTGGCGCCTGACAAAGATTTCTTCCCCTGCCTATGCCATTTGACGGTGGGTTGAATCAGAGTTATTTAAACTATGCCCCTGTTCCAGAACACACTTGTATTAATTGTACCCTGATTGAAACATGGGGAAATTTGATAAATGGCCCCTTTTCTGTCCCCTTTATTGGATTGTATTGTAGCCTTTTCGGGTCCGGAGTTGATTGATGCTTATTTTGTTTCAGAGGATTTAGTAGGGGTATGCTTCAACAATGAAGGAATCAATTAAAAGGGGGATAGAGAGAGTAATTGAAAGAATGTCCTTTTTCTGCTACTTCCAACAGAAATCTTGACACAAATCAATCAGATTATCAAATACAGCCAAACCTGTATTAATTTTAACCCATAACTCATAGAAGCGCCTTTTAACGCATTAAGTTTATTCCATCACTGAAGAAAACAGTTCCAATTAATACAGTCATAAATATGTATCATACAAAATATTTTCTATATTCTAGCAGATGATAGCTTAAAGCAGGTTGAAAGTAAAGCAGAATGCGCTTAAGGCGCATTCTGCTTTACTTTCAACCTGCTTTAAGTGGACACCTATATTCAATGCTAAAGACTCACTATGTGGGAAAGGGTTACAAACAGCCGTTATAAATGGTGAATTGACAGTCCTTCAAAAATGTGACAGCTTAATGCAGGACAAAAGTAATGCACAAAGCTTTCTGCATTACTCTTGTCCTGTATTCAGCAGCAACCTGTCCTAAGAAATGAACTTGCTCCTTTAATAAATGGCTGCTTAAAACAGGTTTTACTGTACTGCCTAGCCTATGTCCAATAAATACATCAACAGAAGAGGTTTGGTAAATCTTTGATTGCTTTCTGCATTACTGTCATTTTTGCACCAAGCTAACATTTCTCTTTATAGATCAGCATACTTACTTTTTTCATTGAATTGTTAAATATTTGAGTTTGTGATATCTCAGAACAAGGTAAAACTTTAAAGCACTATCAGAGACGTGCCTGAAGGTCTCCTACAGACAGCATAGCTGCTTGAAAAAGTACAAGTTCTACTTAATAAAATGCCATCCTTTAATTGTAGTGTTAAAGAATACAAGACAAGATGTTATAATCTAGTATACATTATATCATACACTGAGTAAAAGGGTTTATGACAAGTTCAAGATGCATGTCTGCCTTCAAATCACTACAATATGGTCACAACTTTCATGTTCCATTCAGTAACAAATTGAAACACTTCTTGGAACAATACTTGCCTTGTAGTTCAAGACCCAAGAAAGTACAATTAAACCTGCATTAAGCTGCCACTCAACTCAAGATGAGCTGACAGCTTAATGCAGATCAAAAGAAATGCAGAAAGCTCTGGTAGGAGCTTTCTGCATTACTTTTATCTTGCATTGAGCAATTACCTTTATTAAGTGACTATCATGCTTATTTATTAAATGGCTATTGTTTACTAGGTTTTATTGTTTTCATCATGATAGAAGCACCTAATCAAGTCGAGTCACCAAAAAACAGGGCCTGGCGTAATGTCCCCGCCGGCTGTTGATGTTTTGTGCCAAAGTGTTTCACTGATCATATGGGTCAAGTCATTGCCTTCGAACCTGCAAATTGAGATGTATTACGTGTGAGCTAACATCGGTGACAAAAGGACTCCAGTCCACGATTGTTTAACCCTTTCTATGGTAAATTTTTCAAATGGAATGTTTTGAAAAATAACCTGCTTATTATCAGTTTTAGCGATATTTCTGAAAATATATTTCAGAATAATTAAATGTAAAACAAACAGTGCAGACCCTGATCAGAGGGCTCCTTAAGGAGCCCTCTGATCAGGGTCTGCACTGCTTGCAAAATATTCATGCACTGGTTTCCAGCACAGAAAGGGTTTATCAGCCCGGTGATGATACAAAATAATAGTGTTAAATACGGGTCCTTGGTTGAAAGGTTCCCGAGGATGGGGCTTGGGCTAATATCGTGTGACAAGAAAAGCGACAATACAGCCTACAGCTATACTATGATTGTCTAAAGTTGTTTGCTGGCTGTGATTTTACATTTCTTTCTAATTGAGATTAGCACATCTCTGAGATAATGACAGTTATCTCATGTTTAACAGCACGATATCTAAAATAACGGATAAAATTGATTTTTCTGATATTGTAAAGGGTGTTGACCCAGATCATCTTCTATATCTGAAATGGTATTAACCTGAGGCCCGATGCCAATTAGTAGTATCGTGAATAGACTGTAAAAGCAAATTGTCTTCTACAAAATGCAAATGTGCAGATCCAAATTAGATGCCTAGTTTCCAGTGTTATCCTGGGGCAGGTATTCCAAAATGTTGTACGACAAAAATGGTCGTAAGTCAGATTCTAAAATTCTCAATTAATATCTATATCTCCATCTAATTCTATCTTGTGACGTTTTAAGGTCTTGACACATGCAAGACACACACCAACTATGAAAGCCATAGGCCCAGTAGTGCAAAAGTTATAGACAATATCAAGGTTTTGTGATACAGACAGACGACCAAATAGACAGGGCAAAAACTATAAACATGTACCCCCAAATCACAGATTCTGCGGGGATAAAAATAGTAATAGTGACACACAAAAGAATGGCAAACAAGGACAAAACTACAGTTATAATCCCCTACCACTTCTAACAATACTCAAAGAGAAGATGCATTTGATGATATAAAACATTTACCACTTAAAGCAGAATAAAAGTAAAGCAGAAAGCTCCTTTAGGAGCTTTCTGCTTTACTTATAGCCTGCTTTAAGCTTCACTTCACTTAAACAATACATCAACAATTTCCTTGAGCTGTTATATATTGTTGAGGTGTTACTGTAGATTTCAATTAAGGGTATATAAGTTATAGCTAAAAAAGCTTATTTCTAATCCATGTTTGATTCCAAATCAATAGTCCTGATGGGCAGATTCAGATGTCTGGAGCCAGATTAACAAAGTCGTAAAATTCCAAGTCAACACTAATGTATATATTAACCCTCATTCACGTAAGCATAACTTTACTTCCCATTTGCAAAAAGTTTGAATTCTGATCAGATGCCAAGTAACTTGGCATCTGATCAGAATTCAAACTTTTTGACACTTATATGGATATTTCGTCAGTCGAAAAGTTCATTAAAAGCTGAATATGAAATGCCTTACAAATATTAATTTTCTAACAGAAAAGAGTTTTTAGAATAAGGGTTGAATTGAAGCTTAGAATGGTGAAACAAGAATTTACTTAGTAATGTTCGTGATTGCTTTCCCCATAGACCTTTCTTAGAACAAGAACAAAGTTTAAAAAGTGTTTTTAGTTGAAGGTAAACCCTTGTGAATACAGAGAATAAATTACTTAGACATTTGCCAACAGTTTAGATCCAGAACTGTCATTGATTAACTTGGCATCTGATCAGGATCCAAACAGTTTGCAACTCAGACTGTAGATCTCTAAATAGAGAGAAGAAATTGACAATTTTAGAGTTGTTTAGATAGATAACTTTGAGCAGACACTATATTTTCAGTGTTCAATGATTTAAGTAGTTCAGACATCGGTTCATTAGTAAAGCATCGTATTATATTCAATATAGTTTTTGTGTACAGTAAACCCTATCTATTACAACCCTAAAGTGTATAAATTAGTATGTGTTTAAGACAGGTGACTGCTTAAAGCAAGGTAACAGTAAAACAAAAGGTTCCTGTTAACATAGACATACTATACCATTCCCTGTCTCTGTAAACATAGACATATACCATTCACTGTCTCTGTATACACATACATATACCATTCCCTGTCTCTGTAAACATAGACATATACCATTCCCTGTCTCTGTAAACATAGACATATTATACATTCTCTGTCTCTGTAAACATAGACATATACCATTCCCTATCTCTGTAAACATAGACATATTATACATTCTCTGTCTCTGTAAACATAGACATATACCATTCCCTATCTCTGTAAACATAGACATATTATACATTCTCTGTCTCTGTAAACATAGACATATACCATTCACTATCTCTGTATACACATACATATACCATTCCCTGTCTCTGTAAACAAAGACATATACCATTCCCTGTCTCTGTAAACATAGACATATACCATTCCCTATCTCTGTAAACATAGACATATACCATTCCCTATCTCTGTAAACATAGACATATACCATTCCCTGTCTCTGTAAACATAGACATATACCATTCCCTGTCTCTGTAAACATAGACATATACCATTCCCTGTATCTGTAAACATAGACATATACCATTCCCTGTATCTGTAAACATAGACATATACCATTCCCTATCTCTGTAAACATAGACATATACCATTCCCTGTCTCTGTAAACATAGACATATACCATTCCCTGTCTCTGTATACACATACATATACCATTCCCTGTCTCTGTATACACAGACATATACCATTCACTGTCTCTGTATACATAGACATATACCATTCCCTGTCTCTGTATACACATACATATACCATTCCCTGTCTCTGTATACACATACATATACCATTCCCTGTCTCTGTAACATCTACATATACCATTCCCTGTATCTGTAAACATCTACATATACCATTCCCTGTCTCTGTATACACAGACATATACCATTCACTGTCTCTGTATACACATACATATACCATTCCCTGTCTCTGTAAACATCTACATATACCATTCCCTGTATCTGTAAACATCTACATATACCATTCCCTGTCTCTGTATACACAGACATATACCATTCACTGTCTCTGTATACACATACATATACCATTCCCTGTCTCTGTATACACATACATATACCATTCACTGTCTCTGTATACATAGACATATACCATTCACTGTCTCTGTATACACATACATATACCATTCCCTGTCTCTGTATACACATACATATACCATTCCCTGTCTCTGTAAACATCTACATATACCATTCCCTGTATCTGTAAACATCTACATATACCATTCCCTGTCTCTGTATACACAGACATATACCATTCACTGTCTCTGTATACACATACATATACCATTCCCTGTCTCTGTATACACATACATATACCATTCACTGTCTCTGTATACATAGACATATACCATTCACTGTCTCTGTATACACATACATATACCATTCCCTGTCTCTGTATACACATACATATACCATTCACTGTCTCTGTATACATAGACATATACCATTCCCTGTCTCTGTATACACATACATATACCATTCACTGTCTCTGTATACATAGACATATACCATCCCCTGTCTCTGTATACACATACATATACCATTCACTGTCTCTGTATACATAGACATATACCATTCCCTGTCTCTGTATACACATACATATACCATTCCCTGTCTCTGTATACATAGACATATACCATTCACTGTCTCTGTATACACATACATATACCATTCACTGTCTCTGTATACATAGACATATACCATTCCCTGTCTCTGTATACATAAACATATACCATCCCCTGTCTCTGTATACACATACATATACCATTCACTGTCTCTGTATACATAGACATATACCATTCCCTGTCTCTCTATACACATACATATACCATTCACTGTCTCTGTATACATAGACATATACCATTCCCTGTCTCTGTATACACATACATATACCATTCCCTGTCTCTGTATACACATACATATACCATTCACTGTCTCTGTATACATAGACATATACCATTCACTGTCTCTGTAAACACAGACATATACCATTCCCTGTCTCTGTATACACATACATATACCATTCCCTGTCTCTGTTTATATAGTCATAGACCATTCCCTATCTCTGTAAACACAGACATATACCATTCCCTGTATCTGTAAACATCGACATAGACCATTCCCTATCTCTGTATACACAGACATATACCATTCCCTGTATCTGTAAACATCGACATAGACCATTCCCTGTCTCTGTAAACACAGACATATACCATTCCCTGTATCTGTAAACATCGACATATACCTATAACCTGTCTCTGTAAACATAGACATATACCATTCGCTGTCTCTGTAAATATAGTCATAATACAGTTCTCTATCTTTGTTAATAGTTTATATGTTTGGTTGATTTTTGGTTTTAAAAAATTACTACATAGATAGATATTGTTGTGATGCTGAAAGACAGGTATTTGGATACAGAAGACTTCTCTATGGGTTCTCTGGTATCTTGAGTATTGACACTTGTCAATGATTCTTTATCAGTACAGTGAAGGACTAACAATAAGATGCATTCCTAGTGTTGCTTCTCTTAACCCATTACCCTATAACTAAGCTGTTTAACACCATGAATGTATTTCTCCCAGATGAAAACAGTTCTACTTTATACAGTTATGAATATGTATCATAAGAAACATTTTGTATATCCTAGACAAATGGTACATAGCTTAAAGCAGGCTGAAAGTAAAGTAGAATGTGTCTTAAGGCACATTCTGCTTTACTTTCAACCAGCTTTAAGTGGTCACCTATCATCAAATATAGAAACAGGCTATGGAGGAATGGGATAACACAGATGTAGTTTAACTTTGTTCATCCAAAAGTTCTAGAAAACATTCTGCCTAGAACCTTTTTAGCCTTTTGGCTCTTTTCATTCGTGACAATTGTCTGCCAATACTGTAAGAATTTCTTAAAATATCTTCTCAAAATAAGAGCATTGCATCACAGTTTTCATCCTGATGAGATTCTAAGCTATCAAGTTAATTGGCCTCTTAAACATTTGTAGAGGCAATTAGGATTTGTTACAGAGTTACATGCTTACAGAGTCAGGTAACAATATATGTTAAATGCCATCCTTATTTGATAACTCATAGTCACAGTTTGTGTCTTAGTTTTTCTTGTGCCATACCTACATTTATATACACTAACACTACTACAAGGGAGATAACTCTAACACAGTCGGTATTAAGATACACCATCATTATTCTTTATTAGTCCAATAATAGATCAATGAGTCATAAGAAATATAGTAGCTAAGACTGTTGGGATGATTTTAGTTAGAGAAAACTCCTTTGTAAATTGTTTTGATCCTCCTCATAATGTTATCTGACTTAACCCATTAATCGATAGATATGACTTTTTATGTCTTTTAAATTTAATCCTCCATTGAAGAAAATAATTCCACTTTATACAGGCATAACTATGCATCATAAGAATTGTTTGTCTTCCGAGATGGTAGTAAAGCATGAGGTTAATCCTTTACCCCATAGGCAGGTGTTTCTAGTTTTGAAGATTGGTGAACACTTAAAGCAGGCTGAAAGTAAAACAGAATGTGCCTTAAGGCACATTCTGCTTTACTTTCAACCTGCTTTAAGCTACCATCTGCTAGGATATAGAATATATTTCTTATGGAATATATTTATGACTATAAATTGGAACTATTTTCTACAGTAGATGAATAATTAAATGCGATAAAAGACGTTTCTATGGGGGGAAAGGGTTAATGCACAAATTTGAAGAAATGTTAAATCAAAATGTTACAGCTAAATCGTAACAACACTGCCTCAGCCTGCTTAATCTTGCAGAGCTCCTGATAAAAGAGAGTAAACTGAACAAATCTAACATTTTCTCACACTGTCAGTACCAAAGTCTATGGTGTAACTACTCTTTAGAATTGTCTCCTAGAGACGATTCTAATGAGTAGTAACACCATAGGGTTTAATGCAGAGATAAGGATTTTAGTTATTGAAATACTAGCTAATGCGCTCCCCTTATCTCGAGCCCTGATCTTGCTTTCTCTCTTTGATCTCTGAAATATAATATTAAAGTTAAATTTTTCATTTTTCTATTCTGGTCACGTTAACCCTTTACCCCCAAAATATGCCTTTTTACACCTTTTATTTTATTCATCCACTGGAGAAAATAGTTCAAACAAATGTAGTCATGAAAATGTAACATAAGAAATATTTTCCATATTCTGATGGTATTTTTAATGCAGGCTGAAAGTAAAGCAGAATGTGCCTTATGGCACATTCTGCTTAAATTACTTTCAACCTGCTTTAAGGGATCATCAGTCTGTCACCAAAACTAGAAACTGGCTATGGGGTAATGGGTTATTCATAATAAAGATAACATTGTTTACAGTAATCAGAAATTCTGGCGGACAACTTTGAAATGTCTTAATTTCTACTCTAAATTATAATTCTTTTAATCAAGCATGCCTTGAGAAAATGAAAGTGTGATGATTATGAGATGATGAGAATTTCTTGCTTTATAAATATCTGATACTCTCGATAACGTATTTTGTATCTTTGGATTAATCAAATTACTGGTCATGGAATGTAATACGTTTGATTTTCATTTTGTCACTTTCATCGATAAAACGACGGATATTGTCACCTCATACAATAATCGAAATGAAAAAAAATTCTGATCAAGATGATCACTCTACATGGTTGACGTAGCTAAAAGAACAATTGTCAACAGTCGTACCTGTGACAAGCAATTATTGAACAAATATGTATCGCCTTAAAATGAAGTTGTTGCTTAAAGCAGGTGAAAAGTAATGCAGAAAGCTCCTAAAGGAGCTTTCTGCATTACTTTTTGCCTGCATTAAGCAAAAACTCTGTGTTTAGAAATATCTATGTTCGTCTGAAAAAATGGTTGTACTGTCATTCCATTACTATTGATATTGTTGTTTTTATGGGGCCCTATAGTCCACAGGCCATGGTCCCTAACATGATGACAGCTCCCCAACAATAGGGATCCTTGCCTGACCCAGCCCCATTATAGGGCAAGTGATGGAGAAATCCTTAGGGAGGGCCATTTAATCACACCAACCTTTGATACCATCTCAATGCGGACATTTTCATGAATACGGCAGGAAATTGCTGGTATTTCAAAATTCGCCTCGTAGAACACTGCCAATCAAATCTTTCTTGTGACACGTGGGTTAATGAAGTGAAACCCAGATAGTGTTAAAATGGAAACCCAAAATGTCTTGGGTTTTCATGGCGGTAGTGAAATGGCCATTTTCCAGTCATAAACTACATGTCTCTAAGAATACTGGGAGAAATTAACTTCTTTATGCCTTATTAATTGCCAAACATTTTGTTCTTCAATGTCAGAGAGCTTTTGGGAGACATTACTGGGTACCGCAATTCAACTCTTACAGAATGGGGAACCAATGTATCATTTTTTGCAAACAGTGTAGATCCTGATCAGAGGGCTCCGTCAGGAGCCCTCTGATCAGGGTCTGCACTGTTTGCAATACTATTAAATATGTTTGGAACAAACCCCTGGAAATTCAATGAGAATTGATCATTTTTTCTGAAAATGGAAGAGTCTATTTGGTAATTTAGGGTTATAAGGGTTTAACGACTGCTGTCTTCAGCGAGTAAAAGCATTGTGCTCACTTTTATATACCATTTCCTGAATTTCAATGTTTTATTGAACAGAAGATACTTTGAATCAAGCTTTATGTCCCAACAAGTCCGTCAGAACAGTACAAAAACATTAACCCCCTTTCTCTGCTAAGATATCGTCTGGATATCGTTGTCATCTACTTCTAATTCTAATAATTTAAAATTTTAGGTATTTGGACTTGAAGGAACATTGACTACGAGTGTCAAGCAGTTTGGATCCTGATCAGATGTCAAGATACTTGGCATCTGATCAGGATTCAAACTGTTTGCCAATGTTGGTTCATGTGGGTCAAGGCAGAAAAGGGGTTAATGTAGGTAATTAAGAAATGGAAATTGTAAACTCAGGCATATTTGATTTCAGACATATAAGGAACTCACAAGGACAAATTAGTTTAAAGAAAAAGTTTTTACGAGTTTAATCTGTCAAATTGCCTGTTCAATTCTTTGCACGCTAGTTGTGTACACCTGATTACCTTTGCAAACCTTTGCAAACAGTTTGGATCCAGAATAGATGCTGCATAATGCAGTTTCTGGACAACAGGATCCAAACTGTTAAACTCAGACACTACGTTGAAAAGAAATTTTATGTTTTTTAAATCTAAATATTGTGTCATACACAGAATACAGAAAGCTAAAATACTCATAGGCTGTGAAGAGTTTCCTTCTCTACAAAACACCATAGAAACACTCTCATATATCTATGTCTTTCTATTTCTATTCTGAAAAACCCATCATCTATTAGATATATCTTTCCATACAAAATGTCATGACACAGACTGGGAAATAATCTTCAATATTCTATAACTACAATCAAACCTGCATCATGCAAATATTCAATAATATAGCATGGAAATATTTAAAGAAAGTAATTGGATTAATGCAGGATAAAAGTAATGCAGAAAGCTCCTTAAGGAGCTTTCTGCATTACTTTGATTCTGCATTAAGCAATACCAAATTTTAAAACTTGCACATGACATTGTTCATTTTTTTCCCTTCTATTTCTTTTCTGAAAAACCTATCATCTATTAGATATATCTTTCCATACACTATGCCATGACACAGACCAGGAAATAATCTTCAATATTCTATAACTTATACTGTCAGACCTGCATCAGGCAATATTCAATAATATACCACTCAGATATTTCATGAACTGATTAATGCAGGATGAAAGTAAAGCAGAAAGCTCATTTAGGAGCTTTCTGCATTGCTTTTATCCTGCATTGAGCAATACCTAATTTTAAAATTTGCACAAGTTTCTTTATTCCAAATAAACAACAGAACAACTCATAACAACTCAAATAGGAGAGATTGTAATAATAGAATACTGAGAAACATTTTGTCAGTTTATTTTTTTCATTAGACGCAATATGAGATGGTCGTATCAATGTTAAGTCAGAGAAGAGTCATCCCGGTACCAGGCAAAAAGGGGAAACATAATTGCAAAATAAATCTATCATCAATGGTCAGACATAACAATAAACAATCGCTTTATCAAATATAACATCATAGAAACAGATTGAATTACTGAGCAACGGCTTCGGATAGCTTCTAATGGAATCTATATTTCTTGTTTTCATATCTGACAGGTCCCGCAAAAAAAGCATTCAATCTTTGGCGATATCTTGGCCGCTGATCATTCTACCAGACAATTCTATTTACCCGCATCATCATCTATTTTTTTCTAGCGATTGAACAAAAACTGTCAGAACTGTGAGATAATTTGGTCAAGAAGGCAATAAGGACAGAGAGTGACCAAGTCCAGTATTATTACTCTGGACCAACATATATCATAGCTGATAACAAAAGTCAGTTTTTGTTTGAGTATCTCAAAATGATGAGTTCCCAAAGGAAGGTCATCAACTGTTTAAACTGATGTTTGCTTAAAGTATGAAATACATTTTACTCTTATATTATATGTTATTATGTAATATTTTACACATATTGATATGTTTGAGTAACAAATACTGTAAAATCTTGTGCATAATATTCTACAACTCTTTCAACACTATGGACCTGTTTAATATATACTCTTTTACATAATTTTGCAAACAGTGTAGACCCAGATCAGAGGGCTCCTCTAGGAACCCTCTGATTAGGGTTTGCATTGTTTTTTCAAAGTTTTTATTAAACTACCCATAATTCCGAGTAGACTGGTTCATATTTTGGCAACTAAAATGATCCACAAGGGAACCTAATAACCCACAAGATTACTAAGTGTGAAACAGTTAAGCTGCTGCCAAAACTCATCTTCTTTTAATTGACTGCCAGACAAAATATTTACACTAGTTTGGATCCTGATAAACAGATAGGTTCATTTGGCTTCTGATCAGGATGTGCGCAATGGTCTCAAAAACTTTATTAACTGCAGGGCTCCACATAAGAAGGAGTAAACTGAACAAATCCAACATTTTCTCACTTATGTCATCACCAAATCCAATGATGTTACTACTCATTAGAATCGTCTCGAAGAGACGATTCTAATGAGTAGTGACACCATAGCGTTTAATGCATAAATAAAGATTTTAGTTTTTGAAATACTCCCCTTATCTGGAGCCCTGGTTTCCTGCACTCAAAAGGTTGACTATTTTCTTAACAATTGATAGAAATTGAGCACAATTAATTGTCTGTCAAAAACCTCTAGACTGATGTGATCCTCAAAGAATTTTTAAGTCTGGAATCGTTTTAACCCTTAGCCTGCCAGTCACGACTATAGTTCCATAATTTTATGCAAACAGCTTGGATCCGGATGAGACGCCGAGTAACTCGGCGTCTCATCCGGATCCAAGCTGTTTGACACTCGGACAACATTTTCAGAAATTTTGAGCAACTTTGAAGCACTTTGAAATTTGAAGCAGACGAGAAATATAGCAGACGACAATTTATTTGGCGGGCTAAGGGTTAATGTAATATTATAAAAGGAATTAATGACAAATAATGTATAAATGAATTTATCCAAACTTGAACTCTTTGCATGCTGGGTAATATTTTTGTCTGCAATAATTGTCATATGCTATTGTTCCAAAAACATTTTTTCTGAAATTTCTTTTCAAAACAGAGTTAGAGTGTCAAACAGTTTGGATCCTGATGAGACGCCGGGTTACCCGGCGTCTCATTTGAATCCAAACTGTTTGCACAGATAATCACAATTTCACCACTACCGTGCAAAGAGTTAAAGCTATTATAGGCCTTATTTTTTTTCTTTGAATTATTCCATTTTTGCCTGTTGAAAAGGTTTATTATTTGTTCATAGGGGAGATAAACCCAATTAGTACATGTGATTAAATATGCAGTAAAACCAGCAGTATTGACCAATCAAAAGGATTCTCTTATCATGGCTCACTCTTCTAATACGTAAGTTGTCTTTTTTTGTTTAACTTTGAACAAGTTGTCTTCTTGAAAGATGTTACATTCAAGAAATGTTACTTGGCATCTCAACCAATTCTAACTTGCTTGCAAATGTGATCATTTTTAATGCTATGAGCAATAGAGTAGATTAACCCATTACCCCATAGCCTGTTTCTAGTAATGAAAATAGGATACCACTTAAAGCAGGTTAAAAGTAAGAATGCGCCTTACAGCGCATTCTGCTTTACTTTCAACCTGCTTTAAGCCACCACCTGCTAGGATATAGAAAATATTTCTTTTGGTACAAGTTAAGGACTGTATAAATTGTAAATCTTTTATTCAATGGAAGAATAAATCAAATGGCTAAAAGGCGCTTCTATGGAGGAAAGGGTTAACCCTTTCCTCCATAGAAGCACCTTTTAGCAGGTGACAGATTATAAAGCTCCTACAGGAACTTTCAGCTTTACTTCCATTATGCTTTTGAGCTCATGCGAGTTAAATCAAATTTAGCTACATCATAAACATGGAATAGACAGCAAAGTTAAATTTAAGGCAGCATGCAAAGCTGTTTTAATTTGTCAGTTCCATTAAGCAAGTTCTTATTATGCTGACAATAATATATTTCAAAAGCCACATGTAGCAATTTGTCAATAAAACATTCATCATTCAGCATAATTGACTATTAATTGATCTGCATTTGTATATACCCTACACATTTTTTCTAGCCCCATAAAAAACAATTTGACATTACACAGAGTATTGCAAGCCTATTAACAACAACTTTACCATGGAAACCAATCAAATTATGAAAATTAACAGTGCCGAAATGTGAAATCTATCAAAATATTTAGCAGGCGAGCGTGTGCCAGCCCAGTGGGGAGGCCGTATAGTGACCGTTACAAAAACTGGTGAGGAGAGTCCAACCACAAATGAAATGGGGCCCCATACTGGCAAAAACTATTCAAGCAGTTTTGAAAACGCCAAATTGAATGGAGTTTCACCAGCTTGGAACAATAATTAATGTGTTTAAGCCCTTGCTCTGCTAGAGATGGTATTATTTAAACTAGGGTGTATAGGGGCCACTAAAAAAAAGATGAATTATTTTAAGCCTCATATAAAGTTTAAGCAGCTTAATACAGGACAAAAGTAATGCAGAAAGCTCTTAAAGGAAATTTCTGTAATACTTTTGTTCTGCATTAATCCTTTGAACCCTAGTCCCGCCTATAGGCGTCCTTTTCAAAAAGTGAACATGCGAATAGTACACTTGTCCTATGCAAACAGTGAAGACCCAGATCAGAGGGCTCCGAAAGGAGTCCTCTGATCAGGGTCCTCACTGTTTGTCATAATGTCAAACATTGACAAAATCAACCCTTAAAAGTCAGAAATGGACTAGACTAAAATGGAAACTGGAATAGTCCATTTAAAGTTTCAGGGAGGAAAGAGTTAAACAGTTATATGCTTTTTATAGATTGCCATAAAGGCTTGACTCTCCGTTTTTATTTGCTTACATTCATATTTTTCTGAAAGCTATTTCAGTCTTACAATAAAATCAAATCATAGAGTTTCTTGATATGTATATGTTTACTTCATAACCAATGTACAAACAAGACATCATAGGGATTGCATGGGAAACCCAAAAAGTATGATCTCAACAATAAACATGACAGAGTTGTTGGATTATAAAGGGTAAATGTATTTCAACCTTCATTATGTTGTAACATCTCTTCTGAGTTATGATCTTAAAATTAATTTTAATTGAAGAAACATAAATATCATTTTTTTGAGTAAATGTTGTCAAACCTTTTAAGTCCCGATTATATGCTGATTGGCCAGTTGTCAGAGTTGCATGGATACAAACTGTTTGCACAGGAAGGGAAGACAGGAATTGCAAGATGTGGATAAAGGGACAGAAAGGGCCAGTATTGTCCAATGAGAATGATGGCGATGAATGATGTCTTGTCAGCGGGTACTGAAAATACCCCTCAACTTCTGAGCTGCAATACAGGCAATCCTCGCTACTGTCCATCACAAAATGATGCTTATTGGTGTTTATAACAGGTGTATGCTTAAAGCAAGATGTAAGTAAAGCAGAAAGCTCCTTAAGGAGCTTTCTGCTTTACTTTCATCCTGCTTTAAGCAATCACCTGCCCTTAAACCACCTGTTCTGGGGTTGTCTAAATAGAATGTGTTTACTGTCCATTCAACCATCTGCCAACAGAAAGTTCAGGGCAATTTTGATTATTCGGATTACATAATAAACAAAAAACAATGGACAGATACTCAAGTACTGACACATAATAAATCAGCCATTTCAATGCTAATTTTCTGCCCCGCTTCCCTGGAATGAAGTCAGTAAACATGTTCCGAGTCTCGAGCAACTCGATGTTGCTTAAGCTGAATAAATGTAGACCCATATTTCAAAGTTAAAATAACTAAATTTGAATACTCGTACAAGTTTTAAAATTTGCCTGATGTTATCGAGAATTACCGTAAGTGTAGGAAATACTTGTATGTTTCATTTAAGTGAGATCTACAGTGTTCACTCCCTACAACGGCCCTCCAAACAAATTCAATGACTACCTCCTTACAATGACCCTTGCCACAGTTCCCTAAACAGGACAATAATGTCTAACGCTTTTACTGCAGCTGTAATAATATCTGCTTAAAGTTGTCGTCTTCCTTTTTTCTCAAAGATACATAACAGACATTTTGACATAAAAATCATGACGAGTGGTGACAAACAGCTTGAATCCAGATCAGGCGCAGCTGATCTGCTTTGTAGCTGATTGCAAATACAGTGAAACCCCTCTAAACCGGAACCTCTAAATACCGGAACTCTCTCTAAACCGGACAAAAACGTTGGTCCCGTTTCAAACCCTTCTTTATTTTAACCCATTACACCATAAAAACGCCTTTTTGCGATCTTGATTTATTCGTACACAGAATATGTATCATCTGAAATAATTTCTATATTCTAGCAGATGATAGCTTAAAGCAGGCTGAAAGTAAAGCAGAATGCGCCTTAAGGCGCATTCTGCTTTTCTTTCAACCTGCTTTAAGTGATCAGCTATCTTTCATACCAGGAACAAGCTATGGGTTAAAACCCCTCTAAACCGGAAACCCCTCTAAACCGGAAATTTATTTTGTCCCCACTCATGTCCGGTTTAGAGGGGTTTCACTGTATAAGCCAATTTCCCTCCCTATAACGACTCCTTCCATACTACTCACACATTTTTTGTCTCCCATTGGGTGTAGTTGTATAGAGGGATCACTGTATTTATTAAGGTTCCACTGTAATTTGAACAATTATTCAAGAGAATTCTAACCCTTGTTGCAACTATACCATTATTGGAAACAGTTTGGATCCAGATCAGATGTGGTAAAATGCAGAATTTGATAAGTATGAAAACTGTTTGATTCTCGCAATAGTAAGAAAGTTTTCTTAAACTAAAACTGCTGTAAGTTAAATGATTAAAATTATTGCAGACAACAAAATTAATATGAGTTAGACAATATTGTAGCAAGTGAACAGTTAAGATTGAAGTAGTCCGAAGTAATGACAAGCTAATGATCATTTAACACATTTTAGTAACTTTTCTAAATTGTTTCCAAAGCTGTATATTAACTCATTCACCCCTGAAACTGTTAATGGACAATTCCAATTTAAAATGAGTCTAGTCTAGTCCAATTTTGACTATTTATGGCTGATTTTAACAAATATATTTCAAAATGACAAACAGTGTAGACCCTGATCAGAGGGCTCCTTCAGGAGCCCTCTGATCAGGGTATACACTGTTTGCATAGAACAAGTGTAAACCTTACAGGTTCACTGTTTGTAAATGACGAGTATACTGGGCGCTAGGGTTGTTTGTGTTAACTCTGTAAATGTTAAGTAATTTTGTCATCTGCAACAATGGTTGTCTGTTCCCAGTAAAAGACAAAATTTATTTTCTAAATAGTCGATTTCTTTCCAAATTATGGTAAAATTTGTCAAACAGTTTGGATTTTGTAAAAGATGCTTATATATAGTTACGCAGTGTCTCATCTGGATCTGAACTGTGTGCAATGGTAACAATTATTTTGCAGTTTAGACTAAGCATGCAAAGAGTCAAGCTTTACATACAGTCAAACTTCAATATCTCGAACTCGCTTGACTCGAACTTAAACCGATATTTCAACGCATGAATTACATTTTTTCATGTTCAGTTCAGTAGAACATACCCGTATTTCAAAGTTAAAACGTGGCTAAGCCACGTTTTAACTTTGAACTACGGGTATGTTCGACATCACCGAGTTCGAGATATCGAAGTTCGACTGTAATTGAAAACGAAAAAATTTCTATGGAATAATTAGGCAGTTGAACATTTTTTTGTCTGTAGACAATTGTCCTAATTAATGCTTTAATTACAGCAAAAGGAAGAGGCTTTCATTTTGGAAGACAAAACTTGAGACACAAGTAATTTTAACTGTAATATTCTTTTGCTGAACTTCTAACCTCTCTGTTAAAATTGTTAACCATATCCTTTACAGCTAGTTTAACCCTTAGCCTGCCACTCACGACTATAGTTCCATATGCAAACAGCTTGGATCCGGATGAGACGCCGAGTAACTCGGCGTCTCATCCGGATCCAAGCTGTTTGACACTCGGACAACATTTTCAGCAATTTTGAGCAACTTTGAAGCACTTTGAAACTTGAAGCAAACGAGAAATATAGCAGACAACAATTTATTTGGTGGGCTAAGGGTTAACAGTAGTCATGACACTGGTGGCTGCTTGAAGGATTGTTGGAAGAACAGCATGTCTATGAAGTATTGATTACGGTGTTAACGAATAAAAGAACATTTTGAAGTCTTAACATATTACCCCATATAGCCTGTTTCTAGTTTTGAAAACAAGTTACTACTTAAGGTACTTCGCATATGCGCGTAGTTTCCATACGATTGTTATGAAACTTTTCATGAAGAATGATAATAGCCTATGAAACAATGTGTGTAAATATAGGCAAAATTTATCGTGTGGTTTGTCTTTAAGGTCTTTTTTCTGACAAAAACCTAGAATTTTGATGATTTTATTTTTCTTAAAAATGAATAAAGCTAATGACTATAATTCTCACCCAATAAGTAGTCCACAACATTCATTACAAGAAAAGCTAAAAACATTTTGAATAAAGGTGTTCAGAAAGATGTTATCAGCTATTTAAATTTTGCAAAATGCTAAAAAATTGAATTACAAAAAACTGACTCATTCAATGTATATTTGTTTTCATTTTATTCAAATATATGGTTGATGAACTAGTCAGTCTGAAAAAATTAGAAAATATTACAGTCAGGATTTGTTGTAATAACATATTTTCTTATTAAAATGTGGGATATTTGTTGTTTAGATACAGTTACCTACCTTAGAATTAAAACTTTGTCATTAAAATGCATTATTATTTATTCATGGACTTGCATACAAGGTTTATTGTATTGTTTTAACATAATTATAATGGGCAATATCGATCTTGAAAAGGTTAGCGTATTGATAAGCTTCAATGTGTGGCTTTATAGCTCGATCAAATCGTTTACATGTATACCGATTTAATTGACTTGTAAGTCATTAAACTAAAACGTACAGGTAAGTGGACATATACTTGGACCGTAAACATCACTAGTTCTAATCAACGAAGACTAAACATAACATGTCTCTTGATTACTGCGTTATGGATTGACAAGTCAATAAATCGGACACTAAAAAAAAAATTTGGATCGGATGGGTCTCGAACCTATGACCTTTTGATTGCTAGTCAACCACTATACTAACTGCGCTATGAAGGATTATGCTAATTCGTATCAACATTTCCTTTATACAAATTTTCTAGTATAAACACGTACGAAAATAGTCTGTGTCGTCAAGACGCATATCCGCTCGCCCGCAAGACCGACTTCCGGTAGCCAAAGGCCTTAAAGCAGGTTGAAAGGTTCAGCCTGCTTTAAGCTACATACTATCTACAAGAAACAAGTAAAGGTGGGTGGCGTTGAAAGTTGTTAGGAAAGGATAGAGTTAATCACTGAAACAGAAAGAAAATTCCACTTAGAAAACAAAATAATAAAAAGTAATTAATAGTATATATAGTTATTTCATTTTCTCACTTATGTCAGCACCTACACTCAGTGCAAAAAGAAACGCACACTTTTATAACAATATTATCTGTATGTAGAAGGAACGTATTTGTGAAATAATCTTTTCATTACAGTCAGTAGTTCCGTCTTGGGCTATCAATGTTGAAAATGGGAGGTTTATCATTGAATTGGTATCATCACAACCTGTACAAATTGGTGCGGTGTTTTCAACAGGCACTAGTTTAACTCTTTCACTGCCAAATTAATCGTGAGATTTTTATCCCACCACCGTTTCATTGCCGTCTGCTTCAATTTTGTTGTTTGCAAGATCGTTTCAAAGTAAGATTCAAAAGTAGTATGACTTAAAGTATATCTATACGAGTGTCAAACAGTTTGGATCCTGATCAGACGCCGCGTTACGCGGCGTCTGATCAGGATCCAAACTGTTTGAAAACGCGCCTTTTGACGTCATTAAGAGTGAAAGGGTTAAAATACAGCACAGTAATTTTAAGTATATGTTTTTATAAACTTGTGGCAGAATTAAATTGATCTTGAGATATGGTCGTAGTATCTTAAAAAAGTCTCTTAATCTGCGCCTGAGCACAATGTGCGTTTCTTTTTGTACTGAGTGTAATCTTATGGTGTCATTACTCATTAGAATTGTCTCGAACAATGGCTTTTAATAAGTAAAACTGTAGGGTTTAAACGCAAAATTAGGATTTTAGTTTTTGAAATACTCCCTTATTTGGAGCTTTGACAATCCCAGCATGTGCCCCCATGCATCAATAGATACTGGGTGTGTAAATATCAACATAAATCGGTCAGGACTGCCATAACTCCGGATTTTTCCGAAATTTTGGGATTTTTATCCTAGCAGATGATTACTTTCAACCTGCTTAAGAAATCGCGATGGAAAAATAGAAAATTTGGAAATCTTAGGATTTTTCATGATCAACTTATGGCAGCCCTGACTGGTAAACTCTAAATGTGGAATAGCCCATTTGAAAATATTCTGCAATGTAAATACTAGTAAATAAGAATAGATTGACTTCACTGTATAAACATTACCATTATAGCTCTTATTTCATCATCATCAATATTTACATATATGTGACACATGGGACACTTTAGAAAATTAGGTCTTCAGACATTACCTCTTACATCTTTAAAAAGATATCTTATCAAATACAAGTATACAGCATCTAATTGCGAAATGGTCATTTAGGTAAATTACAATATACACACAGCTTCAGCTAAGGAGTATCTAATAGCCCAATTTCTTGTTATACAATTCCTAGCAGGCAGAGATCAAAGAAAACCATTAGCGAAATATCTCACTAGTGTAATAGACAATAATTTGAATAACAAGAAGTCAAATGGAATTTATTGCTCACCTTGGTAATTTGATTTGAAAGGTACTGGAAAATATCATATTCCAAAATAGAAAATACAGTTAAACAACAACTGAAACTGACTCTTCCAATGATTAAGGTCAGAGGTCGAGGTCAAGGTCACAGACTCCTGAAAACTGTATGCAACACTCAACAATCCTAAGATGTATCCAAAGATGAAAGTAAGTGTTTCTAGGTGATATATTACATGTATAGTGTAAGAGATATGGCTCAGACAAGGTTTTCCAATGATCAAGGTCAGAGGTCAAGGTCACAGACTCCTGAAAACTGTATGCAACACTCAACAAACCTAAGATGTATCCAAAGATTAAAGTAATTGTATCTAGGTGATATATTACATGTATAGTGTAAGAGATATGGCTCAGACAAGGTTTTCCAATAATCAAGGTCAAGGTCACAAACTCCTGAAAACTGTATGCAACACTCAACAATCCTAAGATGTATCCAAAGATTAAAGTAATTGTTTCTAGGTGATATATTACATGTGTAGTGTAAGAGATATGACTCAGACAAGGTTTTCCAATAATCAAGGTCAAGGTCACAGACTCCTGAAAACTGTATGCAACACTCAACAATCCTAAGATGTATCCAAAGATGAAAGTAAGTGTTTCTAGGTGATATATTACATGTATAATGTAAGAGATATGGATCAGACAAGGTTTTTCAATGATCAAGGTCAAGGTCACAGACTTCTGAAAACTGTATGCCACACTCAATAATCCTATGATGTATCCAAAGATGAAAGTAAGTGTTTCTAGGTGATATATTACATGTATAGTGTAAGAGATATGGCTCAGACAAGGTTTTCCAATGATCAAGGTCAGAGGTCAAGGTCACAGACTGCTGAAAACTGTATGCAACAGTCATCAATCCTAAGATGTATCCAAAGATGAAAGTAATTGTTTCTAGGTGATATATTACATGTAAAGTGTAAGAAATATGGCTCAGACAAGGTTTTCCAATGATCAAGGTCAAGGTCACAGACTTCTGAATACTGTATGCCACACTCAACAAACCCAAGATGTATCCAAAGATTAAAGTAAGTGTTTCTAGGTGATATATTACATGTATAGTGTAAGAGATATGGCTAAAACAAGGATATCCAATGATCAAGGTCAGAGGTCAAGGTCACATACTCCTGAAAACTGTATGCAACACTCAACAAACCTAAGATGTATCCAAAGATTAAAGTAAGTGTTTCTCGGTGATATAATACATGTATAGTGTAAGAGATATGGCTAAGACAAGGATATCCAATGATCAAGGTCAGAGGTCAAGGTCACATACTCCTGAAAACTGTATGCAACACTCAACAAACCTAAGATGTATCCAAAGATTAAAGTAATTGTTTCTAGGTGATATATTACATGTATAGTGTAAGAAATATGGCTCAGACATGGTTTTCCAATGCTCAAGGTCAAGGTCACAGACTTCTGAAAACTGTATGCCACACTCAACAATCCTAAGATGTATCCAAAGATTAAAGTAAGTGTTTCTAGGTGATATATTACATGTATAGTGTAAGAGATATGGCTAAGACAAGGATATCCAATGATCAAGGTCAAGGTCAAGGTCACAGACTCCTGAAAACTGTATGCAACACTCAACAATTCTAAGATGTATCCAAAGATTAAAGTAAGTGTTTCTAGGTGATATATTACATGTATAGTGTAAGAGATATGGCTCAGACAAGGATATCCAATGATCAAGGTCAGAGGTCAAGGTCACAGACTGCTGAAAACTGTAATATGCCACACTCAACAATCCCACGATGTATCCAAAGATGAAAGTAAGTGTTTCTAGGTGATATATTACATGTATAATGTAAGAGATATGGCTCAGACAAGGTTTTTCAATGATCAAGGTCAAGGTCAAAGACTCCTGAAAACTGTATGCCACACTCAACAATCCTAAGATGTATCCAAAGATTAAAGTAAGTATTTTAGGTGAGATACATGGATAGTATTTGAGGTATGGCACAAACAAGGTTTACCAATGATCAAGGTCAAGGTCACAGACTGCTGAAAAGCAATCCCCAGTTTTATTTTCATAAAAACTACTCAGAGGCTACAAATTTGAGACAGATATAATTATCACCTTTAAGTAAAATTATCATCCAGAAACCAAAGTTTGACGCTCACACACCTGCATGCACATATGCCTGCCAGCTAGCCCGCCCACCAACATAGGTATTCTAATAACTACATTTTCAGAAAGAATCTAGTTAAAACATGTTCTATATCCAATCAAATGGTTGCTTAAAGTAGGTTGAAAGTAAAGCAGAATAATAGAAAAATCAACTGTCTTCAAAACTAAAATCAGTCTATGGAGTAGAGGGTAAAGTATGGAACCCAACTTTAAATCTGTTTTCTGACATGTGTAATAGAAATATTTCTCCTGTGTAACCCATGAGCATCTTCTTCAACTCTTACCATGCTAGCGGCGGATATATGTGCCACAGTGAGTACCTTTGCAAACAGTTTGCGTAACACGGCATCTCATCAGGATTCAAACTGCTTGACACTCTGACCCTGCTTTGAAAACAAATTTAGAAAATTCTACTTATAGAACAGTAGCAGACAACAACAATTGTAGCAGACAAAAATATATCCCTGCAATGCAAGGAGTTAAAATATCACTGTAACTTTGTCAAAGTCCCAGGACAGCCATTATCTCTCAGAATGCTTAATAGATTGTGTCTGCTTCGAAAACATCATCTTTTAAAAATTTCTTAACTGACTTTCCCATCTTTTTACATAAACAGAATCAGAATCCTGGTTTGCAAACAGCTTGGATCGTGATCAGACGCCGAGTTTACGATCCAAGCTGTTTGCAAATTCAATTTCAATTGCTGTTAGTCATTGTGAAAGTTAAGAGAAAATGGAAGCCATTCGAAAGTCTTCAATTGATGATGCTTGCTGGAGTCTTTGAGATTTCAATCTTAGATTGTGAGGATCAACGTAATCCCATACGGCAATCAAACATTATTTTTCAAAATGGATTTCAAAATAGATCCAATAGATGTGTTCCAGACACATTTGGGACAAAAGACATTCTTTTTGGCTTGAAAGATCTACATAATTCTGATGGACATTATGCTATCCCAGGTCTATTAGAATGACACACCAACCTTCCTTAGCGAGTCTGCAGATAAAACCATGTCTCATTGAAAATAAAGTAGATATTTCTCCCCATTGTCTCAAGAACAGTTAAACCTCTATAATTCAAATACAGCCTGACGTTTTCAAGTTGAACTTAACCATATTTCAAGGTTATAATGTGGCTTAGCCATTTTTTAACTTTGAAATACGGGTACCATCAATTATTCAACTTGGCTTAGCCACATGTTAATTTTGAAATATGATTATATTCAACTTAATTAAAGTGAGCAAGGCTCAGACCCTTCATAGGTACCTATTTTAACCCCTGAGTGGAGAGGAGCAATTTGCGGTAAAGATCTTGCTCAAGAACATTTATGTACATCATCCTGGATTCGGAAAAATCCCCTAGTCAGGCCACTGGTCTGGCGGGGGATGGAACTCACGACCCCTGGTACCGTAGTCCAGTGTATTACCACTGGACCACTACCACTGGAGCTATTGATGAAATCATTAACTTCTAAATTTGACTTAACCCATTACTCCATAGCCTGTTTCTAGTTTTGAGGAGAAGTTACTAATTAAGCAGGTTGAAAGTAAAGGATAATGCGCCTAAAGGCACATTCTGCTTTACTTTCAGCTTGCTTTAAGCTACCATCTGATAGAATATAGAAAATATTTCTTATGATACATATCCATATCAAGTGAAACTATTTTCTTCAGTGGAAGAATAAATAAAAGGCGTAAAAAGGCATATTTATGGGGTAATGGGTTAAGCTAGTTTGATTATCCAGGCTTGACAGTATTCAAAGGTCTGGGCATAATAAATATTAATAATCTTCCAGACACCATATCTATCACTTTTATATATATATCCTTATATACAATTTTTGTTTTAATATCTTCTAAAGAACTCAAAAGGATCTGCTATGGTCATATTTGTGGTTAATAGCCACTCAAACTAAATCTTATTAGTATCAGCAGCCTTGAAAAACCAGGTTGAAACTTAATGCAGGGTAAAAGTAAAGCTTTAAAAGCTTCTACACTGCTCCCTCTTTACAACGGCACCCTATGGGAGACACAGATTGTGTGTATTGTTCAGAGGGAGTCGTTATAGGGAGGGAACAATAAGACTTGGCTTGAATCCAGATCAGACGCCACGTAAAGCGGAGTCTAATCTGGATCCAAGCTGTTTGTCACTTGTAATTATATTTAACTCTATCAAAATGTCCACTTATATGTAACTTTGAGAAAACCAGCAGACGACAAATTTAAGCAGACGGTATTGTTGCCATGAAAAGGTAGGACATAAATGTCTTGTTTGGGGAACAGCGGCAAGTGTTGTTGTAAGGAGGGAGTCGTTGTTGGAAGGGCCATTGTAGGGAGGGAGCGCTGTATTTGAGCTCTCCGATTTCCTCTTTATCTTCCATTGAGTCATGTTTTCATCTGTCTTTAGAATATTTTCAAATATCTTATGTTTGACAAGTCCTGGTGTTATGTGGGACTGGTTACTTGTGATGGGGTATAATATTATCAAACAATGTTGGCTCTCTTAGAGAGTAACTTGTGATGGGGTAATTATCAAGCAATGCTGGCTCTCTTAGAGAGTCAGCCTTGCTTGATAATACCCAATCACAATTCCATATCAGGATTTCCTTGTTCAGCAGCCAGTTTATACATCCATAATTCTGAATACAGTAGCTGTTTTTAATTGAGTAGATAATATAATGAGGGTACGGTAATCAACCAGAAGGTGGTCTTATACCATTAGTCAAATACGGAATGCTTTAATTAAGCAGTGTTACCCCAATAAAATATCCAACCAATAATTGACATTTCCCATCAATTGGGTCAAGGTCAAAGTCATGTATTGTTACACCATTTCTACATTTGTCTATTACGATGCCTTACTTGTCAACAACCAAAGATCATTTTCCAACTTTCATCTTGATTATTTACACATTTAATTACAAATCAAATGACCATTTGTGACAAAGTTACCAAGTCATTTACAACTTCTAATGAAGAAGTATGGAGTGAGATACCCAATGTCGTACAGTGGGGGAAAATATTATTTTCCCCAAATAAACATTTTTTATCCTAAAACAATTATGTCAATTGCAAACCGTTTTGAGTCAGAGGAGAACCTGGGTAACCGAAAGGAGTCCTCTGATCTAGGTCTACACTGACTGATTATTTAGACCAGTATTTATTTAACTACCCATAATTCCAAGTTGACTGGTTCATGTTTTGGTATCTAAAAAGATCCACAAGGGAATTTAATAATCCACAAGAGCTACTTTATAGTGTTCAGAGTATTAAGAATATTACATCCATCAGGAGTATGGCAGCCCAAGCCACTACGATTCCTCTTCTCTCTAGTGTGATTGGCCATTGCTTTGTTTCAGCTCAATAAATTTTTAATCTAGCCAGTGAGAATATTTACTTTTCGTTTCCCCACAAAACATGTAGAAATGTATGGTTAATCTGATCTTGCTGAAGGCTCAACAGGACAAAGTGACATGACCGAGATACAGTGATCTCCCAAATAGCAAATAGGCTAATTTAACCCATTACCCCATAGCCTATTTCTAGTCTTGAAGATTGTTTACAACTTAAAGCAGGTTGAAAGTGAAGCAGAATGCACCTTAAGGCACAGTCTGCTTTACTTTCAGCCTGCTTTAAGCTACCATCTGCTAGAATTTAAAACATTTTTCTTGTTTTACGTATAAAAAACTGTATAAATTGAAACTATTTTCTTCAGCAGAGGAATAAATTAAAGGCGTAAAAATAAATTAAAGGCGTAAAAAGGCGTATTTATGGGGTAATGGGTTAACAGCCACTTCGATGAAGGCTTGATGCTAGTGTGTTTAATCCCTTACTCCATAGATACACCTTTTTCTTTAACTCTTTCCTCCACTGAAGAAAATAGTTCTTAACATCCCAACAAGACTGCATTCCATAAATGCTTATGCTCCTGGTGACATCTTTGACATATATATTCCTAATCTTTTCTACCTTCAAATTAGGTTAAGGTCATGCAAATAGAGATTGGGTGATATGGGTGAGTTGGTAGTGGTCCAAGACATAAAACTGTTTAAGTATCCAACCATTCTAGTACACAGTAAAATCTAGTTAACAGGAAAATACGAGTCAATTTAAAATATTCTTTATACTAGCAAATAATCCATTGTTGTAAAATATTCTTAGTCCAAATTATGTCATGGTTAAGGTCAAATTCAAGGTTGGGTCATATGAATGGGTTGGTAATGGTCCAAGGCAACAACTGTGTAAGTATCAAAGCATTGTAGTAAGTAGTGCTGAAGCTAGATGAAAAGGTAAATTTAGTTAAACCAGAAATAGCCCATTTAAAGTATAGTAAGTCCAAATTAGGTCAAGATCAAATTGAGGTTGAGGGATATGGGTGGGTTGGGAATAGTCCAAGGCAACAACAGTTACTGTACAAGTATCCAAGTATTCGAGTAGGCGGGTTTGATCTAACCTGCAAAATACCATATATAAAACAGCTACATATAATACATTAGATGCATGTCTTTATCAAACAGTATAGATCAAGGTCAGTCACCGCGTCTTTTGACGCGGCGACTGGCCTTGATCTAAACTGTTTGAAATGCAATAAGGTAGGTTTTCTCATGGCACAGCTCATATCCATTTGGCGAGGCTTTACTGTAGACAGACAGGGTAACTTTCCCAGCCCTCAGAAAATTATTTCAGTATGCGGTAAGAAAATTAAAGTAAATCTATTCCCTTCAGAAATGTATATAATTATGTTACAAAAATTACAATAGTTCTGACATGCTATTCATACAATCAAACTGATCTACAACAACACCACTAAATTCCATGCCCAACACGGAACTAGAACATGTTCACAATTTTCCTATCAATTATTCAGAACATTTTATTGACACATGGATTCTGAAGAGCATAGGCAGACAATTTTCAAGCCAAATTTGAGTTCCAAAAAAGGATGACTAATTCCGAGTGGTAGAACACAGTTCCAAGTGTTCAAGATATTGCTCAAGGTGTTTCCCCTTGCTGATTGATATGACAAGGAAAATTACCACAGTCTAACCCTTAAAATGCTGACTTTATCAAAGGGGCTATTCCTCATTTGACAAATGACCAACTTCAGTTGCTTTTTTTAGGGTTCTTTAGAGACTATTTTGAAAATGAAAACAAACAGAGCAAACCATGATCAGAGGGCTCCGTAAGGAACCCTCTGATCAGGGTTTGCTTTGTTTGTGCTTTCACTTTTTGTACAGGATAAGTTATATACGATTTCTACACAACAATGGTTAATTAGTTTCTTTAACACATTTTCAAATTCACCTTTTTTCCCCAATACCATTAGATTCATGTACTGTTGATTTTTCTGTGAAGGAATACATATCCTTACAGGAAGTCATATGTTTGTCATAACTATCCATATTCTCATTTCCAGTTTAATACAGCCATTGTGGATTATCTTATCTTGTAACACGACCTGGACAGTTTTATATAGAAAAGTGCTTTAGTTTAAATTGGATACCGCACACTTTAGAGTGGGCGGAGTTTCCCCGCCCATGCAATAACTGATGGAAAACCATGCAGTTAACTAGTTAACTGCACGAAAATGGCCGACATCCAAGTTAACTGCACGAAAATGGCGCACATCCGGTGTGTCAGATACCGTATCTACATAGCAGAGCCCCAGATAAGAGAGAGTAAATGGAACAAATCCAAATGTTCTAACTTATTTAAACACTTAATCCTATGGTATTACTACTCATTAGAATCGTCCTGAAGAGACGATTCTAGTGAGTAGTGACACCATAGGGTTAAGTGCAGAAATAAAGATTTTAGTTTTTGAAATACTCCTCTTATCTGGAGCCCTGGCATAGTAATAGCAGCACAAGTCACAATGGAGAAATAACACGATTTGTTTCAATAAACGATTTTGTGCAAAACTAATAATTCATTTTCAACCAGTTTCGATCTAGATCACACGTCAGGCTCCAAATTGTTTGTCATCGACATTTCTTTTAAACGCAATGTGACAAAACAATTGTTCCTTTGCAATCAGTCTAAACTTTGGATCCAGATAAAATGTCTGGCGTCTGATTAGTAGTCGAAACACACTCGGCTGCTAAATACAGGATTATAGCTTCTTGTACTGCTTTTCTCCCACATTAAACTGCCATTGATCTCTGTCTCCAAACAATACAGTTACATGTATTCTAATCCGAGTGGCTAACAGTTTGGAGGCTGATCAGACACCTTGTACAAAGCGTCTTATCTAGATCCAAATAGTTTGCAAAGGAAACAAATCTAAATATAGCACAAAGCCGTTGATTGAAAAATGCAAACGTATTCTCCATTGCAAATCGTTCCGTTATCACTGCGCCGATATCCATTTTAATCATTTTAAGTAAACACGCGCGAAAACTAGTGACGCAAATATTTCCAGAATTCATTACCGGTAACACATATTGCCCGAGAAAGCGATCTATGCTGGAAATTGTCGGATTGGTCAATGAGTATACGTTCCAATCATTGATTTGTCTCTATTATGGGGTTTACACTACCTTTGATTAACAAAGCGCTCAACAGTTGGTATTACTTGCGCAGTTATGCGGGATTGTTCCTGTCACTGATTGGTCGTTCAAATGGGGATTCTAATGGATGTCAAAAGCGCTCAATATTTGGAGTAAATTGCACAGAGCCCAACCTCTTGGTCTATATTTGGCCTTGTTACAAGCGATATATTGCAGTAGCTCCACTCGTTATCTAATTAAAAACGCCCACATACACTCGTGCGCTAGCGCGCACTCATGTACAGTGTGCGCGTTTAATTGAGATAACTCGTGGGAGCTATGCAATATATATAACTTATACATGTTTTATATTTAAAAAAATATTTCATTGCAAATGATTGTGACATCATTTGACAAATTTGTGTGCAGCAAAACCTCTTTATTACAACCACTAGTTTTCAATTCAACCCCAACCAACCCTATTATTGTTGGAAACCATGCAGTTCTGATAGGCATTTGCAAACTGTTTGGATCCAAAGTCAAATAACTTGGCCTCTTAACCATACAATAGTATAAAGTTTAAACCTTTTGCTCTTTGAACCCTACAATCATCCTTTACAAACAGTGCACCTGTGAAGAGTACATTGGTCCTAAAGGAACCCTCTGACCATGGTCTCCACTGTTCATCATGTTGCAATACAGTGAAAAGAAGACAGACCCAAAACAGTCAAATATGGACCTTGCATTGTCCATTTAAAGTTTCAGTGAGGAAAAATTTAAGCCAACATGTGGTCTGTTGCCAATGTTAAGTTGATCTGCTCAGAGCAAACATTAAATGAATAAATGTTTTATTTCATGTAAACTGAGAGGCTAGGCATTTCATTTTCAAGTGAAAAATAGGTTATTTGATACAAATATTCACTCAGGTATTGGTTGGTATTAATTGAATTGCACATTCATATTTAATTACATCCCTCATCCTCATTACCAATTTACCACCCACTGTCTTTTCACATATCACCCGTCCTCTAATTACAACGTTTAACCCATTGTATGCTGGGTAATATTTGGCGGCCATTTTAAAATGTCGTCTGCAGCGGGTATAACTCAAATATTTGCAAAATATTTTAGCAGTTTCTGATAGAATATTGACTTAGCTGCAAACAGTTTTGATCTCAGATCAGGCCCAACAATGTGGGGCCTGATCCGAGATCAAAACTGTTTTATACCTACATGACTGTATACCTCTCATTATCATGTTGTTCAAAGTGAATTGTACGATTCAATATTTTTCAATAAGTATCAACAAAAGTTTACAAAGAAAACAGACATCAGCATTTAAATACATTATACCATAAATTTGCCTTTTTATGCCTTAAATTTATTCCGCCACTAAAGAAATTAATTCCATCTTATATAGTCAGGAATATGTACCATAGCAAATATTTTCTATATCCTATTAGAGTGTAGCTTAAAGCAGACTGAAAGTAAACCAGAATGTGCCTTAAGGCGCATTCTGCTTTACTGTCAACCTGGTTTAAGTGGTCAACTGTCTTCAAAACTAGAAACAGGCTGTGGGATAATGGGTTAATACTGCATATTGAACACCCATGAAGTTAGACAAAAGTTGCAATATTTCATTTCATAATTAACAAGAAGTATTTGGTTTCACTATACAAAGACAAATGATAATTTTTTAACATGTTAAAAATAATCTATGACAAGCCTAGCATGCATTTGCCAGTTCTACAACTGCAACATAAAGGATCCATAAGAAATGTAGTCAGGAAAGGGATAAAGAGAGAGTTCATTATATTAAGAAATTATTAAAAGGGGAATAACTCTTACATTACTTAAATGAGAGAACACAAAATCACATCCAGAAAGTGTGATAATCTTCTTGACTCATTACTCTATAATTACCCATTTTTACACCTTTAATAGTTCTTTCCTCCACTGAAGAAAAATAGATTCACTTTATACTTACACTTTGTACCATAAACAATATTTTCTATACCCTAGCAGATGGTACTGAAAGTAAAGCAGAATACGACTTGTAGATGTAGATGGTAGCTTAAAGCAGGCTGAAAGTAAAGCAGAATGTGCCTTAAGGCACATTCTGCTTTACTTTCAACTGGCTTTAAATGGTAACATGTCTTGAAGACAACAAACAGACTATGGGGTAAAGGGTCAGTATGAAAACAAAAATCCTCTAGACTTTGATATACCACATACATGTAATGGTACGAGTATTGGTTACAAGTAATATTTACTGCAAATTAGAATTATCCTAATAATGAAGATTTTTATGATCAAATCTCACTAAACCAAAATCTACAAGAGACCCTTGAAATAGAACTGCTTGTTATTTCTGAGAATTATTTGCAAGAAAACAAATAGCGCATTGTTCTTGGGCATATGTCGCACACAAGCAAATGAATCGGAGTTGTTTCAAGTTTTAAATACGGGCCTATCAAGTTAACAAAGGGGTGTCATATGCTGCATTAAGCCAATAATTGCCGTCTTCCTTCATATGCAAATTTCTATTCTCTATCCATACAGAAAATACAAACAGGGGAAACTATGTGCAGTTTCTGGCGTCACTCGTGGTCACAATCCATACAACCAACCCTGTCTTTAGCAACAACTCTGTAATTAAATATGGTGATTTTTACAGACAGGTGACTGCTTAATACAGGATAAAAGTAATGCAGAAAGCTCCTAAAGGAGCTTTCTGCATCACTTTCATCCTGCTTTAAGCGACAAATTTTCTTAAATGCTTTCAAATTTGTCATGTTTTGAATTGTCAATTAACATAGGCTTGAATGGGAAGCTAGAACTGTAAAAGGTATCTGGCTAGAGATGGGTTTCTACAGGATGATAAATGGAGCTTTGCTTGAACTCTACCAGATGGAAGTTCAAGACCCATACTGGTAATCATTCCCTCCCTCTGTTTAACTCTGTTTAACTGACATTCACCCTTGACACGTTAAACAGGCAATTCTACTTTACAACTTTTTTTGTAGCCAACTTTGACATTTAAAGCTGCTTTTCACAATATATTGCAAAATGACAAACAGTGCAGACTCAGTCTATACTGTTTGCATAAGACAAGTGTACTATTCACAGGTACACTGTAAAGTATGTGTATACATACCGCAAGGGGTCAATGGCTGAATCATTCAGGGACATCAAGTGGCCATCATCTTTCAATGCTATACAGTGGTTAACACAATGTTAAATGATATCAAGGTGACAGACAGTTTTGAAAATTGAAACTTGTTACATCAATCAGTTATTATGTCAATGTTTTTGTTGTGCTCACCAGATTCGGGTCAAGTAAATTTTAAGGGTATACTACATATTTTAGAGCATGTACATCTCTTTCATTTTTTAACCTCTCTGAAAATATTATAGATATTTACTACAATAATAATAATTATATTTATAACAATGACTATACAGCAATAAATATAATAATAATAATAATTACATTAATATTAACAACAATATGAAGGAAAAACAGAACAAGAAAATTTTACTTTTGTCATTTTCATTAATTTATTAATTACATTTTTTTAAATCATCAATTCATCATCAATTTTATTAACCATTTGAACCCTTGTCCCGCATATAGGCGTCCTTTTCAAACAGTGTACATGTGAAGAGTCACTTGTCCTATGCAAACAATGAAGACCCAGATCAGAGGGCTCCGAAAGGAGCCCTCTGATCAGGGTCTTCACTGTTTGTCATAATGTCAAACATTGACAAAAACAACCCTTAAAAGTCAGAAATGGACTAGACTATAATGGAAATTGGAATTGTCTATTTAAAGTTTTAGGGAGGAAAGAGTTAATACATGTATTATTATTGTTTTACAGTTATAGAAATGTGTTATAGTTATTCATTTTTGTCCCGCGCGCGAAATAAGCAGTACAATGTTTAATAGCCATGATTATTGAAATTGGCAACTACATTCACATTTTATGGTAAAGAGAAAAGAGGGCTAAAGTATGCAGCAGAGTTGCTGCTCAATGCAGGATAAAAGTAGAGCACAAAGCTCCTACAGTAGCCCATTGCATTGAATTGCTAAAACACAATGATTCCTTTTCAAGGTCTAACTATTAGTTCAAATACATATATCTGTGGGGGAATGTCAAATTTAGTACTTATATAACATCAACTCTTTGCACGCTAGCGGCGGATCTAACTGCCACAGTGATTACCTTTGCAAACAGTTTGGATCAGTTTTACAGTCAAAAATAAAATATGTTTGTTCTGTTCTGTTCAAAATAATTTTCATGAGTACTACTCATCCCTTACAAAGGATGTGCCTGTAACGAGTACACTTGTCCTATATGTGCACAGTATAGATCAAGATCGAAGGGCTCCTGATCAGGGTCTGCACTATTTGTCATTTTGCAATTAATGGCAGAAAACAATCCAAAATGTTCATAAATGGGTTATATTTAACTGAAAACTGAATATCAATAATCTGTTTGTCTCAAACCTTAACCCTTTCCCTTATAGAAGCGCCTTTTAGCACATTTGATTTATTCATCCACTGAAGAAAATAGTTCCAATTTATAGTCTTGAAAATAACCATAAGATTTTTTTTTCGAAATCCTAGCAGATGATAGCTTAAAGCAGGCTGAACGTAAAGCAGAATGTGCCTTAAGGCACATTCTGCTTTACGCTCAACCTGCTTTAAGTGGTTACATGTCTTCAAAACTAGAAAAAGCTATGTGGTAATGGGTTAAAGAATGTGTTTGTCTCAAACCTTAAAATGGAGCAATGAGTGGAAAAGGTTAACTCTTTCCTCCCTGATACTTTAAATGGACAATTCCAGTTTCCATTTTAGTCTAGTCCATTTCTGACTTTTAAGGGTTGTTTTTGTCAATGTTTGGCATTGTGACAAACAGTGAAGACCCTGATCAGAGGGCTCCTTTCAGAGCCCTCTGATCAGGGCCGTCACTGTTTGCATAGGACAAGTGTACTATTCACATGTACACTGTTTGAAAAGCACGCCTATATGCGGGACTAGGGTTCAAAGGGTTAAACAATTTCATGTCTATATAAATTAACATGATCTTCACTGAATAACTACTAATCACATATTTGATTGTAGATCTATGACTACAAATGATATGGCTAAACAGTCTCAAACAGAAAGACCTAACATGTGGTGAGTCTAAGTAACCGGAGACCATATCAACCCTTGCCCTCGTCAAGGCCTGCTTCTTTAAGAGCTGTAATGATAAAATAACAAGCCTCTATCATACCCTGACACTTCTCTGTGTAAAACATGTTTTCTCCGAAATCCCTGTTTTTACCGTTTTTCATGCCAACAAGCGTTGATTGAAGTGCTCCCTACATTTCACACTGTCGTGTTTTCTTGCTTGTCCCCTTAGGCAAAATTTGTCTCCGTCACTTCTGTTTCTTCTCGGCAGGAAATGCATTTTGTTTGATAGATGGGTCCGAGGACAAGAGTAAGAGAATGGAATGAAGAAACGGAATGAATAACGCACATGCCACTCTAACAAAATTCCTTTAGTCATTTGCTACCTCCTTTAGTCAAGTCTGTAGTCTTAGTCATTATCATGTCTCTAGAAAGTAAACTAAAACTTTTCAACATTTACCTCCTTAACCCACTACTACATAGCCCTTTACCTGATAGCCTGTTTCTAGTATTGAAGATAGGTGACTACTTAAAGCAGGTTGAAAGTAAAGCAGAATGCGCTTAAGGCGCATTCTGCTTTACTTTCAGCCTGCTTTAAGCTATCATGTGCTATTATATAGAAAATATTCCCTATAATACATATTCATTACTGATTAAATTGGAACTATTTTCTTCAGTGGATGAATAAAGCATATCCGCTAAAAGGCGCTTCTATTGGGGAAAGGGATAGATATGCATTTTAGAACATTCAATTAATACCTCCACTGAAAAAAAAAGTTTGATTTTATACAGTCATAAATATGGTTCTTTATCTTAGCAGATGGACCACAATTGAAATAAGGAAAATATTTTCCTTTTTTTGTATTATCCTTGGTGTCTAGTGCGCATAACATGGCTCTTATATGTTTGCTTTAATTATGCTTTGCCATGTTATGTACACTTTTTACCGAAATAAATCTTTCTACAGAATGGTAGCTTAAAGCAGGCTGAAAGTAAAGCAGAATGCGCCTTAAGGTGCATTCTGCTTTACTTTCAACCTGCTTTAAGTGGTCACATATCCTTTATACTAGAAACAGGCTATGGGGTAATGCGGTAAAGCAAGCCTGTAGTGTTAGGCATAATTATCATGTCTCCAGATTGACAGTTAAATAAAACTTTTTAACATAAATTTGTATTTCTCATCCAAATTCTATTTTGTGTAACTCATTAGAGTCATCTCTTTGAAATTATTCTCAATCGAATGGTCACAACATAAGGTTTGATTGAGATATAAGATTATTATTTATAATGCTCTCACATGTAAAGACACTTGTGTAAGGAGTCTACAGGAACCCATATTAGGGGAACATTTCAAAAACTTAAAGTTTTATGTCTATCTCTTCGAGATTATGCTAATGAGTAGTCACACCATAAGGTTTAGTGCAGACATTAACCCATTACCTCTTAACCTATTTCTAGCTTTAAAAACAGGTGACCACTTAAAGCAGGTTGAAAGTAAAGCAGAATGTGCCTTAAGGCACATTCTGCTTTACTTTCAGCCTGCTTTAAGCTACCATCTTCTAGGATACAGAAAAAATCTCTTCTGGTACATATTCTTGGCTGTATAAACTGGAACTTTTTTCCTCAGTGGAGGAACAAATGAGAGGTGTAAAAAGGTGTTTTTAAGGGGTAATGGGTTAATTAAAGGAGGAAATGTTGGAAAACTTGGGTTTACTCCCTCGTTACCTGGAGCCCAGCGGAGCATGAATAAATTGCAGCCTCTTTATTTCACCTATATTTGGAGACCTCATTAGACAGGTTTGCGTAATTGACATTAAGTAAAATAGTGTTTACTATTTCATTTCACTTGATACTACCATCAAAATAAACACCCCCTGTGAAAAGTGTTCAAGAATTTTAGAATATTCATTAACGTTAAATGGCCACTTCTAGAATTGTTCTAGAGCTTCAAGAAATTCTACAAAAGGAGTTCCAAAAACTTTTGTAATCCTAGAACAATGGTTCTAAAACCATCAAATTTCTAGAATTTTGCCAAATATTCATGGACGTTAAAATTTAATGCCTGAGCTTCTAAAATTGTTCATGGATATTTTCATTAACAAAACAATTCCAGAAGTGGCCATTTAAAGTTCATAAATATTCTGAAAAAAATCTAGAATTATAAAAATTCTTGAACTCCTTTTGTTGAATTTGTAATGTAATTCTTGAAGCTCTGGAACAATTCTAGAATACGCCATTTAATGTTCATGAATATTCTTGAACACTTTTCACAGGGGGTGTTTATTTTAATGGTAGTATCAATTCTTGAAGCTCTAGAACAATTCTAGAAGCGACCATTTAATGTTCATGAATATTCTAAAATTCACTTTTCACAGAGGTAACCTTTAAATATTTCTCAAGCAAAGACAATCAAAAATATTTTCTGACATATTGACTTGAAAAATTTGTGACGGATGCCAGACTAAAACCCAGCGACCCATAATTTTCTGATTGTGAAATACCTGAGGCTTTTGTCTATTGTCTATAATTTATATGTTCTGATAAGCCTTTCGAGAGAAATAGCTCAGACAGGAAGGCTTAATCTGTGAAAGACTGTATGAGCAGGGCTCCAGATAAGAGTACTTTTTCAAAATTTAAAATCTTTATTTCTGAATTAAACCCTATGGTGTCACTACTCATTAGAATCGTCTCTTCGAGACGATTCTAATGAGTAGTAACACCATAGGATTTGGTGCTGAATAGGTGAGAAAATGTTTGATTTGTTGAAATAACTACCTCTTATCTGGAGCCCTGTATGAGGCTTTGAGACGATTCTAAATTATTAGTTACACCATAGGATTTGGTGCAGACAGTCATATAGATTTTTGGGTTTTGAAATACTCCCCTTATTTGAAGTCCTGGGGCCCGTTTTACTAAACTACTTACGCAAAAATTTTGCGTAAGTCTAAATTTTAATTTATATGTTTTATTATCACTTGCTACAAACAGCAAATAGCCAGATCAGAGGACGCGCTTTTAGCGCGTCCTCTGATCTGGCTAATTGCTGTTTGCAAACGTTTATGATCGAAAAATAAGAGTAAAACGATTTTGACTTACGCAAAAATTTTGCGTAAGTAGTTTAGTAAAACGGGCCCAAGAAACATGGTCTACCAGAATGTAAAGCAGAAATGAGCTGTGCTCGCCTTGACAAAACCAACCTTATTGCATTGCAAACAGTGTAAATCAAGGCCAGTCACCACAGCAAAAACGCGGCGGCTGGTCTTGCTCTACTCTGTTTGACACACACAATCATCTAAAGCATTGTATTTAGCAATATTATCTATGGTATTTGTCAGTGTAGACCAAACTCAGATACAGAGCCTGAGGTGACACGCTGCTTGGTCTGTACAATGTTACAATGCAATAAGGCTGGTTTTGTCATGGCAAGGCTCAAATGTTTTCTTTTATCTTGCTTCAAGCAACAATCTGCTTTGAAGACCAAGGTAAAAGCCTTTATTATATACCTACCAATGTTCTGCCCGAAATATTTCCGTATTTTATCGAACAAATACACCTTGACGGATTGAAAATTCCGTATTACCCATGTACCTTGTGTAATGGGAAAAGAACGTTTACTGTGTAGTCGGAAGTTCGGAACTACAGTAAAACCTCTCTATTACGACCACTAAATTATGTTAAGTATTAGGGTGTTTACGGTAGGTGACCGCTTAAAGCAAGGTGACAGTGAAACAGAAAGCTCCTTTAGGAGCTTTCTGTTTCACTGTCACCTTGCTTTAAGCTGTCACCTCTCTATTATTTAATCAATTAGCATTCGTTTTAGTGGTCGTAATAGCGAGTATTTACTTTCACGCGCCATTCCCCGAAGTGTGACGTATGGGAAATCCCGTTTATTTATAGTAACGCTCGAAACATTTCTATCGTTTTTCATTTTATTTTTATTATAAGAGGTATATAATAAAAGGAACATTACTATACTTTGCATATAGTATGTACCGGATCACTCTCGTTGTGTGTGTAAAGGCTATATCCAACTCGACCTTCGGTCTCGTTGGATATAGCCTTTACACACACAACTCGAGTGATCAGGTGCATAAGATATGCAAAGTATAGTAATATTCCGTTTTTATGTGAGTAGTCATACTAGTACAGGGCTCGAGATAAGGGGGGTATTTCAAAATCTAAAATCTTTATTTCTGCATTGAACCCTATGGTGTCACTACTCATTAGAATCGTCTCGAAGAGACAATTCTAATGAGTAAACACCATAGGATTTGGTGCTGAAATGTAGAATGTGTTCAGTTTACTGGAGCCCTGCTAGTAGAACTGTACCATGCTCCTGAGTAATGTTCATTATATTGACTAACGCTAGGAAATTGTTTACTTTCAAACACAAATCCAAATTCAATATTGTATGTGCAATTTGAAACCTCTCTTCCAGACAAAGTGTTGTTTATGATTCAAAGTTTAAAATGACATTGGATGTTCATGTTAACACAGTTCAACTTTCATCAAAATACGATAGACTGCAATTAACGTCTTCTCAGTTGTAAAAACTAGTCTCAACACGGTTACTATGAAAACCTGTTTTAAGAAACAATTTTAAAATGCTAGCAATGAAACCATGATAATTCCTTTGCAAACATTCTGGATCCTGATGAGATGCTGCTGATCCTGTTTTGACAAGAAATTTGAAAAATTCTAATTGGAGAACAGTAGCAGACAACAATTATTGAAGTGGATGAAAAAATACCAATCATGCAAAGTGTTAAATAAAGATTTAATGGCGGTATTTAATGCAGGTGGCAATTTAATATAAGACAGACCTGATAAAACATCATAGCACAACACACCTAAGAAATACAATGAATTCTCAAACCTATATTGATGGTCAATTAATTCAGTGATATAGTATAATGGTGCTCTCTTAACCCATTACCCCATAAATACATCTTTCTCAGGGAGAAAAATCCTATATGACTTTAACCCTTAGCCCGCCAAATAAAGTGTCGTCTGCTATATTTCTCGTCTGCTTCAAGTTTCAAAGTGCTTCAAAGTTGCTCAAAATTGCAGAAAATGTTGTCCAAGTGTCAAACAGCTTGGATCCGGATGAGACGCGGAGTTACTCGGCGTCTCATCCGGATCCAAGCTGTTTGCATATGGAGCTATAGTCGTGAGTGGCAGGCTAAGGGTTAATGTCTTTCATTCCAATCCCTTCTTTCTGTTGTATATTTCTATGTGATGTATATATTTGCTGAATAAATATGTTTAAACTAAATACATCATTTTACATCTTTAATTTATTCCTCCACTGAAGAAAATAGTTCCAAATCATACAGTTATAAATAAGTAGATGGTAGCTAAAAGCTAGAGTGTTCACATTTTTTAAAACTAGAAACATTCCCGTACGAAAATATTAAGCGGAATACGCCTGGAACTTAGACGGAATACGCCCGGAAAATGGCAAAATATCAGATTTTCCTGCTATCGTAAGGCGGACATGGAATTTCTTGAAAATACGCCTAAGAAATTTGAATTTTCGTCTCAATCTTAGCAGGAAACGATAACATATTAGACGGAAAATGTTACCCAGATTTTTCTCCGTGTAGGTAAGGCGGAAAAAAGAACTTTACTTTAAATGTTAGCAGGAAAAAATGTCTTTGAAAATTTCTGGAGATTTTCCTAGACGGAATTTCAACTTAGCCTCTTGTAGTAGACAGACTTTTTATCTTTGATAATTTTGTTAGCAGGAATTTCAGCCTGGTCCCACAATTCAGCTCATCTGCTCTTGTTTTAGTCCAAGCCTATTTTGAAAACTACAACAACGACAAAATGGCTGAACTAGCAACACATTTGAAACATCTGAAAGAAAAAGGTTTAAACCATGGTAAGTTTTCATTGTTTGATTATTATGGGGGTTGGAAAATGTTTGAGAAGTGTTTTTCTTGCTATTGTGCAAACATTAAATGATATAGTTATGTGTTTTTATTTTAATTAAAGACTTAAGTATTTTTCCTTTGTCTGGCACAATGTCAGTCATAATTGGTAAATTTTAAGATTATTCACTTTTAACTCAACCTGTTCAGGAAACAACCTTTTAACCTTTCAGATACCAGCAACCACCAAGAGATAGTGGGTTACATTAAATGACTGAGAGAGGGCCAAACGTGTAATGGTAAGTTTATTTGTTCATTAATGGAGAGTAAACACACTGCCTAGATCAGAAGATCTAATTATTCATGCAACAAGCACTTACATTTGCTACATCTGTATTTATTAGAGCAAACTTCTGATAGTTTTAAGTAATGGGTACATCAAAATACTCATGGATCTAGAAGCATATAGATCTAGCAGATACTTAGTTAGTTTTAGAGTCAGACTGTCTCTAGGTGGCAGTTTCTAAGTTTCGAATTTTGCACATTGATTATGTATCACTGTACAAAAGTGTAAGCAGATTTGCTAAAAGTTTGACATGATTATATGAGGTCAAAGAAAATTAATTTGACTCCTCTAAGTCAGAATGAAGTAAATGCATGTTTAACCCTTCACTCCATTGATGCACTTTTTACACATTTAATTCATTCCTCCAATAAAGAAACTAGTTCCAATTTATACAGTTATGAATGTGTGATACAAGAAATATTTCCTATATCCTTCCAGATAATAGCTTCAAGCAGGCAGAAGTAAACCAGGATGCACTTTTAAACCAATTTCCTTATAAATACACCTTTTTCACAGTAACACACATTCTTAACTCATTAACCCCTGAAACTTTTAATGGACAATTCCAATTTCAAATTAAGTCTAGTCCATTTTTGACTATTAAGGGTTGCTTTTAACAATATATTTCAAAATGACAAACAGTGAAGACACTGATCAGGGTCTACACTGTTTGCATAGGACAAGTGTTATCCTCACAGGTACACTGATTTTAAATGATGAGTATACTTGTCACTAGGGTTGAATATGTTAAAAATATTCCTCAATGAAGAAATTAGCTCCGATTTATACAGCCATGCATGAATATAAACAATAAGAAACATATTTTCAATATTCTAACAGAATTTGTTAGCTTAAAGCAAGCTGGCAGCTAGCTCCCTTGCGGAAAAAAAACGCAGCTATTTAAAAACGCAGCTTTTACGCCACTAATGTCAAGCTTTTACGCCACTTGGGCCAGTAGCAAAAACGAGCCTTGCAATGAAGCGGCGTATTTAACAAAAAGTATGGAAAAGTGGCGTGTAAGCGACGTATTGTCATGTTGAAAAGACGCCGCTCTACATAAGTGGAAGAAAAGCCTCGTATTTGTTTTCTTATTGAGATAATTAAATATGCCACTCCAATAAAGTGGCGTTTAAGCGACATATTTGTTGTTATGAAAAGACGCCACTCTACATAAGTGAAAGAAAAGCCTCGTATTTGTTTTTTTATTGAGATAGTTAAATATGCCACTCCAATAAAGTGGCGTTTAAGCGACATATTTGTTATAAGAAAAGATGCCACTTTTCAAAAGTGAAATATTTAAGATATGGAGTGGCGTATTTAAGAAATTTGTTTTAATTGTCCTCCAAATATTAAATACGCCACTTTTACACACCTTTGCTGTAGTCACGTATTGACTTTTACCTCATAGCTAAGACTTCATCACTTATACAGACAGAGCAGACTCAGACTAAGTTAAGCTAATCTGTAGCAGCTGTTAGTTCAGGGTCTATTCTGTATAATAATCATTTAGACACTTTTTTATGCTACTACCTTCTCAAAAAAAGGTGACCTTTTTACCAAAGCAACTTGAGAAAGTGTTGTTTTTTCTGTACCTTTTCATAGCAAAACGTGTATTTATTTGTTTTAAATGTGCATCTTTTTTTCAAATAAGCATATTTTCTTAAAATTGACCTCATTAAAGTGCACTTTTTGTTTGTAAAAGTGAATCTTTTATTCTTTAAGACTTTAACATGTTACAACAAGTACATTTTTTAAGTGTATTTTTATCTTTTTTAAAAAAAAAAGTTTTTCTTTTAATTTCTATGAGATTGTGTTCATTGGCAAGTGCGACTTACATCCTCGTTCACCTACTTTAGTACTGGTCCTTAATATTCGAACCCTGACACGGCCAATCATCTTTCAAACATTTGACTCTTTCAAACAGTTGACTCTTTCCATCATAGATGAAATTTGAAGCAGCCAACTTTGAAATGATTCAAATCATGTAAAAGTAAAACACCAATTTGTTTAACCCTTTCCTCCATAGAAGCGACTTTTAGCGTATTTAATTTATTCCTCCGCTGAAGAAATAAGTTCCAGCTTATACCATCATGAACAATTACCATCACATTTTTTTTTATATAGTCTAGCAGATAGTAGTTTAAATCAGGATGAAAGTAAAGCATAATGTGCCTTAAGGCACATTCAGCTTTACTTTCAACCTGCTTTAACTGATCACCTGTATTTAATGTTATAAAGGGGTTATTGGGTAAAGGGTTAAATATATGTTTTATTATTCAAATGAAAGTTGAAAACATTGTAACAAAAAGAATTTCTCCAATTGTTTAAAAAAAATGTCTGCTTAGAGAGGCATGAAAAGTTATTTTCCCATTGATATGTACAATGATGTTGATAATGTAATTTTTTTTTTTTACAGCAACATTTTTGTGTTTTTACAACAACATTTTTGTGGATTGACAATTGTCATGCATGGTCAAAATCTGACTGCTCATGGTACAGATTTCGGTGTATGATGTCAGTATGTTTTTTGTCTAAAATGTTGAAGTGGGTGGAAATGCATTTTTTGTCATCATGAGCTGCCTTATAAATGTATTTCACCCATTATCCCATAAAAACACCTTTTTACTCCTCTAATGTATTCCTCCAGGGAAGAAAATAGTTCCAAGTTTTTAAGTTATAATTGTGTATTTAGAAAAAAATCTTCATCCTATAGTAAATGATAGCTCAAAGTAGGCTGAAAGTAAAGCAGAATAGGCCTCAATGTGCATTCTGCTTTACTTTCAATCTGCTTTAAGGAGTAAATTATTTTTAAAACTTTGAGGAACAGGCTATGGGGTAATGGGTTAAGGGTTTGATAGGGGGAAATGTCAACCATTGAAATTACTCTAAAAGTTTTTTAGAAAGATATTTGCTGATTTTGTGATGTAAAAATCTTATTAATAACTTAACCCATTACCCCATAAATATCCCTTTTAAAGTTTTTATGCATTTAATTTATTCTTCCACTGCAAAACATATTTCCAATTTATAAAGTCATGAATTATAAGAAATATATCTTTGCTCTAGCAGGTGGTAGCTTACAGTGGGCTGAAAGTAAAGCAGAATGTGCCTGAAAGATGCAATTCTGCTTTACTTTCAACCTGCTTTTAACAGTCACCATTTTTGAAAACCAAAAAAACAGGGTAAGGGGTTAAATAACCCTTGCTGGTGGATTAACCCATTTATAACCCATAGCCTGTTTCTAGTTTGGAAGATATGTGACCACTTAAAGCAGGTTTAAAGTAAAGCAGAATGTGGCTTAAGGGCTATTTTGCTTTACATTCAGCCTTCTTTAACCCATTACCCCTTTTTATGCCTTAAATTTATTCCTCCACTAAAGAAAATAGTTCAGATTTATTGAGTTATGGTTGTGAACTAGAAGAAAATAAATTCTTTATCCTTGCAGATGATAGCTTAAAGCAGGCTGAAAGTAAAGCAGAATGTGCCTTACAGTGCATTTTGCTTACTTTCAACCTGCTTTAAGTGGTCACCTGTTTTCAAAACTAGAAATATGGGGTAATTGGTTAAGCTATTAATCTGTAAGAATATAGAAAATATTTCTTGGGGTTTTTACTTGTGTCAGTTTAAATTGGAACTACTTTCTTAAGTAGAGAAATAAATTAAAGGTGTAAACTGGGTATTTGTGGGGTAATGGGTAAAGGTTCTGTTGTCCTTCAGCTCAACAGCATCATTTTATATCATTGTTTTCACACTTTAGTAGAAGTTTGCAGTTTAAGAAAGATTTTCATTATGTCTAATTATATTCTTAAAAGGTGTAAGAATTAAGAGCTTGAGGGCTTGTACTTACAGGACAGTGAAAGAAGGGTTGAGAGAATTAGGAAAAACTCCATCTTTTTCTGTTTTCTACCTAAGTCTAGGATTTTCTGAGATTTAGATATGGTTTTCTTTTTAAGCAGGCTAACAAAGTTTAGGATACCTATAATGTGGATGTTTTGTGAATTGTAGGTATTGTGTATTTTGAGGAGGGGGGGGGTTAGAGGATGTCTTTGTCGAGTTAGATTGAAAAAACAAAATCGAAGGTGATTTCGAGAGCTGTCAAATTAGTTGAAATTACGGTGTCAATGTTCGCCAATGTTATCGTTCGTCGTACTATAACTGTGACGGCAAAATCCGAGTGAACCAAAACAAATTGGACTGGTTGCCGAATTAGGTTGCTACACGCACGCGGACAGCGTTGAAAACACGGAAACCAGTCTCTGACCAAACATTTCCGTAGTTGATTTCAATAATTATGACAGGCTTGCTTAAAATAACGAGGTAAGCAAATTTATGAGGGGGCTGTTTGTGATTTTGATCTTGTTGCCGATAATTTTCGGTAGCGGTTCGAAAAACTTCTTTTGGAAAATCTAAAATCTCTTTCTTCGGAGTCTTACTAGGCGCTCATTGTTTTATGAATCATCCGATTACCAGACGCTAAACTATATCACTCGGAACGCTTCGTGTTTTATCGTTGGTGCATCAAAATGCAATTAGCTCATTTTGTCACCAGTTTTCGCGAATTTAAAATACCGGCGTATCTGTCAAATGCAGCTGAATGGTTAACTTTAATGAAACGCGAACTAAACAAAATTAGGAGATTGAATAGGAAATTCGGCTGAAAATCCGATTTTATTATAAAACAAGTAGCTTACTCAGTTACTGAAGTATTAATGTCATCTTTTTTAATTTTTCACATTACATATTATTGGACTGTTAAACAATCCGTTTTCTATGGCTATAAAGTATTGAAAAGGTATTTTAATAGCATTCTTATCATTTAAGTAATTGATAGTAACCATTCCATTCATTAAGTAAAGACATATTTATCTGATTTGGGTAACCCAAGATTAAAATTTAGTCTAGCATCACAGCTTTGAAACAGTTTAGAAAAATCAAAATGTATAAAATTGAACCACTAAAATCATTTTTAGGGAGGCCTCTTGTTCCATCAACTATGGGAAGGCTTCTCTCTCCCATCATAGCCTACTGCTTTAAATTTTGTGCCACTTAGTTTTAACTTTCTGAAAGCAAATTGAACATGAAAATGAGAGCTAAAATAAACTCACACACAGATCACGGTTAGAAATCGTTTATCAAGGAACCATTTATCAATCAAATAAAGTAGACATGGCACAGAGGTAAGTTATTTACTTTATGAGTAAATCCTTTGAGCAGAGAGAGGGAGGTATTTTCATTAGGATAAGTGAAATGCCTATTCCCACCCCTCTCAAATGTCATGCCTTTAAATGTACAAAACTTTAGAATGGCCTGTACACATAATAATGAAAAAATATTTCTTAAATATATTTATAGGGTAACCCAAGTCTTATGCCATTTTTAAAAAAATCCTTTTATGAGGCGGAAGTATGTGGTCAGCACCTGCCCCTTCATATATATAATCATACACCTATGCACTGGTATGTATAAATGAAATATAGGTGTCAAAACTGGATCAGACAGGACTGGGTGTTTTCTGTGACAATGGTTTTTAGTATCTGTACGATAGTTTAACTATATTCAACTGAAAAGTACTGACAACAATGATTTATTTGAATAGTCTAAACTGTTAACTGAAAGCAAGGGCCAGTTATGAATTAAATGTACATATATCCTGTACGAACAGTGTAGACTAAGATCAGAATGTTCCCATCAGAACCTTCTGAACGGGATATGTACAGTATCCTTGCAAAAGCTTATACAACCAGAGTCAGTTTTTATGGTAATGCTTGACTGGAAATAGAGTATGTTCTAAATGTTTTGTATTGGATCTAGTATAAACATGTCATAATTTTTAAGTGTCAGTGATACAAAATCTTATACATTCAGCTTTATAAAGCAGTATAATGATAGAAAACCTAAATACCATCTCATATTTTTCTCCCTTGGAGCTAACTCATACATGGACCTAACTAGAAACATATTTTTGTGGCCTTACGATGATAATTGTAAAAGCAAAGTGCTTATAATTTACTTTGGAGTATAACAGTTTGCTGAAAGCAATTTCCATCTTTTGTTAAATAAAATCAAAATTAAGATTTATTTTTCAATCCTTGGAAAACATTAATGATTATGACCAAGAAAATTATTTTTATATTTTTCCATTGCTTGTCATTTTCAAACAATTTTCCAACAGTTTCAGACCTTAAAAATGCTTAAAACCCAGGAGCTTCCGGGGGCCTCCGGTCCCCTGGTCCCCCAGCCAGGGCCTTGCCCTGGACCCACTGGGGGCCCTGGCGGCCCCCAAGCCCCCAGCATAGTTTTCAGTATTTTCAGTTTTGCCAACTTTCACCCATGTGAATGTGGTTTAAATGGCTGATGTAATTTGCAAGCTATCTTTCTACCATTGTCAGTTTTGGCTATTATTGCTAATTCATCATAACATACATACTACCTGGCTGTATCTTTTAAATGTTTGTAGCAATTACTAAAGGTTTCATGTCTTTTAAATAAATTTGAATATGCAAGTTGAAAACAGTTTTGATTTTATCAGCCTTGGGTTTTATCCTATTGTGAGATCTGTACCATATTTTTGATCTTAGAGGTCAGTTTTGTGTCATCCTGCCAGTGATAAAAACAACTTGACCTATTGAATCAATTAACTCAATGGTAGTGACTAGGGGTACGTGACCGTACCTCTAATATTTGAAATTAGCGGTACGGTCACGTACCCCTAGCGAGCCCTATGAGGGTTGACTAGGGGTACGTGAGTCCAAAACACTATATAGCAACACTTTTTTTTGTCTGCAGATACGTTAATATCGATGCTAATGTTAATAATATCTCATTTCAACCTTTTATTCTGACTGTTTAACGCAGAAAAGCAAAGAAACCTCATTAAAAAAAAAATCCAGTCGGCATTTTTTTTCACGGCAGCGAAAACTATACCTATGAATAAAGAACGTTCACACATATTTACAAACATGTATAAATATCAAATACCAGCTTTGTTTAGAATAATTGCACTGTTTGATTGCGATCAATTGTCAAACGTGTTTTTCGAGTTGATTTGTGTAGGTCATTAACCAGCAAACTTATACATCAGCATTTACTTGTTTCGATACTTGATGGGAGCCGAAGCTTCGATAGTTTTTATTTTCTTAGATCTACCACTTTATATTCAACGCTAAGTTAGGAAGCTACACCAGCAGTAATTTCCAACAAGCTTATTATATTAAGTTACCTTTGAATCAAATTTTTAAGAAAAAAACTTAACATTGGTCACGGATTTTCAGATATCGTGCGTATCTGACGATAATTAACCCCGTATGCGGAATACATCTATTCTCATTGCTGCCGTGAGAACAAGTTGGGTGGGAATTATTTATCGAAGTTTCTTTGTTTTTCTCCAATAAATATCTACAATATAGGACCTAGAAATGAGAGATTATTAATATTAGCATCAATAAAACGTATCTGCAGGCAAAATAATGTGTTGCTACATAGTTTAAATGACTCACGTACCCCTAGTCAACCCTCACAGGGCTCGCTAGGGGTACGTGACCGTACCGCTAATTTCAAATATTAGAGGTACGGTCACGTACCCCTAGTCACTACCTAACTCAATAAACCCATTACCCCATAGCCTGTTCTAATTGAAAACATAAAGCAAGTTTGAAAGTAAAGGAGAATGGACACAGTCTGCTTTACTTTCACTTCTAGTAGTAGTTTTAGCCTGCTTTTAACCCAATAGCAAATTATTTTAATTTTTTGAAGAAAGTTGACTGACATAAAGCAGGTTGAAAGTAAAGCAGTTTTGGTGTCACCCTGACAATGATCAAAACAACTTGACCTATTCAATCAATTAACTTGCTTCATATTTAATGAACCCATTACCTCATAGCCTGTTCTTAGTATTGAAGATGGACACTTAAATCAGGTTTGAAAGTAAAGCAGAATGAACACAGTCTGATTTACTTTCACTACTGGTAGTAGTTGCAGCCTGCCTTAACCCAATAGCAAATTATTTCAATTTTTGAAGATAGTAGACTGAGTTAAAGCAGGTTGAAAGTAAAGCAGTTTGGTGCCATCCTGCCAGTGATAAAAACAACTTGACCTATTGAATCAATTAACTCAATATTTAATGAACCCATTACCCCCATAGCCTGTTTCTTATATTGAAAATTACCACTTTAAGCAGGTTTGAAAGTAAAGCAGAATGGACACAGTCTGCTTTACTTTCACTACTGACCAGTAGTAGTTTCAGCCTGCCTTAACCCAAAAGCAAATTGTTTCACTTTTGAAGATAGTAGACAGACTAAAAGCAGGTTCAAAGTAAAGCAGAATGTGCTATATTAATAATAAGGTGCATTTTTCTTTTCTTTCAGTCTGCTTTATGCTACCATCTGCTAGAATATAGAAATGATTTCTTATGATAATTAGTCATACCTCTGTATAACGGATAAGCTAGGAATTAAAGTGTGCAGGTTTTTGGTGCGACTCCAACAAATTTGACATATTTTAGTTGACAATAAATTTTACTAGATCTACAGTCATTTTAACCAATCTCTGGAGTTCAATTGCACAGTCACCGGGTAAAGGGCACCAGCTTCTCACCAATGCTGTTTCCTGTTTGACCCTTGGTCACGGGGCAGTATGTGAGAGGGTTTGAAAAAAATTGTCGTCCTACCGAACACATGTGCTTTCTCTGGAAACTCCAGTTTCCTCCCACAGAAATGACCAAATATAGGGGTTACTAGAATAACCGGAATACACCGAAATACACTTTAATATACCCATTATGGCTCATGAAACAGTTTCAGATGATGTATTTACACATTTTGTGTACTAATATATTAAATTTGCAAAGGAAATATGCAATTTGTGGGTTATAAATGTTTATTTTCTGTTGAAATCGTAACCAAAATCTACTTTGTACGGTGTAATTCTCACGTATGTGTAATTCTTACATGATACCTAAAAAGTAGATTTCGGTTAAGATTTCAACAGAAAAACCATTTATAACCCACAAATTGCACATTTCCTTTGCAAATTTAATAAATTAGTACTTAAAATGTGTATATACATCAACTGAAACTCTTTCATGATCCATAATAGGTATAGTAAGGTGTATTTCGGTGTATTCCGGTTATTCTAGTAACCGAAATATAGCACCATTTGAGCCATCGAGTGCGATTTGTATAAGTTAATGTAGCTAAATGTTCATAATAGATGTAAATGAAATTAAGTTGTAACTGTTTTTATTTACTTTTTCCAGAAGATAGCTCTTCACACTGGAAGTCTGGTTGTTTTCATGTGTTGACGTTCACGCAAGAAGAGTTCAAAATGACCAAGCTCCAGTCAAATTTTGCACCACAAATCATTAGGTAAGTATGAAAAAGAATTACACAATAATAGACTTTTCTCTTTCTAATGGCATTAATTTCTTTGTTAAACGATCTATTTGAAGCTCATGTTTTCGAGTTAAATTACTAGACGCACAACGAAATGTGATTCGACCCTTGGTCGCCATATTGAATTTCAACATGTAGAAATACCCCGAGGATACAGACACATCATATTTTGTCATAAATAAATGCTGAAAGAAATCTATACTGATGTTATTTGAATGTACACACCATTAATGAAATATTACAATATATTTCGTTTTTACGGCAGGCACCTGTTGACTGTCAGTTTCATAAAACCATCTCAGACAAGCGCTATCTACTATGTTATTGTTTATTTACAAATTGCTATTGAATCGAAGTCACTTACAATTTTTTCAACAAGTACATTAATTTTGAAGAAATAAATTGGTATGATATAGATCTATACTGCTATCTCACTTATAAGGATATTTGATTGATGTAACTTTATGGGATGGGGTGTTATCAAAATAAGAAATGGAAGCTATTTTAAAAAAAACTTAAACTGTCAGACTGTTAGACCCCCTTATTTATTTATTATTTATAACCATTCAGAGCTTCAGATATTGAGATATGGTGAGTATTTATTTCTACATTAAACCCTATTATGGTGTCACACCATAGGATTTGGTGGTGAAATAATTTCAAATAAGAAACAAAATGTAAAATTTGATCAGTGTTAACAGTCCCTAGCTCTTTAATAATTGTCTTTCCTAGAGCCCTGATAATATTTTTAACTTCTTCAACTTTCTTTTCAGGTTAAATTCAACCCTCTCAACATGAAATGTGGAAATTGGATGGAGGCATTTACAGACCCACACTGCAAACTGAATTTTTAAAAAATCGCATTTTTGAAAAATAGAACCCTTATCCTAGTGTGAAAATGAAATTGAGAAATCTTTTGATATTTGAACTGTTCAGAACACAAACCAAGTAGTAAGTGCATTATGATATCTGAAAAACAGAACTTTCAGCAATTCGCAAAATACACGGACAGTATTGCATGAAGAATGAACACTAATCTGTTGAAGAAGAAAATACTGTTGAAGTTTTTAAGATGCAGCTATTTGGAAGTGACCAGCCAAGACAATTATCAGTGAATCACACCATCAAGAATTGGTTGAGGTTGGAAGTCATGGTTTACTAGAGCCCAGGCGGGGAATATGGCGCAAGCTTTTCAAAAGTCCAACAGTACAACTACATGTAGTTGAATGTGAAATATTAAAAAGCAGTGAGCGTAACATAATTAGTCAAAGACTCAACTTTTGACATGTATTCAAAGGAAGAAAAGAAAAATGTTAACCTTTTTAATATCTTTGCCAGAACTTCAGTGAAACATACTTTAAGCCCTTTCCCAAGTGCTTTTTAATAGCCCACATTATGAATGTTGAAAACGGTGTAGACCCAGATCAGACTTCACTTCCTGAATGAATTGTGTGATCAGCGTCTGCACTGTATTCTGAAAAATAGCATTTAGTCCATTGTCTTTGTCTGGTTTTGAAGATGAGTGACCTGTTAATTAATACAGCAGGTTGAGAGTAAAATAGAATGTGGCTTTTATATTTCCCTTTACCCATCTTACAGCTATCATTTGCTAAGATAGAAAGTACTTCTTATTAGGTTCAAATCCATGACAATTATTGTATTTGCTTGTTTTATTTTCACTATAACTTAAGTAATGTAAAGTAGATCTAACTGAATTTTTGAGTTTTTGATCTGTTTCAATCATGTTGTCACTTTAACAGGAAACATAGTGAAAACAAAAAAAGCAAACACATGTTTAAAAAGTATTATATATATTGTGTATTTTGTTTTATTGTCAGAGTTGAAGAAATATTGTGATACATACATGAGTGAATGAGTTAGAAAGTGCTTATACACTGATTGACAGTTTCGCCTGTTCTATTTTTCAAGCTACTGCATGTCAACACACATCTGTTTGCGATTACAATCTATATAGCGCAATAAAAAAGGCATGGCATATCCAGTTTTAGAATATCACCTACATTTTTAACCAATCAAATTGCCTTTTGCACTGTAAACAGTGTTTACACTCTAGAGGCCACACTATTTATCCATGCACAAACTTGCCCAGATTGTAGGTATATGACCATAAGAGTTCGAAAAAGGGTAATTATGGTTGAAATCGGACAAATAGATCAAGAGTTATCTACCTTTGAATTGCTGAAAATGCCATATTTTACAGTGTTTACACTCTTGCAACTACAGTTTTAAACAGGTTTTCATTATACTTGTACACACAGTATATAGCTATACCTTCTCGAAGGAGTGCAATTATTGTTGAAATCTAATCATTGTGGCAATTTACCTGCCCTTGATATACTTTGAAATGCTAGAAAAAGGCTTCATTTCAGTATTGTTTAGGCTCTGTTAACTGCCTTTGATGTGCTCTACTATACTAGAGTTGGTTGTCAAACTTGAATGGATTTAGAATAAAAAGGGTGAAATTCAAAGGTAAAGCTATCAGGCTTCATTACAAATGGTGAGCGATAGCAGGGCCTTCAAGCCCTCTTGTTTTAAATCTATCAAATTCAATAAGTTTCTGTTTAAGAAAAATTGAGATACTTTTCATGGCGTTTGGTTGACTTTAAGCGTACAAACATCACTTTTAAATAAAACTGGTAATGGTTGACTACTGAACATAAAATTTTTTGTACTTCATCAGTAAAGACTTAAAGTAAGATGGAACTTTGCTTTGGTTACATTATCTTCATTTGGGTATAAATGACATGTAACATTTACAGTATCTGATATCAGAGGCTTGCAGAATCATTATTGAGTTTTTAATGACAACTTTCTGTGCAGATTTCTTTATATATTTGTTAACAATGTAATTGTAATATTTTTTTAAGTTTGCTTAACCCATTATCCCATAAATACGCTTTTTACACCTTTAAATTATTCTTCCAACAGGAAAGGCAATTTATTACCTATCATAGTCATCATGGCATGCAAGTTCATGAATAAGTTATTCAATATTGATAGTTTCAGATATTTAGACAGCTTGGGTGTTTTTAAAAGAAAATAAAAGTAAAGAAAAAACGATGCATGACATTCGTACTGAAATTACACCTTGCTTTAATCTCCTAAGTAGATTTTTTTTGCCTTTCCACTTCACTTTTCAAAATAACAGAAAACCAGATATAGGTGGCCTGTATCAGGTTTTCTGTAATTTTGAAAAATGAAGTTGGTGTCATATGCTGGTTGGTTGTATGTAGCAAACTGTCTATAAATTTAGCATTTTATTGAGGTTGTAATTTAGACAACTAGTTTGTTTTAAACAGCTTGTCTGAATTATTAGTCATTCTGTTATATTTTGAACTTTATTTAACACTTTGCATGCTAAGTAATTTCCAAGAGTTATTTTGTCTCCTTCAGTGGCTAAAAAGAATTTTAACAAAAACTAAATTCTTTTTCATCTTAATTTTAGCTCAATATAAATACAGCAGTCTACTGCCAGATCAGGTCCAACATTTGTGGTAGCTGATCTGGATCCAGACTATTGCAAAACTTGTTGTTAAACTGTCTGACCAGTGCTACACAATATATTAAGATTTATCATATACCTATTCTTAAAACAAGCGAATACAGGGCTAACAATATTTTTCCGTATCAGATGGTCCATATCAGATGGCATATATGCTACACAATGTTGACGTCACCGTTTTATGCAACACAAATTGTACATGAGTTATTTATATAAAGAAGCTGTGCGCATAACGTTTCGGAATTTCCGGCTCCGATGCTATTTTTAAAACAAGCTGGAACTAAGCGAGGATCAACTTTGAACAGTTTGTTTCCATTTTAAGCTTGAAAAACCCACAACACCTACTTTTACTAATGTTTTCCTCCAAAGGATAAATCTTAAAACAGTTCGACTCATACTCTTAAACGTTTAAATGACCGTTATTTGCAAAACGCCACTGCTTAGATAATGGATTCAATCGAGAATAAAGTATTACGTCATTAAAAAAATATGACGTAATTTATTGGTGGTCACATGACTTCCATAAATAGTTTAAGATTGCATATGAACGCAGAATTTTTTACATATAGGGGCCTAAATGTATGCGTATATTTTATTATCCGGTGAACAACATATAGATCTAGATCTAATCAAAAACAGTTTAGGTATATAATGAAAAGGAATATCACGACAGTGTGTGATCCGGGATCTTGCATCAGTTCTCGTTGGTTGTGTAATCCAGATCACACTCGAGGCTACGCCTCTCGTGAGATCTGGATTACACAACCAACTCGAACTGATACAAGACCCCGGATCACACACTGTCGTGATATTCCGTTTATATTGAAGACAATGGAAACTGTGATCCATGACTAAATGATATCTTTATTTAGCCTGCAGTTGCCCGACTCTCAATGTGAAACTTACTTTGTTAAAATGTATAAATGTTTTATTTATTGAAGTTTGCTTAACCTATTGGTGCATTACCCCATAGCCTGTTTCTAGCATTGGATAGGAGGCCACTTAAATCAGGTTGAAAGGTTTACTTTCAGCCTGCTTTAAGCTACCATCTGAAAGAACATAGTAAACATTTTTTTATAATAACATTCATTACAGTATAAAAAGTAATTATTTTTCTCAAGTGTAGGAATAAATTAAAGGCGTACAAAGGTGTATTTATGAAATAATGGGTTAAACTGCGGGAAGTCTATCTTTTTTAAGCTGTTTCAGTGCCATTACCACTCAGACAAAAATGTAGCCACAGAGGGAAGATGAGTAACTGTCATGCCAGTTGTCTGTTTTTTCCATGTATATACGTTTTTATTATTTTGTGTGTTATTTTTACAAATGTACTGAAAGTTAAATTGTTGTTAATCCTTTCATTCGTTGCCAAAATGTCAAAGCATCTATACTGAACTTAAATTGTTTTGTTTAAAGTAGGATACTGCTTTAAGTAAGATAAAACTTTAAAAGTAAGACAAAAAGCTCCTTTACAATATTTTCCCTTTACTTTCACTTAACTTTAAGTTGTTGAAGAGTTTTGTATTCAAGAATATAAATACATATTCTGTTGTGGCACTTTTGTGGAGCAGGCCATAATTGTAGAGGCTATTCTGTTAAGGAAAGGGTTTAATTGCCTTAGTGCTATAATTACTACACAAACACAGATTTATATATTGAAGTATCATTGTGTAAGCCCACTGGAAACAGCCCATGCTTGTACCTTAAAAGTCAATAGGTAACTGCAAAGAATAAGAGCAGCTTTTTTGTGTATATAATTTTTTGTGTTTCGCAAGTCAGAGTCCTCCCAATCTCCACTTCTTTAGAGATAAACAGTTAGCCCCCTGCCCTTTTCCTATCAACCCATGCCTTTTTCAGAGATTTGGCTCAAGTCTATGATTTCATTTACTTGTTCAAGTTTGTTTCTGTGAGGTTTGAAATAAATATACAAAGAATTTCTATATGTGTGTGGTGTTTTGTACATCTATGGTAGCATTTTCTGTTTGATTTCTCCACATTTTTTTAATTAAAATTTTACTTTTATAAGATTTTTTCATCAATCATGGTGTCAGAGCCTCATTCTTTTTCTATTTGCTTTTTGACCGGCAGAAAAGTGACATAAAAGCTATGCTTTAAGTGGAGTAAAAGCTTGCTTTTACGCCGCTTTTCTGTCACTTGAAAAACTTAGGCACGTTTCTGAGTGGCGTTTAAGTGGCGTAAAAGCCAGCTTTTACGTCGCTTTTCTGCCACTAGAGAAAACGTCACTTTACTACTTAGGCACGTTTCTGAGTGGCGTAAAAGCGTAGCTTATACGCCGCGGTATTGGCACCGGCGTAAAAGCTATGCTTTTACGCCACTTAAACGCCACTTAAGAAAAACGTCGCTTTGCCTCTTAGGCACGTTTCTGAGTGGCGTTTAAGTGGCGTAAAAGCGTAGCTTATACGCCGCGGTATTGGCACCGGCGTAAAAGCTATGCTTTTACGCCACTTAAACGCCACTTGAGAAAAACGCCGCTGTTCTATTTAGGCACGTTTCTGAGTGGCGTTTAAGTGGCGTTTCTGCCACTTTTTCAGGTCCTAATAAAACGCCGCTAATACGAGGGTGCCAATACCGCGGCGTAAAAGCTTGCTTTTACGTCGCTTTTACCTCACTAAAAGCGTAGCTTTTAGCGGCGTAAAAGCATAGCTTTTTTCCGCAAGGGAGTAAAGCAAAATGTGGCTTAAGGTGCATTCTGCTCTACTTTCAAGCAGCTTTAAGTGGCCACCTGTCTTCAAATCTAGAAACAGGCTATGGGGTATGGGTTAAGCCTTTATGGCAAACTCTGCTTTACTTTCAAAAAGTGGAAAGTAAAGCATGAGGATGCAACTTTATACCAAATATCACATGTGTGAAAACGCCTTTTTACACCTTAATCTTTGCCAAATAGCCTGTTTTTGGTTTTGAAGACAGCCTAAGGTGACCACTTAAAGCAGGTTGAAAGTAAAGCAAAATGTGCCTTAAGGAACATTCTGCTTTACTTTCAGCCTGCTTTATGCTACCATTTGCTAGCATGTATAAAATATTTCTTATGGTACAGTTTCATGACTGTATAAATTGGAACTATTTTCTTCAGGGTAGGAATAAATTTGATGCACAATAAGGCGCTTCTATGGGGGAAAGGGTTAACCCATTCCCCATAAAACGCCTTTTTACGCCATTAATTAGAGCCTCCCATGGATAAAATAGTAATTTGCAGTAATAAGTATGTATCATAAGAAATATTTTCTATATCCTAGCAGATGACAGCTTTAAGCAGGCTGAAAGTAAAGCAGAATGTGCCTTAAGGCCAATTCTGCTTTACTTTCAATTGGCTTTAACCCATTAAGCCATACTGACTCATTTTGACTCATTGCGCAATAGCCTCATACTAACTCATTTTGACTCACTTTATTCAACTAGCATGCATTGAGATAAGCACTGATAATTGTTAATCGCTTATGAGTTAATGGGATAAGTGGTCACTTATCTTCCAATCTAGAAACAGGGTATGGGGTTATTGATTCAATATATTCCTCCAATGAAGGAAATAGTTCCAATTTATACAGCCATGAATATATATCATAAGAAATGTTTTCTATATTCTTACAGATTGTATAAGTTAAAGCAGACTGAAAGTAAAGCAGAATGAACCTTAAGGCTTAAGGCACATTCTGCTTTACTTTCAACCTGCTTTAAGTTGGTACCTGTCTTCAGAACTAGAAATAGGCTATTGGGTAATGGGGTTAACATTGCAAGATGCCTTATCTACACACACTTATTTTGCAGGCACATGATGATTTGGACATGGCTAGGGAGATGCTGAAACCATCATGAACAAGTCAACAGCTCCATGGGTTTGGTGCCAGCAGCCTAACTATGTGTTTACGATCTCAAAAGACAGTTACCCTTAAATTCTTGTCAAGATTTTATGGATGGTGATACTTAAAATTGTAAATGCACATGAAAGGATTGAACTGATTAAGCTTATTGGACATTACACCCTCACCTTATAAAAAATTATCATAACTTGCAAATTCATTTCAAAGTCAGATTTCAGGAATTCTGACCAAATACATATTGCTACTAGTGCCAAGCAGTTAGGATCCTGATCAGACACCACAATTACGGATCCAAACTGTTTGCAAAGTCGACTTTATCAGGGCTCCAGATATTAGAGAGTAAACTGAACAAATCCAACATTTTCTCATTAGAATTGGCTGGAAGAGACGATTCTAACGAGAAGCATGCAGCACTGTAGGGTTTAATGCAGAAACAAAGATTATAGGTTTTGAAATACTCTCTTCATCTGGAACTCTGTTTATTTGATAATGGTAGGGAAAGTGTTAAATCCAAAAATGTCGACAACATTTCATAATTATAGGAAGGTCAAGTTTGAACTTTAGATGATTTCAAATTATTCAGTTGTATTATGACATCATGTTTAAGATTGATTGAACTTGTTTCAAATAAATTAGAACAAGTAAGTACATGTACAGAGTGATGTTATTCTTGATTTTAAAGGTAATTTTTTCCCAACCTGGCTGCATGGTCTAATAATTAGACTTGTTTTATTTAGGCCATAAATGTCCCAAGGTTTTCCAGCCAAATATTCTGGGCTTTGACATTTAATGTAAACTATACCTTGGAAAGTATACCATAGTAAACTGGAACATTTACATGCAGGCACTCAGTTCATGTATAAGAGAAGAGTGTCTAATACTGCTACAAATGACCACTTGTCTATAAAAAAAAAAAAAATGCAATTTGTCACAATTTTTTCATACAATTAACTTGATTCCTTAAATGGATACTATTACTATACAGATATTTTTGTACATTAGGTGAATTTTTTCTAAGGCGGAAAATTTTCCTGTTATTTAGCAGGTTTCCGCTTTGCTAGGCAGGAAATTTGTACATTAGATGGATTTTCTAAGGCGGAAAATTTTCCTGTTATTTACCAGGATTCCGCTTTACTAGGTGGAAAGAATTTGCATATTTCGAGCCCTATTCTCCCTAAGAGCTCTAAGGCGGGATTTTTTCCGTGAATATTAGGCGGATCTTTTTCATGTAAGCTTAGTGGGATTTTTTAGGAGGAAAATTGAGTGGATTTTTGTTTTCCTCCTAGTTACCAGGATTCCACCTTACTAGGTGGAAAAAATTTGCATATTTCGAGCCCTATTCTCCCTAAGAGCTCTAAGGCGGAATATTTTCCGTGAATATTAGGCGGATTTTTCTCCATATATGCTTAGTGGGATTTTTTTAGGCGGAAAATTATGTGGACAATTTTCCTGCTAGTTACCAGGATTCCGCCTTACTAGGTGGAAAAAATTTGCATATTTCGAGCTCTATTCTCCCTAAGAGCTGTTCTTTCTCTATTGCAAGTCATAGACGGAAAACGCTTAAGATTCCGGGCGTATTCCTGCTAAGTTCCAGGCGTACTTTTTCGTACAGGAGGCTATGGGGTAATGGGTTAATACAGGTACCCCGTTTATGCAGAACAAATGGCAGTTTAGGGGCTGTCTGCATTCCTTTCATTCTTCATTAAACTGTCTTAACCCATTACACAATAGCCTTTTTCTAGCTTTGAAGACAGGTGATAGCTAATAAAGCAGGTTGAAAGTAAAGCAGAATGTGCATTCTGCTTTATTTTCAGCCTGCTTTAAGCTATCATCTGCTTGGATATAGAAAATATTTCTTCTAATACATTGCATGGTTGTATAAAATGGAACTTTTTTCTTCAGTGGAGGAATAAATCAAAGGCGTAAAAAGGTGCATTAATGGGATAACGGGTTAAAGCATTGAAAAAAACTTCTTCTTTGAAAAGATGCTCAAGATGTGTTTTATGTTACACACATTTTTTAAGGAAACCAAAAAATTGGCAAGCATATGATTAAAATTTCATGAGCTAATCGCAGACTCCCTGTGAAAACCAAGAATGGGAGGAACTGAATGACATTGTGGGCGTCAATTTCCTGTTCCATGTAATACGAGGCACAAAATATGGACTTGAGGTATCTTGGTGTTTTAACCCTTTACCACAAAGCCCGTTTCTAGTTTTGAAGATATATGACCACTTAAAGCAGGATGAAAGTAAAGCAGAATGTGCCTTAAGGCACATTCTGCTTTACTTTCAGCCTGCTTTAAGCTACCATCTACAAGAATATAGAAAACATTTCTTCTGGTATGTGTTCATGGATATATAAATTTGAACTATTTTCTTCAGTGGATGAATAAATAGAATATGCTAAAAGGCGCTTCTATGGGAGAAAGGGTTAAAGACTGGAAGCTAAGAAAGTGGCCACAAGATGAAAACCAAGAGTTTCACGCTAAAAGTATAGTTGGCCTATTGGGGGATTTTCTTTAACCCACTACTCCACAAATATGCTTTTTTATGCCTTTAATTCATTCCTCCACTTCAAGCAAGCTGATTAAAAAGGCAGAATGTGCACCTGTTTTAAGTGGTCACTTATCTTCAATATTCAATTTTTATTAATCTTCTGATATGATCAGTTATTATCATGACTAATGAGTACATCACTTATTTCCAACAGTATATCAATTAGCCCAGAACTCCAGATAAGGAGAGTATTTCAACAACTAAAATCCTTATGTCTCCATTAACCTATTACCCCATAGTCTGTTTCTAGTTTTGAAGACAGATGACCCCTTTAAGCAGGTTGAAAATAAAACAGAATGTGCCCTTAGGCACATTCTGATACACTTTCAGCCTGATTTAAGCTATTATCTGCTAGAATATAGAAATAATTTCTAATGTTAAATATTCACAACTGTATTAAATGGAACTATTTTCTTCAATGGAGGGATAAATTATAGGCATAAAAAGCGGTATTTATGGGGTAATGGGTTAAACTCGAATGTGTGACTCTTTGAGATCATTCTAATGGACACAATGATAGGGTTCCTGACAGGGCTCCAGATAAGAGGTAGTTTTTTCAACAAATCCCACATTTTCTCACTATTTTTAGCACCAAATCCTATGGTGTTACTACTCATTAGAATCGTCTCGAAGAGACGATTCTAATGAGTAGTGACACCATAGGGTTTAATTCAGAAATAAAGATTTTAGTTTTTGAAAAACTACCCTTATCTGGTGCTCTGGTTCCAGAAACATATCTGTTATTGTTTCCGAACAGTTCTAGAACAGTTTTGTTGGAAGTTCTGAACTGTTCCAGATATTTTCACAAGGGGTTGTCTTCCATTGTAAGAAAAAACATTGCATGCTACAAGTCATTACCAGCAAAACAGGGCGGCCATTTTCATCTAATATTCAAATCCCAACACTTTTATGTCTGGGTATATCTTCTGAAAGTAAATTCCTCAGAGGAATATTACTAATTATCACCAGTTCAGACGGCCATTAAGGTCACAGTTTAGCTTTGCCTTGGAGTTAGGCCCGGTGATACGTATCAGGTGATTGGATCTGTTTAATCAGGCCTCGTTAAGCTTGTCATAGAACACAGGGTATGATTCAACTCCTCCAATACTGCTGAGAAGTGAGTAATAGTTATTTACAAACAATGTAAATATTCACTTCAATATCCACCCTGTTTGCCAGTCATGGTTATTTCATCAAATTTTACTCTTTTAGAAAGAATAATTTAAACCAGACACCTAGATAGTATAATAATAAAAAAGTAATATACCAAGTTAAAGTCTACTTTCAGTCCGAATGACCGCTCAGCCGACTGTACATATACTCCCCTGATCATCGAGTCATCTTGCCTTAGTTTATGAGCACTGCTAACATATGGCGCAGTCAAATGCAGCCGCAGTACCGACTCAGACCCTTCACAGGTACCCATTTTAACCCCTGGGTGGAGAGGAGCAATTCGCGGTACATGACTCTCAAGAACATTCCTGTACATCATCGGGGATTCAGAAAAATCCCCTAGTCAGACCGCTGGTCCGGCGGGGGATCGAACTCACGACCCCTGGTACCGTAGTCCAAGGTGTTAACCATTGGGCCACTACTATATGTCACTGTTTCAACTACATGGCTAATAAATCGAACAAATTATTCCTGAAAATATTGCTTGTAGTAAATTTCTTCCTTTCTTATGATTACACCTCGCAGAAGAATTATTGCTTAATTAGAAATTAGATTTCAATACAGTGTTCCCTCCCTGCAGCGACTCCCTCTTTACAACGACCCTTACCGCAGTTCCCTAAACAAGAAGTATGTCTAACGCTTTCACTGCTGCAATATCATCTGCTTAATTGTTGTCTGCTGTTTTTTTTCTCAAAGCAACATATAAGTCGACATTTTGATAGAATAGATAATTATAATGACGAGTGACAAACAGATTGAATCCAGATCAGACACCGCGTTACGCGGCGTCTGATCTGGATTCAAGCTGTTTGCAAATGTAAGTGAAGTCTTAATTTTCCCTCCCTATAACGAACAACACACACAATCTGTGTCTCCCATTGGATGTCATTGAAAAGAGGGAGCACTGTAGTTGTGAAGTACACAAATTGATTTTACAACAAGAAACAAGAGCCCCATGGGGCATAATTCGCTCACCTGAGAATAACTGACAAAATGGAGATAATTATTTATGTCCAGGAAGGGGTCATTTTTTACCCGAGGGGCATAATTTGAACAATCTTGTAAGAGGACCTGTAGATAATGCTATGTGCCAAATATCTAAGATCAGGGTAGTAGGGTTTTAGACAAGAAGATTTTTGTAAGTTTCCATTGAAAAAAAATCTATTTTTAACTCCTGTGACTTACATAATTATGCAACAGACTGAAACCAATTGAACAACATAGGTAAAGGATATCTAGAAGTGTCACCATGCTGAATATCAAAGCTCTGGCCATATTAGTTTCAGAGAAGAAGACGTTTGAAAATTTCACTATATAACTCTATGTAAAACTGTGACCCCCGGGGCGGGCCAGTTTTGACTCAAGGGGCATAATTTGACAAACCTGATAGAGGACCTGTATGTGATGCTATGTGTCAAATATCTAAGCTATGGCCCTTGTAGTTTCAGAGAAGAAGAATTTCTAAGTTTTCATTGAAAAAAATCTATTTTTAGCTCCTGTGACCTAGTTATGCAACCGACCAGAACCATTTGAAAGAATTTTGTATAGGACATCTAGAAATGTCACCATGCCTAATATCAAAGCTCTGGCCATATTAGTTTCAGAGAAAAAGACATTTGAAAATTTCACTATATAACTCTATGTAAAACAGTGACCCCGGGGCGGGGCCAATTATGACCCCAGGGGCATAATTTGAACAAACTTGATAAAGGACCTGTAGGCAATGCTATGTGCCAAATATCTAAGCTCTGACCCTTGCAGTTTCAGAGAAGAAGATTTTTTAAGTTTTCATCAAAAAAATCTATTTTTAGCTCCTGTGACCTAGTTATGCAACAGACCAGAACCATTTGAACAATTTTGGTATAGGACATCTAGAAGTGTCACCATGCCAAATATCAAGGCTCTGGCCATATTAGTTCCAGAGAAGAAGACGTTTGAAAATTTCACTATATAACTCTATGTAAAACTGTGACCCCCGGGGCAGGGCCAATTTTGACCCCAGGGGCATAATTTGAACAAACTTGATAGAGGACCTATAGATGATGCTATGTGCCAAATATCTAAGCTCTGGCCCTTGTAGTTTCAGACAAGAAGATTTTTTAAGATTTCCTTATTTTTTCACTTTGGTTGCCATGGCAACCAGAGTTCTACATTGTTTTTAATTCTTTGAACAAATTTGAAAGAGCTTGACCCAAGGAACATTCCTGTAAAGTTTGGTTGAAATCTGTCAAGCAGTATAGGAGGAGATGTCATTTGAAGCAATTGTTAACGACGACGGACGACGAACGACGGACGACGACGGACACAGGGCCATCCCAATAGCTCACCTTGAGCCTTTGGCTCAGGTGAGCTAAAAACAAACCAAGTAGATCAGAAATACACTAGGATTCTGGATCTCTACATAATTATATCATAGCTCAGAGATCTAGACAAACTTATATAAACTCAAGAACATTATTTTTAATATAAAATAAACAGAAACTGTAACATGTAACCTATTTAACTCTTTGAACCTTAGTCACACATATATGCATCATTTGCAAACAGTGTACCTGTGAAGAATACACTTGTCCTATGCAAACAGTGTAGACCCTGATCAGAGGGCTCCTAATAAGGAGCCCTCTGATACTGGTCTATACTGTTTGTCATTTTGACATATATTGTGAAAATCAACCCTAAAATGTCAACAAGAGGGCCATGGCCCTAAATTCGCTCACCTGAGGACATTGAAGTTTGTACCTAAGTTGACTGGGCAAGACAACATTTTAATATAGCTATAAATGGAGTTATCTTCCGGACAAGAAAACATGACAAAAGTGAATTTTGTTGCCAAGCTTATGACCCTTATCCATGACACATCCTCTTATCAAGCTATTTCCATTTCCGGTAAATGATAATTATTTCACTAGCGTCAGCAGAACTGGAGTTATTTTCCTGACAATAAAATATGACAAAGGGGAAAACAAAATATTGCTGCCCTTATGCACTAGGCATTTTCTCTCATCAGTTTCTTTCCATACATAAAATGTCATTACAATAGCATCAGTAGACCTGGAGTTGTCTTCTTGACAAGAAAATATGACAAAGGGAAATAACTAAAAAAAACAATGATGTCAGAGTTATGGCCTTTGCAAATGGCACTTCCTCTCATTAGGCTCTTTCCAAATAGGCAATTTCATTTTACCCATTACCCCATAGCCTGCTTCTAGTTTTGAAAATAGGTGGCCACCTAAAGCAGGTTGAAAGTAAAGCAGAATGGGTCTTAATGCACACTTTGCTTTACTTTCAAACTGCTTTAAGCTACCATCTACTAGGATATAGAAACTTATTTCACATCTTACATTTTCATGACTGTTTAACCCTTTCCCCCATAGAAGCGCCTTTTAGCACATTCAGTTTATTCTTGCTCTAAAGAAAATAGTTCCAATTTATACATTCATAAATATGTATAATACAAAATATTTTCTATATTCTAGTAGATGATAGCTTAAAGCAGGCTGAAAGTAAAGCAGAATGCGCTTAAAGCGCATTCTGCTTTACTTTCAACCTGTTTTAAGTGGACACCTACATTCAATACTAGAGATATGCTATGGGGGAAAGGGTTAAAGGGGAATTATTTTCTTAAGTGGAGGAATAAATCAAAGGCCTAAAAATGCACATTTATGGGGTAATGGGTTAACAAATGTCTGAACAAATGACTGAACCATTTCTAAACTTTAGCAGACAACATGTTCAGTTCTGTTGGCCTGATCACTGAGGTCAAATATTATGTAAGAGAACTGTAGCAGCAGCAGTCTGGGAGCTTACCCTTACCAGACTGAAATGATGTCTGCTAAATACCTTCTGTGTGTAAAAAATGTACATTTTTATTTTTTAGAAAATGTTAAGTTGGTAAATGAGTGGCAAATAGTTTGGATCCAGATTAGATGCAGCATTATGTTGCATCTGATCTGGATCCAAACTGTTTGCAAATATTGGTTATTTGCCCATAGTATATTAAGGGTAACTCAGGTAAATACAGTTCTGCCTAAATCAAAAATACTGTAAAACCTGCCTAGAGCAGCACTTAAACTGTGCAGGGTGGTGTCAAATGTGACCCTAGGGATTTCATTTTAACAAACTATAGAGAGATCCACCAGGAGATTCTACTGTACAAATATCAAAGCTTAGGGCCTAGTAGTTTTGGGCAAGAAGATTTTTTAAAGATTTTTGCTTTTTTGCTTTTTCAAGCAGAGTTTGTGCTTTTTTTCATTTTTTTTGAACAACTTCTGTAGAGAAGCATCCAAGGAACATCATGAGCAGTTTGAACTCTCCCTACAATCGGCGGGTTTCAGAGGAGATGTCGTTTGAAGTAAAAGTGAACGGACAGACGGACAGACGGACAGACGGACAGACGGACAGACGGACAGACGGACAGACGGACAGACGTACTACGGACGGTGAGCGGTCACAATAGCTCACCTTGAGCCTTTGGCTCAGGTGAGCTAAAAATGGATTAGACAAAATTGAAAACTAGAATTGTCCATTTGAGGTTTCAGGGTGGAAAGGGTTAAGGAAAATCTCTTCTTGTCATCAATAGTTGAAAACACTTGAATCTTTCCGAGTCCTCGATTGCTCAATGATGTTTTTCGTGGACGAGGTAATTCGTATAATACGGGTGACAATTACTGTCAGCCATTTATCATCAACCTAGGTAGTTTATCGTTCTTTGTTGTGTCTGGTCTAGTGCCGATTGAATCAACTTCCGACAACATGTGGGTACAAAACTAAGATCACAGTCAGGAAATAAGAAGTTTCCTTTGAATTACAGTCAATTTTTGTTATTATAACCTCTCAAAAGTAGGTCCGTCCATGTTACAAAGTTAAAAATATAGGTGACCATTTAAAGCAGGTTGAAAGTAAAGCAGAATGTGCCTTAAGGCGCATTCTGCTTTACTTTCAGCCTGCTTTAAGCTTCCATGTGCTATAGAATATAAAAAATATTCCCTGTACTATATTATATTCATGACTGATAAAATAGGAACTATTTTCTTCAGCGGAGGAATAAATCATATCCGCTAAAAGGCACTTCTATGGGGGAAAGGGTTAACCCATTACGGTCCAGAAATACACCTTTATACGCCTTTAATTTACTTCCAACCTACTTTAAGTGGTCACTTAATTGTCTTCAAAACTAGAAACAGGCTATCTGGTAAAGGACTAAAGCTGGCTGAGAGTAAAGTAGAATGTGCCTTAAATTATAAGGCACATTCTACTTTACTTTCAACTTGCTTAAGTGGTCACATGGCTTCAAAACAGAGAAACAGACTATGGGGTAATGGGTTAAGCAGCCACCTGCCTTGAAACCAATATACAGCTGGTTTTTACTGCAACTTTGTTTTTTTTTAACCCCCCCCCCCCCCCCCCAAAAAAAAATCATCATTTTTTTTCTTCTTTTTCAAGATTTTTTGCATTACAAGCTAAAATGCATGTGTTCCAAGGAACAAATTTGTCAGTTTCATGAGCAATTTTGATGATTTATAGAGCACGGGACTCCTGACAGATGGATGATGGGAACGGCAATGCCTCAGGGGCCACAAAACATTTATGGGCTAACCCAAAACCCCATACACCTTTTCAATGTAAGGCTTTGTTTCCTGGGCGTCAACAAGCCACTATATTAGCCTATAAATGGCATTAGAAAATACAAGAGACAAACTTCTTATCGCCATTGAAATTGACACACACAGTTATGAACAGACAAACCTTAACCCATTTAAGCCTAATGTATATTAACCCATTCCCCCATAAATACACCTTTTTATGCCTTCAATACATTCCTCCACCAAAGAAAATAGTTCCACTTTATACAGTCATGAATAAGTATCATGAGAAATATTTTTCTATATTCTAGCAAATAGTAGTTTAAAGCAGACTGAAAGAAAAGCAGAATGTGCCTTAAGGCACATTCTGCTTTACTTTCAACCTGCTTTAAGAGATTGTTTGTTTTCGAAACTAGAAATAGGCTATGGGGTAATGCGTTAAGGGGATATAAACAAATAGTGTAGACCCTGATGAGATGCTGTGTTATGCGGTGTCTCATCAGAGTCTACACCGTTTGCTATTGCATATGAAATGTTCTGCTGTATGAAAAGACATTGCAGTGTCCGTAATAAGATCACCACTGTTTATCTATAATAAATTCTTCAAGCACTTGGGTAGAGTTCGCGCCTGAAGGCGCATTCTGCTTTACTTTCAACCTGCTTTAAGTGATCATCTTTCTTTAAAACTAGAAAAAGGTTATGGGGTAATGGGTTAAACAGTCCATCTGTCAAGGAGAATAGGCAGTTGTCAAGACAGGTGACAGCTAACTGCAGAACAAAGTATTTTTGCAATACTTTTGTCCTGCATTGCGAGATCTGTTTGTTTATGACTGAAGGTTCAATCAAAATTACATATATTACCCACAATAACAAGGCTCTAGATAAGGGGAGTATTTCAAATGCTAAAGTTCTAATTTCTAAACAAACCCTATGATGTGACTTCTCCTTAAAATCCTCTCTTAGAGAAATCATAACCTTGCGTTTTGTGGAGATACAAGGGGGAAATTGTTCAACTTACTCCAGGGCTCAGATAAGGAGAGTATTTCAAAAACTAAAATCTATATTTCTGTTTTAAACCTGATGGTGTCACTACTCATTAGAATCGTCTCGATTTGATGCTAAAATGACCGAGAAAAGTTTGGATTTGTTCAGTTTACTCCCTCTTATCTGGAGCCCTGTTACTCTTGTTCTTACTCTTGAACCATGCAAGACTATCACACTTTATAATTGAATTTGTGAAAATATCAAAATCTATGTGGCAATTTCCCTTGTTCAGATTGACAAAAGATTTACATACAACGAAATAAATACGAGTAGACTGATTTAATGACATTCGTTGCACCAGCCCTCTGATTTGTTAGAAGCAATATCCTTTCATCTTCGCCATTGTCGAGCGTTTTTCTAGTCAAACACATCATCAAACAAAAACCTTATCACCAAAATGAGGATTCTTAAATCACCACTTTTAATTGACAAATGGCCTTGACCTTTGTTAATGTTGAAGGATATGGCTATTATGTCTTCTATACACACATTTCAGTCGGAGGTTTGAATTGCTAATCAATACCGATAACAGTCAACGGAGCCATATACCAGCTCCTCCCAGCCAATTAACCTGCTACAGATAGCAATGGGCCACACTCATACAGCCGAACTTCGATATCTCGAACTCGTTTAACTCGAAGTACCAGATAGTTCGACACATGAACTGTATCATTTCATGCTTTGTTAAATCGAACATACCCATATTTCAAAGTTAAAACGTGGCTAAGCCACGTTTTAACTTTGAAATACGGGTATGTTCAATTTAACCGAGTTCGAGATATCGATGTCCGACTGTATTTCCTTGCTTAGAAATCATTTTAATGTAGACTATTGAAATGATTTCATGTTTTCAAGAGGTTGTCACAGACATCAAGACTTTGAAGGATTCTCAACTTGTTCAATGATGTTCGAAATTAAACAAGAATGCCTCAAGTCAAAGATTATCAGAATCAGGGCTCCAGATTGAAGGGGAGTATATTACAACAAGAGGCCCATGCGGGCCTAAATATCGCTCACCTGGAAAAACCAACACAAGGGTCACATGACCCCTGAGGTGGGATCTTTTTTTAGCACAGAGACATAATTTCAAATATCTTGCTGATGAAACTTGAAAATTAAGTGTTCTGTCAAATATTTTGTAAATGGGTGGTTAAATCTATTTTTAGCTAATGTGACCCAGATATGCAACAGACCCAATCCATTTCAGCATTATTGGTAAAGAACATCTAAAACTGTCACTTCATAATGCTAAATATCAAAGCTCTTGCATTAATAGTTTCAGAGAAGAATATTTCACTATATAACTCTATGTAAAACTGCAACCCCTAGGGCCTTGGCAGTTTTGACCCCAGGGGCATAATTTGAGAAATCTTGCTAGAGGACCTGTAGATGATGATTTATGCTAAATATCTAAGCTCAGGGTACTGTAGTTTAAGACAAGAAGATTTTTTAAGTTTTCATTTTTAGCTCCTGTGACCTAGATATGCAACACACCGGAACCATATTTACAATATTGGTTAAGGGCTTCTAGAAGTGTCACCATGCCAAATATCAAAGCTCTGGCCATATTAGTTTCAGAGATAAAGATGTTTGAAAATTTCACTATATAACTCTTTGTAAAATTACGACCCCCAGGGCGGGGTCATTTTTTACCCAAGGGACATAATTTGAACAGTTTTAATAGAGGACCTGAAGACGATGCTTTGTGCCAAATATCTAAGCTCAAGGTACTGTGGGTTCAGACAAGAAGATTTTTTAAGTTTTCATTAAAAAATTCTATTTTTAGCTCCTGTGACCTAGATATACAACAGACCGGAACCATATTTACAATATTGGTTAAGGGCTTCTAGAAGTGTCATCATGCCAAATATCAAAAGTTTCAGAGATAAAAATGTTTGAAGATTTCACTATATAACTCTATGTAAAATTACGACCCCCTGGGTGGGGTCATTTTTTACCCAAGGGACATAATTTGAACAATCTTGATAGAGGACCTGAAGACAATGCTTTGTGCCAAATATCTAAGCTCAGGGTACTGTGGTTTCAGACAAGAAGATTTTTTAAGTTTTCATTGAAAAAATCTATTTTTAGCTCCTGTGACCTAGATATGCAACGGACCGGAACTATTTGAACAACTTTGAAAGAGGCCCATACAAGGATCATTCCTGCCAAATTTGGTAAAAATCCATCCAGTAGTTTCGTCGAAGATGTCGTTTAAAGAAATTGTTGACGACGAACAAACGATCGGAGGGACGGACGAACGAACGACGACGGACACAGAACTATAAAAAAAGCTCACCTTGGCACTACGTGCCAGGTGAGCTAAAAACTAAAATCTTTATTTCTGTATCAAACCCTATGGTGTCACTACTCATTCGAGACGATTCTTATGAGTAGTCACAACATAGGATTTGGTGCTGAAATGAGCGTGAAAATGTTGGATTTGTTCAGCTTACTCCCTCTTGAGCCCTGATCAGAATATTGCAATAATCATAGGCAACAAAGCGCCTTGATAAGTATGATGGAAATCGGTCCAAATTGTTCCAGTTATTACATTGACGAACCTGACAGACAGACAAAGACATGCCAGAATATGCTCAATCTTAAACAGGCACATAAAAAGATGAGCAATGCAAGGACTTCTTTAATGATTGGTGTAGTAGCTTGATCCAGAACAAACTTAAAGTAGAAAGCTCCTTCAAGCTCTTTAATTATCAATCAGGGCTCCAGATGAGGGGGAGTAAACTGAACAAATCCAACATTTTTTCACTGATTTAAGTACCATATCCAATGATGTTACTACTCATTAGAATGGTCTCTTCGAGACCATTCTAATAAGTAGTAACACCATAGGGTTTCAAGCAGAAATAAAGATTTAAGTTTTATGAAAAAATCCCTTTATCTTGAGCCCTGATCAATAGCAAGATCACTCTAAAATCTTATTCATGAATAAAATTTTATATCCATTGAAGAATAAAGATATATTTATAAAGACTGAAAGTATCTTAATTTTGTCTTACATGAGTCTCCACCCTTTCCACAGAAAATGTTTTCCTGAATTTTATTAGCTAATGATATAGTTGGATGATAGACGTTACACTCGTAGTTAATGGAGCATACATGTGATATCTCCCGATATGGTCGGGAGCTCCCGAAATCAGACCTCTACTCACGATCTCCCGGTCGGGAGACGAAATCTCCCGATATTTCATGAAACCAGGTTCATTTTTTTCAATATGAACTTTTATATAATTTACCTCGTTCGCCGACTCTTAAAATCTTAAAATTGGCCTCAGAGTTCTCTGGCTAATCCATACACACGCTTATCACCAAAAGCTACTGATGCGTGTAAACACGTTACGCAATCGTCGGTAGTTTGAGTGTGTAGCACTATACACGGCATGTATATGGCAGGCTGCCAAACAATGTTTGACCACACGCGCCTAGTGGGGTTTGACATACATGCTTTTGGTGTTTTGTAGATCTAATTGGTTATCAAAAAAAGTGATTGACAGGTTCGCCCCGAATCGGAGACCTAGCAACGACAAATTTTAGAAGCGGTGATGCGAAGGATAAAGATCTATGTCGCCGATACGGGTCGGATTAAAATCAGATAATTCTCCGTAAGTTCTGGACAAGCACACATTTTATATGAAAGCTGATCAGAATTTAACATTTATGAATTGATTTCCACCACATAATACTTTGAATATTCACGTAACAGAAAAATACTTCGAAAATTATACCGTTACAAAATGACGGGGCGACTTAATATTTGCTACGGGAATCACGCATATTTTGTTAGTCTAAAAAGTTTTCCCCAGCATCGTTTTCTAACAATCAATTAAAATTAAACATTTGACCTAAATTCTTCTGTTTGCTACATACGATTTGTGCAAATGTATAATTATTAAGTTAGATTTTACAACCAATTACGCTCGTAAAATTGATTTGCAATCAGTTTTCGCGGTAGAAAATCTAGACGCGTTATTTCGTTGTTAAAACCACGCCCACTTTACGGCGCTAGTAAATGTCGTCTGCAGACGTTGTCTGCAACAATTCTCTGAGTTAATCTTCGTGTATTTTCTTTCAGAAAATGTCAAAATTTTTGTATCTAGACAAGATGATGCGGCGTCTCATCTGGATCCATACTGTCTGCAAACTTTAATTATAATAACAGATTGTTAAGTTGCTAACTCTTTCTAGATCTACTCCATCTAGACCATTTGAACAGAGACAGCACTTGGTATACACTGTCTCTGATTTGAACTACTTCATTCATTCTCTCAAGAAAATAGATATAGTTCCAGTTTATCTTTACTAGTCATGAACAATATAAGAACCATAAGAAATAGTTCTTATATCCTAGCATATGGTAGATCTAGCTTAAAGCAGGCTTAAGCTTTTACTGAAGCAGAATGCTCCTGAAGAGTATTCTGCTTTACTTTCAGCCTAGATGCTAGAACAATAGGCCCATGTCAGTATTAGAAAAAACTATATCTCTGGGTGAAAATTGTCTCTGTCTTAGTGGTCTATAGACTTATCTATCCACTGATTTTAAAAAAAATACTTACGGGTAACTTACGGGTATCCTGGCCGTTGGTTATCCCTCGGATAGTTATGGCCGCTCGTTGCTGCATATCTGTGTTGTTGCTGTCTGGTCTGTGCGCAAGTTAAAATGTTCTTACATGTAAATTTATGTGGGTGGTATTTCCAGTTAATGTTTAAGTTTGTTTTAAATTGGTTGATGTCCTTGCTTGAAACAACTGCTTCTGATAGATTGTTCCATGGGTTGATTACACGTTGTGAGAATGCAAATTCCCTAATAATTCCTTTGAAGTGTCCTTTATCTAACTTTTGGCTATGTCCTCTTGTTGCGGTGTAGCTGTGCTCCTTGAAGAAAAGGTCTTTGTCTAATTTGTCGATTTGTTTTAGTATTTTGAAAACTTGGATCATGTCGTTTCGGGATCTCCGATAGATTAGCGTTGGTAGCCCCAGGAAGCGAAGTCTAGCCTCGTAGTCCAGATCTTTGATTCCTTTGACCATTTTTGTGGCGCGCCTCTGGGTGTTCTCCAAAATGAATATATCCTTCTTTAAATAAGGTGACCAAACAGTTGTGGCATATTCCATGTATGGGCGAATTAGAGATTTGTACAGTGTTAGAAACATTTCTTTGTCCAGTGATGTGAACGATCTCTTAATTATGCCAATCATCCTGTTGGCCTTGTTAACACACTTTGTTATCTGTTTGTTGAACTTTAAGTCAGATTGGAAAATCACTCCGAGGTCTTTCTCTTCATTGACTTGTTGTATTTCTACCCTTTCACCCGTTGGAATGTCCAGCATAGTGTATTTATGTTTCATATTATTGTTGCCCATGTGCATACTTTTGCATTTCTTAGCGTTGAATCCTAATTTCCACGTTTCTGACCACTCAGCTAGGTTGTCCAGATCACTTTGCATAGAATCATTGTCGGTTTGATCGTTGATTACGGAATATAACTTAGTGTCATCTGCAAATATCTTCACAAGGTTATTGACTCTATCAGGTAAGTCATTAATGAAAATTAGAAATAACGTTGGGCCTAGTACACTCCCCTGGGGGATTCCACTGACGACGTCCGTCCAGTCTGAGAAATTACCACATATAGATACACGTTGCTTTCTCTCATGAAGGAAGTGTTCTATCCACCTTAGTATCTGACCTTTAATTCCATAAGCTTCAAGTTTACATAATAACCGCTGATGGGGGACTGTGTCGAAGGCTTTTCTAAAATCCAAATATATAATGTCAACTGGGTTCCTTCTGTCTATTTCCTTTGACCATTCTTCAAAAGTATGTAACAACTGTGTAATACAAGAATGTCCGCCACGAAAGCCAAATTGATGTTCTGTGAAAAGGTTGTTGGATTCCATGTGAGCCATCACTTGATCTTTCACTATGGTTTCAAGAATACGACTACATATACTAGTGAGTGAAACTGGTCTATAGTTCCCCGGATCGTGCTTATTAGCAATTAGTGATTAACTTATGAAAATAGATAAATGTGTTGGATTTTCATCGCCTGCGCCTAGTTTTGTCGCGAAAAAAGTGTCGCGAAAAAAGCTCCCTATTTGGAACCCCAATCTCCCTATTAAAATTTCCAGATCTCCCTATTTGGGTCCAAGAAAATATCACATGTATGTAATGGAGTTCGAAAAGGATTTGTAAGAAGTAAAGCAGAAATCTTGCCAAAAGGAGATTTCTATGGATAGAATTTGTAAGAAGTAAAGCAGATTTCTGCCAAAGGGAGATTTCTATGGATAGAATTTGTAAGAAGTAAAGCAGAAATCTGCAAAAGGGAGATTTCTATGGATAGAATTTGTAAGAAGTAAAGCAGATTTCTGCCAAAGGGAGATTTCTATGGACTTTCAGCTTGCTTTAAGCAGTCCAACTCCAAGTAAAGATTTTCATTCTGCCATCAGTTGTCTTTGTTTAGTTGAATTATTTTAACAGTCCTAACTAAGACTCAAATGAACATTTTCACTTCTGCCTAAGAGAATTAATACTGCATGATTCACTTGATTTTGAAGATTTATTGAACTTTAATAGGAACAATTATCCTGTCACTTGAAAGCATTAAGACACTGCACAGTCAAGTGTGCTATTATTACATCTTCTCAAAATAAACACATGTTTTTTGTTTATAAAAGAAAGTACAGTAAAACTTCTCTATTACAACCACTAAAACAAAAGCTAATTAATTGTATAAAAGACAGGTGACAGCTTAAAACAAGATGGCAGTGAAACAGAAAGCTCCTAAAGGAGCTTTCTGTTTCACTGTCACCTTGCTTTAAGCAGTCACCTGCTTTAAAATTCCAATAATAAACAAAATTCAGTGGTCATAATAGAGAGGTTTTACTGCAGCTTCTTTAAAAGAATGTAGCTTCTTAAAGAGATCCCAAAACCAGATGACAAAGAAATTGACAATTATTTTCCGTTAGCCTCGGCTATCACATGTATACACGGAGCATGTTGTATTGACAGTGCTTCTTACCTTCGCATGTTTAAAAATAGAAATCACGTGACCATACCTGTCCATATATAACCGGATGTCCAAACCTGTAAACCCATAGTTGTTTTTGGCGTGCTTCCGGTAAGCTACTTTTCTTCGCTTTCGATTTAGTATTGAACAAATTGTTCGTTTTACAGCTGTAGTTATTACATTTATGGCTAATAGGAAGGATTTAGAGGCCGGCGGGGACGATGTCCTCAGCCTTGGTTCCAGCGACGAGTTTTCTGGGTTTGATATGGAAGATATTGGCCTCAATGCGGCGTGTAACGTCGCCTCGTGCTCTACATCTAGCAAAAAACCAAGGGTGAAAAGCGTGGTTTTTGCCAAAGGTAAGGATAATTCCCCTAAGTCGGGAAAAAGGAAATGCCTTTCTAAGTCTTCTTCGTCGAAGAAAAATACTAAAACTTCTAGAACTACGAAAAGGCCGGCTTCGTCGAAGTCGCAATCCAACTCTGTTGCTGACGTGTCTTCAGCCCAGCCCCGCCATTGACTTTTCCAATATGTCTATAGGTGATATTAATAATTTGAGACAGGTATTAGGCATACAAGATTCAACGGAACAACCTTCTTCTGGCTATGAGAATTTTGGTCCAAATTTGCATATAGAGGTGGATAGTGCAGACATTTCAGATGATGGTCAGACTGGCCATGCAAATGTGGACTTTTCCAATGAGTTTAGTAGTACTCTCTTTGATAATGACTCTAATGAGGATTGGGATTTGCCTAAGCTTAAGGAGCCCTGTAAGGGCAAACCCATTGCTGGTTCTTTAGCTACTCTTATAAATACTGCCTGTACTTCACAGTGTGACATTGAACCAATGGTAGATAAACATTCAATTCCAGAAAATTGTGATAAAATGGCAGCTCCTTCTGTTAATCCAGAGGTTTAGAAAGTTCTATACAAAAAGACGCAATTTCAAGATAAATGCTTCCAAGAGATTCAGAACCTTTTGGCTACCAGCATGGTGCCAATTTTTAAGTTGGCCGACGTCTTAAAACCTCATATCCAAGGTAATGCAGAGTCGAAGACTTTGCTCTCTGAAGCTTTGACCCTGATTGGCCAGGCACAGCATGGTTTGTCTCTCAGAAGGCGTTATATGATAAGACCCAACTTGAAGAATAAGTATACAAATCTGTGTAACATCAATGTGCCCATTTCTGCCCAACTTTTTGGTGACGATGTGAATAAGCAGATTTTAAAACAGCTTGATACTACTGCTTTCATTGGGAGAGAGCAGAGATATAATGCCCCATTCTATAGAGGTAGAGGGTTTTCCTGACCGCCCCGTAGAGGTGGATATAACTACAGGTACTAGCCATATCCTCAACAAAGAGGTGGTTTTCCTAGGCAACCCTTCCAATCTTTCCGTGGGAGAGGTCGTAGACCCGCCGCTACTGCTACGGTTACTTCCCCAAACGGCCAGTAAACCCGACAGTAAGTAATACTGGTAAGCTCAAACATTGTTTACATTTCTGGGAAAAGATTACTAGTGATCCTTTTGTCTTACAGTCAGTACGTGGGTATTGTTTTGACTTTGATTCTCATCCACATCAATATAAGATTCCGAGTGAAATTCCTTTCCCCGAGGAGCAGAAGAGTATTGTTGATTTTGAGGTCGATGATATGCTTAAAAAAGGAGCTATTGTTAAGTCAGAGTGGGAACCAGATCAATTTGTCTCTAATATTTTTATTGTTCCCAAACCAAATGGGCGATTCAGGCCCGTTATCAATTTGAAACAGCTCAATCAGTTCGTACATTACGATCATTTCAAGCAGGAAACTTTTAAAACAGTTTTGGATTTAGTTCAAAAAGGTGATTTCTTCACCTCTATTGACCTCAAAGATGCATACTTTTCGGTTCCTATTCATAAGGATTTTCAAAAGTATTTAAAGTTCAGCTGGCGAAAAACTTTGTATAAGTTCGTCTGCTTACCTTTTGGTTTAAAATCCGCTCCTTTTTTGTTCACTAAACTCTTGAAACCAATATATGGGTGGTTTAGACAGCAAGGAATCAGATGTTCCTATTATATTGATGATTCTCTTAACATGAATCAGATACAGGACATTTGTGGGGATCATACTGGTGTTCTGAAAAGGACTTTATCCTCTCTTGGTTATGTCATAAATGAGACAAAGTCTGTACTCATTCCAACACAGCGTATCATTTTCTTTGGGTTTGTGTTGGATTCTGTTAGTTTTATGGTTTTTCTAACAGATAAGAAAGTAGAGAAAATTTTCATGGTTGCTAAACAGATTTTGGAAAGGGATGTCATTATTGTGAGAGATTTGGCCTCTTTTATTGGTCTGTTGATCAATGCCTTTTATGCAGTGTATGAAGGCCCACTTCATTACAGAACACTTGAAAGGGATAAGTTACGTGGTCTTGGTTCCACTATGGATTTTGATAACAAAATGATTTTGTCTGAGGAAGGTAGGAAGGAAATCATGTGGTGGCAAAAGAATGTTTCAGTTAAGAATGGTAAAAGAATCAGGCCAGGAGTAGTTGATTTAAGTTGCAAATCAGATGCCAGTAAGATTGGTTGGGGATTCCTTATAGTAGGATCAAGTAGAGTGGCCAGTGGTAGATGGTCTAGAGTTGAGTCTCTGCAGTCTATTAATTATCTTGAATTGCTGGCCATTTTTTATGGTCTACAGTCTGTGGTTAAGGACAAATTTAATATTCATGTAGAGATCCAGTGTGATAATACATCTGCTATTAAATATATCAATGATATGGGGGGTATGACCTCTCCTAAATTGGATAGGCTAGCTGATAATCTTTGGCAGTGGTGTATTAACCAGTCTATACATATTTCAGCCGTACATATTCCAGGTCGTTTGAATGTTGAAGCTGATTATCATTCAAGAAATTTTTCAAGTACATCAGAATGGATGTTAAAGAGAGATGTATTTAATAGGTTGTGCAATCAGTTCTGGATCCCTGATGTTGATCTCTTTGCATCTAGACTTAACAAACAGTTGGATAGATATATAAGCTGGTTTCCAGAACCTGAGGCTTTTCATTATGATGCTTTTACTATTTCTTGGCAAGATTTTGAACCTTATATCTTTCCACCATTTAATTTGGTAGGGAAAGTTGTTAATAAGTTGTTGTCAGATAGTGTAAGAAGGGCCATTCTAGTACAGTGTAGCTCCATTACTTCGCGGTCCGCTATTTCGCGAAAGCCAATATATCGCGGTCACGGCTTGGACCCCATTTTTTCCAATATTTATACTAAAAGTCAATAAAAGCCGAGTAGCGATCATTTCTGTTTCTTTAATAATTATATCTTCCTTTAACAGGTCGTTATAATTGCGTAATCAGTGTCAATTATCACCATCTGTGGACTGCGCGTGTGTCATCCCGCTGCGTTGATTGACAGGTGCACTAACAAACAAACAATAGGCCTAATGAGTGAACTCGCGCATGCGCGGTTTCCCTCATTATTTAGCAATAATTAGCAAACTAACCTGATTGAGTTATAACTATCAAAGTCGACTAATCCGTATGAATAGCAGTGGAAAGATAACCACAGACATTAAAATCAGTCATTCATATTTTGATACATCAATCAGACGCTTACAATCATAACTGCGATTCGTACCAGATAACAACGTACTCGAACAATGTCGGCCAAGAAATAAATTATATTTAACCTGTGAACTGATAATTGGTTTCATTGTTCTTTCAATTTCATATACCGCGCTACGTTTTTTGACAAGTCAATCGAGAAAATCTCATTTTATCCGCGTTCTAATCGCGATATAGACATTAAGTGTGAGTTCCACGATTAACTGATACACACGCACTTTTTATTCAAAATGGCGGCCGTTGTCAAAAACGAAACTAGGCATTTGGTATAATACACATGAAAACGCTGATGCTAGATATGACAGTGCATATAAAGACTTGTTTTGACAAGAAATAACAAGGTAATCAACCAAGAAACCGTGTTTATTGCATGACATTGATATAATAGCGTTTGGCAGTGGAATATACAGCAGAATATAGTTCAGCTCAGAATTCGGCTATATCGCGATCCGACCACATCGCGGATTTCATTTCGTGGACCCCAACTTCCGCGATATAATGGAGCTACACTGTATTTCCTTTTTGGAAATCCCAGACTTATTTTCCTCAAATCTTGGAGAATATTTGTTCTTTTCCAATTAGACTCCCAAGACACAGGGATCTGCTATCACTAGCACACAACGACGAAACTCATCCTTTGGCGAAGTCTTTGCGGATGGTCGCAGTATGTGTATCAGGGAGACACTCTGTCGTCAAGGACTTTCAGAAGCGGCTGTCAACATCATCCTACAGTCATGGAGAAAAGGAACCAGAAAACAGTATGGACTTGCATGGAAACAGTGGTTTGTTTGGTGTAAAGGAAGGGGTAAAAGTCCCCTTTATACGTCTGAAAATATAGTATTAGATTATTTAAGCTGCTTAGCCTTGTTAAATAGATCTTATTCAGTAATTAATTGTCACAAATCTATGTTAGTACAAACTTTGCCAATTTTTGGTAATTCCTGGTGTCTAAACACCATCTTGTTAACACGTTTCATGAAGGGACTTTTTTATCAGGAACCCTCCTATACCTCGTTATTCTTCTACTTGGGACGTTTCTGTTGTTTTGAAATATTTAGAAAGGCTTTACCCGCTTACTGATCTGTCCTTGAAAATGTTGACTTTGAAGCTGGTTGCTTTGGTTGCTCTAGCAGCAGCTCCCAGAGCTCAGACTATTATTGCTATGAATCTTGATTCCATGTATATAGAGGGTAGTAAGGTGGTATTTAACTTTCAGGACTTATTGAAAACTTCCAGGATGGGACACCAATTTGTTTTAGAGTTAAATAGGTTTCATAATGTTAAATTATGTGTGATGAACACTTTGTTACATTATGTTTATGTTACCAGAGATATTAGGAAATCTAATCAGGTATTCATTTCATATATGACTTATAAAGCTGTGAATACAAGTACAGTAGCTCGTTGGCTTAAAGCTGTGTTACAGTTATCTGGTGTGGACACTTCTAAGTTCAAAGCACACTCCTTCAGGGGTGCTGCTGTTTCTGCTGCCTTTAATAGAGGATGTTCTTTACGTGATATTTTAGCCACAGCAGATTGGTCATCTGATAAGACATTCAGAAGGTTCTATTATAGACATTCAGAAAATAGAGTTAATTCATTAAGTTTTGCAGATAATGTGATGCAGTGTCATTAGTTTCTACAGTATTTACAGGGTAGTTTGTTAGTTTGATTATACTATGCTATTAACTAATAGTAAGGGCGCCCAGGCCAGTGGAAAGTTTTTTTTGCAAGTGGTGATGCAGAAAATTTTCAGTTATATTGCCGAATTCGTAATGCATTTTTATGAAGATTTTATGCGGATGCCAATTTCAAAAGTGGTCAGAATTTTTTCTACAGTCAATTTACTTACCCCACCCAGCAACGTTCAATGGTAATTCTTATAAACGGAAAGCATGCCAACTAGTTTCAGGGCTGACTGGACCCTAGGTCCCCAAATAGCCGGAATTTATGAGACCTATATCATTTTAAAGGTGCAAGTATTCTCTACAGAATGATACTTGTTTGAATTTAAACGGCCGCCGGATGACTCGGAAAATTAGTATTGATTATCTGCCCCTGAATACTGAATTCAAGCTTCTTATTTCCCAGTATATAAACTTATTAGCAGACATGATACGTGGATTTCTCTTCAACTCATGATGCTATTTTTTCCTTTTGTGTATGGGAATTGCATAAAACCATCGGAAAATGAAAATCAAAACATCTAAAAATCCAAGATGTCTGCCGTCGGCCATTTTGTCGGCCATTTTGAAAATACCCGGAGTTATTTTTGTCTTGGAACTAGGTGTGACACATGATTTATAGCTATTTTGTGGTCAATAAAATTCATTGCTGACATTAAAATTGCCTTTAGACGGTGTTGGATAGGTCAAATTATCAAATTCTAATCAATTGCCACTATATGGTATTTGATAAAATGAAAAACAGTGTCGACATATATTATTATCACATAACTTCATGTCAAAATAACATATTGTACCAACAGATTTGTCATTAAAGCATCTTTATTGTAATATGGCTGTTCATGGTCATGACTTGAGGGCATACAGCCAGCATAAGCGAAGGGCACATGCTGTTGAAACATGCACAAATCTTGGTGTTGAAATGGGTCCTTTATGGACTGTTTACTTTGCCAGTATCGCATAAATACTCCAGTTCATTGAGTCATCTAACCGTTCTTCAATAGTTTGGCAAGGAATTGAAGTCCTCCGTACAGCCATATAACAACATAAATCAAGGCCAGTCACAAAGTATGGTAGTCGATCAGCCCGTCTTCATGTTTGAAAAGAAACTTCAATAGCAATATCCGCAGACAGAACACGGTAAGGCCCTTGCTCATCCCTTCATTGGCAGCCATTACATTTGCAAACTAAAATGCGTGCATCAGAAACAAGCAAGAAACACATTATTTCTATTATGCCAAAAATGCTACTGACAAATTGTCATCTGACGGGTGGATTAAACATGTACCACCAGCCACATGTAGATTACTGCTAAAAACTGAATCTTCTGATTCTTCAATTTGTTAAGTCTTGTCGCACAGCTGAGTTTAGTCTTTATATAGAAGCGGATTGATTCACAAATACCATGAGTCTTCATATGATACTATTTCTAGTATTTTATTAACCTGTCAATCCACCTCAGCCATGTGGAAATACGCGCGAAAAGAAACATATCGTTGTACCAAAAGATTGATTTCATGAGTTTAAAAATCAATGGGGGCATTTTTAAACGCCAAACGTGCCAGCTTCGTGATTGATTGATTGGATTTGGTTTCATGGCATCGAAAGACATCAAATGACCATATGGCGCAGAGAAACTATTACGTATCATGTACATATTAAAATATGTCGATCAGTGTGTATCTCAGAAAATAACCCAACGCATGTATAAGGATAAAGGCGTTTGAAAAACAATGCTAGACATATATGTACGATAAATAGCGTCCTGGGTTACAAAAACATTATACTTTCATTCATTTGAATGTGATAACTCTAATAGATGCCTTTGAAGATCTTAGAAATATCTTTAATGGAAAGCAATGGTAAACTGCTGCACTTAGATACGTCAACACATACCCTTATGTGATGGAGTAGGTTAAATTATTTGGAATGCAACTAAATATAAATTTTCTAAACAAACATACATGTGGTTACACTTTCAGCAGTTAAAGTGACGTTGTTCAAGAATTTTTTGTCTGAACCATGTTACTTGGCGTTCACCGTCGACAACGCCAGTCCAGATTCTGCCATTAACGATGTGATCCTCCTAGATTCCTCCATCCGTCCATATAGCTTGGTCTGTACAGGTATCGACTCTGGCCACATATGCTTCCTTTTCTCGTCCAGATGTGGGCACCTCTGCAGTATATGCCAAGTCGTTTGCTGTTCAAGGCCACAAGTACACAAGGGATGGGGCTATCTTCATCTTGGTTAACATATGTGAGTTAAGCCTGTTGTGTCCAGTGCGGGGCCTTATTATAGCCACTTGTTCCCTTCTGTGTCTGAGCCACGTTGAAACGTAATTGGAAGTGGCCAACCAAATATTACTTTCAAGCAATTCTGGATGCAGGTCCAATGAGTATATGCTAACCAAATAAAGGTCTACCTATACACTTACCCTAACGGAGAAAGAGCTTATGAATCACTGGGGCCAGAATAAATGATTTGACTGTCCCGTAGATATGGACACTTGCAGACCGCTAAGGTGTTCGACGAAACTTTTCGTATTGATTGCATGGCTCCAATGCCAAACCAAACAACAAGACATTCTCTTAAATGAACAAACCAATGAAGATCAAGACAATATAGAAGATTGAATTCGCTAATATAGACAATAGTCAGTGAGCTGACTGTAGCCGGGGAAAAATCGGGAAATCGACGTTAGAAACTTCTAGTTTCATATGAGCTCACCCCGTTCCTTTGGCACCATTCAATCTAGATGGTAACATGAAGAAAACTACAAAATCCACAACATTGCCTAGGTTTGAAGGAAAGGTAGAAATAAAGCAGCTTGACAAAAAAGAACACCCAGGGCTTTTAGTCATTGACTTGATGTTGCTTAGGATGATATACACCAAAAGGTCTGATTGTAAAACATTTGGTGATGTTTCTAAGAAAGTTGCATCAGTAGTTTTAGGCGTGGCACTCAAATACACAGCTCTGGTTGGGGATAACTACCAGTATGAAAAATGAAAAAATCTATCAAGTCCGGAGAAAAGGACGAGGCACGGGCATGTAGAGATGCAGGAAATAAGAAATCAGACAACGAAAACGCCCATATCAAGGCAAATAGCAAAGTTACTTTTAAATCCTGTCAACAAAAGGTTCTCAATATCAAGGCAGATTTCGTTTTTAGAGAATTGACTGATCAGTTTGAAAATGAATTACCAGATGATATGACTGTATTTATCGGTGGCGGTTTCAAAGACACAGATAAAGCAGTAAAACTACTGAGAAACACTTGTGAAAGTGTAGAAGAACTACGGTCTGACCATGAGGAGGCAAACTCTAGAATGTTTCCACATATAGATTTCGTCGTGAGAGAGCTCCACGTTACAAATATTGTTCTGTGGATTCCGAAGTGGCAGAAATTTGTCAAAGAATAGCATTATCAAATATTCAGACGCCAAATAAAACGTTTTATTCATATGCACGACAAAAGCATCAGACCTTGGAAAAACATTTTCAAATGTTTGCCGGTCATACATGCGTTGAGGGTTGTGCCTCTAATAGTGCATTTTATGGTATAGGAAGAAACGTTGGAGCACCATTGTCACGAATAGTGTAATTGCTTGAAGGACATGGAGAAGTTGGAGAGGACCCAGTAGACATATCAATACGTGCAACATAAGCTGCGACACAGGCAGTGTCTGTTTATACAGCGACATGCTAGAAGAAACATTGGTAGTGTCGAACATTTACGAAGAGAAATAACTACAAACGTACCAGTCTTTTATCTGGAAATCAGCCACAAAGCAATACCTCAAACTATCATCCCCAATTACCGCTAGTTGGGGCACCGTTGGAAATAATCACCTAGTTCTGATTAAAATGACAAAATACATTCTGCAATAATTGGTTTCAAAAGATGCGTATGCAAAAGCTATTGCTCATCGAGGCGATGCAAATGCCAAAAAGAAAATTTGCAGCCAACTGACGCATGTGCTGGCGATGACGATATATGTGACAACCGGGTTGGTTGTGATCATGTAGATAGTGAAGGAGACGACCAGTAGGCTATGAAATATGTGACAAAACATTCAAGCCATTATGATGGAATCGGGAGCATAGAAATAACCTAATGCCCGACCGGCAGAGTGGCACATTTCCAGCATCGCAAACCAGACACTTACACATTGTAATTCTACGGAAGCCCATTGAGGCCCTTTTGAGATAGAAGTTAGATGGCATTAACTCGAACTTAAGTTCTAATTCCTAAGTTCGAAATGTTGCCGGAACATCTAAGATCTAATATCTTATATCTAAGTTCTAACTCATAAGTTCGAATTCTTGCCGAAATTGTTGCAAGAACATCTAAAAGGTAAGATCTAAGTTCTAAATTATAACTCCTAAGTTCGAATTGTTGCCGGAATTGTTGCCGGAACATCTAAGATCTAAGACCTAAGTTCTAACTTCTAACTTCTAAGTTCGAATTGGTTCCGGGACCATCTAAGATCTAAGTTCTAAGTTCTAACATCTAAGTTCTAAGTTCGAATAATTCGAACTTAGAAGTTAGAACTTCTAAGTTCGAATTGGCTCCGGGACCATCTAAGATCTAAGTTCTAAGTTCTAACATCTAAGTTCTAAGTTCGAATAATTCGAACTTAGAAGTTAGAACTTAGGTGTTAGAACTTAGAACTTAGATCTTAGATATTTCCGGCATCAATTCGAACTTAGAAGTTAGAACTTAGGCCTTAGGCCTTAGATCTTAGATGTTCCGGCAACAATTTCGGCAACAATTCGAACTTAGAAATTAGAAGTTAGAAGTTAGGTCTTAGATCTTAGATGTTCCGGCAACAATTCTGGCAAAATTCAAACTTAGAAATTATTACTTAGAACTAAGGTCTTAGATCTTAGATATTCCGGCAACAATTCGAACTTAGGAGTTAGAGCTAAAGTTCGAATGAATGCCTTCTAACTTCTATCTCAAAAGGGCCCCAATGGGCTTCCGTATAATTCACACCATACACACTAGTGAACTACAGTAAAATAAAAATAAACACCACAAACAATTCATTAACGTACGTCAGTTTGCGTCAGTCAGACGAAAATGAAATGTCATTCGATTCAGATGAACACAATATAGTGAAAAGAAAGGTACACTAGCCTACATGACACATGTGAGCGACATGGCTATAAGATACATGTATGAATGATATTAACAATAATTATGTAGCTAGATATCAATTGTGATAACTTTTAGCAGACGTCAAATTTTGGAAAAAAACAACTAACTAATACTCAACTACTCTGATACATATGCTGCTGATTTGCCTTCTAACCAACTTGCTAAATACACAATGTCTATCGGCGTGACCATATTTTGAAAATAATACGAAAACGGCAAAAGCAAAAAATCCTAACGTAATGCAGTTGAATTTAATCATACAAACTCGGAATAGTTAATGTGAGGAATGATTCAACTGGCGTTACGATACACTAAAATTATATATGACGGTTCTGTGTAGATCTATTAAAATGTTTAAATAATATTTGGCAATCTATATATTCAACTTAAACAAAGGGGAGCCTGCTCAAACAAACGAGACATCGCAGACGATGCGAATACCCTCGCTCAGTTTATTTATACTTACGATGGCATTTTAAAAGGGGTGATTTCTGTGAATATGTGTGTGAAGTTTCGTGGTAAAGGTAATATACTCCGGAAAAAAATGAGTTACATACATATGCACATACACACATTTTGGAATTGAGGTCAAAGGTCAAGGTCAAAGTCACAGTGACCTTGGAGTAGTACTAAACACCCCGCCATCTCATTATGTATTAACACACCAAATTTGCTTTTCCTTGCTAATACGGTACAAAAGATATACTCCAGACAAGGTTTTTAAAAGAATTGAGGTCAAAGGTCAAGGTCACAGTAAACTAAAAGTAGTACACGACACTCCACAATCCCAAAGTGTACTCACACAACAAGTTTGCTATTCCTAGCTAATGTTGTAATGGAAATATACTCAGGACAAAATGAGTTACATATATACACATTTTACAATTGAGGTCAAAGGTCAAAGTCAATGTCACAGTGACCTTAAAGTAGTACGCGACACTTCGCCTTCTCATGATGTTCTTACACACTAAATTAACTATTCCTAGCTAATACGTTACAGAAGATATGCTCCGGACAAGCTTTTTTAAAAAAGTGAGGTCAAAGGTCAAGGTCAAGGTCGAAGTGACCTCAATTTAGTACGTGACACTCCGCCATCCCAAGATGTACTCACACAACAAATTTGGTGTCCCTAGCTAAAGTGGTAACGGACATATACAAGTAGTGTTAAAATGCAATATAATTGTGGCGAAAATTGAATAATTGAAGGTCAGAGTTATCGCCCTTGTAAAAATGTCCCTGACCACTTTCAGCCTTGGCATCCGGCCTTTCCAAACTCGGGAAGGTCTATACTATTCAATTATACCATTAGAAATTTTCTGCGTCTCCGCTTGCAAATCATTGATATTTAAGGGTCTTTTGAGAGTTGGCGCCCTCACTATAAAGTAAGTTAAGTTTATTAGATGTTTATTATTTGTTGTTGCCTTTGAAGATGCTCCGTGTATACATGTGATAGCCGAGGCTAACGGAAAATAATGCCCCCTCATCCAAACATTTATGTGAGGGATGAGGAGCATTATTTGAGTATAGCCGGAGGCTGAGCATGTATACACCCACCCTGTTGCTTGTTTTCCCTCCCTTTGATACGTTTATGCAACAACAAATGAATGCTTTGAATTTATGAGTTTACAGGTTTGGACATCCGGTTATATATGGACAGGTATGGTCACGTGATTTCTATTTTTAAACATGCGAAGGTAAGAAGCACTGTCGATACAACATGCTCCGTGTATACATGCTCAGCCTCCGGCTATACTCAAATAATGCTCCTCATCCCTCACATAAATGTTTGGATGAGGGGGCATTTTTCAGTAAAAATTAACAAGAAACGAAAAATGTTAAAATGTGATTGTTGACATAAAATTTAAGACAACTGAACATCAGTCAGGATTGAATCTATTTAAACGTTAAAATGATGTATGTCTACTCCATTCAAACACATTGCCTCATCTGCCGTGACAATTATATTTTTGTTTCAACGAATTTTCATTTTAAAAAAAAAATTTGTTTCCTTAACTAAGGTTTACATATTTATTAAGGTGAAATCTGGTTGGCAGTCACTTTAACACTGTCCTTCATGCCTTTTATCATTAAGTTTAAGACAGGTGGTTGCTTAAAGCTTGCAGACAGTACAGCAGAAAGTTCCTTCAAGAGTTTTCTGTTTTATTTTAATCTTGCTTTAACCCATTACCAAATAGCTTGTTTCTTATTTTAAAGGGACTCGCAACCGGATGGTGTACTTGTCAAAATAAAATAAAATACTCAAATAAAAGCAAATTTGTGGCATTATTTGGCTTCTGACATTAAAAAAATATGATCAGTCCAAAAAAAGTCTCAAGAATCGTCACCGAATCTTAGATTTTTAGATATTTTCCATCGTTTTTCTATACCGACTAGTAGACGGTATAGTTGTTGTTGTTGCTTCTCTACACGGGCTCAGACATAAACACGAGCCGAATTACGAAGTTGTAAGCACTTTCGATCGCTACACATTGAAATACGTTAAATCGATCTGAGATAAACGGATAGTTCCGTGGTCCATTGGTCTAAGCGGTTTCCCCTATTTTGCCTTCTGTCCGCCAATGCCGGGCCCCTGGTTCGAATCCCACCAGAGACCAATATTTTTTTTTATTGAAATACATTTTTTTTAAACAGAATTTCTTATCCTAAACTAATTCTTTACTATTTATATAAGCGTTTGACACATATTTACAAATTACTATTTTTAATGCACCATCTGGTTGCGAGTCGCTTTAAAGGCAGGTGACTACTTAAAGCATGTTGAAAGTAAAGCAGATCGTGCCTTAAGGCACATTCTGCTTTACTTTCATCCTGCTTCAAGCTACCATCTGCTAGGATATTGAAAATATTCTTATGATGCATATTCAGACTGTACATTTAGGTGGAACTATTTTGTTCAGTGGAGGAAAAAATTGAAGGTGTAAAAACGTGTATCTATGGAATAAAGGGTTTCTCCAATTGCTTGTATCTAATACGACCAATGTTTCTTCATTTTGAGTGGCAAAAAAGGTAAATATTTATACTGCAGACAATCTGCAAAGTAAAATGACAATAAAATATTCAGTACTTACAGCATAGGTTATAATGTTGACAAATGTTTTATGTCTTCAAACAGCTACCATACAGCACAGGTTATAATGTAGATAAAATTAATGTTTTATGTCTTCAAACACCATACATACAGCACAGGTTATAATGTAGACAAAATTAATGCTTTATGTCTTCAAACACCTAGCTTTTATCATAAACATGATGCTTCACCATGCTAGCGGCGGATAATTATGTGCCACAGTGATTACCTTTGAAAACAGTTTGGATCCTGCATAACGCGGTGTCTCATCAGGATCCAAACTGTTTGACACTCTGACTTTATTTTGAAAAGAAATTTTGAAAATTCTATTCAAAGAAAAGTTAGCAAACGACAATTGTTGCAGACGACAAAATTACCAAGCATGCAGAGAGTTATTCATGTTGGAAACCAATACATGCATATTTTGCAAACAGTGTTGACACTGATCAGAGGGCTCCGAAAGGAGCCCTTTGATCAGGATCTGCACTGTTTGCTTTACTTTTATTTACAAAAACAGCCCTAAATTTTAAACATAAACTGATGATTTTTGTCAATATGAAATATTCAGCATATAAAGGACTAATGTGAAAGGTATGGCTAAGCAATGTGGGTAGCAAGACATTAATTTCCAGCAAATAGGAGCGCCTGTAACGTTATTTGATAAAACTTTTCCAAGAAAACAAATGTATTTCCATTTGATTTATTGCTTATTTCAAACACAGCCTATGTAAAACTGAATACAAAAACAATGACAAATGCATTTTTGTGTATTTTCTGTCCTGCTATTTTATCATAACGCTTAGCTTGGGACTAAAGATACATGTCATTTTAAAAGCCCTACAGTAAATGTCAAAATTAATATACATATACTGTGTCCCTTCTGAGTAATATGGTTTCAGGACTAGCATTGCTGTGTCTAGCTAACATATCATCCACATTTGTGATCTTCAAATATTTCAATTACTTGTTTTATGTCCAGTCTGCAGATTTTACAGGGTTCCAGAGAAGAGGGAGTAAACTGAACAAACTCAACCTTTTCTCACTCATTTAGCACCAAAATCCTATGGTGTTACTAGTCATTAGAATCGTCTCTTCAAGACGATTCTAATGAGTAGTGACACCATAGGGTTTATGCAGGATTTATATTTTGAAATACTCCCCTCATCTGGAGCCCTGAGAGTCCAGAAGATACATCAATATAAGTGTAAGTTCTTCAATACAAGTTTGGTTCCTGATCAGAAGCTGAGTTAATTAGATATCTGATCTGGATCCAAACCGTTCATGAATGACTGTCGAAGACTGTTTACAGGAGAGGATACTATATTCTTCCCTATTAACCCTTTACCCCATATAGCCTGTTTCTAGTTTTGAAGGTATACTCACTTAAAGTAGGTTGAAAGTAAAGCAGAATGCGCCTTATGGTGGATTCTGCTTTACTTTCAGCCTACTTTAAGCTACCATCTGCAAAGACAAAAAAAAATCATACGGTACATTTTCATGATTGTATAAAATTGGACTATTTCTTCAGTGGAGGAATAAATTAAATGCGTAATAATGAGTATCTATGGAGTAAAGGGTTTACTCAGCTAGGAAGTTCCAAAAAAGAATTATAGATGACATTTCAAGTATATCTCCTTAGCTTAACTCTTTCCTCCCCCAAACATCAAATGAACAATTCTAATTTTCAATTTAGTCTAGTCCATTTTTTGAATTTTTTAGGGTTGATTTTTACAATATATTTCAAGGAGCCCTCTGATCAGGGTCTACACTGTTTTCATAGGATAAGTGTAATCTTCACAGGTACACTGTTTTCAAATGCTGCATATATGCCTGAATAGGGTTAAAAGCTTTAAAAGAGGCTTCAAAGAAAAGCAGACTGTTCCTTTAGGAGCATTCTGCTTTACTTTCAACCTGCATTAAGTAATAGCCTGTCTTCAAAACAAGATACAGGCTACGGAGTAAGGAGTTACCCTTGCGGAAAAAAACGCAGCTCTAGATATACGCAGCTTTTACGAAGCTTTTACGTAGCTTTTACGAGCCTCAAAATACGCACCTCAAGTCATAGCTGCGTATTTGCCAAAAAGTTTGGAAAATTGATCAAAAGGCTCGTTTTTAGCTAACTTAAAATACGCAGCTTTGAAAAAGTTTTGTATTAGTGTCGTATTTAACTTTTTTAATGCAAAAGGCTCGTATTCTTTGAAATCAGAAAAGGAGTTAGTGTCGTATTTAACTTTATCATTGCAAAAGGCTCGTATTCTTTTAAATCAGAAAACGCAACTTTGAAAAAGGCACGTATTTAACTTTCTGACAACAACAAAGCTGCGTTTTTTCCCCATTTATGTTATGTCCATATCAAAGGCAGTCAAAAAGTTAAATACGCAACTAATACGAACCTTTTAAAGGCACGTATTTAGATTTTTCAATTAAAAATGATATTAATGGCTACCGTATTAAAAAATGTGGCAAATTGTGAGGCTTGGATAGGAGAAACATGCCTGACAATATCTTTAACTTTCTATAACTTTAGTATTGTCTAAAGGACACAACTCAGTGACAACATAGGGTTTCTATAATTCCCAGGTCGTTGTTGTTGTAAGGTTGTTGTTGGTTTGTTTGTTGTTGTTTTTTTTTGGGGGGGGGGGGTTGTTTGCTGTCCACATATAATACCCAAACCGGAACCGCTTTTGTGATGATGTAAGCAGTTCGCACATGCTACAGTATATCAAGCCGTTTTTAGGCTTCTGGAAACATGAGTAGCTTCTGATGAATGAGAATCAAGCATATTTAGTGAAAATATCAATATTTTTTTTCTGTGGAAATCAAGATTTTTTACGAGACCAAAGTCGATTCTGTCAAAATATCTGGTTCTAGATTCATATGTATAGATTAAAGAGAGGCTTATATACGTTGCCATTTGTATTTTCATTTTTAACGCCGAGTTCTGAAAGACGCTATATCGAACAGAACTAAAAAAACGACAACAAACATGACAAACCAATTGCACTTACTTCAGTTCACGTTTGGATATTTTACAAACAACGACATTGTTGAAAGTTTGTCCCAATTTTCTAAGCAACCAACGGTGTTTCCATACTAGGATTTTGGAGTTAACAGATGCATCGGCTATTGGAAAAAGGTTCAGAATCTTCGTGAGAGATCAACAGTTTGTTAATTTTTTCAGTGGGAAAATTTCCTAGACCAGACTACGGTCGTTGTCGTAATTGTGTCTATCAAAATTAAGATATCAACAGTTGAAATACTAACTTTTAGTACATTATCCTTTTTTTATTATTAAAATCACGCCCCAGACCAATATTTTAAGTGTTCCTTTATTTTTTCTAAAATGTCAATGTCGTAACACAAAACTTTCATGACCTACAACGGTTATCTCCCCTGCAACAAATAAAAGAAGATATATTTTCGGCTGAACATATGGGTCCCAACAGTCTCATTTTTTTTTTTTTTAATATTAGCAGAGTTAATCTATTTAATTAAATCTAGTATGGAATCGTTTTTTCCAATCTATCTAAAATTGGGAGTTGCTCTTATATTCTTAAGGATTCGACGTATTCTCGATTCCGCACATCCGGGTATTTCGGTAATTTAGAGTCACTTCCCTTGCGTACCCGGGTCTTCAGTTTTATCCAATCAGATCGCGTATTTCTTACCAGCGCTACTTTCGAAAAATATTGAACGGGGTCGCAACAACGACTGCACAAATAAAGGAAAAGCTAGCCAACGCCCAACCAGGAGGTAAATAGCATATCTAGATGATATATAGATAATTCATTCTACATTGCTTTAGCTTCAGAAAAAACAATAATTCATTAATATAAGACGATCGTCGACATAATTATGTAACTTGAAATGTGTACAAAACGCGACGCCATTTTAAACGGATACGCTAGGCTTCAAAATGGTAGACATACAGAAAATCCGTTATACAGTTTGCGAAATAGTTTCACATTTGAATAAATACTAATGAATGATGAAATCAACAATAACCGGTATCATACTTCCTCCATGCCGGTATTGTTGTTTACAACATTAATATAACGGAACCGTAATCTCCAATCGCCATTGTTATTTAGTTGAAGATGGCACAGTTCTTAATATATTTGCAACAGTGTAAGTTTCATAGCAAAATACGATCGCGTTTATAGATAAATCAATATCAGATTTTATTTTAAAGAAGTCTATGTAGATTCTAAACTTATTGTGTAAAATTTGACCGCGGAAATTAATTATTGTAATTTCGTAGCCCCGATCGAGTACGGACATTCCCATTTACGGACGATTTTTAAAAAAATAATGTAGGACTAGTGTCACTTTATAATACAGTGATATTCATAATTTGATATCAGAATGGTATGTCCTGAGAATGAACATTTTGTAAATATTTTTTTTCCTTGGGAGTTTTCAGATCTATCAAAATATATTTTTCAAACTTACAAAGGCCATGAGACTCATACTGAACATTATAACTTGACAAATGAGCCCATGGCAATTTTAATGAGTATAGGAGTATAGAAGAAGAAGAAGAAGAGGACTTGGGACTCTAGGCTAAATTTATCACTGGCATATGATATAGTTCGTACAAATATTTATTGCTTAATATAGGCCTAATCAGTTTTGTTTTCTTTGTAGATTATTTAGGGGCTTACAAGACAGACAGTGGCATCCCCCAGGGACGTGTACTGGGCCTAATCTTCTTCTCCATATCATAAATAAGAGGAACAGATCAGAACAATGATGGAAGCCTTATCGATAATGTCAGCTGGAGCATTGCTAGTGTCCAAAGAGAAAGTGGCAGGTAAATATTTAAATCATATACCGGTGTACCGATTTCGCAACATATGGGAGAGCAAGGTGTATGACTTGTGTGAAAGCGAGAAAGATAGAAACTTAATGAGTTGAAACAAAAATATCTTTTGCAGAACTGCTTGGTGGGAAAATCAATATCGCATGGAAAACAGCAATCATTTTTCAATGATGTCTGCATTCAGTGTGATAGAGTGGTACACTAATTCAAAATGGGCTCTATAACATAAGACATACAGATAATTCCTTTATAAAGATACAGTCTCCCATCGAAATTTCTAAATTTATTTGCAACAGCATCAGTTTCGTGGGAAATATGATCGCTTTTATTGCTATAAGATTTTATTTTAAAGGTATTGTGTAAATTTTGAGTGCGGAAATAAATTGTTTGTAAATTCATAGCAACGAATAGATCTGACATTCTAATTTAGTGACGGAAGTTTTTTAAATCTACGTTTGGCTATAAATGCAGTGATAGTTAAAAAAAAGAATGGTATGTCCTGAAAAAGAAAATTTGGTAAATGATTTTTTCCCTAGGACTTAAACATTGGCGTTCTCAATGATCTTTTAAAATGTAAACAAAGGCCAAAACACTCATGATGTCATAATTTCTTGACAGTATGAGTCCATTGCAATTTTAATGACTATAAGACTCCGAACTGTAGGCGAAATTCATCACTGGCATATATAATACAGTTCATACAAATATTTATTGCTTAAAATATTCAATTTTTTTTCTTTGTAGATTTTTAGGGGCTGCCACCTACAAGATAGACAGTGGCATCCCTCAGGGCAGTGTGCTTGGCCTTATCTCCTTCTCCATATCATATAAATAAGAGGAACAGATCAGACAAAAATCTTGTCAGACAAGGCACAAAGATGGCAGCCTTACTAATAATGTCAGCTGGAGTGGAGTGTTGCTAATGTCCAAAGAGAAAGCGGCAGGTAAATATTTTAATCATATACCGGTATACCAATATCACCGTGTAGAATGCAATACATGGGAGAGCTGTGATGTCGCATACAGGGTGAATGTGTTATAGCAACAAAAGTAGACACTTGATGAGTAAAACAAATATTTTGTCTTTTACAGAACTGCTAAGTGGTAAATACCATATATCACATGGAAACTTTTTCTTTAAAGACAGTCTTCTTGTTAACCACTGGGCTAATTTCATCAAAACTTCATGGGATTTTTCATTGTAGGGTACTCTCTCAGATTGATTCAAATTAAGGTCATCAAATTGAAATTGTGGTTGTCATGGCAACCAATTGAAAAAACTTCAAAAATCTTCTCGTCAAAAACTACTTGTCCGAATTGAAAATAATTTTACCAAAATGTGCCATTGGCGACCCTTTATCAGATTTCTTAAAATAATTTTCGTGTTTTAAAAAACATGGCAGTGGGTGGGGCAGATTTTCCTTATATGGCTATAAAGTGAAAACTTAAAAAATCTTCTCGTCTTAAACATCTGGTCCAATTTTGAAAGTAATTTCATGCAAATGATCCATGGGTGACCCTCTACCAGATTTCTTAAAATAATTTTGATATCTATATAATAATGGCCACCAGTGGGTGGGGCACATTTTCCTTATGTTACTGTATAGTAAAAACTTTAAAAATCTTCTGTGAAACTACTGGTCCAAATTGAAAATAATTTTACAAAAATGATCCATGGATTTATGATTCTCTACCAGATTTCTTAAAATCCTTTTGTTATCTTTGAAATCATGGCCGCCAGTGGGTGGGGCAAGTTTTTCTTATATTTCTCTTTAAAAAATCTTTTTCTCTGAAACTATTGGTCTGATTTAAGAATTTTTTTACACAAATAATGATTCATGGGTGACCTTTTACCAGTTTTCTTCAAAATAATTTCCTAGCTCAAACATGGCCGCCAGTGGGTGGGGGTGAATTTACCGTTCATGGCTTATAGTGAAAACTTAACCATAACTGGTTCATTACCATGACCGTAACCATGGGTACCAGGTGAGCAATTTAGGGCCACATGCGGCTGTTGTTAAAATAATTTTCCTATCTTAAAAAATATGGCCGCCAGTGGGCGGGGGTGAATTTACCGTTGATGGCTTATAGTGAAAACTTTAATAAAAATATTCTTGCCTGAAACCACTGGTCCGATTTGGAAGTAATTTTACACAAATTATCTTTTGGTGACCCTCTAACAGATTTCATAAAATAATTTTGTAAATTAAAAAACATCATGGCCGCCAGTTGGTGGGGCAAGTTTTCTTTATATTACTGTATCGTAAAAACTTTAAAAATCTTCTTCTCTGAAACAACTTTTCCAAATTAAAATAACTTTACACAAATGATCCATAATTGATGCCCCTCAGCCAGAATTTTGAAAATTATTTTGTTTTCTTAAAAGATATGGCCACCAGTGGGTGGGGTCGGGATGATTTTCCTTATCAATGGCAATATAGAGAAAACTTTAAAAAATCTTCTTGTCTGAAACCTGGTCCGATTTGGAAGTAATTTCACACAAATGATCTTTTGGTGACCCGGCCTCTACCAGATTTCTTAAAATAATTTTGATATCTAAAAAAACATGGCCGCAAGTGGGTGGGGCACATTTTCCTTATGTTACTGTATAGTAAAAACTTCTTCTGTGAAACTACTGGTCCAAATTGAAAATAATTTTACACAAATGTGTCTTTGGTGACCCTCTATCAGATTTCTTAAAATAATTTTCCTGTTACTGTATAGTAAAAACTTTAAAAATCTTCTTCTGTGAAACTACTGGTCCAAATTGAAAATAATTTTACACATATGATCCATTTATGACTCTCAACCAGATTTCTAAAAATCACTTAGTCATCTTTAAAATCATGGCCGCCAGTTGGTGGGGCAAGTTTTCCTTATATTTCTGTATAGAAAATCTTTAAAAATCTTTTTCTCTGAAACTATTGGTCTGATTTAAGAATATTTTTACACAAATAATGATTCTTGGGTGACCCTTTGCTAGTTTTCTTCAAATAATCTTCCTAGGTCTAACATGGCCGCCAGGTGGTGGGGATGAATTTACTAATGATGGCTTCTTAATTATAGTGAAAACTTTACCATTACTTGTTCATTACCAATGTTACCATGGGTACCAGGTGAACGATTTAGGGCCGCATGCGGCTCTTGTTTTTATAAATGATCCATTGGTGAACCTCTACCAGATTTCTTCAAATAATTTTGCTAGCTTAAAAACATGACTGTCAGTGGGTTGTTTATGTTTTCCTGATATGGTTTAATGAAAGCTAAATACAATTTTTTTTCCTAAACTTGCCCAATTTGAAATCACCATGACCATAATAAATTAACCAATACCAATGTGTACGAGGTGAACGATATATAGGGCAGCATTTGGCTCTTGTTAAAAAATATATGTAGAACTATATTATAAATTCAGTGATAATTCAAAAATCAGAATGGTGTGTCATGAGAATGCACATTTTGTAAATGAGTATTTCCCTGGGACTAAACATTGGGAGTTTTCAGATCTATTAACATACATGTATAATACACAAAGGCCATGAGACTCAAACTGTCATAATTTCTTGACAGTATGAGTCCATGGCAATTTTTAATGAGTGTAACACTCAGACCTGTAGGCAAAATTCATCACTGGCATATGATATAGTTCATAAAACTATTTATTGCTTAATATATTCAATTTTGTTTTCTTTGTAGATTTTTTAGGGCTGCTGTTTACAAGATAGACAACTTGGCATCCCTCAGTGTGGTGTGCTGGGCCTAACCTTCTTCTCCATATCATAAATAAGAGGAACAGATCAGGCAAAATTCTTGCCAGACAAGGAATATAATGGCAGCTTTACAGATAACATCCACATCTGTGTGATTGAGTCGATCAACCTTGAAGTAGTATGCAAATCCAGTGATTAAGACTGTTTTGACTGTAAATAGAACTTCTGGCTATCCTGTTTATAAATATGTGGTCAATTACTTGACATTATAATAAATTAAATTACAATATCTTGTCAGAAGACTCAATTATATAACAATGATTTTGTAAAGGTAATTAATTAGAGAAAGAAATAAATTTTTAATGCCATTTAAGAAGATACTGATGTTTTTTATTTACTGCAGTGCACTTGTTAATAAAATTTTGTTAACTTATTCAGATTTCTGTAATATTTTAAATCATTTTAAGGTTGTAGGATTGTTTTACCATAGACATTAGCAAAATATCCTTTGAATGGAAAATATGTAACTTTTACAACAAAAACATGAAAATACGCAGCTCTGAAAAATACGTAGCTAGTTTGGTTCAAAAGGTATGCTTTTACGACACTTTTCTGAATAGCTGCGTAAAACGCAGCTCTGGAAAATACGCAGCTTTTTTGTCAAAAAGGTGCGTAAAAGCTTAGCTTTTACGAGGCGGTATTGGCACCCTCGTAAAAGGTATGCTTTTACGAAGCTTTTCTACAAAGCTGCGTAAAACGCAGCTTTGAAAAATGCGCAGCTTTTTGGTTTAAAAAGGTGCGTAAAAGCTTAGCTTTTACGAGGCGGTATTGGCACCTTCGTAAAAGGCATGCTTTTACGAAGCTTTTCTAACATAGGTGCGTTTTTTACGCGCAGCTTTTGCGAGCCTTGTCCAAAGAGCTGCGTATTTTCTACGCAGCTTTTACGAAGCTTTTTAACAATAGCTGCGTATATTTTACGCAGCTTTTTTAAAAATACGCAGCTTTTACGCACCTTTTTCCAAGCCTAAGCAAAGGCACATAAAAGCTGCGTAATACGCAGGTGCCAATACCGCCTCGTAAAAGCTTAGCTTTTACGCACCTTTTGCGCAGCTTCAAACACAGCTAAAAGCGTACCTAAAAGCTAAGCTTTTTTGGAGAAGGGTAATGCAACTTTGCTATATTGTAGCTTGATGTGGGTGATAAGAATCCCCCTCATCAATTCTGCTTGCTATTGCACAGGGCTCCAGATAAGGGGAGTATTTCAAAAACTAAAATCTTTGTTTCTGCTTTAAACCCTATGGTGTCACTACTCATTAGAATCGTCTCAAAGAGACGATTCTAATGAGTAGTAACATCATAGGTTTTGGTGCTAAATTAAGTGAGAAAATGTTGGATTTGTGCAATTTACTCTCCCTTATCTGGAGCCCTGTAATTTCACAATGTGTGCACCATAAAATAAGCTTTAAACTAGAATTGATTGCAACTAGCTCAACCTACACATCTTTTATTGTTACGTAATGGGAATTAGACAAAAACCAGGACTTCAAGAGATATTCTCGTCCTTTACTAGATCTCACACAGTCATCATGATTTTCAGTTTCGATACATTTGAAAATCCTTAGGGCTCTAAAAAGGGTGTAAACTAAAAATCTACTGAAAATGTTTAATATTTTCTTCCACATGTTTCTATCAAACCCTTAAAAAATATATTTAAATATTGTTACTATAGCAACTCAGAATTCCTCAGAGGCGGTAAAAGTGAACATTTCCAACATTTTATCCAATACATATCTACAAACGCTATGTTGTGACAACTCATTAGAATAGTCTTTTTGAAATAAATTTTATCTATTTGAATGCTAGCAGCTGATGGTGATTATCTGTGCAAACAATTTGGATCCTAGTGAGATGCCCATAACACGGTGTCTCATCAGAATCCCAACTGTTTGACACTCTGACACTGTGTTTTGGAAAGAAATTTTGAACAATCTATTTTTAGAACAATAGCAGCAGACAATTTAACCCTTTACCCAATAACCCGTTTACAACATTAAATACAAGTGATCACTTAAAGCAGGTTGAAAGTAAAGCAGAATGTGCCTTAAGGCACATTCTGCTTTACTTTCAACCTGCTTTAAACCACCATCTACTTGGCTATATAAAAATATTTGTTATGATAATTGTTCATGATGGTATAAACTGGAACTATTTTCTTCAGTGGAGGAATAAATTAAATACGCTAAAAGTCGCTTCTATGGGGTAAAGGGTTATGGAGACAAAAATATTATCCAGCAAGAGTTATGAGAAGTCATTATAAGCATAGTGGCTTTGATGACGACATTTTATTACAAGAAACACTCTTCATTTATTTGCAGCTATGGGAATGGATATGCTTTAAAACATGCATCCTTTTACCCATTGCCCCATAGCGCATTTCTAGTTTTGAAAATAGGCTACCACTTAAAGCAGGTTGAAAGTAAAGCAGAATGTGCCATAAGGCACATTCTGCTTTACTTTCAGCCTAACTTAAGCTTTCATTTGCTTGGGTACAGAAATATTTCTTATGGTGCATATTCATGACTTTATAAAAATAGAACTAGATCTATAGAGGAGGAATAAATTAAAAGCATAAAAATGCATATTTATGGGGTAATGGGTTCATAGCAATAAGAGAGAAATACAGCAGAGAATATCACACACATAACACATATTTACCAGTTCATCCTCTGACAAAGAACAAAATTACACAACACAAAACAAGACAATAGAAAATGATGGTTAACATGATTGGTTAAAATGGTTTAAGCTACAAAATTGGAGTCAGATTGGTAAAAATTACCATGTAATGGAAATGACTATAATAGAAGCAAGACTGGTGTACATGATATGAGTGCATCAACTAGGTATCCAAAAAAACATGCATTAACCCATTTGTGCCCACGATCCCATATATGGGACATAGGCAAACAGTGTAGACTCTGTTCAGACGCCGCATTATGCGGCGCTGATCAGAGTCTACACTGCTTGCTGATAGAAATTTCAATATTAAACAAAATGAAAATTTTGACCAGATATCCCTTTGATAAAAAATGGACATATCCAATACATAAACATGGAAGAATCCACTGGGTACACATGGGTTAATAATATTGTTGTTGTTTTACATACAGATGAAAATGTCAGTGCAGTCTCAGCCAAGACTCTGCATGAAAGCTCAATGAACTCCATACGATTTCTGCACAAAACATATAATTTACAACAATTTTTATTTTTTATGATTACATTGCTTGAAATTATGCATTAATAGTTCAAAGCATGATAAGCATTGTGTCACTGTAATGTTATTATAAAAAATGTTGCTGAATTTTTGTTGGACATGAAATAAACACAAGCTACTTGTGCTGTAAGAGTTGATGCCCTTAGCTGGAGCTCACCAAAACCACTTTTAGTCTTGTGACTCATGAGTTATATCTAAAACTTTGGCCTGACTTCTACCATTCTTCAACAAAGTCTTCAGATAGAATCTTAAAAAAATCTCTACCCCTTTGGTCTGGCGTCCAGCTTTTGCCATTCTTCAGCAAATTCATATGCTTAAGACTCAAGAATAATCTCTAACCCTTTGGTTTGGCTCCCAGCTTGGAGCTGGGAGCCAAACCAAAGGGTTAGAGATTATTGTTGAATCTCAAGCTGAAGAGTGTTAATCAATGCATGATGGAGTAACGTTTGTTTGCTGTTCGCTTATATTTTGTAATACTGATCATGTTTCTATAGCATGCAGCATATCCATAAAAGGCAAGAGTACATTAAAGCTGGAACTCGTCTATTGTATTCTCTGATGTCTGGTTTGATAAATGGAAGATATATGAAGAACATTATAGAGAAGATTGGATCAATTGTTTTTGTGTTGGTTACAATGGTCCATGTTATCTTTGTACTCAATGACGCAGATGGCAATAGATATACCATGTAGCAGGAAGCTCTTGGTACTTTAGAACTTTTCACACTCACGCTCTAGATATATTCCAGGGCCCATTTTCATCAGCATATCTTAGCAAATAGAAGAATGCGGACTGTTTTCATGTACATATCTTTGCAAAGAGTAAACAGACTTGTTTTGCAGACATATATTTGCAAAGAGAATACAGACTGGTTCCATGGACATATCTTTGCAAATAGAAGAATGCAGACTGGTTTCATAGACATCTCTTTGCAAATAGAATAATGCAGGCTGGTTTCATGTACATATCTTTGCAAAAAGAATACAGACTTGTTTTGCAGACATATATTTGCAAAGAGAATACAGACAAGTTCCATGGACATATCTTTACAAATAGAAGAATGCAGACTGGTTTCATATACATATCTTTGCAAATAGAAGAATTCAGACTGGTTTTATGGACATATCTTTGCAAAAAGAAGAATGCAGACTGGTTCCATGGACATATCTTTGCAAAGAGAATACGGACTGGTTACATAGACATATCTTTTCAAAGAGAATACAGACTGGTTTTATGGACATATCTTTACAAAGAGAATACAGACTCATTTCATGGACATGTCATTGCAAAGAGAATACAGACTGGTTCCACTGCCATATCCTTGCAAAGAGAACACAGACTTGTTTCATAGACATGTCTTTGCAAAGAGAATACAGACTCATTCCATCGCCATACTTTTGCAAAGAGAATACAGGCTGGTTCCACGGACATCTTTGCGAAGAGAATGCAGACTGGTTTCATATACATATCTTTGCCAATAGAAGAATTCAGACTGGTTTTATGGACATATCTTTGCAAAAAGAAGAATGCAGTCTGGTTTCATGGACATATCTTTGTAAAGAGAATACAGACTGGTTACATAGACATATCTTTTCAAAGAGAATACAGACTGGTTTTATGGACATATCTTTACAAAGAGAATACAGACTGATTTCATGGACATGTCTTTGCAAAGAGAATACAGACTGGTTCCACTGCCATATCTCTGCAAAGAGAATACAGACTGTTTCATAGACATGTCTTTACAAAGAGAATACAGACTCATTCCATGGCCATACTTTTGCAAAGAGAATACAGGCTGGTTCCACGGACATCTTTGCAAAGAGAATAAAGACTGGTTTCATGGACATATCTTTGCAAAAAGAATACAGACTGGTTCCATGGCCATATCTTACCAAGAGTTACACAGAGTTGTTTAATGGCAATGAGATTACCTTCTACTTAAAATAATGATTGTTTTTATTTGTTATAAACGGAATATCACCACAGTGGTGATGTTCCTTTTATTATATACCTTATTTCAATTTATTATTTTCTATAAAATTTCATTTAAAGTAGCTTAAAATTGGGACTATATCTGCGAAACGCTATATATTCAACCGAATAACCATATGCATATGTTAAACCGCTAGTGCGTATTAATACATAATAACTTTTTTGTAGAAGTCCGCCATTTTTTTATCGGCTCGATTGAGCAGTGTTTTTCCTCAAAGAACCTTCATTTAAGCGTATTAGAGTATGACTTGAACTGTTTTAAGCTTAATTCTATTTGGAAGTTCCCGTAATTACTTTTCATTCCTTCCATTTTCTCTTGTTTGACAGCAGACGGAGAAAACGTAGGCAAGTTCAAGGTCTTCTTGTTATTAAAAATAGCATCAACATCGGGAATTCTGAAACGTCACGCGCACCTGTTCTTTATATACCTCGATTGTGTATAACTTGTGTAGCAAAAAAGTAGTCCGGCAATACCGTGTAGCATATATGCCATCTGATACGGACCATCTGATACGGAAAAAGATTGTGGGGCTTGTATTTGCCTGTTTTGTAGATAGGTATATCATAAACATGTATATCAAGTGACTGCTTAAATTCAGGGAGGGTGTAAGTATATCAAAAAGCTCCTAAATGAGTTTCTGCTTCAGTTTTGTTCTGCTTTACAAAAGCTGTGACATGACTTTAACCCTTTACCCAATAGCCTTTTCTAGTTTTGAAAATAGGCGACTATATAAAGCAAGCTGAAAGTAAAGCAGAATGCGCCTTAAGGCGCATTCTGCTTTACTTTCAGCCTGCTTTAAGCTACCATCTGCTAGAATAAGAAAAAATATTCCATATTATACACATGCATAACTGTATAAATTGGAACTATTTTCTTCAGCGGAGGAATAAACTGAATGCGCTTAAAGGCGCTTCTATTGGGGAAAGGGTTAACACTACCACCATTATTGCTTGCAATAACGCTGTTTATATATTGTTTCTTAAAGCAACAGACATCCACACTTGGGTCTAGAAATTAGCATTTGTCTTTGATGGATTCAAAACATACATCAGTATTAGAACCTAAATACTAGTTTATAATAAGAATTAATTAAATAGGTTTTACTTTGGAGGAACAAAGGTTTGCGGTCAAAAAACAAAATTGACAAACAAATGCAATCAAGTTATATAACATAGGCTACCTAATTAGGCAATTATATTTAAATATACACAAAAACATTGCAGGATTTACTTTTTATGCTCAGAATTTTTTTTTATATTATTGTCATTTCACCATTTGGGTGCAGTTTCTTTAATTTAGTTATACATGTACCTTATTCTGTTGAGCATTCCTATAAAAAGCTATGCCAAGTAATAATCATCTAACATCAATCTGAACTTACACAGTGGCTTATAAGATGAAGAGAATTATCTCTAGGAAACAGTGCAGACTCATATCACACAGATTCTGAAAGAAAACAGTGCAGACCCTGTTCAGACAGCTTCAACGCTGGTTTCAAAAATCTTCAAAATAGCACAAGAAGAGATGTTTTATTGTAACATTGCAAGCAACACTAGAAATTGACAGGTTAACCTTTTACCCCATAGAAGCGACTTTTAGCGCATCTAATTTATTCCTCCGCTGAAGAAAATAGTTCCAGTTTATACCCTCATGAACAATTACCATAACAAATATTTTTATGTAGCCTAGCAGATGGTTGTTTAAAGCAGGTTGAAAGTAAAGCAGAATGTGCCTTAAGGCACATTCTGCTTTACTTTCAACCTGCTTTAAGTGTTCACCTGTATTTAATGTTATATACGGGTTATTGGGTAAAGGGTTAAAGTCAGATGAAAATAAATCCAAAAGGTTCTGTAGGAGCTTCAAGTTTTACTTCCATCCTGCTGTAAGTTACCACACAAGACTATAATCTTGCACACTGAAAACAAGCTTTATTTCGAGTCAGGGCTCCAGAGAAGGGTGAGTAAACGGAACAAATCCAATATTTTCTCACTCATGTCAGCACCAAACCCTATGATGTCACTACTTATTAGAATCGTCTCAAAGAGAGGATTCTAATGAGTAGTAACACCATAGGGTTTAATGCAGGAATGAATATTTTAGTTTTTGAAATACTACCCTTATCTGGAACTATTTTGAGTGATCTTACACTCAAGTGGCTCCATAACAAGATTGTATCAATGAAGTATATGTACTTTTCTGTGTGATTTAATTCATTCATAGCTGTTCGTATTTTTTCAGCGAAATAAAATCTATTTCAACATGTACTTCAGTACTTAGTTTAATGTCATTAATAACCATATTTATTCCGTGAATAAACAGATCGAGCTCCAGATAAGGGGGGTATTTCAAAAAAAAAATTCTTTATTTCTGCTTTAAACCCTATGGTGTCACTACTCATTAGAATCGTCTCTAAGAGACGATTCTAATGAGTAGTAACACCATAGGATTTGATGCTAAAATAAGTGAGAAAATGTTGGATTTGTGCAGTTTACTCCCTCTTATCTGGAGCCCTGAATAAAGTCTACATTAGAGTGGTATCATGTGAAATGATAAAACCCATTAACACTTATCATGCTACACGCAACATAACTAACATTTACAAACAGTTTGGATCCAGATCAGACGCCGCGTATCGCGGCGTCTGATCTGGATCCAAACTGTTTGTCACTCAAACTCAACTTTTCTTCAGTTTGAAAAATCATTAAAACTAACTTTGATTTTTTTTCACAGACCATAATATGAAGCAGACGGCAACTCAGCATGACAAGGGTTATGGGTAGCATGTTGAAGTCAATATACGTAAAATTACTTTCTATTTTGGCTTATGATTTATTGCCATACTGGTTTAGTAGAGGTCCACCGAGACGTTAAAGTTAATTATAAAGCCATATGGTTTATTCATAGTAAAAAGCCGGTCAAATAAAACAACAGATCTCCCAAAACCAGGCGTTAATTTTTATCAAAAGCCCAAAGGTGTGTATAAATATTAATTTTAGTATGTTATAATTTTTTTCTGTCTTTTTTACATTTTTTTATTTCTTTATCAACCACCACATCTTAACATAATGTTAAGAAAATAGAAATACTGTAAAAGCATCTCTATTACAACCACTAAAACGAAGGCTTATTGGTTGTATAAAAGACATGTGACAGCTTAAAGCAAGGTGAGCAAGCTCCCCAATGAGCTTTCTGTTTTACTGTCACCTTGCTTTAAGCAGACACCTGTCATATAAACACCTAATAATTAACACAATTTTGTGATCGTAATAGAGAGGTTTTACTGTATTCTTGAACTATGTATCCTTTGACAATCTCACTATTGACAATTTGAATTACAAACAGTATGGATCCGTATCAGATACCATGCTACATGACATCTTATGTGTAGTCATACTATTTGACATTAAATTTTGTATTAATGTCTTCAGTTTAAATGCCAAAAATGTTATACTGTTAAAATAAACAGGCAGAGTATTACTATAACATTGATATATTTATTGTGATATTGAAATATTTAATAAATTCATTTAACACATTTTCAATAAATCAGCCGATCTACGTCTTTAATTTATTCCTCTACTGAAGCAGGGCTGCCATTTCTCCGGATTTTTCCTAAATCTCCGGATTTTTTCCAAGTTCATGGTAGCTTAAAGCAGGCTGAAAGTAAAGCAGAATGCGCCCTAAGGCGCATTCTGCTTTACTTTCAGCCTGCTTTAAGTAGTCGCATGTCAACAAAACAAGAAAAAGGCTATGGGGTAAAGATACGATTCGTAAAATCGCACTTGAAAAATGCAAATTTGGAAATCATAGGATGTTTCATGTCAACTTATGGCAGCCCTGCTGAAGAATATAGTCATGGATATGTACTTTAAGAAATGTTTTCAATGATTATGCTAACAGATGGTTGCTTAAAACAAACTGAAAATAAAGCAAAATGTGCTTTAAGACTATTTTGCTTTATTTTAAACCTGCTTTAAGTGGCTCCCTGTCTTCAAAACTAGAAACAGGCTTTAGGGGTAATGGGTAATGGAATTATAACCCAAAACAGTTTTATAAGTGACAACATTATGTTCATACATACATAAACTGAAACATTTACCTGAAAGACTCCTAAAGTTATGAAGTTATTTAATTAAAGCTTTCCAAGAGGTTTTGCCATATTGGATTTTGTGATTTTCTAGGACTACATGAAAAAGATTTATTGTTGAATCTAATTCTCCTGTTTTGAATAGAAATTTTAGAAAATTCTAAATAAAGAAAAGCATCTGAGGTTTTTTGGCAGACAAAAAATTGTCATATTTATTATTATCAATATTAGTTGAGTCTAAAAATTAAATCCAGTTTATAATGGCTTTAGACAATTAATATTGAACACTTTATTTACTCTTTGTATATGGTTGGAATTTTATTCATGACTTTTCCGTGGGAGGAGTGTTAACCCATTACTCCATTATTACACATTTTTTACGCGTTTCACTTATTCCTCCACTGAAGAAAATAGTTTCACTTTGTGCAGTAATGAATATGTACCATATTATTTTGTATGTACTATATTTTATATAGCCTAGCAAATGGTAGCTTAAAGCAGGATGAAAGTAAAGCAGAATGCGCCTTAAGGCGCAATCTGCTTTACTATCAACCTGCTTCAAGTGGTCTGTAACCTATCTTCAATACTAGAAAAAGGCTATAGGGTAATGGGTTAAAAGCTATAATTAATCCAGGAAAAAGTCAATAAATTATTCAAATACATGTACTGTATATAATACCTTCTATTATGAATTTATAACTAAATAAATCCTGCTATAAATTTCTATTTTTTCTGCACTGAAAATACTTTACTAATCCTTATACAATCTACAATATTATTCTTTACCAAACTATGTATATATTAATTGTTTTAACCCTTAGCCCGCCAAATAAATTGTCGTCTGCTATATTTCTCGTCTGCTTCAAGTTTCAAAGTGCTTCAAAGTTGCTCAAAATTGCTGAAAATGTTGTCCGAGTGTCAAACAGCTTGGATCCGGATGAGACGCCGAGTTACTCGGCGTCTCATCCGGATCCAAGCTGTTTGCATATGGAGCTATAGTCGTGACTGGCAGGCTAAGGGTTAAGAACACAAACTCCACCTAGTTTTCCTTATATGTAACATGCCTTGTTTAATTTCACAAAGACATTCAGTGTTAAATGCTAGAAAGGAGTTTTCTAAATATCTTCAAACTGTTTGTATCCAAATCAGATGCCAAGAAACTTGGCATCTAATCAGGATCATTTTTTTTTTGCTAATCAGATCTTGAGTCTCAAACTATAGAAAAGAATGAATAAATTCCAGAATAATGCATTTTTTAAAAATTATAAATTAATCATTAAAACAGTTTCAAAAATTAAAGGGGCTATTGGAGACTAATGACTAACATTTGCAAAGAGTTTGAATCCTCACCATATTCTGAACAACTCTGTAACTATCTAATAAGGAATCCAAAATGCTCAATACTAGTGTATCATGTTTATTCCCTCTTTATTCTACATTATAAGGGATAAAGCTGATAACAGTTCTTTAGAAGACTATATATTACAGAAGGGAAAGTATTAACTCTTTGCATGCTGGGTAGTTTTTCGTCTGCAACAATTGTCTTCTGCTATTGTTATAAAAATAGATTTTTTAAAAAATCTTTTTTACAACATGGGTTAGAGTGTCAAACAGTTTGTATCCTGATGAGATGCCGCTTTATGCGGCGTCTCATCAGGATCCAAACTGATTGCACAGGTAATCACGCTTCCCCCACACGCCTACAAAGATTTAATGTGTGTGTGTCTCCCCTGCCAATGTCACTTGTATTCCAACCAAAACAAACAAACTCTATCAAAGGTGATGTTGTACTTTATTTACTACCACATTAAAGCCTGAACAATGGTCGTTTCCTCCCATTTACACTTACAACCCTCAAATATTCAAATAGAATATTCCATTCCCACAATAAATCATCAGCCGATGTTGATTTTTAGGGCCATTTCCAGACAATATTTAAAATCAAAACAAACAGTGTAGACCCTGATCAGGGGGCTCCTTACGGAGCCCTCTGATCAGGGTCTACACTGTTTGTAAAATATAAATACACTGGTTCCCCGTACAGTAAGAGTTAAAGCTCGAACAGTACTAGTTTCTATCCATTAATTAAGTCCGACTTCACAGACATGCTGTAAACATAGGCACTACGCCATCGACATAGACATAGCTTTCTTGTTGTAATTACGGTCTCCATGATTAATTCAGAAAACGAGAAAGTAAAACGAATTTTCAACCTAACTGTGTAGCTTGTTCTAATCTCGTTTCACTTGAACATAGAAAACTATATTAACCTAAATGGCCATTAGGATAAAAGTTTAATATGTAGCTACCCAGCGGTAACAAATTTTATGTGAGCCTAGCCAACGAAAAAGCTACCCTTTGATTTTAAACCTCACACCTAACCAAAACCGTTCAGTAACGCAAAGTGTTCAGTCATCCACGACCAAACGTTGCCAAATAGCCGAGCTACCCATAAATTTAAATGACATTTTACACAATAATTACACGTTACCGAAAAGCGCTGGGTTGTATCACAATAAGAGGGTCGGGAAAAGCTGCACATTTTATTTATGTTTCAATTCATGTGGTGATCTCAATTTTCCCGTTTTGTGTGTCGCATTGAAATTCAAGAAAAACTTGTTTCTTGGCTGCAGAAAAGACATATTTATGCTTTCTGATGCAGCTAGTAATTATGGATATTATTATTTGTCTGAAGTATAGTGTTTCACTGGACATTTTGTTTGAAAAATTATTTCCACAAATCATGGCGATGTTTGTTTCTTTTAAATTTAATGCTTCTTAACCTCTTCTTAAAACAGGCATAGAGTAAAGCAGAAAGCTCCAGCAGGAGCTTTCTGCTTTACTTTATGCCTGTTTTAAAAGATCAAGTGTCTTGGATTCAAGTTATGTAGAAAGTTTTACTTTAACAAACAAAGGATATCATTATCTTTTTTTTATTTACTTTTATGTGTTACATTCCTGCTTAAAGCTGGAGGAAAGTAAAGAAGAAAACATGTACAGGAGCTTTCTACTTTAGTTTCTGCCTTCTTTAGTATCCACCTGCCTTTAAAATTAAAACAACAATAAAAGAAAGAATAAATTTGGATTTTAATTTTGCTTGGTAAGTTTTGCTAATAAATGATTAATTGTTTAACAGCCGACAGAAATAAGATGTTGAAAATTATTTTATATTGCAAATTCCTAAATATTTTTTGAAAAACATCTACATGTATTTTTTAAAATGATAAATACACAATTGCCAAAATTCTTAATTATATCAAAAATGTTGTTGCAACACTGAAAATGTTTGTCTCCAGAATGTGAACAATTTCAATAAATTTCTGGCATTTTTAAATGTACATTTTACAAATTCATGTGAAACTAAATGAATGGAAAATATTCCAAAAAATATTTAAAAACACGGAAATATAATTTGAAAATATTAGATTTGTTTTAGAAATAATTTTAAAGTAATATAATTATTCAGACAACGATTATTTTAGAACATCTTTTAATTTTTACTGCACAACAAATTGCAGATATGTTTTTTACAGACAATTCTCATGATTAGGAATTGTTTATATTTACATCTACAATATTGCTATTTCATAATTTTTAAATATTTGACCAACTTGAGAATAAATCTATTTAATATGTTGAGATAAAAGTGTACAAGAGAAAAAACAAATAATCATTTATGCTAAGTATTATTAAATGTTATATATTGCAAAGAAACTCAGAATAACAAAATCCTTCCAATAATATATATAAAAATATCCTCTGTGGTTAGTAAACACAAAATTAAAATTTTAAATGGTAGAAATGTAATGTAAAGACAAAACGAACATTATAACTGAACAAACTCATTTCTAACTGATGTCTCGGAGAAAGTATGTATCAAACCGTATAAAATTGACAAGCTACATCAAAACATTTTTTAATTCAAAGGATTTAATTTTTGGTATATCATATATACGTCGTATATTTATTTTTCAGCTGTACGGATAAATAAGATAGTATCTATTCAGTATACAAATTGATGATAAATCTGTCATACATTCACAATAGAGTCATTCACTGGAAATAACCTGGCTCAAATGGATCAAAACATTTTACTTTCTTATCGGTAATGTCTCACATGTGTCAAATGTCTTGTCAATATAGAAATACGGAGATCTCTTAAAATAGAAGGAAGCTTACTGCAGAATAAAAGTAATGCAGAAAGCTCCTATAGGAGCTTTCTTCATTTCTTATATTCTGCATTCAGCTGTCACTTCTGAAATACTTTTTTTTATACTTTTTTTATTTTTATACGGATGTTTAACACAAGTAAGACTGTATGACATTTAAGTAGAGATAAATAGTTATCAGATGTAGACTATCAAAATATACTGTAAAGTGTGCACAAATGTTCACATTCTAACTCTTCGCTTAGATAAATATGCCCCATTGTTATACAATACAATTCAGAAAAATAAATACTAAACTGTTCATTATTTGTAGGAAAACAGCAGATAAGTCAAGATTCATTAGTGGAACAAGCATTTGAAATATCAAATATTGAATTTCTCATCTTCTTGCGGAATTTTGTTTTTTTCGTAGAATTTTCAAAATGCTATAATGCCAGAAAGCAAAATTCATAAGTTTGATTTCTATTCAAATGCCAAATTTTTGGTATCTGAGAAAGATTCAAAATACTTGTCACATGGATTTTGTTTTCGGAAATGAAGTTTGTGAATATCAGATTTATGGGTGATGTCAACTTTGAAATCATGACATTTATTTGATATTCATGTTTTTAATGTCCCTTATATAACACTTTAACACTCTTGCAAAATATTACAACGAAATGCATCTGACATATTGAACCAATGTTAGTTTTTTTCCGTATCAATAAAACAAACTGAATATAATGTTATGAAACTATTTCAATAATTTTGTAATATTTCCCATATAAGGTCAAACACATTAAATCTACCCTTCCTATGCTAGTTTTGTCATAGTTATTATGGACTATTCAACTTCGAGAAATTAAAAGTTTATGTAAATTCCTAGAATTTTTTCTTTGTTTTTTAAATATACAGAACAATGAAAGAACGCAAACAGTGCAAACCCTGATCAGAGGGCTCCTTAAGGAACCATCTGAGCAGGGGCTACACTGTTTATATGCATAAATTGTGTACTGGTTTCTGGCATGAAAAAGGTTAATGTCCTTTATAAAAAAAATATGTTTTTGCACTTTAGCACAAAATAACAACAGAATGCACCTATACATTCATTAGTTTGTTTTTTTGTATTAATAAATTGTGGAATACATATGCATTATAAACTGATTTCTAGCATGTAAAGGGTTAATAATATGTCCTTTATAAAAAAATATGTTTTTGCACTTTAGCACAAAATAACAACAGAATGCACCTATACATTCATTAGTTGTTTTTTTATATTAATAAAACAAAGTGAATATGCAACTATTCCATACCTTGTGTAATGTGCCATGTAAGGTCACCAACATTAAATCATTGAAACAATATTGAAAATATCTTCATGCAACTTAGTAAAATTGAATGGAAATGGACATAAATCAGGTGGACAATTATTTGCCACTTCCCTTAATGTATTTCGCTGTTTCAGTTTACAATCAGGACAGCCCATCCAGGCAATATTGTACGGACATAAATCATTGTTTGCTGAAAGGCCCGCTTCTCATGCATGAACATAGAGGTCCATTTGGGCCTATATATCAGCCAACTATTCTTCTTCACCCAGCGCCCAACATTGATAACCCCCCATTCATGTATCATACAATAATAGAACAGACATAGCTTTTCAATTAACTCTCTGAAAGCTAAGGGGTTTTTGTTGTCCATAATGATTGTTATTTGCTTCTGTTCTAAAATTATATTTTTTCTAACATTCCTTTTCAAAATATATTCAGTTTTAAACTCATCTGGATCAAAACTTTTTGCAAAGGTATTCAAATATAAGCCATTAGCATGCAAAGAGTCATTTAAAAATCAAAGACCCATTCTCAAATTTTGCTTTCACTTCTCGATAAAATAAAATTAAGTTTTGACACTTGGTCACACATCTATCTGCACAATTATCACCAAAAAATAGGAAATAAGAAACATGGAAAGTACATATTTATTGATATTATCATATTCATGTAAATTGTGTACATGCCCACAAATGCCCAGTCTATTTGAGTGTCAACCTTAAACAACTTGCTCTAAAACTGTAACCTCAAAAGGGGTGTGACAGCCAGACAGACAGATGGACAGATGGAAGGATGGATGGTAAAACAGTATTTCCCCAATAAAGTTCTGCAACATGTTTTCAACACAATGAATGTGAGTTCCACTGAATTGTTGATTTTTTGTTTTAATTTAAATACAACGTTAGAAAATTGCTCCATGCCAAAAATTACAAAAAGATTAAATCATTAGTTTCTGAAAACAATTCCAATGATCTAAAATATTGTTTACCTTTTCATTGCATTAAAAAAATAAATTGCAGAAAAGTATTTGGGAGATGTGTAACACTACATTAACTCTTTGAACCCTAATCCCGCATATAGGCGTCTTTTAAAACAGTGAACATGTGAATAGTACTCTTGTCCTGTGCAAACAGTGAAGACCCAGATCAGAGGGCTCCGAAAGGAGCCCTCTGATCAGGGTCTTCACTGTTTGTCAGTAATGCCAAAAATGACAAAAACAACTCTTAAAAGCCAGAAATGGACTAGACAAAAATCGAAACTGGAATTGTTCATTTAAAGTTTCAGGGAGGAAAGAGTTAAAACAGTAATTTTTGCATTGTTTCTAATATTATAGAACAGAACAGAAAAAGCTTTTATTTCCTTATAAATGTTGAGCATTGAAAAAGTAAAAAATGCATTTTTTACTGATTAAATGCAGTGTTACTTTCATTCTTTTGAATTATTCTTTTTAAATATTCAGTATGAAATAAAATAATATAAGAACTTAATGCTTACTGTAACACTATAGACTATGAGAGGTCCTACCTGAAGTTCTTCAGTTGTCTGCATAAAAGTCTACAAGAAATCTACACACAGGCTTTCTGCTTCCTCTAATCCACCTTTCTGCTATGTCTAAGAAATCTGAAATGAAACATAAACAAACATCAGAAAAAGAAATAAATTATTTATTCTTGATTAAATGAACTCTTTGCACACTCGTAGGGAAATAATGAATAACTTTTGCAAACAGTTTGGATCCAGATGAGACGCTGCATAATGCGGCGTCTCATCAAGATCCAAACTGTTTGATATTCTGACCCTATTTTAAGAAGAATTTTTCAAGAATTCTATTTTCAGAACAGCAGCAGCAGATGACAATAGCTGCAGACAAGAATATTACTTAGCATTCAAAGAGTATAACGAGGAATATTTATAAATACCTCTCAAACAAATCAATTTATCTTAATTTCATAGAGATCTATATAGTATCAATTTCTGAAATACAATATATTTTCTATAATATTAGTTTTCTACAAAAAAAATAGTTCTTATACAGGAATAGTTATTTCTGGAATTATCAACAACATTTAAATGTAAAATTTGGGGCTAAATAGAAATAAATGATGTACTTCTGTTTTTTTGTTTGGAAACTGATATAAATACTGCTATAACAATTTTAATCTCTGAGGCTACACATTTCAAATAAGCTTTTTCCAAAACAGAATAATTTTCTTAATATATTTTCCATGTTGTTTTTTCCAGTTTAAAATAGTACATGACCTTAATGAACTCATTTCTTTCTCAAAGTATCTAAATTTGAAAACTGATAGAAAAACATGCTGTTGCTCAACACTACCATAAATAATCTCTTAAAAATAAGAATTTTCATAAAAAATAAATAAATCAGGTTTGGGTATTTTATTTCTTTATTTATGAAACTAAACTTGATCTACAATATTATTGCAGAGTTTGGAAAATAAATCTTAATCGTGTACTAACAAATACTTCAAAAACCAAACTACCATAAATTTCCTACAGAGCCACAGAAAAAAGATAAATCCGTTTCCTTGGAGAAACCATAGCAAAAGATATATCTTCCCACCGCTTGATGAAGAATTACCATACAAATTACATAATCTGTCGTTAAGACAATGGGGGCGTGTCTAGAAAGATCTCAGGAAAATATATTGCCGCACCACAGCGTGAATATTGAATCAGTGTTCCCGAGTTGACGCTATGTCGTATGAACACATAGTGACAGGTATTACATTATTGAAGAAGTCGCTACCAGTTGGTAGAGAGAATGAAACCCATCATTACCTTGTGTAACATCGCCGCAGTTAACTCTCTTTCAATGTTTTCATTCACTTGTAGTATGAAAGATGGCAGCCTGAAATTAGAGGGAGAACCCATTACCCCATAAATACGCCTTTTTGTACCTTTTAATTTTCATCCACTGAAGAAAATAGTTCCTCTTTAAACAGTTATGAATATAGTACTATGAGAAATATTTTCTATAACCTATCAGATAGTAGCTTAAAGCAGGCTGAAAGTAAAGCAGAATGTGCCTTAAGGCACATTCTGCTTTACTTTCAACCTGCTTTAAGGGGTCTCCTATTTTCAAAAATAGAATATGGTTATGGGGTAATGGGACGAATGGTTTAAAATTAAGAAAGGTAGCTACTGAAAGCAGATTTAAATTAAACAATTAAAATATTTGAAAATTAAGCCTGGTGGTGAATAAAGTAGTTTGAAAATAAAACAGAAAGATTTTTCTGCTTTACTTTTTTCTGCTTTAAGCATCCACCTCCAGGTTGTAAGAAGTTTGAAATAATTCATTTATCTATTATTTAGAATAAGTTTCAAATTACTACCATTCTCTCCATAGATCTAAGAAGTGCCTTTTAGTGCATTAAACTTATACCTCATATAGGAAACATCATACATCATGATATTAATATGCAATGTCAAGGAGCCAATTAGTGGTTTTTATATAATTTTTCTTGTATCCCCACAGGTGGATGCTGAAAGCAGGCTGAATGGTTTTAGCAAGCACCTGTCTTATATACTGGGGAAATCTATTGGATAAAGGATGAAGATCAATACTTTGATGGCCAGGAAAGTTTGTTTGTTGTAGTGAGTCATTTGATTGAATACAGTCATACCTTGATAACTCAAAACTCGCTTAACCCATTCCTCCCTGAAACCTCAAATGGACAATTCTAGTTTTCAACTAAGTCTAGTCCATTTTTAACTTTTGATGGTTGATTTTTACAAATTATGTCAAAATGACAAACAGTGTAGACCCTGATCAGAGTGCTCCTTAAGGAGCCCTCAAATCAGGGTTTACACTGTTTGCATAGGACAAGTGTACTCATCAGAGGTACACTGTTTGCAAATGACACATATATGCATGTCTAAGGTTTAAAGAGTTAACTTTCAACACTAAGTAACTCTTGAGGGTTATTATGTTCCCTGGTGGATCTTTTAGTTATCAAAACATGAACCAGTCTACTTGGAAATTCTGGGAAGTTTAATAAATACTGGTCTAAATTAGCAAACAGTATAGACCCAGATCAGAGGGCTCTATAGAGTTTGCAAATGTAATTGTAACAGGGCCAATTGTTGAAAGAGTTAAGTCAACCTTCAATATTTTTATGCAGTTGGAATTTGATAAATCATGCAAGCTTACTTGAATCAAACATGATGAACCAATATATTCTAAAGTTCAGAATTTGCTTAACCATATTTTTAACTTTGAAATAGGGATAAGGTTAACTAAAGTGAATTCCAGCCTGCCATGATTGAGGCTCAAATGCACCTGCTAAAGCAAACTAGCAATTGCAGTTTCAAATGCATCAAAGTCTGTTTGCATCATAATATAAACAATAAGTCTTCCAGTTTAGTCTGTGTTAGGTGAAAACTAACATTTATGTGCTTTACCTTTGTTGGCTGCAGATCAGGTTTGAGTTCCATGATATCTGAAATAGACATTAAAAGCTGTTTGCAAAGGTTAGTCAAGGTGCAATATACATGAAAACCCATCTCCCGCAGAACATTTATACATGAAACTCCGCATACAATACATATATATTACCTTACTATTACATTTTTTAATTAATTAAGGAAAGCTTTCCCAAAGAAAGAAAGCAAACATGTGTCCGACAGATTAATTCTGCAAGAAAAAAGTGTGGACCCAGATCAGACAGCTCCTTTTGGTCTACACTGTTTTCAATATACTCTAATAGCAGAAGCTATTAGAACAATAAATGTTTCTGCTTGATAATGAATACTGGGCTACAGATAAGAGGGAGTGAACCAACATTTTCAGTACCCAATCTTATGGTGTTACTATACTCATTAGAATGGTCTCGAAGAGATGATTCAAATGAGTAGTGACACCATAGGGCTAAATGCAGAAATTAAGATTTTAGTTTTTGAAATACTCCCCTTATCTGGAGCTCTGTGAATATATGTAAAAGACATCAAGGTTTTAGAAGAAATAGATAATTCAAACAGAGCACCATGCATCTAAGAGGTAGGTATACTAAACACTTCAGACATTAAATTTTCTATTTCATTTCTCCACCAAACCCTATGTTGTGACTACTCAAAAGAACCGTCTCAAAGAGATGCTTCTAATGAGCAGTAACATGACAATGTTTGAAGTAGATGATAAGAATCTCTTTGTATTTGGATTATGCCCCTTATCTGCAACTACGCTTCAATAACATTTCCAGTAAATTTTGTATATAAAAAAATATTGGTAACAATAAAATTGTTAGGTGGAAATGAAATGCGTGTGTCTCCTATGAAATTGAATTATCATCGAAACAGGAGTATCTTATTCACGGAACTACTACAGGTTGGGACAAGTATTTAATTAAAGATGAAAAACTTTCCTTTTATCACTGTAGAAGAAGTCTAGAGAGAATAGGAAACTGCTTTTATAAGGCCTAATCAGCATCTCTATGTCGCCACTGCCATTATATAATCAAAGCTTGCCCTCTCAGCAAATGTCTTGGCTTGTCACATATGCTTTTTCTGCAACACTTAACTTTTTGCATGCTAGCGGCGGATACATGTGCAACATTGATTACATTTGCAAACAGTTTGGATCCTGACGAGACGCCGCGTAACGCGGCGTCTCATCAGGATCCAAACTGTTTGACACTCTGACTCTGTTTTGAAAAGAAATTTTGAAAGTTTTATATTTAGTAGCAGACGATAATTGTTGCAGACGAAAAAATACCAAGCATGTAACGAGTTAACAGAATTATCAGCCACTTCACTTGCATTTTGCTTACAGTTAAGCTGCCGATCAGACAACAACTTATTTTGCTAATTATCAAAAATTCAAATTTGTTTTACACTGTCCTTGAAATTGTTTACTTATCTATCAGGCAAATAAAATAAAACGAAGTATTCAGCGGAAGATAATTTTGCGTCAAGGTCACGTTTGGGCATTGTTAAGGTTCATCACATTGTGTGAAATTTGATGTCGTCTCTGCCAGCTTGCTGGCTCCATAGATATGTTAATTACCTTAAATCAGTTGTTTTACTGTTCTGTATCAAATCTAGCATCTACAAAAACTGTACAATTTAACTCTTACCATGCTAGAGGCGGACATATCCTACAATGATTACCTTTGCGAACAGTTTGGATCCAGATGAGACGCCGCATAACGCGGCGTCTCATCAGGATCCAAACTGTTTGACACTCTGACCCTGTTTTGAAAAGAAATTTTGAAAATTCTATTTTTAGAACAGTAGCAGACGACAATTGTTGCAGACGGAAAAAGAATTAATGTGTTCAGCCACCCCTCAATGGCTATTTGTTTCCACTCTTCTCTTGTTGAATATTCATTATATAAAGCTCCACCTACTATGAATATCAGTCATCTAAACCCATTGCATTGGCTTATAAAATACATGAAATACATAAAATATAGACTCATGTAGGAGAATACAGTGCAGACCCTGATCAGACAGTCTACATTTATTTTTTCAAATGTGTCATTATATGCTTGTAGCAAGAGGAAGACTTTAGTTCAAATATATATTTTTATCTAACAGAATAAATTGAGTTAACAATGATTCTTCAATAAAGACAAAGATAAAATAAAATGTAAACATAATTATAATAGTCTTTGCAAATAATGTTAGAAATAAACAGTGCTAAAATATTCGGCATGTAATCAGGGCTCCAGATAAAGCGACTATTTCAAAATATAAAATCTTTATTTCTGCATTAAACCCTATGGTGTTACTAATCAATAGTATCGTCTCTTTGAGACGATTCTATCGAGTAGTGACACCATAGGATTTAGTGCTGAATTGAGTGAGAAAATGTTGGATTTGTTCAGTTTAATCCCTCTTAACTGGAGCCCTGTGTAATAACTTTAACTTTTGAAACATAATAAATCTTTTGGAACATATTATTTTTTGAAAACTCAATATATTTTTGGAAACATAATAGTTTCTATAAACAGTAGAATCTTGCTGTATTATCAATTAAAACATGGCTTGTGTTCAGTTTTTAACCCTTTTCTCCATAGATATGCATTTTAATGCCTTTCAGATATTACTCCACTACAGACAATACAGTAATGAATGTGTACAATAATTAATATTTTCTCCCTGAAACTTTAAATGGACAATTCCAGTTTCCTTTTTAGTCTAGTCCATTTCTGACTTTTAAGGGTTGTTTTTGTCAATGTTTGGCATTATAACAAACAGTGAAGACCCAGATCAGAGGGCTCCTTTCGGAGCCCTCTGATCTGGGTCTTCACTGTTTGCACAGGACAAGTGTACTATTCACATGTACACTGTTTGAAAAGGACGCCTATATGCGGAACTAGGGTTCAAAGAGTTAACCCAGCAGGTGGTAGATTAAAGCAGGCTGAAAGTAAAGCAGAGTACACCTTAAGACTTACCCTCCTTAACTTTCAATCTGCTCTAAGTGGTCACCTGTCTTAAAACTAGAAATAGGTTATGGGGTAAAGGGTAACAAAAAAGTTACCATATATACTTCCGTCCACTAAGTCTATTTAGTTGTTAAAAGACACACATAAAGCTTTGTTCTTTGTGATTATCGTGCTTTCAGCTATCACCTGTCCTTAACATCACACCTTAATCATTTTAAGAGTGTAACGTTAAAGTATATATATCAAATGAGATATTAAAACATCATTAATAAAAACATGTTTTAATATAAACTTGGATTTCATAAATACAAAAGCTATAAATCATTAAACTATGTAAGGTAAAAACTATTATCATGCTTTAAATCTTCCTACAAGGTACCTAGCACTAGTCCAAAATATTCTTATGATTAATGGTTTTGCAAAATTACTTTAAAAATAGTGTTGCCATAGTAACTTAGGGCTTAGACTGAATATATTCTCCACTTTTTCTCCACCTAAACATATATTGTGACTTAACTCATGTAGAACCTCCCCATCGATTCTTATGAGAAGTCGCAATATAATTAAGATCTAATGGAGAGTACCAGGGATTTAACCCTTTCCACCCATTGCCTGTTTTTGAGTCTTAAAGATAAGTGACCACTTTAAGCATGTTGAAATTAAAGCAGAATGTGCTATAAGGTGCATTCTGCTTTATTTTCATCCTGCTTTAAGCTATCATCTGTTAGAATATAGAAAATATTTCTTATGGTACATATTCATGACTGTATAAAATAAAACTATTTTCTTCAGTGGAGGAATAAATTAAAGGTGTCAAAAGTCATCTTTATGGAGTAATGGGTTAAGACAGGTTTGACTGAAATAATGTTTTATGTACATCTGGTGTCTCATGTAACATTTGAAGTCAAAGCTATGTATAAACTATTTGAATGCTGGGTGATATTTTTGTCTTCAACAATTGTTATCTGATACTATTCTTAAAATTTGATTTTCTATATTTCTTTTCAAAACAGTGTCAGAGTGTCAAACAATTTGAATCCTGATGAGACACTGCACTACGCAGTGTCTCATCAGGTTCTAAACTGTTTGCAAAGGAAATCATGATTTTCACTGCTAGCGTCCAAAGAGTTTAACAAACATTCAGTAGAATACTCATAGACAGTCATTGAATACAAGTTGCTGCTTAATGCAGGACAAATTAAATGCAGAAAGCTACCTGCATTAATATGTTCATGCATTAAGTAGAAACCTGGTTTTAAAACATTTCAACCATTATTTTCAATTGAATTGTAGTTTAAAACAGGTGTGACTGTATTGTCATTCTATATGATTGAATCCTTGTTTCTAGAAACTGCCATGGCACCAATCAATATCAATAAAACCTGTATCATATACTGATCATCATTATAACAGTCACACCACTATTAACTCCTGGAATGCTGGGTAATATTTTTGTCTGCAACAATTGTCGTCTGCTATTTTTCTAAAATTTGAAATGAAAATGCAGTAATTGCTAATGTGCATTTCGTTGTGTCATGCTCTCTTGCAAGAGTACTGAATCCTTTACTCTATAGCCTACATATCTAGTTTTGAAAACAGATGACCACTTAGAGCAGATTGAAAGTAAAGCAGAATGTGCTCTGTACAAGGTTTTTTAATAATAAAGAGCAGAGGTCAAGGTCAAAGTGACATGAAAGTGGAACACGACACTCCTCAATCTCATGATGTATGCAGACAGCAAGTTTGGACATTGTAGATAATATGGTGTTTGAGTTATGCTCCTGACAATGCTTTACAATTATCAAGGTCAGAGGTCAAGGTCAATGTCAAATTGACCCGAAAGTGGTATGTGACACTGAACAATCCCAATATGTATACACAGACCAGGTTTGGTAATCATAGATGGCAATGTCAAGAAGTTATGCTGTGGACAAGGTTTTTCAATAATCAAGGTTAAGGTCACAGACACCTGAAATTTGCGTCTTACACATCTACTATTCCTATGTTCAAGAGGTATACAATAGACAACACACAATCTCAGACATGTTGTGTAGACTGTATTTTATTAATCCGACGTTTCGGTCATACAATGACCTTCATCAGGGAATACATAAAAGTACAAATTATCAACCCTAAGGTGCACATTTTTAGGTACTATGTGTCATGTGATATAGTTCTAAAAATAGCTATCAACAATGAAAACAACTATGATGTAATGATGGTAGTTAAGGTGATGAATAGAGATGGTATGTATGGAAAATCAAAAAGTTTTTTAACAGTCATAAGAGAGTGTTGCTTATAAATGATTTCAGTTACTATATTTCATGACATTGTGACCTTTCTAAATAAAAAGAGGTAGTTTTCTGTGTCACAGTAAGTATTGCTATGGTGATGACGTTATGATGACGTCCGAATGATGCCATGATGATGCTGTTGACATCATCATGATTCTATAGTGATGAGGTTATGGAAGAAAGTGTTTTTCAATACTTGCTGGTCAGTTTGTATCAGTCTACTATTCCTGTTTAACATTATGCTAAGTAACAAGGGAATCAGGTAGAAACTGAAGGAGGAGTTTGCCGCACACACTTTTGGAGACAGACCAATCTACCAATTTCAAGGTCAAAGGTCAAGGTAAAAGACACCTAAAATTTGTGTCTTGCACATCTACTATTCCTGATAGATCAACATTTATACCAAGTATCAAGGGAATCAAGTTGAAACGGAAGGAGAAGTTTGCCGCACACGATTTTGGAAGATAGACCAATCATCTAATTTCAAGCCCAGAGGTCAAGGTCAAGGTCTAAGACACATGAAATGTGTGTCTTGCACATCTACTTGTCCTGTTTTATATTTATACCAAGTATAAGTTGAATAAGATTGAAACTGAAGGAGTTCAACACATAAGCCAATGACCCACCGACAACTGACCAACCAACAACTGACCAGCAGGCTGATTCCAGTATACCCACTCAAACTCTGTTTGTGGGAGTATAATTGTATAATTTGGAACTTATTTTTCAGAGGAGGAAGGAGTCAAATGCGTAAAATGGCGTAGGAATGAGTCAAATGCATAAAATGGTGTATCTATGGAGTAAAGGGTTAAGACAAATTGTTTATTGTTGGCATAATAAATGTTAATGAAGAATTTGTTTTTATTAAACTTCCATTCAATGAGGAAATACTGAAATCTAAAAAAGTATTATAGTTGTTTAATGCATGTTTCTGCAATCAATCAAATCATGTATTTGTTGTCTTGAATATAAGGAAAACAATATTCAAACTCTCCAGGTTAATGCTTAACACATCTCCTGCTTCTTCATATATGAAACTCTACTTACTATGAACATCCAGCATCTTTCTACACTATGGCATTGGTTAATTCAAATTTTTGTCCAGGAAAGAGTGCAGACTCGTGTCAGAGAGATCCTATAAGAAAACAGTGCAGACCATAATCAGAAAGCTCCTGAACTACATCATCCGAGCTGCCTGATCTACTTTCATCCTGCTGTCAGAAACTACCTGTCTAAAGGTTCAAAGTGTCAAATGGTTGGATCCTGATGAGACGCCAGGTTGCTGGGCATCTCGTCTGGATTTAAACTGTTTACAAAGGAAAAAGCAATTTTACAAAAGACATGCAAAGATTGAAATTCCAAGAGCTTTTCCTGTCATATCTTCAAACTGCATGGCATTTAACTGCCATATATTCAAACTGCATGACATTTATATCTAATATATTCAAATTGATTGGGATTTAACTGTCATATATTCAAACTGCATGGCATTTAACTGTCATATATTCAAATTGTATGACATTTTACTGTCATATATTCAAATTGCATGATATTTAATTGTAAAGCCATTTAACTGCCATATATTCAAAATACATGACATTTAACTATCATATATTAAATAGCAATGACATTTAACCATCATATATTCAAATTGCATGACATTTTACTGTCATATATTCAAATTGCATGATATGTAACTGTCATATATTCAAATTGCATGACATTTAACTGTCATATTTTCGAATTGCATGCTATTTAACTGTCATATATTCAAATTGCATGACAATAAATTTTAACAATAATATGATCACATTGCATGCTATTAAACTGTCATATATTCAAATTGCATGACATTTAACTGTCATATAATTAAATCGCATGGCATTTAACTGTTATATATTCAAATTGCATTACATTTAACCATCATATATTCAAACTGCACGATATTTGAATGTCATATACATGTGTACTCAAATTGCATGACATTTAACTATCAGATATCAATTTGCATTACTTTTAAACATCATATATTCAAACTGCACGATATTTGAATGTCATATACATGTGTACTCAAATTGCATGGCATTTAACTATCAGATATCAATTTGCATTACATTTAACCATCATATATTCAAACTGCACGATATTTGAATGTCATATACATGTGTACTCAAATTGCATGACATTTAACTATCAGATATCAATTTGCATTACTTTTAAACATCATATATTCAAACTGCATGTCATTTATTTTTAATATACTAAAACTGCATGGCATTCAACTGTCATATAATATTATTCAAACTGCATGTCATTGAATTGCCATATATTCAAATTGCATGACATTTAAATGTCATATATTCAATATTTAAACTGCTTTACATTTGAATGTCATGTATCTAAACTGTACTACTTGAATGTCATATAATAAAATTGTGTGACATGTAGATGGCATATATCCAGTCTGCTTGACATTTAATTGTCATATATTAAAACTGCATGACAAATAGATGGCAGGATATATTCAAACTGCTTGACATTTAATTGTCATATATCAAAACTGCATGACATTTGAATGTATTTGATAAAACTGCATGACATTTAGGTGTCATATATTTAATCAAACTGCATGCACTTGGCTGTCATATATTCAAAATGCATGGCAGCTAAAAGTCATATATTAAAACTGCAAGTCATGTAGCTGTCATATATTTAAACTGCATGACATTTCAATGTCATATATTTATATACTGCATGACTTTTAATTGTTATATATTAAAGCTTTATGACATTTACATGTCATACATTCAATATTAAACTGCTTGACTTTTAAATGTCATGCATTCAAATTGCACTACTTGAATGTCATATATGTCATATATTCAAACTGAAAGGCATGCACTGCTTCAACTGGCTTTCATATATTCAAACTGCATGACATTAAGGTGTTATGTATTTAAACTGCATGTCATTTAAATATCATACATACATTCATACTGCATAACATGAAAATGTCATACGTTCACACTGCATGACTAATAGCTGCCATACATTCAAACTGCTTAACATTTAAATGTCATATAATAAAACTGTCTGCAATGTAGAAGTCATATATTTAAACTGCATACTTAATGAACTTCAACTGCCACATATTCAAATTGATTAACATTTAAATTTTATGAAATGTAGAAGTCATATTTAAACTACATAGCACTTAAATGTCATATATTCAAATCGCTTGACATTGAAATGTCATATAATAAAATTGAATGACTTGGCTGATATAATATTCAAATTGCATGACATTTAATGTCTCTTATTCAATATTCAAACTGCATGACATTTAAATCTCATTCACTTATTTAAACTGTGTGACATTTAAATGTGATGTATGAATTTACTGTCATATACTCAAACTGCATGACTGTTCACTGTCATATATCAAAACTGCCAATGGAAGATATTTCAATGTAGGATTGGGGTGGATGTTTGTATCACAGGAAATTCAAATTTAATATGCCCAGGCCATGAGGCATAACAAGCTAATGGGTATTTAATGGTTTTGTAAATCCATCACTGTATATGAGATATCTATGCGTGGAAGACATACGCATACAAATGATCAACATTAAGCCCCGAATTAACATGGGAATTACACCATACAAATGATTTACAAAAATGCTACTGAATACTATACAGGTTATCCTGCTTTAACAGCCATTTAAAACTGACATTCTGTGAAGGCGCTAAAAACAGGTGACAGCTTAAAGCAAGTTGAAAGTAAAGCAGAAAGCTCCTAAAGGAGCTTTCTGCTTTACTTTCAACTTGCTTAAAGCATCCACCTGTCTTAAATGCTAAAACCTCTGTGTATAGAGACATTGTTTTACAATGAGGTACTGTACCAACCAACATTTAATGTTTTATAGAAATATTTTAGAATATTACACCTAACCCCTTCACTGCGTCAAGTACAATAATTAATTTGCAAACAATTTTGGATCCAGATCAGACGCGACATAATGCGGCGTCTGATCAGGATCAAAACTGTTTGCAACTCAATTAAATATTTCTTAAGTCAAAATATACCGAAATTTAAATTTCAGAAATGAAAGTAGAGAACAAGTGTTTAATATTGATGACGTCATGGCAGTGAAGGGGTTAATCTAGTTACAAAGTTTCCAGCTGTTTCTTTCACCAGGTGTAAGATTCCTATTTATTTTTTATTAACCGCTGATTTCACCAGAGACCCTAGATTACATGTATAAATTTAACATGTAAAACATTTTTATTTTTCATCAAACAAGATTCCTGTTTTTGACTTGAAACGGACTGGCCACAAGATTTGGCAGAAACATTGTCAAAAAAAATATTTCTACTTTATTCCTGGACTGTCATGAATATACACCATATATATAGGAAATAATTCTATATCCTAGCAGATGGTAGCTTAACCCATTACCCCATAGCCTGTTTCTAGTTTTGAAAACAGTTGACCACTTATTTAAGCAAGTTGACAGTAAAGCAGAATGCACCTTAAGGCTCATTCTGCTTTACTTTCAGTCTCCTTTAAGCCGCTTTAAGATGCCATCTGCTAGTGTATAGAAAATATTTTCTATGATACATAATCGTGACTGTATCAATTGGAATTTTATTATTATAATTTTCTTCAGCGGAAAAATTAACAAGAACACCGCAAGCATCATTCTGTTTTTGTAGATCAGGGAAAAATACCGTTAAATTAAGTCAAAGGTCAAGGTCAATTGGTAATATAGTGTAGTATATCTGGATTGAACTTGTCAAGATGAAGATGCATACCAAAAATGAAGGTTGTAGATAAAAACTTGAAGAAGTTACTGCCAACTTGAAGATCAGTGAAAAATACAGTAAAATTAGGTCAAAGGTCAAAGTTATTTGATTAAAATTCTTGATATGTCATGATAGAACTTGTCAAGATGAACATGTATACCAAAAATGAAAGTTGCAGATGAAAATTGAAGAAGTTATGATCAACGTTAAGATGCGGGACAACAAAAATAATAATTAAGTCAAAGGTCAAGGACAAGGTCACTTGGTAAAATATTTTAGTATTTCTAGATAGGACTTGTCAAGATGAACATGTATACTAAATAATTATGAAGGTTGTAGAAGAAAAATTAAAGAAGTTATGGACAACTTTGGGATTTTTCCTTTTTTTCTGATAATTACCAATTTTCTTTGACTCTCAAAGCATTTGTCCCTACATTATTGAAAAGTGACAATTTAATGCAAACCTAGATCAAAGTACTCTAAAAGAGAAAATTGTCCAACTATTAAACTTATTCAATCTTACAGTATACTACAGGAGAAACAGGGCTCTAGATAAGAGGAAGTAAACTGACCAAATCCAACATTTTTTTACTTATTTAAGCACCAAATCCTATGGTGTTACCACTCATTAGAATCGTCTAGAAGACACGATTCTGATGAGTAGTGACACCATAGGGTTTATTGCAGAAATAAAGATTTTATTTTTTGAAATACTCTCCTTATCTGGAGCCCTTGGAGAATAACACTAAGAAAAGTTAAATGTGCCAAAAGGCCCTTCTATGTGAGAAAAGAATAAAACATAGCGGTGTTAGAACTCAAACAAAAGTCCCTTATTTTTTCCTTTTTTTCAATCTTCATAAAAGTTTAACCAAAGAGAGTTTAATGATCAAAATTAGACGAAACTTTGACAGTATAATTCAATAAGAGATCATGGCCAATTAATGGTTAAGTTCATAAAGTTTAATGGTCATTAACTTGCTGCCTTTAACCCTTAAACTGCTGACTGTCAAACTGACTACAATTTCTATATAATGACCAGTTTACCAGAGATCCTGATAAGGGGACTATTTCAAAAACTAAAATCTTTATTTCTGCATTAAACCCTATGGTGTCACTACTCATTAGAATCGTCTCAAAGAGACTATTCTAATGAGAAGTAACACCATAGGATTTGGTGCTGAAATGATTTGTTCAGTTTACACCATCTTATCTGGAGCCCTGGTTTACATTGACTCCTGAGGGGTTAGTACCACAAACATTCTGAATTATGACAAGCAGGCTGCAGACCCTGATCAGAGGGTTCCTTCAGGAGCTCTCTGATCTAGGTCAACACTGTTTGCAAATGATGTTTCATGCACAATAAAGGTTAATGTGTCCTCTGGTGGCCTTCAAAATTTGACAATTTGAAAAGAAGAAAAAAAAATCAAATAAAGTGATTTATCAAGTTTGTTTGAAAGTTTACATGGTGAGTTTTTCAGTGCCAGATTTCAACTGCCAGATTAAGGCAAGACATAAGTGTGCTTAAAAATACTCAAATAGTAAACCATTTACGAAGTATTTCGGACAGATTTATTGAGTGTGCAAGTTAACGTTTCATTGTTAAAAAACCTGTAACCCAATTATAAAAGATTTGCAGCAATTAGGCCCCCTTTTTTTACAACTCTGTTTGTTAAGGAACCCTCATGATGTGGCAAGGGGACAAAGGGATGTCAGGCGGAAAAGGTATAAAATAGCCATATCCTGAATATGAGTTACAGAAAACGTGTCATTTCTACCAGATTGTATCAATAATTAACTAGTTAACCCATTACCCCATACATAGCCTGTTTCTAGTTTTGAAGATAGGTTGCTACTTAAAGCAGGTTGAAAGTAAAGCAGAATGCACCTTAAGGCGCTTTCTGCTTTACGTTCAACCTGCTTTAAGCTATTATCTACCAGGATATAGAAAGTATTTCTGCATATATGACTGTATAAAGCGGAATTATTTTCTACGGTGGAGGAATAAATTAGAGGTGTAAAAAGGCGTATTTATGGGATAATGGGTTAAACTTGTATTGAGCATCAACTGAAAAGAAGATATATTCAAGCCTTCAGATTAGGTGGCAGCTTATTGCAGGAAAGAAGCATTGCAGAAAGCTTCTATAAAGCTTTCTGCATTATTTTTGTCCCGCAGTAAGTTTTCATTGGTTAAGCAACCACATTGTGTCTTGACTCTGTGGTTGTTGACACAAAATAATGTGACGTGTATAAGCTTCTATAGATTTCCTATGGGCAGTCTTTTAATGCAGAACAAATTTAATGCAGAAAGCTTGAGCTTTCTGCATCACTTTTAATATCACACTTGGCAGCCACCTGCTTTGAGCCTTCAAACATTCTAAAGCAAAATGTTGCTCCAATCAGGTCAAACTTTGTCCACTAATTAAAGGCGCATAGATTTGTAAGTGCTCTAAAATACGGCGAGAATCCCATTGTTAAATACAGGCCATCATGTACCGAAGAGTTAATTTAACACCGTATTCACATACAATTATATTATTTTGTAATATATGATAGGCAAACGACAGCTATTAAATTTACAACCGCGGTATGTCCCTGGGTATATGTTCCTCTTCCAATTAAATAGGTGGAAGGTTCCTCCACTAGCCAATAAACACAGCACCCGCATCTGCCCGTAATCTGTTTAACGTCAAATTCCTTATAAATTTCTCACCGACCTGACAACATTCTTTGTATTGTTAGTCAGACAGCATAGTACAAAAGGCAAGCACAGTAAAATCTGCCTTTAGCAGCCACTTGAAAATTTTTGTTTTAATACAGGTGACTGCTTAATGCAGGACAAAAGTAAAGCAAAAAGCTCCTTTAGGAGCTTTTTGCTTTACATTTGTCCTGCATTAAGCTGTCACCTGTATTAAAGAGAGTTAAACGCTTCGTAAAAGTAAGGTTGTTTAGCGTAGGCGTGACTGTATATAGACTATCAATACCTATAACATTTGTTTTATCTTCAGGGAGCTGTTTTAGATGTGACAGATGGGATGATTTATAAGACAATAATACATAGGTTTCCACTTCGTATAGTAATTCTGTGAGTCTGAAAAAAATAAAATTAGACTGATTGTACTCTTAATTCCAATATAGCAGTGCTAACCTAACCCATTACCCCATAAATACGCTCTTTTACGTCTCTAATTTATTCCTCCTCTTTGTACATGAATATGTACATGTACCATAAGAAATATTTTCTTTATCCTAGTAGATAATAGCTAAAAGCTAAAGCAGAATGTGTTAAAAGTAAGCAGAATATGCCTTAAGGTGCATTCTGCTTTACTTTCAACCTACTTTAAGTAGTCACCTATATTCAATACTGAGAAACAGGCCATTTGGTAATGGGTTTACTAAACTTCTTTCACTCAATCATCTCTGCAACTTCAAATAGACAGTTCAAGGTGTTTCCAATTAAGTCAGGGTCTTCCTCCACTTGTAATTAGCTGGACGTCGCGATATGACCGAAATACTGTTGAAAGCGACGTAAAATCAAAACAAATCAAATCAAACCAACTAAGTCAGCCCATTTTTAACAAATAATGACTGTTTCACATTTGTACTGCAGCCATTTAATGACAAACAGTGTAGATCATGTGTCTACATTGTGTGCATAGGACAAGTGTACAGCTTACATGTACACTGCAAAGGAAGCATATACTTGCCACATGGGGGCATTGAGTTTACTAAGGGACAAGAATCATACAGACAAGTCTCAATTTTCCAAAATAATTACAAGAAAAATGGAAATCAGAAGTAATTGACTGGAACACATTTTTCTATTTTTAGTATCAGTGACCTTAACATTGACCCTTGAGCCTTGAAATTAAATCCCAAACAATGTCTTAATGAACCCAAAGTACAATTATAAGCTAGGTCATTAATGTAAGCTTGCTAGATACAAAGATTGGTCGAAATTGGCCTATCTAATGTGAAGTTATTGAATGTTTTCCTATTTAGAGTAACAGGGACTTGACCTTGACCCAAGGAACCCCAAATACAATCTCAAGATATATAGGTCTAGATGTAAGCTAAGGTACATACCAAATTTAGTCAAAATTTAAAGTTATTGACTGGAAACCCCCTGTTTGAAACCCACCATCCAACAACCTACCCGCCCAATGACTTCCCCAATCTAATAACCAGGTTTTAAAGTGTTTTTTCTAATCTGAAAATTAAGCTATGGACCGGAAACTGCTTTTGCGTTTTTAAGTAATATTGACCTTGACCCGATGACTTCCAAATACAAATCCATGCTAGATCTTTATCACACTGGTAAGACGTAACGTCGCCGACTGCTGTTCTACGTTCCCACTGCTGTAAAATCTACGCTATAACTGTGGAACAAAAATGGCTGCGCCCTTGATAAACAACGAGGTAAGGACAATGAAACGTTGTTTTTGAGAGTCTTTCTTTATAATATCAAAAAAGGAGTAGTTGCACGGAATATCCCGGTTATATGTGCATGCTCCGGCGTTGTGATCTCGTTGGATACTCGCTTAGTTAAGACGTTTAACTCGATAAAGTTGCGACAGATACCGGATTTCTTGAACATTTACGTGTGAAGAACTCCGAAAAAGCTTCGTAAAGCTGGTGTATTAGAGATTCTGCAATATTATCCAAACCAAAACACTCCCTGATGGACAGTATTGATAAATTGATATAAAAATGTCCCCTTTACGTGAATATAAAAACTTTATAGGTTAAATTTCAAATACAACGTTCCTCCATGCCGGACACGATACAACGTTCAGACTGCAGGGTAAAAATGCATCGAGCTAATACTATACGTATACGCGACTGTGCTCTCACTTACAAGACAGTTGAAGACATACCTTCAGTAGTGTGTACCTATAGACCTTTGTAGTGTATATTTTTAGACAACCTCCCGGGTAACACTTTACAATGAACTTATAATCGTGGAATTAGGGCATGCATACAAGTGTTTTAAAGCGATCTTGCGAGGCAACTTGCATAACATATACTCATACTTAAAAGCAGGCCCGGCAAAGTATGTCTATGTAATTAATACCTGTTCTGTTAGTTGGTTAACCCTTTCGGCGCCGTAGTCGCATAAAGTAGACTTTAGACAAGTGATCCCTTAGTGTCACCTCTGCCATCAGCAGGTGACAAAACAGTATGTACAATATAAACCAAAATGTCTTGTTACAACATCTCTGAAAGTTCAATAATGTGCACACGGTACAGATGTAATGTTTTCAAAACATAGCCATATATTTCAAAAGGGCATTTTTCCTTTATGTTTGCTGTGCAAAAAATGGACATTTGTCCACATTAGATAATTATTTAACATGCGAGGATTAAGAAGAGAGCCCCTGAGATATCGGAAGTACAGTTTTTTGTACAGTAAATTTCCATTTCCAAATGGCCCACCTCCCCTATCTGGTGTGTTTGGCTTCCTCTCGTTTAGGCATGAATCCCCCGAATGGTAACTAAAACCGTTCTGGTTCCGCACATTTATGAACAAAATGCCCTTTTCGAGTGCATCTATCGGTGCCTTTGACAAAGCGAATGCATACGTAGAATAGACCACACCAATCAATATTTGATTATTTGCTAAATATATGCATATAGCCATGTAGATTTCAAATTTTCACAGCAATCAGAATCAAAGCGTTCCTAAAATATACGCTACAACTATAGGTACACACTACTGAAGGTATGTCTTCAACTGTCTTGTAAGCGAGAGCACAGTCGCGTATACGTATAGTATTAGCTCGATGCATTTTTTACCCTGCAGTCTGAACGTTGTATCGTGTCCGGCATGGAGGAACGTTGTATTTGAAATTTAACCTATAAAGTTTTTATATTCACGTGAAGGGGACATTTTTATATCAATTTATCAATACTGTCCATCAGGGAGTGTTTTGGTTTGGATAATATTGCAGAATCTCTAATACACCAGCTTTACGAAGCTTTTTCGGAGTTCTTCACACGTAAATGTTCAAGAAATCCGGTATCTGTCGCAACTTTATCGAGTTAAACGTCTTAACTAAGCGAGTATCCAACGAGATCACAACGCCGGAGCATGCACATATAACCGGGATATTCCGTGCAACTACTCCTTTTTTGATATTATAAAGAAAAGACTCTCAAAAACAACGTTTCATTGTCCTTACCTCGTTGTTTATCAAGGGCGCGGCCATTTTTGTTCCACAGTTATAGCGTAGATTTTACAGCAGTGGGAACGTAGAACAGCAGTCGGCGACGTTACGTCTTACCAGTGTGTTTATGTAAACTTGCTTGCTAAAAAAGTTTTGTCAAAATTGGCTTTTCGAATCTGAAGTTATAATCTAGCTTCACTTTCAACCTGCTTTAAGGTGACCAATTGAAGCAGATTGAAAGTAAAGCAGAATACGTCTTTACTTTCAGCCTGCTTTAACCAATTACCCCATAAATACGATTTTTACTTCTTTAATTTATTCATCCAATGACGAAAATAGTTCCACCTTAATACACTCATGAATGTATATCATAAGAAAAAATGTTCTATTATCTATAAGATTGTAGCTTAAAGCAGGCTGAAAGTAAATCAGAATGCGCCTTTAGGCGCATTCTGCATTACTTTCAACCTGCTTTAAGTGGTTACCTAATCTTCAAATCTAGAAACAGGCTATGGGGTAAAGGGGTTAATAGATATTTAAATTAGACATCCTTCATTGAAGCAAAATATTAAAATCACAGACTGAAAACTGCCATTTAATGACATTTCATTTGTCATGAGCCCGCTATAGTCGCCCGGTCTTACCCCCCCTATACAGCCAAATGTCACCACAGTTTTAATTCTGTCACCCCGTGTAATTCCACAACTCAATAAGCAGTCCTCTTGGAATTAAAAGATTAAAATCATGACGTAGCTCCATTTTCAATATCAACGCATATTATAAATGAGGTAGGGACAGACAAAAGATATTGAAAAGCTATTTCAAAATTGATTCATCACGACTTGAGTGGTTAATCCAAATTAAATGCCTGCTAGAACCGGGCTCTTCACTGTTTTGTTTCATTGGCAAATAATTAATGTGGGGCTATAATACAGGTCACAGAGTATCAACCCTTGTCCCGAATGTCAACACTTTACTTAGAACTGGCAAACAGTTTGGATCCTGATCAGACGCAAAGTTACTCAGTGTATGATCATGATCAAACCTGTTTGATACTTGTTTTCAAATTTCTTAAAATGAAGAAAACATAAGTTCAAATTTCATAAAATTTTACATAAAAGTACAGTTTTTTCTTTTAACCTTTATCATGCTATGTGTGACTTAGCTAGCACTTGGAATCAGTCTGGCTTTGAAATCAGGAAATGTAACTGTACATGTATGTCACCCGACATCCCAGGCCCCAAGGTTATAAAGAGTTGAGTCTGGGCTAGTTCTCAAGCATTTGATTGGTCAGATTTGAGCAAAAGCTCAAATCTGACCAATCAAATGCTTGAGAACGACCTCAGACTCAATTCTTTACAATCTTGGACCCTGATCAACAAGGTGATTAAGCCTGAAATGAGATTTTAACCTGGGACTTGCTTCACTCTGTCCAAAGTTTCAACTGCTTAGGGCATCTTCATCATACCAACAGTAACTGAACCAGATTGAGACACTTATTAGAGTCCCACATTAGTATTTCTACACATGTATGCAAAAAAAATATTTAGATAAGTCAAAAATTATTTAGTGGGTATAACCCCTTTCTCCACATACCGTAAGCACCATAGGATGCAACAACTGCCATGACAGGGCTGCCATTTCTCCGGATTTTTCCGAAGTTTTTGGATTTTTATCCTAGCAGATGGTAGCTTAAAACAGGCTGAAAGTAAAGCAGAATGCGCCTTGAGGCGCATTCTGCTTTACTTTCAACCTGTTTTAAGCAGTCATGTGTCTTCAAAACTAGAAACAGACTATGGGGTAAAGGTAGGATTAGTCAAATCGCGTATGAGAATTTAAAAATTTGAAATCTTAGGATTTTTATATCAAACTTATGGCAGCCCTGCCATGACAATTGCCCTCAAATGAGAATGTATTAATGGTTTTAAATGAAGGCGGCAGCTTAAAGCAAAATGAAAGTAGAAAGCTCCTGAGTAAGCTTTTTGCTTGAACTTCATATTTCAGGAGTTTTCTGCTTTACTTTTATCTTGCTTAAGCTTTCATCTTGCTTTAAGCATTTCACCTGCCTTAACCGTTTACACCATAGCCTGTTTCTCATATTGACAACAGGTTATCATTTAAAGCAGGTTGAAAGTAAAGCAGAATGAGCCTTAAGGCACATTCTACTTTACTTTCAGTCTGATTTAAGCTAACATCAGTGCTAGGATATAGAAATAATTATTTGTTATGGTTCATTATTCATAGTGGCTGTATAAAATGGAAATATTTTCTTTAGTGGAGGAATGAACTAAAGGCATAAAATGTATAATTATGTAATAATTGGTTGATTAACTCTTTATGGACCTGTTAAAAATATACCTATTACATTTGCAAACAGTGTAGATCTAGATCAGAGGGCTCCTATAGGAGCCCTCTGATTAGTGGTCTACGCTGTTTGACAATTTAGACCAGTATTTATCAAACTATCCAGAATTTCAAGTAGACTGGTTCATGTTTTGGTAATTACAAAGATCAACAAGGGAACCAAATAACCCACAAGAGTTACTTAGTGTTGGAAAGAGTTAACTTAGAATAACTAAAGATAGGTTGTTTGTGCTGCAAGCTATGGCTGGAAGAGTTAAAGGGTTCCACCATCCTCCACTGTGTTACGACTGTCAAAGAAATTTGCAGCTTTCACTCGTAGCTTCATGGCGCGTGTTCTAAGCAGCCTTTGGAAGCGTGAAACCACTTCTATGAACAGCAGGTATAAACTATTTCATTTCTACACTTTAGACCCTAAAATGGTTTGCCGGGGAGAACCAGGGAGGCTTGGAGGGGTCTACCAATGTGATGTTTGCACTTCAGATGACAAATGTGTTAAAACCACTAAACCAGGATTCCAAAAAATGTCAACTTGAGATTAATGACCCCCAATACCACTTAACCCTTAGCACGAAACATTTTCATCATGCTTAAACAAACTTAAAATCTATTTCCTCAAATAAATTTCCTCAAAATATATATTGGTACATATAATTTTAAAAAATTAAATAATTTCAATTTTGAATATCTTATTTTTTATTTAATAAAGTGATTTTGCTTCAAAATGTTTTCGTTTGTTCATACAATAACCAGCAATTTAAAGTTTTTAAAAAATGTTGTTTTTTTAACCAAGAAACTGATAAAAGGATTCATGAACTTTAACTGAAGAGTATTCAGTTTCACATACAGTCGAACTTCGATATCTCAAACTCGCTTAACTCAAACTATCCGATAGTTTGATACATGAACTGCATTATTCCATGCTCTGTAAGGAAGAACATACCCATATTTCAAAGTGAAAACGTGGCTAGGTCACGTTTTTACTTTGAAATACGGGTATGTTTGATTTAACCGAGTTTGAGATATCGAAGTTCGACTGTATTGGATCATCTTAAAGTAATAATTAACATGTTATGACTGCTAATAGCCTATTAATAACTATTTACAAATAGCTATAGAACAAAACTAGCATGCAATGAGGATCTAAACTCATTGATAATATAATGTCTTATATAATCTGAAGATTTAACAACTAATTTAAATGCAAAAAGCACACAACAATGTTGGAAGCAGAGAATACTTTAGCATGTTAAAGGTTAAACTTAACTATGAGGAGACCAACTATACAAATCCTTTGCAAACAGTGCAGACCCTGATCAGAGGGCTCACTAAGGAGCCCTCTGATCAGGGTCTGCACTGTTTGTCATATCGTAAATTATTTTTTAGACTAAAGTCACCATGTGTCAGATTAAACTTGCCATTTATTTGAAAATGAAAGAGACTATTTGTAAATTCAGAGTTGTAAGGGATGTTTGTTGTAACCGTTACCCTGCCATAACGTCATCTGCTATAAATATGTCACGAAAATTTTGTATAAAAATTATTAAGTTCTAATTAACTGATTATTTTAAAGAAACCAAACAGTTTGGATGCTGATCAGATTCCAAGTTACTCAGTGTCTGAAAATCAGGTTCCAAACTGTTTTCAAATACAAATCAACGAAGTCTTATAATTGGCATGGAAAGGGATAAAACATAGGCAACAGCGAGTAATTATACGCCCCGGCGTACCAACTTGCAAACAGATTTCTGTTACAAGAAACTTAATTGTGGAAACACAACCATTTATCACAGACTCCGGTCTCCACAGTAAATGAAGATTACGGCACCGCTGCTTCGATGACATCACTGTCCTAATGCGATTGAGGTGCATGATGGGACAGGTTTTAATGATGTAAGCTGCGATTGTGGCTAATCAAAGACGAAGGAACTCTTAGCACCCGTAACACAGCAAAACGACTACACTTTCTTCGGAATGTCTCTGCTCTTTTAGTCCCTTAGAATGTTATACTGGTATTTACTTCAAGAAAAGATTACTGGAAGGAATTTAGATTTGTTTAATTTGTATTCGTATTTAATTGAACAGTTTTCTGTGAGAGTGTCAAATAGATTTTGATTAGACTTCAGTGATTTATGTATCTGATCTTGATCTAAACTACACGCTTCACACATGCATGTCAATGTAAAGGTAAACCCATTATTCTGCTAATCAGCTTATGCTATAAAAATTATTAATATCTTTATAAATACTCAAATTAATTCTTTTATAATCGTTTATAAATGAAACTTGAATATAAATGCCAAACAGTTTGGATCCTGATCAGACGCCGAGTTACTCGGCGTCTGATCAGGATCCAAACTATTTGCAAATGTAATTCTAATCGCACATAGCAAGGTACGGGTGAATAAAAAATAACAATATTACAAGTGCTAAGAGCATAAAAATCACTTTTTTTTCTTGCACTGCATTAATCAAACATCTGATACGTAGTGTGGAAATTCGGGGAAGCGCAGCTGTTAAGTTCCTACTTCCGACAATGAAGGGGCATTATTGTATCGCATCACAAGGAAATCCAAAATAAATTAAACTTGATGAAAAAGGGTTCACTTAACTGTTTAAGCATCAATACCCATTGCTACAATTTAATCAACTCTTCGATTATGACTGCTTCTTTGTTTCTGGGCGACAATGGGCTAGTCATTTTCACACACTATTGCATTATGGGAACGTCCACTGTGGCGGATACCTTGCACCTTGCGACTGAATAATTGATGCAGTGGCCACTATTCCCACACTGGTCACTATGATTAAACAATTCCGCTGACCACCATGGGAATAATTAGTCATACTAATTGGCTGCTAATTGAGGAGAAAACAGTTGCGGAGATTTTCAGACAAAATTGTTGATGACATATTTTTCTTTCATTTTTAAGCAAGATGTCATTCCTTACATTCTTCATGAGCGAGCAATTCTGAATACAGTAACACCTCAATATTACAACCACTTTTACAAGAATTATTAGTCACTTTAAAGATTTATGGCAGCTTAAATCATGATGAAAGTAAAGCAGAAAGCTCCAAAGGAGCTTTCTGCTTTACTTTCATCATGATTTTAAGCATTTACAAATAGAAAATAGCATTAATAACTTTTCTTCTGATTGGTCAAAAAAGTAGGGTTCTACTGAATTTTTACTGAGCCCTGATCTTGCTTCAGATTTCTGAGGGGTCTCAGAGGCCCTTTTAAGATGCCCTGATCCTTTTTCAATTAATCTGTTTAACTCCCTTGCACAATGACGTTCCACTCTCAGAGCCCTACTTTGCCGATTAAGCCGTAAATACCGTTTGTCATTTAGGGACCCTTACTTTCTACAATAAGACTACCTTTTGATTAGTATTCCTTGGGAGTTTTACACCATTACAGGCCCTCTTGTCTCTGCTCTAAATAGCTCCGAAATCTCTAGATATCTTTCTACAATTTTCGAAAACTAAACCCAGGGCTCCAGATAAGGGGAGTATTTCAAAAACCAAAATCTTTTTTGTCTGCATTAAACCCTATGGTGTCACTACTCATTAGAATCGTCTCTCTGAGACGATTCTAATGAGTAGTTATACAATATGATTTGGCGCTGGTAGAAGGAGAAAATGTTGGATTTGTTCAGTTTACTCCTTATCTGGAGCCCTGTAATACCAATACAGCAAAACTTCTCTTGAGAGCTGGTCTTCTGCATTAATTAAAGAAATGCTTCAATTACAGTAAGTCTTAACCCTTTAACCCATAGCCTGTTTCTAGTATTTAAGATATGTGACCTATTAAAGCAGGCTGAAAGTAAAGCAGAATGCGCCCTAAGGGCGCATTCTGCTTTACTTTCAGCCTGCATTTAGTTACTATCTGCTAGGATATAGAAAATATTTCTTATGGTACATATTTATGACAGTATAAAATGGAACTATTTTTTTGGCGGATGAATGAAATGAATGCGCTAAAAGTCGCTTCTATAAGGGAAAGGGTTAAAAGAAACGAGAGCAAATTATTGCAGGATAAAACAAATGCAACTTTCTGCATTACTTTATTCTGCATTAAGCACCCCCATCAAGTATCAAAAGTACCCTTGGTTGTTTGCTCAAGATGTTTGGTAACGTTTTCCCAATCATAATAATTGCTTTTCATACTTCTATTTCAAATCTGTACTGCAAGTTCTGTACACAAATAAACTATCATGAATCATACAGTAAATTCATTCAGTATATGTGTGATTAGTATCATATATGGAAGGAATATTAAACAAAATTTACTATAAACGAATTTACTGTACGATTCATATGAATTATTTTAACAGAACTTGCAGTCTGATGAAAATTGTTGCACTTAAGTAAATGCACACACAACAAGGAAAGAAGGACAGTGTGTTGTCATAATATGCTTTTAGATTTAACTCTATTGTTAAGTTTTTGGCATTACAACATTCTACATTACCATATCATTATCTTTCTTTAGTTTCTTCGTAGTGTTGACACATATTTATATGGTAGTATTATCTAATTCTATGGAGTGATTGTTGGTGAGGGATCTCAAGTATTAAAAGCAGACTGATATTTTACTACTGAAGGACTGTATGAGGCTATATTATATATACTATATGCAAATTCTTGGAAACACGTCTACAACTTCAGTTTCAAGATACAGTCAAATCATCAGAGCTCCAGATAAGGGGAGTATTTCAAAAACTTAAATCTTTATTTCTGAATTAAACTCTATGATGTGACTACTTATTAGAATCGTCTCTTCGAGACAATTCTAATGAGTAGTCACACCATAGGATTTGGTGCTGAAACAAGCAAAAAAATGTTGAATTTTGTTCAGTTTACTCCCTCTTATCTGGAGCCCTGAATCAGTTCAGATTGACAATTCAAAATAAGATGAATTGGCAGTCTTAAGACTTTTTACATCTTAATCCGCCTTGATTTAAAAGCATGCAGTCATGCTTCCACAAATAATGGGTTGCTATAAGCTGACATTAGTCAGTACCAAGACATCTATTAATGTCAAAGGTTACCAAGTCTGGATAGGTAACAGTCATTATTGTTGTAAACTGTATATCACAATTAACCCTTCTCTGCAATAAGCAACTACATGTCCAGTTGACTTTGTAAACAGTTGGGTTCCAGAACAGACACCAAATAACTCAGCATCCAATCAGAATCCATTAATTGTTTGAGACTGGTAACAGTATTTTTCTTCAGCTGTACTGTGTTAAATAAAACTTTGTAATTATTAATATCACAGATGAAGATATGAAGGTGAACAATATCTTGGCAGAAAGTGTTAAAACAATGAATTTGTGGTCAATGGATAAATGCTTCTCATGCAAATGACATATATGATTATATAGATTAATTCTTTTTTTTTCAAATGGTTTAGATCTGATTAAGATATTAAGTATGTAATATGGCATTTCCATCAGATCTAAACTGTTTGACATAATATATTGTCTTCTCAAATTCATTGGGCAAAGAATATATTATGTTCAATTTCAGACAAGTGGAATACAGTATTTTTCAAGAATAAAATCAAACTTGTTTAGAGTGAAACTCTTTAAAAAGAAAACTTGTCCAGCACAAGCAGGGTTAACATGATCAAAATCACGTTCATCAAATTACATGCGATAAAAAACGTTAAAGTTTGAATACAAATTAAGCCATATTAATTTAACTCAATGTTTAAGACACCTTGAGTGTAGGTAAAAGCCATTTACTCGTCTGCGTTAGGCTCAGTTACGACACAAAATGTTACGATTATGTCAGACACTAGCTTCAGGAAGGCGATAATGGATACAAATTGCTTCAAGTGAAAGCGTTCAATTGGATTTAAAAACTAGCTCTTCAATCTTCTATCACTTGTACCTAATACATAGTACATGTGCTGGAGTATATCTTCATTTAACCCTTCCCATGCTATCCCAGAGATCCAGATAATAGAGAATAAACTGAAACAAATCCAACATTTTCCTACTCTTTCAGCACCAAATCCTATGGTGTTACTACTCATCAGAATCTAATGAGTAGTAACACCATAGGGTTTAATGCTAAAATCAAGATTTTAGTTTTTGAAAAACTCCCCTTATCTGGAGCCCTGTAATAACCATTTATAAAATGCTTTTGAAAACAGTGATGACCCAGACTAGACAGCTCCTAAAGGAGCTGTCTGATCTGGTTCTTCACTGTTCTATTACAAGACCAGTCTGTGATGTCTACTCTCTGTCCAATGGAATGTTTTCCTTATTTTGTTATGTATTTCCTTATTTTTCAGTGACTGCTAAATTCAGTTGTTAATTGTACTTTATCTTTGGAATACCTTTGTTTTAATAAGAGCTGAACCAGATTTGATTTGAATGAAAAAGATACTTTAGAATAATACATTTTTAACTCTTTGAATAATATATATAGTTGTGGAATCATGATTATCTGTGCAAAAAGTTTGGATCCTGATGAGATGCCGCATAATGCGGCATCTCATCAGGATCCAAGCTGTTTGACACGCTGACACTGTTTTAAAAAGAAATTGTGAAAATTTTATTTTCAGAACAGTTAAGCCCACGACAATTGTTGCAGAAATTTGTTTTTTTACCCAGCATGCAAAGGGTTTAGTTGGTTTATGGTCTCAACGTCCCAATACCGCAACGTACCAGACGGAACGTCCCAATTATCTGGATGGAACGTCCCACTTTATAAAAATTATAGAAAATCAGTTGTATTACACTATTTTTGTATAATTTATTGTTTTTGAGATTATTCACGATATATAATCTGATTGATTTAGGATATCTGTTATTACAAAAATGAACACCCGATCGTAGAAAAAATTGCAAATAGTACACTCCGACGGCCGTGACGACAGCTAAAGCTAATCTCCTGATAACCTTTTTAAACAGTTTCATCCAGATTAGAGACCAACTCAATTCTCATCATATATTCCAAACTGTTTGTAAATTGGATATTAATAAAGTCACATATAGAGGATATATTGATTTAAGCAGGCGTCATATTTAGCAGAATTCATTTTCTTTGTTTTCATCAACGGGCGACTCGAAATGCAGAGAACACCACAGGAAAAGGGTTTTATGTTGTAAAAGCGTATTTTAAGGTATCTGTGCACCAGTTTATAAGTCATATATGAATTCCCGCTCAAAAAGATACTTTTATTGTCCAAAAATCGGCGACGATATGAAAAATGCCGATCCTATCTAACCGTCGTAAACACCAACTAAAATAAATTTGATGTACTAATATCGTATTTAAAGGCATATATATATAATATTAATTGTTTAAATAACTGTATCGACACCCCTGTTAAAAAAGTTGGCTTTTCTTGGTTTACAATCGCCGATAATTTGAAAATACCCACCTTCCTTAACCTATTCATCCCTGAATGGACAATTCCAGTTTCCAGCTAAGTTTTGTCCATTAATGACTATTTAGGATTGAATAAGACAATATATTGCAAACTGACATACTGTATTCGTATGACATGTGTACTCTCTCTTCATAGGTACATTATTTGTTAATGACGAGTATACTTGTCGTTAGGGCTGAATGTATAAACCTACGAAAACGCCCCGAGTTCCCCATTTAAAATAGGGGTTATGCATTAATTCTATTTTTGGACTTTTTTTGACACTCCGGCCATGGCGTTCAAAGACACATTGAAATACCGAATACAACATTTAAAATAGGTTTCAGATATAGTCTTGAAACTTTTTTTATCAATCAAAATTTATAGTATGAACTCATGGTCGAACATTGGCGACCATATAAAAGTGCCGAGTATCCCGGACATACGAAAACAAAAGCCGAAATTCATTTATATGTACATAATATTAGCTCGTTCCCTTATGATTATTCTTTCCAGACGCCACCCAATATGAATAATTAACTAAATTTCCACTCTGTTATAATTAACAATCGTTTTTGCTAAACAGTTGTGACAACTCTGATCTATGATAACTCTATAGACAGGTATAGTAGGCCCTGACCTATGTCTGCTCTGTTTGCAGAGGCGTTAAAAGGCGTATTCATTAGGGAAAGGGTTAAGAGACCTACAAATTGGTGTTAAAACAAAAATCCCATTCAAAACGATTCTTTTATTGGATTAAATGCGGCTACACTTAAAACTGAATTGTCAATCTGCCGTTAAATTCGAAAAATCTCATTTATTAAATTTAACTTGGTACATGTACTTTTATATTGACACCGTTTTTAACAGTCCACAAAGGCATCTTCAGGGATTATTCTGTCGCAGAATGCAAGTGAGAGAAATTCTCTCATTTGTCAAAAACAAGTGAGAGATTTTCTTAGATGATGAGAGAAATTTTAATTGGTAGTCTGTTTGTACCAACAAGCACTACTGCTATATCTACTGCTTGAGATTTTTGTGTAAATAATATTTATATGACATGGAACTGTTATTCTTCTTCTCCTTATCGAAATCTGGTGAAAAGATTTAATCCACACCATAAATTGATAGTTAACCGCACGCGCCATTAGCGTATATGTTATCGGCAGGTTCATTTTCGTCCGTAGAGGGTCAGTTTGCGAAAACTAGTGACAAAAATTATCGGCGCAGTTACGACGATAACTAAGGAATAAAATGAACGGTATTTTGGTGCATTGTGCAGTTAGTCAATCCAGTGAAGGGAAATTACATTCCTGTTATCGAAAGCAAGTACGATCCCATGACAGAGGACATACAGTAACATGTACCGGGCCGACGGTAATCCCTGCCGGTCACCCATCCAGGTTCTAACCGCACAGGACGTTGCTTAACCACGGAATTATACAAAAGTGTATAATTCTGTGGCTTAACTTCGCAACCGAGACAAACGCTTAGACAATCTGGCTATAAAAGCTGGCTTCCACAGTCAGACTGTAGAAGTGTTTATATACCGTTCATTTCCGTCACATTTATCTGTCTGTAATTGTCAATTAGTCTACGTGCGGTCTGGTACACGTTTTATTCTGAACCGGATGTGTTTTGATTTTATATATACAAAATACGGAACTCTCGGTCCTTTCCGTTTAATGGTTTGCTGTTATACTTATTGGTGCGCGGGATGCTGCGATTACGATAAGGCGTTCGACGAAATTGATCAGAAATGTTTGTAAATATCGGAAATAAATCGAGAAAAATTACGTTTCGCTCGCAAGTATCTGAGAAACGAGTGCGAGAAATATTCGCGTTATACAAATTTTGGTGCGATATCTGTCATTTTCGTGCGAAATATTGCGGAAATCGCGGCCCAGAATGATCCCTGCATCTTTTTGAAACTTGACTGAAAGTAGTCGCAGGTTCGAAAACACATGTAATTTGAAAGAAATCGTAATATCAGTAAAACTTATTCTTTCACGTTTAAACGCAAACGAAATGCAATTGCAATAAAATGTAGGAAATGACAACTAGTGGTCAATTCTGAATTTTTATTTTAATCTGAGTGGCAAACATTAAGGAGCCTGATCAGACGCCGGGTTACTCTCCAAAATGTTTGCAATGTCAATAATAAGTTTTAGCAAAAATGCGTTTATTTGGAAAGAATAATGTGTTCTCCACTATAATTACCTAACAAATCAATAGTCCAGTCAATATTATCTGTAACAAAACTATTTAAAGTCTGATTCGACTCATACACACACACACGTAAGGGACGGGTGATTGACAGGACCAGGTCTTTTGAAGTTAGTCGACACAGCTTCTTATAGGTTAACCGCTTTCTGATGACATGTACTGTTTCATCTGTTTCTGCAGACTTTATTTTCGGCAGTCGGCTCCACTTCACAGTCCTTGATATTGCCGCGCAGAGGGCGATTTTTTTTTTTTTTAAAAAGGGACCACCTGATGAGAAGCAAACAGTGTAGACACTGCTCAGATGACTCCTTCACGAGTTCTTTGATCAGAATCTGCACTATTTGATGCCCCCGGTATCTATAAATGCGAATGCGTATAGCGTTGTCCTGTCCGTGTGTCCGTCCGTTAACTAGACTTTACCGTTTCCTCCAGCATCAATACCACTTACTCAAATCCCTAGATACTTATACAGTTGTTGTCTTTAAATTGGTTTACGGGTAAAATATTTAACCCTCATCATGTTAAGTGCGACTTGTCTAATAATTGCAAACAGGTTGTATCCAGATATGGATCCAAACTATTTGTCACTCATTTCAACCTTTCTTCTTTTTCAAATGCATGAAAACTAATTTTCATCTTATCAGACAATATGTTTCAAAAGACGACAATTCAGCATGAACACGTTAAAAACTCTTTGATCAAATCTTCAAAGTTAGCCGACTTCGCTTCCCCGCTCAACATATTCAACTCACAACTTGGCGAAAACAAAACACTTTTCATGGGAGTATAATTATAAGGTAAATCGTTTATTTCATCAAGTGTCATATATAAACCAATAATTTGCTGTCTTATAGTGATCTAGATTCTATTATGATATCAATATCTTTTTTTTTATAATGGCAATTTCGAATTGGAATTAAACGTTTGCTATATAAATGAAACAAGTTGGAAGTTGGTTTCTGTGTGAATAAATCAGACATTTAAAAACGTTAAGAAAAGTTAAGAAAGTCGCAAACATTTGAACAATTTATCAAAGTGTGCGACGTTCACACCCTCGCGAAAAATATTATGCTATGCGATTATCAGTGCGTGCCGAATACACAGTGGCATATTAGACTTGACACGTGTATGTGTTACGCCTCTCGTCTGCAACTTTTCCCTTTCATGTATGCCGACATTTCAAAGAGTGTAATCGTAGACATGAAACATATACACAGTGAAAAAAGGTAGCTACTTGGGTGTGGCATTAGCGAAAGGAAACTTATCTTCTACGAAATACGAAGATTAATGCGATTTAAATCACTATTTCACTTTTGCATCAATTAATAATTGTCAAATACGGGTGATATATATAATTTTTAAAAAATGGGACGTTGGATCCACAAATGGTACGTTTATGTAGTGGGGCGTTGGTGCAGTGGGGCGTTGAGACCAGACACTGTTTAGTTTATTGGACAAGGATCTCTCCTAGTGATGTGAATGGAACTATCAACTAGAAATGTGTTGCTAAAACAATAATATAACATGCTTGACCATAAATACAAACACTTTCTTTGTCCATAACTGACCTCAATCCAAAAATTGAACCGAAGTCAAATATTAGATGCAGACGCATATAGTGATTGTCCTGTCCATCCGTCCGTCTGTCTGTGTACCAGGTTAACCAGATTTTACCATTTCTTTTAGCATCAACACCACTAACTAGAATGCTTTGATACTGATACAATTGTTACCTTGGACCATTTCCAAACTACCTTATCACCCAACCTGAATTTGACAATGACCATAGCATCTCTTAGAGTTGGAATATTGTCAATGGGCTATTTCTTGTTTAAATAGATTTTACTGTTTCGCAGGACATCAACATCTCTAATTACTAGAATGCTTGGATACTTACAGTTATTGCCTTGACCAGTCTAAATACACCCATATTACCCAACCTTGATTTAACCTTAACCTTGATGTAATTTGGACTTAGAATATTGTAAATGAGCCATTTCTTTGTTAACTAGATTTTACAGTTTCGCCTGACATCAACACCGCTTACTAGAATGATTGTATACTTATACAGAATGATGTTACCTTTGACCATTCCTAATACATCCATATCACCCAACCTTGATAAGACCTTGACCTTGACCTAATTTGGACTTCGAAATGATTCTGAATATATTGGCAAGAATTTGACCGGGGAAATTGAATGCAGTCCTGTTTATGAACAAAATTTAAACATTCTTTTGTTAATGGAATATATTTGCTTTTGACTTTTGCAAACATGTTGGGTCCATGTTGAAATACCGAGTAACTTGGCATCTCACTTGGATCTAAAACTATTTGACACTCAGATTGTACTTCCACTGCAATACAAATAGAAATGTCATATGAGATATTAACAAGACAGACAGACAGTGAGAAAACTGGTTTAACCCATTACCCCATAAATATGCCTTTTTACGCCTCTTATTTATTCCTCCGCTGAAGAAAATAGTTCCATTTTAAACAGTCATGAATATGCACAATAAGAAATAGTTTCTATATTTTAGCAGATGGTAGCTTAAATCAGGTGCATTCTGCTTTACTTTCAACCTGCTTTAAGTGGTCACCTATTTTGAAAACCGGAATAAAGCTATGGGTTAATGGGTTAACTCTCTGCATGCTTGGTAAAGTTTTCTTCTACAACAATATTTGTTGTCTCAGCTCCTGTTCTAAAAATACATTTTTCTAAATTTCTTTTCAAAACAGGGATAGAGTGTCAAACATTTTGGATCCTGATGAGACGCCGCATGATGCGTCGACTCATCAAGATCCAAACTGTTTGCAACGGTAACCAAGGTTTCACCACTGGCATGCTAAAAATTAAAATGAAACAATCAACTTGTTGAGTACCAGGAGAAGGCTAAGTTAACGTTATTCCAAATAAAATTGATCTGTTTAAACATTTGAAAACTGGTGCAACCGGAATTAATTCCACATTGTTGCAGGCAAAACATGACTTGTACGACTAGATATAATGTGCAATACGGAAATGCCATTTGTTTCAACTTTTAATTAAAGTCTCTGATGGCCTATAAACAGAACTTCAAAAGAGATGACACCAATCTCATACTGTGACATAAGACAGCTCAACAGTAAAGCATGTGTTTATCGTTTCCTCAATAACCAAAAGTGCAATTCAGCAATATCACTTTATGTAAAGGCTATTGTGTCTGCTTAAATAAAGGTGAAAGCAGAGATCCAGATATGGGGAGTATATCAAAAACAAAAATCTTTATTTCTGCATTAAACCCGATGTTGTCACTACCCATTAGAATTGTCTCCAAGAGACAATTCTAATGAGTAGTGACATCATAGGATTTAGTGCAGTATAAATGAGAAAAAGTTGGATTTGTTCAGATTAACCCCCCCCCCCCCCCCCTTATCTGGAACACTGTTGAAAGTAAAGCAGAAACCTCCTATAGGTGTTTAGCTACATGTCACTAGCTGTATTCTGCTCCATCAACAAATATTCACTTGTGGAGCTAAATTAATCCTATTACTGCATAAATGCACCTGTTTATGTATTTGATTTAATTATTCCTCCACTTATGAAAATACAGTTATAAATTATATATGCACAATACAAAATGTTTTCTATATCCTAGCAGATGGCAGCTTAAAGCAAGCTGAATTTAGTAAAGCAAACACACCTAAACCCATTACCGTATACATTTGTCTTTTTATGCCTTTAGTTTATGCCTAAAGCGAGGAAAATAGTTCCAATTTATAAAATAGCTTAAACCCATTACCCCATAAACACACCATTTTACGCCTATGATTTATGTCTCCTCTAAACCAAACAGTTCCATTTTATACCGTCATGAATATGCTACATACTAGCAGAAAGTAGCTTAAAGCAGACTGAAAATAAAGCAGAATGTGCCTTAAGGCACACCCTGCTTTACTTTCATCATTATTTAAGTGGTCACCTACTAGAAACAGGCTATGGGGCAATGGGTTAAAACAAGCTGAAAGTAAATCAGAATGTGTTTTAAGGCGCATTCTGCTTTACTTTCAGCCTGCTTTAAGTGGTCACCTGTTTTCAAAACTGGAAATAGGCTATGGGGCAATGGGTTATATAATCAAGGCACATTCTTCTTTACTTTCAACCTGCTTTAACCAAATACTTCATAGATAATACATGCTATGGAATAAAGGAGTATATGTGGAGAAGCATCTCAGGACACCTCTACTGTATAAATCTTCACCAATGCTCTTCAAAGAAGTTGCTAGTGGATTGTTAAATGATAAAAAAAACTATATCATATGAAATATTTCGCTGTATTGTCAAACACTGCATTGTCTTTAGACCACCCTGGGTGTATATCTACTATGAAATATTTCACTGTATTGTCAAACACTGCATTGTCTTTAGACCACCCTGGGTGTATATCTACCATGAAATCTTCCAGCAAGTATACAGGGAAAGTTCATTACAATATCCAGGCATAAATGGGTTATAATAAAAAAAATTGTTACATGAGATTCACTTTATCATAAGTTTAATGTTCTCTAAGAGGATATTCAAGGAACAGTAGCAGTCAACCAATTTCCGAACATCAATTGAGAAAGCCATTGTGTGGAGTATTAAATGGCCGGAAGGTCTGGGAAGCTTAGTTAAGCCAAGCTCGTCATAAATTTCCATATTGTTCATCAGTATGACAGGTTATTGGTACTGTCAGGACAATTTGTGAATAAATACACCATCGATCAAGGGAGACAATTATTACCATGCAAGGACACCGCAATGACTTAAATTAAACATAGGGAAAACAATAGAAACTTGATATCAAGAACAATAATCCTGACACAATGAATTCAGTGCGAATTACAATAATTATCAGGTTTAAATACTGTATTACAGATCGCCGTCATGCTCCCTAACCAACTTCATTAAAATATTTAGCGTAATTACCGCAACCGATTCCAAGGCAGCCCCCTCCCCCATTGAAGCAGCCATGAATTATTCAGCCTTTAGGTTCATGATCTGAAAGCCATAACTTAGAAACCTACCAATTGAATCAAAAACCTATTTGTCTTCGAGAATAAAAGATATTTCAAGTGGACAAAGCCAGTTAAAAGGGATCACACAGTCACCAATGGCTCAATGTGCATTAAACCCTTATAGTGCAGGATACCAGCAAATGCATCACTGGCAAACAGTGAAGACCCTGATCAGAGGACTCCGTCATCCTCTGATCAGGGTCTTCACTGTTTGTTTTACTAGAGAATATTGCCTGAAAATCAACCCTCAAATATAAATAAAATGGTCATTTTTTAAAAGTGGAAATAGCTCAAAATTAAATTTCGCATTTGTGAGGGTTCAAAAGATTGGCTAAACGTTAGAATGCACCGGAAGACCGCAGGAAATGCGATTACATTTGCAGATCTAACCCTTTCCATGCTGGAAACCAGTATATGTATATTTTGCAAACAGTGCATACCCTGATCTGGGTCTGCACTGTTTGCTTCACTTTTATTTTTCTTGAAGTATGCGTAAAAAACGCCATAAATCTCAATATAAACTTGTCATTTATCAAAACGGGAACTGTCCAATATGAAAAATTCACTACAAAAAAGGTTAAATACATGAATCACTCGAGTGATCCTTTAATTTTCATCTTGTAATTTTGTTTTTAAAATATCAAATGCAATAAATCCCAATAAATCAGTCTCTCCTGCAAGGCAAAATATTTGACCAAAATCTGCAAACAGATTGGATCTAGATCTGGTGACAAATGAGTTGGGTGTCTGATCAGAATCCCATTTGTGCGAGTCAATTTCTGAAATCACTCTATACAGCGCTCCCTCTCTACAACGACACCCAATGGGAGACAATAAATATGTGCGTTGTTCGGAGGGAGCCGTTATCGGGAGAGAAATTGGCTTACATTTACACAACGCGGTGTCTGATCTGGATTCAAGCTCTTTGTCATTTGTCATTTAGATGTTTCTGTCAAAATGTCCATTATGTAACTTTGAGAAAAACAGCAGACGACAATTTTAAGCAGACGATATTACAGCAGTAAAAATGTTAGACATAATTGTTTTGTTTGGGGAACTGTGGCTAGTGTCGTTGTAAGGAGGGAGTCGTTGTTGAGAGGGTCGTTGTAGGGAGGGAACACTGTATTTTCAACTTTTATTTAAAAACACATACCAATTAACACATTTAAAGCTGTCAATATTAAAGAAGGGTAGGAATTTGATTGTGTATGACAGCTATAGGAGTCAAAATAATATGCCAAATTACAATTGTCGAAATTCTTTAATCCTTAAGTGATCACCTATCTTCAATACAAGAAATAGGCTTCGCGGAGCGAAAAAGATTTCCATGAACAAAATTAAAGGGCTAATCATCTCAGTAGTAGTTGTTTTCAATCGAATTGTCGTACAGTCTTGATTCTGATCAGACCAATAAATACCTTGAGGCTGATCAGAAGTCCAACTTGCCAGTCATTGTAAAGCAATTAAAGGTTAACCCATTACCCAATAAATACACCTTTTATGCCTCCAATTCATTCCTCCACTGAAGAAAATAGTTCTAATTTAAAACAGTCATCAAAATGCATCATAAGAAATACTTTCTATATTCTAGTAGATGATAGCTTAAAGCAGGTTATAAGTAAAGCAGAATGCGCCTTAAGGTGCATTCTGCTTTACTTAACCTGCTTTAAGTGGTAACCTATCGTCAATACTAGAAACAGGCTATGGGGTAAAGGGTTAAGTAAACTGGAATGAATACAGAAAAGATGATGCTAATTTGATTAATTTCAGGGCTCCAGATAAGCGGGAGTAAACATAACAAATCCAACATTTTTTTATTTGTTTCAGCACCAAATCCTATGGTGTCACTACACATTAGAATTGTCTCGAAGAGACAATTCTAATGAGTAGTGACACCATAGGATTTAATGCAGAAATAAAGATTTTAGTTTTTTAAATACTCCCCTTATCTGGAGCTCTGAATTTTTGAGTACATCAATTTAGAATTGTCAAAGCTGATAACAAGTCATCTGACAGAGGTATTTTATTGGACACGAAATAGTGTGAGGGTTATTAAACATTTAAGAAGAGTTGATATTCTTCAATACATTTTATGATATATCAGCATAGACATAATAGACATTTGAGAAGAAATATCATTGGCCATCTTTCTGTTTTCATAATTAGTGACAATCTGAAAATTGAAATATTGAAATTGATGTTGAAAAACCTGGATCTTAATGTCTGTTACAAAACTTCTTATAAAGATTGACGCAATCATGTTTCTAGTCTTGAAAACAGGTGATTACATAAAGCAGGTTGAAAATAAAGCAGTAAAGCTATCATCTGGAAAGATACTGGAGATGATCTGTGTTTTAAGTTCATGACGTTCTAGGTTGGGACTACATTCCTAAAGTATGAAAATAATAAGAGGCCAAACAAGAGTAATGAATTAATAACTCTGCCCATTATGCTATTTCAATAACTTAGTGTTTCATATAACAACCATTCACAACATTACCACTTTTCTTGTTGTTAGGATATATTGATACTTTTTGCAAACAGTGAAGACAAAATATAAGACAGCTCCTGAAGGAGTATGATCAGGTTATGCACTGAGTTTTCTGTCTGACATGAACCTGACTCTATCTTTTATTAGTGGGTTCTGCTATACTTTCAGCCTGCTTTAACCCTTTGAACTGTAGTCCTGCATATAGGAGTCTTTTTCAAACAATGTACATGTGAATAGTACACTAACTTGTCAATGCAAACAGTGAAGACCCAGATCAGAGGGCTCCGAAAGGAGCCCTCTGATCTGGGTCTTCACTGTTTATCATAATGCCAAACAATGACAAAAACAACCCATAAAAAGGTCAGAAATGGACTAGACTAAAATGGAAATTGGAGTTGTCCATTTAAAGTTTCAGGGAAGAAAGAGTTAAGCTACCATCTGTTAGGATATAGAAAATATTTCTTAGTGTCATGCAGTGGAGAATCTGTTATTCTTTCCCGTTTAAACGCAAACGTACGCAAACGCAAAGCACTAAAACGTTGAAAAGAACAACTTTTGGACAATTCTGATAAATCTTGTTTATCTTGGTGGCAAACAGTTTGGAGCCTGATCAGACGCCGGGTTACCCGGCGTCTGATCTGGCTCCAAACTGTTTGCACTGCAAATAATAGTTTAGCGTAAACGCGTTTATTGGGAAAGAATAACAGATTCTCCACTGTACATGTTTATGCATTTATAGCTTAATATGGTGAGGATCAAATAAAGAATGCTTACTCTTAGCTTTAAACCCATTACCCCATAGCCTATTTCTAGTACTGAAGATTGGTGACCACTTAAAGCAGGATGAAAGTAAAGCAGAATGCACTTTAAGGCACAATTTGCTTTACTTTCAGTCTGCTTTAAGCTACAATCTGTTAGAATATAGAAAATATTTCTTACGATACATATTCATAACTATATAATAGTGGACCTATTTTCTTCAGAGAAAGACTTCGTAACTTAAAGTCATAAAAAGCCATATTTATGGGGGGAATTAATGGCTTAAACCTCATTGTGCAGGAGTGGAGTATTATATATCATAATTTTGAAAACCATGTAGACCCAGAGTCCCCTCTGTGTTCCAAATTAAATTTATTAATAAGTTTATAACACAGAAAGTGGAAATAAAGTGGTTAACTCTTTGAACCCTAGTCCCGCATATAGGCGTCCTTTTCAAACAATGTTCATGTGAATAGTAGACTAGTCCTATGCAAACAGTGAAGACCCAGATCAGAGGGCTCCGAAAGGAGCCCTCTGATCAGGGTCATCACTGTTTGTCATAATGCCAAACATTGACAAAAACAACCCTTAAAAGTCTGAAATAGACTAGACTAAAATGAAAACTGGAATTGTCCATTTAAAGTTTCAGGGAGGAAAGAGTTAAATCATAGACCCCTTAACTCTTTGCATGCTAGCAGCGGATATATGTTCCACAGTGATTACCTTTGCAAGCAGTTGGATCCTGATGAGACGCCAGGTAACACGGCCTCTCAATAAGATCTAAACTGTTTGATATAATCTGACCCTGTTTTTAATTTTATTTCTTTTAATTTCTATTTTTAGGACAATAGCAGACAACAATATTGTTGCAGACGACAAAATTACCCAGCATGCAAAGAGTTAAGGTTCAAATGGACAACTCCAGCTCCCCAACAAGTCGAGTCTTTAAAAATTCTTTAAAAATATTTTTTAAGTCTTTTTGCAAATGTCAAGTGTACTCTTGATAGGTACACAGTAAAGGTTGTGTATAGTTGTTGCAGGGGTTCAATGGGTTAAACACAGGAAATAATGATTTCATTAACTGAACTATCTTAATACCAGAGAATAGGCGGATAAATACCATGACCAGATAAGAACTCTCTCAAATTAGAATTCTTTCATTTGCCAAATCCGCTACTCATGAATTTTGAATACTAAGTACATGTTGATCTGGTAAAGAACTAATGGACACTATCACGAGGATCTAGTTAATATTTTATGCTGAAGGAAAGCCCAACGTCATAAAGTGGAATTGCATAATGTATAGTTCTATTTCAATATGATCTTTGATCACCGAGTGCTTCAGCTATAGACCATTCAGCGAAAAGATCGCCTAAATATTTGTTTTGCATGAGCAAACCTATTTATTCATGGCCCAGAATATGTGTATTACGGGTACTATGGGCTCCTGTGAGATAAGGGAAGTAGTTCAATAACTAAAATCTTTTCCTGCATCAAATCCTATGGTGTGACTACTCATTAGAACTGTCTCGAAGAGACAATTCTAATGAATAGTCACATCATAGGGTTTTACGCAGACACAAAGGTGAATATGTGCTGGGTAATTTTTTTATATGTAAAAAGTCATCAGTAACTATTCTTAAAATAGAATTTTCTAATATTCTTTTCATAATGTCAGAGTCATCATAGTGTCAAACAGTTTGGATCCTGATGAGATACGGAAAAATGCGGCGTCTCATCAGGATCAAAACAGCTCTCAAATATAATCAATATTCAGCTGATAGTGTGTTAAGATTTAAGTCTCACAAAACATTAAACTTGAACATCAATAAAAAGTTTTGTTTATATAATTATTATGATGATTGTTTTGTAAATATAGTAAAGAATGAGTCACCTTTTCAATTTTGAGCAGATAACAATTAATGTATCAAATGATATTTTAAATCACCATCCAAAGGATATACCCTTATTATGTGACTATTTAACACAAGTTTACTTCTATTTGCAATCAATTTTCAATCAGATCAAAAACCAGATTACTCAGAGTCTGTCTGATCAGGATCCAATCTGTTTGCAACTCATATTCACGGAACATCATTAAAAATGAAATAAAAAAATGTTTGTTTTTTGGTTACTGATTTTTTTTGCAGATGACATTTCAACAGCAGACGACAATTAGGCGGGAAATGGGTTAACTAGATAAGCCACATTTCGCTAGCTATTGATGAACATTGAAGCAACAAGACAGGATTTGCGATAGCAGCAAGATTCATTACGTATAGCCATGCTGATGGTGTTCGTCATGCAAGTGGCGACACCTAGACGACAAGCACAGACACAACGAAACATGGCTTTTTCTGCGAGGGACTTCCATCAGCTACCCCACTCTGCTGATTAACTCTTTGTGCCCTAGTCCCGCATATAGGCGTGCTTTTCAAACAGTGTACATGTGAATTGTACACATGTCCTATGCAAACAGTGAAGACCCAGATCAGAGGGCTCCGAAAGGAGCCCTCTGATCAGGGTCTTCACTGTTTGCCATAATGTCAAACATTGACAAAAACCACCCTTAAAAGTCAGAAATGGACTAGACTTAAATGGAAACTGGAAAGGTCCATTTAAAGTTTTAGGGAGGAAAGAGTTAACGCAAAATTAAATCAGCAGGCAAATGAACCATTTGAACAATACAGCAAATCTTTTATTAACCCACCACCTAGAAGAAGACCTATTTGCAGTATCCAATACATAAAGTTTTTTGGGGTTGCTAAATGCAGGATAAAAATAATGCAGAAAGCTCCTGTAGGAGCTTTCTGCATTATTTTTATCCTGCATTAAGCAGTAATTAGTCATAAAATATCTCTATGCTACTTCACTGAGTGATGGCTTAATACAAGATGGACTGTAGCATAAAAAAAGTCGCCATAGCGCCATACTGTCAAAAGGGTTTGCTGCTCCATGCCATTAGAAGACATTTGGCCAATGGAAGGCAAGGAAAGTCAAACACTGGCAATGCAAGATTGTCATTAGGTCAGATTAATGTTTCATACGGTCTTACATCATTTCATAGTTATTCATCAAATTAGTGGCAGTTTTGACATACAGTTATTCTCATGCTTGATGGCAAACCTTGCCAAAAACCCATCAACAGACTTACAGTGATACATGTACAATATACAGTAAAACCTCACTATTACGACTGAAGGATAATTGATTATATAATAGAGAGGTGACAGCTTAAAGCAAGGTGACAGTGAAACAGAAAGCTCCTAAAGGAGCTTTCTGTTTCACTGTCACCTTGCTTTAAGCGGTCACCTATCGTAAACACCCTAATAATTAACAACAAGAGGCCCATGCGGGCCTAAATATCGCTCACCTGGAATACCAACACCAGGGTCATGTGACCCCTGGGGTGGGCTCACTTTTCACCCCAGAGACATAATTTCAAAATTCTTGCTGATGAACTTGAAAAAATATTTTGTACATGGATGGTTTCAGACAGAAATCTATTTTTAGCTAATATGACCCAGATATGCAACATACCCGAACCATTTCAGCAATATTGGTAAAGAACATCTAAAAGTGTCACTATGCTAAATATCAAAGTTCTTGCCATAGTAGTTTCAGAGACGAATATTTCACTACATAACTCTATGTAAAACTGCGACCCCTAGGGCCTTGGCTGTTTTAACCCCGGGGGCATAATTTGAACAATCTTGATAGAGGACCTAAAGATGATGCTTTGTGCCAAAAATGTAAGCTCAGGGTACTGTGGTTTCAGACAAGAAGATTTTTTAAGATTTCATTGAAAAAATCTATTTTTAGCTCCTGTGACCTAGATATGCAACTGACCAGAACCATATTTACAATATTGGTTAAGGGCTTCTAGAAGTGTCATCATGCCAAATATCAAAGCTCTGACCATATTAGTTTCAGAGATAAAGATGTTTGAAGATTTCACTACATAACTCTATGTAAAATTACGACTCCCAGGGCGGGGTAATTTTTTACCCCAAGGACATAATTTGAAAAATCTTGATAGAGGACCTGTAGATGATGCTTTGTGCCAAATATCTAAGCTCAAGGTTCTGTGGTTTCAGACAAGAAGATTTTTTAAGTTTTCATTGAAAAAATCTATTTTGAGCTCCTGTGACCTAGATATGCAACTGACCAGAACCATATTTACAATATTGGTTAAAGGCTTCTAGAAGAGTCATCATGCCAAATATCAAAGCTCTGGCCATATTAGTTTAAGAGAAAAAGATGTTTGAAGATTTCACAATATAAATCTATGTAAATTTACGACCCCCGGGGCGGGGTCATTTTTTAACCCAGGGACATAATTTGAACAATCTTGATAGAGGACCTGAAGACGATGCTTTGTGTCAAATATCTAAGCTCAGGGTACTGTTGTTTCAGACAAGAAGATTTTTTAAGTTTTCATTGAAAAAATCTATTTTTAGCTCCTGTGACCTAGATATGCAACGGACCGGAAATGTTTGGAAAAATTTGAAAGAAGACCATATAAGGATCATTCAGGCCAAATTTGGTAAAAATCTATCCAGTAGTTTCGGAGGAGATGTCGTTTAAAGAAATTGTTGACGACGAACGAACGAACGGACGGACGAACGACGGACGACGGACAGAGGACGATCAAAATAGCTCACCTTGGCACTACGTGCCAGGTGAGCTAAAAATTAGTGGTCTATATAAAGAGGTTTAACTGTATTGGTGAAGTTCTTGAAAGGTTTTCTTATCTCTTAGCAGGCTAGCTAGGGAGCCGTGATAACCTTTGCAAACAGTTTGGATCCTGATGAGATGCTGCATAATGTTGCATATATCTCATCAGGACCCAAACTAAAGCGCATTCTGTTTACTTTCAACCTGCTTTAAGTGGTCACCTAATTTCAAAACTTTTAGAAACAGCAAACAGGCTACAGGGTAATGGGTTAATATTATTTAAATAACCATCCTTTTAACTAATTTGTTGGGTTTTTTTTTGTTCAATTCAATGAATGCATGTGTTTCAAACTAATTTAGTTTTTTGGTTTAAATGAGGTTATGCATTTTAGATAATTTAGTTCTTGGTTCAAATGTTTCATAATGTCATGACAAAGAGTAAATTGGAATTTAATAATGCTTCAATTTTTAATTTTCTAAATGGATACTTTCTGTCATAATAAAACATGTATCATTAAACCATTAACCCATAGCCTGTGTCTAGGTTTGAATACAGGTAGGTTGAAAGAAAAGCAAAACATGCTCAATGCCCATTCTGCTTTCCTTTCAGCCTGCTTTAAGCTACCATATGCTAGCAAACAGAAATAATTCTTACAGTATGAAATGGAATTATTTTCTTCTGTGGAGGAATGAAATGTAGGCGTAAAAAGACGTATTTATGGAGTAAATCGAAGAGACGATTCTAATGAGTAGTAACACCATAAGGTTAAATGCAGAGATAAAGATTTTAGATTTTTAAATACTCCCCTTATCTGGAGCTCTGGAATACTCAGCAGGAGAAGGGCAATAGATCTATAATAGATAATCCTCTTATTTCAAAGTGGGAGGGGCAGATTCTCAAACCCATCCGTTCAGTGTACATTTCCAGCAATACACCGTTCCAAAGATAATATTTAGTAAATCACTCTTCCTCTACATTGCATCCTACTTTTTGACTCGAGGGAGCCAGCATCGGGTGACAAATCCAGAAACAAAAATACATTTGCATTCGGCCTTAAACTTCCATAATGGGACTTTTGATAACAAGTAAAAATCAAGACAAATGAAACATTTGAAGTGTCGATCAAAAAAGAGTGCAAAACATATTTGGATCTCTCCGGGATACGTTGAAAAGTAATTTCCATACAAATCGTGAAAGAGTATCACAATAGCCATCACTAATATCTCCCAAGAGGTGATGATAAATTAGAAAAATTGTAAAACATGGCGCCCGTCACAGTGTCCGATGCGATACAGCGAAATCCCACATGATATTGATAATCTCGTCATCTGATTTAACCTTATAACCGTAGAAAATGATAATTTCAGATATTTTGCAAATAGTTGGGATCCTGATCAAGCCGCACTATACGTGGGGCTTGATCAGAATCCAAGCTATTTGTAGCTAACATCACAATTATGCAAAATCTTAAAGGATGTGTCAATTTTATCAAAATCAAAAAATGAGTTTACAAGGAGATAGCATCTATTTGACATTTACAAGGACAAATAACACAAGAAATTACTGCTCATATGAAATGGTCTGCTTTACCAAGAAAAACAAATTTGTCAAATGTTTTGATCAACAGATCTTATCAGAATGTACACCGTTATCTTGGTATATGACTGAAAAAAGACTGTACTGTGACTAATCACAATGTCAAATGCTTTCAGTGTGCCAAAATGTACTACCAGGGCTCCAGATAAGAGAGAGTAAACTGAACAAATCCCACATTTTCTCACTCATTTCAGCACCAAATCCTATGGTGTTACTACTCATTAGAATCGTCTCTTCAGACGATTCTAATGAGTAGTGACACCATAAGGTTTGATGCAGAAATAAAGATTAAAGTTTTTAAAATACTCCCCTTATCATGGGTCTTGCAGTACTACAGTAAAACTCCTCTGTTACGAACACTAAAAAGGAGTCTTATTAATTGTATGAAAGACAGGTGACAGCATAAAGCAAGGTGAAAGTAAAACAGACAGCACCTAAAGGAGCTTTCTGTATGTTTGCCTTGCTTTATAAGCAGCTGCATGCTTTAAACACAAAATAATTAAATTAATTTGTGGTGGAAATAGAGAGGTTCTACTGTAGTTATTTTCTAAGTGTAAGCGAACCACTGAATGAATAAGCAGCTTAATAGAGATAAAAGTAATGAAGAAAGCTGTTAAAGGAATTTTGTGCATTACTTTGTTTCTGCATTAAGCTATCACCTGGTCCTTGAGACTAAAACAACACTGTCTTGGTAATGGTATTTTAACATAGACATATTTTATTTGGTAACTTATACACATTGTATCTCGTTACATCAGCATATATAAATCAAATTGTTTACCAGGTCAAATCATATGAATCATTTGAATTTAGTATTTTAACTCTTTCAACACTAAGTAATTCTAATGGGTTATTAGGGTCCCTTGTAGAGGATCTTTTTAGTTACCAAAACATGAACCAGTCTACTTGGAATTTTTTGTTGTTTAAAAAATACTGATCTAAATCAGCAAACAGTGTAGACCCAGATCAGAGGGCTCCTATAGGAGCCCTCTGATTAGGGTCTACAATGTTTGCAAATGTAATGAGTATATTTTAAACAGGTCCATGGTGTTGAATAGTTAATGCAAGCTTGACTGTACAGTTCAGTGTGCAGTATCTAAAACATTGCTTGCTTTTTTATTTGAACAAGATGTTCCTAAATCATAGAAAGAACTTGTATTGTGATCTATACATAATATATTACAATATTGCATGACCTTGACCTTTGACCTTCTGCCGTTAAATGAAAAAGAATATAGGATGAACAATATATAGGAAACTGTATGGTGGAAAACCATCATTTGGCATTACTGAATCAGAATGACCTTGACCTTTGACTAACTGGCCGCAAAAGTAATAGGGGCCATCCATTAATTCATGACAGATCTCCCTACCATATATGAGAACTGTAGGTTGATTAGGAAGGGCCAGTTATTGATCAGACAGCATTTGTGTTGCATGCTGCCCAGCTACAGGGCTGCCATAAGTTGATAAAGAAAATCTTAAGATTTCAAATCTTTCAATTTTTCAAGAGCGATTTTCCGAAATATACCTTTAACCCATAGTCTGTTTCTAGTTTCTAAGACACGTGATGCTCAAAGCAGGTTGAAAGTAAAGCATTTACTTTCAGCCTTCTTTAAGCTTCCATCTGTTGGAATAAAAATCCGAAGATTTCGGAAAAATCCGGAGAAATGGCAGCTCTGCAGCTACATTCCCAATGCCACCCCTTTTATGATTGAAATGCTAGATCTGCCTCTGTACTGTTGCAAATATGTTTAAAATTGTTAGCATTTCTTCTTGCAAACAGATCTTGATCCAGATCATACACATACTTTCTTGGTGTTTGATTTGGATCCAAAATGTTTGCAAATGCAAAAAACCTATGCTTATATAGCATTGCAAGGGTTCCAAAAACCACATTGTACATCTGCGAAACGCGGTTATTCATTCATATACTTGAAATCCTTTCATACATTTTGAAAGCTGAACTGTGGTCTTGGAAATTAAATGACATTAGCAGCGAACGTTATGGCATGTTGCTAGGCAACGGTATAATAAGTTATCAATACAATATGATGTAATTTCTGATAATTCCGTGCCTGTCCATTGTCGGTAATTTACTGCACATTATGCGCGGGATTCGGCGAATGAAAAGCGTGCATCAACTGATGATAGCTTCTAGTAATTAGTAAAATCATGTAATTGCAACTATTAATCATTTCTACGCAAATTTGATAAAAGATATACTCACTTTGTCCCCGAACATCCTGCGACAGACTATCGTCGGTGCCGTCTTGTGAAAATTACCCCACCTTCTTAATTGATATAATTAGAAAGTGATGCAATATTTCGGCGGGAAATCTTTTGTATGTTGTCATGTGCCGGTTGCAGTTATTATAATTATCTCCAGATTTAAATATTTATTACCCTGGTTTATTTTGACGGATCCCAAGTTTGAGTTCCTTGACCTTTTGCACTTTCATTTGGAAACAGGTTGGATCTAAATCTGGGGCCCGTTTCATTAAACTTCGTACGGCAAATGTTGTCGTATAGAGTCAGATTATAAAATTCTCAATTATTAGACGATTCCAAAGAGATGTCACAAGACAGGATTAGATAGAGAAATCAGAAATTAAATGTTTTTTAAAGTTTTGACTAACGACCGTTTTTGTCGTACGAAGTTTTATGAATCGGACCCGGACACTTTGTAACTCCGTTTCTGGCCAGTGCTTATGTTGTTTGAAATTCATGAATAAACTCATGAATAAACCAGTTTCCATTTTTCTTCAGTCATACATAATATTTATATAACAGTTAAACTTGAGAATAATAGCAGACGGTAGTTTTATGCATATACTGGGGTTTTAATCAGAATCCATAAAAAAATCAACACTGTCTTGCTATTCAAACCCTCATTTAACGCAGAATTTTGCTAAAGCAAGATGAAAATAAAAGAATAAACCGGCGGCCGGTGTATGATTATTGTACGCCGTAACATATGTTTCATTTTCACATTGTTTCAAACTGAATAGTTGTGTTGCTGTTGTTTTTTTATTCCACTGATACAAAAGAAAATAGCAAGAATGTGTTGAATTTTGATAAGATTATTTTTTAAACATTTTGCAAACGATAGTCATTGACAAACACTAAAATATAAGAAAAGCTTTTGTACAGGTCATGGCATAAATAAAGTAATGGTTTCAATATAATTGACCCTTTCATGGCCGAATCTTGCCATCTTCCATAATTCTTTCATACACGAAATATTGTCTGTTAAACTTTTCGTCTTTAATTTTATTTTATTTTAATGTTAATTTTGACTGAAAGTACCAAACAATCTGGATCATAATGAGATGCCAGATTACGCGCAGTCTGGTCTGCATTCACACTGTTTGCAAATGCAGTGAAAGGGTTGAAATGCCGTTTAGAGCCCAATATCCTATTTAGATTTCGTAAATAAATTAAATTCATGTCATTTCATGTTAATGTTATGACAAACATGCAAATGAAGATTGTTTAAATATTCGTGTCTTGTGACTATGTACAGTGGAGAATCTGTTATTCTTTCCCAATAAACGCGTTTACGCTAAAACTTTTATTTGCAGTGCAAACAGTTTGGAGCCAGATCAGACGCCGGGTAACCCGGCGTCTGATCAGGCTCCAAACTGTTTGCCACCAAGATAAACAAGAATTATCAGAATTGTCCAAAAGTTGTTCTTTTCTACGTTTTAGTGCTTTGCGTACGTTTGCGTTTAAACGGGAAAGAATAACAGATTTTCCACTGTATATATTTAAGATTATACATGTGTATTAACCCGTTAAAGCCTATTTTCTATTAAAGGAGACATTGGCAAACAGTGTAGACCCCAGGATGAGACGCCGCGTAACGCTGTGTCTCATAAGAGTATACACTATTTGCTGTTGTATATGAAATGGTCTGCTGTATTGAAAAAACATTACAGTGTTCTTATTTCACTCTTTTATATATATATAATGAAATCTTCTAGCAAGCACCCAGGGAGAGTTCATTGCAATATCCAGGCATAAATTGGTTGATGTATTGAGAAATAATATATGAAAATCGACATAGTATCATTAAATTGAAAGATGCCGCCTACTTTGTTTTCAAGTGTAGTTTTAATGCCCTAACTACAGTGGAGAATCTGTTATTCTTTCCCGTTTAAACGCAAACGTACGCAAACGCAAAGCACTAAAACGTAGAAAAGAACAACTTTTGGACAATTCTGATAATTCTTGTTTATCTTGGTGGCAAACAGTTTGGAGCCTGATCAGACGCCGGGTTACCCGGCGTCTGGTCTGGCTCCAAACTGTTTGCACGGCAAAAAATAGTTTTAGCGTAAACGCGTTTATTGGGAAAGAATAACACATTTTCCACTGTAACAGACGCCCAGTTATTAAGCGCCTAAAGTAAATCCATTTGAACTGTTTTGCCGTAAGATAAGTTATTTTGACAAACGAATTTTAGACTAGTATAAACGAGAACAGTTATATTATATGCATAAATCATGTTTGATAGTATCACAGTATCAAAAAAAATAACCTTCCTGGTCAACGATTACACGAGTAAAAGCATAATAACTTTCTAAAAAATGTGCGCAGCCTGTTAGCCTCCAAACTGCTTGAAAATCATTTTAAAATAAATCGTCAACGTTTTAACAAGAAACTGTTATACGGCGTAATCTTAAATACACGAGTCATGCCATGTAAGTAAAATATATTCGTTTAATCATATTGTTAAAGTATGTAAACCAGAAGACGTCATAGTCTCAGACTCTGTATCTGAGTTTGTTCTGCACTGGCAAATTACGAAATATAGTATTACATTGTACTTGTCTTTAGTTTTATTAAAACGAGAAAGCATAAGGTGTTCCCAATGTGCAAGGGTTTGAATATAAACTGATCTACAGTGTGTTATGTCTGTTTCGGCGATCAATCTTCCTACATTTCGTGTGCAAATTATATCTTAACCCTTGTCATCTTCTACACAAATAGCTTCTGCATTGCTTTGGAATATAAAAGCAATCAAACCAAATGACAAATTTTCGGAATGTACAGTTTGGATCTAGACAATGTCCTATATTTTTTTCTGGATCTGCAACGTGTTTGCACAGAACAAGTATCCAAAATACAATGCCATGATGGCTAATTTAGTCTTCACCAAATATATAACATGACAGTGTATTTTTCACCCATATGGTCTATTTAAAAAAGAAATCCGCTGACATGAGGGTAATAAATCAAGGAATATTCGGAGGACTTGCAAATTGTTAGTTTATAAATAGACACACTAGCATTCAGTTGAGAAAACGTTATTCTTTCCCAATAAAGGCGTTAATTACCGTTAACACTATTATTTCCAATGCAAACAGTTAAAATAGATAGTTGGAAATTTAAAAAAGATTCCATTTTCTACATTTTAGTGTTTTGCGTTTGCGTTTCGTTTGCGTTTAAACGGAAAAGGGTAACGTTTTCTCCACTGTAGTAACACCGCCCGTGTTTGGTGTGGTACTTTTAACATCACAGTAGTACCAGTCTAGGCCACATTCAAAATAAATCTCATTTCCTTTTTCAGCGGAATTAAATACTATCTATTTAGACCACAATATTTTCACATTTTTACCAATGATATATGATCAGAAATAAATGTTTAAGTGTACTTGCTTCAAACCGAATGGACTGATTGAACTAGTTGTCTATGTACGTTTACAATATTTTACTGGAAATGATTTTAAAGTGCAAAATTAAGAGACATAGATTGATACACACTGCAATGCTATGACATCGTGTTTCTATTTGTAGATATGACATTTATTGTAGTATAATGTGTTTCAAGAAACTCCATAAAACGCAGTTTGATACATAGAACAGTAGATTAATGCCAAAACTTCCGACCAGCAGGACAAGGTTTAAATTATTGTTTTGCATTCTGTAGATGATAGCTTTTTGATAGTATATTTTACATAAAAGTTACTGTAATTGTGTTTTTTGCTTTTTGATCCAGGTTATTACATTTCTTTGAAAACCTCCATTTTATACACTTTTCACACCCATCTACAGCTTTACTCCCACCACGCACTCCGGTCTGAATATCTTTTTTTAAAAGATGTTTTTGTTAACCCCTCCTCTGCCTTACCCCAGTTCAATGGATACAGTGGAGAAAAATTACTCTTTCCAGTTTAAACGCAAACGTATTCAAACGCAGTGTAATAAAACGTAGAAAAAGACAACTTATTGACAATCCTGACCATTTATTTTAATCTGAGTGGCAAACAGTTTGGAGTCTGGTCAGACACCGGTTTGCACTTCAAATAATAGTTTGAGCGTAAACGCGTTTATTGGGAAATAATAACGTTTTTCTCCACTGCATTTGCAAAAGAGTTTGGATCCTGATCAGAGGCAGAGTAACTGATCGATATCCAAACTGTTTGACATTCTTAAGTCAAATCAAAATACCTAATATTTTTATTTGAGAAAATAAAAACAGACGATAATTGATTGAAATTAATGATGCAATAGCAGTGACAGGTGACATCTACATGAAGGGCAAATCAAATGTAGCAAGCTGCCTTTAACCCTTAGCCCGCCAAATAAATTGTCGTCTGCTATATTTCTCGTCTGCTTCAAGTTTCAAAGTGCTTCAAAGTTGCTCAAAATTGCTGAAAATGTTGTCCGAGTGTCAAACAGCTTGGATCCGGATGAGACGCCGAGTTACTCGGCGTCTCATCCGGATCCAAGCTGTTTGCATATGGAGCTATAGTCGTGCGTGGCAGGCTAAGGGTTAAGATCAAATTTCTTTCTTACTGGTATGTCGCCCAAGAGTTATAATGTTTATAATATTAAATAGAACATGGCAGGGTCGGAAAAGAGTTCTCAGTGAAAGTGTTCTTTTTCAAAAAAATATTTTCCACAATTAGTAAGTCTGATTTGACACCTTCGGCCTATAACAATGGTTGTACTTTACTTTATGCAAAATACAAAATGTGAAGAAGTCTCTAACACATGTAGGTTTCAAATTTAAGGCCAAAGCCTATTTGACTTCTAAATGACCTTGAACTTTGTCGAAAATGACACAAAATGTATTGATCTCAAGAGTTTCCTTAGTTGAGTACACACGCAAAATATAAAGACACTGTTTCGATCTGTTTCGAACTTATGGCGACGTTTAAAGTTTTGTACTGACTGATTAACAGATATACCTACAGACAGACAATGCAAAAAATTAACATTAAGAAACATTTTACTCCCGACTAAATTGTCAGGGGCATATAATGACAGTCGGCCAAAAATACTCAAACGAATTGTCTTCAACAAATAAATAAAATTATTCAATATTCAAATATTCAGTTGAATAGACTGTTTCTAAAGATATTATTTCCATATCATATTAAAATGTTTGTTGTGCCCATTATTACTAAAAACATAGTTATCTTGAAACGCTCAAAATATGTTGTTTACATAACTAGCCACTAGTGCTAAAAGTAATTAATGATTTTTTCAAACAATACCGTTTTAACCCTTTACCTGATAGCATATGTCTAGTAGTGAAGATAGGTGACTACTTAAAGTAGGTTGAAAGTAAAGCAGAATGCGCCTTAAGGCGCATTCTATTTTACTTTCAGCCTACTTTAAGCTATCCAGCGCTAGAATATAGAAAATATTCCATGTAAAATGTATTCATGACTGATTAAATTGGAACTTTTTTCTTCAGCGGAAGAATAAACTGAATGCGCTGAAAGGCGCTTCTATAAGGTTAAGGGTTAAGGTAAGGTGATTTTGGTTATAAATAATGGTTGTCAGGTCTGTTACGGAAATGTCCCTAAGATAATGACGCGAGATGTGTTTTATCACTGCTACATGATTATATCTATTAATAATTTGAACACGTGCATATACGAATATTTGTGCGAAGAAGAGCCTACGTCAAAGTACGTATATTGAAATTACCAGTTTTGGTGTTGTTTTTGTATGTGAATAAGTCTAATATTTCCACAAATGTATTTGTCTGAATAACAATACTGTAGATAGATCGGCTATCGACTTAACTTCATTTTGTTTTGTCTTAAAGCTTTCGAATAAAACAGCCTTAACAAATATTTGATTGTTTAAGTTAGTTTAAACATATTTTATTGCCCAATATTTGTACAAAAGTTTATATAGCAAATCAAATTATCAAATGGAAATATTATACACACAAATATAAAAACTATGTGCACAATGGTCAGGCTACAAGTTCTTCCAACGTTAGTTTAAATATAGCCCTCCCCTTCAGGTATTTGATGATCCATTGCCACTTTAACATTATTCCAAAACTGATTTTTCGTTGACAAAAAATATATCATGAAATACCTGTATAATTAGACAACATAAATTCGACGCAACAATGTTTATGCTGAAACACGTGTGTTATAGTTGAGGTATACAGGATATTGCAAATAGTGCAGATTCAGAATAGAAGCCATGTTTTGTTCGAACAATGTCACCAGGGTCTGTTTACGTGTAATATCCATGTTTCCCTTGTGAAATGACTCATGTATGAGAGGTTAAAACAAAATGGCGTGCCAGGTATGACACTTTGTTGTTTTTTAATAATATATCCGCCCCTTGCGTTCGCTCGTTTATTATACATTAATCAATGTTAATGTTAAAAGGTGTCTACCATTTTGAACATTATCAATTTGTTTCATGTTCTTTGTCCTATATTATACACTGAACTTTGTTGTATTACACCAAAACAAAAAGAATGACTTTAGAATGGCGTAATGAGTGATCCTATATGATGGGGGAACTGTATAAAATTGATACAAACTATTTGCAGAGAGTCCTATTAACCCTAATCCTGCGGTGATAGCGTCTGCTTCGAAATTGTCGTCTGCAAAATTTGTTAAATTTAGATTTTTACATTGTTTGAGTAAAGAAACCTCAAGACGAGTGTCAAACAGTTTGGATCCAGATCAGACGCCGCGTTACGCGGCGTCTGATCTGGATCCAAACTGTTTGCCAAAATCAGTAAAGTCGTGATCAACAGGCAAAGGGTTAAGAGTGAAGAAAATATACATTCGGGCAACAGAAATAAAATGGTCACAGACCAGCCGCCGAGTGAGTACTACCAAAGATAATAGTTCTGGCGACGCGCTATAAATATAACTATTAAGTCATTCCCTGTCATAGATAAGTCTTGTTAAAATGTGTCGTTTATTTTTATGTCTCAAATTTATAGTAAGCCATTTTGACTGAAGAAACGTCGATATGAGTGTCGCCCGGTTTGGATCCTGATCAGACGTCGAGTTACTGGCTGTCTGATATTGATTCAAACAGTTTGTAAATAACAAATAACCAGAACGCTCGGTTAACCCTTATCATGATGAAATGTCGTCTGCTCCAAATATATCGCCTGCTAAATAGAAGAGAAATTGTTTATTATAGTGACATGTGATATTTACATAACAAAATACAAATTATCAAAAGTAAACACATATGATTAATCACCCGGCCCCATGGGCCTATATGTCACCTTAATGATATAAATATACAAATTTTAGTAAAGTTTCAGAGTGTTAATTAATATGAAACATTGATCAGTAACTAACAATAACTAAAATTAATTTCGTGCATTTTAAACAGAATAAAAATTCAATATGAGTGTCCAACAGTTTGGAACCAGATCAGACGCCGCGTTACGCGGCGTCTGATCCGGATCCAAACTGTTTGCAAATGTTAGGCAAGTTGCTTGATAAGGGTTAAGGCAGAGAAGATCTTAACGAGGTAGGATGTAATGGTTCTAGAAATATTACAGATATGAAATAGCCCATCACCATTAAATCTTTGTCCTATTTTCGTCTGCTTCCAAATTGTTGTCTTATCTATTTTGAAACATTTGATTTTTCTATTTTGAATTTAGAAATACATGCAGATCTATTTCAAGCACTTTGGTATCCTATGTCATCCGGTGTCTGATCTGTTTCCAACCCGTTTGAAAATGACAGTGAAAACGCCGATGGCAGTGAAAGAGTTTAATTTGTTTCATTTTATACTACCTCTCATTCCGTTAAGAATAATTAGTTTCAAATACAAATGCCTATCGTTCAACTAAAGCGTTTTCGATTATAGATAATAATTGTTCTTGAATGTTTATTTTCATATTTTCATATTTTCATATATTGCTTTCGTGCAAGTTGTTTGTAAACATAAGATCTAATTGACATAAAAGGGACATAGGCAAACAGTGTATAATCTGATCAGACGCCGCATAATGCGGCGTTTGATCAGAGTCTACACTGTTTGCTGATTTGAAATTCGAAATAAAACAAAACGAAAATGAAAATTTAGACCAGGTACCCTTAGCTAAAACATGGACTAACCCAGTTTATAAGCATGACAGAATCCACCTGGCATCAAAGGGTTGGTGCTACTACAGTGGAGAATCTGTTATTCTTTCCCAATAAACGCGTTTACGTTAAAACTATTATTTGCAGTGCAAACGGTTTGGAGCCAGATCAGACGCCGGGTAACCCGGCGTCTGATCAGGCTCCAAACTGTTTGCCACCAAGATAAACAAGAATTATCAGAATTGTCCAAAAGTTGTTCTTTTCTACGTTTTAGTGTTTTGCGTTTGCGTACGTTTGCGTTTAAACGGGAAAGAATAACAGATTCTCCACTGTACTGTAAAGTGAAGAATTTTCCTGAAATTTAAATAAAAAAGCCATTTCAAGCATCGCTTAAAATCAAGTACATAAGTCAGCTGGGACCATGTTTTGATCAGTTTATTGCAGTTCATGCAATTTCTCAAAAGTTTGTTTGAATAACAAACTGCGGGTGTAGTTGACATTTATTCTAGAAGTACCGGCGTGTGCCAATTGAAAAGTTGAAGGTAGTCTTTTGACGTTGGTGTATACACATTACACATTATTTTCAAATAGCTATAATTATTAAATTCCCATGGCTTTGTTATCTAAAAAGTTTTGATATTTCCTTTAAAATTTTTCGTTTTAAATATTATTTCAAATCTGTTTTAGGTATTTGTTTTATAAATCAGTATTCCAAATTTAAAATTAGAATAGAAATATAATGTGATTACAGAACGCTTGTCAGTTGTTTATGTAAATTGGTCCGTTTGGTATATGCACATGTATTAATTAATAACCCATTTAGATAAGAATAAACTAATGTATAACAATAAAACATGCAATATTTATATATTATATTATTTAATATTTCGTATATTTTTGTATAAGTAAACTCATTTTAAAAAAACAAATACCACGTTCGCTATGTACAACAATATATTCTGCTAAAACCTAATTTTAATTTTTAAATTATTTTGTTCAAAGAAACATCAATACGAGTGTCAAATAAATGTTGGTCTTGGTCAGGCGCTAAGTTATTCCGATCGAACTTATAAATAAGAAGCAAAGGTTCGCGTTTTGGGGCAAAACACCCAAAGAGAAAATGCCAAATGGTTTTAATTCTACTACCACGATTTCTTTGTGGCATACGCTTGTCCTAATTATAAACTGTCGTACATGTTTTTAGTATTTCTGTCACGAAAGAACGATTAATATCAATTACAACATAAATGAAGTAACAATGACTTGTTTCTAGATTTTTAAATAACTACTGTGCCTCTTGACAACATGCTTAACTACGTGAGTAGGTTTTTTTGTGCTTTTGAATACTTTATTGATTTGAAATATTTATTGGTTTGCCTTAATGCAGTGCTGAAAAGCGTGTCTTTGACACAATTGTCTTTGCCCTTTTCGCGTCGAAAGATCGCCTACTGACAAATAATCGCCTGCAAGTTTTGCACCCCCCAATTAAAATATTGTTGAATTAAAGAAACATCAAGCCTAATGTCACATATTTTGAACTTTGATCAGGGACCGTCTTACGAAACATCGTACGACAAAAAAACGGTCGTAAGTCAAAACTTTAAAATGCATCTTATATTTTATTTCTCCATCTAATCTTGTCTTATGACATCTCTTTGGAATCGTCTTGAAAAGACGATTCTAACGATATGTCACAAAACAGGATTAGATGAAGAAATTAATAAAAATTGAGAATTTTATAACCTGACTTACAACAATATTTGTCGTACGAAGTTTCGTAAGGCGGGCCCTAGATGCTGAGTTGCTGGGCTTCCAAATTGTTTGAAACAATACCAGTCACGACCCGCATAGTAGGAAAATGATAAATTGAATAAAAAATAATTAATTTGCCATGTGACATATACAAATAAATATTTTTAAGAAAATTAACTCACAAATCATTTTTTTTATTTTTAAACTGATATATTGTTTATGATTTTTGATAGATATGTGTAAAATGTTGGTGTGTATGGGGAACTGGGTAGATATCCATTGTATATATCTCGTTATGTGAGAATATTGAAATATTGGTTCAAACTTGTCAATACAGATAATATCATTTTAAAAATTATGTATAAATTGTACCTCGAAGAATGGTCGGCTGGACGAAAAAGTTGGTTATCTAGTCTGAAAGAACTATTGTGTCAAAACGGATTCGCATATGTATGGGAGCAACAATATATAACAAATGAAAAAATATTCATTAAAATCTTTTAACAACGTTTGCTGGATAATTTTTATCAAAGCTGGTACTCAGATACGGAAAAAATGAAGTGTTGTTGTTATATAGAAATGTTAAAGAGAAATTTTGTTATGAAGCCTACTTAGACATATTACCTTTTGATCTAAGAAATTATATTTGTAAAATCAGACTGTCTGTGCACTCGTTGCATATACAGACAGGGCGTTATGGGAGAAATAGAATTCCAAGGGCGGAGAGATATTGTGTATATTGTGGAGGTACAGAGATAGAAGATGAATACCATTTTAAAATTAAATGCCCATGCTTTTTTGAATTTAGAAAAACTATATTAAAAAATACTATTATGTAAGACCTAGTATGCAAAACTTTATAGAAATGCTCCAAACAAATGATTATGCCGCTTTATTAAATCTTGCAAGATATATTAAAGCTGCATTTTCATATCGTTTCCGTTTAACTCATAACACTTAATTATTCATCCTCTATTTGCAAAACTATTTAGAAATAACGTGACTTTTTTCAATCATTATATCTTTACATATGGTATGAATATACTGTAAGATATAACTTATATTATATGTTGTATATATGATGATGTACTATGTACAAGTCAATAAAATATATGGTCTGTTCTGTAAAACTATGTCCCTTATGGCAACTTCGAAATAACCATTTCATGATCAAATTTTCGTGAGGTTTTTACCCCTTCATCTCCATATTGTCGTCTGCTTCAATATTGTTATCTGCAATATCGTTTCAAAGTTAGAATTAAGGCACTATAACTGACGTTATTTCAAAACAAGTAGAAAACAGTTTTAATCCTGATCAGGATCAAACTGTTTGCAAATGCGCTTCGTGACGTCATTGAAAGTGAAAGGATTCAGGGTTGATTCTAACAGTATATTGCAAAATGGCAAAACGTGCTGACATTGATCAGATGGCTATGTAAGCGACAATCTGACTAGAGTCTACACTGTTTGAACAGGACAAGTGGAATATTACAGTGGAAAATCTGTTATTCTTTCCCAATAAACGCGTTTACGCTAAAACTTTTATTTGCAGTGCAAACAGTTTGGAGCCAGATCAGACGCCGGGTAACAAGAATTATCAGAATTGTCCAAAAGTTGTTCTTTTCTACGTTTTAGTGCTTTGCGTTTGCGTACGTTTGCGTTTAAACGGGAAAGAATAACAGATTCTCCACTGTACGTAATGGCGAGTATACTTGTCGCTATTGTTAATGTGTTAAACAAACCTTACGGCTTTCTTCAATACACGTATTCTGCATTGTTTTTCATATTTCATATATGAATTGTTTACTGGTTTTTGTGTATTTATTTTAGGGATTTTTCGAAGGTGTTTCTAGCTCCAAACTACCTTTATGAAATTAAGTTAATATATGTACATGTACTCTCATGCTATCCTTCAATAAGACATTTGATTACCTTGGAATCGACCTTAGAAATGTACTGTCAACTTGCTATGATCCTCCTGCACGCTATATATAGTTGTCGTCGGAAAACAATTATCAGAATTGATGTACATGTATCTGTATTTTCTTTAAAAAAATCAACAGCGTGTTAAAACATTTCGATCCAGATCATGAGACACAACGACGTTCGGGGACTCACCAGTGTCCCGTCTTACGAAACGTCGTTCGACAAAACGGTCGTAAGTTAAAACTTTAAAATACATCTTATATATAATTTCTCCATCTAACTCTGTCGTGTGACATGTCTTTGGAATCGTCTTTTCAAGACGATTCCAAAGAGATGTCACAAGAAAGGATAAGTTGGAGAAATAAATAAAAATTAAGAATTTCAGAATCTGACTTACGACAATATTTGTCGTACAACGTTTCATAAGACGGGCCCCAGGATCCAAATTTGCATACAGCTTGAAGAAAGTTACGAAGTCATTTTGGTTTTTTACTTAAACTGGTGGTTGTTTCATGAAACTTACAAAACAATGTCGAAACATTCTTAATTTTCTGCAATAAGCGGTCACTTGTTTCCAGTGATCTCCACTCAACACCAATTAGCGGTCGCTTAATCATTTCCACAATAAAAGAGCCTTTTACCGCGATTTATTTTTTCATCAATTAAAGAAAATAGTTGCACTTTTTACAGCTACATGTATGAATATTCATCATAAGACATTCTTTCTATATCCTAACAAATGGTAGCTTAAAACAGGGTGAACGTAAAGCAGAATGCGCCTTAAGGCGCATTCTACTTTAGTTTAAACCTGTTTTACGTGCTCACCTGTCTTCAAAACTAGAAGCAGACTATGGAGTAATGGGTTAAATACAATATTAACTGTAGTTTATAGTATTATTATTCAAAGATTTAATGTACATGTATATATGCGTTATTCAATTGTTAATGTCTCGCATATTTCATACAATCTGAGTTCGAACAGTTAAATTCCAGATGTGACGTCGAGCTATTCGGCGTCTTTGAATCGAACTGTTTGCAAATATTATCGCAAAATTTTGAACACGGCACGCGCAGCTTAAAGCCAATTCAGTAACAAGAAGTTGCTTTTTTTACATGAAAAAAACAAAACTAAACCTTTTCCCCTGACAAAGTATCAACCAGTCTTTTCAGAGCTAGCACGCTAAACACCAAACAATATTATAAGTCAAGCATCGGCGAATGAACTTCTTCTATTAAAGTTGAACTTATCCGTATTCCAAAGTTAAACCGTAGCATAGTCAATTTTTAACTTTGAAATACGGGTATGTTCGACTTAAACGAATTGGAGTTGTCCAAGATCAAACTATAGAAATGTCTATTTAAGCGAGTTTGAGTTACTGAGATTCGACTGTTGATACAGGGCCTCGTTTGTTTTCATATTCAACTTTCTTAAAACAAAAACACTGAGCATTGCTGCACTTAGTGTCTATCAACATGCATTATTCATAACCAAATGGACGGTTTCTTGTTTAAGCCAATCCTAGATGCTGTATTACCAAATACGTATCCGCCTAATGACAAACACATCGACATTGTCTCGCAATAATAATGCGTCCGTGTTGTCGTAGTAAGTACTAAATCTTAACATTGTCATTGCCTCACACCCGAGCGCACTGTCATTTGCAACGAGTCTGGATCCTGATCAGACGGCGAGTAACTCGGCGTCTGATCGGGATCCAAACTCTTTGCTACTTTTGCCGATGTTTCTTCAGTATCTAGAGTTTGTAAATAAAACCAGGAGTCTCAAATTCAAGCCGACATCCTTGCAGTGAATGGACTAAATGGTCTTCGACTCATTGACGCCTGAAGCATCAAGGACATTGCCTGTTTTCAAATAAGTATAATACAGTTTTAGATATTAATGGTTGATTTTACCAATACATTGTGAATTAGTAAATAGTCACAGGCCCTCATTAAAGGGGTCCTGTAGAAATCTTCTGGCCAGGGTCTACAATGTTTGCATAGGCCGATGTCTTTCCAATAGAACACGGTTGGTAAATGACACAAATACGCGTCATGAGGGGGGGGGGGGGGTTTAACCCTTTACCCCATAGCCCGTTTCTAGTCTTGAAGACAGGTGACCACTTAAAGCAGGTTGAAAGAAAAAGCAGAATGTGCCTTAAGGCACATTCTGCTTTACTTTCAAGCAGCTTTAAGCTAATACCTGCTAGACTATATAAAATATTTGTAATGGTAATTGTTCATGAGGGTATAAACCGGAACTATTTTCTTCAGCGGAGGAATAAATTTAATACGCTAAAAGTCGTTTCTATGGGGGAAAGGGTTAATGTGTTTAAGATGTTTTAACTCTTTCACTCTCAATGACGTCATTTATAAGCGCTTTTGCAAACCAATTTGATCCTGATCAAACGCCACTTGTTTTGAAATTACGTCAGTTATACTGCATGAAATCTAACTTTGTAACGATATTGCAGACAACGATATTGAAGCAGACGACAATATGGCGGAGAAGGGGTAAAAACCCGACGATAAATTTGATCATGGAAGGGTTAAACTGGTAATTTTAGAATCGTTCGTCACCTGCAAAATTTCAAAATCAGTTCGTCATATTACATATAATTTTCTGTGATAACACTACAATAAGTGTCATAGTTTTGATCCTGGTCAGATGGAAAGTTAGCTGGATCCAAACTGTTTGCAAATGCAAGATAAATGGAGACAAGAGCTGAAACCGCTAGCGTAAGATCTAAAGTACGGATTGTAACGTGACTTAAGAGGATCTTAATTGTCATAAATATACTGATAATATCGGAAACAATATATAATAGCGTATATGTATCTCGATAATATTTAAATTCGACATCTGCACGATATTATTAAAGTTTAAACAAATAAATATCAAGGAGACACATCCAGGCAAACTAAATATTTTACGCTGCCATTGCCTTGTTAACGCCTGCTTTTAAAATATTTTATTTATTAACGTGGAACTTAATACGGTTTTTTTACTTCAGAAGAATTGATATGAGTGTCCGACACAAACCGTTTGGACAAACCGTTCAATGTACACTGTTCAGGATTAAAACTATTTGCAAATGTAAATGCTGTAAGACTTGGCTAAGGCAATTTACAATTCAACCAAAGTGACGAGTATACTCGTCATTAACAATGTACATTTGAAAAGTACAAATGTCCTATGCAGTGTATATATGGGTCCACTGATCAGGGTCCGTACGTTTTGTCATTTTGCAATATATGTCATAAAACAGCCCTTTATAATAAATAATTAACTAGACGTACGCTGAAATTTGAATTTGCCATTAACCCTTTTCCTGAAAGTAGCTCCTTTTAGCGCATTTGATATATTCCTCCACAAAAAAGTTCCAATTTATAGAGCAATAAATATGTTCCAACAGAAATATTTTCTATATCTTGACGGATGGAAGCTTAAAGCAGGCTGAAAGTAAAGCTGAATGCGCCTTAAGGTTAAAAGTTTCTGAGGTGAACGGGTCAACACAAATGTGTTCAGAAAATGCATAAGTTTAGGATCGAAGTATGTCTTTATGAATAGTTTGATAACAGTGCTAACGTATATTTTATGTCATAATATTGTAACCACTCGTTAAATTAAAAAATAAAAAATGTTAAACTGAATTGAATTCAAATGAACGAATTCTAAACCAACACACGTTTATAAAACAAATATACATTGCAACAATGATAAATATACAAACCAAATTGGCCCACGAGACGTTGTTTTCACTAGTTTGCACCACCGGGATATTCGAAGAGGCACTATCATTATGCTTGTTTGAAGCACGCATTAATAATTGATGGTTAATTTGACCTATTTCGATAAAAGATGTTTTTATATAGTTGAAAACGTATACATTTATAGCAAACAGTTATAACCCAGTAGAGACGCCGCGCTTTACAGCATTTCAATTTGGTCTTAACCGTGTGCCACTGTTCATTGATAAAACAATGTACGTTTTACCAATTTTGAATCAGGTTTCAATTTGATTGCCATTCAGATTTTAACAAATCGTTAATTATTTTAAAAAAATGGTATTTTTTAGTTTGAATTTCGGTTTGTTTGAGTAGAAAAATAACGTCTGCTCTACATATATTTTAAATATTTTTGTTCGTATTTTCCATTTGTCCAGAATGCATGGATTCTGCTATCTCCGACACAGTCGCCTTCCGTGATAAAAGAACATGGATTGTATCTTCGCTGCACTTGAGGTCTAAGATAAGTATTTTAAATGTTACCATTACCAGACCCACTACCGTTTAATTTTCGCCTCTACAGTCCACATTCTTTATTTTAATATTAAGATAAAAGCGTTTGTAACTAAGAACTAGAACCTATAATATCAAAATAAAGAATGCATTAGTTTACGAAACAGTTATATGTGTGAGCCATATCACATATGGATACAGCCATTTCTAATTACATTGTATGCAAATATAACATTCATGAATATGGTCTGAAATGTTTCTTTTGTGGTGAAAATAATATAGCTGTAGAGTAAAAAATACCGGCATAACATTTCCGGTCTATATATAATAAACGTTCGAAGGGACCCATTGCTATGTTTATAAACCCGTAAACCAATTACATAAACTAGTTGCAGTGCCATTTTACAGAATTAAACCTGTACTGTTTTCCCTTATTATCTGTAGTTGTAGATACTCTATGGCATTTACAGGACGATTGTTTGTGCAATAATTTCATGAAAACAAATATTTAAAGTTGAATCAACATATTAGTCACAAACACACACTTTTTGTATTCTGTCAACCTAAAACAAGATTTCAACACGCGTGTGTGCATGTTTTATTTTCTAGTTTGTAACGCTTCGAATTTGCGTCTTGTTTAGAAAGAGAAATGAGAATAAAAACAAGCAGTACATTGCTGTTATGAACAAAACTATTCGTTTGGTTCCGTCAGCTTCGAAGTATTAGTAACTGTATTTGATTAAATGTCAGTTTTGCAGAAACAGTTGCTGTTATAAATAACCCAAACAACACGTTTTTTCCCGTTTCTTGTTACATGTAATTCAACTCTTTGCATGCTGATAATTTTCAAGTATGATTTTTGTTTTCAGCTTCGATGATATATTATGTGTGTGTCTAACAGTTTTGGATCCAAATGTAGGGCCACATTTTGAACCAATTTTAAAAAATACACCGCCAGTTTTGAAAACGCTTAAGCAATAAAAAATCGGTAGAATGATCTGAAACAACGATTCTAGATAGGCTATCGGTATAGAATTTATTCAGAATGTGTAAACCACGTTTTGCCATCGTTGTTAAAAATGAATGAATCTTAAATATTAGAAGCAATGAAGAATAAAGCATATTTAGTATGATAAATATATTTTAGATACGAAATACACAGCATGCCGTCTAGTAATATTTCTTAGTTTGCCTTTGTAAACCATAGCTTTTAAGAGACACGTACATTTAGTAGAAACGTTTTCTTAGTTTAAAGGGACTCGCAACCGGATGGTGTACTTGTCAAAATAAAATAAAATACTCAAATAAAAGCAAATTTGTGGCATTATTTGGCTTCTGACATTAAAAAAATATGATCAGTCCAAAAAAAGTCTCAAGAATCGTCACCGAATCTTAGATTTTTAGATATTTTCCATCGTTTTTCTATACCGACTAGTAGATGGTATAGTTGTTGTTGTTGCTTCTCTACACGGGCTCAGACATAAACACGAGCCGAATTACGAAGTTGTATGCACTTTCGATGCTACACATTGAAATACGTTAAAATCGATCCGAGATAAACGGATAGTTCCGTGGTCCATTGGTCTAAGCGGTTTCCCCTATTTTGCCTTCTGTCCGCCAATGCCGGGCCCCGGGTTCGAATCCCACCAGAGACCAATATTTTTTTTTATTGAAATACATTTTTTTAAACAGAATTTCTTATCCTAAACTAATTCTTTACCATTTATATAAGCGTTTGACACATATTTACAAATTACTATTTTTAATGCACCATCTGGTTGCGAGTCGCTTTAAACATATTTTATTCTTATAAACATGCAATACATATAAATACATTTCATACGCAAAATGATTGGGCCGAAAGCATAATGCTTATGGAGATCCTCTCCTCAACACTGATATTGTACATAGGTGGAACAAATGTTATACATTAACACCTCTCTATCACGACATCCTAAAATGTAAAATGTTTTCTTACAGATAATGGGAAATAATAGAGAAGGCAAACGAAACGAAGGTATTATTGTGTTGTATCAGTATTGTAATGAAGATATGCAAGTCGATTTTGTATAAGCAATCATAAAAATCCAGATCCTTGGGGAATCTTAACCCGTTGTCCAATAGCCTGTTTCTCGTTTTCAAAACATATAACCAATTTACCACCTAAAGCAGATTGAAAGTAAAGCAGAATGTTTCCCTGTGAAGGAGAAGTCTGCTTTAATTTCAGCCTGCTATAAGTTTCTATCTGGAAGGTAATGGAAATATATTTTATATTTCATGTTCAGGACTTTCTGACAGGGTCCGGATTACTTTTTGAGTGAATGAATAATTAAAAGCATAAACTGCATATATGGGTAAAGGGTCCAAAACATTCAAATGCTTAATATTAACACATTAAACCATAGCGACGAGTATACTCTTCATTTACGAACAGTGTACCTGTGAGGATTACACTTGTCTTATGAAAACAGTGTAGACCCTGATCAGAGGGCTCCTGAAGGAGCCCTCTGGCCAGGGTCTACACTGTTTGTCATTTAGAAATATATTGTTAAAATTAACCCGAAATAGTAAAAAAAATGGACTAGACTTATTTTGAAATTGGAATTGTCCGTTAAAAGTATGAGTTAATGCAGGATACGATAATGTAGAAAGCTCCCAACATTGAGTTTTCTGTATTAGTTTTATCATACAATATGCAGTCACTTGTTTTATAGATCTTAGTTATGCTTGGTGGTCGTTTAATACATGTATTGACTTATGTATGCAATAGATAGTAGGTACAGTGGAGAAGATTCTTTCCCACTAAACGCCTTTACCCTAAAATTATTATTTCCAATACAAACATATTGAAGCCAGATCAGACGCCGGATAACCCGGCGTCTGATCAGGCTCCAAACTGTTTTCCATTCGGAATAAAATGAGCACTAGGAATGGTCAAAGACTCATCTAGGTGACTAAAAGTCGACTTTGCAAACAGATTGGAGTTTGGTCATGCACCTAGTCATGCGGCGTCTGGTCAGGATCTAAACTGTTTTACAACCGTGTAGATATTTCGTCAGTCGCACTGCCTAAAATATAACAATGAAGGAGCACACATCAGTATTAAGGCAAATGATATTTCATCTTAGAAAGGGCTTAAGCAGACGATGAAATTCGCGTGGAAGGGGATAAACAACAACAGAAGATGAAATAGACTGTATGTCGAGAGTGTGGATTTTTACTTTAATTTAACCAACTACACCGAGTGTTATATAATTGACCCAACATTTAACTTATGTTTATAAATTCTTTTAAATTAATATAATTATGTTCTTAATTTAAAAGTTGGTCGTCAAAATAGGTGCCTATCAATGATTTGTGAAAGCTATGCGGGGTTTAATTTCGCTTCCCGTCCCATCCCACACACTACACGCATTATTTGTGTAATTGAGAGCTAGATTTAAGACAATATTTCCAGAAATTAATATTTTTTAATCTACATACCGTGCAAACTTCCGTAATTTTATATCTATATGGTGTAGAACCATTGCAGGGCTGTCATAAGTTTATCTTGAAAATCCTAAGATTTTCAAATTTTCTATTTTTCGAGCACGATTACTTAAAGCAGGTTGAACGCAGGCACGGATTTACTTATCTGGAGCTGCTGCAATGGCTTGTGTCTCTTATGGCCATTAAATCCTCAGTATGCCTGGTCTGTGTTTGAACCCGACACAGGCACATAGTAACAAGGATGGGGGCATGGCAGTGTGCCCCCCTCCCCAAAAATAAAAATGCATGTTCCCCCAAATTGCATGTCCTACAGGCCAGTAAATCCAAAATTGCCCCTGTGTCCCCTCAAATCCTACAGGCCAGTAAATCCAAAATTGCCCCTGTGCCCCCTCAAATCCTCAGTATGTCTGGTCTGTGTTTGAACCCGACACAGACCCGTAGTAACAAGGATGGGGGCACGACAGTGTGCCCCTGTGTCCCCCTCCCCAACCCAAAAATAAAAATGCCTGTGCCCCCAAATTGCATATCCTACAGGCCAGTAAATCCGAAATTGCCCCTGTGCCCCCTCAAATCCTCAGTATGTCTATGTCTGGTCTGTGTTTGACCCCGACACAGGCCTGTAGTAACAAGGATGGGGGCACGACAGTGTGCCTCTGTGCCCCCCTCCCCAACCCAAAAATAAAAATGCCTGTGCCCCCAAATTGCATATCCTACAGGCCAGTAAATCCAAAATTGCCCCTGTGCCCCCTCAAATCCTCAGTATGCCTGGTCTGTGTTTGAACCCGACACAGCACCATAGTTACAAAGATGGGGGCACGACAGTGTGCCCCTGTGCCCCCCCCCCCTCCCCAACCCAAAAATAAAAATGCCTGTGCCCCCAAATTGCATATCCTACAGGCCAGTAAATCCAAAATTGCCCCTGTGCCCCCTCAAATCCTCAGTATGCCCGTTCTGTGTTTGAACCCGACACAGGCCCGTAGTAACAATGATGGGGGCACGGCTGTGTGCCCCCTCCCCCCAACCAACACAGGCCCGTAGTAACAAGGATAAGGGCCCAGCAGTATGCCCCCTGTGCCCCCAACCAAAAAAAAAATGCCTGTGCCTGTGCCCCCAAATTGCATAACCTTCCGGCCAGTAAATCCAAAATTGCCCCTGTGTCCCCTCAAATCCTCAGCATGCCTGGTCTGTGTTTGAATCCAACACAGGCCCGTAGTAACAAGGATGGGGGCACTACGATGTGCCCCCCTCCTCCAACCAAAAAATAAAAATGCCCCTGTGCCCCCCAATAATTTTGGCAATATATGTGTAAGTAAAAGTTATCTAGATCTTTACATAAATTTATGCAAGTATTTTACCTGTTTTGAAAGTGCGAAAGCATTCAGCACGTACACAAATGGTCTAGCTATGCCTGAGGTCTGTGCCCCCAAATTGCATATCCTACAGGCCTGTTAATCCAATTATATTTGATGAAAATACTTAAGGGTAACAAAAAGCAAATCATTTTTGAATGCCCAACTAGATGATGAATAATACCCAATTAACTCAGGCATGTAGGACCAGCCCCCTTCCCCTCCAATAATTTTGCCAATATTAGTTGCAGAATATTTATATATAATTAATGTATTTATATTATTATTGTAACTGTTTTGAATGTGCAAAATGCCCCCAAATGCATCAGAGACCATCTAAAAATTAAAAAGTTCCCAGGGAGCATGCCCCCGGATCCCCTTACTAAGTGATAGTGTGAACAATAATCAGAGGGGGTAGGGGTAGGTTTCAGGTTAATGGCCAGAAACAATCTGTCAAAGGTATTATCCTATATTAAAGAATTTGATATGTTATTTTGAATCGAATATTTACATAGATTAATGTAGTATTTTACCTATTTTGAATGCGAAAAAAATCCCATCAGAACACACCATTGATCATGTGGGAATAAATTTTCCAGGGGGAGGGAGGAGGGGGCATGCCCCCGGACCCCTCCCCCTTGTAACAGTATGCATATGAATAGGAGGGGTAAGGTTAGAGATTAATGGCTGGACGACAACCTTTCACCATAGAATGATTAAATAAAAAAATATTTTGAGTCGATTTTTTACATAGATTTATGTTAGTATTTTACCTGTTTTCAGGCCTTCAACAGTTCCTACTTTTTCCTACTATTTTCCAACTTTTGATCACCTTCCTACTTTTTCCCATTTTCTACCAAAGCCACCTACTTTCCCATTTTTTTTAAAAAATAAATTGAGTCTTCAAGCACCCTCAGTATGGCCCAGAATGCAGGAAATGAAGCGCTTGATTTCAAAATTTTCCAGGGGGAGTACCCCCGGACCCCCCTAAACCTGTTGGATCGCATCTTCGGCCTGTTGAATAAATTATAACCAAAGAGTAAAATGGCTTTGGGTGAGAATGTCTTTAACTCAAGATTGCGGATTACTTAATTTTATATGAGCATGATGACTCCATGTGGTATTTTGTATCAAACAGTTCCTACTATTTTATTGAAAATCTTCCTCCTTTTCCCTTATTTTCCACTTTAAAAACTCCTACTATATTCCTACTTTTTGCATTGAGATCAGTTGAAAAGGCCTGTGTTTTGAATGCATGAAACGCTGGAAAATTTATCATCTCTTTGTCTTATGAAACCACTTTTTGGGGTGTTTCATTGGGGGTGTTTACATCATTCTATCGATGTTAACTTTCTTCTTAGAATGCCTCAGAATGCACCATTTTTTATGCAAGTTTAAAAAATTTTCCGGGGGAGGCCCCCCGGACCCCCACCTATGGGAGGGGTTATACCCCTCCCATACCCTCCCCACCTGTGCCCCCCCCCCCCCCCCCCCCCCACTGAAAAATGTGCATTCTGCTTTACTTTCAGTCTGGTTCAAGCTACCATCTGCTAGGATAAAATCTAAAGATTTCAGAAACATACGGAGAAATGGTAGCTCTGCCAATGTCATAGAAAACAGCTTATCAGCTAACACCAGGGCTGCCATTTCTCCGGATTTTTCCTAAATCTCCGGATTTTTTCCCAGTACATGGTAGCTTAAAGCAGGCTAAAAGTAAAGCAGAATGCGCCATAAGGCGCATTCTGCTTTACTTACAGCTTGCTTTAAGTGGTCGCATGTCAACAAAACAAGAAAAAGGCTATGGGGTAAAGGTACGATTCGTAAAATCGCACTTGAAAAATGCAAATTTTGAAAGCTTAGGATTTTTTATGTCAACTTTTGGCAGCCCTGTAACACGTAAAATACTTCTTTAGATATTTATTACAACAATAAATGTGCGTCAAAGATGAATGATATTGGAGATAACAAAGCAAAGAATAAAAGTATTTTACCAACTTGAAAACCATAATAATTTGAAAGGTTTATAAAGGGAAATAAACCACAGACGAACTTCAAATAGAACATTTCACGATTGTCGAACTTGAAATTAGGATCTATTTCTAAACAATCTAATTGAAGCTATCCTCAAACATGAATACTGTTCAGGGTGTGTTGGTGTTTCATAAATTATACACGTGAACAGTAGAAACTCTGTAATACGACCACTAAATTGGGTTCATTGCATGTGTACAGTGTGTGTTTTAAAGACAGATTGCTGTTTAAAGCAAAGTAAATACGCTGAAAGTTTTACTTTCACATGCTTTAAGCTGCCACATGTCTTTCATATAGTCCGTTAGCCTTGTTTTATTGGTCATAATAGAGAGGTTTTACTGCAGGCCGCCGCTGACACAACTGGCTATGGGTGTGGGTAAAATACTGACGAAATCTACTGACGAGTTAAAACAAGCACAAAACGCTGACCAGTTAAGTTATATAGGCTTTTCTCGATTCTACTGACGACATGAAATGAGAACGAATATCACTGACACTATGTAAACGTATTGGAAAGTGGCTGACCACAATGGATCTGAATAAATTAGAACATTGTACGCGAGTATAATTGAAGTTATTAAAATCAAAATATCTAATATAAATTATAGATTAAATATCTGTCAAAAAAAAAAGTTTTAAAAATTCAAAAAAAAATTAAATCAAGGTTTAAGAAGTTAAATGGTTTTTTTTGGTTTTTTTTTTGTTTGTTATATAAACACATGAATTTAAAAATGAATTTAAAATTTAAAAATTAATTTTTTATTTTTTTTTTAATATTTATCTAGATAAAGATATAGAATTATAGATTCCATATTAATTTATAAGTGTATAACAAATTCTATAATAGTTTGAAATAGCTGAAAACGGAGTTGCTGACCAGTTGAAACAAGATCAAAACACTGACCAGTTAAGTTATATAGGCTTTTCTCGATTCTACTGACGACATGAAATGAGAACGAATATCACTGAATATCACTGACACTATGTAAACGTATGGGAAAGTGGCTGACCACAATGGATCTGAATAAATTAGAACATTAATTGAAGTTATATAAACACATGAATTTAAAATTTAAAAATTTAAATTTTTTTTTTTTTTTAATATTTATCTAGATATAGATATAGAATTATAGATTCCATATTAATTTATAAGTGTATAACAAATTCTATAAAAGTTTGAAAAAGCTGAAAACGGAGTTGCTGACCAGTTGAAACAAGAACAAAACACTGACCAGTTAACTTATATAGGCTTTTCTCGGTTCTACTGACGACATGAAATGAGAACGAATATCACTGACACTATGTAAACGTATGGGAAAGTGGCTGACCACAATGGATCTGAATAAATTAGATAATTGTACGCGAGTGTAATTGAAGTTATCTTTTATTGTAAAAATGGGCAAAATTAAAATATAATATAAATTATAGATTATATATCTGTAAAAAAAAAAAATTAAATCAAGGTTTAAGAAGTTATATGTTTTTTTGTTATATATACACTTGATGAATGTTAAGCCATGAATTTAAAAATTAATTTGAAATTTAATTTATAAGGGTATAATAAATTTTATAAAAGTTTGAAATAGCTGAAGACGGAGTTGCCAGTATATAGGCGTATCTCGGGTTTACATATTTATTATTGTTAACTTAATAGAATAATATCTTTCATTTATTATTTGCGTAGGTAAAAATAATTAGTGGAAATAAATAAATTTAATTCTAAAATTTCTCAGTTAAAGTAAAAGAAAATTTCAATACATTATTGAGTCGTTTTATTACATTAAATAAAAGTTCTAAATAATGTATTGCCATTACTTTATTCATTTAAAACATTTTTGACAGATATTTAATCTATAATTTATATTAGAAATTTTGATTTTAATAACTTCAATTAATGTTCTAATTTATTCAGATCCATTGTGGTCAGCCACTTTCCAATACGTTTACATAGTGTCAGTGATATTCGTTCTCATTTCATGTCGTCAGTAGAATCGAGAAAAGCCTATATAAGTTAACTGGTCAGTGTTTTGTTCTTGTTTCAACTGGTCAGCAACTCCGTTTTCAGCTATTTCAAACTTTTATAGAATTTGTTATACACTTATAAATTAATATGGAATCTATAATTCTATATCTTTATCTAGATAAATATTAAAAAAAAAAAAAATTAAATTTTTAAATTTTAAATTAATTTTTAAATTCATGTGTTTATAAAACAAACAAAAAACCCCCAAAAAACCATTTAACTTCTTAAACCTTGATTTAATTTTTTTTTTAAATTTAAAAAAAATAAATTTTGACAGATATTTAATCTATAATTTATATTAGAAATTTTGATTTTAATAACTTCAATTAATGTTCTAATTTATTCAGATCCATTGTGGTCAGCCACTTTCCAATACGTTTACATAGTGTCAGTGATATTCGTTCTCATTTCATGTCGTCAGTAGAATCGAGAAAAGCCTATATAAGTTAACTGGTCAGTGTTTTGTTCTTGTCTCAACTGGTCAGCAAATCCGTTTTCAGCTATTTCAAACTTTTATAGAATTTGTTATACACTTTTCAATTAATATGGAATCTATAACTCTATATCTTTATCTAGATAAATATTAAAAAAAAAAAAAAATTAAATTTTTAAATTTTAAATTAATTTTTAAATTCATGTGTTTATATAACAAACAAAAAACCCCAAAAAAACCCATTTAACTTCTTAAACCTTGATTTAATTTTTTTTTAAAATTTTTAACAAAAATTTTTTGACAGATATTTAATCTATAATTTATATTAGAAATTTTGATTTTAATAACTTCAATTAATGTTCTAATTATTCAGATCCATTGTGGTCAGCCACTTTCCAATACCGTTTACATAGTGTCAGTGATATTCGTTCTCATTTCATGTCGTCAGTAGAATCGAGAAAAGCCTATATAAGTTAACTGGTCAGTGTTTTGTTCTTGTCTCAACTGGTCAGCAAATCCGTTTTCAGCTATTTCAAACTTTTATAGAATTTGTTATACACTTTTCAATTAATATGGAATCTATAACTCTATATCTTTATCTAGATAAATATTAAAAAAAAAAAAAAAAAAAATTTTAAATTTTAAATTAATTTTTTTATTGCTGGGTACGAACTAGTGATAAGGCGAAACAAAACCGGAAGTCCTCGTTGTAAACCGAAAGTAGGACGATCTCGTAGTTAGTGTTCTGAATTTTTGTTCAATGCACAGGTATGTAGGGTTCTTAAATAAGAACATTGAAATCGTTTTAAATGCTATCGGGTCGAATTAACTCCAGACTTTCAATTCAATTCCTATGCTTGTTGCTGTGTTTTAATTCATGCCGAGTTTTGTCAGACACAGTGGAACAATATTGCGACAGTGACACTGACAGCTGCCCTGGAAACACTAAAACTGTACTGAAAGAGGATCTTGCAAACATGTCAAGGGTTATTAAAGACATCGTGGAAAGTAAGGAACAAGATGAAGGCATGGGGGCAAGAGTGAGGCGAAGTATAGGAAACCATAAATTGAGGAATCTGGATCCCTTCCTCATGCTAGATGAGTTCAAGGTGAAGAAACCAGCTGGGTTTCCAGATCACCCACACAGGGGATTTGAAACAGTGAGTATATCCCAATACACTTAACCCTAACCCCATAGCGCCCTTGACAAAACACGGATTATTCACGGATTCACGGATTCACGGATTCACGGAACCTATATTTCTTATGGAAAAGTCAAAGGTATTCATCCGTGAATCGTCCGTAAATCTGACAAAACACGGATTTTTAGCCAAGATATTCCTAATTTTCCGTGATATTGTCCGTGATTCCGTGATTCCCATCCTTCAATCATCCGTAAATCTGACAAAACACGGATTTTTAGCTGAGATATTCCTAATGTTCCGTGATATTGTCCGTGATTCTGTGATTCTCATCCGTGAATCATCCGTAAATCTGACAAAAACACGGATTTTAGCCAAGTTAATTTTCCGTGATTTTGTCTGAGTTCCGTGAATTTGCAAGGGTTATTTCCGTGAATAAAGACAAACGGACGACGGACGTTTCCGAGACCGTTCGATAACGTCCGTGAACATCCGTTATCACTAAGCAACAGACGACGTCAATTTTTCAATAGAGTTTCTAGGGACATTTGGCAATAATTACGGAGTATATAACATTTTATTCAGTATATAATCAGCCCTAAGACCTACATTCCAAGCATTTTATTGTTTTGGATTTTAAAATTTGCCTTTTTGTCAACTTTATCTCTTGACAATCGGGATGGAACCAGAGTTGACAGCGCGTACACTGGTACATGAATCCATAATCTGGCATTCTACATGTGCAGTGTATTGCCAGATTATGGACTTGGGTGTACACAGCGGTCCGCCTAACTCTAGAATGCGGAAATTCAGTCATGTTTCCATTTTGGATACATGACATTAAATGACCACGCATTTTAGAGTTATCATAGCTCAAATTAACAGGGTCGTTTTTGTACGCTAGAGAAACAGCAAATGCAATCACGTACACACCGCAATCGTTAGAGTTAGAAAAAGGGCAGGAATAACAGGGCGTTCGACAAAAATATTGTGCTTAAAAAGTAAGACGGACACATAAAAATCTCCCATGGAAAAGGTGGTGTCATAGCTCAAAAGTTGCTCATTTTTAGAAACAATTGCAAAAGAAAATTCAAACAGTCCAAGACTTCTGGCATGCCAGCTACACAAACCAGATCCGGATATGTTGCAATGTAGTGGATGAAATCTTCTTCGTATGCTAATGCTTGTAGGTTTATCAATGCGTCCTTTGTTGGTCTGTTTTCAGTTTTTACTTTTTCGCGAAGGTAGTGAACTTGTCTGTTATTTTTTGGTTTTTCTGTCAGTGTGGTTCCTTCTGAAACTACTTCTTTGTACAATTTATGCGCAGGCTTGTCTGTGTTGTCTCTGATTTTTTCTGTTATCTTTTCCGCGACAGATGGCTTTGTGCGTATTGAAGTTTTGTTTGTCTCAAACTGTTGCCATGTGCCCTTGGTATAGATAGAGTCTCGTCGCCTAAATAATGAAGAATGACCGTTTTTGGGAAGTTTTCTGAAGAGTACACTTCTTTTTTTAATCTTTTGTCTGTGATTCTCTTTTTCTTCTCCGTTTTTATAAGTAAATAGTGATATTTCTTGCATATCGGCCCGGACCTACCTATCATCTTGCGAGATCCTTCACAGGAGAAATTGTGGCCATCCGCCACCCAGTCTTTAATTTCCGCTGCAGTTTCTGGCCGAAACACATATATCTCTCCACCTTTTGGCCGGAACGGCACGGCTTTGTTACATTTATGATAGTCAGAAACAAATGGTCCAGCTCCTGTGGCATTAATCGGTTCTTCCGAATCTAATTCTAACTCCATTATTTAACCCATTGTACTTTCATTGTAAACTACATGTAAGACGCCATTAATAATGATGACGACAATTTACCTTGGATACGACGTATCGACGTTGTCGACGTCAGTGATACTTCGTAAACATGGCAAATCCGTCAATTTCCGTCAATGTCCGTCATTTAAAGGTTTCCGTGAATCTGTCCGTGGTTTTATAAAATCATCCGTAGTTTGTCAAATGTTCCGTGACATCGTCCGTCGTTTGTCCGTGTTTTGTCAAATGTTCCGTGAAATCGTCCGTGTTTTGTCAAATAATCCGTGTTTTCTTATATTTTCATATAGATTTCCGTGAATTGAGTCGTACGTGAATAATCCGTGTTTTGTTAACCTCCCCCCATAGCCTGTTTCTAGTTTTGAAAACAGGTGATTACTGAAAGGAGTTTGAAAGTAAAGCAGAATGCACCGTAAGGCGCATTCTGCTTTACTTAATTTCAGCCTCCTTTATCTGCTAGAATATAGAAAAAAATCTTATGATATGCATACTCATGACTGTATAAATTGGAACTATTTTCTTCAGTGAAGGAATTAATTGAATGTGCTAAAAGACGATTTTATGGGGGAAAGGGTTAAAATCTAGTTCATGTATCCCGAGTAAGGTAAGTGGTTGGTCTAGCTGTTGGTTGAACTCTTTCAACACAAAGTAAATCTTGTGGGTAATTAGATTTCCTTTTTGATCATTTTAGTTACCAAAACATGAACCAGTCTATTGGAATTTTGTGTACTTTGATAAATACTGCTCTAAATTAGCAAACGATGTAGACCCTGATCAAAGGGCTCCTAAAGGGTATACACTGTTTTCAAATGTATTTTAAACAGGCCCATTGTGATGAAAGAGTTTTAACTGTTGAGTGCCAGGCTAGTGTTGACTGTTGAGGTCCATTTTGGTTTGAGTCCCACCTTTGATGGACAATTTTCTTCCCTGTTTATTGTTGTCAGGGGTGTTTAACAGTGCGATAGTTCGATATTATTACTGTATTTTTAGAGAGCTCTGTACATTTATCATTGGTCATATACCTTGTAAACATTGTAGAAACTGATAAATAAAGGCATTGACTTCAATTCAACTATATTTAACCTTTTACTCCATATAGATACACATTATTGTGCATTTACTTCCACTGAAGAAAATGGTTCTTATCAATACAGTCATGAGTATGCACAAGAAGAAATATGTGTTGTCCTAGCACATGGTAGCTTAAAGAAGGCTGAAAGTAAAGCAGAACGTCAATATAAGGGTGCTTATTGCTTTACTCTCAACCTGCTTTATGTAATTACCTGTCTTCAAAACTAGAAACACTTATTGGCTATGGAGAAAAGGGTTAACCAATACAATTTGGAACTTATTAGAACTTATTGAAACAAATTGGATGTTCTAACATTTGAAAACTAATACATTATTTTCTCTATTTGAAAGGTCACCTACATGATTGAAGGTTCTTTCAGACATGAAGATTTTATGGGTCATGTTGGGATTATTAATCCAGGTGACTTACAGGTAAGGTTTACATGCAGAACTCTAGTAAAGGGGTGAATGTCAAACACTAAATTCTTTATTTCTTCATTTTACTCTATGGTGTCACTTATATGCAATATAATCCTCTCTTCAAGGCGATTTCTAGTGAGTAGTCACACAATAGAACTTTGTGGGGAAATGAGTGAGAAATGTTGGATTTGTTCAATTTACCCCCTCTTATCTGGAGCCCTGTTAATGTGTTTTTCTAATACTTGCTGTTACTACATGGGACTATATATAACACCTATATGTACATGTATATAACATCTCCATCTAATCATAAAATACTTATACATTTACTAACTGCCGGTTGTCTCCCCTAAATACTCTGTTGTAACAACTTAGGAAACAAAGAAGAAAAAGGTTGGAAATGGTCAGCTTACTAACTTTTGTCTGGAGCTCTGTTATTGTATTAAATACTTTAATAGGTACATTTATTATATACCTACCAATGTTCTGCCCGAAATATTTCTGTATTTTATCGAACAAATACACCTTGACGGATTGAAAATTCCGTATTACCCATGTACCTTGTGTAATGGGAAAAGAATGTTTACTGTGTAGTCGGAAGTTCGGAACTACAGTAAAACCTCTCTATTACGACCACTAAATTATGTTAAGTATTAGGGTGTTTACGGTAGGTGACCGCTTAAAGCAATGTGACAGTGAAACAGAAAGCTCCTTTAGGAGCTTTCTGTTTCACTGTCACCTTGCTTTAAGCTGTCACCTCTCTATTATTTAATCAATTAGCATTCGTTTTAGTGGTCATAATAGCGAGTATTTACTTTCACGCGCCATTCCCCGAAGTGTGACGTATGGGAAATCCCGTTTATTTATAGTAACGCTCGAAACATTTCTATCGTTTTTCATTTTATTTTTATTATAAGAGGTATATAATAAAAGGAACATTACTATACTTTGCATATCTTATGTACCGGATCACTCTCGTTGTGTGTGTAAAGGTTATATCCAACTCGACCTACGGTCTCGTTGGATATAGCCTTTACACACACAACTCGAGTGATCCGGTGCATAAGATATGCAAAGTATAGTAATATTCCGTTTGTATATAGATTATAGGCTTATCTCATACAATCAAATCTATATTAACCCATTACTCCATAAATATGCCCTTTACACATTTTATTTATTGCTCCTCCGAGTCCTCAGAAGAAAATAGTTAACACTTTATACAGTCTTTAATATGTACCATAAGAAATACTTTCTATATTCTGGACATGAAGGTATTTAGTGCAGGCTGAAAATAACGAAAAATCTCCTGAAAGAGCTGTCTGTTTTTCTTTCAGCCTGCTTTAAACAGCCACCTATGTTACTCTTTGAACCCTAGTCACCCATATATGCGTCATTGGCAAACAGCGTACATGTGGGGATGACACTTGTCCTATGCAAACAGTGTAGGCCCTGATCAGATTGACAAAAACAAGCCTTAAAAGTCAGAAATGGACTAGACTTAAATGGAAACTGGAATTACCCATTTAAAGTTTCAGGGAGGAAAGAGTTAAACAGCGACCTGTGTTAAGTACTTGACATCAAGTTATCGGGTAATTAGATAACACAAGTTTGACTGTACTATCAGACTTTGACATCAGAAAATATGTATCATCATTTTTGAAGCAGCTGATTAAGGAATGTTCATTATTATTTATAATTATACATGTATTGCTGTTTTCAAGTGGATGACGGCTGGGCGAGGTATTTTGCACTGTGAGATGCCTGAGGGGGAGGGGCTCGGGCATGGGCTCCAGCTATGGGTTAACCTGGCTAAGGAAAATAAAATGGTGAAACCAGCTTATCAGGAGTTGTTGGACAAAGATATCCCCAAGACCACCAAGGATGGCGTCACAGTGAAGGCAATAGCAGGAGAGGCCATGGGAATAAAGGTATCTGCAGTCGCAATTGTCACAACCCATTACTCCATAAATACATATTTTTGCACCTTTAATAATTATATTCATCCACTGAAGAAAAAGTTCCAGTCTATGTGGTCATTAATAATTTAATATGAATCATAAGAATTATTTTCTATATTTTAGCAGATGGTAACTTGAAGCAGGCTAAAAGTAAAGGTCACCTGTCTTCAAAACTAGAAACAGGCTATTGAGTGACATATTAATTCAGAGTAGTGTGAAGCAGCCACTCTCTAAATAAGCATTAAAAACCTCTACACCGATGATTACTTAATGCAGATCAAAACTAAAGCAGAAAACTCTAAAAGGAGCTTTTTGCTTTATTTTTGTCCTGCATTAAGCTGTCACCTATTTTAAAGAAGACTAATTTACTGTAGTTTAAGTTGTTGTTTAGCACAGATCTGACTTTACAGTAAAGGAAGGAAGATAAATCTGCAGTCTTTAATTCAGAAGAAACTTCCACTATTTTGACCACTTAAATGCGTAATTTATTAGGTGTTTATGACAGGTGACAGCTTAAAGCAAGGTGAGAATAAAACAGAAAGCTCCCTTAGGAGCATAATAACTTTTTCCTGCAGTAAAGAATGGCTGCTTAACACATTGAACCTTAGCGAGGAGTGTAAAAAATGTACTTGTCATGTATGAATAGGATTCTTGTGAAGAGTAAACTTGTCCTATGCAAACAATGCATACCCTGATCAGAGGGCTCCTTCAGGATCGGCGTATTCACTGTTTGTCATTTTGCAATATTTTTTAAGTTTTTTAAAATTTTGTTTAGTCCTAATTGGACTAGACGTTATTGGAATTGTCCATTCAAGGTTTCAGGGGCCAATGAGATATACTAATGTAATTTTCTCTTGTCGTATAGTCACCAGTGTACACCCGGACACCCACCATGTATCTGGACTTCACCATGGTCAAGGGAGCCACTCTGGACCAGACTGTACCTGAGGGCTGGACTGGCTTTGTTTATGTCTTGTCTGGCTCAGCCATGTTTGGTAAGTATAGTCTGAACGAATGTGTCATGTCATTAACCCATTCCCCCATAAATACGCCTTTTTACGCCTCTAATTTATTCCTCCCCTAAAGAAAATACATCCACAATATACAGTAATGGATTTGATCCATGAGAAATATTTTCTGTATCCTTGTAGATTGTAGCTTAAAGCGGGCCGAAAGTAAAGCCTGTATGAAAAATCCACATGGATTCTAGGCGGATTTCGGGCGGACACGGAATTTATGAAAAATGTCTGTACAGAAATTCAGCATTCAGAGCAAAATTCCGTGCTGGCAAAATAAATTTCGGTGCTGAATTTCTATCTTGTCCACCCTGAATGTCTTCCCCTCACGGAATTTTTATACTTTAACATTTTGAGACATGGATTTTTAATACTTCAACATTTAAAGACACAGATTTTGAATACTTTAACATTTTGAGACATGGATTTTTAATACATGTACTTAATAACAAAGAAATGTGCCGTTTGTAAAAAAAACAAACAAAATTAAGTTAATAATAATGAGCATGAATATATTGTTTTTTGAATATCTGCAGTTACATCATAATGACAGGAAACAGACATTGACCCACTAAAATATATAAGATTAAAGGATCTTTAATTTCTCAATTTAATATCCTGAAGTAGAAAAAATAAATGGCGACTTATATAGAGCTTTGAAGAAAACAGGACATTGCCCCGTTTAAAGCTTCTGCAAGTTTTAGACAATTAAGGATGATGGCTAAATAGGCAGAAACATGGGGCTTTATTAATTAACCCATTATCCAATACATACACCTTTTTACGCCTTTAGTTTATCCTTCCACTTAAGAAAGTATTTCACTTTACACAGTAATGAATATGTACCAAAGAAATATTTTCTATATCCTAGCATATGGTAGCTTTAGGCTACCATCTGCTTGGATATAGAGACTATTTGTATGCTTGATATTCATGACTGTTTAAATTAGAACTATTTTCTTGAGTGATGTAATAAATTAATGGTGTTAAAAGGCGTACCTATAGGGTAATTGGTAAAACACTGGTAATTGCTATTAACGAAACATTTATATACAGGTATATATATTTTCAGGTCCAGAAGCTCAAGCTAAAAAGGGTCCAGCCCACCACACATTGGTAATGGGACCTGGTAACTCTCTACATGTGAAAAACGAGGTATGATTAGTTTAACCTTTACCCCATAGCCTGTTTTCTAGTTTTTAAGACAGGCGACCACTTCAAGCGAGGTTGAAAGTAAAACAGAATGGGCTTAAAGGCACATTCTGTTTTCTTAAAGCCTGCTTTGAGCCACCATCTGCTAGGATGTAAAAATAATTATTTTGGTACATGTTCATGACTGTATAAATAGGAAATTTTTTTGTGTCACCTGCTGTGACAGAGGTGACACTTACGGATAATTTTTTCAGCATCTATCCGTACATTCAATTCCTCCTGTCACGCTTTTTGCGTCATGCCTCATAACTCCTGTTCTACTGAAGCTTTTGAGATAAAACTTCATTTATCGAAAGAGCTTGACAAGTGGAAGTGTATTACACAAGGTTCATAACTCTTGTATCAATATTGTGAGACTTATTCCCCTTTTCAGCATTTTGTTTTCATGCAGATTTCTTCTGTTTTACTGAAGGGGCCCATATCCTTCTGCACAAAACAGGCAGGGGGCTCGCTATTGTGGCACTACTCATTAGAGTCGTCTCGAAGACAGGATTCTAGTGAGTAGTGACACCATAGGATTTAGTACAGACATTAAGCTGAAAATGTCGGAAAACTTCGAGTTAACTACAGGTCTCTATATCTGGAGCCTTGAAAACACACATCTTAAAAGTCTAGCAAGGTTGTATACTCTTATTTTCTTTGTAGGGTCCCGAGAGTTGCAGATTTGTTCTTATTGCTGGCAAGCCATTGAATGAGCCTATTGTACAGCATGGTAGGTATATTATCTGATTTTTCTGACATGGCCGAGTTATTTTTAGAACAGAATAGTTTAAAATGGTAAATAGGTAGCAGGGTAACATCAGATATAATATTCGTTCATTTTGCTACTTGAGATAAGGATATTCCTCGTGCAGCACAAGACCGATGTGCTAAATATACTATACTTATAGTATGTTACTCTTTCCCAATAAATGCATTTACGCTAAAACTATAATTTCCATTGCGAACAGATTGGAGCCAGATCAGACGCCGGGTAACCCGGCGTCTGATCAGGCTCCAACCTGTTTGCCACTCAGAATAGAAGAATGTTAGAAATTTCTAAAAATATTTGTCTACATTTTAGTGCATTGTGTTTGCATTTAACCCTTTGAACCCTAGTCCCGCATATTGGCGTCCTTTGCAAGCAGTGTACATGTGAATAGTACACTTGTCCTATGCAAACAGTGAAGACCCCGATCAGAGGGCTCCTCTGATCAGGGTCATCACTGTTTATCATAATGCCAAACATTGACAAGAACAACCCTTAAAAGTCAGAAATGGACTAAACTAAAATGGAAACTGGAATTGTCCATTTAAAGTTTCAGGGAGGAAAGAGTTAAACAGGGTTAAATAATGTCTTCTCTACTGTACGCTGTACAAAAATCATCGAGTACAATGGTCGTCCCATTTAAAGTTTTAGAATGTTCCAATCTAAGAAAAACACTTTTACTTTTTACAGGGCCTTTAACTCTTTGCATGCTGGGTAATTTGTTTCATCTGCAACATTTGTCGTCTGCTATTGTTCTGAAAATAGAATTTTCTAAATTTCTTTTCAAAACATTGTCAGAGTGTCAAACAGTTTGGATCCTGATGAGACACAGTGTTACACGGCATCTCATCTGGATCCATACTGTTTGAAAGGCAATCACTGTGACGGATATAGATATATACGCCGCTAGCATTCAATGAGTTAGTTTGCTACTCCATAGATACACATTTTTACGCAATTAATTATTTCCTCTTCTGCAGAAAAAAATAATTTTTATTACAGGGATTAATGTGCATCATGAGAAATATTTCCTACATCCTAGCCAATGGTAGCTTAAAGCAGGCTGAAAGTGATGCAGAATGCACCTTTTGGCGCATTCTGTTTTACCTTCAACCTGCTTTACGTGGCCAGCTATCTTCAATTCTTCTAAGAAATAGGCTGGAGTAAAGACCCTTCACTGCCTTACTGTCGGTGGCCCTTTAACCTTCATATAGTTTGGATCCTCCTCAGTTGTCAAATACTACAGTCTCCCTTTCTACAACAGCCCTCCCAACAACAACTCCCTCCATACAACGACGATTGTCCCTGTTCCCAAAACAATATAATTATGTCCAACCTTTTCAGGGCTCCAATATAGTCCTATTAAAATTGTCGTCCGCTGTTTTTCTCAAATTTACATATTAGGCATTTTGACAGAAAAAACATAATGACAAGTGGCAAACAGTTTAATGCTTGATCAGACGCCGCATAACGCGGTGTCTGATCTGGATTTAAACTGTTTGAAAATGTAAGCTAAATTCCCTCCCTACAACGACTCCCTCCGAACAACGCACATGTTTTGTCTCTCATTGGGTGTCATTGTAGAGAGTGAACGCTGTACATGTAATCAAGATTCTAACAGTTTATACTGGAAGTTTTCTTTTTCATTTGAAAAATTAACTCTTTCAACACGATGGACCTGTTTAAAATACAATGTATACTTGTTACATTTACAAACATAGGAGCCCTCTGATCAGGGTCTGCATTGTTTGCTAATTTTGAGCTGTACTGGTACAGTGTTGTGCCTAGGCCGCATCATTGCGGGAATCCCGCATTTTTTTCACGATTGTCCCTTAAAAATTCGCCTTGCACGGGCATATGGGCGCGCCGTAAAAATTCGGCAATTTCTACTAGTTTCTGCTCCATTCTGACTCAATTCCGGAGAATAGAGAGATCACAAAGGGAGATTAATCTTAGTATTGAAAATAGACTGTGCGCGTATAATATACGGGAAGAATATCGGCATATAGAATCGGTATGTAAACCAGTCTGGTTCCGCTTTGTGATAATGGCGTCGGAACGATGCGCTTGACGGATTTTCTTTCCGATTAAAATAGACAATTAGCAGACGATGCTTCGTTTAAACAAAGTGTTGAGGATACTCCTTCAACATCATATGAACCAAGACAACCGCTTCAACAAATTTAAAAAAGACAAATATCAAATTGCCCGTCGTGTAAACAGCGACTCTACGATACGAGATACAGAGACAGTTAAAGACTGTAAGCTGTATTCTAATTAAAAGGTAGGTATATCGTGTTTTAAAGGATTTTTTAGTGTGTCCCCCAAAAATTTCAAATGTCCCCCAAAAATTTTGACAGTGCGCCACCGTGTCCCCCAAAATTTTGGACCTAGGCACAACACTGCTGGTATTTATTAAACTACCCAGAAATCCAAGTAGACTGGTTCATGTTTAGGTAACAAAAGATCCACATGGAAACCTAGTAACCCACAAGTATTACTAAGTTTACATAAAACTAAAAGTCAAACTTACCCCACAGAAGTGATCCATCTGAAGGAGCATGCATGAACAGGTGATTATATCAAATTTGATGATGTTTAAATGCCTTTTGGTGTTGCTCTACACTGTTTAGCGGATTTTAGATTTGGTTGAAAATTTAAATTGTTAATCTAAGTAACCAATATATCGTACAATGGAGTGTGAATATAACCATAACAAATAATTTGCTGAAATAAGGGAAGTAACAATTACTCTGAATTGAACTTAAAATCAGTCATGTTTGCCTCCCATGACCCCTTTTGATATTTTCACAGAACTGAGTTTTGAAGCTTTTTACTGTTAATTTCCTCCAATTTAGTGACTTAGCTTTGACCCTTGTTAATTTGTGATTTAGGCAAGCAGGATGACAGTAAAGAAGAAAGCTCATTTACCCATAACCCCATAGCCTGTTTTTAGGGTTGAAGATAGATGACAACTTAAAGCAGGTTTAAAGTAAAGCAGAACGTGCCTTATTTTGTTTTGTGGATGATAAATTTAAGGAGCAAAAAGGCGTACCTTATGATATAGAAAAATATTCCTTAAGGTATTTATTCTTCAAGGTATAAAAAGGGACTATTTTCTTTAGTGGAGGAATAAATAAACGGCCTAAAAAGGCGTATTTATCGGGTAAAGGGTTAAGCAGTAATTCATAGTGTTGTTTTGATTGTCTCACATGATATACATGTAGTATACGGCAATACACGTAATGTCCTGTTTCTTACGTGACATCCGTTGTTGTTAAACCCAATAGACAAGGTCAAGTCATGCAGACATTCTAACATTAACCCAATACCCCATATATAGGTTTTTTATGCCTCTGATTTATTTCTTCACTGTAAAATAAAGTAAAATAATTCCAGTTCAGAAACATCAGAAATATTTTTTCTACATTCTAGCAGATTGTAGCTGAAAGCAGGCAGAAAGTAAAGCAGAATGCGCCTTAAGGTGCATTCTGCTTTACTTTCAACTTTCTTTATACTACCATCTGCTAGAATATGGAAAATACTATTGATGCTACATATTCGTAAATGTATATTGTGGAACTATTTTCTTCACAGTAAGTGGTCACTTGTCTTTATAACTAGAAACAGGCTATGGGGTATTTTGGGTTAACCCTTTACCTCATAGCATGTTTCTAGTTTTGAAGACAGGTGACCACTTAAAGCAGGTTGAAAGTAAAGCAGAATGTGCCTTAAGGCACATTCTGCTTTACTTTCAGCCTGCTTTAAGCTAAAATCTGCTAGGCTATATAAAATATTTGTAATCGTCATTGTTCATGGGGGTATGAACTGGAACTATTTTCTTCAGTGGAGGAATAAATTAAATACGCTAAAAGTCGCTTCTATGGGGGAAAGGGTTAAAGGAGTTCAAGATGGTGAGCAGCTTACTGTCATTTATTTCAGGACCTTTTGTAATGAACACAAAGCAGGAAATACAGCAGGCAATGACAGATTATCAGACAGGGCGTAATGGATTTGAGAAAGCCCATGGATGGCAATCAAGTGTTAGAAAATAACTCAACATGTTAATCTATTTATTGCTAAGTATGAACATACAACTACTATACAGTTGAATTTGAGTTTAACCCATTACCCCATAATTACTCCTTTTTATGCCTTTTATTTATTCCTCCACTGAAGAAAATAGTCTCAATTTATACATTAAAAAATATGTACCATAAGAAATATTTGCTACTTCCGAGCAGATGGTAGCTTAAAGCAGGCTGAAAGTAAAGCAGTATTAAGGTGCATCCTGCTTTACTTTCAGCCTGCTTTATGTGGTCAACTATCTTCAATACTAGAAATAGGCTATGGGGTTATGTGTTTATAACATCCACTCTTTAGATAAGTATAGAAAGCTCATATAGGAACAATCAGCTTTACTTTTGTTCTGCTTCATATTGTCATGAATATGTACCATAAGAAATATTTTCTATATCCTAGCAGATGTTAGCTTAAAGCAAGCTGCTTTACTTTCAACCTGCTGTTAAGTGGTCACTTGGTTTGGAAATCAAAAACAGGCTTTGGGGTAAAGGGTTAAAGTTTGTGGACAAATCTGACCATCAAATGCTTGAGAATGATCTCAGACTCAACTCAAATGCTTTATAACCCTTGCTTCTGGTTGGTATATTTGCAAACAGTTTCTATTTCAGAGTTGTGACTGTAAGTTGTCCTGTAGGGGCTATTTGCAAACAGTTTGGGTTTCAGAGTAGGGGCTATTTCTAGAGTTTAGACACAGGGCTGCCATTTCTCAAGATTTTTCCTAAATCTTCGGATTTTTTTCCAGTACATAGTAGCTTAAAGCAGGCGCATTCTGCTTTACATACAGCCTGCTTTAAGTAGTCGCATGTCAACAAAACAAGAAACAGGCTATGAGGTAAAGGTATGATTCGTAAAATCGCACTTGAAAAATGCAAATTTGGAAATCTTATGAATTTTATGTCAACTTATGGCAGCCCTGAGACAGTTCTGTGTAAGATATCATGTGTTGTAGGGCCTTTTGTGATGAACACTATGGAAGAGATCAAGGAAACAGAGAGAGACTACCAGTATCAGAGGAATGGCTTCGAGGGCGTCCATTCCTGGAACTCCTCTGTGGCTGATGACTATTATTAGCAAGGCTTTTTCTATGATATTGTTAGAACATATTAAGTGAAATCATAATGATTAAGAAGGGGCGGAACGAGCGTTAGCGAGTGACCCCCTTCTTAACCATTAAGATTTCACTTAATATGTTCTAACTAACTTAGAATATAACCTATTTTTTTATTGGCCGAGGACTACAACATTCCCACATATTGTAAACAAAGCTGGCTTATTCTGGTTGTGAGATCGCCCAAATATGGCAATCTTTACAACTAGTTGCTACGAGGCGGAGTTATCTGTACCGCGTGCAGACACCATGCAACGTCGAAACTGTTTATACAGTGTTCCCTCCCTACTTAGAACAATGATTCCCTTTCAACAATGCTTGCCGCTGTTCCCCAGACAAGATAATTATATGTCTAACAATTGTCGTCTGCTGTTTTCCTCAAAGTTACGTATTGGACATTTTGACAGAAGACAAACAGTTTGAACCTAGATCAGACGCCGCTCAACGCGGCGTCTTATCTGAGTTCAAACTGTTTGCAAAATGTACTCTAAGGGTATTAACTTTTCTTCCCTATAACAACTCCCTCCGAATGACACCCACAATCTTTGGCTTCCATTGGTTGTTGTTGTAGAGAGGGAATACTGTGCATGTATCTAGGCAAACCTGTGTTGAGAAACCATTTAACTCTTTGCATGCTGGGTAATTTTTTTCGTCTGCAACATTCATCTTCTGCTAATGTTCTAGAGATAGAATTTTCTAAAAAAAATTCTGCAGGGTCAGTGTGGCAAACAGTTTTGATCCTGATGAGACGCCGCGTAATGCGGCCTCTCATCTGGATCCAAACTCTTTGCAAAGACAATCATTGTGGCAGATATAAGCCCCCGCTAGCGTGCAAAGAGTTAAGAGGGAATGCATTGTCAGTCTTTATGTCCCCAACATGACATAGTCGGTGACATGTGTATTTGGCATGTCTGTCTGTCTAGCTGTTTGTCTGAGTGTCCATAACATTAGCCTTGGCAATGCATATGATAGAGATTTAATTTAGTTTAAACATATTTATTTCCAGAGGTACATATGATTACATTTATACATGCTAACGTTATTATACAGTACTTAGGAAAAGGATTGAAAGGAAAGAATAAACTTATTGATAGAGATTTCATATTGGCATGTGTACTCAACTTAACATTAGGCATGTGTACTTTCAACTCCACTCAAGAAGCCCATTGAGCTCAATGGAAGTTGGGTCATGTCAGATGAAGGACAAGGTCACTTAGAGGTCATGGTAATGTCAGGATGCAGTTTTTAGCATAGTAAAAGCCTACTTGAGATTTTTTTATTACTTTTGCCCCGTATGCTATGTAGCAATTTACCATGTGTAGAGATACTTGTTGATTTTCATTTGTTTGGTCACCTAACACAAGTTTTGTGATTCATACACTTTTCAATGTATCTGAAATATACCCGACACTGAACAAAAAGTTTAATGTGATAAATGTTGCTATGTTTGCAATAAATACAAATGTAGAAGCTTTTTAAGATACAGTGCTACTATATTTGTAAATAAAAATAGCTGTATTTTTGAAGAGCATAGAAGACAAAGTAGGACAATGTGATAAGTTTTGTACAAAAAATCTACATAATTATACATGTTTATGTTGAAAATATATAATACTGCAATGTCATGCAATGCCTAAGCATTTCATTCATAGGTAAAGGTACACATATTTTCCTTGTATATATTTTATAAAAGTAAACTATTAATAAAAAAAATCTTTCCAGAATTGTTAAGGTTTACAATGACTTAAATGGAGTTAAAGGAGTTTTAAACTTTCTTAACCCATTACTCCATGAATACACATTTTTACGCCTCTAATTCACTCTTCCACTGAAGGAAATAATTTTGTTTTATACTGCCATTAATATGTACCATATCTCCATAAGTCATATTATCTATATCCTAGCAGATGGCAACTTAAAGTAGGCTGAAAGTAAAGCAGAATATCCCTTGAAATAAATTCTGCTTTACTTCCTACCTGCTTTAAGTAGTCATCTGTCTTCGAAAACTAGAAACAGGCTATGGAGTAAAGGGGTCAATGGAGTAAAATGATTGTGTGTTTGGTTGAACTTTAAACTTTCTTATTATATTGATATTTTGTATATGCAGTTGCTGCATGGTGATGAAATGTAGTTGAAGAGCAAGATCTTATTATCTGATTTGAAAATGGAATTTTAGACCTACTTTCATATCTTATCTAATCATCGGTTTATAAAATGTTGTTATAAAAACTAGTATCAGTAGATAGTCCCTCAATATTCTTTTTATTAAGATTAATTTCCTATGCAACATGACTTAATTCTATTTATCATTTACCGAAATACGGGTAGTAATTGTTGAATCTCATATTTCATATTACCGGTAAGGCCCCATGTGATTCTAGGGGAGAGCAACAGTAGTACCCCTGGAAATCCCTTGCATGACCTTAACAGGTAACAAATAAGGGATCAACTTAAACTGTATTTCGATCTCTCTGATTTTCCAGCAGGGTTTAAATCTCATAATCCATGTTCCATGTTTTTTATCTCGATGAAGCTGGGATATGGATGCATCAACTTTTTTCCTATCATAATGCCATATAACCTTTTCTGTGTTGCAGAACCTATTCTGTGTTGCAGTGCCGTAAAATTCGATTTAACAAATCAAAGTCATGTCAGGAATTTTAAACTCTTTACTGCTGAATCGTATCACATCATCTAGAGCAGAGTGATTTAACCCTTTACACCATAGAAGCGCCTTTTATCGCATTCAATTTATTCTTTCGCTTAAGAAAATAGTTCCAGTTTATAGAGTCATGAACATGTACCATACAAAATATTTTCTCTATCCTAGCAGGAGGTAGCTTAAAGCAGGCTGAAAGTAAAGCAGAATGCGCCTTCAGGTGCATTCTGCTTTACTTTCAACCTGCTTTTAAGTGGTCACCTGTCTTCAAAACTAGAAACAGGCTGTGGAGTAATGGGTTAACTGAACAGTCAAGTATGTCTTCTTTATTTTTCCACCGAATCCTATGTTATGACTATCCAATATATTAGAATGGTTACATTGAGTAGTCACAACATAGGGTTTAATGGAGAGGAAAGGAACTTTATACAGTCAAAACTCGATAATTGGAACTCGCTGAAGTCTAAATACCGTAAATTACCTGTATTTCTAAGTTAAAACGTGATGAGCCACGTTTTAACTTTGAAATATGGGAAGTTGGACTTAAACAAGATAAAGTTGTTGAAACTCAAGTGAAGAAATATGTGTACGGGTAATTTCAATTTAAGCGAGTTTAAGTATTGAGTTTTGACTGTATTTGAACTATTCACATTGTTCTGAGTCACCCTTTTCCCTTTGAAAATGTATGCATAAAACTACCCTTTTTGAGCATCTATCATATGAACTATTGAAGTGTATAATAAAGTAAGGGAAAATTTCTCCTGAAAATAGTGCAGACGTAGACAGGTCCTATCAGAAACTGTGCAGACCCTGATCAGACAGCTCCTTTAGGAGCTGTCTGATTTAGGTCTACACTGTTTTATAAAAGGGTCAATAACACTGTTAGCAGTAGGGTTATATAGATAGTGATATAACCATAGTTTCATGACAAATGTTAACTTCAGGGTATTTATTTATATTACATATTCTTATTGTTATCTGACTACATAATACTATACATGTATTATATTTGTGAAATAAAATGTGGACATATATTTTCTCTATAGTTCTTTTTATTATGGTCCCACAACCGTAGTGGTAGATCTACTAGTCAATAGCATACTGTTTTACTATTGTCTGTCCGTCCGTTTGTTAACATGTATGGGACCAAATACCATGTATAAACAATATACATTATCCCTGGCTGATGGTACATGCTTTGACCTTCAAACTCCTCCTACAGCTTGTAAGCTATAGCCTTATCGGGTTACTGGATATTACATGTAGATCTATTGTATTTACCACAGATGTGCTTTTTATCAGTAGTTTGATATGCTTCAATCACGGAATTATACACTATACATGTATATATATTATCTTGTATAATTCCGTGCTTCAATTTTGCAAGCACTTCTGATCTGGTGTTTTTTTCTTCTTTCATATACGATGCATGCAACTAGGGGATGGGACATCGCGTGTCTTAAAGACAAAGTCACATTTCTAAAATCTAATGCTTTTGTCTTCCAATAAAACAGTTTTTACATTTCACAAACTATTCAAAGAAGTCACATACTGGAAATTTTGTCATTTGTTAAAGAATAGACTCAATACTTCTACTTCTACATGTACGTGGATACTCCCAATACTGCTGTCAAACAGATAATTTGTCATTTCAGTTAAGCATATATTTTCTGTTTTAATATGTAGACACGTCAAAGGTTTCACAGACCTGCTATTTTCTACATAGTTAATGCATTGCGTTTGGTTTTTTAATCCTTTACCATGTAGCCTGTTTCTAGTTTTGAAGACAGATGATAACTCAAATCGGGTTGAATGTAAAGTAGAACTTGCCTCAACTCTTTCACTGCAAAAGGCGAATTTGCAAACAGTTTGGATCCTGATCAGACGCCGCGTAATGCGGCGTCTGATCAGGATCCAAACTGGTTGAGATTCACATCTACATTTCTTCAGTCAAAACAGCCCTAAAGCTGACTTTAAAATATTGCAGACGACGCTGCCAATGGAGACGATATTTTCACGATATGAGGGTTTTAATTAAGGCAGACGATACAACTTGACAGCAAAGGCGGATTTTGCTTTACTTTCACTAGTTTCAGCCTACTAAATACGTCATGGCTTCCTTTCATTTGACGCTCAAAAGCACCCGCCACTTAATAAACACACACACACACACGTTATATATTTTACCAATTAACATTGACTTTACCCTAATTTTACTTTATTTTTCACTGATCTTCAAAAACAGTCGAACGTTGGCATCCGCATGCGATGCTCTTGTACTATTTAGGGTTAATTTTAACTTCCTAATTTTAAAGTGTTGGCCAATCGCAGAATGAGAAACACTGCATGCAGACCCTTATCAGGGGGCTCCTTTAAACCCTTTGATATTGGTCTACATTGTTTGCATGAGACAAGTGTACTCTCCACAGGCACATTGTTTGTCAATGACGAATATACTCGTAACTGGGTTGAATGTATTATTATCTTCAAAGCTGATAAACATGCTTTGGGAATGACGTACAGTAAAACCTCGCTATTACGACCACTAAAACGAAGGCTAATTGATTGTATAATAGACGGGTGACAGCTTGAAAGAAAGGTGACAGTGAAACTTAAAGCTCCTGAAGGAGCTTTATGTTTCACTGTCTTCTTGCTTTAAGCGGTCACCTATCGTAAACACCATAATAACTAACATAATTTAGTGGTCGTTATAGAGAGGTTTTACTGTAATTATTATATCTGCCGTGATAACCCTCCTCAATTATATGTGGCTCGTTGATATCAACAGATTAGCGAATTACTGTGTTTAATTTAACCCTTACTGTGCGGTAAACGAGTTACCCAGCGTCTAATCTGGATCCAAACTGTTTGACACTTTCATAATAGATTTATTTTCTAAACGAATATAGATAGAAATCAACACAGAGTGACTACAGACGACACAGGATTTTCGGCAGACGTCAATTACTTGGGTGCATACGTTAAGATAAAATGTCCAACAGGTTAGAGTTCCACGTTTAACCCTTTCACTGCCATGACGTCATCAATTTTAAACAATTGTCGTCTGCTTTTATTTCTAAAATAAATATTTAGTTATTTTGACTTATGAAATATTGAAATGAGTGTAAAACAGTTTGTATCCTGATCTGACGCCGCGTAACGCGGCGTCTGATCAGGATCCAAACTGTTTTCAAATTACTAGTGTACTCAGGGTAAGGCAGTGAAGGGGTTACATGTTATCTGTTATAGTACTAGTCAATATATTATTTAATCAGGCCAGTGTACATGTACGCCGGGGATAGACGTTTAACATTTTATACCATATATTTTCTAGTTTTTACTTGCACAGACAGGTAACTAAATCAGGTTGAAAGAAAAAGCAGAATTCTGCTTTACTCTCAGCCTGCTTTTTGTCACCCTCTGCTAGAATATAAAACATTATTATGGTGCATATGTATGACTGTATAAAGTAGGACTATTTTCTTCAGCGCAAGAATAACCTAAAGGCGTAAAGGCATATTTAATAATGGAGGAATGGGATAAAGAAAACGAATCAATGTGACACTCATTATACCATATACAGTGTGTGATGGTGAAATGAGGACTAACATTCTCTAATTGCAGTAGTGTTTAACGATGTTAACCAAGAGTACACCGTTGGATTGTGCATAGTGTAATGTATACTTATAACTACATATATGTATTTTCACGGTTTATGTCTATCAACCTATCCCCTGCTTCAAATATCATTTGTCAAATTTTCATATGCAGTTTTAAGTAGAATCTATATATTTTATTTTAAGAAGTGTCAAACAATTTGGATGCAATTCAAACGCCGAATTACCGTCAGCGTTTGATCTGGACCCAAGCTGTAAACACCATTATGGTTGACAATAAAAGTGTGAGTTTAAATGTTATGTAGTTTGGATAGTGAAATGTTTATATTAAGGTTGCGGACCCATAATGAGATGTCGGTCAAAATTGGAACTCTACGGCACTGATTGTGGTCTGAACATATTAGGGACCTCAACCTTAATCTAAACCCGTATACGGTTAACTGAAGTTTCGTTTAATCCTTTGAACCCTAGAACCGCTTATTGGCGTCCTTTGCAAACAGTGTACATGTGAATAGTACACTTGTCCTATGCAAACAGTGAAGACCCAGATCAGAGGGCTCCTAGGAGCCCTCTGATCAGGGTCTTCACTGTTTGTCATAATGCCAAACATTGACAAAAACAACCCTCAAAAGTCAGAAATGGACTAGACTTAAATGGAAACTGGAATTGTCCATTTAAAGTTTCAGGGAGGAAAGAGTTAACCCATTAATGCCTTGATATTGAAATGAACTCTCCCTGTGTGTTTGCTGAAAGATTTCATTATACCTGTATAGATACTAAACTAGATAATTATACAGTTCTATATAAAGATACTGCAATGTTCGTCCATACAACGTATCATTTCATATGAATTACCCTACGACGCAGGTCTAAAAGTAGACGCCGAACACATCGGGTCTAATCAGGGTCTACACGTTATATATTAACTCATTGAGCCCTAGTGACGCATATATGCGTCTTTTACCAAATGTGTACCTGTGAAGAGGACGCTTGTCCTATGCAAACAGTAAAGTCCCTGATCAGAGGGCTCCTGCAGGAGCCCTCTGATCAGGGACTTCACTGTTTGGCATTTTGCAATTTATTACAAAAAACAACCCTAGATAGTCTAAAATGGATCAGCTTTTATTGCAAACTGGAATGTTCCATTAGAAGTTCCAGGGGATAATGAGTTAAATGTCTACTTTTGTGGATGATAGGTATAAAATATAAATTGACTAATGTACACCCAGCGTTACGGTTGGCCAGGAACGTAGATTATATCTATAATATACGTTCCTGGGTTGGCCAAAGGTTTACTTTTCATATCTTGTACTTTCTACATGAGGGTAATGTTATCACTTTATTCTGTCGTGAACATTTTGGTCTTAAGATAATACCATTATCATAAAAGTCACATAAAACTAAGCTTAATGTTAACCCATTTATGCCAAGTGGATTCTTTCATGCTTATTTATTGGATTAGTCTATTTTAGATGTTAGGGTGCCTGGTCAAAATTTCATTTTCTTTTACATATTGAAATTCCTATCAGCAAACAGTGTAGACTCTGATCAGACACCGCATTATGAGGGGTCTGATCTATCCTGTTTGCCTATGTCTGTATTATAGAACGCTAGGCACAAACGGATTAAGGCTATCAGACTCGTTATATTTGACGGTATATACACTTAATCGTGAATTAACCCTTTCATGATCGAATTATTCGGGAGATTTATACCCCATCAACGCTTTATTGTCGTCTGTTTCATTGTTGTCTGCAAGATACGATTCAAAGTTATATTTAAGGTTGTATGACTTAATAAATATCGATAAGAGTGTCAAACAGTTTGGGCCCTGATCAGACGCCGCGTTACGCGGCGTCTAATCAGGTCCCAAACTGTTTGCAAACGCGCTTTAAAGCGCCATTGAGAGTGAAAGGGTTAAGCGACCAATAATTAAAGTGGCGTTGATATTACTTAAGACAGCTGGCTGCTTAATGCAGGATAAAGATAATGGATAAAAGCTCCAGCTGAAAAACTCGTGTTCACTTCCATTGAGTGATCGGTTAATTAGTATAACTTTACTTATAATAGTTTTAACAAGGCAATTACGGATAGATACTTCCCTGTCATAGGTCGGTGGCGAAATATGAATGAGAAGACAGGAGATACACATTCCTTCAATCCAAATATGTTTTTGCAAGATTATTCCTCAAACTGAAATACTAGATCCGTTCGGTAACCATATAGCCATTATGCATACTTTCAGATAGCATATATACTGGGTAACAAAGCCGTACTGATTATGGTCAATACACGTACACATGTATTTAAAAAATACTTAAAACCAGAGGGCAAATTGAGAGACATAAAACTAAGCCTGAATACTTTTTACTTTTGACTTTTAAATCGTATATTCTACTCCGTCTACAGACGATATACTTTTTCAATATTCATTTACAATTACATGCAACAAAACTAGGAAAATTAGACCGTCATATAAGAATGGTCCGGTGGCCAAGAGGTTAGAACATAGTGTATATATTTTGTTATGCCTTCTTCGAACGGGTTACACAACTGGCCGAGCTTATTTATAGTGTTTCTTTGAAATGTATCTTTCAACATAAGTCATTTCTCTAAGGTAATATTACGATTTAATTTTATAGGCGCCTGTTATCAATTTACAAAACCATGGAGCTTCAGGGCAATCTGTTTTCAGTCACCTTAACCCCTTTATCACTCTACCCCAGATGACGCCATAGCAGCGAAGGAGTTAACCCTTTACCTAATAGCCTATTTCAAGTATTGAAGATAGGTGACTACTTAAAGCAGGTTGAAAGTAAAGCAGAATGCGCCTTAGGGCGCATTCTGCTTTACTTTCAGCCTACTTTAAGCTATCCTGTGCTAGAATATAGAAAATATTCCTATAATAGATATTAATGACTAATTAAATTGGAACTATTTTCTTCAGCGGAGGAATAAATTAAATACACTAAAAGTCGCTTCTATGGGGGAAAGGGTTAAACACATTTATAATACAGAAAGCTGTCACCTGTCTTAAAAAACCCACGGTGGTCGAACGTTTTAATGTCACAGATGAGAGAGGGAGAGAGAGAGAGAGAGAGGTTCTACTGTGAATATATTTTTATCAGTTAAATATGTATGTGTAAATAGTACTAAATACTTCACACATATATTTGACACCCCTGTGTTCAAATAAACGTGTTTTTGACCTGCATGCAATTCATTTATTCTGTAGACTCCGCGTTATAAGTTGAAGTTAAAAAGCAGAATGCTTAAAAGGTGGTATTGGTGGTGCATATGCATTATTGTATAAAGTGGGACTATTTTCTTCAGTGGACCTGGGATACATTATTAGTTTACGGTCTATTAATTTGATCCCATGTTGTATCACAACTTCCAACCGAAGTCTTATACCGTTTAACAACGGTAGAACATAGATTATTTCTTAAAAACTCTATGTTATGACCACCAAAAAGAAGGCCAGGTTTGCGGGGTCTGATTATGATCCAAGCTGTTTGCAATTAACTTATGTACTCGGGGTTAGGAAGTAAAAATGGCTAATTGCATCTTTTTATTTTATTTCAGTGCTGTTTGTATTATTGGAATCATGACATTCAATGAATAACTTTCTGTCTTAAATTCTTTTACCACAGCGGCATGGAAGTTAATGTTACATCTCTAAAACGCACTTTCTTACGATCGGTGTCTAATCTGGATCCAAACATTTTGCAACTGTAAGCCAAGTCGCGCTGAGTTTGAATTAGATCAATTCTTACTGGCTTGCTCGATGCTATAGGAGTGTAGAAAGAACATCGGTAACAAGTAACTAATAAAAAACATTGCGTTTATCGATGTCTCTTATACGAACACCTTCTGGTGACGTCCAGCCACATAGCTTTAACGCCACTGAGGACAAAGCCGATATGGACGGGACTCGGGATTCTGCTGTGAATAAAAGTGTTACTGCTGATAGTGGAGCTGTCTCAGAATCAGATGACAATATGACACAGTGGTTATTAAAACCCTCTGGAGAAACTTATGGCTCCGGTACGGAAAGTGACGTCAAGCTTAATAAGTATACAGCGGACAGCCAAGAGGATACAAAGAATGAAAAGGAATCTGTAGGACATGTACTGAAGTAAGTCGTTGTTTGACTTTGAGAAATTGTAATAAGTACGGGCATTTTGGGAAACTGTTATTCTTTCCCAAATACTCTTTTTACGCCTTTACTTTATTCTTCCTCTGAAGAACACTGTTCGACTTAATAGTCATGACTATGTACCATCAGAAATATGTTGTTATATCCTTGCAGATGTTAGCTTAAAGCCGACTGAAAATAAAGCAGAATGCGCATTAAGGCACGTTCTGTTTACTTTCAACCGGCTCAAAGTAGCCCACTTAAAAAGAAACCAGTGTGTTTTATATTAAACATATTTACGACTGTTTAGATATGATTGTCAAACAGCTTTGCGTCTTGTAAGACGCTGAATTGCAAAAATAAAAATTAATTTTCTATAAGCTAGTGTAACAACGCAAAAGACAACGTTCTTTCCCGTTTAAACGAAATTTAACGCTCACGCAATGAAATAACATGCGAAAATGAAATATTTTTGAAAATGTTGAACATTAATGCTAATTTGAGTGGTAAACAGCTTGGAGCATGACCAGGCACCGGGTTACCCTCGTCTAATCTGGCTCCAAACTGTTTGCAATGGAAATCCTTGCAATGAAAATATCTAATTAGCATCAACACGTTTACTGGGGTAAAAATAATATTATCTCTGTAAGCGGCGCAGCAATATAGACGATTTTTACCTGTTGATGCTAGTTGAGGAGCAAAAGTAAACCAGTACGGGTACCAAGTAAACTGTATAAGTATATACATGTTCTCCTGTAGGAGCTTTCTGTTTCACTGTCACCTTGCTTTAAGCTGTCACCTGTCTATTAAACAATCAATTAGCCTTCGATTTAGTGGTCGTAATAGCGAGGTTTTACTGTAACAATATTGTTGTCTGCAATATCGTTTCAAAAGTAGATGTAAGGCGGTATAACTGACCTAATTTCAAAACAAGTGGCGAACAGTTACGCGCCGTCTGATCAGGATCAAAACTGTTTGCAAATGTGCAAAATGGGTACCTGTGAAGTGTCTGAGCCGGTACTGCGGCTGCTTTAGCGCCATATGTTAGCAGTGCTAAATATTGTAGGCAAGGTGGCTCAATGATCAGGGGGTAAATGTACAGTCGGCTGAGCGGTCATTCGGACTGAAAGTAGACTTTAAATGGTACTTTACTTTACTTTATGTGCTTTATGAGTTCACTGAGAGTGAAAGGGTTGACTTCTTTTATTGTTTATTTTTAGTGTAAATCAACAGGCCTTTACGTCGGAAATAGAGCCACCGAAACTCATTGGGTACGTACCTTGGTATTTAAGTAGTACAAACAATAGGTTTATTTCTTCATTTCATGCGAGTACGTTTTGGCTTTAACTCGTTCCTCCCTGAAACCTCAAATATACAATTCTAGTTTTCAATTAAGTTTAGTCCATTTTTTACTTTTAAGAGTTGATTTTTACAATATATGTCAAAATGACAAACAGTGTAGACTCTGATCAGAGGGCTCCTTAGAGCCCTCTGATCAGGGTCTGCACTGTTTGCATAGGACAAGTGTATTCCTCACAGGTACATTGTTTCAAATGACGCATATATGCGTGACTAGGGTTCAAAGAGTTAAAGGGACTGAAAGCCAAACTTTGTATAATTTATTTTTGTAAATGGATATCATGCAACTATATAAACACTTAATTCAGTTTCAGGCCCTCTAAGCCTCCCGCTGCTGTTTATCATCAGTTTCAAACATTTTATCTGACCTAAATGTATTGTTTTTAAAAAATCTAAGTAACCTTTTAATGTTTGGTTTTGAAAACATTTTTTTTTTATATTTCTCAGTGTATTATCTATGTTTCAGAGATGTGGCCTGTCTGATGCATCTGCTGAAGGGTATGATTGGCACGGGAATACTAGCAATGCCAGTGGCATACAAGAATGGGGGATTATGGGTAAGGTAATATGTTAAAAGTTCAACTTAAAACATGTGATAATTAGTAGTAGCAACGGTACTAACTAGTAGCAATAGAAATAGTTGTAGTAGTAGTTGTTGTTGTTGTTGTTGCAGAAGTAGTAGATCAATAAGTAGAAGTATTAGTAGTGGTGGGTAGATTGATGAGTTGGGGTTTACGGCACTGCGACACAGAATAGGTCATATAGCGCCGATTAATGATAAGGAATGAGATGATGATACTTTCAGAAAGATGATTTCTGCTTATCTCATTCGTTGCGAAACAGCGAAACGGAATAAAAAACCACCGGCCTGCATTCCTTTTAGTTCTTGGCAGAGGGGATGCTCTTGGTCAAATTGAACAGAAACATTCCCTATGAGAATTAATCCCTCAAACTTCCATAAGGTAAGAAGGTCTATGGGACAGTAGTGGTGGCGGTATAAGTAGAAGTAGTAGTCGTGGTGGTAGAAGTAGTATTAGTAGTAGTCATGGTTTAAGTTCGTGTACTCTTTTTTGTTGTCCAACATGTCTGTACGTTTTGATGTTGCTGATAGAGCCTATACGTTATGTATATTGTCCTATGTGACTTTACGAAATCCAAAGTGTCAGTACTGTATTTGTATTGTTCTTAGCCTAAACATCTATAATCTATGGTTCATCGTGTTCTTATTGTATGTCTCTTTGTATGTGTTTCTGAGTGTATGTATTCTATTTTTGTTCAAACCATATGTACGCTATTTTGGTCCCATATGCTCTTATTATATGGTTCAAAGTGTATGTACTCTATTTAAGGTGAGCTTGGTGGTGGTCATGACCATTGGTATTGTCTGTACACACTGCATGCACGTCCTGGTCAGGTGCAGCGACGAGTTGTGTAGAAAGTAAGTACCGTAAAACCTCTCTATTACGACCACTAAAACGAACGTTAATTGATTGTTTGAAAGACAGGCGACAGCTTAAAGCAAGGTTACAGTTAAACAGAAAGAGTATCAAATAGGTTGGATGCAAAACTATGTGAAAATATCAGATAAGTCACCAATTCATTTGCAATAGGTGAGTTGCAAACATACAGGAAACGGCGTCAGACCTGGATCCAAACTGTTTGCATTTTTCCAGGCGTTCGGTGTTAGGCTGTGAATGGTATAAATCAGTTCGGACTTGTGGACATAAAATCGTCTGGTTCACTTTAAAAATAGTTTCAACCATTTGTCCTATAAAAACAAATAGAAGTTGAATTCATTGTAGTCAGTCTTGACAATTACACCTCGCTTTGAATTACAGGGCTGCCATTTCTCCGGATTTTTCCTAAGTCTTCGGATTTTTATCCTAGCAGATGGTAGCTTAAAACAGGCTGAAAGTAAAACAGAATGCGCCTTAAGGCGCATTCTGTTTTACTTTCAACCTGTTTTAAGCAGTCATGTGTCTTCAAAACAAGAAACTGACTACGGGGTAAAGGTACGATTAGTAAAATTGCGTCTGAAAAATTGAAAATGTGAAATCTTAGGATTTTTCTGGTCAACTTATGGCAGCCCTGGAATTCCGATAGACCGTAATGTAACATTTTGCATATTTTTTGCAACTATCCAAAAACTTCACTGTCACTCTATGACATTACTGTCAGAGCTACATGTATGCGTCATTCTTTTTCTATGCGAAATTCTTTGGAATGTCACATAGGGGCAAGTAACTCTAATGTCTCATGATCTCTGTCACTATCCGACATTGCTGTCTGAGCTATGCAACATTCCTTTGCTATTTGACATTCTTTGGAATGTCGCAAAGGGGCACGTAACTCGGATGTTTCTTGAGTTTCTTTCTGTATTATTTATCTTATAAAACACATACGAGAGGATTCCAAAGCCAGGGTTGATAAGCTTGGTGTAATGAAATAAATATTAGATTGCAGTTTGCGTGACATTCAAATTGTCAACCCTCGAAAACAAGAATGTCACCATTGGCTTTGCCTCGGGGTGGCGTTCTGTTTCTCTGGTTGACAATTTGAATGTCACAGAAACTGTCACCTTATAGTTATATAATACCACGGTTTGCTTAATACAGGTCAAAAGCAAAACAGAAAACACATAAAAGACCTTCTTTATCAATATAACCCTGCGCTGACCCCCCATCTTTGTGTAAGGCTGTTCATCCATCTTCTCAATGCCACAAACTGTATTCTTTCATATAGTCGCTCATTTTGTCAATATAAAAATAGCAATAAATATAAAAATACAGGCCGGGAATCTCACTTTTAATGAAATATTGGATATAACAAAATAAAATTGGATGTCAAAATCTGATTAACGTATAGTAAAATGGACCTGATATAGCGAACTGTGGATATAACGAAAACAAATCAGACGATGTTCGTTGTAATAAAAATCGTATGCTAAACCATATCATTGTCATGACGTCATCAATTTGTAACATTTGTCGTCAGCAATTATTTCTCAAATTATAAAATTAGGTATTTTGACTTCAGTAATATTGAAATGTCTGTCAAATAGTTTGAATCCAGATCAGACGCCGCGTATAACGCGGCGTCTGATCTGGATACAAACTGTTTGCAAATAATCATTGTACTCGGGGTTAGGCAGTTAAGGATTTAAAGGTTTATTCTTCAACCTTTCTTTTAGAACAGGGGACAGCCACCTGAGTTATGCTTCCGTCATGGAGAAGGCTTTTCTTCTTGGAGGGGACCGCTGGCAGAAATACAGCCAACATGCCAAGTAGGTACTTGTGCACTCTCAAGACGTTTACAAACATATATTTACAATTGCCCCATTCAATTCCTTCGAAAAAATGACGTTTAATTCGTATAAACGTAATTTCTCTAGGGCGGGATTTGTGGATACCTTTCGCAGAGGAGGCGGGACTTATGGATCTGCTCCCTGCGAATCATTATGATGCGTTGCTTCAGTTATGCAGTTAATGCTGTTCCTTTCAGGGTTCACATTATTCGTGTTAACAATCTCTAATATGGATTAAATAAACATACATGCATGCTAATAAAATGTTCATTTAATATTACAGCAAATATAATGTAACTACATGTATAAGAAATGAACTGATTTTATCGGTGTTTAAGCGCAATAAGCGACAGAAATGATCGGCAAATTCAATGAATCGCAATTTCTTAAATCCTTTCAAAGAAATATGTAGCGCAGACAACGTTACATGTATTATTTCTCGTTTTTAAAGCAAATCGATGCGCAAACATAAAGTACAAAAATGTGGAACATGTTAATTGCCTAAATATGTTGACAATTTCTTTTTTGGGAGGTAACACACATTTATCTGCTGCCGTATCCGACTGATTTGGGGGTAGTGGACTGTATTAGAGTTTTTGACTGTATACATATGAATTATCTAATTCTTATTAATCTGAGTGGAAAACAGTGTGGAGCCTGATCAGACGCCGGGTAACCCGGCGTCTGATCTGGCTCCAAACTGTTTGCAAAGGGCATGATAATTTCAGCATTTATTGAGGCCGAATAGCGTCTTCTCCACCGCCCCATGTGGTTCTGGGGCATGCTACCTCAGTCAACTGGTCGAAACGGATGAGGACTACTGTCATAGCCTGGCATGATACAGTAGAAGGCTGCTACATGTAAAAGGTGTAATCATGCAGCATAAACTGATGTATTTGTACGTCACTGCAAGAAATGAAAAGGTTAAAATCCAGAATATTTGTAACTCTGGTATTCTGGTCAGGGTTCAAATTTCTAAAATCAGTACCTCATATTTTTAGATCGATGTAAATGATGTGTTGATCTGGCAACTTGTCTCCTGGAGTTGCGATATGACTGAAATACTGTTAAAGCCAAATAAAACCATATTTTTTTTATTTCAACAACCTCGAATGTACCAGTAATGACTATGATATCAAAGTACTCTGCGATCACTAAAAGCAATATATATATTACGCTATTAACGACTGTGCATCAGACGATCAGCTATGACGCAAACCCTTTTAAGCTCCTTGGATTCAAGAAATACATATACTGAACAATCAAACTTCTATAATCCGAACTAACTTAACCCATTGCACAATGAATACGCATTTCGAAAGTAACATAAATCGAATCTATCCGTTTTATTTAATTTAAAATGTGACTGAGTAACGTTTTGATTTTGCAATACAGACATGTTCGACTCTAGAGTGTACTTCAGTTATCGAATTTTAACTGAGGAAATACAGATGAGTAAGTTCGATTTATCGAAATGCGACTGTGCATAAAAAATCATTCCGAAACAAATGTTGTCTATATAGATGATGTCACTTCAACCCGTGATAACAAAGAATATAAAACAATCTAGATAACTAGGTATTAACCTACTTATGCCTGGATATGGCCTTGAACCACAATTCATTATGGATTTTACAATCTCGATCAAAGGACACCGATGCATTTATCCATAAAGAAGAACAATTAAAATGAAACAGCAAAAGTGCAGATCCTAATGAGACGACGCAAATTTCGACGCCTCATCCGGGTCTACACTGTTTGATAATGTCTACTTTTACAGGGCTGCCATTTCTCCGGATATTTTCGAAATATTTGGATTTTTATCCAAACATATGGTAGCTTAAAACAGGCTGAAAGTAAAACAGAATGCGCCTTAAGGCGCATTCTGCTCTACTTTCAACGTGCTTTAAATGGCCTTGTGTTTTCAAAGCTAGAACAGAATATAGGTAAAAGGGTTAAAGGTTCGAATCGTAAAATCGCGCTAGAAAAATAGAAAATTTGAAAATCTTAGGATGTTTCATCCTCAACTTATAGCAGCCCTGCTTTTCTTGACAATAGGCATATATTGGTTAAATATTGGTGAAAGAAGATGGTGATAATATGTTTTTGACTTGAGTTTTACGACAACACCACGACACATATAATGGTCATATAGCACCAGTGTGGTGCATGCATGTGTGTCAATGTATTGGGTGAGTCCATCTGCCAGTTCGGGAAGTGGGTGTATTCTATCGTCCCCCAATCCTTCTAGGGGTTAAAGAAGATGATGTCAAGGACATTACTATAAATAGAATATTCTCAATATTATAGTATAAACCTCTCTTTAACGGCCACTAAATTATGTTAATTAGCAAGTGTTTAAGACAGGTGGCTGCTTAAAAGCAAGGTGGACGTAAAACAGAAAACTCCTTTAGGAGTTTTCTGTTTTACGTCCACTTTGCTTTCAGCTGTCACCTGTATTTTATGAAATCAATTAGACCTGTTTTAGTAGCTGTCATAGAGAGGTTTCAATGTACAGCTTTCTTTTACTAAAATACTCGAAAAGGGTTACTTCGTACAGCGACTCCTTTAAAGAAGATGATGTAAAGGACATTCCTACATGTACAAAGGATTTTTTGAACGAAGTAACCCTTTACGAGTTCTTTTTGTAAATAAGGCTGTTTACTATATTATTGAAAAGATGCTATTCTTTCTCCGTCATCTCGTATCATGCTGAATTGGTGTCTGCTTCAAATTTATTGTCTGTGAAAATAAATCAAAATTAGTTTTCAAGTTTTTCAAACGTATTTACGGTTGATGATGAGTGGCAAAATGTTTGGATTCAGATCAGACTTCGCGTTACTCGGCGTCTGATATGGAGCCAAAGTGTTTGCAAACGTTAGGCAAGTCGCTTAGCATAATAAGGGTAAATGCGTATGTACTTAACCCCTTCACTGCCATGACGTCATCAAAATTAAACAATTTTCGTCTGTTTCTATTTCTAAAAAACAATTTTTTAGGTATTTTGACTTGAGAAATATTGAAACGAGTGTCAAACGCGGCGTCTGATCAGGATCCAAATTGTTTGCAAATAACTATTGTACTCGGCGTAAGGCAGTGAAGGGGTTAAATGCACTAAAACAGATGGCAAGTCAACATTGTTTTTCAGCAAAGTATTCCCGATAAAAGAAGCAGTTATAAAATTTGGTTGTTTACATAAAACTTAGCATGAGAAACACCACTGCCATGGGTATATTTATTTTGACTTTTAGGAAGGTGTGTGAAGTTTGCACGACATTCGACAATTCGACATTCGACCTTTCACAAATGAAAGGTCGAACAGCTGTCGAATTTCGACTTTCGACATTTAAGCTTTCACATAATGTAACAAATTTTGCCGATCGACAAGTCAACTTTGCCATAATGTAGAAATATTGTCGAAATTCGACTTTCGACATTCAACATCTTTGAAACACATTACTTTGTCGAACTGATGTCGAATTTCGACGTTCGACATTTATACAAAGTCGGCAAATTGTCGAACTAGGGTTGAATTTCGATGTTCGACAAACTGCAAGTAAGGGAAAAGTCGAAATATTGTCGAAATTCGACGTTCGACATTCAAAACTTCTTAAACACATTACTTTGTCGAACTGATGTCGAATTTCGACGTTCGACATTTATACAAAGTCGGCAAATTGTCGAACTAGGGTTGAATTTCGACGTTCGACAAACTGCAAGTAAGGGAAAAGTCGAAATATTGTCGAAATTCGACGTTCGACATTCAAAACTTCTTAAACACATTACTTTGTCGAATTGGTGTCGAATTTCGACGTTCGACATTTGTACAAAGTCGGCAAATTGTCGAACTAGGGTTGAATTTCGACGTTCGACAAACTGCAAGTAAGGGAAAAGTCGAAAATATTGTCGAAATTCGACGTTCGACATTTAAAACTTCTTAAACACATTACTTTGTCGAACTGATGTCGAATTTCGACGTTCGACATTTATACAAAGTCGGGAAATTGTCGAATTAGGGTCGAATTTCGACGTTCGACAAACTGCAAGTAAGGGAAAAAGTCGAAATATTGTCGAAATTCGACGTTCGACATTAAAAGTTTCTTAAACACATTACTTTGTCGAACTGATGTCGAATTTCGACGTTCGTCATTTATACAAAGTTGGGAAATTGTCGAAATAGGGTCGAATTTCGACGTTCGACAAACTGCAAGTAAGGGGGAAAGTCGAAATATTGTCGAAATTCGACGTTCGACATTCAAAATTTCTTCAACACATTACTTTGTCGAACTGATGTCGAATTTCGACGTTCGACACTTATACAAAGTCGGGAAATTGTCGAATTAGGGTCGAATTTCGACGTTCGACAAACTGCAAGTAAGGGAAAAAGTCGAAACATTGTCGAAATTCGACGTTCGACATTCAAGATTTCTTAACACACATTCCCTCTGTTGAAATTATGTCGAATTTCGACGTTCAACAATTTTCCGGACCCGGGAAAAGTCGAAATATTGTCGAAATTCGACATTGTTCTTTCAACAATTCTTTAATACATTCACTATGTCGACCTTATGTCTACTTTCGACGTTCGACAAGTGGTCTGGCAAGGAAAAAATCGAAATATTGTCGAATTTCGACATTCGACATTTCAACAAAGCCAGTAAAGTGTCTAATTTATGTATATTTTCGACAATCGACAAATTTCCCGATAGTGCAATAGTCGAAATAGTGTCGAATATCGACGTTGGACATTATCCTTTTACCAAAATATTGAAAAATTGTCAAAATATTCGACTTTCTTCTTTTAAAATTACTTTAACACACCCACTATGGCGATCATGTGTCCAATTTCGACATACGACAATTTTCCAGGCCGGGAAAAAGTCGACACATTATGTCGAATTTCGACATTCGACATAGTCCGTTTACCAAAATGTCGAACGTTTGACGAAATTCAATGTTCGACTTTCAACACTACTTAAAAACATTCACTATGTCGAACTTGTGTAGAAATTAGACGTTCAATAATTTAGCGAGCCTAAAAAAGTCGAAATGTTGTCGAAATTCGTCATTTGACAATCAACATTTCTTTACCACATTCACAATGTCGAACTTATGTGGAATTGTGACGTTTTACAAGTGCCATTGCAGGGAAAATGTCGAGTTATTGTCGAAGTTCGATTTGCGAGAAATTGCCAGACAGGTAAATAGTCGAACTATTTTCGAATTTCGACTTTCGATATTGTCCTTTCACCAAAGTGGTAAACATTCAACATTTCTATAAAGTCTGGGAAATGTGGAAAAAGTATCAGATTTCAATTTCGACAATTTAACGGCAGATAGTGCGAATAAGTCTTCGGGAGTCGTGCGATTAAATCTGTATACGTATGGGGCAATTGCGGACTGGACCGAAAGTGCCTAGAAGAGCACTTTGATCTAGTTATACACTGTTTACTACATGTATTTGACAAGAATGAATAACTGTACCACGCACTATTATTTTGTAATTGTATTTAGATGTATAACCTGAATATTTATACGAAACACAGTTTGAATTCAGATTAAAGGTCTTGTACCGAACTATATTCATCTAGGTCTTATACTTGTCTAACCTGCTGTGTAACGTATTGATGTATATTTAGTACAGCTAGACCGCAAACAGATCACACCGGGCCTGGTGTCTCCTACCAGAGCCCACTGGGCAGGGTCTTCACTATAAAAATTATACAATAACATGTATTTTGTGTAATTTTATATAGGCGTATAGTCGGTAAGTTCAGTGACATATTAAAGATTGCTCACGATCAAGTCTTCAATAACCTTAAATGTACGAGTTACTATATATGTAATAAAGTTAAGTAATATTTTACATATAGATACGGTGTATATAAATACTGATTATACCAGGACTATATTAGTCACCTGGGAGGGCCATTGTGCTGATCCTTCACTGTTTTCAGTAATCTTGCATGCACGGATCATCTTACACTGGTAGAATGCCATTTCTATAATAAGATGGAATATTTATAAGACAAACTGTTTGGGAGTAGGTCGGTGGTCTTCAATCCGAAACCATTGACATGTGGCTGTTTCTAGTATTGAAGATGGATGACCGTTTAGAGTTAAGTAGAATGCAAGTAAAGACCAGTTCTGCTTTGCGTTCAACCTGCTTTAAGCTTTAGACTATCATCTGCTAGATTATAGAGAATGTTACTAATAATAAATATTCTTGAATGCGTAGAATAGAACTATTTTCGGCAAAAAGTGGAAGATGAAAGATGTTAAAATGCGTATCTGTGGAGTAATGAGTTTAAACTTAAAAGCAAACGTTTACCTTCCGGTATCTAATCCCTTATAGCTGATCTATAGATTGAAACATGATGCGCCTTATAGGGTACGGTCTGTTTCAAGTTCAGACTGCTTTACCCGATAAATACGCCTCTAATTTATTCTTTCACCGACGAAAATACTTCCATTTATACAGTCATGAAAATGTATCATAAAGCAGACTAAAAGTAAAGCAGAATGTGCCTTAAGGCGCATTCTGTTTTACCTTCAACCTGCTTCAAGTATTCGGTTATTCATCTATCTTAAAAACAAAGAAACGGGCTTCGTGGTTTGTGGTAAATAGAAAATATTTGTTATGATAAAATTGGTGACTGTCTAGGCAGAAACTTTTTTCTTTAGTGTTGGAGTGAATTGAAATGCGTATATGGAGCAATGGGTTAATTGGTCAACCTATATGTGTGGTCCCTGAACATTAACCCTTTGTTCCATAGACTGTTTCTAGTATTGAATATAGGTGACCAATTAAAGCGGGTTAAGAGTAAAGCTAAATGCGCATTGAGACTGCTTTAAGCTTTAAACTTTCGGTTAACATCTGTTTGAGAATAATATATAATATTTGTTATTATATATTACTGTGTACTTACTTACTTACCTATTTGCTCGTCTGTAATAGACAGAGCAGAACAGAACAACCCTTTCTTTTTTTGTCACAGAAAACAAAACATATGTTTTGTAATTACATGTGAAGTATAATATAATAAAAAACTATTGAGTTAGTAGGACATTTGGTGGTCGAATACTGAATTAATCTGCGATCTAGAGGGAAGGTGGAAAAATATTAAAATACTTAACTAAATGGTATGGACACAATATGTAGAAATAAATACAAAGCTATTATTAGATGATACAATATATAAATTAGCTATGCAGATCAGTTCACTTATAATAAAGCAAACTGGTCCGTCTATAGTTAAAGCTGCGACTATTCTTTCTTTTGAACAATTTCCAAATAAAAAAAACTCACATGTCTATAGAGGGCATCATTGCTGATGTAGTCTTATAGTGAGTAACAGAGTTGACAAGAGAGAAGTACAGTGTAACCCTCCCCAAACGGACATTAAAAAAACGAAGTCAAATTGCGACAAATACATCGTCAAGCAAGAACAAGAAGAAAACTGAGTGAGGCGCTGCCTTGGCAATGCCTCAGACCGTTTGGATCCTGATCTGGCGACGAAATGCACAAGTGAGAGGTATGTGTCGTAAAGTCCGGGGGAAGTAGGCTACACTGTACTTCATTTTATTGACGGATACCGTGGGAGTTTTGTCCATTTCCTTCAAGGTCAGCACGTGCAGATGTAGAATTTTAGTAAATAATAACACTGACAGACGAGAAGTACTGTGTTGCCCTGCTCAGCCGGACAAATATATAAAGAAGCATAGTTTGTCAAATATTTTGTCAGTTCAAAAACCGAAGGGAAGAATCGCGTACCTTTCTATTAGGGAAGATACACTCTACTTGGATCATGTTTTATGTGACAAGACGCATCAGACGATGGTTAAGATAGTGTCCCTAAGAACGTTATATTGTAATAGAGACGATCATTTTTAATAAATGTTCAAAGTACATGTACTACGCGAATTATATGTTTCTGAATTAGTCGTATATCGACTATTCAGCATTATCGTCTCTTAAAGACGATTACATTTTGTCCTATAGCGCGTTTTATATTTTCAGTGAATCGTCTTTGAACTACAATTAAACATTATCGTCTCAAAGAAACGATATAAGTTTGCGCCATTATGCATTTTTCAATGCTACACTTGGTGTGGTAGCTATTTGCCCGTTGCTGTCAATCACACTAGACTAAACGCCTTGAGAACGTTAGACCTTTTTGTTTTTTAAATTGGCATTATAAAATAAGCAAATTTTGTTATTGTAAACTTTTTTATTATTTCGACAATGTTTTAAGGTTATAGATCCATAATGCGAAAATCTGAACACCGTTTCCGCATAATTATTCTGTAATATGCCCGGCACAATCTTACTACACGAACATTAAAGCTACATGTATATATCGATGGTCGATGTTTTCTATTATGGCTCTAAAACCTTAAAAAAGAAAGGACCAGTGAAAGAAGAGCCATTTACTCCATAGCCAATTTCTATTTATGAAGACTAGTGACTACGAAAAAAAGGTTGAAAGTAAAGCAGAATGATCCTTATTACACATGCTGCTTTACCTTAAGCTATCATCTGCTAGAACATAGAATTATTTATTATGATACATATTCATGAATGTGTGAGTTGTACCAATTTTCTTCATTAGGAGGAATTACATGTAGTTCACAGCGTTAAACGGCATATCTAGGGAGTAAATGGTTAACATAAAAAGGCACTGCAAAATCATAGCATTGCTCTATTCCAATATTTCGGGACATTTTGCAAAGAAAATTATGTCCGACATGATTTTCTTTAAAAAGGCAATTAGAGGTCGAACTATCAGAAAAGAGCATTGTTATAATTTTAAACTAATTTAATTCCCCATTTCGAATATTGCTATATCTGTCTTTAAAGGCACTGCAGATAAATCTTTTAAATGGCGTTAATCCATTGTATTTCAATTATATTATGAAACACCAGGTACCTTTGAACATCGTAGGACTTTTATGTTCTTATTGAAGCTTATGATTGCTTTGGCAAACAGTGCATCCACTGATCAGAATGCTCTTGTATGAGCTATCTGAGCTGGGTCTACATTATTTGCATAATATTGATCCATCAGTATCCAGCCTGCAATAAGTTACACATAAGCAATACTTGTAATTCAAAGACATACATGTATAAGGACCTCCTTGACATTATAATCAGCAATGCCTAGAAAGTGTACATGTAACATGGACAAAGTCTGTTCGCAGGCATAGGGATAAAGTAAAATCAAAGGCCACCCTCTAAGTATTTTGTAAAATACGAGTAGTGTATAATGAAAGGTCAACTTCATGTATTGATTCTAATCTGTTATTCAGAAATTAGATGACCACATGGCAAAGTGACCCACAGAAAGTGTTTCTGCATAATAATTCGAATATGCAAAAAAGCAGAGGCCAATTTTATAAGGGAAAAATAATGAATCCTTCGTAGATTGGATCAGAAGGTAATATCTTTTTAAAAGTTAAATAAGGCTGAGCTTTTCGATATATTTCCATTGATTTCATAATTATACAGTTCGGTATGAGAAGGATGTAATACATATAATTGTGCATTTCTAACATTCATGAAAGATCTTATTCGCTGTTCACCTAAACCCCGTCCTATAAATCAGGGCTGCCATTTCTCCGGGTGTCTTCCGAAATCTTCTGATTTGTATCCTAGCAGATGGTACATGTAGTTTTGAACAGACTGGAAGTAAAGCAGAATGCGCCTAAATACGCATCCTGTTTTACTTTCAATATCTGTTTAAAGTTTCCTTGTGTCTAGATAATGACTATAGTGTAAAATCGCGTTTGAAAAATAGAAAAATTGGGAAATCGACAATATTTCGACTATTTCCTGGCCCGGCAAATTGTCGAACGTCGAAATTCGATATAAATTCGACAAAGTGAATGTGTTTAAGATATGTTGAAAGTCGAACGTCGAATTTGGACAAATTTTCGACATTTTGGTAAAAGACCAATGTCAAACGTCGATATTCGACAATAATTCGACTATTGCACTATCGGGAAATTTGTCGATTGTCGAAAATATACATAAATTAGACACTTTACTGGCTTTGTTGAAATGTCGAATGTCGAAATTCGACAATATTTCGATTTTTTCCTTGCCAGGCCACTTGTCGAACGTCGAAAGTAGACATAAGGTCGCCATAGTGAATGTATTAAAGAATTGTTGAAAGAACAATGTCGAATTTCGACAATATTTCGACTTTTCCCGGGTCCGGAAATTGTTGGACGTCGAAATTCGACATAATTTCAACAGAGGGAATGTGTATTAAGAAATCTTGAATGTCGAACGTCGAATTTCGACAATAGTTCGACTTTTTCCCTTACTTGCAGTTTGTCGAACGTCGAAATTCGACCCTAATTCGACAATTTGCCGACTTTGTATAAGTGTCGAACGTCGAAATTCGGCATGAGTTCGACTTTTTCCCTTACTTGCAGTTTGTCGAACGTCGAAATTCGACCCTAATTCGACAATTTGCCGACTTTGTATAAGTGTCGAACGTCGAAATTCGGCATGAGTTCGACAAAGTAATGTGTTTCAGAAATGTTGAATGTCGAACGTCGAATTTCGACAATATTTCGACTTTTTCCCTTACTTGCAGTTTGTCGAACGTCGAAATTCGACCCTAATTCGACAATTCCCGACTTTGTATAAATGTCGAACGTCGAAATTCGACATCAGTTCGACAAAGTAATGTGTTTAAGAAATTTTGAATGTCGAACGTCGAATTTCGACAATGTTTCGACTTTTTCCCTTACTTGCAGTTTGTCGAACGTCGAAATTCGACCCTAATTCGACAATTCCCGACTTTGTATAAGTGTCGAACGTCGAAATTCGACATCAGTTCGACAAAGTAATGTGTTTAAGAACTTTTGAATGTCGGATGTCGAATTTCGACAATATTTCGACTTTTTCCCTTACTTGCAGTTTGTCGAACGACGAAATTCGACCCTAATTCGACAATTTCCCGACTTTGTATAAGTGTCGAACGTCGAAATTCGACATCAGTTTGACAAAGTAATGTGTTTAAGAAATTTTGAATGTCAAACGTCGAAATTCGACAATATTTCGATTTTTTACTTGCCAGGCCACTTGTCGAACGTCGAAAGTAGACATAAGGTCGCCATAGTGAATGTATTAAAGAATTGTTGAAAGAACAATGTCGAATTTCGACAATATTTCGACTTTTCCCGGGTCCGGAAATTGTTGGACGTCGAAATTCGACATAATTTCAACAGAGGGAATGTGTATTAAGAAATCTTGAATGTCGAACGTCGAATTTCGACAATAGTTCGACTTTTTCCCTTACTTGCAGTTTGTCGAACGTCGAAATTCGACCCTAATTCGACAATTTGCCGACTTTGTATAAGTGTCGAACGTCGAAATTCGGCATGAGTTCGACAAAGTAATGTGTTTCAGAAATTTTGAATGTC